>JARGYO010000230.1:0-1388669 GCA_029206835.1 Rana muscosa
GCGCAATACTCTGCAATACCCTGCGCAATACCCTGGTGCAATACTCTGCAATACTCTGGTGCAATACTCTGCAATACCCTGGTGCAATACTCTTCAATACCCTGGTGCAATACTCTGCAATACTCTGGTGCAATACTCTGCAATACTCTGGTGCAATACTCTGCAATACCCTGCAAAATACTCTGCAATACCCTGCGCAATACTCTGCAATACCCTGCGCAATATTCTGCAATACCCTGCGCAATACCCTGCAAAATACTCTGCAATACCCTGCGCAATACTCTGCAATACTCTGGTGCAATACTCTGCAATACCCTGGTGCAATACCCTGCGCAATACTCTGCAATACCCTGCGCAATACCCTGCAATACCCTGCGCAATACTCTGCAATACCCTGCGCAATACTCTGCAATACTCTGCAATACTCTGGTGCAATACTCTGCAATACCCTGCGCAATACCCTGCAAAATACTCTGCAATACCCTGGTGCAATACTCTGCAATACCCTGCGCAATACTCTGCAATACCCTGCGCAATACCCTGGTGCAATACTCTGCAATACTCTGGTGCAATACTCTGCAATACCCTGCAAAATACTCTGCAATACCCTGCGCAATACCCTGCAAAATACTCTGCAATACCCTGGTGCAATACTCTGCAATACTCTGGTGCAATACTCTGCAATACCCTGCGCAATACTCTGCAATACCCTGCGCAATACCCTGCAAAATACTCTGCAATACCCTGGTGCAATACTCTGCAATACTCTGGTGCAATACTCTGCAATACCCTGCAATACCCTGCGCAATACTCTGCAATACCCTGGTGCAATACTCTGCAATACCCTGGTGCAATACTCTGCAATACCCTGCGCAATACTCTGCAATACCCTGCGCAATTCTCTGCAATACTCTGGTGCAATACTCTGCAATACCCTGGTGCAATACCCTGCGCAATACTCTGCAATACCCTGCGCAATACCCTGCAATACCCTGCGCAATACTCTGCAATACCCTGCGCAATACTCTGCAATACCCTGCGCAATACTCTGCAATACCCTGCGCAATACTCTGCAATACCCTGCGCAATACCCTGCAAAATACTCTGCAATACCCTGGTGCAATACTCTGCAATACCCTGCGCAATACTCTGCAATACCCTGCGCAATACCCTGCAAAATACTCTGCAATACCCTGGTGCAATACTCTGCAATACTCTGGTGCAATACTCTGCAATACCCTGCGCAATACTCTGCAATACCCTGCGCAATACCCTGCAAAATACTCTGCAATACCCTGCGCAATACTCTGCAATACCCTGCGCAATACTCTGCAATACTCTGGTGCAATACTCTGCAATACCCTGGTGCAATACTCTTCAATACCCTGGTGCAATACTCTGCAATACTCTGGTGCAATACTCTGCAATACTCTGGTGCAATACTCTGCAATACCCTGCAAAATACTCTGCAATACCCTGCGCAATACTCTGCAATACCCTGCGCAATATTCTGCAATACCCTGCGCAATACCCTGCAAAATACTCTGCAATACCCTGGTGCAATACTCTGCAATACTCTGGTGCAATACTCTGCAATACCCTGCGCAATACTCTGCAATGCCCTGGTGCAATACTCTGCAATACCCTGCGCAATACTCTGCAATACCCTGCGCAATACTCTGCAATACCCTGCGCAATACTCTGCAATACCCTGCGCAATACTCTGCAATACCCTGCACAATACTCTGCAATACCCTGCGCAATACCTTGCAAAATACTCTGCAATACCCTGCGCAATACTCTGCAATACCCTGCGCAATACTCTGCAATACCCTGCGCAATACCCTGGTGCAATACTCTGCAATACTCTGGTGCAATACTCTGCAATACCCTGGTGCAATACTCTTCAATACCCTGGTGCAATACTCTGCAATACTCTGGTGCAATACTCTGCAATACTCTGGTGCAATACTCTGCAATACCCTGCAAAATACTCTGCAATACCCTGCGCAATACTCTGCAATACCCTGCGCAATATTCTGCAATACCCTGCGCAATACCCTGCAAAATACTCTGCAATACCCTGCGCAATACTCTGCAATACCCTGCGCAATACTCTGCAATACTCTGGTGCAATACTCTGCAATACCCTGCAAAATACTCTGCAATACCCTGCGCAATACCCTGCAAAATACTCTGCAATACCCTGGTGCAATACTCTGCAATACTCTGGTGCAATACTCTGCAATACCCTGCGCAATACTCTGCAATACCCTGCGCAATACCCTGCAAAATACTCTGCAATACCCTGGTGCAATACTCTGCAATACTCTGGTGCAATACTCTGCAATACCCTGCGCAATACTCTGCAATACCCTGCGCAATACCCTGCAAAATACTCTGCAATACCCTGGTGCAATACTCTGCAATACTCTGGTGCAATACTCTGCAATACCCTGCGCAATACTCTGCAATACCCTGCGCAATACCCTGCAAAATACTCTGCAATACCCTGCGCAATACTCTGCAATACCCTGCGCAATACTCTGCAATACTCTGGTGCAATACTCTGCAATACCCTGCAAAATACTCTGCAATACCCTGCGCAATACCCTGCAAAATACTCTGCAATACCCTGGTGCAATACTCTGCAATACTCTGGTGCAATACTCTGCAATACCCTGCGCAATACTCTGCAATACCCTGCGCAATACCCTGCAAAATACTCTGCAATACCCTGGTGCAATACTCTGCAATACTCTGGTGCAATACTCTGCAATACCCTGCGCAATACTCTGCAATACCCTGCGCAATACCCTGCAAAATACTCTGCAATACCCTGGTGCAATACTCTGCAATACTCTGGTGCAATACTCTGCAATACTCTGGTGCAATACTCTGCAATACCCTGGTGCAATACTCTGCAATACTCTGGCGCAATACTCTGCAATACCCTGCGCAATACTCTGCGCAATACTCTGCAATACCCTGGTGCAATACTCTGCAATACTCTGGTGCAATACTCTGCAATACCCTGCGCAATACTCTGCAATACTCTGGTGCAATACTCTGCAATACCCTGGTGCAATACTCTGCAATACCCTGCGCAATACTCTGCAATACCCTGCGCAATTCTCTGCAATACTCTGGTGCAATACTCTGCAATACCCTGCGCAATACTCTGCAATACCCTGCGCAATACCCTGCAATACCCTGCGCAATACTCTGCAATACCCTGCGCAATACTCTGCAATACTCTGCAATACTCTGGTGCAATACTCTGCAATACCCTGCGCAATACCCTGCAAAATACTCTGCAATACCCTGGTGCAATACTCTGCAATACTCTGGCGCAATACTCTGCAATACCCTGCGCAATACTCTGCAATACCCTGCGCAATACCCTGCGCAATACTCTGCAATACCCTGGTGCAATACTCTGCAATACTCTGGTGCAATACTCTGCAATACCCTGCGCAATACCCTGCAAAATACTCTGCAATACCCTGGTGCAATACTCTGCAATACTCTGGTGCAATACTCTGCAATACCCTGCGCAATATTCTGCAATACCCTGCGCAATACTCTGCAATACCCTGCAATACCCTGCGCAATATTCTGCAATACCCTGCGCAATACTCTGCAATACCCTGCGCAATACTCTGCAATACCCTGCGCAATTCTCTGCAATACTCTGCAATACTCTGGTGCAATACTCTGCAATACCCTGCGCAATACTCTGCAATACCCTGCGCAATACCCTGCAAAATACTCTGCAATACCCTGGTGCAATACTCTGCAATACACTGGTGCAATACTCTGCAATACTCTGCAATACCCTGCGCAATACCCTGCAAAATACTCTGCAATACCCTGGTGCAATACTCTGCAATACTCTGGTGCAATACTCTGCAATACTCTGCAATACTCTGGTGCAATACTCTGCAATACCCTGGTGCAATACTCTGCAATACTCTGGCGCAATACTCTGCAATACCCTGCGCAATACTCTGCGCAATACTCTGCAATACCCTGGTGCAATACTCTGCAATACTCTGGTGCAATACTCTGCAATACCCTGCGCAATACTCTGCAATACTCTGGTGCAATACTCTGCAATACCCTGGTGCAATACTCTGCAATACCCTGCGCAATACTCTGCAATACCCTGCGCAATTCTCTGCAATACTCTGGTGCAATACTCTGCAATACCCTGCGCAATACTCTGCAATACCCTGCGCAATACCCTGCAATACCCTGCGCAATACTCTGCAATACCCTGCGCAATACTCTGCAATACTCTGCAATACTCTGGTGCAATACTCTGCAATACCCTGCGCAATACCCTGCAAAATACTCTGCAATACCCTGGTGCAATACTCTGCAATACTCTGGTGCAATACTCTGCAATACCCTGCGCAATACCCTGCAAAATACTCTGCAATACCCTGGTGCAATACTCTGCAATACTCTGGTGCAATACTCTGCAATACCCTGCGCAATACCCTGCAAAATACTCTGCAATACCCTGGTGCAATACTCTGCAATACTCTGGTGCAATACTCTGCAATACCCTGCGCAATACCCTGCAAAATACTCTGCAATACCCTGGTGCAATACTCTGCAATACTCTGGTGCAATACTCTGCAATACCCTGCGCAATACCCTGCAAAATACTCTGCAATACCCTGGTGCAATACTCTGCAATACTCTGGTGCAATACTCTGCAATACCCTGCGCAATATTCTGCAATACCCTGCGCAATACTCTGCAATACTCTGCAATACCCTGCGCAATATTCTGCAATACCCTGCGCAATACTCTGCAATACCCTGCGCAATACCCTGGTGCAATACTCTGCAATACTCTGGTGCAATACTCTGCAATACCCTGCGCAATACTCTGCAATACCCTGCGCAATACCCTGCAAAATACTCTGCAATACCCTGGTGCAATACTCTGCAATACACTGGTGCAATACTCTGCAATACCCTGCGCAATACTCTGCAATACCCTGCGCAATACTCTGCAATACCCTGCGCAATTCTCTGCAATACTCTGGTGCAATACTCTGCAATACCCTGGTGCAATACCCTGCGCAATACTCTGCAATACCCTGCGCAATACCCTGCAATACTCTGCAATACTCTGGTGCAATACTCTGCAATACCCTGCGCAATACCCTGCAAAATACTCTGCAATACCCTGCGCAATACTCTGCAATACTCTGCAATACCCTGCGCTATACCCTGGTGCAATACTCTGCAATACTCTGGGTGCAATACTCTGCAATACTCTGGTGCAATACTCTGCAATACCCTGCAAAATACTCTGCAATACCCTGCGCAATACCCTGCGCAATACCCTGCGCAATACCCTGCAAAATACTCTGCAATACCCTGGTGCAATACTCTGCAATACTCTGGTGCAATACCCTGCGCAATACTCTGCAATACCCTGCGCAATACTCTGCAATACCCTGCAATACCCTGCGCAATACTCTGCAATACCCTGCGCAATATTCTGCAATACCCTGCGCAATACTCTGCAATACCCTGCGCAATATTCTGCAATACCCTGCGCAATACCCTGCAAAATACTCTGCAATACCCTGGTGCAATACTCTGCAATACTCTGGTGCAATACTCTGCAATACCCTGCGCAATACTCTGCAATACCCTGCGCAATACCCTGCAATACTCTGGCGCAATACTCTGCAATACCCTGCGCAATACCCTGCGCAATACTCTGCAATACCCTGCGCAATACTCTGCAATACCCTGCGCAATACTCTGCAATACCCTGCGCAATACTCTGCAATACTCTGGTGCAATACTCTGCAATACCCTGGTGCAATACTCTGCAATACCCTGCGCAATACCCTGCAATACCCTGCGCAATACTCTGCAATACCCTGCGCAATACTCTGCAATACTCTGCAATACTCTGGTGCAATACTCTGCAATACCCTGCGCAATACCCTGCGCAATACTCTGCAATACCCTGGTGCAATACTCTGCAATACCCTGCGCAATACTCTGCAATACCCTGCGCAATACCCTGGTGCAATACTCTGCAATACTCTGGTGCAATACTCTGCAATACTCTGGTGCAATACTCTGCAATACCCTGCAAAATACTCTGCAATACCCTGCGCAATACCCTGCAAAATACTCTGCAATACCCTGGTGCAATACTCTGCAATACTCTGGTGCAATACTCTGCAATACCCTGCGCAATACTCTGCAATACCCTGCGCAATACCCTGCAAAATACTCTGCAATACCCTGGTGCAATACTCTGCAATACTCTGGTGCAATACTCTGCAATACCCTGCGCAATACTCTGCAATACCCTGCGCAATACCCTGCAAAATACTCTGCAATACCCTGGTGCAATACTCTGCAATACTCTGGTGCAATACTCTGCAATACCCTGCGCAATACTCTGCAATACCCTGCGCAATACCCTGCAAAATACTCTGCAATACCCTGGTGCAATACTCTGCAATACTCTGGTGCAATACTCTGCAATACTCTGGTGCAATACTCTGCAATACCCTGGTGCAATACTCTGCAATACTCTGGCGCAATACTCTGCAATACCCTGCGCAATACTCTGCGCAATACTCTGCAATACCCTGGTGCAATACTCTGCAATACTCTGGTGCAATACTCTGCAATACCCTGCGCAATACTCTGCAATACTCTGGTGCAATACTCTGCAATACCCTGGTGCAATACTCTGCAATACCCTGCGCAATACTCTGCAATACTCTGGTGCAATACTCTGCAATACCCTGCGCAATACTCTGCAATACCCTGCGCAATACCCTGCAATACCCTGCGCAATACTCTGCAATACCCTGCGCAATACTCTGCAATACTCTGCAATACTCTGGTGCAATACTCTGCAATACCCTGCGCAATACCCTGCAAAATACTCTGCAATACCCTGGTGCAATACTCTGCAATACTCTGGCGCAATACTCTGCAATACCCTGCGCAATACTCTGCAATACCCTGCGCAATACCCTGCGCAATACTCTGCAATACCCTGGTGCAATACTCTGCAATACTCTGGTGCAATACTCTGCAATACCCTGCGCAATACTCTGCAATACCCTGGTGCAATACTCTGCAATACTCTGGTGCAATACTCTGCAATACCCTGCGCAATATTCTGCAATACCCTGCGCAATACTCTGCAATACTCTGCAATACCCTGCGCAATATTCTGCAATACCCTGCGCAATACTCTGCAATACCCTGCGCAATACTCTGCAATACCCTGCGCAATTCTCTGCAATACTCTGCAATACTCTGGTGCAATACTCTGCAATACCTGCGCAATACTCTGCAATACCCTGCGCAATACCCTGCAAAATACTCTGCAATACCCTGGTGCAATACTCTGCAATACCCTGGTGCAATACTCTGCAATACCCTGCGCAATACTCTGCAATACCCTGCGCAATACTCTGCAATACCCTGCGCAATACTCTGCAATACCCTGCGCAATACTCTGCAATACCCTGCGCAATACCCTGCAAAATACTCTGCAATACCCTGGTGCAATACTCTGCAATACCCTGCGCAATACTCTGCAATACCCTGCGCAATACCCTGCAAAATACTCTGCAATACCCTGGTGCAATACTCTGCAATACTCTGGTGCAATACTCTGCAATACCCTGCGCAATACTCTGCAATACCCTGCGCAATACCCTGCAAAATACTCTGCAATACCCTGCGCAATACTCTGCAATACCCTGCGCAATACTCTGCAATACTCTGGTGCAATACTCTGCAATACCCTGCAAAATACTCTGCAATACCCTGCGCAATACCCTGCAAAATACTCTGCAATACCCTGGTGCAATACTCTGCAATACTCTGGTGCAATACTCTGCAATACCCTGCGCAATACTCTGCAATACCCTGCGCAATACCCTGCAAAATACTCTGCAATACCCTGGTGCAATACTCTGCAATACTCTGGTGCAATACTCTGCAATACCCTGCGCAATACTCTGCAATACCCTGCGCAATACCCTGCAAAATACTCTGCAATACCCTGGTGCAATACTCTGCAATACTCTGGTGCAATACTCTGCAATACTCTGGTGCAATACTCTGCAATACCCTGGTGCAATACTCTGCAATACTCTGGCGCAATACTCTGCAATACCCTGCGCAATACTCTGCGCAATACTCTGCAATACCCTGGTGCAATACTCTGCAATACTCTGGTGCAATACTCTGCAATACCCTGCGCAATACTCTGCAATACTCTGGTGCAATACTCTGCAATACCCTGGTGCAATACTCTGCAATACCCTGCGCAATACTCTGCAATACCCTGCGCAATTCTCTGCAATACTCTGGTGCAATACTCTGCAATACCCTGCGCAATACTCTGCAATACCCTGCGCAATACCCTGCAATACCCTGCGCAATACTCTGCAATACCCTGCGCAATACTCTGCAATACTCTGCAATACTCTGGTGCAATACTCTGCAATACCCTGCGCAATACCCTGCAAAATACTCTGCAATACCCTGGTGCAATACTCTGCAATACTCTGGCGCAATACTCTGCAATACCCTGCGCAATACTCTGCAATACCCTGCGCAATACCCTGCGCAATACTCTGCAATACCCTGGTGCAATACTCTGCAATACTCTGGTGCAATACTCTGCAATACCCTGCGCAATACCCTGCAAAATACTCTGCAATACCCTGGTGCAATACTCTGCAATACTCTGGTGCAATACTCTGCAATACCCTGCGCAATATTCTGCAATACCCTGCGCAATACTCTGCAATACTCTGCAATACCCTGCGCAATATTCTGCAATACCCTGCGCAATACTCTGCAATACCCTGCGCAATACTCTGCAATACCCTGCGCAATTCTCTGCAATACTCTGCAATACTCTGGTGCAATACTCTGCAATACCCTGCGCAATACTCTGCAATACCCTGCGCAATACCCTGCAAAATACTCTGCAATACCCTGGTGCAATACTCTGCAATACACTGGTGCAATACTCTGCAATACCCTGCGCAATACTCTGCAATACCCTGCGCAATACCCTGCAAAATACTCTGCAATACCCTGGTGCAATACTCTGCAATACTCTGGTGCAATACTCTGCAATACTCTGGTGCAATACTCTGCAATACCCTGGTGCAATACTCTGCAATACTCTGGCGCAATACTCTGCAATACCCTGCGCAATACTCTGCGCAATACTCTGCAATACCCTGGTGCAATACTCTGCAATACTCTGGTGCAATACTCTGCAATACCCTGCGCAATACTCTGCAATACTCTGGTGCAATACTCTGCAATACCCTGGTGCAATACTCTGCAATACCCTGCGCAATACTCTGCAATACCCTGCGCAATTCTCTGCAATACTCTGGTGCAATACTCTGCAATACTCTGCAATACTCTGGTGCAATACTCTGCAATACCCTGCGCAATACCCTGCAAAATACTCTGCAATACCCTGGTGCAATACTCTGCAATACTCTGGCGCAATACTCTGCAATACCCTGCGCAATACTCTGCAATACCCTGCGCAATACCCTGCGCAATACTCTGCAATACCCTGGTGCAATACTCTGCAATACTCTGGTGCAATACTCTGCAATACCCTGCGCAATACCCTGCAAAATACTCTGCAATACCCTGGTGCAATACTCTGCAATACTCTGGTGCAATACTCTGCAATACCCTGCGCAATATTCTGCAATACCCTGCGCAATACTCTGCAATACTCTGCAATACCCTGCGCAATATTCTGCAATACCCTGCGCAATACTCTGCAATACCCTGCGCAATACTCTGCAATACCCTGCGCAATTCTCTGCAATACTCTGCAATACTCTGGTGCAATACTCTGCAATACCCTGCGCAATACTCTGCAATACCCTGCGCAATACCCTGCAAAATACTCTGCAATACCCTGGTGCAATACTCTGCAATACACTGGTGCAATACTCTGCAATACCCTGCGCAATACTCTGCAATACCCTGCGCAATACCCTGCAAAATACTCTGCAATACCCTGGTGCAATACTCTGCAATACTCTGGTGCAATACTCTGCAATACTCTGGTGCAATACTCTGCAATACCCTGGTGCAATACTCTGCAATACTCTGGCGCAATACTCTGCAATACCCTGCGCAATACTCTGCGCAATACTCTGCAATACCCTGGTGCAATACTCTGCAATACTCTGGTGCAATACTCTGCAATACCCTGCGCAATACTCTGCAATACTCTGGTGCAATACTCTGCAATACCCTGGTGCAATACTCTGCAATACCCTGCGCAATACTCTGCAATACCCTGCGCAATTCTCTGCAATACTCTGGTGCAATACTCTGCAATACCCTGCGCAATACTCTGCAATACCCTGCGCAATACCCTGCAATACCCTGCGCAATACTCTGCAATACCCTGCGCAATACTCTGCAATACTCTGCAATACTCTGGTGCAATACTCTGCAATACCCTGCGCAATACCCTGCAAAATACTCTGCAATACCCTGGTGCAATACTCTGCAATACTCTGGTGCAATACTCTGCAATACCCTGCGCAATACCCTGCAAAATACTCTGCAATACCCTGGTGCAATACTCTGCAATACTCTGGTGCAATACTCTGCAATACCCTGCGCAATACCCTGCAAAATACTCTGCAATACCCTGGTGCAATACTCTGCAATACTCTGGTGCAATACTCTGCAATACCCTGCGCAATACCCTGCAAAATACTCTGCAATACCCTGGTGCAATACTCTGCAATACTCTGGTGCAATACTCTGCAATACCCTGCGCAATACCCTGCAAAATACTCTGCAATACCCTGGTGCAATACTCTGCAATACTCTGGTGCAATACTCTGCAATACCCTGCGCAATATTCTGCAATACCCTGCGCAATACTCTGCAATACTCTGCAATACCCTGCGCAATATTCTGCAATACCCTGCGCAATACTCTGCAATACCCTGCGCAATACCCTGGTGCAATACTCTGCAATACTCTGGTGCAATACTCTGCAATACCCTGCGCAATACTCTGCAATACCCTGCGCAATACCCTGCAAAATACTCTGCAATACCCTGGTGCAATACTCTGCAATACACTGGTGCAATACTCTGCAATACCCTGCGCAATACTCTGCAATACCCTGCGCAATACCCTGGTGCAATACTCTGCAATACTCTGGTGCAATACTCTGCAATACCCTGCAAAATACTCTGCAATACCCTGCGCAATACCCTGCAAAATACTCTGCAATACCCTGGTGCAATACTCTGCAATACTCTGGTGCAATACCCTGCGCAATACTCTGCAATACCCTGCGCAATACCCTGCGCAATACTCTGCAATACCCTGCAATACCCTGCGCAATACTCTGCAATACCCTGCGCAATATTCTGCAATACCCTGCGCAATACTCTGCAATACTCTGCGCAATACCCTGGTGCAATACTCTGCAATACTCTGGTGCAATACTCTGCAATACCCTGCAAAATACTCTGCAATACCCTGCGCAATACCCTGCAAAATACTCTGCAATACCCTGGTGCAATACTCTGCAATACTCTGCAATACCCTGCGCAATACTCTGCAATACCCTGCGCAATACCCTGCAAAATACTCTGCAATACCCTGGTGCAATACTCTGCAATACTCTGGTGCAATACTCTGCAATACCCTGGTGCAATACTCTGCAATACCCTGCGCAATACTCTGCAATACCCTGCGCAATACTCTGCAATACTCTGGCGCAATACTCTGCAATACCCTGCGCAATACTCTGCAATACCCTGCGCAATACCCTGCAATACCCTGCGCAATACTCTGCAATACCCTGCGCAATACTCTGCAATACTCTGCAATACTCTGGTGCAATACTCTGCAATACCCTGCGCAATACCCTGCAAAATACTCTGCAATACCCTGGTGCAATACTCTGCAATACCCTGCGCAATACTCTGCAATACCCTGCGCAATACCCTGGTGCAATACTCTGCAATACTCTGGTGCAATACTCTGCAATACTCTGGTGCAATACTCTGCAATACCCTGCGCAATATTCTGCAATACCCTGCGCAATACTCTGCAATACCCTGCGCAATATTCTGCAATACCCTGCGCAATACTCTGCAATACCCTGCGCAATACCCTGGTGCAATACTCTGCAATACTCTGGTGCAATACTCTGCAATACCCTGCAAAATACTCTGCAATACCCTGCGCAATACCCTGCAAAATACTCTGCAATACCCTGGTGCAATACTCTGCAATACTCTGGTGCAATACTCTGCAATACCCTGCGCAATACTCTGCAATACCCTGCGCAATACCCTGCAAAATACTCTGCAATACCCTGGTGCAATACTCTGCAATACCCTGCGCAATACTCTGCAATACCCTGCGCAATACTCTGCAATACTCTGGCGCAATACTCTGCAATACCCTGCGCAATACTCTGCAATACCCTGCGCAATACCCTGCGCAATACTCTGCAATACCCTGGTGCAATACTCTGCAATACTCTGGTGCAATACTCTGCAATACCCTGGTGCAATACCCTGCGCAATACTCTGCAATACCCTGCGCAATACTCTGCAATACCCTGCGCAATACTCTGCAATACCCTGCGCAATACTCTGCAATACTCTGGTGCAATACTCTGCAATACCCTGGTGCAATACTCTGCAATACTCTGCAATACCCTGCGCAATACTCTGCAATACCCTGCGCAATACTCTGCAATACTCTGGTGCAATACTCTGCAATACCCTGGTGCAATACCCTGCAATACCCTGCGCAATACTCTGCAATACCCTGCGCAATACTCTGCAATACCCTGCGCAATACTCTGCAATACTCTGGTGCAATACTCTGCAATACCCTGGTGCAATACTCTGCAATACCCTGCGCAATACTCTGCAATACCCTGCGCAATTCTCTGCAATACTCTGGTGCAATACTCTGCAATACCCTGGTGCAATACCCTGCGCAATACTCTGCAATACCCTGCGCAATACCCTGCAATACTCTGCAATACTCTGGTGCAATACTCTGCAATACCCTGCGCAATACCCTGCAAAATACTCTGCAATACCCTGCGCAATACTCTGCAATACTCTGCAATACCCTGCGCTATACCCTGGTGCAATACTCTGCAATACTCTGGTGCAATACTCTGCAATACTCTGGTGCAATACTCTGCAATACCCTGCAAAATACTCTGCAATACCCTGCGCAATACCCTGCGCAATACCCTGCGCAATACCCTGCAAAATACTCTGCAATACCCTGGTGCAATACTCTGCAATACTCTGGTGCAATACCCTGCGCAATACTCTGCAATACCCTGCGCAATACTCTGCAATACCCTGCAATACCCTGCGCAATACTCTGCAATACCCTGCGCAATATTCTGCAATACCCTGCGCAATACTCTGCAATACCCTGCGCAATATTCTGCAATACCCTGCGCAATACCCTGCAAAATACTCTGCAATACCCTGGTGCAATACTCTGCAATACTCTGGTGCAATACTCTGCAATACCCTGCGCAATACTCTGCAATACCCTGCGCAATACCCTGCAATACTCTGGCGCAATACTCTGCAATACCCTGCGCAATACCCTGCGCAATACTCTGCAATACCCTGCGCAATACTCTGCAATACCCTGCGCAATACTCTGCAATACCCTGCGCAATACTCTGCAATACTCTGGTGCAATACTCTGCAATACTCTGCAATACCCTGCGCAATACTCTGCAATACCCTGCGCAATACTCTGCAATACTCTGGTGCAATACTCTGCAATACCCTGGTGCAATACCCTGCAATACCCTGCGCAATACTCTGCAATACCCTGCGCAATACTCTGCAATACCCTGCGCAATACTCTGCAATACTCTGGTGCAATACTCTGCAATACCCTGGTGCAATACTCTGCAATACCCTGCGCAATACTCTGCAATACCCTGCGCAATTCTCTGCAATACTCTGGTGCAATACTCTGCAATACCCTGGTGCAATACCCTGCGCAATACTCTGCAATACCCTGCGCAATACCCTGCAATACTCTGCAATACTCTGGTGCAATACTCTGCAATACCCTGCGCAATACCCTGCAAAATACTCTGCAATACCCTGCGCAATACTCTGCAATACTCTGCAATACCCTGCGCTATACCCTGGTGCAATACTCTGCAATACTCTGGTGCAATACTCTGCAATACTCTGGTGCAATACTCTGCAATACCCTGCAAAATACTCTGCAATACCCTGCGCAATACCCTGCAAAATACTCTGCAATACCCTGGTGCAATACTCTGCAATACTCTGGTGCAATACCCTGCGCAATACTCTGCAATACCCTGCGCAATACTCTGCAATACCCTGCAATACCCTGCGCAATACTCTGCAATACCCTGCGCAATATTCTGCAATACCCTGCGCAATACTCTGCAATACCCTGCGCAATATTCTGCAATACCCTGCGCAATACCCTGCAAAATACTCTGCAATACCCTGGTGCAATACTCTGCAATACTCTGGTGCAATACTCTGCAATACCCTGCGCAATACTCTGCAATACCCTGCGCAATACCCTGCAATACTCTGGCGCAATACTCTGCAATACCCTGCGCAATACCCTGCGCAATACTCTGCAATACCCTGCGCAATACTCTGCAATACCCTGCGCAATACTCTGCAATACCCTGCGCAATACTCTGCAATACTCTGGTGCAATACTCTGCAATACCCTGGTGCAATACTCTGCAATACCCTGCGCAATACCCTGCAATACCCTGCGCAATACTCTGCAATACCCTGCGCAATACTCTGCAATACTCTGCAATACTCTGGTGCAATACTCTGCAATACCCTGCGCAATACCCTGCGCAATACTCTGCAATACCCTGGTGCAATACTCTGCAATACCCTGCGCAATACTCTGCAATACCCTGCGCAATACCCTGGTGCAATACTCTGCAATACTCTGGTGCAATACTCTGCAATACTCTGGTGCAATACTCTGCAATACCCTGCAAAATACTCTGCAATACCCTGCGCAATACCCTGCAAAATACTCTGCAATACCCTGGTGCAATACTCTGCAATACTCTGGTGCAATACTCTGCAATACCCTGCGCAATACTCTGCAATACCCTGCGCAATACCCTGCAAAATACTCTGCAATACCCTGGTGCAATACTCTGCAATACTCTGGTGCAATACTCTGCAATACCCTGCGCAATACTCTGCAATACCCTGCGCAATACCCTGCAAAATACTCTGCAATACCCTGGTGCAATACTCTGCAATACTCTGGTGCAATACCCTGCAATACCCTGCGCAATACTCTGCAATACTCTGGCGCAATACTCTGCAATACCCTGGTGCAATACTCTGCAATACCCTGCGCAATACTCTGCAATACTCTGGTGCAATACTCTGCAATACCCTGGTGCAATACCCTGCGCAATACTCTGCAATACTCTGCAATACTCTGGTGCAATACTCTGCAATACCCTGCAAAATACTCTGCAATACCCTGGTGCAATACTCTGCAATACCCTGCGCAATACTCTGCAATACCCTGCGCAATACCCTGGTGCAATACTCTGCAATACTCTGGTGCAATACTCTGCAATACTCTGGTGCAATACTCTTCAATACCCTGCAAAATACTCTGCAATACCCTGCGCAATACCCTGCAAAATACTCTGCAATACCCTGGTGCAATACTCTGCAATACTCTGGTGCAATACCCTGCGCAATACTCTGCAATACCCTGCGCAATACCCTGCGCAATACTCTGCAATACCCTGCAATACCCTGCGCAATACTCTGCAATACCCTGCGCAATATTCTGCAATACCCTGCGCAATACTCTGCAATACTCTGCAATACCCTGCGCAATATTCTGCAATACCCTGCGCAATACTCTGCAATACTCTGGTGCAATACTCTGCAATACCCTGCAAAATACTCTGCAATACCCTGCGCAATACCCTGCAAAATACTCTGCAATACCCTGGTGCAATACTCTGCAATACTCTGGTGCAATACTCTGCAATACCCTGCGCAATACTCTGCAATACCCTGCGCAATACCCTGCAAAATACTCTGCAATACCCTGGTGCAATACTCTGCAATACTCTGGTGCAATACTCTGCAATACCCTGCGCAATACTCTGCAATACCCTGCGCAATACCCTGCAAAATACTCTGCAATACCCTGGTGCAATACTCTGCAATACTCTGGTGCAATACTCTGCAATACCCTGGTGCAATACTCTGCAATACTCTGGCGCAATACTCTGCAATACCCTGCGCAATACTCTGCAATACCCTGCGCAATACTCTGCAATACCCTGGTGCAATACTCTGCAATACTCTGGTGCAATACTCTGCAATACCCTGCGCAATACTCTGCAATACCCTGCGCAATACTCTGCAATACTCTGGTGCAATACTCTGCAATACTCTGCAATACCCTGCGCAATACTCTGCAATACCCTGCGCAATACTCTGCAATACCCTGCGCAATACTCTGCAATACTCTGGTGCAATACTCTGCAATACCCTGGTGCAATACTCTGCAATACCCTGCGCAATACTCTGCAATACCCTGCGCAATACTCTGCAATACCCTGCGCAATTCTCTGCAATACTCTGGTGCAATACTCTGCAATACCCTGGTGCAATACCCTGCGCAATACTCTGCAATACCCTGCGCAATACCCTGCAATACCCTGCGCAATACTCTGCAATACCCTGCGCAATACTCTGCAATACTCTGCAATACTCTGGTGCAATACTCTGCAATACCCTGCGCAATACCCTGCAAAATACTCTGCAATACCCTGGTGCAATACTCTGCAATACCCTGCGCAATACTCTGCAATACCCTGCGCAATACCCTGGTGCAATACTCTGCAATACTCTGGTGCAATACTCTGCAATACCCTGCGCAATATTCTGCAATACCCTGCGCAATACTCTGCAATACTCTGCAATACCCTGCGCAATATTCTGCAATACCCTGCGCAATACTCTGCAATACCCTGCGCAATACCCTGCAAAATACTCTGCAATACCCTGGTGCAATACTCTGCAATACACTGGTGCAATACTCTGCAATACCCTGCGCAATACTCTGCAATACCCTGCGCAATACTCTGCAATACTCTGGCGCAATACTCTGCAATACCCTGCGCAATACTCTGCAATACCCTGCGCAATACCCTGCGCAATACTCTGCAATACCCTGGTGCAATACTCTGCAATACTCTGGTGCAATACTCTGCAATACCCTGCGCAATACCCTGCAAAATACTCTGCAATACCCTGGTGCAATACTCTGCAATACTCTGGTGCAATACTCTGCAATACCCTGCGCAATATTCTGCAATACCCTGCGCAATACTCTGCAATACTCTGCAATACCCTGCGCAATATTCTGCAATACCCTGCGCAATACTCTGCAATACCCTGCGCAATACCCTGGTGCAATACTCTGCAATACTCTGGTGCAATACTCTGCAATACCCTGCGCAATACTCTGCAATACCCTGCGCAATACCCTGCAAAATACTCTGCAATACCCTGGTGCAATACACTGGTGCAATACTCTGCAATACCCTGCGCAATACTCTGCAATACCCTGCGCAATACCCTGCGCAATACCCTGCGCAATACTCTGCAATACCCTGGTGCAATACTCTGCAATACCCTGCGCAATACCCTGCAAAATACTCTGCAATACCCTGGTGCAATACTCTGCAATACCCTGCGCAATACTCTGCAATACCCTGCGCAATACTCTGCAATACCCTGCGCAATACCCTGGTGCAATACTCTGCAATACTCTGGTGCAATACTCTGCAATACCCTGCAAAATACTCTGCAATACCCTGCGCAATACCCTGCAAAATACTCTGCAATACCCTGGTGCAATACTCTGCAATACTCTGGTGCAATACCCTGCGCAATACTCTGCAATACCCTGCGCAATACCCTGCGCAATACTCTGCAATACCCTGCAATACCCTGCGCAATACTCTGCAATACCCTGCGCAATATTCTGCAATACCCTGCGCAATACTCTGCAATACTCTGCGCAATACCCTGGTGCAATACTCTGCAATACTCTGGTGCAATACTCTGCAATACCCTGCAAAATACTCTGCAATACCCTGCGCAATACCCTGCAAAATACTCTGCAATACCCTGGTGCAATACTCTGCAATACTCTGGTGCAATACTCTGCAATACCCTGCGCAATACTCTGCAATACCCTGCGCAATACCCTGCAAAATACTCTGCAATACCCTGGTGCAATACTCTGCAATACTCTGGTGCAATACTCTGCAATACCCTGGTGCAATACTCTGCAATACCCTGCGCAATACTCTGCAATACCCTGCGCAATACTCTGCAATACTCTGGTGCAATACTCTGCAATACCCTGGTGCAATACCCTGCGCAATACTCTGCAATACCCTGCGCAATACCCTGCAATACCCTGCGCAATACTCTGCAATACCCTGCGCAATACTCTGCAATACTCTGCAATACTCTGGTGCAATACTCTGCAATACCCTGCGCAATACCCTGCAAAATACTCTGCAATACCCTGCAAAATACTCTGCAATACCCTGGTGCAATACTCTGCAATACTCTGGTGCAATACTCTGCAATACCCTGCAAAATACTCTGCAATACCCTGCGCAATACCCTGCAAAATACTCTGCAATACCCTGGTGCAATACTCTGCAATACTCTGGTGCAATACTCTGCAATACCCTGCGCAATACTCTGCAATACCCTGCGCAATACCCTGCAAAATACTCTGCAATACCCTGGTGCAATACTCTGCAATACTCTGGTGCAATACTCTGCAATACCCTGCAATACCCTGCGCAATACTCTGCAATACCCTGGTGCAATACTCTGCAATACCCTGGTGCAATACTCTGCAATACCCTGCGCAATACTCTGCAATACCCTGCGCAATTCTCTGCAATACTCTGGTGCAATACTCTGCAATACCCTGGTGCAATACCCTGCGCAATACTCTGCAATACCCTGCGCAATACCCTGCAATACCCTGCGCAATACTCTGCAATACCCTGCGCAATACTCTGCAATACCCTGCGCAATACTCTGCAATACCCTGCGCAATACTCTGCAATACCCTGCGCAATACCCTGCAAAATACTCTGCAATACCCTGGTGCAATACTCTGCAATACCCTGCGCAATACTCTGCAATACCCTGCGCAATACCCTGCAAAATACTCTGCAATACCCTGGTGCAATACTCTGCAATACTCTGGTGCAATACTCTGCAATACCCTGCGCAATACTCTGCAATACCCTGCGCAATACCCTGCAAAATACTCTGCAATACCCTGCGCAATACTCTGCAATACCCTGCGCAATACTCTGCAATACTCTGGTGCAATACTCTGCAATACCCTGGTGCAATACTCTTCAATACCCTGGTGCAATACTCTGCAATACTCTGGTGCAATACTCTGCAATACTCTGGTGCAATACTCTGCAATACCCTGCAAAATACTCTGCAATACCCTGCGCAATACTCTGCAATACCCTGCGCAATATTCTGCAATACCCTGCGCAATACCCTGCAAAATACTCTGCAATACCCTGGTGCAATACTCTGCAATACTCTGGTGCAATACTCTGCAATACCCTGCGCAATACTCTGCAATGCCCTGGTGCAATACTCTGCAATACCCTGCGCAATACTCTGCAATACCCTGCGCAATACTCTGCAATACCCTGCGCAATACTCTGCAATACCCTGCACAATACTCTGCAATACCCTGCGCAATACCCTGCAAAATACTCTGCAATACCCTGGTGCAATACTCTGCAATACCCTGCGCAATACTCTGCAATACCCTGCGCAATACTCTGCAATACCCTGCGCAATACCCTGGTGCAATACTCTGCAATACTCTGGTGCAATACTCTGCAATACCCTGCGCAATACTCTGCAATACCCTGCGCAATACCCTGCAATACTCTGGCGCAATACTCTGCAATACCCTGCGCAATACCCTGCGCAATACTCTGCAATACCCTGCGCAATACTCTGCAATACCCTGCGCAATACTCTGCAATACCCTGCGCAATACTCTGCAATACTCTGGTGCAATACTCTGCAATACCCTGGTGCAATACTCTGCAATACCCTGCGCAATACCCTGCAATACCCTGCGCAATACTCTGCAATACCCTGCGCAATACTCTGCAATACTCTGCAATACTCTGGTGCAATACTCTGCAATACCCTGCGCAATACCCTGCGCAATACTCTGCAATACCCTGGTGCAATACTCTGCAATACCCTGCGCAATACTCTGCAATACCCTGCGCAATACCCTGGTGCAATACTCTGCAATACTCTGGTGCAATACTCTGCAATACTCTGGTGCAATACTCTGCAATACCCTGCAAAATACTCTGCAATACCCTGCGCAATACCCTGCAAAATACTCTGCAATACCCTGGTGCAATACTCTGCAATACTCTGGTGCAATACTCTGCAATACCCTGCGCAATACTCTGCAATACCCTGCGCAATACCCTGCAAAATACTCTGCAATACCCTGGTGCAATACTCTGCAATACTCTGGTGCAATACTCTGCAATACCCTGCGCAATACTCTGCAATACCCTGCGCAATACCCTGCAAAATACTCTGCAATACCCTGGTGCAATACTCTGCAATACTCTGGTGCAATACCCTGCAATACCCTGCGCAATACTCTGCAATACTCTGGCGCAATACTCTGCAATACCCTGGTGCAATACTCTGCAATACCCTGCGCAATACTCTGCAATACTCTGGTGCAATACTCTGCAATACCCTGGTGCAATACCCTGCGCAATACTCTGCAATACTCTGCAATACTCTGGTGCAATACTCTGCAATACCCTGCAAAATACTCTGCAATACCCTGGTGCAATACTCTGCAATACCCTGCGCAATACTCTGCAATACCCTGCGCAATACCCTGGTGCAATACTCTGCAATACTCTGGTGCAATACTCTGCAATACTCTGGTGCAATACTCTTCAATACCCTGCAAAATACTCTGCAATACCCTGCGCAATACCCTGCAAAATACTCTGCAATACCCTGGTGCAATACTCTGCAATACTCTGGTGCAATACCCTGCGCAATACTCTGCAATACCCTGCGCAATACCCTGCGCAATACTCTGCAATACCCTGCAATACCCTGCGCAATACTCTGCAATACCCTGCGCAATATTCTGCAATACCCTGCGCAATACTCTGCAATACTCTGCAATACCCTGCGCAATATTCTGCAATACCCTGCGCAATACTCTGCAATACTCTGGTGCAATACTCTGCAATACCCTGCAAAATACTCTGCAATACCCTGCGCAATACCCTGCAAAATACTCTGCAATACCCTGGTGCAATACTCTGCAATACTCTGGTGCAATACTCTGCAATACCCTGCGCAATACTCTGCAATACCCTGCGCAATACCCTGCAAAATACTCTGCAATACCCTGGTGCAATACTCTGCAATACTCTGGTGCAATACTCTGCAATACCCTGCGCAATACTCTGCAATACCCTGCGCAATACCCTGCGCAATACCCTGCAAAATACTCTGCAATACCCTGGTGCAATACTCTGCAATACTCTGGTGCAATACTCTGCAATACCCTGGTGCAATACTCTGCAATACTCTGGCGCAATACTCTGCAATACCCTGCGCAATACTCTGCAATACCCTGCGCAATACCCTGCGCAATACTCTGCAATACCCTGGTGCAATACTCTGCAATACTCTGGTGCAATACTCTGCAATACCCTGCGCAATACTCTGCAATACCCTGCGCAATACTCTGCAATACTCTGGTGCAATACTCTGCAATACTCTGCAATACCCTGCGCAATACTCTGCAATACCCTGCGCAATACTCTGCAATACCCTGCGCAATACTCTGCAATACTCTGGTGCAATACTCTGCAATACCCTGGTGCAATACTCTGCAATACCCTGCGCAATACTCTGCAATACCCTGCGCAATTCTCTGCAATACTCTGGTGCAATACTCTGCAATACCCTGGTGCAATACCCTGCGCAATACTCTGCAATACCCTGCGCAATACCCTGCAATACCCTGCGCAATACTCTGCAATACCCTGCGCAATACTCTGCAATACTCTGCAATACTCTGGTGCAATACTCTGCAATACCCTGCGCAATACCCTGCAAAATACTCTGCAATACCCTGGTGCAATACTCTGCAATACTCTGGTGCAATACCCTGCAATACCCTGCGCAATACTCTGCAATACTCTGGCGCAATACTCTGCAATACCCTGGTGCAATACTCTGCAATACCCTGCGCAATACTCTGCAATACTCTGGTGCAATACTCTGCAATACCCTGGTGCAATACCCTGCGCAATACTCTGCAATACTCTGCAATACTCTGGTGCAATACTCTGCAATACCCTGCAAAATACTCTGCAATACCCTGGTGCAATACTCTGCAATACCCTGCGCAATACTCTGCAATACCCTGCGCAATACCCTGGTGCAATACTCTGCAATACTCTGGTGCAATACTCTGCAATACTCTGGTGCAATACTCTTCAATACCCTGCAAAATACTCTGCAATACCCTGCGCAATACCCTGCAAAATACTCTGCAATACCCTGGTGCAATACTCTGCAATACTCTGGTGCAATACCCTGCGCAATACTCTGCAATACCCTGCGCAATACCCTGCGCAATACTCTGCAATACCCTGCAATACCCTGCGCAATACTCTGCAATACCCTGCGCAATATTCTGCAATACCCTGCGCAATACTCTGCAATACTCTGCAATACCCTGCGCAATATTCTGCAATACCCTGCGCAATACTCTGCAATACTCTGGTGCAATACTCTGCAATACCCTGCAAAATACTCTGCAATACCCTGCGCAATACCCTGCAAAATACTCTGCAATACCCTGGTGCAATACTCTGCAATACTCTGGTGCAATACTCTGCAATACCCTGCGCAATACTCTGCAATACCCTGCGCAATACCCTGCAAAATACTCTGCAATACCCTGGTGCAATACTCTGCAATACTCTGGTGCAATACTCTGCAATACCCTGCGCAATACTCTGCAATACCCTGCGCAATACCCTGCAAAATACTCTGCAATACCCTGGTGCAATACTCTGCAATACTCTGGTGCAATACTCTGCAATACCCTGGTGCAATACTCTGCAATACTCTGGCGCAATACTCTGCAATACCCTGCGCAATACTCTGCAATACCCTGCGCAATACTCTGCAATACCCTGGTGCAATACTCTGCAATACTCTGGTGCAATACTCTGCAATACCCTGCGCAATACTCTGCAATACCCTGCGCAATACTCTGCAATACTCTGGTGCAATACTCTGCAATACTCTGCAATACCCTGCGCAATACTCTGCAATACCCTGCGCAATACTCTGCAATACCCTGCGCAATACTCTGCAATACTCTGGTGCAATACTCTGCAATACCCTGGTGCAATACTCTGCAATACCCTGCGCAATACTCTGCAATACCCTGCGCAATACTCTGCAATACCCTGCGCAATTCTCTGCAATACTCTGGTGCAATACTCTGCAATACCCTGGTGCAATACCCTGCGCAATACTCTGCAATACCCTGCGCAATACCCTGCAATACCCTGCGCAATACTCTGCAATACCCTGCGCAATACTCTGCAATACTCTGCAATACTCTGGTGCAATACTCTGCAATACCCTGCGCAATACCCTGCAAAATACTCTGCAATACCCTGGTGCAATACTCTGCAATACCCTGCGCAATACTCTGCAATACCCTGCGCAATACCCTGGTGCAATACTCTGCAATACTCTGGTGCAATACTCTGCAATACCCTGCGCAATATTCTGCAATACCCTGCGCAATACTCTGCAATACTCTGCAATACCCTGCGCAATATTCTGCAATACCCTGCGCAATACTCTACAATACCCTGCGCAATACCCTGCAAAATACTCTGCAATACCCTGGTGCAATACTCTGCAATACACTGGTGCAATACTCTGCAATACCCTGCGCAATACTCTGCAATACCCTGCGCAATACTCTGCAATACTCTGGCGCAATACTCTGCAATACCCTGCGCAATACTCTGCAATACCCTGCGCAATACCCTGCGCAATACTCTGCAATACCCTGGTGCAATACTCTGCAATACTCTGGTGCAATACTCTGCAATACCCTGCGCAATACCCTGCAAAATACTCTGCAATACCCTGGTGCAATACTCTGCAATACTCTGGTGCAATACTCTGCAATACCCTGCGCAATATTCTGCAATACCCTGCGCAATACTCTGCAATACTCTGCAATACCCTGCGCAATATTCTGCAATACCCTGCGCAATACTCTGCAATACCCTGCGCAATACCCTGGTGCAATACTCTGCAATACTCTGGTGCAATACTCTGCAATACCCTGCGCAATACTCTGCAATACCCTGCGCAATACCCTGCAAAATACTCTGCAATACCCTGGTGCAATACACTGGTGCAATACTCTGCAATACCCTGCGCAATACTCTGCAATACCCTGCGCAATACCCTGCGCAATACCCTGCGCAATACTCTGCAATACCCTGGTGCAATACTCTGCAATACCCTGCGCAATACCCTGCAAAATACTCTGCAATACCCTGGTGCAATACTCTGCAATACCCTGCGCAATACTCTGCAATACCCTGCGCAATACTCTGCAATACCCTGCGCAATACCCTGGTGCAATACTCTGCAATACTCTGGTGCAATACTCTGCAATACCCTGCAAAATACTCTGCAATACCCTGCGCAATACCCTGCAAAATACTCTGCAATACCCTGGTGCAATACTCTGCAATACTCTGGTGCAATACCCTGCGCAATACTCTGCAATACCCTGCGCAATACCCTGCGCAATACTCTGCAATACCCTGCAATACCCTGCGCAATACTCTGCAATACCCTGCGCAATATTCTGCAATACCCTGCGCAATACTCTGCAATACTCTGCGCAATACCCTGGTGCAATACTCTGCAATACTCTGGTGCAATACTCTGCAATACCCTGCAAAATACTCTGCAATACCCTGCGCAATACCCTGCAAAATACTCTGCAATACCCTGGTGCAATACTCTGCAATACTCTGGTGCAATACTCTGCAATACCCTGCGCAATACTCTGCAATACCCTGCGCAATACCCTGCAAAATACTCTGCAATACCCTGGTGCAATACTCTGCAATACTCTGGTGCAATACTCTGCAATACCCTGGTGCAATACTCTGCAATACCCTGCGCAATACTCTGCAATACCCTGCGCAATACTCTGCAATACTCTGGTGCAATACTCTGCAATACCCTGGTGCAATACCCTGCGCAATACTCTGCAATACCCTGCGCAATACCCTGCAATACCCTGCGCAATACTCTGCAATACCCTGCGCAATACTCTGCAATACTCTGCAATACTCTGGTGCAATACTCTGCAATACCCTGCGCAATACCCTGCAAAATACTCTGCAATACCCTGCAAAATACTCTGCAATACCCTGGTGCAATACTCTGCAATACTCTGGTGCAATACTCTGCAATACCCTGCAAAATACTCTGCAATACCCTGCGCAATACCCTGCAAAATACTCTGCAATACCCTGGTGCAATACTCTGCAATACTCTGGTGCAATACTCTGCAATACCCTGCGCAATACTCTGCAATACCCTGCGCAATACCCTGCAAAATACTCTGCAATACCCTGGTGCAATACTCTGCAATACTCTGGTGCAATACTCTGCAATACCCTGCAATACCCTGCGCAATACTCTGCAATACCCTGGTGCAATACTCTGCAATACCCTGGTGCAATACTCTGCAATACCCTGCGCAATACTCTGCAATACCCTGCGCAATTCTCTGCAATACTCTGGTGCAATACTCTGCAATACCCTGGTGCAATACCCTGCGCAATACTCTGCAATACCCTGCGCAATACCCTGCAATACCCTGCGCAATACTCTGCAATACCCTGCGCAATACTCTGCAATACCCTGCGCAATACTCTGCAATACCCTGCGCAATACTCTGCAATACCCTGCGCAATACTCTGCAATACCCTGCGCAATACCCTGCAAAATACTCTGCAATACCCTGGTGCAATACTCTGCAATACCCTGCGCAATACTCTGCAATACCCTGCGCAATACCCTGCAAAATACTCTGCAATACCCTGGTGCAATACTCTGCAATACTCTGGTGCAATACTCTGCAATACCCTGCGCAATACTCTGCAATACCCTGCGCAATACCCTGCAAAATACTCTGCAATACCCTGCGCAATACTCTGCAATACCCTGCGCAATACTCTGCAATACTCTGGTGCAATACTCTGCAATACCCTGGTGCAATACTCTTCAATACCCTGGTGCAATACTCTGCAATACTCTGGTGCAATACTCTGCAATACTCTGGTGCAATACTCTGCAATACCCTGCAAAATACTCTGCAATACCCTGCGCAATACTCTGCAATACCCTGCGCAATATTCTGCAATACCCTGCGCAATACCCTGCAAAATACTCTGCAATACCCTGGTGCAATACTCTGCAATACTCTGGTGCAATACTCTGCAATACCCTGCGCAATACTCTGCAATGCCCTGGTGCAATACTCTGCAATACCCTGCGCAATACTCTGCAATACCCTGCGCAATACTCTGCAATACCCTGCGCAATACTCTGCAATACCCTGCACAATACTCTGCAATACCCTGCGCAATACCCTGCAAAATACTCTGCAATACCCTGGTGCAATACTCTGCAATACCCTGCGCAATACTCTGCAATACCCTGCGCAATACCCTGGTGCAATACTCTGCAATACTCTGGTGCAATACTCTGCAATACCCTGGTGCAATACTCTTCAATACCCTGGTGCAATACTCTGCAATACTCTGGTGCAATACTCTGCAATACTCTGGTGCAATACTCTGCAATACCCTGCAAAATACTCTGCAATACCCTGCGCAATACTCTGCAATACCCTGCGCAATATTCTGCAATACCCTGCGCAATACCCTGCAAAATACTCTGCAATACCCTGCGCAATACTCTGCAATACTCTGGTGCAATACTCTGCAATACCCTGGTGCAATACCCTGCGCAATACTCTGCAATACCCTGCGCAATACCCTGCAATACCCTGCGCAATACTCTGCAATACCCTGCGCAATACTCTGCAATACTCTGCAATACTCTGGTGCAATACTCTGCAATACCCTGCGCAATACCCTGCAAAATACTCTGCAATACCCTGGTGCAATACTCTGCAATACCCTGCGCAATACTCTGCAATACCCTGCGCAATACCCTGGTGCAATACTCTGCAATACTCTGGTGCAATACTCTGCAATACCCTGCAAAATACTCTGCAATACCCTGCGCAATACCCTGCAAAATACTCTGCAATACCCTGGTGCAATACTCTGCAATACTCTGGTGCAATACTCTGCAATACCCTGCGCAATACTCTGCAATACCCTGCGCAATACCCTGCAAAATACTCTGCAATACCCTGGTGCAATACTCTGCAATACTCTGGTGCAATACTCTGCAATACCCTGCAATACCCTGCGCAATACTCTGCAATACCCTGGTGCAATACTCTGCAATACCCTGGTGCAATACTCTGCAATACCCTGCGCAATACTCTGCAATACCCTGCGCAATTCTCTGCAATACTCTGGTGCAATACTCTGCAATACCCTGGTGCAATACCCTGCGCAATACTCTGCAATACCCTGCGCAATACCCTGCAATACCCTGCGCAATACTCTGCAATACCCTGCGCAATACTCTGCAATACCCTGCGCAATACTCTGCAATACCCTGCGCAATACTCTGCAATACCCTGCGCAATACCCTGCAAAATACTCTGCAATACCCTGGTGCAATACTCTGCAATACCCTGCGCAATACTCTGCAATACCCTGCGCAATACCCTGCAAAATACTCTGCAATACCCTGGTGCAATACTCTGCAATACTCTGGTGCAATACTCTGCAATACCCTGCGCAATACTCTGCAATACCCTGCGCAATACCCTGCAAAATACTCTGCAATACCCTGCGCAATACTCTGCAATACCCTGCGCAATACTCTGCAATACTCTGGTGCAATACTCTGCAATACCCTGGTGCAATACTCTTCAATACCCTGGTGCAATACTCTGCAATACTCTGGTGCAATACTCTGCAATACTCTGGTGCAATACTCTGCAATACCCTGCAAAATACTCTGCAATACCCTGCGCAATACTCTGCAATACCCTGCGCAATATTCTGCAATACCCTGCGCAATACCCTGCAAAATACTCTGCAATACCCTGGTGCAATACTCTGCAATACTCTGGTGCAATACTCTGCAATACCCTGCGCAATACTCTGCAATGCCCTGGTGCAATACTCTGCAATACCCTGCGCAATACTCTGCAATACCCTGCGCAATACTCTGCAATACCCTGCGCAATACTCTGCAATACCCTGCGCAATACTCTGCAATACCCTGCACAATACTCTGCAATACCCTGCGCAATACCCTGCAAAATACTCTGCAATACCCTGCGCAATACTCTGCAATACCCTGCGCAATACTCTGCAATACCCTGCGCAATACCCTGGTGCAATACTCTGCAATACTCTGGTGCAATACTCTGCAATACCCTGGTGCAATACTCTTCAATACCCTGGTGCAATACTCTGCAATACTCTGGTGCAATACTCTGCAATACTCTGGTGCAATACTCTGCAATACCCTGCAAAATACTCTGCAATACCCTGCGCAATACTCTGCAATACCCTGCGCAATATTCTGCAATACCCTGCGCAATACCCTGCAAAATACTCTGCAATACCCTGCGCAATACTCTGCAATACCCTGCGCAATACTCTGCAATACTCTGGTGCAATACTCTGCAATACCCTGCAAAATACTCTGCAATACCCTGCGCAATACCCTGCAAAATACTCTGCAATACCCTGGTGCAATACTCTGCAATACTCTGGTGCAATACTCTGCAATACCCTGCGCAATACTCTGCAATACCCTGCGCAATACCCTGCAAAATACTCTGCAATACCCTGGTGCAATACTCTGCAATACTCTGGTGCAATACTCTGCAATACCCTGCGCAATACTCTGCAATACCCTGCGCAATACCCTGCAAAATACTCTGCAATACCCTGGTGCAATACTCTGCAATACTCTGGTGCAATACTCTGCAATACCCTGCGCAATACTCTGCAATACCCTGCGCAATACCCTGCAAAATACTCTGCAATACCCTGCGCAATACTCTGCAATACCCTGCGCAATACTCTGCAATACTCTGGTGCAATACTCTGCAATACCCTGCAAAATACTCTGCAATACCCTGCGCAATACCCTGCAAAATACTCTGCAATACCCTGGTGCAATACTCTGCAATACTCTGGTGCAATACTCTGCAATACCCTGCGCAATACTCTGCAATACCCTGCGCAATACCCTGCAAAATACTCTGCAATACCCTGGTGCAATACTCTGCAATACTCTGGTGCAATACTCTGCAATACCCTGCGCAATACTCTGCAATACCCTGCGCAATACCCTGCAAAATACTCTGCAATACCCTGGTGCAATACTCTGCAATACTCTGGTGCAATACTCTGCAATACTCTGGTGCAATACTCTGCAATACCCTGGTGCAATACTCTGCAATACTCTGGCGCAATACTCTGCAATACCCTGCGCAATACTCTGCGCAATACTCTGCAATACCCTGGTGCAATACTCTGCAATACTCTGGTGCAATACTCTGCAATACCCTGCGCAATACTCTGCAATACTCTGGTGCAATACTCTGCAATACCCTGGTGCAATACTCTGCAATACCCTGCGCAATACTCTGCAATACCCTGCGCAATTCTCTGCAATACTCTGGTGCAATACTCTGCAATACCCTGCGCAATACTCTGCAATACCCTGCGCAATACCCTGCAATACCCTGCGCAATACTCTGCAATACCCTGCGCAATACTCTGCAATACTCTGCAATACTCTGGTGCAATACTCTGCAATACCCTGCGCAATACCCTGCAAAATACTCTGCAATACCCTGGTGCAATACTCTGCAATACTCTGGCGCAATACTCTGCAATACCCTGCGCAATACTCTGCAATACCCTGCGCAATACCCTGCGCAATACTCTGCAATACCCTGGTGCAATACTCTGCAATACTCTGGTGCAATACTCTGCAATACCCTGCGCAATACCCTGCAAAATACTCTGCAATACCCTGGTGCAATACTCTGCAATACTCTGGTGCAATACTCTGCAATACCCTGCGCAATATTCTGCAATACCCTGCGCAATACTCTGCAATACCCTGCAATACCCTGCGCAATATTCTGCAATACCCTGCGCAATACTCTGCAATACCCTGCGCAATACTCTGCAATACCCTGCGCAATTCTCTGCAATACTCTGCAATACTCTGGTGCAATACTCTGCAATACCCTGCGCAATACTCTGCAATACCCTGCGCAATACCCTGCAAAATACTCTGCAATACCCTGGTGCAATACTCTGCAATACACTGGTGCAATACTCTGCAATACTCTGCAATACCCTGCGCAATACCCTGCAAAATACTCTGCAATACCCTGGTGCAATACTCTGCAATACTCTGGTGCAATACTCTGCAATACTCTGCAATACTCTGGTGCAATACTCTGCAATACCCTGGTGCAATACTCTGCAATACTCTGGCGCAATACTCTGCAATACCCTGCGCAATACTCTGCGCAATACTCTGCAATACCCTGGTGCAATACTCTGCAATACTCTGGTGCAATACTCTGCAATACCCTGCGCAATACTCTGCAATACTCTGGTGCAATACTCTGCAATACCCTGGTGCAATACTCTGCAATACCCTGCGCAATACTCTGCAATACCCTGCGCAATTCTCTGCAATACTCTGGTGCAATACTCTGCAATACCCTGCGCAATACTCTGCAATACCCTGCGCAATACCCTGCAATACCCTGCGCAATACTCTGCAATACCCTGCGCAATACTCTGCAATACTCTGCAATACTCTGGTGCAATACTCTGCAATACCCTGCGCAATACCCTGCAAAATACTCTGCAATACCCTGGTGCAATACTCTGCAATACTCTGGTGCAATACTCTGCAATACCCTGCGCAATACCCTGCAAAATACTCTGCAATACCCTGGTGCAATACTCTGCAATACTCTGGTGCAATACTCTGCAATACCCTGCGCAATACCCTGCAAAATACTCTGCAATACCCTGGTGCAATACTCTGCAATACTCTGGTGCAATACTCTGCAATACCCTGCGCAATACCCTGCAAAATACTCTGCAATACCCTGGTGCAATACTCTGCAATACTCTGGTGCAATACTCTGCAATACCCTGCGCAATACCCTGCAAAATACTCTGCAATACCCTGGTGCAATACTCTGCAATACTCTGGTGCAATACTCTGCAATACCCTGCGCAATATTCTGCAATACCCTGCGCAATACTCTGCAATACTCTGCAATACCCTGCGCAATATTCTGCAATACCCTGCGCAATACTCTGCAATACCCTGCGCAATACCCTGGTGCAATACTCTGCAATACTCTGGTGCAATACTCTGCAATACCCTGCGCAATACTCTGCAATACCCTGCGCAATACCCTGCAAAATACTCTGCAATACCCTGGTGCAATACTCTGCAATACACTGGTGCAATACTCTGCAATACCCTGCGCAATACTCTGCAATACCCTGCGCAATACTCTGCAATACCCTGCGCAATTCTCTGCAATACTCTGGTGCAATACTCTGCAATACCCTGGTGCAATACCCTGCGCAATACTCTGCAATACCCTGCGCAATACCCTGCAATACTCTGCAATACTCTGGTGCAATACTCTGCAATACCCTGCGCAATACCCTGCAAAATACTCTGCAATACCCTGCGCAATACTCTGCAATACTCTGCAATACCCTGCGCTATACCCTGGTGCAATACTCTGCAATACTCTGGTGCAATACTCTGCAATACTCTGGTGCAATACTCTGCAATACCCTGCAAAATACTCTGCAATACCCTGCGCAATACCCTGCGCAATACCCTGCGCAATACCCTGCAAAATACTCTGCAATACCCTGGTGCAATACTCTGCAATACTCTGGTGCAATACCCTGCGCAATACTCTGCAATACCCTGCGCAATACTCTGCAATACCCTGCAATACCCTGCGCAATACTCTGCAATACCCTGCGCAATATTCTGCAATACCCTGCGCAATACTCTGCAATACCCTGCGCAATATTCTGCAATACCCTGCGCAATACCCTGCAAAATACTCTGCAATACCCTGGTGCAATACTCTGCAATACTCTGGTGCAATACTCTGCAATACCCTGCGCAATACCCTGCGCAATACTCTGCAATACCCTGCGCAATACTCTGCAATACCCTGCGCAATACTCTGCAATACCCTGCGCAATACTCTGCAATACTCTGGTGCAATACTCTGCAATACCCTGGTGCAATACTCTGCAATACCCTGCGCAATACCCTGCAATACCCTGCGCAATACTCTGCAATACCCTGCGCAATACTCTGCAATACTCTGCAATACTCTGGTGCAATACTCTGCAATACCCTGCGCAATACCCTGCGCAATACTCTGCAATACCCTGGTGCAATACTCTGCAATACCCTGCGCAATACTCTGCAATACCCTGCGCAATACCCTGGTGCAATACTCTGCAATACTCTGGTGCAATACTCTGCAATACTCTGGTGCAATACTCTGCAATACCCTGCAAAATACTCTGCAATACCCTGCGCAATACCCTGCAAAATACTCTGCAATACCCTGGTGCAATACTCTGCAATACTCTGGTGCAATACTCTGCAATACCCTGCGCAATACTCTGCAATACCCTGCGCAATACCCTGCAAAATACTCTGCAATACCCTGGTGCAATACTCTGCAATACTCTGGTGCAATACTCTGCAATACCCTGCGCAATACTCTGCAATACCCTGCGCAATACCCTGCAAAATACTCTGCAATACCCTGGTGCAATACTCTGCAATACTCTGGTGCAATACTCTGCAATACCCTGCGCAATACTCTGCAATACCCTGCGCAATACCCTGCAAAATACTCTGCAATACCCTGGTGCAATACTCTGCAATACTCTGGTGCAATACTCTGCAATACTCTGGTGCAATACTCTGCAATACCCTGGTGCAATACTCTGCAATACTCTGGCGCAATACTCTGCAATACCCTGCGCAATACTCTGCGCAATACTCTGCAATACCCTGGTGCAATACTCTGCAATACTCTGGTGCAATACTCTGCAATACCCTGCGCAATACTCTGCAATACTCTGGTGCAATACTCTGCAATACCCTGGTGCAATACTCTGCAATACCCTGCGCAATACTCTGCAATACTCTGGTGCAATACTCTGCAATACCCTGCGCAATACTCTGCAATACCCTGCGCAATACCCTGCAATACCCTGCGCAATACTCTGCAATACCCTGCGCAATACTCTGCAATACTCTGCAATACTCTGGTGCAATACTCTGCAATACCCTGCGCAATACCCTGCAAAATACTCTGCAATACCCTGGTGCAATACTCTGCAATACTCTGGCGCAATACTCTGCAATACCCTGCGCAATACTCTGCAATACCCTGCGCAATACCCTGCGCAATACTCTGCAATACCCTGGTGCAATACTCTGCAATACTCTGGTGCAATACTCTGCAATACCCTGCGCAATACTCTGCAATACCCTGGTGCAATACTCTGCAATACTCTGGTGCAATACTCTGCAATACCCTGCGCAATATTCTGCAATACCCTGCGCAATACTCTGCAATACTCTGCAATACCCTGCGCAATATTCTGCAATACCCTGCGCAATACTCTGCAATACCCTGCGCAATACTCTGCAATACCCTGCGCAATTCTCTGCAATACTCTGCAATACTCTGGTGCAATACTCTGCAATACCCTGCGCAATACTCTGCAATACCCTGCGCAATACCCTGCAAAATACTCTGCAATACCCTGGTGCAATACTCTGCAATACCCTGGTGCAATACTCTGCAATACCCTGCGCAATACTCTGCAATACCCTGCGCAATACTCTGCAATACCCTGCGCAATACTCTGCAATACCCTGCGCAATACTCTGCAATACCCTGCGCAATACCCTGCAAAATACTCTGCAATACCCTGGTGCAATACTCTGCAATACCCTGCGCAATACTCTGCAATACCCTGCGCAATACCCTGCAAAATACTCTGCAATACCCTGGTGCAATACTCTGCAATACTCTGGTGCAATACTCTGCAATACCCTGCGCAATACTCTGCAATACCCTGCGCAATACCCTGCAAAATACTCTGCAATACCCTGCGCAATACTCTGCAATACCCTGCGCAATACTCTGCAATACTCTGGTGCAATACTCTGCAATACCCTGCAAAATACTCTGCAATACCCTGCGCAATACCCTGCAAAATACTCTGCAATACCCTGGTGCAATACTCTGCAATACTCTGGTGCAATACTCTGCAATACCCTGCGCAATACTCTGCAATACCCTGCGCAATACCCTGCAAAATACTCTGCAATACCCTGGTGCAATACTCTGCAATACTCTGGTGCAATACTCTGCAATACCCTGCGCAATACTCTGCAATACCCTGCGCAATACCCTGCAAAATACTCTGCAATACCCTGGTGCAATACTCTGCAATACTCTGGTGCAATACTCTGCAATACTCTGGTGCAATACTCTGCAATACCCTGGTGCAATACTCTGCAATACTCTGGCGCAATACTCTGCAATACCCTGCGCAATACTCTGCGCAATACTCTGCAATACCCTGGTGCAATACTCTGCAATACTCTGGTGCAATACTCTGCAATACCCTGCGCAATACTCTGCAATACTCTGGTGCAATACTCTGCAATACCCTGGTGCAATACTCTGCAATACCCTGCGCAATACTCTGCAATACCCTGCGCAATTCTCTGCAATACTCTGGTGCAATACTCTGCAATACCCTGCGCAATACTCTGCAATACCCTGCGCAATACCCTGCAATACCCTGCGCAATACTCTGCAATACCCTGCGCAATACTCTGCAATACTCTGCAATACTCTGGTGCAATACTCTGCAATACCCTGCGCAATACCCTGCAAAATACTCTGCAATACCCTGGTGCAATACTCTGCAATACTCTGGCGCAATACTCTGCAATACCCTGCGCAATACTCTGCAATACCCTGCGCAATACCCTGCGCAATACTCTGCAATACCCTGGTGCAATACTCTGCAATACTCTGGTGCAATACTCTGCAATACCCTGCGCAATACCCTGCAAAATACTCTGCAATACCCTGGTGCAATACTCTGCAATACTCTGGTGCAATACTCTGCAATACCCTGCGCAATATTCTGCAATACCCTGCGCAATACTCTGCAATACTCTGCAATACCCTGCGCAATATTCTGCAATACCCTGCGCAATACTCTGCAATACCCTGCGCAATACTCTGCAATACCCTGCGCAATTCTCTGCAATACTCTGCAATACTCTGGTGCAATACTCTGCAATACCCTGCGCAATACTCTGCAATACCCTGCGCAATACCCTGCAAAATACTCTGCAATACCCTGGTGCAATACTCTGCAATACACTGGTGCAATACTCTGCAATACCCTGCGCAATACTCTGCAATACCCTGCGCAATACCCTGCAAAATACTCTGCAATACCCTGGTGCAATACTCTGCAATACTCTGGTGCAATACTCTGCAATACTCTGGTGCAATACTCTGCAATACCCTGGTGCAATACTCTGCAATACTCTGGCGCAATACTCTGCAATACCCTGCGCAATACTCTGCGCAATACTCTGCAATACCCTGGTGCAATACTCTGCAATACTCTGGTGCAATACTCTGCAATACCCTGCGCAATACTCTGCAATACTCTGGTGCAATACTCTGCAATACCCTGGTGCAATACTCTGCAATACCCTGCGCAATACTCTGCAATACCCTGCGCAATTCTCTGCAATACTCTGGTGCAATACTCTGCAATACTCTGCAATACTCTGGTGCAATACTCTGCAATACCCTGCGCAATACCCTGCAAAATACTCTGCAATACCCTGGTGCAATACTCTGCAATACTCTGGCGCAATACTCTGCAATACCCTGCGCAATACTCTGCAATACCCTGCGCAATACCCTGCGCAATACTCTGCAATACCCTGGTGCAATACTCTGCAATACTCTGGTGCAATACTCTGCAATACCCTGCGCAATACCCTGCAAAATACTCTGCAATACCCTGGTGCAATACTCTGCAATACTCTGGTGCAATACTCTGCAATACCCTGCGCAATATTCTGCAATACCCTGCGCAATACTCTGCAATACTCTGCAATACCCTGCGCAATATTCTGCAATACCCTGCGCAATACTCTGCAATACCCTGCGCAATACTCTGCAATACCCTGCGCAATTCTCTGCAATACTCTGCAATACTCTGGTGCAATACTCTGCAATACCCTGCGCAATACTCTGCAATACCCTGCGCAATACCCTGCAAAATACTCTGCAATACCCTGGTGCAATACTCTGCAATACACTGGTGCAATACTCTGCAATACCCTGCGCAATACTCTGCAATACCCTGCGCAATACCCTGCAAAATACTCTGCAATACCCTGGTGCAATACTCTGCAATACTCTGGTGCAATACTCTGCAATACTCTGGTGCAATACTCTGCAATACCCTGGTGCAATACTCTGCAATACTCTGGCGCAATACTCTGCAATACCCTGCGCAATACTCTGCGCAATACTCTGCAATACCCTGGTGCAATACTCTGCAATACTCTGGTGCAATACTCTGCAATACCCTGCGCAATACTCTGCAATACTCTGGTGCAATACTCTGCAATACCCTGGTGCAATACTCTGCAATACCCTGCGCAATACTCTGCAATACCCTGCGCAATTCTCTGCAATACTCTGGTGCAATACTCTGCAATACCCTGCGCAATACTCTGCAATACCCTGCGCAATACCCTGCAATACCCTGCGCAATACTCTGCAATACCCTGCGCAATACTCTGCAATACTCTGCAATACTCTGGTGCAATACTCTGCAATACCCTGCGCAATACCCTGCAAAATACTCTGCAATACCCTGGTGCAATACTCTGCAATACTCTGGTGCAATACTCTGCAATACCCTGCGCAATACCCTGCAAAATACTCTGCAATACCCTGGTGCAATACTCTGCAATACTCTGGTGCAATACTCTGCAATACCCTGCGCAATACCCTGCAAAATACTCTGCAATACCCTGGTGCAATACTCTGCAATACTCTGGTGCAATACTCTGCAATACCCTGCGCAATACCCTGCAAAATACTCTGCAATACCCTGGTGCAATACTCTGCAATACTCTGGTGCAATACTCTGCAATACCCTGCGCAATACCCTGCAAAATACTCTGCAATACCCTGGTGCAATACTCTGCAATACTCTGGTGCAATACTCTGCAATACCCTGCGCAATATTCTGCAATACCCTGCGCAATACTCTGCAATACTCTGCAATACCCTGCGCAATATTCTGCAATACCCTGCGCAATACTCTGCAATACCCTGCGCAATACCCTGGTGCAATACTCTGCAATACTCTGGTGCAATACTCTGCAATACCCTGCGCAATACTCTGCAATACCCTGCGCAATACCCTGCAAAATACTCTGCAATACCCTGGTGCAATACTCTGCAATACACTGGTGCAATACTCTGCAATACCCTGCGCAATACTCTGCAATACCCTGCGCAATACCCTGCGCAATACTCTGCAATACCCTGGTGCAATACTCTGCAATACTCTGGTGCAATACTCTGCAATACCCTGCGCAATACCCTGCAAAATACTCTGCAATACCCTGGTGCAATACTCTGCAATACCCTGCGCAATACTCTGCAATACCCTGCGCAATACTCTGCAATACCCTGCGCAATACCCTGGTGCAATACTCTGCAATACTCTGGTGCAATACTCTGCAATACCCTGCAAAATACTCTGCAATACCCTGCGCAATACCCTGCAAAATACTCTGCAATACCCTGGTGCAATACTCTGCAATACTCTGGTGCAATACCCTGCGCAATACTCTGCAATACCCTGCGCAATACCCTGCGCAATACTCTGCAATACCCTGCAATACCCTGCGCAATACTCTGCAATACCCTGCGCAATATTCTGCAATACCCTGCGCAATACTCTGCAATACTCTGCGCAATACCCTGGTGCAATACTCTGCAATACTCTGGTGCAATACTCTGCAATACCCTGCAAAATACTCTGCAATACCCTGCGCAATACCCTGCAAAATACTCTGCAATACCCTGGTGCAATACTCTGCAATACTCTGCAATACCCTGCGCAATACTCTGCAATACCCTGCGCAATACCCTGCAAAATACTCTGCAATACCCTGGTGCAATACTCTGCAATACTCTGGTGCAATACTCTGCAATACCCTGGTGCAATACTCTGCAATACCCTGCGCAATACTCTGCAATACCCTGCGCAATACTCTGCAATACTCTGGCGCAATACTCTGCAATACCCTGCGCAATACTCTGCAATACCCTGCGCAATACCCTGCAATACCCTGCGCAATACTCTGCAATACCCTGCGCAATACTCTGCAATACTCTGCAATACTCTGGTGCAATACTCTGCAATACCCTGCGCAATACCCTGCAAAATACTCTGCAATACCCTGGTGCAATACTCTGCAATACCCTGCGCAATACTCTGCAATACCCTGCGCAATACCCTGGTGCAATACTCTGCAATACTCTGGTGCAATACTCTGCAATACTCTGGTGCAATACTCTGCAATACCCTGCGCAATATTCTGCAATACCCTGCGCAATACTCTGCAATACCCTGCGCAATATTCTGCAATACCCTGCGCAATACTCTGCAATACCCTGCGCAATACCCTGGTGCAATACTCTGCAATACTCTGGTGCAATACTCTGCAATACCCTGCAAAATACTCTGCAATACCCTGCGCAATACCCTGCAAAATACTCTGCAATACCCTGGTGCAATACTCTGCAATACTCTGGTGCAATACTCTGCAATACCCTGCGCAATACTCTGCAATACCCTGCGCAATACCCTGCAAAATACTCTGCAATACCCTGGTGCAATACTCTGCAATACCCTGCGCAATACTCTGCAATACCCTGCGCAATACTCTGCAATACTCTGGCGCAATACTCTGCAATACCCTGCGCAATACTCTGCAATACCCTGCGCAATACCCTGCGCAATACTCTGCAATACCCTGGTGCAATACTCTGCAATACTCTGGTGCAATACTCTGCAATACCCTGGTGCAATACCCTGCGCAATACTCTGCAATACCCTGCGCAATACTCTGCAATACCCTGCGCAATACTCTGCAATACCCTGCGCAATACTCTGCAATACTCTGGTGCAATACTCTGCAATACCCTGGTGCAATACTCTGCAATACTCTGCAATACCCTGCGCAATACTCTGCAATACCCTGCGCAATACTCTGCAATACTCTGGTGCAATACTCTGCAATACCCTGGTGCAATACCCTGCAATACCCTGCGCAATACTCTGCAATACCCTGCGCAATACTCTGCAATACCCTGCGCAATACTCTGCAATACTCTGGTGCAATACTCTGCAATACCCTGGTGCAATACTCTGCAATACCCTGCGCAATACTCTGCAATACCCTGCGCAATTCTCTGCAATACTCTGGTGCAATACTCTGCAATACCCTGGTGCAATACCCTGCGCAATACTCTGCAATACCCTGCGCAATACCCTGCAATACTCTGCAATACTCTGGTGCAATACTCTGCAATACCCTGCGCAATACCCTGCAAAATACTCTGCAATACCCTGCGCAATACTCTGCAATACTCTGCAATACCCTGCGCTATACCCTGGTGCAATACTCTGCAATACTCTGGTGCAATACTCTGCAATACTCTGGTGCAATACTCTGCAATACCCTGCAAAATACTCTGCAATACCCTGCGCAATACCCTGCGCAATACCCTGCGCAATACCCTGCAAAATACTCTGCAATACCCTGGTGCAATACTCTGCAATACTCTGGTGCAATACCCTGCGCAATACTCTGCAATACCCTGCGCAATACTCTGCAATACCCTGCAATACCCTGCGCAATACTCTGCAATACCCTGCGCAATATTCTGCAATACCCTGCGCAATACTCTGCAATACCCTGCGCAATATTCTGCAATACCCTGCGCAATACCCTGCAAAATACTCTGCAATACCCTGGTGCAATACTCTGCAATACTCTGGTGCAATACTCTGCAATACCCTGCGCAATACTCTGCAATACCCTGCGCAATACCCTGCAATACTCTGGCGCAATACTCTGCAATACCCTGCGCAATACCCTGCGCAATACTCTGCAATACCCTGCGCAATACTCTGCAATACCCTGCGCAATACTCTGCAATACCCTGCGCAATACTCTGCAATACTCTGGTGCAATACTCTGCAATACTCTGCAATACCCTGCGCAATACTCTGCAATACCCTGCGCAATACTCTGCAATACTCTGGTGCAATACTCTGCAATACCCTGGTGCAATACCCTGCAATACCCTGCGCAATACTCTGCAATACCCTGCGCAATACTCTGCAATACCCTGCGCAATACTCTGCAATACTCTGGTGCAATACTCTGCAATACCCTGGTGCAATACTCTGCAATACCCTGCGCAATACTCTGCAATACCCTGCGCAATTCTCTGCAATACTCTGGTGCAATACTCTGCAATACCCTGGTGCAATACCCTGCGCAATACTCTGCAATACCCTGCGCAATACCCTGCAATACTCTGCAATACTCTGGTGCAATACTCTGCAATACCCTGCGCAATACCCTGCAAAATACTCTGCAATACCCTGCGCAATACTCTGCAATACTCTGCAATACCCTGCGCTATACCCTGGTGCAATACTCTGCAATACTCTGGTGCAATACTCTGCAATACTCTGGTGCAATACTCTGCAATACCCTGCAAAATACTCTGCAATACCCTGCGCAATACCCTGCAAAATACTCTGCAATACCCTGGTGCAATACTCTGCAATACTCTGGTGCAATACCCTGCGCAATACTCTGCAATACCCTGCGCAATACTCTGCAATACCCTGCAATACCCTGCGCAATACTCTGCAATACCCTGCGCAATATTCTGCAATACCCTGCGCAATACTCTGCAATACCCTGCGCAATATTCTGCAATACCCTGCGCAATACCCTGCAAAATACTCTGCAATACCCTGGTGCAATACTCTGCAATACTCTGGTGCAATACTCTGCAATACCCTGCGCAATACTCTGCAATACCCTGCGCAATACCCTGCAATACTCTGGCGCAATACTCTGCAATACCCTGCGCAATACCCTGCGCAATACTCTGCAATACCCTGCGCAATACTCTGCAATACCCTGCGCAATACTCTGCAATACCCTGCGCAATACTCTGCAATACTCTGGTGCAATACTCTGCAATACCCTGGTGCAATACTCTGCAATACCCTGCGCAATACCCTGCAATACCCTGCGCAATACTCTGCAATACCCTGCGCAATACTCTGCAATACTCTGCAATACTCTGGTGCAATACTCTGCAATACCCTGCGCAATACCCTGCGCAATACTCTGCAATACCCTGGTGCAATACTCTGCAATACCCTGCGCAATACTCTGCAATACCCTGCGCAATACCCTGGTGCAATACTCTGCAATACTCTGGTGCAATACTCTGCAATACTCTGGTGCAATACTCTGCAATACCCTGCAAAATACTCTGCAATACCCTGCGCAATACCCTGCAAAATACTCTGCAATACCCTGGTGCAATACTCTGCAATACTCTGGTGCAATACTCTGCAATACCCTGCGCAATACTCTGCAATACCCTGCGCAATACCCTGCAAAATACTCTGCAATACCCTGGTGCAATACTCTGCAATACTCTGGTGCAATACTCTGCAATACCCTGCGCAATACTCTGCAATACCCTGCGCAATACCCTGCAAAATACTCTGCAATACCCTGGTGCAATACTCTGCAATACTCTGGTGCAATACCCTGCAATACCCTGCGCAATACTCTGCAATACTCTGGCGCAATACTCTGCAATACCCTGGTGCAATACTCTGCAATACCCTGCGCAATACTCTGCAATACTCTGGTGCAATACTCTGCAATACCCTGGTGCAATACCCTGCGCAATACTCTGCAATACTCTGCAATACTCTGGTGCAATACTCTGCAATACCCTGCAAAATACTCTGCAATACCCTGGTGCAATACTCTGCAATACCCTGCGCAATACTCTGCAATACCCTGCGCAATACCCTGGTGCAATACTCTGCAATACTCTGGTGCAATACTCTGCAATACTCTGGTGCAATACTCTTCAATACCCTGCAAAATACTCTGCAATACCCTGCGCAATACCCTGCAAAATACTCTGCAATACCCTGGTGCAATACTCTGCAATACTCTGGTGCAATACCCTGCGCAATACTCTGCAATACCCTGCGCAATACCCTGCGCAATACTCTGCAATACCCTGCAATACCCTGCGCAATACTCTGCAATACCCTGCGCAATATTCTGCAATACCCTGCGCAATACTCTGCAATACTCTGCGCAATATTCTGCAATACCCTGCGCAATACTCTGCAATACTCTGGTGCAATACTCTGCAATACCCTGCAAAATACTCTGCAATACCCTGCGCAATACCCTGCAAAATACTCTGCAATACCCTGGTGCAATACTCTGCAATACTCTGGTGCAATACTCTGCAATACCCTGCGCAATACTCTGCAATACCCTGCGCAATACCCTGCAAAATACTCTGCAATACCCTGGTGCAATACTCTGCAATACTCTGGTGCAATACTCTGCAATACCCTGCGCAATACTCTGCAATACCCTGCGCAATACCCTGCGCAATACCCTGCAAAATACTCTGCAATACCCTGGTGCAATACTCTGCAATACTCTGGTGCAATACTCTGCAATACCCTGGTGCAATACTCTGCAATACTCTGGCGCAATACTCTGCAATACCCTGCGCAATACTCTGCAATACCCTGCGCAATACCCTGCGCAATACTCTGCAATACCCTGGTGCAATACTCTGCAATACTCTGGTGCAATACTCTGCAATACCCTGCGCAATACTCTGCAATACCCTGCGCAATACTCTGCAATACTCTGGTGCAATACTCTGCAATACTCTGCAATACCCTGCGCAATACTCTGCAATACCCTGCGCAATACTCTGCAATACCCTGCGCAATACTCTGCAATACTCTGGTGCAATACTCTGCAATACCCTGGTGCAATACTCTGCAATACCCTGCGCAATACTCTGCAATACCCTGCGCAATTCTCTGCAATACTCTGGTGCAATACTCTGCAATACCCTGGTGCAATACCCTGCGCAATACTCTGCAATACCCTGCGCAATACCCTGCAATACCCTGCGCAATACTCTGCAATACCCTGCGCAATACTCTGCAATACTCTGCAATACTCTGGTGCAATACTCTGCAATACCCTGCGCAATACCCTGCAAAATACTCTGCAATACCCTGGTGCAATACTCTGCAATACTCTGGTGCAATACCCTGCAATACCCTGCGCAATACTCTGCAATACTCTGGCGCAATACTCTGCAATACCCTGGTGCAATACTCTGCAATACCCTGCGCAATACTCTGCAATACTCTGGTGCAATACTCTGCAATACCCTGGTGCAATACCCTGCGCAATACTCTGCAATACTCTGCAATACTCTGGTGCAATACTCTGCAATACCCTGCAAAATACTCTGCAATACCCTGGTGCAATACTCTGCAATACCCTGCGCAATACTCTGCAATACCCTGCGCAATACCCTGGTGCAATACTCTGCAATACTCTGGTGCAATACTCTGCAATACTCTGGTGCAATACTCTTCAATACCCTGCAAAATACTCTGCAATACCCTGCGCAATACCCTGCAAAATACTCTGCAATACCCTGGTGCAATACTCTGCAATACTCTGGTGCAATACCCTGCACAATACTCTGCAATACCCTGCGCAATACCCTGCGCAATACTCTGCAATACCCTGCAATACCCTGCGCAATACTCTGCAATACCCTGCGCAATATTCTGCAATACCCTGCGCAATACTCTGCAATACTCTGCAATACCCTGCGCAATATTCTGCAATACCCTGCGCAATACTCTGCAATACTCTGGTGCAATACTCTGCAATACCCTGCAAAATACTCTGCAATACCCTGCGCAATACCCTGCAAAATACTCTGCAATACCCTGGTGCAATACTCTGCAATACTCTGGTGCAATACTCTGCAATACCCTGCGCAATACTCTGCAATACCCTGCGCAATACCCTGCAAAATACTCTGCAATACCCTGGTGCAATACTCTGCAATACTCTGGTGCAATACTCTGCAATACCCTGCGCAATACTCTGCAATACCCTGCGCAATACCCTGCAAAATACTCTGCAATACCCTGGTGCAATACTCTGCAATACTCTGGTGCAATACTCTGCAATACCCTGGTGCAATACTCTGCAATACTCTGGCGCAATACTCTGCAATACCCTGCGCAATACTCTGCAATACCCTGCGCAATACTCTGCAATACCCTGGTGCAATACTCTGCAATACTCTGGTGCAATACTCTGCAATACCCTGCGCAATACTCTGCAATACCCTGCGCAATACTCTGCAATACTCTGGTGCAATACTCTGCAATACTCTGCAATACCCTGCGCAATACTCTGCAATACCCTGCGCAATACTCTGCAATACCCTGCGCAATACTCTGCAATACTCTGGTGCAATACTCTGCAATACCCTGGTGCAATACTCTGCAATACCCTGCGCAATACTCTGCAATACCCTGCGCAATACTCTGCAATACCCTGCGCAATTCTCTGCAATACTCTGGTGCAATACTCTGCAATACCCTGGTGCAATACCCTGCGCAATACTCTGCAATACCCTGCGCAATACCCTGCAATACCCTGCGCAATACTCTGCAATACCCTGCGCAATACTCTGCAATACTCTGCAATACTCTGGTGCAATACTCTGCAATACCCTGCGCAATACCCTGCAAAATACTCTGCAATACCCTGGTGCAATACTCTGCAATACCCTGCGCAATACTCTGCAATACCCTGCGCAATACCCTGGTGCAATACTCTGCAATACTCTGGTGCAATACTCTGCAATACCCTGCGCAATATTCTGCAATACCCTGCGCAATACTCTGCAATACTCTGCAATACCCTGCGCAATATTCTGCAATACCCTGCGCAATACTCTGCAATACCCTGCGCAATACCCTGCAAAATACTCTGCAATACCCTGGTGCAATACTCTGCAATACACTGGTGCAATACTCTGCAATACCCTGCGCAATACTCTGCAATACCCTGCGCAATACTCTGCAATACTCTGGCGCAATACTCTGCAATACCCTGCGCAATACTCTGCAATACCCTGCGCAATACCCTGCGCAATACTCTGCAATACCCTGGTGCAATACTCTGCAATACTCTGGTGCAATACTCTGCAATACCCTGCGCAATACCCTGCAAAATACTCTGCAATACCCTGGTGCAATACTCTGCAATACTCTGGTGCAATACTCTGCAATACCCTGCGCAATATTCTGCAATACCCTGCGCAATACTCTGCAATACTCTGCAATACCCTGCGCAATATTCTGCAATACCCTGCGCAATACTCTGCAATACCCTGCGCAATACCCTGGTGCAATACTCTGCAATACTCTGGTGCAATACTCTGCAATACCCTGCGCAATACTCTGCAATACCCTGCGCAATACCCTGCAAAATACTCTGCAATACCCTGGTGCAATACACTGGTGCAATACTCTGCAATACCCTGCGCAATACTCTGCAATACCCTGCGCAATACCCTGCGCAATACCCTGCGCAATACTCTGCAATACCCTGGTGCAATACTCTGCAATACCCTGCGCAATACCCTGCAAAATACTCTGCAATACCCTGGTGCAATACTCTGCAATACCCTGCGCAATACTCTGCAATACCCTGCGCAATACTCTGCAATACCCTGCGCAATACCCTGGTGCAATACTCTGCAATACTCTGGTGCAATACTCTGCAATACCCTGCAAAATACTCTGCAATACCCTGCGCAATACCCTGCAAAATACTCTGCAATACCCTGGTGCAATACTCTGCAATACTCTGGTGCAATACCCTGCGCAATACTCTGCAATACCCTGCGCAATACCCTGCGCAATACTCTGCAATACCCTGCAATACCCTGCGCAATACTCTGCAATACCCTGCGCAATATTCTGCAATACCCTGCGCAATACTCTGCAATACTCTGCGCAATACCCTGGTGCAATACTCTGCAATACTCTGGTGCAATACTCTGCAATACCCTGCAAAATACTCTGCAATACCCTGCGCAATACCCTGCAAAATACTCTGCAATACCCTGGTGCAATACTCTGCAATACTCTGGTGCAATACTCTGCAATACCCTGCGCAATACTCTGCAATACCCTGCGCAATACCCTGCAAAATACTCTGCAATACCCTGGTGCAATACTCTGCAATACTCTGGTGCAATACTCTGCAATACCCTGGTGCAATACTCTGCAATACCCTGCGCAATACTCTGCAATACCCTGCGCAATACTCTGCAATACTCTGGTGCAATACTCTGCAATACCCTGGTGCAATACCCTGCGCAATACTCTGCAATACCCTGCGCAATACCCTGCAATACCCTGCGCAATACTCTGCAATACCCTGCGCAATACTCTGCAATACTCTGCAATACTCTGGTGCAATACTCTGCAATACCCTGCGCAATACCCTGCAAAATACTCTGCAATACCCTGCAAAATACTCTGCAATACCCTGGTGCAATACTCTGCAATACTCTGGTGCAATACTCTGCAATACCCTGCAAAATACTCTGCAATACCCTGCGCAATACCCTGCAAAATACTCTGCAATACCCTGGTGCAATACTCTGCAATACTCTGGTGCAATACTCTGCAATACCCTGCGCAATACTCTGCAATACCCTGCGCAATACCCTGCAAAATACTCTGCAATACCCTGGTGCAATACTCTGCAATACTCTGGTGCAATACTCTGCAATACCCTGCAATACCCTGCGCAATACTCTGCAATACCCTGGTGCAATACTCTGCAATACCCTGGTGCAATACTCTGCAATACCCTGCGCAATACTCTGCAATACCCTGCGCAATTCTCTGCAATACTCTGGTGCAATACTCTGCAATACCCTGGTGCAATACCCTGCGCAATACTCTGCAATACCCTGCGCAATACCCTGCAATACCCTGCGCAATACTCTGCAATACCCTGCGCAATACTCTGCAATACCCTGCGCAATACTCTGCAATACCCTGCGCAATACTCTGCAATACCCTGCGCAATACCCTGCAAAATACTCTGCAATACCCTGGTGCAATACTCTGCAATACCCTGCGCAATACTCTGCAATACCCTGCGCAATACCCTGCAAAATACTCTGCAATACCCTGGTGCAATACTCTGCAATACTCTGGTGCAATACTCTGCAATACCCTGCGCAATACTCTGCAATACCCTGCGCAATACCCTGCAAAATACTCTGCAATACCCTGCGCAATACTCTGCAATACCCTGCGCAATACTCTGCAATACTCTGGTGCAATACTCTGCAATACCCTGGTGCAATACTCTTCAATACCCTGGTGCAATACTCTGCAATACTCTGGTGCAATACTCTGCAATACTCTGGTGCAATACTCTGCAATACCCTGCAAAATACTCTGCAATACCCTGCGCAATACTCTGCAATACCCTGCGCAATATTCTGCAATACCCTGCGCAATACCCTGCAAAATACTCTGCAATACCCTGGTGCAATACTCTGCAATACTCTGGTGCAATACTCTGCAATACCCTGCGCAATACTCTGCAATGCCCTGGTGCAATACTCTGCAATACCCTGCGCAATACTCTGCAATACCCTGCGCAATACTCTGCAATACCCTGCGCAATACTCTGCAATACCCTGCACAATACTCTGCAATACCCTGCGCAATACCCTGCAAAATACTCTGCAATACCCTGGTGCAATACTCTGCAATACCCTGCGCAATACTCTGCAATACCCTGCGCAATACCCTGGTGCAATACTCTGCAATACTCTGGTGCAATACTCTGCAATACCCTGGTGCAATACTCTTCAATACCCTGGTGCAATACTCTGCAATACTCTGGTGCAATACTCTGCAATACTCTGGTGCAATACTCTGCAATACCCTGCAAAATACTCTGCAATACCCTGCGCAATACTCTGCAATACCCTGCGCAATATTCTGCAATACCCTGCGCAATACCCTGCAAAATACTCTGCAATACCCTGCGCAATACTCTGCAATACTCTGGTGCAATACTCTGCAATACCCTGGTGCAATACCCTGCGCAATACTCTGCAATACCCTGCGCAATACCCTGCAATACCCTGCGCAATACTCTGCAATACCCTGCGCAATACTCTGCAATACTCTGCAATACTCTGGTGCAATACTCTGCAATACCCTGCGCAATACCCTGCAAAATACTCTGCAATACCCTGGTGCAATACTCTGCAATACCCTGCGCAATACTCTGCAATACCCTGCGCAATACCCTGGTGCAATACTCTGCAATACTCTGGTGCAATACTCTGCAATACCCTGCAAAATACTCTGCAATACCCTGCGCAATACCCTGCAAAATACTCTGCAATACCCTGGTGCAATACTCTGCAATACTCTGGTGCAATACTCTGCAATACCCTGCGCAATACTCTGCAATACCCTGCGCAATACCCTGCAAAATACTCTGCAATACCCTGGTGCAATACTCTGCAATACTCTGGTGCAATACTCTGCAATACCCTGCAATACCCTGCGCAATACTCTGCAATACCCTGGTGCAATACTCTGCAATACCCTGGTGCAATACTCTGCAATACCCTGCGCAATACTCTGCAATACCCTGCGCAATTCTCTGCAATACTCTGGTGCAATACTCTGCAATACCCTGGTGCAATACCCTGCGCAATACTCTGCAATACCCTGCGCAATACCCTGCAATACCCTGCGCAATACTCTGCAATACCCTGCGCAATACTCTGCAATACCCTGCGCAATACTCTGCAATACCCTGCGCAATACTCTGCAATACCCTGCGCAATACCCTGCAAAATACTCTGCAATACCCTGGTGCAATACTCTGCAATACCCTGCGCAATACTCTGCAATACCCTGCGCAATACCCTGCAAAATACTCTGCAATACCCTGGTGCAATACTCTGCAATACTCTGGTGCAATACTCTGCAATACCCTGCGCAATACTCTGCAATACCCTGCGCAATACCCTGCAAAATACTCTGCAATACCCTGCGCAATACTCTGCAATACCCTGCGCAATACTCTGCAATACTCTGGTGCAATACTCTGCAATACCCTGGTGCAATACTCTTCAATACCCTGGTGCAATACTCTGCAATACTCTGGTGCAATACTCTGCAATACTCTGGTGCAATACTCTGCAATACCCTGCAAAATACTCTGCAATACCCTGCGCAATACTCTGCAATACCCTGCGCAATATTCTGCAATACCCTGCGCAATACCCTGCAAAATACTCTGCAATACCCTGGTGCAATACTCTGCAATACTCTGGTGCAATACTCTGCAATACCCTGCGCAATACTCTGCAATGCCCTGGTGCAATACTCTGCAATACCCTGCGCAATACTCTGCAATACCCTGCGCAATACTCTGCAATACCCTGCGCAATACTCTGCAATACCCTGCGCAATACTCTGCAATACCCTGCGCAATACTCTGCAATACCCTGCACAATACTCTGCAATACCCTGCGCAATACCCTGCAAAATACTCTGCAATACCCTGCGCAATACTCTGCAATACCCTGCGCAATACTCTGCAATACCCTGCGCAATACCCTGGTGCAATACTCTGCAATACTCTGGTGCAATACTCTGCAATACCCTGGTGCAATACTCTTCAATACCCTGGTGCAATACTCTGCAATACTCTGGTGCAATACTCTGCAATACTCTGGTGCAATACTCTGCAATACCCTGCAAAATACTCTGCAATACCCTGCGCAATACTCTGCAATACCCTGCGCAATATTCTGCAATACCCTGCGCAATACCCTGCAAAATACTCTGCAATACCCTGCGCAATACTCTGCAATACCCTGCGCAATACTCTGCAATACTCTGGTGCAATACTCTGCAATACCCTGCAAAATACTCTGCAATACCCTGCGCAATACCCTGCAAAATACTCTGCAATACCCTGGTGCAATACTCTGCAATACTCTGGTGCAATACTCTGCAATACCCTGCGCAATACTCTGCAATACCCTGCGCAATACCCTGCAAAATACTCTGCAATACCCTGGTGCAATACTCTGCAATACTCTGGTGCAATACTCTGCAATACCCTGCGCAATACTCTGCAATACCCTGCGCAATACCCTGCAAAATACTCTGCAATACCCTGGTGCAATACTCTGCAATACTCTGGTGCAATACTCTGCAATACCCTGCGCAATACTCTGCAATACCCTGCGCAATACCCTGCAAAATACTCTGCAATACCCTGCGCAATACTCTGCAATACCCTGCGCAATACTCTGCAATACTCTGGTGCAATACTCTGCAATACCCTGCAAAATACTCTGCAATACCCTGCGCAATACCCTGCAAAATACTCTGCAATACCCTGGTGCAATACTCTGCAATACTCTGGTGCAATACTCTGCAATACCCTGCGCAATACTCTGCAATACCCTGCGCAATACCCTGCAAAATACTCTGCAATACCCTGGTGCAATACTCTGCAATACTCTGGTGCAATACTCTGCAATACCCTGCGCAATACTCTGCAATACCCTGCGCAATACCCTGCAAAATACTCTGCAATACCCTGGTGCAATACTCTGCAATACTCTGGTGCAATACTCTGCAATACTCTGGTGCAATACTCTGCAATACCCTGGTGCAATACTCTGCAATACTCTGGCGCAATACTCTGCAATACCCTGCGCAATACTCTGCGCAATACTCTGCAATACCCTGGTGCAATACTCTGCAATACTCTGGTGCAATACTCTGCAATACCCTGCGCAATACTCTGCAATACTCTGGTGCAATACTCTGCAATACCCTGGTGCAATACTCTGCAATACCCTGCGCAATACTCTGCAATACCCTGCGCAATTCTCTGCAATACTCTGGTGCAATACTCTGCAATACCCTGCGCAATACTCTGCAATACCCTGCGCAATACCCTGCAATACCCTGCGCAATACTCTGCAATACCCTGCGCAATACTCTGCAATACTCTGCAATACTCTGGTGCAATACTCTGCAATACCCTGCGCAATACCCTGCAAAATACTCTGCAATACCCTGGTGCAATACTCTGCAATACTCTGGCGCAATACTCTGCAATACCCTGCGCAATACTCTGCAATACCCTGCGCAATACCCTGCGCAATACTCTGCAATACCCTGGTGCAATACTCTGCAATACTCTGGTGCAATACTCTGCAATACCCTGCGCAATACCCTGCAAAATACTCTGCAATACCCTGGTGCAATACTCTGCAATACTCTGGTGCAATACTCTGCAATACCCTGCGCAATATTCTGCAATACCCTGCGCAATACTCTGCAATACTCTGCAATACCCTGCGCAATATTCTGCAATACCCTGCGCAATACTCTGCAATACCCTGCGCAATACTCTGCAATACCCTGCGCAATTCTCTGCAATACTCTGCAATACTCTGGTGCAATACTCTGCAATACCCTGCGCAATACTCTGCAATACCCTGCGCAATACCCTGCAAAATACTCTGCAATACCCTGGTGCAATACTCTGCAATACACTGGTGCAATACTCTGCAATACTCTGCAATACCCTGCGCAATACCCTGCAAAATACTCTGCAATACCCTGGTGCAATACTCTGCAATACTCTGGTGCAATACTCTGCAATACTCTGGTGCAATACTCTGCAATACCCTGGTGCAATACTCTGCAATACTCTGGCGCAATACTCTGCAATACCCTGCGCAATACTCTGCGCAATACTCTGCAATACCCTGGTGCAATACTCTGCAATACTCTGGTGCAATACTCTGCAATACCCTGCGCAATACTCTGCAATACTCTGGTGCAATACTCTGCAATACCCTGGTGCAATACTCTGCAATACCCTGCGCAATACTCTGCAATACCCTGCGCAATTCTCTGCAATACTCTGGTGCAATACTCTGCAATACCCTGCGCAATACTCTGCAATACCCTGCGCAATACCCTGCAATACCCTGCGCAATACTCTGCAATACCCTGCGCAATACTCTGCAATACTCTGCAATACTCTGGTGCAATACTCTGCAATACTCTGCGCAATACTCTGCAATACCCTGCGCAATACCCTGCAAAATACTCTGCAATACCCTGGTGCAATACTCTGCAATACTCTGGTGCAATACTCTGCAATACCCTGCGCAATACCCTGCAAAATACTCTGCAATACCCTGGTGCAATACTCTGCAATACTCTGGTGCAATACTCTGCAATACCCTGCGCAATACCCTGCAAAATACTCTGCAATACCCTGGTGCAATACTCTGCAATACTCTGGTGCAATACTCTGCAATACCCTGCGCAATACCCTGCAAAATACTCTGCAATACCCTGGTGCAATACTCTGCAATACTCTGGTGCAATACTCTGCAATACCCTGCGCAATACCCTGCAAAATACTCTGCAATACCCTGGTGCAATACTCTGCAATACTCTGGTGCAATACTCTGCAATACCCTGCGCAATATTCTGCAATACCCTGCGCAATACTCTGCAATACTCTGCAATACCCTGCGCAATATTCTGCAATACCCTGCGCAATACTCTGCAATACCCTGCGCAATACCCTGGTGCAATACTCTGCAATACTCTGGTGCAATACTCTGCAATACCCTGCGCAATACTCTGCAATACCCTGCGCAATACCCTGCAAAATACTCTGCAATACCCTGGTGCAATACTCTGCAATACACTGGTGCAATACTCTGCAATACCCTGCGCAATACTCTGCAATACCCTGCGCAATACTCTGCAATACCCTGCGCAATTCTCTGCAATACTCTGGTGCAATACTCTGCAATACCCTGGTGCAATACCCTGCGCAATACTCTGCAATACCCTGCGCAATACCCTGCAATACTCTGCAATACTCTGGTGCAATACTCTGCAATACCCTGCGCAATACCCTGCAAAATACTCTGCAATACCCTGCGCAATACTCTGCAATACTCTGGTGCAATACTCTGCAATACCCTGCGCAATACTCTGCAATACCCTGCGCAATACCCTGCAATACTCTGGCGCAATACTCTGCAATACCCTGCGCAATACCCTGCGCAATACTCTGCAATACCCTGCGCAATACTCTGCAATACCCTGCGCAATACTCTGCAATACCCTGCGCAATACTCTGCAATACTCTGGTGCAATACTCTGCAATACCCTGGTGCAATACTCTGCAATACCCTGCGCAATACCCTGCAATACCCTGCGCAATACTCTGCAATACCCTGCGCAATACTCTGCAATACTCTGCAATACTCTGGTGCAATACTCTGCAATACCCTGCGCAATACCCTGCGCAATACTCTGCAATACCCTGGTGCAATACTCTGCAATACCCTGCGCAATACTCTGCAATACCCTGCGCAATACCCTGGTGCAATACTCTGCAATACTCTGGTGCAATACTCTGCAATACTCTGGTGCAATACTCTGCAATACCCTGCAAAATACTCTGCAATACCCTGCGCAATACCCTGCAAAATACTCTGCAATACCCTGGTGCAATACTCTGCAATACTCTGGTGCAATACTCTGCAATACCCTGCGCAATACTCTGCAATACCCTGCGCAATACCCTGCAAAATACTCTGCAATACCCTGGTGCAATACTCTGCAATACTCTGGTGCAATACTCTGCAATACCCTGCGCAATACTCTGCAATACCCTGCGCAATACCCTGCAAAATACTCTGCAATACCCTGGTGCAATACTCTGCAATACTCTGGTGCAATACCCTGCAATACCCTGCGCAATACTCTGCAATACTCTGGCGCAATACTCTGCAATACCCTGGTGCAATACTCTGCAATACCCTGCGCAATACTCTGCAATACTCTGGTGCAATACTCTGCAATACCCTGGTGCAATACCCTGCGCAATACTCTGCAATACTCTGCAATACTCTGGTGCAATACTCTGCAATACCCTGCAAAATACTCTGCAATACCCTGGTGCAATACTCTGCAATACCCTGCGCAATACTCTGCAATACCCTGCGCAATACCCTGGTGCAATACTCTGCAATACTCTGGTGCAATACTCTGCAATACTCTGGTGCAATACTCTTCAATACCCTGCAAAATACTCTGCAATACCCTGCGCAATACCCTGCAAAATACTCTGCAATACCCTGGTGCAATACTCTGCAATACTCTGGTGCAATACCCTGCGCAATACTCTGCAATACCCTGCGCAATACCCTGCGCAATACTCTGCAATACCCTGCAATACCCTGCGCAATACTCTGCAATACCCTGCGCAATATTCTGCAATACCCTGCGCAATACTCTGCAATACTCTGCAATACCCTGCGCAATATTCTGCAATACCCTGCGCAATACTCTGCAATACTCTGGTGCAATACTCTGCAATACCCTGCAAAATACTCTGCAATACCCTGCGCAATACCCTGCAAAATACTCTGCAATACCCTGGTGCAATACTCTGCAATACTCTGGTGCAATACTCTGCAATACCCTGCGCAATACTCTGCAATACCCTGCGCAATACCCTGCAAAATACTCTGCAATACCCTGGTGCAATACTCTGCAATACTCTGGTGCAATACTCTGCAATACCCTGCGCAATACTCTGCAATACCCTGCGCAATACCCTGCGCAATACCCTGCAAAATACTCTGCAATACCCTGGTGCAATACTCTGCAATACTCTGGTGCAATACTCTGCAATACCCTGGTGCAATACTCTGCAATACTCTGGCGCAATACTCTGCAATACCCTGCGCAATACTCTGCAATACCCTGCGCAATACCCTGCGCAATACTCTGCAATACCCTGGTGCAATACTCTGCAATACTCTGGTGCAATACTCTGCAATACCCTGCGCAATACTCTGCAATACCCTGCGCAATACTCTGCAATACTCTGGTGCAATACTCTGCAATACTCTGCAATACCCTGCGCAATACTCTGCAATACCCTGCGCAATACTCTGCAATACCCTGCGCAATACTCTGCAATACTCTGGTGCAATACTCTGCAATACCCTGGTGCAATACTCTGCAATACCCTGCGCAATACTCTGCAATACCCTGCGCAATTCTCTGCAATACTCTGGTGCAATACTCTGCAATACCCTGGTGCAATACCCTGCGCAATACTCTGCAATACCCTGCGCAATACCCTGCAATACCCTGCGCAATACTCTGCAATACCCTGCGCAATACTCTGCAATACTCTGCAATACTCTGGTGCAATACTCTGCAATACCCTGCGCAATACCCTGCAAAATACTCTGCAATACCCTGGTGCAATACTCTGCAATACTCTGGTGCAATACCCTGCAATACCCTGCGCAATACTCTGCAATACTCTGGCGCAATACTCTGCAATACCCTGGTGCAATACTCTGCAATACCCTGCGCAATACTCTGCAATACTCTGGTGCAATACTCTGCAATACCCTGGTGCAATACCCTGCGCAATACTCTGCAATACTCTGCAATACTCTGGTGCAATACTCTGCAATACCCTGCAAAATACTCTGCAATACCCTGGTGCAATACTCTGCAATACCCTGCGCAATACTCTGCAATACCCTGCGCAATACCCTGGTGCAATACTCTGCAATACTCTGGTGCAATACTCTGCAATACTCTGGTGCAATACTCTTCAATACCCTGCAAAATACTCTGCAATACCCTGCGCAATACCCTGCAAAATACTCTGCAATACCCTGGTGCAATACTCTGCAATACTCTGGTGCAATACCCTGCGCAATACTCTGCAATACCCTGCGCAATACCCTGCGCAATACTCTGCAATACCCTGCAATACCCTGCGCAATACTCTGCAATACCCTGCGCAATATTCTGCAATACCCTGCGCAATACTCTGCAATACTCTGCAATACCCTGCGCAATATTCTGCAATACCCTGCGCAATACTCTGCAATACTCTGGTGCAATACTCTGCAATACCCTGCAAAATACTCTGCAATACCCTGCGCAATACCCTGCAAAATACTCTGCAATACCCTGGTGCAATACTCTGCAATACTCTGGTGCAATACTCTGCAATACCCTGCGCAATACTCTGCAATACCCTGCGCAATACCCTGCAAAATACTCTGCAATACCCTGGTGCAATACTCTGCAATACTCTGGTGCAATACTCTGCAATACCCTGCGCAATACTCTGCAATACCCTGCGCAATACCCTGCAAAATACTCTGCAATACCCTGGTGCAATACTCTGCAATACTCTGGTGCAATACTCTGCAATACCCTGGTGCAATACTCTGCAATACTCTGGCGCAATACTCTGCAATACCCTGCGCAATACTCTGCAATACCCTGCGCAATACTCTGCAATACCCTGGTGCAATACTCTGCAATACTCTGGTGCAATACTCTGCAATACCCTGCGCAATACTCTGCAATACCCTGCGCAATACTCTGCAATACTCTGGTGCAATACTCTGCAATACTCTGCAATACCCTGCGCAATACTCTGCAATACCCTGCGCAATACTCTGCAATACCCTGCGCAATACTCTGCAATACTCTGGTGCAATACTCTGCAATACCCTGGTGCAATACTCTGCAATACCCTGCGCAATACTCTGCAATACCCTGCGCAATACTCTGCAATACCCTGCGCAATTCTCTGCAATACTCTGGTGCAATACTCTGCAATACCCTGGTGCAATACCCTGCGCAATACTCTGCAATACCCTGCGCAATACCCTGCAATACCCTGCGCAATACTCTGCAATACCCTGCGCAATACTCTGCAATACTCTGCAATACTCTGGTGCAATACTCTGCAATACCCTGCGCAATACCCTGCAAAATACTCTGCAATACCCTGGTGCAATACTCTGCAATACCCTGCGCAATACTCTGCAATACCCTGCGCAATACCCTGGTGCAATACTCTGCAATACTCTGGTGCAATACTCTGCAATACCCTGCGCAATATTCTGCAATACCCTGCGCAATACTCTGCAATACTCTGCAATACCCTGCGCAATATTCTGCAATACCCTGCGCAATACTCTACAATACCCTGCGCAATACCCTGCAAAATACTCTGCAATACCCTGGTGCAATACTCTGCAATACACTGGTGCAATACTCTGCAATACCCTGCGCAATACTCTGCAATACCCTGCGCAATACTCTGCAATACTCTGGCGCAATACTCTGCAATACCCTGCGCAATACTCTGCAATACCCTGCGCAATACCCTGCGCAATACTCTGCAATACCCTGGTGCAATACTCTGCAATACTCTGGTGCAATACTCTGCAATACCCTGCGCAATACCCTGCAAAATACTCTGCAATACCCTGGTGCAATACTCTGCAATACTCTGGTGCAATACTCTGCAATACCCTGCGCAATATTCTGCAATACCCTGCGCAATACTCTGCAATACTCTGCAATACCCTGCGCAATATTCTGCAATACCCTGCGCAATACTCTGCAATACCCTGCGCAATACCCTGGTGCAATACTCTGCAATACTCTGGTGCAATACTCTGCAATACCCTGCGCAATACTCTGCAATACCCTGCGCAATACCCTGCAAAATACTCTGCAATACCCTGGTGCAATACACTGGTGCAATACTCTGCAATACCCTGCGCAATACTCTGCAATACCCTGCGCAATACCCTGCGCAATACCCTGCGCAATACTCTGCAATACCCTGGTGCAATACTCTGCAATACCCTGCGCAATACCCTGCAAAATACTCTGCAATACCCTGGTGCAATACTCTGCAATACCCTGCGCAATACTCTGCAATACCCTGCGCAATACTCTGCAATACCCTGCGCAATACCCTGGTGCAATACTCTGCAATACTCTGGTGCAATACTCTGCAATACCCTGCAAAATACTCTGCAATACCCTGCGCAATACCCTGCAAAATACTCTGCAATACCCTGGTGCAATACTCTGCAATACTCTGGTGCAATACCCTGCGCAATACTCTGCAATACCCTGCGCAATACCCTGCGCAATACTCTGCAATACCCTGCAATACCCTGCGCAATACTCTGCAATACCCTGCGCAATATTCTGCAATACCCTGCGCAATACTCTGCAATACTCTGCGCAATACCCTGGTGCAATACTCTGCAATACTCTGGTGCAATACTCTGCAATACCCTGCAAAATACTCTGCAATACCCTGCGCAATACCCTGCAAAATACTCTGCAATACCCTGGTGCAATACTCTGCAATACTCTGGTGCAATACTCTGCAATACCCTGCGCAATACTCTGCAATACCCTGCGCAATACCCTGCAAAATACTCTGCAATACCCTGGTGCAATACTCTGCAATACTCTGGTGCAATACTCTGCAATACCCTGGTGCAATACTCTGCAATACCCTGCGCAATACTCTGCAATACCCTGCGCAATACTCTGCAATACTCTGGTGCAATACTCTGCAATACCCTGGTGCAATACCCTGCGCAATACTCTGCAATACCCTGCGCAATACCCTGCAATACCCTGCGCAATACTCTGCAATACCCTGCGCAATACTCTGCAATACTCTGCAATACTCTGGTGCAATACTCTGCAATACCCTGCGCAATACCCTGCAAAATACTCTGCAATACCCTGCAAAATACTCTGCAATACCCTGGTGCAATACTCTGCAATACTCTGGTGCAATACTCTGCAATACCCTGCAAAATACTCTGCAATACCCTGCGCAATACCCTGCAAAATACTCTGCAATACCCTGGTGCAATACTCTGCAATACTCTGGTGCAATACTCTGCAATACCCTGCGCAATACTCTGCAATACCCTGCGCAATACCCTGCAAAATACTCTGCAATACCCTGGTGCAATACTCTGCAATACTCTGGTGCAATACTCTGCAATACCCTGCAATACCCTGCGCAATACTCTGCAATACCCTGGTGCAATACTCTGCAATACCCTGGTGCAATACTCTGCAATACCCTGCGCAATACTCTGCAATACCCTGCGCAATTCTCTGCAATACTCTGGTGCAATACTCTGCAATACCCTGGTGCAATACCCTGCGCAATACTCTGCAATACCCTGCGCAATACCCTGCAATACCCTGCGCAATACTCTGCAATACCCTGCGCAATACTCTGCAATACCCTGCGCAATACTCTGCAATACCCTGCGCAATACTCTGCAATACCCTGCGCAATACTCTGCAATACCCTGCGCAATACCCTGCAAAATACTCTGCAATACCCTGGTGCAATACTCTGCAATACCCTGCGCAATACTCTGCAATACCCTGCGCAATACCCTGCAAAATACTCTGCAATACCCTGGTGCAATACTCTGCAATACTCTGGTGCAATACTCTGCAATACCCTGCGCAATACTCTGCAATACCCTGCGCAATACCCTGCAAAATACTCTGCAATACCCTGCGCAATACTCTGCAATACCCTGCGCAATACTCTGCAATACTCTGGTGCAATACTCTGCAATACCCTGGTGCAATACTCTTCAATACCCTGGTGCAATACTCTGCAATACTCTGGTGCAATACTCTGCAATACTCTGGTGCAATACTCTGCAATACCCTGCAAAATACTCTGCAATACCCTGCGCAATACTCTGCAATACCCTGCGCAATATTCTGCAATACCCTGCGCAATACCCTGCAAAATACTCTGCAATACCCTGGTGCAATACTCTGCAATACTCTGGTGCAATACTCTGCAATACCCTGCGCAATACTCTGCAATGCCCTGGTGCAATACTCTGCAATACCCTGCGCAATACTCTGCAATACCCTGCGCAATACTCTGCAATACCCTGCGCAATACTCTGCAATACCCTGCACAATACTCTGCAATACCCTGCGCAATACCCTGCAAAATACTCTGCAATACCCTGGTGCAATACTCTGCAATACCCTGCGCAATACTCTGCAATACCCTGCGCAATACCCTGGTGCAATACTCTGCAATACTCTGGTGCAATACTCTGCAATACCCTGGTGCAATACTCTTCAATACCCTGGTGCAATACTCTGCAATACTCTGGTGCAATACTCTGCAATACTCTGGTGCAATACTCTGCAATACCCTGCAAAATACTCTGCAATACCCTGCGCAATACTCTGCAATACCCTGCGCAATATTCTGCAATACCCTGCGCAATACCCTGCAAAATACTCTGCAATACCCTGCGCAATACTCTGCAATACTCTGGTGCAATACTCTGCAATACCCTGGTGCAATACCCTGCGCAATACTCTGCAATACCCTGCGCAATACCCTGCAATACCCTGCGCAATACTCTGCAATACCCTGCGCAATACTCTGCAATACTCTGCAATACTCTGGTGCAATACTCTGCAATACCCTGCGCAATACCCTGCAAAATACTCTGCAATACCCTGGTGCAATACTCTGCAATACCCTGCGCAATACTCTGCAATACCCTGCGCAATACCCTGGTGCAATACTCTGCAATACTCTGGTGCAATACTCTGCAATACCCTGCAAAATACTCTGCAATACCCTGCGCAATACCCTGCAAAATACTCTGCAATACCCTGGTGCAATACTCTGCAATACTCTGGTGCAATACTCTGCAATACCCTGCGCAATACTCTGCAATACCCTGCGCAATACCCTGCAAAATACTCTGCAATACCCTGGTGCAATACTCTGCAATACTCTGGTGCAATACTCTGCAATACCCTGCAATACCCTGCGCAATACTCTGCAATACCCTGGTGCAATACTCTGCAATACCCTGGTGCAATACTCTGCAATACCCTGCGCAATACTCTGCAATACCCTGCGCAATTCTCTGCAATACTCTGGTGCAATACTCTGCAATACCCTGGTGCAATACCCTGCGCAATACTCTGCAATACCCTGCGCAATACCCTGCAATACCCTGCGCAATACTCTGCAATACCCTGCGCAATACTCTGCAATACCCTGCGCAATACTCTGCAATACCCTGCGCAATACTCTGCAATACCCTGCGCAATACCCTGCAAAATACTCTGCAATACCCTGGTGCAATACTCTGCAATACCCTGCGCAATACTCTGCAATACCCTGCGCAATACCCTGCAAAATACTCTGCAATACCCTGGTGCAATACTCTGCAATACTCTGGTGCAATACTCTGCAATACCCTGCGCAATACTCTGCAATACCCTGCGCAATACCCTGCAAAATACTCTGCAATACCCTGCGCAATACTCTGCAATACCCTGCGCAATACTCTGCAATACTCTGGTGCAATACTCTGCAATACCCTGGTGCAATACTCTTCAATACCCTGGTGCAATACTCTGCAATACTCTGGTGCAATACTCTGCAATACTCTGGTGCAATACTCTGCAATACCCTGCAAAATACTCTGCAATACCCTGCGCAATACTCTGCAATACCCTGCGCAATATTCTGCAATACCCTGCGCAATACCCTGCAAAATACTCTGCAATACCCTGGTGCAATACTCTGCAATACTCTGGTGCAATACTCTGCAATACCCTGCGCAATACTCTGCAATGCCCTGGTGCAATACTCTGCAATACCCTGCGCAATACTCTGCAATACCCTGCGCAATACTCTGCAATACCCTGCGCAATACTCTGCAATACCCTGCGCAATACTCTGCAATACCCTGCACAATACTCTGCAATACCCTGCGCAATACCCTGCAAAATACTCTGCAATACCCTGCGCAATACTCTGCAATACCCTGCGCAATACTCTGCAATACCCTGCGCAATACCCTGGTGCAATACTCTGCAATACTCTGGTGCAATACTCTGCAATACCCTGGTGCAATACTCTTCAATACCCTGGTGCAATACTCTGCAATACTCTGGTGCAATACTCTGCAATACTCTGGTGCAATACTCTGCAATACCCTGCAAAATACTCTGCAATACCCTGCGCAATACTCTGCAATACCCTGCGCAATATTCTGCAATACCCTGCGCAATACCCTGCAAAATACTCTGCAATACCCTGCGCAATACTCTGCAATACCCTGCGCAATACTCTGCAATACTCTGGTGCAATACTCTGCAATACCCTGCAAAATACTCTGCAATACCCTGCGCAATACCCTGCAAAATACTCTGCAATACCCTGGTGCAATACTCTGCAATACTCTGGTGCAATACTCTGCAATACCCTGCGCAATACTCTGCAATACCCTGCGCAATACCCTGCAAAATACTCTGCAATACCCTGGTGCAATACTCTGCAATACTCTGGTGCAATACTCTGCAATACCCTGCGCAATACTCTGCAATACCCTGCGCAATACCCTGCAAAATACTCTGCAATACCCTGGTGCAATACTCTGCAATACTCTGGTGCAATACTCTGCAATACCCTGCGCAATACTCTGCAATACCCTGCGCAATACCCTGCAAAATACTCTGCAATACCCTGCGCAATACTCTGCAATACCCTGCGCAATACTCTGCAATACTCTGGTGCAATACTCTGCAATACCCTGCAAAATACTCTGCAATACCCTGCGCAATACCCTGCAAAATACTCTGCAATACCCTGGTGCAATACTCTGCAATACTCTGGTGCAATACTCTGCAATACCCTGCGCAATACTCTGCAATACCCTGCGCAATACCCTGCAAAATACTCTGCAATACCCTGGTGCAATACTCTGCAATACTCTGGTGCAATACTCTGCAATACCCTGCGCAATACTCTGCAATACCCTGCGCAATACCCTGCAAAATACTCTGCAATACCCTGGTGCAATACTCTGCAATACTCTGGTGCAATACTCTGCAATACTCTGGTGCAATACTCTGCAATACCCTGGTGCAATACTCTGCAATACTCTGGCGCAATACTCTGCAATACCCTGCGCAATACTCTGCGCAATACTCTGCAATACCCTGGTGCAATACTCTGCAATACTCTGGTGCAATACTCTGCAATACCCTGCGCAATACTCTGCAATACTCTGGTGCAATACTCTGCAATACCCTGGTGCAATACTCTGCAATACCCTGCGCAATACTCTGCAATACCCTGCGCAATTCTCTGCAATACTCTGGTGCAATACTCTGCAATACCCTGCGCAATACTCTGCAATACCCTGCGCAATACCCTGCAATACCCTGCGCAATACTCTGCAATACCCTGCGCAATACTCTGCAATACTCTGCAATACTCTGGTGCAATACTCTGCAATACCCTGCGCAATACCCTGCAAAATACTCTGCAATACCCTGGTGCAATACTCTGCAATACTCTGGCGCAATACTCTGCAATACCCTGCGCAATACTCTGCAATACCCTGCGCAATACCCTGCGCAATACTCTGCAATACCCTGGTGCAATACTCTGCAATACTCTGGTGCAATACTCTGCAATACCCTGCGCAATACCCTGCAAAATACTCTGCAATACCCTGGTGCAATACTCTGCAATACTCTGGTGCAATACTCTGCAATACCCTGCGCAATATTCTGCAATACCCTGCGCAATACTCTGCAATACCCTGCAATACCCTGCGCAATATTCTGCAATACCCTGCGCAATACTCTGCAATACCCTGCGCAATACTCTGCAATACCCTGCGCAATTCTCTGCAATACTCTGCAATACTCTGGTGCAATACTCTGCAATACCCTGCGCAATACTCTGCAATACCCTGCGCAATACCCTGCAAAATACTCTGCAATACCCTGGTGCAATACTCTGCAATACACTGGTGCAATACTCTGCAATACTCTGCAATACCCTGCGCAATACCCTGCAAAATACTCTGCAATACCCTGGTGCAATACTCTGCAATACTCTGGTGCAATACTCTGCAATACTCTGCAATACTCTGGTGCAATACTCTGCAATACCCTGGTGCAATACTCTGCAATACTCTGGCGCAATACTCTGCAATACCCTGCGCAATACTCTGCGCAATACTCTGCAATACCCTGGTGCAATACTCTGCAATACTCTGGTGCAATACTCTGCAATACCCTGCGCAATACTCTGCAATACTCTGGTGCAATACTCTGCAATACCCTGGTGCAATACTCTGCAATACCCTGCGCAATACTCTGCAATACCCTGCGCAATTCTCTGCAATACTCTGGTGCAATACTCTGCAATACCCTGCGCAATACTCTGCAATACCCTGCGCAATACCCTGCAATACCCTGCGCAATACTCTGCAATACCCTGCGCAATACTCTGCAATACTCTGCAATACTCTGGTGCAATACTCTGCAATACCCTGCGCAATACCCTGCAAAATACTCTGCAATACCCTGGTGCAATACTCTGCAATACTCTGGTGCAATACTCTGCAATACCCTGCGCAATACCCTGCAAAATACTCTGCAATACCCTGGTGCAATACTCTGCAATACTCTGGTGCAATACTCTGCAATACCCTGCGCAATACCCTGCAAAATACTCTGCAATACCCTGGTGCAATACTCTGCAATACTCTGGTGCAATACTCTGCAATACCCTGCGCAATACCCTGCAAAATACTCTGCAATACCCTGGTGCAATACTCTGCAATACTCTGGTGCAATACTCTGCAATACCCTGCGCAATACCCTGCAAAATACTCTGCAATACCCTGGTGCAATACTCTGCAATACTCTGGTGCAATACTCTGCAATACCCTGCGCAATATTCTGCAATACCCTGCGCAATACTCTGCAATACTCTGCAATACCCTGCGCAATATTCTGCAATACCCTGCGCAATACTCTGCAATACCCTGCGCAATACCCTGGTGCAATACTCTGCAATACTCTGGTGCAATACTCTGCAATACCCTGCGCAATACTCTGCAATACCCTGCGCAATACCCTGCAAAATACTCTGCAATACCCTGGTGCAATACTCTGCAATACACTGGTGCAATACTCTGCAATACCCTGCGCAATACTCTGCAATACCCTGCGCAATACTCTGCAATACCCTGCGCAATTCTCTGCAATACTCTGGTGCAATACTCTGCAATACCCTGGTGCAATACCCTGCGCAATACTCTGCAATACCCTGCGCAATACCCTGCAATACTCTGCAATACTCTGGTGCAATACTCTGCAATACCCTGCGCAATACCCTGCAAAATACTCTGCAATACCCTGCGCAATACTCTGCAATACTCTGCAATACCCTGCGCTATACCCTGGTGCAATACTCTGCAATACTCTGGTGCAATACTCTGCAATACTCTGGTGCAATACTCTGCAATACCCTGCAAAATACTCTGCAATACCCTGCGCAATACCCTGCGCAATACCCTGCGCAATACCCTGCAAAATACTCTGCAATACCCTGGTGCAATACTCTGCAATACTCTGGTGCAATACCCTGCGCAATACTCTGCAATACCCTGCGCAATACTCTGCAATACCCTGCAATACCCTGCGCAATACTCTGCAATACCCTGCGCAATATTCTGCAATACCCTGCGCAATACTCTGCAATACCCTGCGCAATATTCTGCAATACCCTGCGCAATACCCTGCAAAATACTCTGCAATACCCTGGTGCAATACTCTGCAATACTCTGGTGCAATACTCTGCAATACCCTGCGCAATACCCTGCGCAATACTCTGCAATACCCTGCGCAATACTCTGCAATACCCTGCGCAATACTCTGCAATACCCTGCGCAATACTCTGCAATACTCTGGTGCAATACTCTGCAATACCCTGGTGCAATACTCTGCAATACCCTGCGCAATACCCTGCAATACCCTGCGCAATACTCTGCAATACCCTGCGCAATACTCTGCAATACTCTGCAATACTCTGGTGCAATACTCTGCAATACCCTGCGCAATACCCTGCGCAATACTCTGCAATACCCTGGTGCAATACTCTGCAATACCCTGCGCAATACTCTGCAATACCCTGCGCAATACCCTGGTGCAATACTCTGCAATACTCTGGTGCAATACTCTGCAATACTCTGGTGCAATACTCTGCAATACCCTGCAAAATACTCTGCAATACCCTGCGCAATACCCTGCAAAATACTCTGCAATACCCTGGTGCAATACTCTGCAATACTCTGGTGCAATACTCTGCAATACCCTGCGCAATACTCTGCAATACCCTGCGCAATACCCTGCAAAATACTCTGCAATACCCTGGTGCAATACTCTGCAATACTCTGGTGCAATACTCTGCAATACCCTGCGCAATACTCTGCAATACCCTGCGCAATACCCTGCAAAATACTCTGCAATACCCTGGTGCAATACTCTGCAATACTCTGGTGCAATACTCTGCAATACCCTGCGCAATACTCTGCAATACCCTGCGCAATACCCTGCAAAATACTCTGCAATACCCTGGTGCAATACTCTGCAATACTCTGGTGCAATACTCTGCAATACTCTGGTGCAATACTCTGCAATACCCTGGTGCAATACTCTGCAATACTCTGGCGCAATACTCTGCAATACCCTGCGCAATACTCTGCGCAATACTCTGCAATACCCTGGTGCAATACTCTGCAATACTCTGGTGCAATACTCTGCAATACCCTGCGCAATACTCTGCAATACTCTGGTGCAATACTCTGCAATACCCTGGTGCAATACTCTGCAATACCCTGCGCAATACTCTGCAATACTCTGGTGCAATACTCTGCAATACCCTGCGCAATACTCTGCAATACCCTGCGCAATACCCTGCAATACCCTGCGCAATACTCTGCAATACCCTGCGCAATACTCTGCAATACTCTGCAATACTCTGGTGCAATACTCTGCAATACCCTGCGCAATACCCTGCAAAATACTCTGCAATACCCTGGTGCAATACTCTGCAATACTCTGGCGCAATACTCTGCAATACCCTGCGCAATACTCTGCAATACCCTGCGCAATACCCTGCGCAATACTCTGCAATACCCTGGTGCAATACTCTGCAATACTCTGGTGCAATACTCTGCAATACCCTGCGCAATACTCTGCAATACCCTGGTGCAATACTCTGCAATACTCTGGTGCAATACTCTGCAATACCCTGCGCAATATTCTGCAATACCCTGCGCAATACTCTGCAATACTCTGCAATACCCTGCGCAATATTCTGCAATACCCTGCGCAATACTCTGCAATACCCTGCGCAATACTCTGCAATACCCTGCGCAATTCTCTGCAATACTCTGCAATACTCTGGTGCAATACTCTGCAATACCCTGCGCAATACTCTGCAATACCCTGCGCAATACCCTGCAAAATACTCTGCAATACCCTGGTGCAATACTCTGCAATACCCTGGTGCAATACTCTGCAATACCCTGCGCAATACTCTGCAATACCCTGCGCAATACTCTGCAATACCCTGCGCAATACTCTGCAATACCCTGCGCAATACTCTGCAATACCCTGCGCAATACCCTGCAAAATACTCTGCAATACCCTGGTGCAATACTCTGCAATACCCTGCGCAATACTCTGCAATACCCTGCGCAATACCCTGCAAAATACTCTGCAATACCCTGGTGCAATACTCTGCAATACTCTGGTGCAATACTCTGCAATACCCTGCGCAATACTCTGCAATACCCTGCGCAATACCCTGCAAAATACTCTGCAATACCCTGCGCAATACTCTGCAATACCCTGCGCAATACTCTGCAATACTCTGGTGCAATACTCTGCAATACCCTGCAAAATACTCTGCAATACCCTGCGCAATACCCTGCAAAATACTCTGCAATACCCTGGTGCAATACTCTGCAATACTCTGGTGCAATACTCTGCAATACCCTGCGCAATACTCTGCAATACCCTGCGCAATACCCTGCAAAATACTCTGCAATACCCTGGTGCAATACTCTGCAATACTCTGGTGCAATACTCTGCAATACCCTGCGCAATACTCTGCAATACCCTGCGCAATACCCTGCAAAATACTCTGCAATACCCTGGTGCAATACTCTGCAATACTCTGGTGCAATACTCTGCAATACTCTGGTGCAATACTCTGCAATACCCTGGTGCAATACTCTGCAATACTCTGGCGCAATACTCTGCAATACCCTGCGCAATACTCTGCGCAATACTCTGCAATACCCTGGTGCAATACTCTGCAATACTCTGGTGCAATACTCTGCAATACCCTGCGCAATACTCTGCAATACTCTGGTGCAATACTCTGCAATACCCTGGTGCAATACTCTGCAATACCCTGCGCAATACTCTGCAATACCCTGCGCAATTCTCTGCAATACTCTGGTGCAATACTCTGCAATACCCTGCGCAATACTCTGCAATACCCTGCGCAATACCCTGCAATACCCTGCGCAATACTCTGCAATACCCTGCGCAATACTCTGCAATACTCTGCAATACTCTGGTGCAATACTCTGCAATACCCTGCGCAATACCCTGCAAAATACTCTGCAATACCCTGGTGCAATACTCTGCAATACTCTGGCGCAATACTCTGCAATACCCTGCGCAATACTCTGCAATACCCTGCGCAATACCCTGCGCAATACTCTGCAATACCCTGGTGCAATACTCTGCAATACTCTGGTGCAATACTCTGCAATACCCTGCGCAATACCCTGCAAAATACTCTGCAATACCCTGGTGCAATACTCTGCAATACTCTGGTGCAATACTCTGCAATACCCTGCGCAATATTCTGCAATACCCTGCGCAATACTCTGCAATACTCTGCAATACCCTGCGCAATATTCTGCAATACCCTGCGCAATACTCTGCAATACCCTGCGCAATACTCTGCAATACCCTGCGCAATTCTCTGCAATACTCTGCAATACTCTGGTGCAATACTCTGCAATACCCTGCGCAATACTCTGCAATACCCTGCGCAATACCCTGCAAAATACTCTGCAATACCCTGGTGCAATACTCTGCAATACACTGGTGCAATACTCTGCAATACCCTGCGCAATACTCTGCAATACCCTGCGCAATACCCTGCAAAATACTCTGCAATACCCTGGTGCAATACTCTGCAATACTCTGGTGCAATACTCTGCAATACTCTGGTGCAATACTCTGCAATACCCTGGTGCAATACTCTGCAATACTCTGGCGCAATACTCTGCAATACCCTGCGCAATACTCTGCGCAATACTCTGCAATACCCTGGTGCAATACTCTGCAATACTCTGGTGCAATACTCTGCAATACCCTGCGCAATACTCTGCAATACTCTGGTGCAATACTCTGCAATACCCTGGTGCAATACTCTGCAATACCCTGCGCAATACTCTGCAATACCCTGCGCAATTCTCTGCAATACTCTGGTGCAATACTCTGCAATACTCTGCAATACTCTGGTGCAATACTCTGCAATACCCTGCGCAATACCCTGCAAAATACTCTGCAATACCCTGGTGCAATACTCTGCAATACTCTGGCGCAATACTCTGCAATACCCTGCGCAATACTCTGCAATACCCTGCGCAATACCCTGCGCAATACTCTGCAATACCCTGGTGCAATACTCTGCAATACTCTGGTGCAATACTCTGCAATACCCTGCGCAATACCCTGCAAAATACTCTGCAATACCCTGGTGCAATACTCTGCAATACTCTGGTGCAATACTCTGCAATACCCTGCGCAATATTCTGCAATACCCTGCGCAATACTCTGCAATACTCTGCAATACCCTGCGCAATATTCTGCAATACCCTGCGCAATACTCTGCAATACCCTGCGCAATACTCTGCAATACCCTGCGCAATTCTCTGCAATACTCTGCAATACTCTGGTGCAATACTCTGCAATACCCTGCGCAATACTCTGCAATACCCTGCGCAATACCCTGCAAAATACTCTGCAATACCCTGGTGCAATACTCTGCAATACACTGGTGCAATACTCTGCAATACCCTGCGCAATACTCTGCAATACCCTGCGCAATACCCTGCAAAATACTCTGCAATACCCTGGTGCAATACTCTGCAATACTCTGGTGCAATACTCTGCAATACTCTGGTGCAATACTCTGCAATACCCTGGTGCAATACTCTGCAATACTCTGGCGCAATACTCTGCAATACCCTGCGCAATACTCTGCGCAATACTCTGCAATACCCTGGTGCAATACTCTGCAATACTCTGGTGCAATACTCTGCAATACCCTGCGCAATACTCTGCAATACTCTGGTGCAATACTCTGCAATACCCTGGTGCAATACTCTGCAATACCCTGCGCAATACTCTGCAATACCCTGCGCAATTCTCTGCAATACTCTGGTGCAATACTCTGCAATACCCTGCGCAATACTCTGCAATACCCTGCGCAATACCCTGCAATACCCTGCGCAATACTCTGCAATACCCTGCGCAATACTCTGCAATACTCTGCAATACTCTGGTGCAATACTCTGCAATACCCTGCGCAATACCCTGCAAAATACTCTGCAATACCCTGGTGCAATACTCTGCAATACTCTGGTGCAATACTCTGCAATACCCTGCGCAATACCCTGCAAAATACTCTGCAATACCCTGGTGCAATACTCTGCAATACTCTGGTGCAATACTCTGCAATACCCTGCGCAATACCCTGCAAAATACTCTGCAATACCCTGGTGCAATACTCTGCAATACTCTGGTGCAATACTCTGCAATACCCTGCGCAATACCCTGCAAAATACTCTGCAATACCCTGGTGCAATACTCTGCAATACTCTGGTGCAATACTCTGCAATACCCTGCGCAATACCCTGCAAAATACTCTGCAATACCCTGGTGCAATACTCTGCAATACTCTGGTGCAATACTCTGCAATACCCTGCGCAATATTCTGCAATACCCTGCGCAATACTCTGCAATACTCTGCAATACCCTGCGCAATATTCTGCAATACCCTGCGCAATACTCTGCAATACCCTGCGCAATACCCTGGTGCAATACTCTGCAATACTCTGGTGCAATACTCTGCAATACCCTGCGCAATACTCTGCAATACCCTGCGCAATACCCTGCAAAATACTCTGCAATACCCTGGTGCAATACTCTGCAATACACTGGTGCAATACTCTGCAATACCCTGCGCAATACTCTGCAATACCCTGCGCAATACCCTGCGCAATACTCTGCAATACCCTGGTGCAATACTCTGCAATACTCTGGTGCAATACTCTGCAATACCCTGCGCAATACCCTGCAAAATACTCTGCAATACCCTGGTGCAATACTCTGCAATACCCTGCGCAATACTCTGCAATACCCTGCGCAATACTCTGCAATACCCTGCGCAATACCCTGGTGCAATACTCTGCAATACTCTGGTGCAATACTCTGCAATACCCTGCAAAATACTCTGCAATACCCTGCGCAATACCCTGCAAAATACTCTGCAATACCCTGGTGCAATACTCTGCAATACTCTGGTGCAATACCCTGCGCAATACTCTGCAATACCCTGCGCAATACCCTGCGCAATACTCTGCAATACCCTGCAATACCCTGCGCAATACTCTGCAATACCCTGCGCAATATTCTGCAATACCCTGCGCAATACTCTGCAATACTCTGCGCAATACCCTGGTGCAATACTCTGCAATACTCTGGTGCAATACTCTGCAATACCCTGCAAAATACTCTGCAATACCCTGCGCAATACCCTGCAAAATACTCTGCAATACCCTGGTGCAATACTCTGCAATACTCTGCAATACCCTGCGCAATACTCTGCAATACCCTGCGCAATACCCTGCAAAATACTCTGCAATACCCTGGTGCAATACTCTGCAATACTCTGGTGCAATACTCTGCAATACCCTGGTGCAATACTCTGCAATACCCTGCGCAATACTCTGCAATACCCTGCGCAATACTCTGCAATACTCTGGCGCAATACTCTGCAATACCCTGCGCAATACTCTGCAATACCCTGCGCAATACCCTGCAATACCCTGCGCAATACTCTGCAATACCCTGCGCAATACTCTGCAATACTCTGCAATACTCTGGTGCAATACTCTGCAATACCCTGCGCAATACCCTGCAAAATACTCTGCAATACCCTGGTGCAATACTCTGCAATACCCTGCGCAATACTCTGCAATACCCTGCGCAATACCCTGGTGCAATACTCTGCAATACTCTGGTGCAATACTCTGCAATACTCTGGTGCAATACTCTGCAATACCCTGCGCAATATTCTGCAATACCCTGCGCAATACTCTGCAATACCCTGCGCAATATTCTGCAATACCCTGCGCAATACTCTGCAATACCCTGCGCAATACCCTGGTGCAATACTCTGCAATACTCTGGTGCAATACTCTGCAATACCCTGCAAAATACTCTGCAATACCCTGCGCAATACCCTGCAAAATACTCTGCAATACCCTGGTGCAATACTCTGCAATACTCTGGTGCAATACTCTGCAATACCCTGCGCAATACTCTGCAATACCCTGCGCAATACCCTGCAAAATACTCTGCAATACCCTGGTGCAATACTCTGCAATACCCTGCGCAATACTCTGCAATACCCTGCGCAATACTCTGCAATACTCTGGCGCAATACTCTGCAATACCCTGCGCAATACTCTGCAATACCCTGCGCAATACCCTGCGCAATACTCTGCAATACCCTGGTGCAATACTCTGCAATACTCTGGTGCAATACTCTGCAATACCCTGGTGCAATACCCTGCGCAATACTCTGCAATACCCTGCGCAATACTCTGCAATACCCTGCGCAATACTCTGCAATACCCTGCGCAATACTCTGCAATACTCTGGTGCAATACTCTGCAATACCCTGGTGCAATACTCTGCAATACTCTGCAATACCCTGCGCAATACTCTGCAATACCCTGCGCAATACTCTGCAATACTCTGGTGCAATACTCTGCAATACCCTGGTGCAATACCCTGCAATACCCTGCGCAATACTCTGCAATACCCTGCGCAATACTCTGCAATACCCTGCGCAATACTCTGCAATACTCTGGTGCAATACTCTGCAATACCCTGGTGCAATACTCTGCAATACCCTGCGCAATACTCTGCAATACCCTGCGCAATTCTCTGCAATACTCTGGTGCAATACTCTGCAATACCCTGGTGCAATACCCTGCGCAATACTCTGCAATACCCTGCGCAATACCCTGCAATACTCTGCAATACTCTGGTGCAATACTCTGCAATACCCTGCGCAATACCCTGCAAAATACTCTGCAATACCCTGCGCAATACTCTGCAATACTCTGCAATACCCTGCGCTATACCCTGGTGCAATACTCTGCAATACTCTGGTGCAATACTCTGCAATACTCTGGTGCAATACTCTGCAATACCCTGCAAAATACTCTGCAATACCCTGCGCAATACCCTGCGCAATACCCTGCGCAATACCCTGCAAAATACTCTGCAATACCCTGGTGCAATACTCTGCAATACTCTGGTGCAATACCCTGCGCAATACTCTGCAATACCCTGCGCAATACTCTGCAATACCCTGCAATACCCTGCGCAATACTCTGCAATACCCTGCGCAATATTCTGCAATACCCTGCGCAATACTCTGCAATACCCTGCGCAATATTCTGCAATACCCTGCGCAATACCCTGCAAAATACTCTGCAATACCCTGGTGCAATACTCTGCAATACTCTGGTGCAATACTCTGCAATACCCTGCGCAATACTCTGCAATACCCTGCGCAATACCCTGCAATACTCTGGCGCAATACTCTGCAATACCCTGCGCAATACCCTGCGCAATACTCTGCAATACCCTGCGCAATACTCTGCAATACCCTGCGCAATACTCTGCAATACCCTGCGCAATACTCTGCAATACTCTGGTGCAATACTCTGCAATACTCTGCAATACCCTGCGCAATACTCTGCAATACCCTGCGCAATACTCTGCAATACTCTGGTGCAATACTCTGCAATACCCTGGTGCAATACCCTGCAATACCCTGCGCAATACTCTGCAATACCCTGCGCAATACTCTGCAATACCCTGCGCAATACTCTGCAATACTCTGGTGCAATACTCTGCAATACCCTGGTGCAATACTCTGCAATACCCTGCGCAATACTCTGCAATACCCTGCGCAATTCTCTGCAATACTCTGGTGCAATACTCTGCAATACCCTGGTGCAATACCCTGCGCAATACTCTGCAATACCCTGCGCAATACCCTGCAATACTCTGCAATACTCTGGTGCAATACTCTGCAATACCCTGCGCAATACCCTGCAAAATACTCTGCAATACCCTGCGCAATACTCTGCAATACTCTGCAATACCCTGCGCTATACCCTGGTGCAATACTCTGCAATACTCTGGTGCAATACTCTGCAATACTCTGGTGCAATACTCTGCAATACCCTGCAAAATACTCTGCAATACCCTGCGCAATACCCTGCAAAATACTCTGCAATACCCTGGTGCAATACTCTGCAATACTCTGGTGCAATACCCTGCGCAATACTCTGCAATACCCTGCGCAATACTCTGCAATACCCTGCAATACCCTGCGCAATACTCTGCAATACCCTGCGCAATATTCTGCAATACCCTGCGCAATACTCTGCAATACCCTGCGCAATATTCTGCAATACCCTGCGCAATACCCTGCAAAATACTCTGCAATACCCTGGTGCAATACTCTGCAATACTCTGGTGCAATACTCTGCAATACCCTGCGCAATACTCTGCAATACCCTGCGCAATACCCTGCAATACTCTGGCGCAATACTCTGCAATACCCTGCGCAATACCCTGCGCAATACTCTGCAATACCCTGCGCAATACTCTGCAATACCCTGCGCAATACTCTGCAATACCCTGCGCAATACTCTGCAATACTCTGGTGCAATACTCTGCAATACCCTGGTGCAATACTCTGCAATACCCTGCGCAATACCCTGCAATACCCTGCGCAATACTCTGCAATACCCTGCGCAATACTCTGCAATACTCTGCAATACTCTGGTGCAATACTCTGCAATACCCTGCGCAATACCCTGCGCAATACTCTGCAATACCCTGGTGCAATACTCTGCAATACCCTGCGCAATACTCTGCAATACCCTGCGCAATACCCTGGTGCAATACTCTGCAATACTCTGGTGCAATACTCTGCAATACTCTGGTGCAATACTCTGCAATACCCTGCAAAATACTCTGCAATACCCTGCGCAATACCCTGCAAAATACTCTGCAATACCCTGGTGCAATACTCTGCAATACTCTGGTGCAATACTCTGCAATACCCTGCGCAATACTCTGCAATACCCTGCGCAATACCCTGCAAAATACTCTGCAATACCCTGGTGCAATACTCTGCAATACTCTGGTGCAATACTCTGCAATACCCTGCGCAATACTCTGCAATACCCTGCGCAATACCCTGCAAAATACTCTGCAATACCCTGGTGCAATACTCTGCAATACTCTGGTGCAATACCCTGCAATACCCTGCGCAATACTCTGCAATACTCTGGCGCAATACTCTGCAATACCCTGGTGCAATACTCTGCAATACCCTGCGCAATACTCTGCAATACTCTGGTGCAATACTCTGCAATACCCTGGTGCAATACCCTGCGCAATACTCTGCAATACTCTGCAATACTCTGGTGCAATACTCTGCAATACCCTGCAAAATACTCTGCAATACCCTGGTGCAATACTCTGCAATACCCTGCGCAATACTCTGCAATACCCTGCGCAATACCCTGGTGCAATACTCTGCAATACTCTGGTGCAATACTCTGCAATACTCTGGTGCAATACTCTTCAATACCCTGCAAAATACTCTGCAATACCCTGCGCAATACCCTGCAAAATACTCTGCAATACCCTGGTGCAATACTCTGCAATACTCTGGTGCAATACCCTGCGCAATACTCTGCAATACCCTGCGCAATACCCTGCGCAATACTCTGCAATACCCTGCAATACCCTGCGCAATACTCTGCAATACCCTGCGCAATATTCTGCAATACCCTGCGCAATACTCTGCAATACTCTGCGCAATATTCTGCAATACCCTGCGCAATACTCTGCAATACTCTGGTGCAATACTCTGCAATACCCTGCAAAATACTCTGCAATACCCTGCGCAATACCCTGCAAAATACTCTGCAATACCCTGGTGCAATACTCTGCAATACTCTGGTGCAATACTCTGCAATACCCTGCGCAATACTCTGCAATACCCTGCGCAATACCCTGCAAAATACTCTGCAATACCCTGGTGCAATACTCTGCAATACTCTGGTGCAATACTCTGCAATACCCTGCGCAATACTCTGCAATACCCTGCGCAATACCCTGCGCAATACCCTGCAAAATACTCTGCAATACCCTGGTGCAATACTCTGCAATACTCTGGTGCAATACTCTGCAATACCCTGGTGCAATACTCTGCAATACTCTGGCGCAATACTCTGCAATACCCTGCGCAATACTCTGCAATACCCTGCGCAATACCCTGCGCAATACTCTGCAATACCCTGGTGCAATACTCTGCAATACTCTGGTGCAATACTCTGCAATACCCTGCGCAATACTCTGCAATACCCTGCGCAATACTCTGCAATACTCTGGTGCAATACTCTGCAATACTCTGCAATACCCTGCGCAATACTCTGCAATACCCTGCGCAATACTCTGCAATACCCTGCGCAATACTCTGCAATACTCTGGTGCAATACTCTGCAATACCCTGGTGCAATACTCTGCAATACCCTGCGCAATACTCTGCAATACCCTGCGCAATTCTCTGCAATACTCTGGTGCAATACTCTGCAATACCCTGGTGCAATACCCTGCGCAATACTCTGCAATACCCTGCGCAATACCCTGCAATACCCTGCGCAATACTCTGCAATACCCTGCGCAATACTCTGCAATACTCTGCAATACTCTGGTGCAATACTCTGCAATACCCTGCGCAATACCCTGCAAAATACTCTGCAATACCCTGGTGCAATACTCTGCAATACTCTGGTGCAATACCCTGCAATACCCTGCGCAATACTCTGCAATACTCTGGCGCAATACTCTGCAATACCCTGGTGCAATACTCTGCAATACCCTGCGCAATACTCTGCAATACTCTGGTGCAATACTCTGCAATACCCTGGTGCAATACCCTGCGCAATACTCTGCAATACTCTGCAATACTCTGGTGCAATACTCTGCAATACCCTGCAAAATACTCTGCAATACCCTGGTGCAATACTCTGCAATACCCTGCGCAATACTCTGCAATACCCTGCGCAATACCCTGGTGCAATACTCTGCAATACTCTGGTGCAATACTCTGCAATACTCTGGTGCAATACTCTTCAATACCCTGCAAAATACTCTGCAATACCCTGCGCAATACCCTGCAAAATACTCTGCAATACCCTGGTGCAATACTCTGCAATACTCTGGTGCAATACCCTGCACAATACTCTGCAATACCCTGCGCAATACCCTGCGCAATACTCTGCAATACCCTGCAATACCCTGCGCAATACTCTGCAATACCCTGCGCAATATTCTGCAATACCCTGCGCAATACTCTGCAATACTCTGCAATACCCTGCGCAATATTCTGCAATACCCTGCGCAATACTCTGCAATACTCTGGTGCAATACTCTGCAATACCCTGCAAAATACTCTGCAATACCCTGCGCAATACCCTGCAAAATACTCTGCAATACCCTGGTGCAATACTCTGCAATACTCTGGTGCAATACTCTGCAATACCCTGCGCAATACTCTGCAATACCCTGCGCAATACCCTGCAAAATACTCTGCAATACCCTGGTGCAATACTCTGCAATACTCTGGTGCAATACTCTGCAATACCCTGCGCAATACTCTGCAATACCCTGCGCAATACCCTGCAAAATACTCTGCAATACCCTGGTGCAATACTCTGCAATACTCTGGTGCAATACTCTGCAATACCCTGGTGCAATACTCTGCAATACTCTGGCGCAATACTCTGCAATACCCTGCGCAATACTCTGCAATACCCTGCGCAATACTCTGCAATACCCTGGTGCAATACTCTGCAATACTCTGGTGCAATACTCTGCAATACCCTGCGCAATACTCTGCAATACCCTGCGCAATACTCTGCAATACTCTGGTGCAATACTCTGCAATACTCTGCAATACCCTGCGCAATACTCTGCAATACCCTGCGCAATACTCTGCAATACCCTGCGCAATACTCTGCAATACTCTGGTGCAATACTCTGCAATACCCTGGTGCAATACTCTGCAATACCCTGCGCAATACTCTGCAATACCCTGCGCAATACTCTGCAATACCCTGCGCAATTCTCTGCAATACTCTGGTGCAATACTCTGCAATACCCTGGTGCAATACCCTGCGCAATACTCTGCAATACCCTGCGCAATACCCTGCAATACCCTGCGCAATACTCTGCAATACCCTGCGCAATACTCTGCAATACTCTGCAATACTCTGGTGCAATACTCTGCAATACCCTGCGCAATACCCTGCAAAATACTCTGCAATACCCTGGTGCAATACTCTGCAATACCCTGCGCAATACTCTGCAATACCCTGCGCAATACCCTGGTGCAATACTCTGCAATACTCTGGTGCAATACTCTGCAATACCCTGCGCAATATTCTGCAATACCCTGCGCAATACTCTGCAATACTCTGCAATACCCTGCGCAATATTCTGCAATACCCTGCGCAATACTCTGCAATACCCTGCGCAATACCCTGCAAAATACTCTGCAATACCCTGGTGCAATACTCTGCAATACACTGGTGCAATACTCTGCAATACCCTGCGCAATACTCTGCAATACCCTGCGCAATACTCTGCAATACTCTGGCGCAATACTCTGCAATACCCTGCGCAATACTCTGCAATACCCTGCGCAATACCCTGCGCAATACTCTGCAATACCCTGGTGCAATACTCTGCAATACTCTGGTGCAATACTCTGCAATACCCTGCGCAATACCCTGCAAAATACTCTGCAATACCCTGGTGCAATACTCTGCAATACTCTGGTGCAATACTCTGCAATACCCTGCGCAATATTCTGCAATACCCTGCGCAATACTCTGCAATACTCTGCAATACCCTGCGCAATATTCTGCAATACCCTGCGCAATACTCTGCAATACCCTGCGCAATACCCTGGTGCAATACTCTGCAATACTCTGGTGCAATACTCTGCAATACCCTGCGCAATACTCTGCAATACCCTGCGCAATACCCTGCAAAATACTCTGCAATACCCTGGTGCAATACACTGGTGCAATACTCTGCAATACCCTGCGCAATACTCTGCAATACCCTGCGCAATACCCTGCGCAATACCCTGCGCAATACTCTGCAATACCCTGGTGCAATACTCTGCAATACCCTGCGCAATACCCTGCAAAATACTCTGCAATACCCTGGTGCAATACTCTGCAATACCCTGCGCAATACTCTGCAATACCCTGCGCAATACTCTGCAATACCCTGCGCAATACCCTGGTGCAATACTCTGCAATACTCTGGTGCAATACTCTGCAATACCCTGCAAAATACTCTGCAATACCCTGCGCAATACCCTGCAAAATACTCTGCAATACCCTGGTGCAATACTCTGCAATACTCTGGTGCAATACCCTGCGCAATACTCTGCAATACCCTGCGCAATACCCTGCGCAATACTCTGCAATACCCTGCAATACCCTGCGCAATACTCTGCAATACCCTGCGCAATATTCTGCAATACCCTGCGCAATACTCTGCAATACTCTGCGCAATACCCTGGTGCAATACTCTGCAATACTCTGGTGCAATACTCTGCAATACCCTGCAAAATACTCTGCAATACCCTGCGCAATACCCTGCAAAATACTCTGCAATACCCTGGTGCAATACTCTGCAATACTCTGGTGCAATACTCTGCAATACCCTGCGCAATACTCTGCAATACCCTGCGCAATACCCTGCAAAATACTCTGCAATACCCTGGTGCAATACTCTGCAATACTCTGGTGCAATACTCTGCAATACCCTGGTGCAATACTCTGCAATACCCTGCGCAATACTCTGCAATACCCTGCGCAATACTCTGCAATACTCTGGTGCAATACTCTGCAATACCCTGGTGCAATACCCTGCGCAATACTCTGCAATACCCTGCGCAATACCCTGCAATACCCTGCGCAATACTCTGCAATACCCTGCGCAATACTCTGCAATACTCTGCAATACTCTGGTGCAATACTCTGCAATACCCTGCGCAATACCCTGCAAAATACTCTGCAATACCCTGCAAAATACTCTGCAATACCCTGGTGCAATACTCTGCAATACTCTGGTGCAATACTCTGCAATACCCTGCAAAATACTCTGCAATACCCTGCGCAATACCCTGCAAAATACTCTGCAATACCCTGGTGCAATACTCTGCAATACTCTGGTGCAATACTCTGCAATACCCTGCGCAATACTCTGCAATACCCTGCGCAATACCCTGCAAAATACTCTGCAATACCCTGGTGCAATACTCTGCAATACTCTGGTGCAATACTCTGCAATACCCTGCAATACCCTGCGCAATACTCTGCAATACCCTGGTGCAATACTCTGCAATACCCTGGTGCAATACTCTGCAATACCCTGCGCAATACTCTGCAATACCCTGCGCAATTCTCTGCAATACTCTGGTGCAATACTCTGCAATACCCTGGTGCAATACCCTGCGCAATACTCTGCAATACCCTGCGCAATACCCTGCAATACCCTGCGCAATACTCTGCAATACCCTGCGCAATACTCTGCAATACCCTGCGCAATACTCTGCAATACCCTGCGCAATACTCTGCAATACCCTGCGCAATACCCTGCAAAATACTCTGCAATACCCTGGTGCAATACTCTGCAATACCCTGCGCAATACTCTGCAATACCCTGCGCAATACCCTGCAAAATACTCTGCAATACCCTGGTGCAATACTCTGCAATACTCTGGTGCAATACTCTGCAATACCCTGCGCAATACTCTGCAATACCCTGCGCAATACCCTGCAAAATACTCTGCAATACCCTGCGCAATACTCTGCAATACCCTGCGCAATACTCTGCAATACTCTGGTGCAATACTCTGCAATACCCTGGTGCAATACTCTTCAATACCCTGGTGCAATACTCTGCAATACTCTGGTGCAATACTCTGCAATACTCTGGTGCAATACTCTGCAATACCCTGCAAAATACTCTGCAATACCCTGCGCAATACTCTGCAATACCCTGCGCAATATTCTGCAATACCCTGCGCAATACCCTGCAAAATACTCTGCAATACCCTGGTGCAATACTCTGCAATACTCTGGTGCAATACTCTGCAATACCCTGCGCAATACTCTGCAATGCCCTGGTGCAATACTCTGCAATACCCTGCGCAATACTCTGCAATACCCTGCGCAATACTCTGCAATACCCTGCGCAATACTCTGCAATACCCTGCACAATACTCTGCAATACCCTGCGCAATACCCTGCAAAATACTCTGCAATACCCTGGTGCAATACTCTGCAATACCCTGCGCAATACTCTGCAATACCCTGCGCAATACCCTGGTGCAATACTCTGCAATACTCTGGTGCAATACTCTGCAATACCCTGGTGCAATACTCTTCAATACCCTGGTGCAATACTCTGCAATACTCTGGTGCAATACTCTGCAATACTCTGGTGCAATACTCTGCAATACCCTGCAAAATACTCTGCAATACCCTGCGCAATACTCTGCAATACCCTGCGCAATATTCTGCAATACCCTGCGCAATACCCTGCAAAATACTCTGCAATACCCTGCGCAATACTCTGCAATACTCTGGTGCAATACTCTGCAATACCCTGGTGCAATACCCTGCGCAATACTCTGCAATACCCTGCGCAATACCCTGCAATACCCTGCGCAATACTCTGCAATACCCTGCGCAATACTCTGCAATACTCTGCAATACTCTGGTGCAATACTCTGCAATACCCTGCGCAATACCCTGCAAAATACTCTGCAATACCCTGGTGCAATACTCTGCAATACCCTGCGCAATACTCTGCAATACCCTGCGCAATACCCTGGTGCAATACTCTGCAATACTCTGGTGCAATACTCTGCAATACCCTGCAAAATACTCTGCAATACCCTGCGCAATACCCTGCAAAATACTCTGCAATACCCTGGTGCAATACTCTGCAATACTCTGGTGCAATACTCTGCAATACCCTGCGCAATACTCTGCAATACCCTGCGCAATACCCTGCAAAATACTCTGCAATACCCTGGTGCAATACTCTGCAATACTCTGGTGCAATACTCTGCAATACCCTGCAATACCCTGCGCAATACTCTGCAATACCCTGGTGCAATACTCTGCAATACCCTGGTGCAATACTCTGCAATACCCTGCGCAATACTCTGCAATACCCTGCGCAATTCTCTGCAATACTCTGGTGCAATACTCTGCAATACCCTGGTGCAATACCCTGCGCAATACTCTGCAATACCCTGCGCAATACCCTGCAATACCCTGCGCAATACTCTGCAATACCCTGCGCAATACTCTGCAATACCCTGCGCAATACTCTGCAATACCCTGCGCAATACTCTGCAATACCCTGCGCAATACCCTGCAAAATACTCTGCAATACCCTGGTGCAATACTCTGCAATACCCTGCGCAATACTCTGCAATACCCTGCGCAATACCCTGCAAAATACTCTGCAATACCCTGGTGCAATACTCTGCAATACTCTGGTGCAATACTCTGCAATACCCTGCGCAATACTCTGCAATACCCTGCGCAATACCCTGCAAAATACTCTGCAATACCCTGCGCAATACTCTGCAATACCCTGCGCAATACTCTGCAATACTCTGGTGCAATACTCTGCAATACCCTGGTGCAATACTCTTCAATACCCTGGTGCAATACTCTGCAATACTCTGGTGCAATACTCTGCAATACTCTGGTGCAATACTCTGCAATACCCTGCAAAATACTCTGCAATACCCTGCGCAATACTCTGCAATACCCTGCGCAATATTCTGCAATACCCTGCGCAATACCCTGCAAAATACTCTGCAATACCCTGGTGCAATACTCTGCAATACTCTGGTGCAATACTCTGCAATACCCTGCGCAATACTCTGCAATGCCCTGGTGCAATACTCTGCAATACCCTGCGCAATACTCTGCAATACCCTGCGCAATACTCTGCAATACCCTGCGCAATACTCTGCAATACCCTGCGCAATACTCTGCAATACCCTGCGCAATACTCTGCAATACCCTGCACAATACTCTGCAATACCCTGCGCAATACCCTGCAAAATACTCTGCAATACCCTGCGCAATACTCTGCAATACCCTGCGCAATACTCTGCAATACCCTGCGCAATACCCTGGTGCAATACTCTGCAATACTCTGGTGCAATACTCTGCAATACCCTGGTGCAATACTCTTCAATACCCTGGTGCAATACTCTGCAATACTCTGGTGCAATACTCTGCAATACTCTGGTGCAATACTCTGCAATACCCTGCAAAATACTCTGCAATACCCTGCGCAATACTCTGCAATACCCTGCGCAATATTCTGCAATACCCTGCGCAATACCCTGCAAAATACTCTGCAATACCCTGCGCAATACTCTGCAATACCCTGCGCAATACTCTGCAATACTCTGGTGCAATACTCTGCAATACCCTGCAAAATACTCTGCAATACCCTGCGCAATACCCTGCAAAATACTCTGCAATACCCTGGTGCAATACTCTGCAATACTCTGGTGCAATACTCTGCAATACCCTGCGCAATACTCTGCAATACCCTGCGCAATACCCTGCAAAATACTCTGCAATACCCTGGTGCAATACTCTGCAATACTCTGGTGCAATACTCTGCAATACCCTGCGCAATACTCTGCAATACCCTGCGCAATACCCTGCAAAATACTCTGCAATACCCTGGTGCAATACTCTGCAATACTCTGGTGCAATACTCTGCAATACCCTGCGCAATACTCTGCAATACCCTGCGCAATACCCTGCAAAATACTCTGCAATACCCTGCGCAATACTCTGCAATACCCTGCGCAATACTCTGCAATACTCTGGTGCAATACTCTGCAATACCCTGCAAAATACTCTGCAATACCCTGCGCAATACCCTGCAAAATACTCTGCAATACCCTGGTGCAATACTCTGCAATACTCTGGTGCAATACTCTGCAATACCCTGCGCAATACTCTGCAATACCCTGCGCAATACCCTGCAAAATACTCTGCAATACCCTGGTGCAATACTCTGCAATACTCTGGTGCAATACTCTGCAATACCCTGCGCAATACTCTGCAATACCCTGCGCAATACCCTGCAAAATACTCTGCAATACCCTGGTGCAATACTCTGCAATACTCTGGTGCAATACTCTGCAATACTCTGGTGCAATACTCTGCAATACCCTGGTGCAATACTCTGCAATACTCTGGCGCAATACTCTGCAATACCCTGCGCAATACTCTGCGCAATACTCTGCAATACCCTGGTGCAATACTCTGCAATACTCTGGTGCAATACTCTGCAATACCCTGCGCAATACTCTGCAATACTCTGGTGCAATACTCTGCAATACCCTGGTGCAATACTCTGCAATACCCTGCGCAATACTCTGCAATACCCTGCGCAATTCTCTGCAATACTCTGGTGCAATACTCTGCAATACCCTGCGCAATACTCTGCAATACCCTGCGCAATACCCTGCAATACCCTGCGCAATACTCTGCAATACCCTGCGCAATACTCTGCAATACTCTGCAATACTCTGGTGCAATACTCTGCAATACCCTGCGCAATACCCTGCAAAATACTCTGCAATACCCTGGTGCAATACTCTGCAATACTCTGGCGCAATACTCTGCAATACCCTGCGCAATACTCTGCAATACCCTGCGCAATACCCTGCGCAATACTCTGCAATACCCTGGTGCAATACTCTGCAATACTCTGGTGCAATACTCTGCAATACCCTGCGCAATACCCTGCAAAATACTCTGCAATACCCTGGTGCAATACTCTGCAATACTCTGGTGCAATACTCTGCAATACCCTGCGCAATATTCTGCAATACCCTGCGCAATACTCTGCAATACTCTGCAATACCCTGCGCAATATTCTGCAATACCCTGCGCAATACTCTGCAATACCCTGCGCAATACTCTGCAATACCCTGCGCAATTCTCTGCAATACTCTGCAATACTCTGGTGCAATACTCTGCAATACCCTGCGCAATACTCTGCAATACCCTGCGCAATACCCTGCAAAATACTCTGCAATACCCTGGTGCAATACTCTGCAATACACTGGTGCAATACTCTGCAATACTCTGCAATACCCTGCGCAATACCCTGCAAAATACTCTGCAATACCCTGGTGCAATACTCTGCAATACTCTGGTGCAATACTCTGCAATACTCTGGTGCAATACTCTGCAATACCCTGGTGCAATACTCTGCAATACTCTGGCGCAATACTCTGCAATACCCTGCGCAATACTCTGCGCAATACTCTGCAATACCCTGGTGCAATACTCTGCAATACTCTGGTGCAATACTCTGCAATACCCTGCGCAATACTCTGCAATACTCTGGTGCAATACTCTGCAATACCCTGGTGCAATACTCTGCAATACCCTGCGCAATACTCTGCAATACCCTGCGCAATTCTCTGCAATACTCTGGTGCAATACTCTGCAATACCCTGCGCAATACTCTGCAATACCCTGCGCAATACCCTGCAATACCCTGCGCAATACTCTGCAATACCCTGCGCAATACTCTGCAATACTCTGCAATACTCTGGTGCAATACTCTGCAATACTCTGCGCAATACTCTGCAATACCCTGCGCAATACCCTGCAAAATACTCTGCAATACCCTGGTGCAATACTCTGCAATACTCTGGTGCAATACTCTGCAATACCCTGCGCAATACCCTGCAAAATACTCTGCAATACCCTGGTGCAATACTCTGCAATACTCTGGTGCAATACTCTGCAATACCCTGCGCAATACCCTGCAAAATACTCTGCAATACCCTGGTGCAATACTCTGCAATACTCTGGTGCAATACTCTGCAATACCCTGCGCAATACCCTGCAAAATACTCTGCAATACCCTGGTGCAATACTCTGCAATACTCTGGTGCAATACTCTGCAATACCCTGCGCAATACCCTGCAAAATACTCTGCAATACCCTGGTGCAATACTCTGCAATACTCTGGTGCAATACTCTGCAATACCCTGCGCAATATTCTGCAATACCCTGCGCAATACTCTGCAATACTCTGCAATACCCTGCGCAATATTCTGCAATACCCTGCGCAATACTCTGCAATACCCTGCGCAATACCCTGGTGCAATACTCTGCAATACTCTGGTGCAATACTCTGCAATACCCTGCGCAATACTCTGCAATACCCTGCGCAATACCCTGCAAAATACTCTGCAATACCCTGGTGCAATACTCTGCAATACACTGGTGCAATACTCTGCAATACCCTGCGCAATACTCTGCAATACCCTGCGCAATACTCTGCAATACCCTGCGCAATTCTCTGCAATACTCTGGTGCAATACTCTGCAATACCCTGGTGCAATACCCTGCGCAATACTCTGCAATACCCTGCGCAATACCCTGCAATACTCTGCAATACTCTGGTGCAATACTCTGCAATACCCTGCGCAATACCCTGCAAAATACTCTGCAATACCCTGCGCAATACTCTGCAATACTCTGGTGCAATACTCTGCAATACTCTGGTGCAATACTCTGCAATACCCTGCAAAATACTCTGCAATACCCTGCGCAATACCCTGCGCAATACCCTGCGCAATACCCTGCAAAATACTCTGCAATACCCTGGTGCAATACTCTGCAATACTCTGGTGCAATACCCTGCGCAATACTCTGCAATACCCTGCGCAATACTCTGCAATACCCTGCAATACCCTGCGCAATACTCTGCAATACCCTGCGCAATATTCTGCAATACCCTGCGCAATACTCTGCAATACCCTGCGCAATATTCTGCAATACCCTGCGCAATACCCTGCAAAATACTCTGCAATACCCTGGTGCAATACTCTGCAATACTCTGGTGCAATACTCTGCAATACCCTGCGCAATACTCTGCAATACCCTGCGCAATACCCTGCAATACTCTGGCGCAATACTCTGCAATACCCTGCGCAATACCCTGCGCAATACTCTGCAATACCCTGCGCAATACTCTGCAATACCCTGCGCAATACTCTGCAATACCCTGCGCAATACTCTGCAATACTCTGGTGCAATACTCTGCAATACCCTGGTGCAATACTCTGCAATACCCTGCGCAATACCCTGCAATACCCTGCGCAATACTCTGCAATACCCTGCGCAATACTCTGCAATACTCTGCAATACTCTGGTGCAATACTCTGCAATACCCTGCGCAATACCCTGCGCAATACTCTGCAATACCCTGGTGCAATACTCTGCAATACCCTGCGCAATACTCTGCAATACCCTGCGCAATACCCTGGTGCAATACTCTGCAATACTCTGGTGCAATACTCTGCAATACTCTGGTGCAATACTCTGCAATACCCTGCAAAATACTCTGCAATACCCTGCGCAATACCCTGCAAAATACTCTGCAATACCCTGGTGCAATACTCTGCAATACTCTGGTGCAATACTCTGCAATACCCTGCGCAATACTCTGCAATACCCTGCGCAATACCCTGCAAAATACTCTGCAATACCCTGGTGCAATACTCTGCAATACTCTGGTGCAATACTCTGCAATACCCTGCGCAATACTCTGCAATACCCTGCGCAATACCCTGCAAAATACTCTGCAATACCCTGGTGCAATACTCTGCAATACTCTGGTGCAATACCCTGCAATACCCTGCGCAATACTCTGCAATACTCTGGCGCAATACTCTGCAATACCCTGGTGCAATACTCTGCAATACCCTGCGCAATACTCTGCAATACTCTGGTGCAATACTCTGCAATACCCTGGTGCAATACCCTGCGCAATACTCTGCAATACTCTGGTGCAATACTCTGCAATACCCTGCAAAATACTCTGCAATACCCTGGTGCAATACTCTGCAATACCCTGCGCAATACTCTGCAATACCCTGCGCAATACCCTGGTGCAATACTCTGCAATACTCTGGTGCAATACTCTGCAATACTCTGGTGCAATACTCTTCAATACCCTGCAAAATACTCTGCAATACCCTGCGCAATACCCTGCAAAATACTCTGCAATACCCTGGTGCAATACTCTGCAATACTCTGGTGCAATACCCTGCGCAATACTCTGCAATACCCTGCGCAATACCCTGCGCAATACTCTGCAATACCCTGCAATACCCTGCGCAATACTCTGCAATACCCTGCGCAATATTCTGCAATACCCTGCGCAATACTCTGCAATACTCTGCAATACCCTGCGCAATATTCTGCAATACCCTGCGCAATACTCTGCAATACTCTGGTGCAATACTCTGCAATACCCTGCAAAATACTCTGCAATACCCTGCGCAATACCCTGCAAAATACTCTGCAATACCCTGGTGCAATACTCTGCAATACTCTGGTGCAATACTCTGCAATACCCTGCGCAATACTCTGCAATACCCTGCGCAATACCCTGCAAAATACTCTGCAATACCCTGGTGCAATACTCTGCAATACTCTGGTGCAATACTCTGCAATACCCTGCGCAATACTCTGCAATACCCTGCGCAATACCCTGCGCAATACCCTGCAAAATACTCTGCAATACCCTGGTGCAATACTCTGCAATACTCTGGTGCAATACTCTGCAATACCCTGGTGCAATACTCTGCAATACTCTGGCGCAATACTCTGCAATACCCTGCGCAATACTCTGCAATACCCTGCGCAATACCCTGCGCAATACTCTGCAATACCCTGGTGCAATACTCTGCAATACTCTGGTGCAATACTCTGCAATACCCTGCGCAATACTCTGCAATACCCTGCGCAATACTCTGCAATACTCTGGTGCAATACTCTGCAATACTCTGCAATACCCTGCGCAATACTCTGCAATACCCTGCGCAATACTCTGCAATACCCTGCGCAATACTCTGCAATACCCTGCGCAATACTCTGCAATACCCTGCGCAATACTCTGCAATACTCTGGTGCAATACTCTGCAATACCCTGGTGCAATACTCTGCAATACCCTGCGCAATACTCTGCAATACCCTGCGCAATTCTCTGCAATACTCTGGTGCAATACTCTGCAATACCCTGGTGCAATACCCTGCGCAATACTCTGCAATACCCTGCGCAATACTCTGCAATACCCTGCGCAATACTCTGCAATACTCTGCAATACTCTGGTGCAATACTCTGCAATACCCTGCGCAATACCCTGCAAAATACTCTGCAATACCCTGGTGCAATACTCTGCAATACTCTGGTGCAATACCCTGCAATACCCTGCGCAATACTCTGCAATACTCTGGCGCAATACTCTGCAATACCCTGGTGCAATACTCTGCAATACCCTGCGCAATACTCTGCAATACTCTGGTGCAATACTCTGCAATACCCTGGTGCAATACCCTGCGCAATACTCTGCAATACTCTGCAATACTCTGGTGCAATACTCTGCAATACCCTGCAAAATACTCTGCAATACCCTGGTGCAATACTCTGCAATACCCTGCGCAATACTCTGCAATACCCTGCGCAATACCCTGGTGCAATACTCTGCAATACTCTGGTGCAATACTCTGCAATACTCTGGTGCAATACTCTTCAATACCCTGCAAAATACTCTGCAATACCCTGCGCAATACCCTGCAAAATACTCTGCAATACCCTGGTGCAATACTCTGCAATACTCTGGTGCAATACCCTGCGCAATACTCTGCAATACCCTGCGCAATACCCTGCGCAATACTCTGCAATACCCTGCAATACCCTGCGCAATACTCTGCAATACCCTGCGCAATATTCTGCAATACCCTGCGCAATACTCTGCAATACTCTGCAATACCCTGCGCAATATTCTGCAATACCCTGCGCAATACTCTGCAATACTCTGGTGCAATACTCTGCAATACCCTGCAAAATACTCTGCAATACCCTGCGCAATACCCTGCAAAATACTCTGCAATACCCTGGTGCAATACTCTGCAATACTCTGGTGCAATACTCTGCAATACCCTGCGCAATACTCTGCAATACCCTGCGCAATACCCTGCAAAATACTCTGCAATACCCTGGTGCAATACTCTGCAATACTCTGGTGCAATACTCTGCAATACCCTGCGCAATACTCTGCAATACCCTGCGCAATACCCTGCAAAATACTCTGCAATACCCTGGTGCAATACTCTGCAATACTCTGGTGCAATACTCTGCAATACCCTGGTGCAATACTCTGCAATACTCTGGCGCAATACTCTGCAATACCCTGCGCAATACTCTGCAATACCCTGCGCAATACTCTGCAATACCCTGGTGCAATACTCTGCAATACTCTGGTGCAATACTCTGCAATACCCTGCGCAATACTCTGCAATACCCTGCGCAATACTCTGCAATACTCTGGTGCAATACTCTGCAATACTCTGCAATACCCTGCGCAATACTCTGCAATACCCTGCGCAATACTCTGCAATACCCTGCGCAATACTCTGCAATACTCTGGTGCAATACTCTGCAATACCCTGGTGCAATACTCTGCAATACCCTGCGCAATACTCTGCAATACCCTGCGCAATACTCTGCAATACCCTGCGCAATTCTCTGCAATACTCTGGTGCAATACTCTGCAATACCCTGGTGCAATACCCTGCGCAATACTCTGCAATACCCTGCGCAATACCCTGCAATACCCTGCGCAATACTCTGCAATACCCTGCGCAATACTCTGCAATACTCTGCAATACTCTGGTGCAATACTCTGCAATACCCTGCGCAATACCCTGCAAAATACTCTGCAATACCCTGGTGCAATACTCTGCAATACCCTGCGCAATACTCTGCAATACCCTGCGCAATACCCTGGTGCAATACTCTGCAATACTCTGGTGCAATACTCTGCAATACCCTGCGCAATATTCTGCAATACCCTGCGCAATACTCTGCAATACTCTGCAATACCCTGCGCAATATTCTGCAATACCCTGCGCAATACTCTGCAATACCCTGCGCAATACCCTGCAAAATACTCTGCAATACCCTGGTGCAATACTCTGCAATACACTGGTGCAATACTCTGCAATACCCTGCGCAATACTCTGCAATACCCTGCGCAATACTCTGCAATACTCTGGCGCAATACTCTGCAATACCCTGCGCAATACTCTGCAATACCCTGCGCAATACCCTGCGCAATACTCTGCAATACCCTGGTGCAATACTCTGCAATACTCTGGTGCAATACTCTGCAATACCCTGCGCAATACCCTGCAAAATACTCTGCAATACCCTGGTGCAATACTCTGCAATACTCTGGTGCAATACTCTGCAATATTCTGCAATACCCTGCGCAATACTCTGCAATACTCTGCAATACCCTGCGCAATATTCTGCAATACCCTGCGCAATACTCTGCAATACCCTGCGCAATACCCTGGTGCAATACTCTGCAATACTCTGGTGCAATACTCTGCAATACCCTGCGCAATACTCTGCAATACCCTGCGCAATACCCTGCAAAATACTCTGCAATACCCTGGTGCAATACACTGGTGCAATACTCTGCAATACCCTGCGCAATACTCTGCAATACCCTGCGCAATACCCTGCGCAATACCCTGCGCAATACTCTGCAATACCCTGGTGCAATACTCTGCAATACCCTGCGCAATACCCTGCAAAATACTCTGCAATACCCTGGTGCAATACTCTGCAATACCCTGCGCAATACTCTGCAATACCCTGCGCAATACTCTGCAATACCCTGCGCAATACCCTGGTGCAATACTCTGCAATACTCTGGTGCAATACTCTGCAATACCCTGCAAAATACTCTGCAATACCCTGCGCAATACCCTGCAAAATACTCTGCAATACCCTGGTGCAATACTCTGCAATACTCTGGTGCAATACCCTGCGCAATACTCTGCAATACCCTGCGCAATACCCTGCGCAATACTCTGCAATACCCTGCAATACCCTGCGCAATACTCTGCAATACCCTGCGCAATATTCTGCAATACCCTGCGCAATACTCTGCAATACTCTGCGCAATACCCTGGTGCAATACTCTGCAATACTCTGGTGCAATACTCTGCAATACCCTGCAAAATACTCTGCAATACCCTGCGCAATACCCTGCAAAATACTCTGCAATACCCTGGTGCAATACTCTGCAATACTCTGGTGCAATACTCTGCAATACCCTGCGCAATACTCTGCAATACCCTGCGCAATACCCTGCAAAATACTCTGCAATACCCTGGTGCAATACTCTGCAATACTCTGGTGCAATACTCTGCAATACCCTGGTGCAATACTCTGCAATACCCTGCGCAATACTCTGCAATACCCTGCGCAATACTCTGCAATACTCTGGTGCAATACTCTGCAATACCCTGGTGCAATACCCTGCGCAATACTCTGCAATACCCTGCGCAATACCCTGCAATACCCTGCGCAATACTCTGCAATACCCTGCGCAATACTCTGCAATACTCTGCAATACTCTGGTGCAATACTCTGCAATACCCTGCGCAATACCCTGCAAAATACTCTGCAATACCCTGCAAAATACTCTGCAATACCCTGGTGCAATACTCTGCAATACTCTGGTGCAATACTCTGCAATACCCTGCAAAATACTCTGCAATACCCTGCGCAATACCCTGCAAAATACTCTGCAATACCCTGGTGCAATACTCTGCAATACTCTGGTGCAATACTCTGCAATACCCTGCGCAATACTCTGCAATACCCTGCGCAATACCCTGCAAAATACTCTGCAATACCCTGGTGCAATACTCTGCAATACTCTGGTGCAATACTCTGCAATACCCTGCAATACCCTGCGCAATACTCTGCAATACCCTGGTGCAATACTCTGCAATACCCTGGTGCAATACTCTGCAATACCCTGCGCAATACTCTGCAATACCCTGCGCAATTCTCTGCAATACTCTGGTGCAATACTCTGCAATACCCTGGTGCAATACCCTGCGCAATACTCTGCAATACCCTGCGCAATACCCTGCAATACCCTGCGCAATACTCTGCAATACCCTGCGCAATACTCTGCAATACCCTGCGCAATACTCTGCAATACCCTGCGCAATACTCTGCAATACCCTGCGCAATACTCTGCAATACCCTGCGCAATACCCTGCAAAATACTCTGCAATACCCTGGTGCAATACTCTGCAATACCCTGCGCAATACTCTGCAATACCCTGCGCAATACCCTGCAAAATACTCTGCAATACCCTGGTGCAATACTCTGCAATACTCTGGTGCAATACTCTGCAATACCCTGCGCAATACTCTGCAATACCCTGCGCAATACCCTGCAAAATACTCTGCAATACCCTGCGCAATACTCTGCAATACCCTGCGCAATACTCTGCAATACTCTGGTGCAATACTCTGCAATACCCTGGTGCAATACTCTTCAATACCCTGGTGCAATACTCTGCAATACTCTGGTGCAATACTCTGCAATACTCTGGTGCAATACTCTGCAATACCCTGCAAAATACTCTGCAATACCCTGCGCAATACTCTGCAATACCCTGCGCAATATTCTGCAATACCCTGCGCAATACCCTGCAAAATACTCTGCAATACCCTGGTGCAATACTCTGCAATACTCTGGTGCAATACTCTGCAATACCCTGCGCAATACTCTGCAATGCCCTGGTGCAATACTCTGCAATACCCTGCGCAATACTCTGCAATACCCTGCGCAATACTCTGCAATACCCTGCGCAATACTCTGCAATACCCTGCACAATACTCTGCAATACCCTGCGCAATACCCTGCAAAATACTCTGCAATACCCTGGTGCAATACTCTGCAATACCCTGCGCAATACTCTGCAATACCCTGCGCAATACCCTGGTGCAATACTCTGCAATACTCTGGTGCAATACTCTGCAATACCCTGGTGCAATACTCTTCAATACCCTGGTGCAATACTCTGCAATACTCTGGTGCAATACTCTGCAATACTCTGGTGCAATACTCTGCAATACCCTGCAAAATACTCTGCAATACCCTGCGCAATACTCTGCAATACCCTGCGCAATATTCTGCAATACCCTGCGCAATACCCTGCAAAATACTCTGCAATACCCTGCGCAATACTCTGCAATACTCTGGTGCAATACTCTGCAATACCCTGGTGCAATACCCTGCGCAATACTCTGCAATACCCTGCGCAATACCCTGCAATACCCTGCGCAATACTCTGCAATACCCTGCGCAATACTCTGCAATACTCTGCAATACTCTGGTGCAATACTCTGCAATACCCTGCGCAATACCCTGCAAAATACTCTGCAATACCCTGGTGCAATACTCTGCAATACCCTGCGCAATACTCTGCAATACCCTGCGCAATACCCTGGTGCAATACTCTGCAATACTCTGGTGCAATACTCTGCAATACCCTGCAAAATACTCTGCAATACCCTGCGCAATACCCTGCAAAATACTCTGCAATACCCTGGTGCAATACTCTGCAATACTCTGGTGCAATACTCTGCAATACCCTGCGCAATACTCTGCAATACCCTGCGCAATACCCTGCAAAATACTCTGCAATACCCTGGTGCAATACTCTGCAATACTCTGGTGCAATACTCTGCAATACCCTGCAATACCCTGCGCAATACTCTGCAATACCCTGGTGCAATACTCTGCAATACCCTGGTGCAATACTCTGCAATACCCTGCGCAATACTCTGCAATACCCTGCGCAATTCTCTGCAATACTCTGGTGCAATACTCTGCAATACCCTGGTGCAATACCCTGCGCAATACTCTGCAATACCCTGCGCAATACCCTGCAATACCCTGCGCAATACTCTGCAATACCCTGCGCAATACTCTGCAATACCCTGCGCAATACTCTGCAATACCCTGCGCAATACTCTGCAATACCCTGCGCAATACTCTGCAATACCCTGCGCAATACCCTGCAAAATACTCTGCAATACCCTGGTGCAATACTCTGCAATACCCTGCGCAATACTCTGCAATACCCTGCGCAATACCCTGCAAAATACTCTGCAATACCCTGGTGCAATACTCTGCAATACTCTGGTGCAATACTCTGCAATACCCTGCGCAATACTCTGCAATACTCTGGTGCAATACTCTGCAATACCCTGGTGCAATACTCTGCAATACCCTGCGCAATACTCTGCAATACCCTGCGCAATTCTCTGCAATACTCTGGTGCAATACTCTGCAATACCCTGCGCAATACTCTGCAATACCCTGCGCAATACCCTGCAATACCCTGCGCAATACTCTGCAATACCCTGCGCAATACTCTGCAATACTCTGCAATACTCTGGTGCAATACTCTGCAATACTCTGCGCAATACTCTGCAATACCCTGCGCAATACCCTGCAAAATACTCTGCAATACCCTGGTGCAATACTCTGCAATACTCTGGTGCAATACTCTGCAATACCCTGCGCAATACCCTGCAAAATACTCTGCAATACCCTGGTGCAATACTCTGCAATACTCTGGTGCAATACTCTGCAATACCCTGCGCAATACCCTGCAAAATACTCTGCAATACCCTGGTGCAATACTCTGCAATACTCTGGTGCAATACTCTGCAATACCCTGCGCAATACCCTGCAAAATACTCTGCAATACCCTGGTGCAATACTCTGCAATACTCTGGTGCAATACTCTGCAATACCCTGCGCAATACCCTGCAAAATACTCTGCAATACCCTGGTGCAATACTCTGCAATACTCTGGTGCAATACTCTGCAATACCCTGCGCAATATTCTGCAATACCCTGCGCAATACTCTGCAATACTCTGCAATACCCTGCGCAATATTCTGCAATACCCTGCGCAATACTCTGCAATACCCTGCGCAATACCCTGGTGCAATACTCTGCAATACTCTGGTGCAATACTCTGCAATACCCTGCGCAATACTCTGCAATACCCTGCGCAATACCCTGCAAAATACTCTGCAATACCCTGGTGCAATACTCTGCAATACACTGGTGCAATACTCTGCAATACCCTGCGCAATACTCTGCAATACCCTGCGCAATACTCTGCAATACCCTGCGCAATTCTCTGCAATACTCTGGTGCAATACTCTGCAATACCCTGGTGCAATACCCTGCGCAATACTCTGCAATACCCTGCGCAATACCCTGCAATACTCTGCAATACTCTGGTGCAATACTCTGCAATACCCTGCGCAATACCCTGCAAAATACTCTGCAATACCCTGCGCAATACTCTGCAATACTCTGGTGCAATACTCTGCAATACTCTGGTGCAATACTCTGCAATACCCTGCAAAATACTCTGCAATACCCTGCGCAATACCCTGCGCAATACCCTGCGCAATACCCTGCAAAATACTCTGCAATACCCTGGTGCAATACTCTGCAATACTCTGGTGCAATACCCTGCGCAATACTCTGCAATACCCTGCGCAATACTCTGCAATACCCTGCAATACCCTGCGCAATACTCTGCAATACCCTGCGCAATATTCTGCAATACCCTGCGCAATACTCTGCAATACCCTGCGCAATATTCTGCAATACCCTGCGCAATACCCTGCAAAATACTCTGCAATACCCTGGTGCAATACTCTGCAATACTCTGGTGCAATACTCTGCAATACCCTGCGCAATACTCTGCAATACCCTGCGCAATACCCTGCAATACTCTGGCGCAATACTCTGCAATACCCTGCGCAATACCCTGCGCAATACTCTGCAATACCCTGCGCAATACTCTGCAATACCCTGCGCAATACTCTGCAATACCCTGCGCAATACTCTGCAATACTCTGGTGCAATACTCTGCAATACCCTGGTGCAATACTCTGCAATACCCTGCGCAATACCCTGCAATACCCTGCGCAATACTCTGCAATACCCTGCGCAATACTCTGCAATACTCTGCAATACTCTGGTGCAATACTCTGCAATACCCTGCGCAATACCCTGCGCAATACTCTGCAATACCCTGGTGCAATACTCTGCAATACCCTGCGCAATACTCTGCAATACCCTGCGCAATACCCTGGTGCAATACTCTGCAATACTCTGGTGCAATACTCTGCAATACTCTGGTGCAATACTCTGCAATACCCTGCAAAATACTCTGCAATACCCTGCGCAATACCCTGCAAAATACTCTGCAATACCCTGGTGCAATACTCTGCAATACTCTGGTGCAATACTCTGCAATACCCTGCGCAATACTCTGCAATACCCTGCGCAATACCCTGCAAAATACTCTGCAATACCCTGGTGCAATACTCTGCAATACTCTGGTGCAATACTCTGCAATACCCTGCGCAATACTCTGCAATACCCTGCGCAATACCCTGCAAAATACTCTGCAATACCCTGGTGCAATACTCTGCAATACTCTGGTGCAATACCCTGCAATACCCTGCGCAATACTCTGCAATACTCTGGCGCAATACTCTGCAATACCCTGGTGCAATACTCTGCAATACCCTGCGCAATACTCTGCAATACTCTGGTGCAATACTCTGCAATACCCTGGTGCAATACCCTGCGCAATACTCTGCAATACTCTGCAATACTCTGGTGCAATACTCTGCAATACCCTGCAAAATACTCTGCAATACCCTGGTGCAATACTCTGCAATACCCTGCGCAATACTCTGCAATACCCTGCGCAATACCCTGGTGCAATACTCTGCAATACTCTGGTGCAATACTCTGCAATACTCTGGTGCAATACTCTTCAATACCCTGCAAAATACTCTGCAATACCCTGCGCAATACCCTGCAAAATACTCTGCAATACCCTGGTGCAATACTCTGCAATACTCTGGTGCAATACCCTGCGCAATACTCTGCAATACCCTGCGCAATACCCTGCGCAATACTCTGCAATACCCTGCAATACCCTGCGCAATACTCTGCAATACCCTGCGCAATATTCTGCAATACCCTGCGCAATACTCTGCAATACTCTGCAATACCCTGCGCAATATTCTGCAATACCCTGCGCAATACTCTGCAATACTCTGGTGCAATACTCTGCAATACCCTGCAAAATACTCTGCAATACCCTGCGCAATACCCTGCAAAATACTCTGCAATACCCTGGTGCAATACTCTGCAATACTCTGGTGCAATACTCTGCAATACCCTGCGCAATACTCTGCAATACCCTGCGCAATACCCTGCAAAATACTCTGCAATACCCTGGTGCAATACTCTGCAATACTCTGGTGCAATACTCTGCAATACCCTGCGCAATACTCTGCAATACCCTGCGCAATACCCTGCGCAATACCCTGCAAAATACTCTGCAATACCCTGGTGCAATACTCTGCAATACTCTGGTGCAATACTCTGCAATACCCTGGTGCAATACTCTGCAATACTCTGGCGCAATACTCTGCAATACCCTGCGCAATACTCTGCAATACCCTGCGCAATACCCTGCGCAATACTCTGCAATACCCTGGTGCAATACTCTGCAATACTCTGGTGCAATACTCTGCAATACCCTGCGCAATACTCTGCAATACCCTGCGCAATACTCTGCAATACTCTGGTGCAATACTCTGCAATACTCTGCAATACCCTGCGCAATACTCTGCAATACCCTGCGCAATACTCTGCAATACCCTGCGCAATACTCTGCAATACCCTGCGCAATACTCTGCAATACCCTGCGCAATACTCTGCAATACTCTGGTGCAATACTCTGCAATACCCTGGTGCAATACTCTGCAATACCCTGCGCAATACTCTGCAATACCCTGCGCAATTCTCTGCAATACTCTGGTGCAATACTCTGCAATACCCTGGTGCAATACCCTGCGCAATACTCTGCAATACCCTGCGCAATACTCTGCAATACCCTGCGCAATACTCTGCAATACTCTGCAATACTCTGGTGCAATACTCTGCAATACCCTGCGCAATACCCTGCAAAATACTCTGCAATACCCTGGTGCAATACTCTGCAATACTCTGGTGCAATACCCTGCAATACCCTGCGCAATACTCTGCAATACTCTGGCGCAATACTCTGCAATACCCTGGTGCAATACTCTGCAATACCCTGCGCAATACTCTGCAATACTCTGGTGCAATACTCTGCAATACCCTGGTGCAATACCCTGCGCAATACTCTGCAATACTCTGCAATACTCTGGTGCAATACTCTGCAATACCCTGCAAAATACTCTGCAATACCCTGGTGCAATACTCTGCAATACCCTGCGCAATACTCTGCAATACCCTGCGCAATACCCTGGTGCAATACTCTGCAATACTCTGGTGCAATACTCTGCAATACTCTGGTGCAATACTCTTCAATACCCTGCAAAATACTCTGCAATACCCTGCGCAATACCCTGCAAAATACTCTGCAATACCCTGGTGCAATACTCTGCAATACTCTGGTGCAATACCCTGCGCAATACTCTGCAATACCCTGCGCAATACCCTGCGCAATACTCTGCAATACCCTGCAATACCCTGCGCAATACTCTGCAATACCCTGCGCAATATTCTGCAATACCCTGCGCAATACTCTGCAATACTCTGCAATACCCTGCGCAATATTCTGCAATACCCTGCGCAATACTCTGCAATACTCTGGTGCAATACTCTGCAATACCCTGCAAAATACTCTGCAATACCCTGCGCAATACCCTGCAAAATACTCTGCAATACCCTGGTGCAATACTCTGCAATACTCTGGTGCAATACTCTGCAATACCCTGCGCAATACTCTGCAATACCCTGCGCAATACCCTGCAAAATACTCTGCAATACCCTGGTGCAATACTCTGCAATACTCTGGTGCAATACTCTGCAATACCCTGCGCAATACTCTGCAATACCCTGCGCAATACCCTGCAAAATACTCTGCAATACCCTGGTGCAATACTCTGCAATACTCTGGTGCAATACTCTGCAATACCCTGGTGCAATACTCTGCAATACTCTGGCGCAATACTCTGCAATACCCTGCGCAATACTCTGCAATACCCTGCGCAATACTCTGCAATACCCTGGTGCAATACTCTGCAATACTCTGGTGCAATACTCTGCAATACCCTGCGCAATACTCTGCAATACCCTGCGCAATACTCTGCAATACTCTGGTGCAATACTCTGCAATACTCTGCAATACCCTGCGCAATACTCTGCAATACCCTGCGCAATACTCTGCAATACCCTGCGCAATACTCTGCAATACTCTGGTGCAATACTCTGCAATACCCTGGTGCAATACTCTGCAATACCCTGCGCAATACTCTGCAATACCCTGCGCAATTCTCTGCAATACTCTGGTGCAATACTCTGCAATACCCTGGTGCAATACCCTGCGCAATACTCTGCAATACCCTGCGCAATACCCTGCAATACCCTGCGCAATACTCTGCAATACCCTGCGCAATACTCTGCAATACTCTGCAATACTCTGGTGCAATACTCTGCAATACCCTGCGCAATACCCTGCAAAATACTCTGCAATACCCTGGTGCAATACTCTGCAATACCCTGCGCAATACTCTGCAATACCCTGCGCAATACCCTGGTGCAATACTCTGCAATACTCTGGTGCAATACTCTGCAATACCCTGCGCAATATTCTGCAATACCCTGCGCAATACTCTGCAATACTCTGCAATACCCTGCGCAATATTCTGCAATACCCTGCGCAATACTCTGCAATACCCTGCGCAATACCCTGCAAAATACTCTGCAATACCCTGGTGCAATACTCTGCAATACACTGGTGCAATACTCTGCAATACCCTGCGCAATACTCTGCAATACCCTGCGCAATACTCTGCAATACTCTGGCGCAATACTCTGCAATACCCTGCGCAATACTCTGCAATACCCTGCGCAATACCCTGCGCAATACTCTGCAATACCCTGGTGCAATACTCTGCAATACTCTGGTGCAATACTCTGCAATACCCTGCGCAATACCCTGCAAAATACTCTGCAATACCCTGGTGCAATACTCTGCAATACTCTGGTGCAATACTCTGCAATATTCTGCAATACCCTGCGCAATACTCTGCAATACCCTGCGCAATACCCTGGTGCAATACTCTGCAATACTCTGGTGCAATACTCTGCAATACCCTGCGCAATACTCTGCAATACCCTGCGCAATACCCTGCAAAATACTCTGCAATACCCTGGTGCAATACACTGGTGCAATACTCTGCAATACCCTGCGCAATACTCTGCAATACCCTGCGCAATACCCTGCGCAATACCCTGCGCAATACTCTGCAATACCCTGGTGCAATACTCTGCAATACCCTGCGCAATACCCTGCAAAATACTCTGCAATACCCTGGTGCAATACTCTGCAATACCCTGCGCAATACTCTGCAATACCCTGCGCAATACTCTGCAATACCCTGCGCAATACCCTGGTGCAATACTCTGCAATACTCTGGTGCAATACTCTGCAATACCCTGCAAAATACTCTGCAATACCCTGCGCAATACCCTGCAAAATACTCTGCAATACCCTGGTGCAATACTCTGCAATACTCTGGTGCAATACCCTGCGCAATACTCTGCAATACCCTGCGCAATACCCTGCGCAATACTCTGCAATACCCTGCAATACCCTGCGCAATACTCTGCAATACCCTGCGCAATATTCTGCAATACCCTGCGCAATACTCTGCAATACTCTGCGCAATACCCTGGTGCAATACTCTGCAATACTCTGGTGCAATACTCTGCAATACCCTGCAAAATACTCTGCAATACCCTGCGCAATACCCTGCAAAATACTCTGCAATACCCTGGTGCAATACTCTGCAATACTCTGGTGCAATACTCTGCAATACCCTGCGCAATACTCTGCAATACCCTGCGCAATACCCTGCAAAATACTCTGCAATACCCTGGTGCAATACTCTGCAATACTCTGGTGCAATACTCTGCAATACCCTGGTGCAATACTCTGCAATACCCTGCGCAATACTCTGCAATACCCTGCGCAATACTCTGCAATACTCTGGTGCAATACTCTGCAATACCCTGGTGCAATACCCTGCGCAATACTCTGCAATACCCTGCGCAATACCCTGCAATACCCTGCGCAATACTCTGCAATACCCTGCGCAATACTCTGCAATACTCTGCAATACTCTGGTGCAATACTCTGCAATACCCTGCGCAATACCCTGCAAAATACTCTGCAATACCCTGCAAAATACTCTGCAATACCCTGGTGCAATACTCTGCAATACTCTGGTGCAATACTCTGCAATACCCTGCAAAATACTCTGCAATACCCTGCGCAATACCCTGCAAAATACTCTGCAATACCCTGGTGCAATACTCTGCAATACTCTGGTGCAATACTCTGCAATACCCTGCGCAATACTCTGCAATACCCTGCGCAATACCCTGCAAAATACTCTGCAATACCCTGGTGCAATACTCTGCAATACTCTGGTGCAATACTCTGCAATACCCTGCAATACCCTGCGCAATACTCTGCAATACCCTGGTGCAATACTCTGCAATACCCTGGTGCAATACTCTGCAATACCCTGCGCAATACTCTGCAATACCCTGCGCAATTCTCTGCAATACTCTGGTGCAATACTCTGCAATACCCTGGTGCAATACCCTGCGCAATACTCTGCAATACCCTGCGCAATACCCTGCAATACCCTGCGCAATACTCTGCAATACCCTGCGCAATACTCTGCAATACCCTGCGCAATACTCTGCAATACCCTGCGCAATACTCTGCAATACCCTGCGCAATACTCTGCAATACCCTGCGCAATACCCTGCAAAATACTCTGCAATACCCTGGTGCAATACTCTGCAATACCCTGCGCAATACTCTGCAATACCCTGCGCAATACCCTGCAAAATACTCTGCAATACCCTGGTGCAATACTCTGCAATACTCTGGTGCAATACTCTGCAATACCCTGCGCAATACTCTGCAATACCCTGCGCAATACCCTGCAAAATACTCTGCAATACCCTGCGCAATACTCTGCAATACCCTGCGCAATACTCTGCAATACTCTGGTGCAATACTCTGCAATACCCTGGTGCAATACTCTTCAATACCCTGGTGCAATACTCTGCAATACTCTGGTGCAATACTCTGCAATACTCTGGTGCAATACTCTGCAATACCCTGCAAAATACTCTGCAATACCCTGCGCAATACTCTGCAATACCCTGCGCAATATTCTGCAATACCCTGCGCAATACCCTGCAAAATACTCTGCAATACCCTGGTGCAATACTCTGCAATACTCTGGTGCAATACTCTGCAATACCCTGCGCAATACTCTGCAATGCCCTGGTGCAATACTCTGCAATACCCTGCGCAATACTCTGCAATACCCTGCGCAATACTCTGCAATACCCTGCGCAATACTCTGCAATACCCTGCACAATACTCTGCAATACCCTGCGCAATACCCTGCAAAATACTCTGCAATACCCTGGTGCAATACTCTGCAATACCCTGCGCAATACTCTGCAATACCCTGCGCAATACCCTGGTGCAATACTCTGCAATACTCTGGTGCAATACTCTGCAATACCCTGGTGCAATACTCTTCAATACCCTGGTGCAATACTCTGCAATACTCTGGTGCAATACTCTGCAATACTCTGGTGCAATACTCTGCAATACCCTGCAAAATACTCTGCAATACCCTGCGCAATACTCTGCAATACCCTGCGCAATATTCTGCAATACCCTGCGCAATACCCTGCAAAATACTCTGCAATACCCTGCGCAATACTCTGCAATACTCTGGTGCAATACTCTGCAATACCCTGGTGCAATACCCTGCGCAATACTCTGCAATACCCTGCGCAATACCCTGCAATACCCTGCGCAATACTCTGCAATACCCTGCGCAATACTCTGCAATACTCTGCAATACTCTGGTGCAATACTCTGCAATACCCTGCGCAATACCCTGCAAAATACTCTGCAATACCCTGGTGCAATACTCTGCAATACCCTGCGCAATACTCTGCAATACCCTGCGCAATACCCTGGTGCAATACTCTGCAATACTCTGGTGCAATACTCTGCAATACCCTGCAAAATACTCTGCAATACCCTGCGCAATACCCTGCAAAATACTCTGCAATACCCTGGTGCAATACTCTGCAATACTCTGGTGCAATACTCTGCAATACCCTGCGCAATACTCTGCAATACCCTGCGCAATACCCTGCAAAATACTCTGCAATACCCTGGTGCAATACTCTGCAATACTCTGGTGCAATACTCTGCAATACCCTGCAATACCCTGCGCAATACTCTGCAATACCCTGGTGCAATACTCTGCAATACCCTGGTGCAATACTCTGCAATACCCTGCGCAATACTCTGCAATACCCTGCGCAATTCTCTGCAATACTCTGGTGCAATACTCTGCAATACCCTGGTGCAATACCCTGCGCAATACTCTGCAATACCCTGCGCAATACCCTGCAATACCCTGCGCAATACTCTGCAATACCCTGCGCAATACTCTGCAATACCCTGCGCAATACTCTGCAATACCCTGCGCAATACTCTGCAATACCCTGCGCAATACTCTGCAATACCCTGCGCAATACCCTGCAAAATACTCTGCAATACCCTGGTGCAATACTCTGCAATACCCTGCGCAATACTCTGCAATACCCTGCGCAATACCCTGCAAAATACTCTGCAATACCCTGGTGCAATACTCTGCAATACTCTGGTGCAATACTCTGCAATACCCTGCGCAATACTCTGCAATACCCTGCGCAATACCCTGCAAAATACTCTGCAATACCCTGCGCAATACTCTGCAATACCCTGCGCAATACTCTGCAATACTCTGGTGCAATACTCTGCAATACCCTGGTGCAATACTCTTCAATACCCTGGTGCAATACTCTGCAATACTCTGGTGCAATACTCTGCAATACTCTGGTGCAATACTCTGCAATACCCTGCAAAATACTCTGCAATACCCTGCGCAATACTCTGCAATACCCTGCGCAATATTCTGCAATACCCTGCGCAATACCCTGCAAAATACTCTGCAATACCCTGGTGCAATACTCTGCAATACTCTGGTGCAATACTCTGCAATACCCTGCGCAATACTCTGCAATGCCCTGGTGCAATACTCTGCAATACCCTGCGCAATACTCTGCAATACCCTGCGCAATACTCTGCAATACCCTGCGCAATACTCTGCAATACCCTGCGCAATACTCTGCAATACCCTGCGCAATACTCTGCAATACCCTGCACAATACTCTGCAATACCCTGCGCAATACCCTGCAAAATACTCTGCAATACCCTGCGCAATACTCTGCAATACCCTGCGCAATACTCTGCAATACCCTGCGCAATACCCTGGTGCAATACTCTGCAATACTCTGGTGCAATACTCTGCAATACCCTGGTGCAATACTCTTCAATACCCTGGTGCAATACTCTGCAATACTCTGGTGCAATACTCTGCAATACTCTGGTGCAATACTCTGCAATACCCTGCAAAATACTCTGCAATACCCTGCGCAATACTCTGCAATACCCTGCGCAATATTCTGCAATACCCTGCGCAATACCCTGCAAAATACTCTGCAATACCCTGCGCAATACTCTGCAATACCCTGCGCAATACTCTGCAATACTCTGGTGCAATACTCTGCAATACCCTGCAAAATACTCTGCAATACCCTGCGCAATACCCTGCAAAATACTCTGCAATACCCTGGTGCAATACTCTGCAATACTCTGGTGCAATACTCTGCAATACCCTGCGCAATACTCTGCAATACCCTGCGCAATACCCTGCAAAATACTCTGCAATACCCTGGTGCAATACTCTGCAATACTCTGGTGCAATACTCTGCAATACCCTGCGCAATACTCTGCAATACCCTGCGCAATACCCTGCAAAATACTCTGCAATACCCTGGTGCAATACTCTGCAATACTCTGGTGCAATACTCTGCAATACCCTGCGCAATACTCTGCAATACCCTGCGCAATACCCTGCAAAATACTCTGCAATACCCTGCGCAATACTCTGCAATACCCTGCGCAATACTCTGCAATACTCTGGTGCAATACTCTGCAATACCCTGCAAAATACTCTGCAATACCCTGCGCAATACCCTGCAAAATACTCTGCAATACCCTGGTGCAATACTCTGCAATACTCTGGTGCAATACTCTGCAATACCCTGCGCAATACTCTGCAATACCCTGCGCAATACCCTGCAAAATACTCTGCAATACCCTGGTGCAATACTCTGCAATACTCTGGTGCAATACTCTGCAATACCCTGCGCAATACTCTGCAATACCCTGCGCAATACCCTGCAAAATACTCTGCAATACCCTGGTGCAATACTCTGCAATACTCTGGTGCAATACTCTGCAATACTCTGGTGCAATACTCTGCAATACCCTGGTGCAATACTCTGCAATACTCTGGCGCAATACTCTGCAATACCCTGCGCAATACTCTGCGCAATACTCTGCAATACCCTGGTGCAATACTCTGCAATACTCTGGTGCAATACTCTGCAATACCCTGCGCAATACTCTGCAATACTCTGGTGCAATACTCTGCAATACCCTGGTGCAATACTCTGCAATACCCTGCGCAATACTCTGCAATACCCTGCGCAATTCTCTGCAATACTCTGGTGCAATACTCTGCAATACCCTGCGCAATACTCTGCAATACCCTGCGCAATACCCTGCAATACCCTGCGCAATACTCTGCAATACCCTGCGCAATACTCTGCAATACTCTGCAATACTCTGGTGCAATACTCTGCAATACCCTGCGCAATACCCTGCAAAATACTCTGCAATACCCTGGTGCAATACTCTGCAATACTCTGGCGCAATACTCTGCAATACCCTGCGCAATACTCTGCAATACCCTGCGCAATACCCTGCGCAATACTCTGCAATACCCTGGTGCAATACTCTGCAATACTCTGGTGCAATACTCTGCAATACCCTGCGCAATACCCTGCAAAATACTCTGCAATACCCTGGTGCAATACTCTGCAATACTCTGGTGCAATACTCTGCAATACCCTGCGCAATATTCTGCAATACCCTGCGCAATACTCTGCAATACCCTGCGCAATATTCTGCAATACCCTGCGCAATACTCTGCAATACCCTGCGCAATACTCTGCAATACCCTGCGCAATTCTCTGCAATACTCTGCAATACTCTGGTGCAATACTCTGCAATACCCTGCGCAATACTCTGCAATACCCTGCGCAATACCCTGCAAAATACTCTGCAATACCCTGGTGCAATACTCTGCAATACACTGGTGCAATACTCTGCAATACTCTGCAATACCCTGCGCAATACCCTGCAAAATACTCTGCAATACCCTGGTGCAATACTCTGCAATACTCTGGTGCAATACTCTGCAATACTCTGGTGCAATACTCTGCAATACCCTGGTGCAATACTCTGCAATACTCTGGCGCAATACTCTGCAATACCCTGCGCAATACTCTGCGCAATACTCTGCAATACCCTGGTGCAATACTCTGCAATACTCTGGTGCAATACTCTGCAATACCCTGCGCAATACTCTGCAATACTCTGGTGCAATACTCTGCAATACCCTGGTGCAATACTCTGCAATACCCTGCGCAATACTCTGCAATACCCTGCGCAATTCTCTGCAATACTCTGGTGCAATACTCTGCAATACCCTGCGCAATACTCTGCAATACCCTGCGCAATACCCTGCAATACCCTGCGCAATACTCTGCAATACCCTGCGCAATACTCTGCAATACTCTGCAATACTCTGGTGCAATACTCTGCAATACCCTGCGCAATACCCTGCAAAATACTCTGCAATACCCTGGTGCAATACTCTGCAATACTCTGGTGCAATACTCTGCAATACCCTGCGCAATACCCTGCAAAATACTCTGCAATACCCTGGTGCAATACTCTGCAATACTCTGGTGCAATACTCTGCAATACCCTGCGCAATACCCTGCAAAATACTCTGCAATACCCTGGTGCAATACTCTGCAATACTCTGGTGCAATACTCTGCAATACCCTGCGCAATACCCTGCAAAATACTCTGCAATACCCTGGTGCAATACTCTGCAATACTCTGGTGCAATACTCTGCAATACCCTGCGCAATACCCTGCAAAATACTCTGCAATACCCTGGTGCAATACTCTGCAATACTCTGGTGCAATACTCTGCAATACCCTGCGCAATATTCTGCAATACCCTGCGCAATACTCTGCAATACTCTGCAATACCCTGCGCAATATTCTGCAATACCCTGCGCAATACTCTGCAATACCCTGCGCAATACCCTGGTGCAATACTCTGCAATACTCTGGTGCAATACTCTGCAATACCCTGCGCAATACTCTGCAATACCCTGCGCAATACCCTGCAAAATACTCTGCAATACCCTGGTGCAATACTCTGCAATACACTGGTGCAATACTCTGCAATACCCTGCGCAATACTCTGCAATACCCTGCGCAATACTCTGCAATACCCTGGTGCAATACTCTGCAATACTCTGGTGCAATACTCTGCAATACCCTGCGCAATACCCTGCAAAATACTCTGCAATACCCTGGTGCAATACTCTGCAATACCCTGCGCAATACTCTGCAATACCCTGCGCAATACTCTGCAATACCCTGCGCAATACCCTGGTGCAATACTCTGCAATACTCTGGTGCAATACTCTGCAATACCCTGCAAAATACTCTGCAATACCCTGCGCAATACCCTGCAAAATACTCTGCAATACCCTGGTGCAATACTCTGCAATACTCTGGTGCAATACCCTGCGCAATACTCTGCAATACCCTGCGCAATACCCTGCGCAATACTCTGCAATACCCTGCAATACCCTGCGCAATACTCTGCAATACCCTGCGCAATATTCTGCAATACCCTGCGCAATACTCTGCAATACTCTGCGCAATACCCTGGTGCAATACTCTGCAATACTCTGGTGCAATACTCTGCAATACCCTGCAAAATACTCTGCAATACCCTGCGCAATACCCTGCAAAATACTCTGCAATACCCTGGTGCAATACTCTGCAATACTCTGCAATACCCTGCGCAATACTCTGCAATACCCTGCGCAATACCCTGCAAAATACTCTGCAATACCCTGGTGCAATACTCTGCAATACTCTGGTGCAATACTCTGCAATACCCTGGTGCAATACTCTGCAATACCCTGCGCAATACTCTGCAATACCCTGCGCAATACTCTGCAATACTCTGGTGCAATACTCTGCAATACCCTGGTGCAATACCCTGCGCAATACTCTGCAATACCCTGCGCAATACCCTGCAATACCCTGCGCAATACTCTGCAATACCCTGCGCAATACTCTGCAATACTCTGCAATACTCTGGTGCAATACTCTGCAATACCCTGCGCAATACCCTGCAAAATACTCTGCAATACCCTGGTGCAATACTCTGCAATACCCTGCGCAATACTCTGCAATACCCTGCGCAATACTCTGCAATACTCTGGTGCAATACTCTGCAATACTCTGGTGCAATACTCTGCAATACCCTGCGCAATATTCTGCAATACCCTGCGCAATACTCTGCAATACCCTGCGCAATATTCTGCAATACCCTGCGCAATACTCTGCAATACCCTGCGCAATACCCTGGTGCAATACTCTGCAATACTCTGGTGCAATACTCTGCAATACCCTGCAAAATACTCTGCAATACCCTGCGCAATACCCTGCAAAATACTCTGCAATACCCTGGTGCAATACTCTGCAATACTCTGGTGCAATACTCTGCAATACCCTGCGCAATACTCTGCAATACCCTGCGCAATACCCTGCAAAATACTCTGCAATACCCTGGTGCAATACTCTGCAATACCCTGCGCAATACTCTGCAATACCCTGCGCAATACTCTGCAATACTCTGGCGCAATACTCTGCAATACCCTGCGCAATACTCTGCAATACCCTGCGCAATACTCTGCAATACTCTGCAATACCCTGCGCAATACTCTGCAATACCCTGCGCAATACTCTGCAATACTCTGGTGCAATACTCTGCAATACCCTGGTGCAATACCCTGCAATACCCTGCGCAATACTCTGCAATACCCTGCGCAATACTCTGCAATACCCTGCGCAATACTCTGCAATACTCTGGTGCAATACTCTGCAATACCCTGGTGCAATACTCTGCAATACCCTGCGCAATACTCTGCAATACCCTGCGCAATTCTCTGCAATACTCTGGTGCAATACTCTGCAATACCCTGGTGCAATACCCTGCGCAATACTCTGCAATACCCTGCGCAATACCCTGCAATACTCTGCAATACTCTGGTGCAATACTCTGCAATACCCTGCGCAATACCCTGCAAAATACTCTGCAATACCCTGCGCAATACTCTGCAATACTCTGCAATACCCTGCGCTATACCCTGGTGCAATACTCTGCAATACTCTGGTGCAATACTCTGCAATACTCTGGTGCAATACTCTGCAATACCCTGCAAAATACTCTGCAATACCCTGCGCAATACTCTGCAATACCCTGCGCAATACCCTGCGCAATACCCTGCAAAATACTCTGCAATACCCTGGTGCAATACTCTGCAATACTCTGGTGCAATACCCTGCGCAATACTCTGCAATACCCTGCGCAATACTCTGCAATACCCTGCAATACCCTGCGCAATACTCTGCAATACCCTGCGCAATATTCTGCAATACCCTGCGCAATACTCTGCAATACCCTGCGCAATATTCTGCAATACCCTGCGCAATACCCTGCAAAATACTCTGCAATACCCTGGTGCAATACTCTGCAATACTCTGGTGCAATACTCTGCAATACCCTGCGCAATACTCTGCAATACCCTGCGCAATACCCTGCGCAATACTCTGCAATACCCTGCGCAATACTCTGCAATACCCTGCGCAATACTCTGCAATACCCTGCGCAATACTCTGCAATACTCTGGTGCAATACTCTGCAATACCCTGCGCAATACCCTGCAATACCCTGCGCAATACTCTGCAATACCCTGCGCAATACTCTGCAATACTCTGCAATACTCTGCAATACCCTGCGCAATATTCTGCAATACCCTGCGCAATACCCTGGTGCAATACTCTGCAATACTCTGGTGCAATACTCTGCAATACCCTGCAAAATACTCTGCAATACCCTGCGCAATACCCTGCAAAATACTCTGCAATACCCTGGTGCAATACTCTGCAATACTCTGGTGCAATACTCTGCAATACCCTGCGCAATACTCTGCAATACCCTGCGCAATACCCTGCAAAATACTCTGCAATACCCTGGTGCAATACTCTGCAATACTCTGGTGCAATACTCTGCAATACCCTGCGCAATACTCTGCAATACCCTGCGCAATACCCTGCAAAATACTCTGCAATACCCTGGTGCAATACTCTGCAATACTCTGGTGCAATACCCTGCAATACCCTGCGCAATACTCTGCAATACTCTGGTGCAATACTCTGCAATACCCTGCGCAATACTCTGCAATACTCTGGTGCAATACTCTGCAATACCCTGGTGCAATACCCTGCGCAATACTCTGCAATACTCTGCAATACTCTGGTGCAATACTCTGCAATACCCTGCAAAATACTCTGCAATACCCTGGTGCAATACTCTGCAATACCCTGCGCAATACTCTGCAATACCCTGCGCAATACCCTGGTGCAATACTCTGCAATACTCTGGTGCAATACTCTGCAATACTCTGGTGCAATACTCTTCAATACCCTGCAAAATACTCTGCAATACCCTGCGCAATACCCTGCAAAATACTCTGCAATACCCTGGTGCAATACTCTGCAATACTCTGGTGCAATACCCTGCGCAATACTCTGCAATACCCTGCGCAATACCCTGCGCAATACCCTGCAATACCCTGCGCAATACTCTGCAATACCCTGCGCAATATTCTGCAATACCCTGCGCAATACTCTGCAATACTCTGCAATACCCTGCGCAATATTCTGCAATACCCTGCGCAATACTCTGCAATACTCTGGTGCAATACTCTGCAATACCCTGCAAAATACTCTGCAATACCCTGCGCAATACCCTGCAAAATACTCTGCAATACCCTGGTGCAATACTCTGCAATACTCTGGTGCAATACTCTGCAATACCCTGCGCAATACTCTGCAATACCCTGCGCAATACCCTGCAAAATACTCTGCAATACCCTGGTGCAATACTCTGCAATACTCTGGTGCAATACTCTGCAATACCCTGCGCAATACTCTGCAATACCCTGCGCAATACCCTGCAAAATACTCTGCAATACCCTGGTGCAATACTCTGCAATACTCTGGTGCAATACTCTGCAATACCCTGGTGCAATACTCTGCAATACTCTGGCGCAATACTCTGCAATACCCTGCGCAATACTCTGCAATACCCTGCGCAATACCCTGCGCAATACTCTGCAATACCCTGGTGCAATACTCTGCAATACTCTGGTGCAATACTCTGCAATACCCTGCGCAATACTCTGCAATACCCTGCGCAATACTCTGCAATACTCTGGTGCAATACTCTGCAATACTCTGCAATACCCTGCGCAATACTCTGCAATACCCTGCGCAATACTCTGCAATACCCTGCGCAATACTCTGCAATACTCTGGTGCAATACTCTGCAATACCCTGGTGCAATACTCTGCAATACCCTGCGCAATACTCTGCAATACCCTGCGCAATACTCTGCAATACCCTGCGCAATTCTCTGCAATACTCTGGTGCAATACTCTGCAATACCCTGGTGCAATACCCTGCGCAATACTCTGCAATACCCTGCGCAATACCCTGCAATACCCTGCGCAATACTCTGCAATACCCTGCGCAATACTCTGCAATACTCTGCAATACTCTGGTGCAATACTCTGCAATACCCTGCGCAATACCCTGCAAAATACTCTGCAATACCCTGGTGCAATACTCTGCAATACTCTGGTGCAATACCCTGCAATACCCTGCGCAATACTCTGCAATACTCTGGCGCAATACTCTGCAATACCCTGGTGCAATACTCTGCAATACCCTGCGCAATACTCTGCAATACTCTGGTGCAATACTCTGCAATACCCTGGTGCAATACCCTGCGCAATACTCTGCAATACTCTGCAATACTCTGGTGCAATACTCTGCAATACCCTGCAAAATACTCTGCAATACCCTGGTGCAATACTCTGCAATACCCTGCGCAATACTCTGCAATACCCTGCGCAATACCCTGGTGCAATACTCTGCAATACTCTGGTGCAATACTCTGCAATACTCTGGTGCAATACTCTTCAATACCCTGCAAAATACTCTGCAATACCCTGCGCAATACCCTGCAAAATACTCTGCAATACCCTGGTGCAATACTCTGCAATACTCTGGTGCAATACCCTGCGCAATACTCTGCAATACCCTGCGCAATACCCTGCGCAATACTCTGCAATACCCTGCAATACCCTGCGCAATACTCTGCAATACCCTGCGCAATATTCTGCAATACCCTGCGCAATACTCTGCAATACTCTGCAATACCCTGCGCAATATTCTGCAATACCCTGCGCAATACTCTGCAATACTCTGGTGCAATACCCTGCAAAATACTCTGCAATACCCTGCGCAATACCCTGCAAAATACTCTGCAATACCCTGGTGCAATACTCTGCAATACCCTGCGCAATACTCTGCAATACCCTGCGCAATACCCTGCAAAATACTCTGCAATACCCTGGTGCAATACACTGGTGCAATACTCTGCAATACCCTGCGCAATACTCTGCAATACCCTGCGCAATACCCTGCGCAATACTCTGCAATACCCTGGTGCAATACTCTGCAATACCCTGCGCAATACCCTGCAAAATACTCTGCAATACCCTGGTGCAATACTCTGCAATACCCTGCGCAATACTCTGCAATACCCTGCGCAATACTCTGCAATACCCTGCGCAATACCCTGGTGCAATACTCTGCAATACTCTGGTGCAATACTCTGCAATACCCTGCAAAATACTCTGCAATACCCTGCGCAATACCCTGCAAAATACTCTGCAATACCCTGCAAAATACTCTGCAATACCCTGGTGCAATACCCTGCGCAATACTCTGCAATACCCTGCGCAATACCCTGCGCAATACTCTGCAATACCCTGCAATACCCTGCGCAATACTCTGCAATACCCTGCGCAATATTCTGCAATACCCTGCGCAATACTCTGCAATACTCTGCGCAATACCCTGGTGCAATACTCTGCAATACTCTGGTGCAATACTCTGCAATACCCTGCAAAATACTCTGCAATACCCTGCGCAATACCCTGCAAAATACTCTGCAATACCCTGGTGCAATACTCTGCAATACTCTGGTGCAATACTCTGCAATACCCTGCGCAATACTCTGCAATACCCTGCGCAATACCCTGCAAAATACTCTGCAATACCCTGGTGCAATACTCTGCAATACTCTGGTGCAATACTCTGCAATACCCTGGTGCAATACTCTGCAATACCCTGCGCAATACTCTGCAATACCCTGCGCAATACTCTGCAATACTCTGGTGCAATACTCTGCAATACCCTGGTGCAATACCCTGCGCAATACTCTGCAATACCCTGCGCAATACCCTGCGCAATACTCTGCAATACCCTGCGCAATACTCTGCAATACTCTGCAATACTCTGGTGCAATACTCTGCAATACCCTGCGCAATACCCTGCAAAATACTCTGCAATACCCTGGTGCAATACTCTGCAATACCCTGCGCAATACTCTGCAATACCCTGCGCAATACCCTGGTGCAATACTCTGCAATACTCTGGTGCAATACTCTGCAATACCCTGCAAAATACTCTGCAATACCCTGCGCAATACCCTGCAAAATACTCTGCAATACCCTGGTGCAATACTCTGCAATACTCTGGTGCAATACTCTGCAATACCCTGCGCAATACTCTGCAATACCCTGCGCAATACCCTGCAAAATACTCTGCAATACCCTGGTGCAATACTCTGCAATACTCTGGTGCAATACTCTGCAATACCCTGCAATACCCTGCGCAATACTCTGAAATACCCTGGTGCAATACTCTGCAATACCCTGGTGCAATACTCTGCAATACCCTGCGCAATACTCTGCAATACCCTGCGCAATTCTCTGCAATACTCTGGTGCAATACTCTGCAATACCCTGGTGCAATACCCTGCACAATACTCTGCAATACCCTGCGCAATACCCTGCAATACCCTGCGCAATACTCTGCAATACCCTGCGCAATACTCTGCAATACCCTGCGCAATACTCTGCAATACCCTGCGCAATACTCTGCAATACCCTGCGCAATACCCTGCAAAATACTCTGCAATACCCTGGTGCAATACTCTGCAATACCCTGCGCAATACTCTGCAATACCCTGCGCAATACCCTGCAAAATACTCTGCAATACCCTGGTGCAATACTCTGCAATACTCTGGTGCAATACTCTGCAATACCCTGCGCAATACTCTGCAATACCCTGCGCAATACCCTGCAAAATACTCTGCAATACCCTGCGCAATACTCTGCAATACCCTGCGCAATACTCTGCAATACTCTGGTGCAATACTCTTCAATACCCTGGTGCAATACTCTTCAATACCCTGGTGCAATACTCTGCAATACTCTGGTGCAATACTCTGCAATACTCTGGTGCAATACTCTGCAATACCCTGCAAAATACTCTGCAATACCCTGCGCAATACTCTGCAATACCCTGCGCAATATTCTGCAATACCCTGCGCAATACCCTGCAAAATACTCTGCAATACCCTGGTGCAATACTCTGCAATACTCTGGTGCAATACTCTGCAATACCCTGCGCAATACTCTGCAATGCCCTGGTGCAATACTCTGCAATACCCTGCGCAATACTCTGCAATACCCTGCGCAATACTCTGCAATACCCTGCGCAATACTCTGCAATACCCTGCGCAATACTCTGCAATACCCTGCACAATACTCTGCAATACCCTGCGCAATACCCTGCAAAATACTCTGCAATACCCTGGTGCAATACTCTGCAATACCCTGCGCAATACTCTGCAATACCCTGCGCAATACCCTGGTGCAATACTCTGCAATACTCTGGTGCAATACTCTGCAATACCCTGGTGCAATACTCTTCAATACCCTGGTGCAATACTCTGCAATACTCTGGTGCAATACTCTGCAATACTCTGGTGCAATACTCTGCAATACCCTGCAAAATACTCTGCAATACCCTGCGCAATACTCTGCAATACCCTGCGCAATATTCTGCAATACCCTGCGCAATACCCTGCAAAATACTCTGCAATACCCTGCGCAATACTCTGCAATACTCTGGTGCAATACTCTGCAATACCCTGGTGCAATACCCTGCGCAATACTCTGCAATACCCTGCGCAATACCCTGCAATACCCTGCGCAATACTCTGCAATACCCTGCGCAATACTCTGCAATACTCTGCAATACTCTGGTGCAATACTCTGCAATACCCTGCGCAATACCCTGCAAAATACTCTGCAATACCCTGGTGCAATACTCTGCAATACCCTGCGCAATACTCTGCAATACCCTGCGCAATACCCTGGTGCAATACTCTGCAATACTCTGGTGCAATACTCTGCAATACCCTGCAAAATACTCTGCAATACCCTGCGCAATACCCTGCAAAATACTCTGCAATACCCTGGTGCAATACTCTGCAATACTCTGGTGCAATACTCTGCAATACCCTGCGCAATACTCTGCAATACCCTGCGCAATACCCTGCAAAATACTCTGCAATACCCTGGTGCAATACTCTGCAATACTCTGGTGCAATACTCTGCAATACCCTGCAATACCCTGCGCAATACTCTGCAATACCCTGGTGCAATACTCTGCAATACCCTGGTGCAATACTCTGCAATACCCTGCGCAATACTCTGCAATACCCTGCGCAATTCTCTGCAATACTCTGGTGCAATACTCTGCAATACCCTGGTGCAATACCCTGCGCAATACTCTGCAATACCCTGCGCAATACCCTGCAATACCCTGCGCAATACTCTGCAATACCCTGCGCAATACTCTGCAATACCCTGCGCAATACTCTGCAATACCCTGCGCAATACTCTGCAATACCCTGCGCAATACCCTGCAAAATACTCTGCAATACCCTGGTGCAATACTCTGCAATACCCTGCGCAATACTCTGCAATACCCTGCGCAATACCCTGCAAAATACTCTGCAATACCCTGGTGCAATACTCTGCAATACTCTGGTGCAATACTCTGCAATACCCTGCGCAATACTCTGCAATACCCTGCGCAATACCCTGCAAAATACTCTGCAATACCCTGCGCAATACTCTGCAATACCCTGCGCAATACTCTGCAATACTCTGGTGCAATACTCTGCAATACCCTGGTGCAATACTCTTCAATACCCTGGTGCAATACTCTGCAATACTCTGGTGCAATACTCTGCAATACTCTGGTGCAATACTCTGCAATACCCTGCAAAATACTCTGCAATACCCTGCGCAATACTCTGCAATACCCTGCGCAATATTCTGCAATACCCTGCGCAATACCCTGCAAAATACTCTGCAATACCCTGGTGCAATACTCTGCAATACTCTGGTGCAATACTCTGCAATACCCTGCGCAATACTCTGCAATGCCCTGGTGCAATACTCTGCAATACCCTGCGCAATACTCTGCAATACCCTGCGCAATACTCTGCAATACCCTGCGCAATACTCTGCAATACCCTGCGCAATACTCTGCAATACCCTGCGCAATACTCTGCAATACCCTGCACAATACTCTGCAATACCCTGCGCAATACCCTGCAAAATACTCTGCAATACCCTGCGCAATACTCTGCAATACCCTGCGCAATACTCTGCAATACCCTGCGCAATACCCTGGTGCAATACTCTGCAATACTCTGGTGCAATACTCTGCAATACCCTGGTGCAATACTCTTCAATACCCTGGTGCAATACTCTGCAATACTCTGGTGCAATACTCTGCAATACTCTGGTGCAATACTCTGCAATACCCTGCAAAATACTCTGCAATACCCTGCGCAATACTCTGCAATACCCTGCGCAATATTCTGCAATACCCTGCGCAATACCCTGCAAAATACTCTGCAATACCCTGGTGCAATACTCTGCAATACTCTGGTGCAATACTCTGCAATACCCTGCGCAATACTCTGCAATACCCTGCGCAATACCCTGCAAAATACTCTGCAATACCCTGCGCAATACTCTGCAATACCCTGCGCAATACTCTGCAATACTCTGGTGCAATACTCTGCAATACCCTGCAAAATACTCTGCAATACCCTGCGCAATACCCTGCAAAATACTCTGCAATACCCTGGTGCAATACTCTGCAATACTCTGGTGCAATACTCTGCAATACCCTGCGCAATACTCTGCAATACCCTGCGCAATACCCTGCAAAATACTCTGCAATACCCTGGTGCAATACTCTGCAATACTCTGGTGCAATACTCTGCAATACCCTGCGCAATACTCTGCAATACCCTGCGCAATACCCTGCAAAATACTCTGCAATACCCTGGTGCAATACTCTGCAATACTCTGGTGCAATACTCTGCAATACCCTGGTGCAATACTCTGCAATACTCTGGTGCAATACTCTGCAATACCCTGCGCAATACTCTGCAATACTCTGGTGCAATACTCTGCAATACCCTGGTGCAATACTCTGCAATACCCTGCGCAATACTCTGCAATACCCTGCGCAATTCTCTGCAATACTCTGGTGCAATACTCTGCAATACCCTGCGCAATACTCTGCAATACCCTGCGCAATACCCTGCAATACCCTGCGCAATACTCTGCAATACCCTGCGCAATACTCTGCAATACTCTGCAATACTCTGGTGCAATACTCTGCAATACCCTGCGCAATACCCTGCAAAATACTCTGCAATACCCTGGTGCAATACTCTGCAATACTCTGGCGCAATACTCTGCAATACCCTGCGCAATACTCTGCAATACCCTGCGCAATACTCTGCAAAATACTCTGCAATACCCTGGTGCAATACTCTGCAATACCCTGGTGCAATACTCTGCAATACTCTGGTGCAATACTCTGCAATACCCTGCGCAATACCCTGCAAAATACTCTGCAATACCCTGGTGCAATACTCTGCAATACTCTGGTGCAATACTCTGCAATACCCTGCGCAATATTCTGCAATACCCTGCGCAATACTCTGCAATACCCTGCGCAATACCCTGGTGCAATACTCTGCAATACTCTGGTGCAATACTCTGCAATACCCTGCGCAATACTCTGCAATACCCTGCGCAATACCCTGCAAAATACTCTGCAATACCCTGGTGCAATACTCTGCAATACACTGGTGCAATACTCTGCAATACCCTGCGCAATACTCTGCAATACCCTGCGCAATACCCTGCAAAATACTCTGCAATACCCTGGTGCAATACTCTGCAATACTCTGGTGCAATACTCTGCAATACTCTGGTGCAATACTCTGCAATACCCTGGTGCAATACTCTGCAATACTCTGGCGCAATACTCTGCAATACCCTGCGCAATACTCTGCGCAATACTCTGCAATACCCTGGTGCAATACTCTGCAATACTCTGGTGCAATACTCTGCAATACCCTGCGCAATACTCTGCAATACTCTGGTGCAATACTCTGCAATACCCTGGTGCAATACTCTGCAATACCCTGCGCAATACTCTGCAATACCCTGCGCAATTCTCTGCAATACTCTGGTGCAATACTCTGCAATACCCTGCGCAATACTCTGCAATACCCTGCGCAATACCCTGCAATACCCTGCGCAATACTCTGCAATACCCAGCGCAATACTCTGCAATACTCTGGTGCAATACTCTGCAATACCCTGCGCAATACCCTGCAAAATACTCTGCAATACCCTGGTGCAATACTCTGCAATACTCTGGTGCAATACCCTGCGCAATACCCTGCAAAATACTCTGCAATACCCTGGTGCAATACTCTGCAATACTCTGGTGCAATACTCTGCAATACCCTGCGCAATACCCTGCAAAATACTCTGCAATACCCTGGTGCAATACTCTGCAATACTCTGGTGCAATACTCTGCAATACCCTGCGCAATACCCTGCAAAATACTCTGCAATACCCTGGTGCAATACTCTGCAATACTCTGGTGCAATACTCTGCAATACCCTGCGCAATACCCTGCAAAATACTCTGCAATACCCTGGTGCAATACTCTGCAATACTCTGGTGCAATACTCTGCAATACCCTGCGCAATATTCTGCAATACCCTGCGCAATACTCTGCAATACTCTGCAATACTCTGCAATACCCTGCGCAATATTCTGCAATACCCTGCGCAATACTCTGCAATACCCTGCGCAATACCCTGGTGCAATACTCTGCAATACTCTGGTGCAATACTCTGCAATACCCTGCGCAATACTCTGCAATACCCTGCGCAATACCCTGCAAAATACTCTGCAATACCCTGGTGCAATACTCTGCAATACACTGGTGCAATACTCTGCAATACCCTGCGCAATACTCTGCAATACCCTGCGCAATACCCTGCGCAATACTCTGCAATACCCTGGTGCAATACTCTGCAATACTCTGGTGCAATACTCTGCAATACCCTGCGCAATACCCTGCAAAATACTCTGCAATACCCTGGTGCAATACTCTGCAATACCCTGCGCAATACTCTGCAATACCCTGCGCAATACTCTGCAATACCCTGCGCAATACCCTGGTGCAATACTCTGCAATACTCTGGTGCAATACTCTGCAATACCCTGCAAAATACTCTGCAATACCCTGCGCAATACCCTGCAAAATACTCTGCAATACCCTGGTGCAATACTCTGCAATACTCTGGTGCAATACCCTGCGCAATACTCTGCAATACCCTGCGCAATACCCTGCGCAATACTCTGCAATACCCTGCAATACCCTGCGCAATACTCTGCAATACCCTGCGCAATATTCTGCAATACCCTGCGCAATACTCTGCAATACTCTGCGCAATACCCTGGTGCAATACTCTGCAATACTCTGGTGCAATACTCTGCAATACCCTGCAAAATACTCTGCAATACCCTGCGCAATACCCTGCAAAATACTCTGCAATACCCTGGTGCAATACTCTGCAATACTCTGGTGCAATACTCTGCAATACCCTGCGCAATACTCTGCAATACCCTGCGCAATACCCTGCAAAATACTCTGCAATACCCTGGTGCAATACTCTGCAATACTCTGGTGCAATACTCTGCAATACCCTGGTGCAATACTCTGCAATACCCTGCGCAATACTCTGCAATACCCTGCGCAATACTCTGCAATACTCTGGTGCAATACTCTGCAATACCCTGGTGCAATACCCTGCACAATACTCTGCAATACCCTGCGCAATACCCTGCAATACCCTGCGCAATACTCTGCAATACCCTGCGCAATACTCTGCAATACTCTGGTGCAATACTCTGCAATACTCTGGTGCAATACTCTGCAATACCCTGCAAAATACTCTGCAATACCCTGCGCAATACTCTGCAATACCCTGCGCAATATTCTGCAATACCCTGCGCAATACCCTGCAAAATACTCTGCAATACCCTGGTGCAATACTCTGCAATACTCTGGTGCAATACTCTGCAATACCCTGCGCAATACTCTGCAATGCCCTGGTGCAATACTCTGCAATACCCTGCGCAATACTCTGCAATACCCTGCGCAATACTCTGCAATACCCTGCGCAATACTCTGCAATACCCTGCGCAATACTCTGCAATACCCTGCACAATACTCTGCAATACCCTGCGCAATACCCTGCAAAATACTCTGCAATACCCTGGTGCAATACTCTGCAATACCCTGCGCAATACTCTGCAATACCCTGCGCAATACCCTGGTGCAATACTCTGCAATACTCTGGTGCAATACTCTGCAATACCCTGGTGCAATACTCTTCAATACCCTGGTGCAATACTCTGCAATACTCTGGTGCAATACTCTGCAATACTCTGGTGCAATACTCTGCAATACCCTGCAAAATACTCTGCAATACCCTGCGCAATACTCTGCAATACCCTGCGCAATATTCTGCAATACCCTGCGCAATACCCTGCAAAATACTCTGCAATACCCTGCGCAATACTCTGCAATACTCTGGTGCAATACTCTGCAATACCCTGGTGCAATACCCTGCAATACCCTGCGCAATACCCTGCAATACCCTGCGCAATACTCTGCAATACCCTGCGCAATACTCTGCAATACTCTGCAATACTCTGGTGCAATACTCTGCAATACCCTGCGCAATACCCTGCAAAATACTCTGCAATACCCTGGTGCAATACTCTGCAATACCCTGCGCAATACTCTGCAATACCCTGCGCAATACCCTGGTGCAATACTCTGCAATACTCTGGTGCAATACTCTGCAATACCCTGCAAAATACTCTGCAATACCCTGCGCAATACCCTGCAAAATACTCTGCAATACCCTGGTGCAATACTCTGCAATACTCTGGTGCAATACTCTGCAATACCCTGCGCAATACTCTGCAATACCCTGCGCAATACCCTGCAAAATACTCTGCAATACCCTGGTGCAATACTCTGCAATACTCTGGTGCAATACTCTGCAATACCCTGCAATACCCTGCGCAATACTCTGCAATACCCTGGTGCAATACTCTGCAATACCCTGGTGCAATACTCTGCAATACCCTGCGCAATACTCTGCAATACCCTGCGCAATTCTCTGCAATACTCTGGTGCAATACTCTGCAATACCCTGGTGCAATACCCTGCGCAATACTCTGCAATACCCTGCGCAATACCCTGCAATACCCTGCGCAATACTCTGCAATACCCTGCGCAATACTCTGCAATACCCTGCGCAATACTCTGCAATACCCTGCGCAATACTCTGCAATACCCTGCGCAATACCCTGCAAAATACTCTGCAATACCCTGGTGCAATACTCTGCAATACCCTGCGCAATACTCTGCAATACCCTGCGCAATACCCTGCAAAATACTCTGCAATACCCTGGTGCAATACTCTGCAATACTCTGGTGCAATACTCTGCAATACCCTGCGCAATACTCTGCAATACCCTGCGCAATACCCTGCAAAATACTCTGCAATACCCTGCGCAATACTCTGCAATACCCTGCGCAATACTCTGCAATACTCTGGTGCAATACTCTGCAATACCCTGGTGCAATACTCTTCAATACCCTGGTGCAATACTCTGCAATACTCTGGTGCAATACTCTGCAATACTCTGGTGCAATACTCTGCAATACCCTGCAAAATACTCTGCAATACCCTGCGCAATACTCTGCAATACCCTGCGCAATATTCTGCAATACCCTGCGCAATACCCTGCAAAATACTCTGCAATACCCTGGTGCAATACTCTGCAATACTCTGGTGCAATACTCTGCAATACCCTGCGCAATACTCTGCAATGCCCTGGTGCAATACTCTGCAATACCCTGCGCAATACTCTGCAATACCCTGCGCAATACTCTGCAATACCCTGCGCAATACTCTGCAATACCCTGCGCAATACTCTGCAATACCCTGCGCAATACTCTGCAATACCCTGCACAATACTCTGCAATACCCTGCGCAATACCCTGCAAAATACTCTGCAATACCCTGCGCAATACTCTGCAATACCCTGCGCAATACTCTGCAATACCCTGCGCAATACCCTGGTGCAATACTCTGCAATACTCTGGTGCAATACTCTGCAATACCCTGGTGCAATACTCTTCAATACCCTGGTGCAATACTCTGCAATACTCTGGTGCAATACTCTGCAATACTCTGGTGCAATACTCTGCAATACCCTGCAAAATACTCTGCAATACCCTGCGCAATACTCTGCAATACCCTGCGCAATATTCTGCAATACCCTGCGCAATACCCTGCAAAATACTCTGCAATACCCTGGTGCAATACTCTGCAATACTCTGGTGCAATACTCTGCAATACCCTGCGCAATACTCTGCAATACCCTGCGCAATACCCTGCAAAATACTCTGCAATACCCTGCGCAATACTCTGCAATACCCTGCGCAATACTCTGCAATACTCTGGTGCAATACTCTGCAATACCCTGCAAAATACTCTGCAATACCCTGCGCAATACCCTGCAAAATACTCTGCAATACCCTGGTGCAATACTCTGCAATACTCTGGTGCAATACTCTGCAATACCCTGCGCAATACTCTGCAATACCCTGCGCAATACCCTGCAAAATACTCTGCAATACCCTGGTGCAATACTCTGCAATACTCTGGTGCAATACTCTGCAATACCCTGCGCAATACTCTGCAATACCCTGCGCAATACCCTGCAAAATACTCTGCAATACCCTGGTGCAATACTCTGCAATACTCTGGTGCAATACTCTGCAATACTCTGGTGCAATACTCTGCAATACCCTGGTGCAATACTCTGCAATACTCTGGCGCAATACTCTGCAATACCCTGCGCAATACTCTGCGCAATACTCTGCAATACCCTGGTGCAATACTCTGCAATACTCTGGTGCAATACTCTGCAATACCCTGCGCAATACTCTGCAATACTCTGGTGCAATACTCTGCAATACCCTGGTGCAATACTCTGCAATACCCTGCGCAATACTCTGCAATACCCTGCGCAATTCTCTGCAATACTCTGGTGCAATACTCTGCAATACCCTGCGCAATACTCTGCAATACCCTGCGCAATACCCTGCAATACCCTGCGCAATACTCTGCAATACCCTGCGCAATACTCTGCAATACTCTGCAATACTCTGGTGCAATACTCTGCAATACCCTGCGCAATACCCTGCAAAATACTCTGCAATACCCTGGTGCAATACTCTGCAATACTCTGGCGCAATACTCTGCAATACCCTGCGCAATACTCTGCAATACCCTGCGCAATACTCTGCAAAATACTCTGCAATACCCTGGTGCAATACTCTGCAATACCCTGGTGCAATACTCTGCAATACTCTGGTGCAATACTCTGCAATACCCTGCGCAATACCCTGCAAAATACTCTGCAATACCCTGGTGCAATACTCTGCAATACTCTGGTGCAATACTCTGCAATACCCTGCGCAATATTCTGCAATACCCTGCGCAATACTCTGCAATACCCTGCGCAATACCCTGGTGCAATACTCTGCAATACTCTGGTGCAATACTCTGCAATACCCTGCGCAATACTCTGCAATACCCTGCGCAATACCCTGCAAAATACTCTGCAATACCCTGGTGCAATACTCTGCAATACACTGGTGCAATACTCTGCAATACCCTGCGCAATACTCTGCAATACCCTGCGCAATACCCTGCAAAATACTCTGCAATACCCTGGTGCAATACTCTGCAATACTCTGGTGCAATACTCTGCAATACTCTGGTGCAATACTCTGCAATACCCTGGTGCAATACTCTGCAATACTCTGGCGCAATACTCTGCAATACCCTGCGCAATACTCTGCGCAATACTCTGCAATACCCTGGTGCAATACTCTGCAATACTCTGGTGCAATACTCTGCAATACCCTGCGCAATACTCTGCAATACTCTGGTGCAATACTCTGCAATACCCTGGTGCAATACTCTGCAATACCCTGCGCAATACTCTGCAATACCCTGCGCAATTCTCTGCAATACTCTGGTGCAATACTCTGCAATACCCTGCGCAATACTCTGCAATACCCTGCGCAATACCCTGCAATACCCTGCGCAATACTCTGCAATACCCAGCGCAATACTCTGCAATACTCTGGTGCAATACTCTGCAATACCCTGCGCAATACCCTGCAAAATACTCTGCAATACCCTGGTGCAATACTCTGCAATACTCTGGTGCAATACCCTGCGCAATACCCTGCAAAATACTCTGCAATACCCTGGTGCAATACTCTGCAATACTCTGGTGCAATACTCTGCAATACCCTGCGCAATACCCTGCAAAATACTCTGCAATACCCTGGTGCAATACTCTGCAATACTCTGGTGCAATACTCTGCAATACCCTGCGCAATACCCTGCAAAATACTCTGCAATACCCTGGTGCAATACTCTGCAATACTCTGGTGCAATACTCTGCAATACCCTGCGCAATACCCTGCAAAATACTCTGCAATACCCTGGTGCAATACTCTGCAATACTCTGGTGCAATACTCTGCAATACCCTGCGCAATATTCTGCAATACCCTGCGCAATACTCTGCAATACTCTGCAATACTCTGCAATACCCTGCGCAATATTCTGCAATACCCTGCGCAATACTCTGCAATACCCTGCGCAATACCCTGGTGCAATACTCTGCAATACTCTGGTGCAATACTCTGCAATACCCTGCGCAATACTCTGCAATACCCTGCGCAATACCCTGCAAAATACTCTGCAATACCCTGGTGCAATACTCTGCAATACACTGGTGCAATACTCTGCAATACCCTGCGCAATACTCTGCAATACCCTGCGCAATACCCTGCGCAATACTCTGCAATACCCTGGTGCAATACTCTGCAATACTCTGGTGCAATACTCTGCAATACCCTGCGCAATACCCTGCAAAATACTCTGCAATACCCTGGTGCAATACTCTGCAATACCCTGCGCAATACTCTGCAATACCCTGCGCAATACTCTGCAATACCCTGCGCAATACCCTGGTGCAATACTCTGCAATACTCTGGTGCAATACTCTGCAATACCCTGCAAAATACTCTGCAATACCCTGCGCAATACCCTGCAAAATACTCTGCAATACCCTGGTGCAATACTCTGCAATACTCTGGTGCAATACCCTGCGCAATACTCTGCAATACCCTGCGCAATACCCTGCGCAATACTCTGCAATACCCTGCAATACCCTGCGCAATACTCTGCAATACCCTGCGCAATATTCTGCAATACCCTGCGCAATACTCTGCAATACTCTGCGCAATACCCTGGTGCAATACTCTGCAATACTCTGGTGCAATACTCTGCAATACCCTGCAAAATACTCTGCAATACCCTGCGCAATACCCTGCAAAATACTCTGCAATACCCTGGTGCAATACTCTGCAATACTCTGGTGCAATACTCTGCAATACCCTGCGCAATACTCTGCAATACCCTGCGCAATACCCTGCAAAATACTCTGCAATACCCTGGTGCAATACTCTGCAATACTCTGGTGCAATACTCTGCAATACCCTGGTGCAATACTCTGCAATACCCTGCGCAATACTCTGCAATACCCTGCGCAATACTCTGCAATACTCTGGTGCAATACTCTGCAATACCCTGGTGCAATACCCTGCACAATACTCTGCAATACCCTGCGCAATACCCTGCAATACCCTGCGCAATACTCTGCAATACCCTGCGCAATACTCTGCAATACCCTGCGCAATACTCTGCAATACCCTGCGCAATACTCTGCAATACTCTGGTGCAATACTCTGCAATACCCTGCGCAATACCCTGCAAAATACTCTGCAATACCCTGGTGCAATACTCTGCAATACCCTGCGCAATACTCTGCAATACCCTGCGCAATACCCTGGTGCAATACTCTGCAATACTCTGGTGCAATACTCTGCAATACTCTGGTGCAATACTCTGCAATACCCTGCAAAATACTCTGCAATACCCTGCGCAATACCCTGCAAAATACTCTGCAATACCCTGGTGCAATACTCTGCAATACTCTGGTGCAATACTCTGCAATACCCTGCGCAATACTCTGCAATACCCTGCGCAATACCCTGCAAAATACTCTGCAATACCCTGGTGCAATACTCTGCAATACTCTGGTGCAATACTCTGCAATACCCTGCAATACCCTGCGCAATACTCTGCAATACCCTGGTGCAATACTCTGCAATACCCTGGTGCAATACTCTGCAATACCCTGCGCAATACTCTGCAATACCCTGCGCAATTCTCTGCAATACTCTGCAATACTCTGGTGCAATACTCTGCAATACCCTGCGCAATACCCTGCAAAATACTCTGCAATACCCTGGTGCAATACTCTGCAATACCCTGCGCAATACTCTGCAATACCCTGCGCAATACCCTGGTGCAATACTCTGCAATACTCTGCAATACTCTGGTGCAATACTCTGCAATACTCTGGTGCAATACTCTGCAATACCCTGCGCAATATTCTGCAATACCCTGCGCAATACTCTGCAATACCCTGCGCAATTCTCTGCAATACTCTGCAATACTCTGGTGCAATACTCTGCAATACCCTGCGCAATACCCTGCAAAATACTCTGCAATACCCTGGTGCAATACTCTGCAATACTCTGGTGCAATACTCTGCAATACCCTGCGCAATACTCTGCAATACCCTGCGCAATACCCTGCAAAATACTCTGCAATACCCTGGTGCAATACTCTGCAATACACTGGTGCAATACTCTGCAATACCCTGCGCAATACTCTGCAATACCCTGCGCAATACTCTGCAATACTCTGGCGCAATACTCTGCAATACCCTGCGCAATACTCTGCAATACCCTGCGCAATACTCTGCAATACCCTGCGCAATACCCTGCGCAATACTCTGCAATACCCTGGTGCAATACTCTGCAATACTCTGGTGCAATACCCTGCGCAATACTCTGCAATACCCTGCGCAATACTCTGCAATACTCTGGTGCAATACTCTGCAATACCCTGGTGCAATACCCTGCGCAATACTCTGCAATACCCTGCGCAATACTCTGCAATACCCTGCGCAATACTCTGCAATACCCTGCGCAATACTCTGCAATACTCTGGTGCAATACTCTGCAATACCCTGGTGCAATACTCTGCAATACTCTGCAATACCCTGCGCAATACTCTGCAATACTCTGGTGCAATACTCTGCAATACCCTGGTGCAATACTCTGCAATACTCTGCAATACCCTGCGCAATACTCTGCAATACCCTGCGCAATACTCTGCAATACTCTGGTGCAATACTCTGCAATACCCTGGTGCAATACCCTGCAATACCCTGCGCAATACTCTGCAATACCCTGCGCAATACTCTGCAATACCCTGCGCAATACTCTGCAATACTCTGGTGCAATACTCTGCAATACCCTGGTGCAATACTCTGCAATACCCTGCGCAATACTCTGCAATACCCTGCGCAATTCTCTGCAATACTCTGGTGCAATACTCTGCAATACCCTGGTGCAATACCCTGCGCAATACTCTGCAATACCCTGCGCAATACCCTGCAATACCCTGCGCAATACTCTGCAATACCCTGCGCAATACTCTGCAATACTCTGCAATACTCTGGTGCAATACTCTGCAATACCCTGCGCAATACCCTGCAAAATACTCTGCAATACCCTGCGCAATACTCTGCAATACTCTGCAATACCCTGCGCAATACCCTGGTGCAATACTCTGCAATACTCTGGTGCAATACTCTGCAATACTCTGGTGCAATACTCTGCAATACCCTGCAAAATACTCTGCAATACCCTGCGCAATACTCTGCAATACCCTGCGCAATACCCTGCGCAATACCCTGCAAAATACTCTGCAATACCCTGGTGCAATACTCTGCAATACTCTGGTGCAATACCCTGCGCAATACTCTGCAATACCCTGCGCAATACTCTGCAATACCCTGCAATACCCTGCGCAATACTCTGCAATACTCTGGCGCAATACTCTGCAATACCCTGCGCAATACTCTGCAATACCCTGCGCAATACCCTGCGCAATACTCTGCAATACCCTGCGCAATACTCTGCAATACTCTGCAATACTCTGGTGCAATACTCTGCAATACCCTGCGCAATACCCTGCAAAATACTCTGCAATACCCTGCGCAATACTCTGCAATACTCTGCAATACCCTGCGCAATACCCTGGTGCAATACTCTGCAATACTCTGGTGCAATACTCTGCAATACTCTGGTGCAATACTCTGCAATACCCTGCAAAATACTCTGCAATACCCTGCGCAATACTCTGCAATACCCTGCGCAATACCCTGCGCAATACCCTGCAAAATACTCTGCAATACCCTGGTGCAATACTCTGCAATACTCTGGTGCAATACCCTGCGCAATACTCTGCAATACCCTGCGCAATACTCTGCAATACCCTGCAATACCCTGCGCAATACTCTGCAATACTCTGGCGCAATACTCTGCAATACCCTGCGCAATACTCTGCAATACCCTGCGCAATACCCTGCGCAATACTCTGCAATACCCTGGTGCAATACTCTGCAATACTCTGGTGCAATACCCTGCGCAATACTCTGCAATACCCTGCGCAATACTCTGCAATACTCTGGTGCAATACTCTGCAATACCCTGGTGCAATACCCTGCGCAATACTCTGCAATACCCTGCGCAATACTCTGCAATACCCTGCGCAATACTCTGCAATACCCTGCACAATACTCTGCAATACCCTGCGCAATACCCTGCAAAATACTCTGCAATACCCTGGTGCAATACTCTGCAATACCCTGCGCAATACTCTGCAATACCCTGCGCAATACCCTGCAAAATACTCTGCAATACCCTGGTGCAATACTCTGCAATACTCTGGTGCAATACTCTGCAATACCCTGCGCAATACTCTGCAATACCCTGCGCAATACCCTGCAAAATACTCTGCAATACCCTGCGCAATACTCTGCAATACCCTGCGCAATACTCTGCAATACTCTGGTGCAATACTCTGCAATACCCTGCAAAATACTCTGCAATACCCTGCGCAATACCCTGCAAAATACTCTGCAATACCCTGGTGCAATACTCTGCAATACTCTGGTGCAATACTCTGCAATACCCTGCGCAATACTCTGCAATACCCTGCGCAATACCCTGCAAAATACTCTGCAATACCCTGGTGCAATACTCTGCAATACTCTGGTGCAATACTCTGCAATACCCTGCGCAATACTCTGCAATACCCTGCGCAATACCCTGCAAAATACTCTGCAATACCCTGGTGCAATACTCTGCAATACTCTGGTGCAATACTCTGCAATACTCTGGTGCAATACTCTGCAATACCCTGGTGCAATACTCTGCAATACTCTGGCGCAATACTCTGCAATACCCTGCGCAATACTCTGCGCAATACTCTGCAATACCCTGGTGCAATACTCTGCAATACTCTGGTGCAATACTCTGCAATACCCTGCGCAATACTCTGCAATACTCTGGTGCAATACTCTGCAATACCCTGCGCAATACTCTGCAATACTCTGGTGCAATACTCTGCAATACCCTGGTGCAATACTCTGCAATACCCTGCGCAATACTCTGCAATACTCTGGTGCAATACTCTGCAATACCCTGCGCAATACTCTGCAATACCCTGCGCAATACCCTGCAATACCCTGCGCAATACTCTGCAATACTCTGCAATACTCTGGTGCAATACTCTGCAATACCCTGCGCAATACCCTGCAAAATACTCTGCAATACCCTGGTGCAATACTCTGCAATACTCTGGCGCAATACTCTGCAATACCCTGCGCAATACTCTGCAATACCCTGCGCAATACCCTGCGCAATACTCTGCAATACCCTGGTGCAATACTCTGCAATACTCTGGTGCAATACTCTGCAATACCCTGCGCAATACTCTGCAATACCCTGGTGCAATACTCTGCAATACTCTGGTGCAATACTCTGCAATACCCTGCGCAATATTCTGCAATACCCTGCGCAATACTCTGCAATACTCTGCAATACCCTGCGCAATATTCTGCAATACCCTGCGCAATACTCTGCAATACCCTGCGCAATTCTCTGCAATACTCTGCAATACTCTGGTGCAATACTCTGCAATACCCTGCGCAATACTCTGCAATACCCTGCGCAATACCCTGCAAAATACTCTGCAATACCCTGGTGCAATACTCTGCAATACCCTGGTGCAATACTCTGCAATACCCTGCGCAATACTCTGCAATACCCTGCGCAATACTCTGCAATACCCTGCGCAATATTCTGCAATACCCTGCGCAATACCCTGCAAAATACTCTGCAATACCCTGGTGCAATACTCTGCAATACTCTGGTGCAATACTCTGCAATACCCTGCGCAATACTCTGCAATACCCTGGTGCAATACTCTGCAATACCCTGCGCAATACTCTGCAATACCCTGCGCAATATTCTGCAATACCCTGCGCAATACCCTGCAAAATACTCTGCAATACCCTGGTGCAATACTCTGCAATACTCTGGTGCAATACTCTGCAATACCCTGCGCAATACTCTGCAATACCCTGGTGCAATACTCTGCAATACCCTGCGCAATACTCTGCAATACCCTGCGCAATACTCTGCAATACCCTGCGCAATACTCTGCAATACCCTGCGCAATACTCTGCAATACCCTGCGCAATACCCTGCAAAATACTCTGCAATACCCTGGTGCAATACTCTGCAATACCCTGCGCAATACTCTGCAATACCCTGCGCAATACCCTGCAAAATACTCTGCAATACCCTGCGCAATACTCTGCAATACCCTGCGCAATACTCTGCAATACTCTGGTGCAATACTCTGCAATACCCTGCAAAATACTCTGCAATACCCTGCGCAATACCCTGCAAAATACTCTGCAATACCCTGGTGCAATACTCTGCAATACTCTGGTGCAATACTCTGCAATACCCTGCGCAATACTCTGCAATACCCTGCGCAATACCCTGCAAAATACTCTGCAATACCCTGGTGCAATACTCTGCAATACTCTGGTGCAATACTCTGCAATACCCTGCGCAATACTCTGCAATACCCTGCGCAATACCCTGCAAAATACTCTGCAATACCCTGGTGCAATACTCTGCAATACTCTGGTGCAATACTCTGCAATACTCTGGTGCAATACTCTGCAATACCCTGGTGCAATACTCTGCAATACTCTGGCGCAATACTCTGCAATACCCTGCGCAATACTCTGCGCAATACTCTGCAATACCCTGGTGCAATACTCTGCAATACTCTGGTGCAATACTCTGCAATACCCTGCGCAATACTCTGCAATACTCTGGTGCAATACTCTGCAATACCCTGCGCAATACTCTGCAATACTCTGGTGCAATACTCTGCAATACCCTGGTGCAATACTCTGCAATACCCTGCGCAATACTCTGCAATACTCTGGTGCAATACTCTGCAATACCCTGCGCAATACTCTGCAATACCCTGCGCAATACCCTGCAAAATACTCTGCAATACCCTGGTGCAATACTCTGCAATACTCTGGTGCAATACTCTGCAATACCCTGCGCAATATTCTGCAATACCCTGCGCAATACTCTGCAATACTCTGCAATACCCTGCGCAATATTCTGCAATACCCTGCGCAATACTCTGCAATACCCTGCGCAATACTCTGCAATACCCTGCGCAATTCTCTGCAATACTCTGCAATACTCTGGTGCAATACTCTGCAATACCCTGGTGCAATACTCTGCAATACCCTGCGCAATACTCTGCAATACCCTGCGCAATACTCTGCAATACCCTGCGCAATACTCTGCAATACCCTGCGCAATACTCTGCAATACCCTGCGCAATACTCTGCAATACCCTGCGCAATACCCTGCAAAATACTCTGCAATACCCTGGTGCAATACTCTGCAATACCCTGCGCAATACTCTGCAATACCCTGCGCAATACCCTGCAAAATACTCTGCAATACCCTGGTGCAATACTCTGCAATACTCTGGTGCAATACTCTGCAATACCCTGCGCAATACTCTGCAATACCCTGCGCAATACCCTGCAAAATACTCTGCAATACCCTGCGCAATACTCTGCAATACCCTGCGCAATACTCTGCAATACTCTGGTGCAATACTCTGCAATACCCTGCAAAATACTCTGCAATACCCTGCGCAATACCCTGCAAAATACTCTGCAATACCCTGGTGCAATACTCTGCAATACTCTGGTGCAATACTCTGCAATACCCTGCGCAATACTCTGCAATACCCTGCGCAATACCCTGCAAAATACTCTGCAATACCCTGGTGCAATACTCTGCAATACTCTGGTGCAATACTCTGCAATACCCTGCGCAATACTCTGCAATACCCTGCGCAATACCCTGCAAAATACTCTGCAATACCCTGGTGCAATACTCTGCAATACTCTGGTGCAATACTCTGCAATACTCTGGTGCAATACTCTGCAATACCCTGGTGCAATACTCTGCAATACTCTGGCGCAATACTCTGCAATACCCTGCGCAATACTCTGCGCAATACTCTGCAATACCCTGGTGCAATACTCTGCAATACTCTGGTGCAATACTCTGCAATACCCTGCGCAATACTCTGCAATACTCTGGTGCAATACTCTGCAATACCCTGCGCAATACTCTGCAATACTCTGGTGCAATACTCTGCAATACCCTGGTGCAATACTCTGCAATACCCTGCGCAATACTCTGCAATACTCTGGTGCAATACTCTGCAATACCCTGCGCAATACTCTGCAATACCCTGCGCAATACCCTGCAATACCCTGCGCAATACTCTGCAATACTCTGCAATACTCTGGTGCAATACTCTGCAATACCCTGCGCAATACCCTGCAAAATACTCTGCAATACCCTGGTGCAATACTCTGCAATACTCTGGCGCAATACTCTGCAATACCCTGCGCAATACTCTGCAATACCCTGCGCAATACCCTGCGCAATACTCTGCAATACCCTGGTGCAATACTCTGCAATACTCTGGTGCAATACTCTGCAATACCCTGCGCAATACTCTGCAATACCCTGGTGCAATACTCTGCAATACTCTGGTGCAATACTCTGCAATACCCTGCGCAATATTCTGCAATACCCTGCGCAATACTCTGCAATACTCTGCAATACCCTGCGCAATATTCTGCAATACCCTGCGCAATACTCTGCAATACCCTGCGCAATTCTCTGCAATACTCTGCAATACTCTGGTGCAATACTCTGCAATACCCTGCGCAATACTCTGCAATACCCTGCGCAATACCCTGCAAAATACTCTGCAATACCCTGGTGCAATACTCTGCAATACCCTGGTGCAATACTCTGCAATACCCTGCGCAATACTCTGCAATACCCTGCGCAATACTCTGCAATACCCTGCGCAATATTCTGCAATACCCTGCGCAATACCCTGCAAAATACTCTGCAATACCCTGGTGCAATACTCTGCAATACTCTGGTGCAATACTCTGCAATACCCTGCGCAATACTCTGCAATACCCTGGTGCAATACTCTGCAATACCCTGCGCAATACTCTGCAATACCCTGCGCAATATTCTGCAATACCCTGCGCAATACCCTGCAAAATACTCTGCAATACCCTGGTGCAATACTCTGCAATACTCTGGTGCAATACTCTGCAATACCCTGCGCAATACTCTGCAATACCCTGGTGCAATACTCTGCAATACCCTGCGCAATACTCTGCAATACCCTGCGCAATACTCTGCAATACCCTGCGCAATACTCTGCAATACCCTGCGCAATACTCTGCAATACCCTGCACAATACTCTGCAATACCCTGCGCAATACCCTGCAAAATACTCTGCAATACCCTGGTGCAATACTCTGCAATACCCTGCGCAATACTCTGCAATACCCTGCGCAATACCCTGCAAAATACTCTGCAATACCCTGGTGCAATACTCTGCAATACTCTGGTGCAATACTCTGCAATACCCTGCGCAATACTCTGCAATACCCTGCGCAATACCCTGCAAAATACTCTGCAATACCCTGCGCAATACTCTGCAATACCCTGCGCAATACTCTGCAATACTCTGGTGCAATACTCTGCAATACCCTGCAAAATACTCTGCAATACCCTGCGCAATACCCTGCAAAATACTCTGCAATACCCTGGTGCAATACTCTGCAATACTCTGGTGCAATACTCTGCAATACCCTGCGCAATACTCTGCAATACCCTGCGCAATACCCTGCAAAATACTCTGCAATACCCTGGTGCAATACTCTGCAATACTCTGGTGCAATACTCTGCAATACCCTGCGCAATACTCTGCAATACCCTGCGCAATACCCTGCAAAATACTCTGCAATACCCTGGTGCAATACTCTGCAATACTCTGGTGCAATACTCTGCAATACTCTGGTGCAATACTCTGCAATACCCTGGTGCAATACTCTGCAATACTCTGGCGCAATACTCTGCAATACCCTGCGCAATACTCTGCGCAATACTCTGCAATACCCTGGTGCAATACTCTGCAATACTCTGGTGCAATACTCTGCAATACCCTGCGCAATACTCTGCAATACTCTGGTGCAATACTCTGCAATACCCTGGTGCAATACTCTGCAATACCCTGCGCAATACTCTGCAATACCCTGCGCAATTCTCTGCAATACTCTGGTGCAATACTCTGCAATACCCTGCGCAATACTCTGCAATACCCTGCGCAATACCCTGCAATACCCTGCGCAATACTCTGCAATACCCTGCGCAATACTCTGCAATACTCTGCAATACTCTGGTGCAATACTCTGCAATACCCTGCGCAATACCCTGCAAAATACTCTGCAATACCCTGGTGCAATACTCTGCAATACTCTGGCGCAATACTCTGCAATACCCTGCGCAATACTCTGCAATACCCTGCGCAATACCCTGCGCAATACTCTGCAATACCCTGGTGCAATACTCTGCAATACTCTGGTGCAATACTCTGCAATACCCTGCGCAATACCCTGCAAAATACTCTGCAATACCCTGGTGCAATACTCTGCAATACTCTGGTGCAATACTCTGCAATACCCTGCGCAATATTCTGCAATACCCTGCGCAATACTCTGCAATACTCTGCAATACCCTGCGCAATATTCTGCAATACCCTGCGCAATACTCTGCAATACCCTGCGCAATACTCTGCAATACCCTGCGCAATTCTCTGCAATACTCTGCAATACTCTGGTGCAATACTCTGCAATACCCTGGTGCAATACTCTGCAATACCCTGCGCAATACTCTGCAATACCCTGCGCAATACTCTGCAATACCCTGCGCAATACTCTGCAATACCCTGCGCAATACTCTGCAATACCCTGCGCAATACTCTGCAATACCCTGCGCAATACCCTGCAAAATACTCTGCAATACCCTGGTGCAATACTCTGCAATACCCTGCGCAATACTCTGCAATACCCTGCAAAATACTCTGCAATACCCTGGTGCAATACTCTGCAATACTCTGGTGCAATACTCTGCAATACCCTGCGCAATACTCTGCAATACCCTGCGCAATACCCTGCAAAATACTCTGCAATACCCTGCGCAATACTCTGCAATACCCTGCGCAATACTCTGCAATACTCTGGTGCAATACTCTGCAATACCCTGCAAAATACTCTGCAATACCCTGCGCAATACCCTGCAAAATACTCTGCAATACCCTGGTGCAATACTCTGCAATACTCTGGTGCAATACTCTGCAATACCCTGCGCAATACTCTGCAATACCCTGCGCAATACCCTGCAAAATACTCTGCAATACCCTGGTGCAATACTCTGCAATACTCTGGTGCAATACTCTGCAATACCCTGCGCAATACTCTGCAATACCCTGCGCAATACCCTGCAAAATACTCTGCAATACCCTGGTGCAATACTCTGCAATACTCTGGTGCAATACTCTGCAATACTCTGGTGCAATACTCTGCAATACCCTGGTGCAATACTCTGCAATACTCTGGCGCAATACTCTGCAATACCCTGCGCAATACTCTGCGCAATACTCTGCAATACCCTGGTGCAATACTCTGCAATACTCTGGTGCAATACTCTGCAATACCCTGCGCAATACTCTGCAATACTCTGGTGCAATACTCTGCAATACCCTGCGCAATACTCTGCAATACTCTGGTGCAATACTCTGCAATACCCTGGTGCAATACTCTGCAATACCCTGCGCAATACTCTGCAATACTCTGGTGCAATACTCTGCAATACCCTGCGCAATACTCTGCAATACCCTGCGCAATACCCTGCAATACCCTGCGCAATACTCTGCAATACTCTGCAATACTCTGGTGCAATACTCTGCAATACCCTGCGCAATACCCTGCAAAATACTCTGCAATACCCTGGTGCAATACTCTGCAATACTCTGGCGCAATACTCTGCAATACCCTGCGCAATACTCTGCAATACCCTGCGCAATACCCTGCGCAATACTCTGCAATACCCTGGTGCAATACTCTGCAATACTCTGGTGCAATACTCTGCAATACCCTGCGCAATACTCTGCAATACCCTGGTGCAATACTCTGCAATACTCTGGTGCAATACTCTGCAATACCCTGCGCAATATTCTGCAATACCCTGCGCAATACTCTGCAATACTCTGCAATACCCTGCGCAATATTCTGCAATACCCTGCGCAATACTCTGCAATACCCTGCGCAATTCTCTGCAATACTCTGCAATACTCTGGTGCAATACTCTGCAATACCCTGCGCAATACTCTGCAATACCCTGCGCAATACCCTGCAAAATACTCTGCAATACCCTGGTGCAATACTCTGCAATACCCTGGTGCAATACTCTGCAATACCCTGCGCAATACTCTGCAATACCCTGCGCAATACTCTGCAATACCCTGCGCAATACTCTGCAATACCCTGCGCAATACTCTGCAATACCCTGCGCAATACTCTGCAATACCCTGCACAATACTCTGCAATACCCTGCGCAATACCCTGCAAAATACTCTGCAATACCCTGCGCAATACTCTGCAATACCCTGCGCAATACCCTGCAAAATACTCTGCAATACCCTGGTGCAATACTCTGCAATACTCTGGTGCAATACTCTGCAATACCCTGCGCAATACTCTGCAATACCCTGCGCAATACCCTGCAAAATACTCTGCAATACCCTGCGCAATACTCTGCAATACCCTGCGCAATACTCTGCAATACTCTGGTGCAATACTCTGCAATACCCTGCAAAATACTCTGCAATACCCTGCGCAATACCCTGCAAAATACTCTGCAATACCCTGGTGCAATACTCTGCAATACTCTGGTGCAATACTCTGCAATACCCTGCGCAATACTCTGCAATACCCTGCGCAATACCCTGCAAAATACTCTGCAATACCCTGGTGCAATACTCTGCAATACTCTGCAATACCCTGCGCAATACTCTGCAATACCCTGCGCAATACCCTGCAAAATACTCTGCAATACCCTGGTGCAATACTCTGCAATACTCTGGTGCAATACTCTGCAATACTCTGGTGCAATACTCTGCAATACCCTGGCGCAATACTCTGCAATACCCTGCGCAATACTCTGCGCAATACTCTGCAATACCCTGGTGCAATACTCTGCAATACTCTGGTGCAATACTCTGCAATACCCTGCGCAATACTCTGCAATACCCTGCACAATTCTCTGCAATACTCTGGTGCAATACTCTGCAATACCCTGCGCAATACTCTGCAATACCCTGCGCAATACCCTGCAATACCCTGCGCAATACTCTGCAATACCCTGCGCAATACTCTGCAATACTCTGCAATACTCTGGTGCAATACTCTGCAATACCCTGCGCAATACCCTGCAAAATACTCTGCAATACCCTGGTGCAATACTCTGCAATACTCTGGCGCAATACTCTGCAATACCCTGCGCAATACTCTGCAATACCCTGCGCAATACCCTGCGCAATACTCTGCAATACCCTGGTGCAATACTCTGCAATACTCTGGTGCAATACTCTGCAATACCCTGCGCAATACCCTGCAAAATACTCTGCAATACCCTGGTGCAATACTCTGCAATACTCTGGTGCAATACTCTGCAATACCCTGCGCAATACTCTGCAATACCCTGCGCAATACCCTGCAAAATACTCTGCAATACCCTGGTGCAATACTCTGCAATACTCTGGTGCAATACTCTGCAATACCCTGCGCAATACTCTGCAATACCCTGCGCAATACCCTGCAAAATACTCTGCAATACCCTGGTGCAATACTCTGCAATACTCTGGTGCAATACTCTGCAATACTCTGGTGCAATACTCTGCAATACCCTGGTGCAATACTCTGCAATACTCTGGCGCAATACTCTGCAATACCCTGCGCAATACTCTGCGCAATACTCTGCAATACCCTGGTGCAATACTCTGCAATACTCTGGTGCAATACTCTGCAATACCCTGCGCAATACCCTGCAAAATACTCTGCAATACCCTGGTGCAATACTCTGCAATACTCTGGTGCAATACTCTGCAATACCCTGCGCAATATTCTGCAATACCCTGCGCAATACTCTGCAATACTCTGCAATACCCTGCGCAATATTCTGCAATACCCTGCGCAATACTCTGCAATACCCTGCGCAATACTCTGCAATACCCTGCGCAATTCTCTGCAATACTCTGCAATACTCTGGTGCAATACTCTGCAATACCCTGGTGCAATACTCTGCAATACCCTGCGCAATACTCTGCAATACCCTGCGCAATACTCTGCAATACCCTGCGCAATACTCTGCAATACCCTGCGCAATACTCTGCAATACCCTGCGCAATACCCTGCAAAATACTCTGCAATACCCTGGTGCAATACTCTGCAATACCCTGCGCAATACTCTGCAATACCCTGCGCAATACCCTGCAAAATACTCTGCAATACCCTGGTGCAATACTCTGCAATACTCTGGTGCAATACTCTGCAATACCCTGCGCAATACTCTGCAATACCCTGCGCAATACCCTGCAAAATACTCTGCAATACCCTGCGCAATACTCTGCAATACCCTGCGCAATACTCTGCAATACTCTGGTGCAATACTCTGCAATACCCTGCAAAATACTCTGCAATACCCTGCGCAATACCCTGCAAAATACTCTGCAATACCCTGGTGCAATACTCTGCAATACTCTGGTGCAATACTCTGCAATACCCTGCGCAATACTCTGCAATACCCTGCGCAATACCCTGCAAAATACTCTGCAATACCCTGGTGCAATACTCTGCAATACTCTGGTGCAATACTCTGCAATACCCTGCGCAATACTCTGCAATACCCTGCGCAATACCCTGCAAAATACTCTGCAATACCCTGGTGCAATACTCTGCAATACTCTGGTGCAATACTCTGCAATACTCTGGTGCAATACTCTGCAATACCCTGGTGCAATACTCTGCAATACTCTGGCGCAATACTCTGCAATACCCTGCGCAATACTCTGCGCAATACTCTGCAATACCCTGGTGCAATACTCTGCAATACTCTGGTGCAATACTCTGCAATACCCTGCGCAATACTCTGCAATACTCTGGTGCAATACTCTGCAATACCCTGCGCAATACTCTGCAATACTCTGGTGCAATACTCTGCAATACCCTGGTGCAATACTCTGCAATACCCTGCGCAATACTCTGCAATACTCTGGTGCAATACTCTGCAATACCCTGCGCAATACTCTGCAATACCCTGCGCAATACCCTGCAATACCCTGCGCAATACTCTGCAATACTCTGCAATACTCTGGTGCAATACTCTGCAATACCCTGCGCAATACCCTGCAAAATACTCTGCAATACCCTGGTGCAATACTCTGCAATACTCTGGCGCAATACTCTGCAATACCCTGCGCAATACTCTGCAATACCCTGCGCAATACCCTGCGCAATACTCTGCAATACCCTGGTGCAATACTCTGCAATACTCTGGTGCAATACTCTGCAATACCCTGCGCAATACTCTGCAATACCCTGGTGCAATACTCTGCAATACTCTGGTGCAATACTCTGCAATACCCTGCGCAATATTCTGCAATACCCTGCGCAATACTCTGCAATACTCTGCAATACCCTGCGCAATATTCTGCAATACCCTGCGCAATACTCTGCAATACCCTGCGCAATTCTCTGCAATACTCTGCAATACTCTGGTGCAATACTCTGCAATACCCTGCGCAATACTCTGCAATACCCTGCGCAATACCCTGCAAAATACTCTGCAATACCCTGGTGCAATACTCTGCAATACCCTGGTGCAATACTCTGCAATACTCTGGTGCAATACTCTGCAATACCCTGCGCAATACTCTGCAATACCCTGCGCAATACCCTGCAAAATACTCTGCAATACCCTGCGCAATACTCTGCAATACCCTGCGCAATACTCTGCAATACTCTGGTGCAATACTCTGCAATACCCTGCAAAATACTCTGCAATACCCTGCGCAATACCCTGCAAAATACTCTGCAATACCCTGGTGCAATACTCTGCAATACTCTGGTGCAATACTCTGCAATACCCTGCGCAATACTCTGCAATACCCTGCGCAATACCCTGCAAAATACTCTGCAATACCCTGGTGCAATACTCTGCAATACTCTGGTGCAATACTCTGCAATACCCTGCGCAATACTCTGCAATACCCTGCGCAATACCCTGCAAAATACTCTGCAATACCCTGGTGCAATACTCTGCAATACTCTGGTGCAATACTCTGCAATACTCTGGTGCAATACTCTGCAATACCCTGGTGCAATACTCTGCAATACTCTGGCGCAATACTCTGCAATACCCTGCGCAATACTCTGCGCAATACTCTGCAATACCCTGGTGCAATACTCTGCAATACTCTGGTGCAATACTCTGCAATACCCTGCGCAATACTCTGCAATACTCTGGTGCAATACTCTGCAATACCCTGCGCAATACTCTGCAATACTCTGGTGCAATACTCTGCAATACCCTGGTGCAATACTCTGCAATACCCTGCGCAATACTCTGCAATACTCTGGTGCAATACTCTGCAATACCCTGCGCAATACTCTGCAATACCCTGCGCAATACCCTGCAATACCCTGCGCAATACTCTGCAATACTCTGCAATACTCTGGTGCAATACTCTGCAATACCCTGCGCAATACCCTGCAAAATACTCTGCAATACCCTGGTGCAATACTCTGCAATACTCTGGCGCAATACTCTGCAATACCCTGCGCAATACTCTGCAATACCCTGCGCAATACCCTGCGCAATACTCTGCAATACCCTGGTGCAATACTCTGCAATACTCTGGTGCAATACTCTGCAATACCCTGCGCAATACTCTGCAATACCCTGGTGCAATACTCTGCAATACTCTGGTGCAATACTCTGCAATACCCTGCGCAATATTCTGCAATACCCTGCGCAATACTCTGCAATACTCTGCAATACCCTGCGCAATATTCTGCAATACCCTGCGCAATACTCTGCAATACCCTGCGCAATTCTCTGCAATACTCTGCAATACTCTGGTGCAATACTCTGCAATACCCTGCGCAATACTCTGCAATACCCTGCGCAATACCCTGCAAAATACTCTGCAATACCCTGGTGCAATACTCTGCAATACCCTGGTGCAATACTCTGCAATACCCTGCGCAATACTCTGCAATACCCTGCGCAATACTCTGCAATACCCTGCGCAATATTCTGCAATACCCTGCGCAATACCCTGCAAAATACTCTGCAATACCCTGGTGCAATACTCTGCAATACTCTGGTGCAATACTCTGCAATACCCTGCGCAATACTCTGCAATACCCTGGTGCAATACTCTGCAATACCCTGCGCAATACTCTGCAATACCCTGCGCAATATTCTGCAATACCCTGCGCAATACCCTGCAAAATACTCTGCAATACCCTGGTGCAATACTCTGCAATACTCTGGTGCAATACTCTGCAATACCCTGCGCAATACTCTGCAATACCCTGGTGCAATACTCTGCAATACCCTGCGCAATACTCTGCAATACCCTGCGCAATACTCTGCAATACCCTGCGCAATACTCTGCAATACCCTGCGCAATACTCTGCAATACCCTGCACAATACTCTGCAATACCCTGCGCAATACCCTGCAAAATACTCTGCAATACCCTGGTGCAATACTCTGCAATACCCTGCGCAATACTCTGCAATACCCTGCGCAATACCCTGCAAAATACTCTGCAATACCCTGGTGCAATACTCTGCAATACTCTGGTGCAATACTCTGCAATACCCTGCGCAATACTCTGCAATACCCTGCGCAATACCCTGCAAAATACTCTGCAATACCCTGCGCAATACTCTGCAATACCCTGCGCAATACTCTGCAATACTCTGGTGCAATACTCTGCAATACCCTGCAAAATACTCTGCAATACCCTGCGCAATACCCTGCAAAATACTCTGCAATACCCTGGTGCAATACTCTGCAATACTCTGGTGCAATACTCTGCAATACCCTGCGCAATACTCTGCAATACCCTGCGCAATACCCTGCAAAATACTCTGCAATACCCTGGTGCAATACTCTGCAATACTCTGGTGCAATACTCTGCAATACTCTGGTGCAATACTCTGCAATACCCTGGTGCAATACTCTGCAATACTCTGGCGCAATACTCTGCAATACCCTGCGCAATACTCTGCGCAATACTCTGCAATACCCTGGTGCAATACTCTGCAATACTCTGGTGCAATACTCTGCAATACCCTGCGCAATACTCTGCAATACTCTGGTGCAATACTCTGCAATACCCTGGTGCAATACTCTGCAATACCCTGCGCAATACTCTGCAATACCCTGCGCAATTCTCTGCAATACTCTGGTGCAATACTCTGCAATACCCTGCGCAATACTCTGCAATACCCTGCGCAATACCCTGCAATACCCTGCGCAATACTCTGCAATACCCTGCGCAATACTCTGCAATACTCTGCAATACTCTGGTGCAATACTCTGCAATACCCTGCGCAATACCCTGCAAAATACTCTGCAATACCCTGGTGCAATACTCTGCAATACTCTGGCGCAATACTCTGCAATACCCTGCGCAATACTCTGCAATACCCTGCGCAATACCCTGCGCAATACTCTGCAATACCCTGGTGCAATACTCTGCAATACTCTGGTGCAATACTCTGCAATACCCTGCGCAATACCCTGCAAAATACTCTGCAATACCCTGGTGCAATACTCTGCAATACTCTGGTGCAATACTCTGCAATACCCTGCGCAATATTCTGCAATACCCTGCGCAATACTCTGCAATACTCTGCAATACCCTGCGCAATATTCTGCAATACCCTGCGCAATACTCTGCAATACCCTGCGCAATACTCTGCAATACCCTGCGCAATTCTCTGCAATACTCTGCAATACTCTGGTGCAATACTCTGCAATACCCTGGTGCAATACTCTGCAATACCCTGCGCAATACTCTGCAATACCCTGCGCAATACTCTGCAATACCCTGCGCAATACTCTGCAATACCCTGCGCAATACTCTGCAATACCCTGCGCAATACCCTGCAAAATACTCTGCAATACCCTGGTGCAATACTCTGCAATACCCTGCGCAATACTCTGCAATACCCTGCGCAATACCCTGCAAAATACTCTGCAATACCCTGGTGCAATACTCTGCAATACTCTGGTGCAATACTCTGCAATACCCTGCGCAATACTCTGCAATACCCTGCGCAATACCCTGCAAAATACTCTGCAATACCCTGCGCAATACTCTGCAATACCCTGCGCAATACTCTGCAATACTCTGGTGCAATACTCTGCAATACCCTGCAAAATACTCTGCAATACCCTGCGCAATACCCTGCAAAATACTCTGCAATACCCTGGTGCAATACTCTGCAATACTCTGGTGCAATACTCTGCAATACCCTGCGCAATACTCTGCAATACCCTGCGCAATACCCTGCAAAATACTCTGCAATACCCTGGTGCAATACTCTGCAATACTCTGGTGCAATACTCTGCAATACCCTGCGCAATACTCTGCAATACCCTGCGCAATACCCTGCAAAATACTCTGCAATACCCTGGTGCAATACTCTGCAATACTCTGGTGCAATACTCTGCAATACTCTGGTGCAATACTCTGCAATACCCTGGTGCAATACTCTGCAATACTCTGGCGCAATACTCTGCAATACCCTGCGCAATACTCTGCGCAATACTCTGCAATACCCTGGTGCAATACTCTGCAATACTCTGGTGCAATACTCTGCAATACCCTGCGCAATACTCTGCAATACTCTGGTGCAATACTCTGCAATACCCTGCGCAATACTCTGCAATACTCTGGTGCAATACTCTGCAATACCCTGGTGCAATACTCTGCAATACCCTGCGCAATACTCTGCAATACTCTGGTGCAATACTCTGCAATACCCTGCGCAATACTCTGCAATACCCTGCGCAATACCCTGCAATACCCTGCGCAATACTCTGCAATACTCTGCAATACTCTGGTGCAATACTCTGCAATACCCTGCGCAATACCCTGCAAAATACTCTGCAATACCCTGGTGCAATACTCTGCAATACTCTGGCGCAATACTCTGCAATACCCTGCGCAATACTCTGCAATACCCTGCGCAATACCCTGCGCAATACTCTGCAATACCCTGGTGCAATACTCTGCAATACTCTGGTGCAATACTCTGCAATACCCTGCGCAATACTCTGCAATACCCTGGTGCAATACTCTGCAATACTCTGGTGCAATACTCTGCAATACCCTGCGCAATATTCTGCAATACCCTGCGCAATACTCTGCAATACTCTGCAATACCCTGCGCAATATTCTGCAATACCCTGCGCAATACTCTGCAATACCCTGCGCAATTCTCTGCAATACTCTGCAATACTCTGGTGCAATACTCTGCAATACCCTGCGCAATACTCTGCAATACCCTGCGCAATACCCTGCAAAATACTCTGCAATACCCTGGTGCAATACTCTGCAATACCCTGGTGCAATACTCTGCAATACCCTGCGCAATACTCTGCAATACCCTGCGCAATACTCTGCAATACCCTGCGCAATACTCTGCAATACCCTGCGCAATACTCTGCAATACCCTGCGCAATACTCTGCAATACCCTGCACAATACTCTGCAATACCCTGCGCAATACCCTGCAAAATACTCTGCAATACCCTGCGCAATACTCTGCAATACCCTGCGCAATACCCTGCAAAATACTCTGCAATACCCTGGTGCAATACTCTGCAATACTCTGGTGCAATACTCTGCAATACCCTGCGCAATACTCTGCAATACCCTGCGCAATACCCTGCAAAATACTCTGCAATACCCTGCGCAATACTCTGCAATACCCTGCGCAATACTCTGCAATACTCTGGTGCAATACTCTGCAATACCCTGCAAAATACTCTGCAATACCCTGCGCAATACCCTGCAAAATACTCTGCAATACCCTGGTGCAATACTCTGCAATACTCTGGTGCAATACTCTGCAATACCCTGCGCAATACTCTGCAATACCCTGCGCAATACCCTGCAAAATACTCTGCAATACCCTGGTGCAATACTCTGCAATACTCTGCAATACCCTGCGCAATACTCTGCAATACCCTGCGCAATACCCTGCAAAATACTCTGCAATACCCTGGTGCAATACTCTGCAATACTCTGGTGCAATACTCTGCAATACTCTGGTGCAATACTCTGCAATACCCTGGTGCAATACTCTGCAATACTCTGGCGCAATACTCTGCAATACCCTGCGCAATACTCTGCGCAATACTCTGCAATACCCTGGTGCAATACTCTGCAATACTCTGGTGCAATACTCTGCAATACCCTGCGCAATACTCTGCAATACTCTGGTGCAATACTCTGCAATACCCTGGTGCAATACTCTGCAATACCCTGCGCAATACTCTGCAATACCCTGCGCAATTCTCTGCAATACTCTGGTGCAATACTCTGCAATACCCTGCGCAATACTCTGCAATACCCTGCGCAATACCCTGCAATACCCTGCGCAATACTCTGCAATACCCTGCGCAATACTCTGCAATACTCTGCAATACTCTGGTGCAATACTCTGCAATACCCTGCGCAATACCCTGCAAAATACTCTGCAATACCCTGGTGCAATACTCTGCAATACTCTGGCGCAATACTCTGCAATACCCTGCGCAATACTCTGCAATACCCTGCGCAATACCCTGCGCAATACTCTGCAATACCCTGGTGCAATACTCTGCAATACTCTGGTGCAATACTCTGCAATACCCTGCGCAATACCCTGCAAAATACTCTGCAATACCCTGGTGCAATACTCTGCAATACTCTGGTGCAATACTCTGCAATACCCTGCGCAATACTCTGCAATACCCTGCGCAATACCCTGCAAAATACTCTGCAATACCCTGGTGCAATACTCTGCAATACTCTGGTGCAATACTCTGCAATACCCTGCGCAATACTCTGCAATACCCTGCGCAATACCCTGCAAAATACTCTGCAATACCCTGGTGCAATACTCTGCAATACTCTGGTGCAATACTCTGCAATACTCTGGTGCAATACTCTGCAATACCCTGGTGCAATACTCTGCAATACTCTGGCGCAATACTCTGCAATACCCTGCGCAATACTCTGCGCAATACTCTGCAATACCCTGGTGCAATACTCTGCAATACTCTGGTGCAATACTCTGCAATACCCTGCGCAATACCCTGCAAAATACTCTGCAATACCCTGGTGCAATACTCTGCAATACTCTGGTGCAATACTCTGCAATACCCTGCGCAATATTCTGCAATACCCTGCGCAATACTCTGCAATACTCTGCAATACCCTGCGCAATATTCTGCAATACCCTGCGCAATACTCTGCAATACCCTGCGCAATACTCTGCAATACCCTGCGCAATTCTCTGCAATACTCTGCAATACTCTGGTGCAATACTCTGCAATACCCTGGTGCAATACTCTGCAATACCCTGCGCAATACTCTGCAATACCCTGCGCAATACTCTGCAATACCCTGCGCAATACTCTGCAATACCCTGGTGCAATACTCTGCAATACTCTGGCGCAATACTCTGCAATACCCTGCGCAATACTCTGCGCAATACTCTGCAATACCCTGGTGCAATACTCTGCAATACTCTGGTGCAATACTCTGCAATACCCTGCGCAATACTCTGCAATACTCTGGTGCAATACTCTGCAATACCCTGGTGCAATACTCTGCAATACCCTGCGCAATACTCTGCAATACTCTGGTGCAATACTCTGCAATACCCTGCGCAATACTCTGCAATACCCTGCGCAATACCCTGCAATACCCTGCGCAATACTCTGCAATACCCTGCGCAATACTCTGCAATACTCTGCAATACTCTGGTGCAATACTCTGCAATACCCTGCGCAATACCCTGCAAAATACTCTGCAATACCCTGGTGCAATACTCTGCAATACTCTGGCGCAATACTCTGCAATACCCTGCGCAATACTCTGCAATACCCTGCGCAATACCCTGCGCAATACTCTGCAATACCCTGGTGCAATACTCTGCAATACTCTGGTGCAATACTCTGCAATACCCTGCGCAATACTCTGCAATACCCTGGTGCAATACTCTGCAATACTCTGGTGCAATACTCTGCAATACCCTGCGCAATATTCTGCAATACCCTGCGCAATACTCTGCAATACTCTGCAATACCCTGCGCAATATTCTGCAATACCCTGCGCAATACTCTGCAATACCCTGCGCAATACTCTGCAATACCCTGCGCAATTCTCTGCAATACTCTGCAATACTCTGGTGCAATACTCTGCAATACCCTGCGCAATACTCTGCAATACCCTGCGCAATACCCTGCAAAATACTCTGCAATACCCTGGTGCAATACTCTGCAATACCCTGGTGCAATACTCTGCAATACCCTGCGCAATACTCTGCAATACCCTGCGCAATACTCTGCAATACCCTGCGCAATACTCTGCAATACCCTGCGCAATACTCTGCAATACCCTGCGCAATACCCTGCAAAATACTCTGCAATACCCTGGTGCAATACTCTGCAATACCCTGCGCAATACTCTGCAATACCCTGCGCAATACCCTGCAAAATACTCTGCAATACCCTGGTGCAATACTCTGCAATACTCTGGTGCAATACTCTGCAATACCCTGCGCAATACTCTGCAATACCCTGCGCAATACCCTGCAAAATACTCTGCAATACCCTGCGCAATACTCTGCAATACCCTGCGCAATACTCTGCAATACTCTGGTGCAATACTCTGCAATACCCTGCAAAATACTCTGCAATACCCTGCGCAATACCCTGCAAAATACTCTGCAATACCCTGGTGCAATACTCTGCAATACTCTGGTGCAATACTCTGCAATACCCTGCGCAATACTCTGCAATACCCTGCGCAATACCCTGCAAAATACTCTGCAATACCCTGGTGCAATACTCTGCAATACTCTGGTGCAATACTCTGCAATACCCTGCGCAATACTCTGCAATACCCTGCGCAATACCCTGCAAAATACTCTGCAATACCCTGGTGCAATACTCTGCAATACTCTGGTGCAATACTCTGCAATACTCTGGTGCAATACTCTGCAATACCCTGGTGCAATACTCTGCAATACTCTGGCGCAATACTCTGCAATACCCTGCGCAATACTCTGCGCAATACTCTGCAATACCCTGGTGCAATACTCTGCAATACTCTGGTGCAATACTCTGCAATACCCTGCGCAATACTCTGCAATACTCTGGTGCAATACTCTGCAATACCCTGGTGCAATACTCTGCAATACCCTGCGCAATACTCTGCAATACCCTGCGCAATTCTCTGCAATACTCTGGTGCAATACTCTGCAATACCCTGCGCAATACTCTGCAATACCCTGCGCAATACCCTGCAATACCCTGCGCAATACTCTGCAATACCCTGCGCAATACTCTGCAATACTCTGCAATACTCTGGTGCAATACTCTGCAATACCCTGCGCAATACCCTGCAAAATACTCTGCAATACCCTGGTGCAATACTCTGCAATACTCTGGCGCAATACTCTGCAATACCCTGCGCAATACTCTGCAATACCCTGCGCAATACCCTGCGCAATACTCTGCAATACCCTGGTGCAATACTCTGCAATACTCTGGTGCAATACTCTGCAATACCCTGCGCAATACCCTGCAAAATACTCTGCAATACCCTGGTGCAATACTCTGCAATACTCTGGTGCAATACTCTGCAATACCCTGCGCAATATTCTGCAATACCCTGCGCAATACTCTGCAATACTCTGCAATACCCTGCGCAATATTCTGCAATACCCTGCGCAATATTCTGCAATACCCTGCGCAATACTCTGCAATACCCTGCGCAATACTCTGCAATACCCTGCGCAATTCTCTGCAATACTCTGCAATACTCTGGTGCAATACTCTGCAATACCCTGCGCAATACTCTGCAATACCCTGCGCAATACCCTGCAAAATACTCTGCAATACCCTGGTGCAATACTCTGCAATACACTGGTGCAATACTCTGCAATACCCTGCGCAATACTCTGCAATACCCTGCGCAATACCCTGCAAAATACTCTGCAATACCCTGGTGCAATACTCTGCAATACTCTGGTGCAATACTCTGCAATACTCTGGTGCAATACTCTGCAATACCCTGGTGCAATACTCTGCAATACTCTGGCGCAATACTCTGCAATACCCTGCGCAATACTCTGCGCAATACTCTGCAATACCCTGGTGCAATACTCTGCAATACTCTGGTGCAATACTCTGCAATACCCTGCGCAATACTCTGCAATACTCTGGTGCAATACTCTGCAATACCCTGGTGCAATACTCTGCAATACCCTGCGCAATACTCTGCAATACCCTGCGCAATTCTCTGCAATACTCTGGTGCAATACTCTGCAATACTCTGCAATACTCTGGTGCAATACTCTGCAATACCCTGCGCAATACCCTGCAAAATACTCTGCAATACCCTGGTGCAATACTCTGCAATACTCTGGCGCAATACTCTGCAATACCCTGCGCAATACTCTGCAATACCCTGCGCAATACCCTGCGCAATACTCTGCAATACCCTGGTGCAATACTCTGCAATACTCTGGTGCAATACTCTGCAATACCCTGCGCAATACCCTGCAAAATACTCTGCAATACCCTGGTGCAATACTCTGCAATACTCTGGTGCAATACTCTGCAATACCCTGCGCAATATTCTGCAATACCCTGCGCAATACTCTGCAATACTCTGCAATACCCTGCGCAATATTCTGCAATACCCTGCGCAATACTCTGCAATACCCTGCGCAATACTCTGCAATACCCTGCGCAATTCTCTGCAATACTCTGCAATACTCTGGTGCAATACTCTGCAATACCCTGCGCAATACTCTGCAATACCCTGCGCAATACCCTGCAAAATACTCTGCAATACCCTGGTGCAATACTCTGCAATACACTGGTGCAATACTCTGCAATACCCTGCGCAATACTCTGCAATACCCTGCGCAATACCCTGCAAAATACTCTGCAATACCCTGGTGCAATACTCTGCAATACTCTGGTGCAATACTCTGCAATACTCTGGTGCAATACTCTGCAATACCCTGGTGCAATACTCTGCAATACTCTGGCGCAATACTCTGCAATACCCTGCGCAATACTCTGCGCAATACTCTGCAATACCCTGGTGCAATACTCTGCAATACTCTGGTGCAATACTCTGCAATACCCTGCGCAATACTCTGCAATACTCTGGTGCAATACTCTGCAATACCCTGGTGCAATACTCTGCAATACCCTGCGCAATACTCTGCAATACCCTGCGCAATTCTCTGCAATACTCTGGTGCAATACTCTGCAATACCCTGCGCAATACTCTGCAATACCCTGCGCAATACCCTGCAATACCCTGCGCAATACTCTGCAATACCCTGCGCAATACTCTGCAATACTCTGCAATACTCTGGTGCAATACTCTGCAATACCCTGCGCAATACCCTGCAAAATACTCTGCAATACCCTGGTGCAATACTCTGCAATACTCTGGTGCAATACTCTGCAATACCCTGCGCAATACCCTGCAAAATACTCTGCAATACCCTGGTGCAATACTCTGCAATACTCTGGTGCAATACTCTGCAATACCCTGCGCAATACCCTGCAAAATACTCTGCAATACCCTGGTGCAATACTCTGCAATACTCTGGTGCAATACTCTGCAATACCCTGCGCAATACCCTGCAAAATACTCTGCAATACCCTGGTGCAATACTCTGCAATACTCTGGTGCAATACTCTGCAATACCCTGCGCAATACCCTGCAAAATACTCTGCAATACCCTGGTGCAATACTCTGCAATACTCTGGTGCAATACTCTGCAATACCCTGCGCAATACCCTGGTGCAATACTCTGCAATACTCTGGTGCAATACTCTGCAATACCCTGCGCAATACTCTGCAATACCCTGCGCAATACCCTGCAAAATACTCTGCAATACCCTGGTGCAATACTCTGCAATACACTGGTGCAATACTCTGCAATACCCTGCGCAATACTCTGCAATACCCTGCGCAATACCCTGCGCAATACTCTGCAATACCCTGGTGCAATACTCTGCAATACTCTGGTGCAATACTCTGCAATACCCTGCGCAATACCCTGCAAAATACTCTGCAATACCCTGGTGCAATACTCTGCAATACCCTGCGCAATACTCTGCAATACCCTGCGCAATACTCTGCAATACCCTGCGCAATACCCTGGTGCAATACTCTGCAATACTCTGGTGCAATACTCTGCAATACCCTGCAAAATACTCTGCAATACCCTGCGCAATACCCTGCAAAATACTCTGCAATACCCTGGTGCAATACTCTGCAATACTCTGGTGCAATACCCTGCGCAATACTCTGCAATACCCTGCGCAATACCCTGCGCAATACTCTGCAATACCCTGCAATACCCTGCGCAATACTCTGCAATACCCTGCGCAATATTCTGCAATACCCTGCGCAATACTCTGCAATACTCTGCGCAATACCCTGGTGCAATACTCTGCAATACTCTGGTGCAATACTCTGCAATACCCTGCAAAATACTCTGCAATACCCTGCGCAATACCCTGCAAAATACTCTGCAATACCCTGGTGCAATACTCTGCAATACTCTGCAAACCCTGCGCAATACTCTGCAATACCCTGCGCAATACCCTGCAAAATACTCTGCAATACCCTGGTGCAATACTCTGCAATACTCTGGTGCAATACTCTGCAATACCCTGGTGCAATACTCTGCAATACCCTGCGCAATACTCTGCAATACCCTGCGCAATACTCTGCAATACTCTGGCGCAATACTCTGCAATACCCTGCGCAATACTCTGCAATACCCTGCGCAATACCCTGCAATACCCTGCGCAATACTCTGCAATACCCTGCGCAATACTCTGCAATACTCTGCAATACTCTGGTGCAATACTCTGCAATACCCTGCGCAATACCCTGCAAAATACTCTGCAATACCCTGGTGCAATACTCTGCAATACCCTGCGCAATACTCTGCAATACCCTGCGCAATACCCTGGGTGCAATACTCTGCAATACTCTGCAATACTCTGGTGCAATACTCTGCAATACTCTGGTGCAATACTCTGCAATACCCTGCGCAATATTCTGCAATACCCTGCGCAATACTCTGCAATACCCTGCGCAATATTCTGCAATACCCTGCGCAATACTCTGCAATACCCTGCGCAATACCCTGGTGCAATACTCTGCAATACTCTGGTGCAATACTCTGCAATACCCTGCAAAATACTCTGCAATACCCCTGCGCAATACCCTGCAAAATACTCTGCAATACCCTGGTGCAATACTCTGCAATACTCTGGTGCAATACTCTGCAATACCCTGCGCAATACTCTGCAATACCCTGCGCAATACCCTGCAAAATACTCTGCAATACCCTGGTGCAATACTCTGCAATACCCTGCGCAATACTCTGCAATACCCTGCGCAATACTCTGCAATACTCTGGCGCAATACTCTGCAATACCCTGCGCAATACTCTGCAATACCCTGCGCAATACCCTGCGCAATACTCTGCAATACCCTGGTGCAATACTCTGCAATACTCTGGTGCAATACTCTGCAATACCCTGGTGCAATACCTGCGCAATACTCTGCAATACCCTGCGCAATACTCTGCAATACCCTGCGCAATACTCTGCAATACCCTGCGCAATACTCTGCAATACTCTGGTGCAATACTCTGCAATACCCTGGTGCAATACTCTGCAATACTCTGCAATACCCTGCGCAATACTCTGCAATACCCTGCGCAATACTCTGCAATACTCTGGTGCAATACTCTGCAATACCCTGGTGCAATACCCTGCAATACCCTGCGCAATACTCTGCAATACCCTGCGCAATACTCTGCAATACCCTGCGCAATACTCTGCAATACTCTGGTGCAATACTCTGCAATACCCTGGTGCAATACTCTGCAATACCCTGCGCAATACTCTGCAATACCCTGCGCAATTCTCTGCAATACTCTGGTGCAATACTCTGCAATACCCTGGTGCAATACCCTGCGCAATACTCTGCAATACCCTGCGCAATACCCTGCAATACTCTGCAATACTCTGGTGCAATACTCTGCAATACCCTGCGCAATACCCTGCAAAATACTCTGCAATACCCTGCGCAATACTCTGCAATACTCTGCAATACCCTGCGCTATACCCTGGTGCAATACTCTGCAATACTCTGGTGCAATACTCTGCAATACTCTGGTGCAATACTCTGCAATACCCTGCAAAATACTCTGCAATACCCTGCGCAATACCCTGCGCAATACCCTGCGCAATACCCTGCAAAATACTCTGCAATACCCTGGTGCAATACTCTGCAATACTCTGGTGCAATACCCTGCGCAATACTCTGCAATACCCTGCGCAATACTCTGCAATACCCTGCAATACCCTGCGCAATACTCTGCAATACCCTGCGCAATATTCTGCAATACCCTGCGCAATACTCTGCAATACCCTGCGCAATATTCTGCAATACCCTGCGCAATACCCTGCAAAATACTCTGCAATACCCTGGTGCAATACTCTGCAATACTCTGGTGCAATACTCTGCAATACCCTGCGCAATACTCTGCAATACCCTGCGCAATACCCTGCAATACTCTGGCGCAATACTCTGCAATACCCTGCGCAATACCCTGCGCAATACTCTGCAATACCCTGCGCAATACTCTGCAATACCCTGCGCAATACTCTGCAATACCCTGCGCAATACTCTGCAATACTCTGGTGCAATACTCTGCAATACCCTGGTGCAATACTCTGCAATACCCTGCGCAATACCCTGCAATACCCTGCGCAATACTCTGCAATACCCTGCGCAATACTCTGCAATACTCTGCAATACTCTGGTGCAATACTCTGCAATACCCTGCGCAATACCCTGCGCAATACTCTGCAATACCCTGGTGCAATACTCTGCAATACCCTGCGCAATACTCTGCAATACCCTGCGCAATACCCTGGTGCAATACTCTGCAATACTCTGGTGCAATACTCTGCAATACTCTGGTGCAATACTCTGCAATACCCTGCAAAATACTCTGCAATACCCTGCGCAATACCCTGCAAAATACTCTGCAATACCCTGGTGCAATACTCTGCAATACTCTGGTGCAATACTCTGCAATACCCTGCGCAATACTCTGCAATACCCTGCGCAATACCCTGCAAAATACTCTGCAATACCCTGGTGCAATACTCTGCAATACTCTGGTGCAATACTCTGCAATACCCTGCGCAATACTCTGCAATACCCTGCGCAATACCCTGCAAAATACTCTGCAATACCCTGGTGCAATACTCTGCAATACTCTGGTGCAATACCCTGCAATACCCTGCGCAATACTCTGCAATACTCTGGCGCAATACTCTGCAATACCCTGGTGCAATACTCTGCAATACCCTGCGCAATACTCTGCAATACTCTGGTGCAATACTCTGCAATACCCTGGTGCAATACCCTGCGCAATACTCTGCAATACTCTGCAATACTCTGGTGCAATACTCTGCAATACCCTGCAAAATACTCTGCAATACCCTGGTGCAATACTCTGCAATACCCTGCGCAATACTCTGCAATACCCTGCGCAATACCCTGGTGCAATACTCTGCAATACTCTGGTGCAATACTCTGCAATACTCTGGTGCAATACTCTTCAATACCCTGCAAAATACTCTGCAATACCCTGCGCAATACCCTGCAAAATACTCTGCAATACCCTGGTGCAATACTCTGCAATACTCTGGTGCAATACCCTGCGCAATACTCTGCAATACCCTGCGCAATACCCTGCGCAATACTCTGCAATACCCTGCAATACCCTGCGCAATACTCTGCAATACCCTGCGCAATATTCTGCAATACCCTGCGCAATACTCTGCAATACTCTGCAATACCCTGCGCAATATTCTGCAATACCCTGCGCAATACTCTGCAATACTCTGGTGCAATACTCTGCAATACCCTGCAAAATACTCTGCAATACCCTGCGCAATACCCTGCAAAATACTCTGCAATACCCTGGTGCAATACTCTGCAATACTCTGGTGCAATACTCTGCAATACCCTGCGCAATACTCTGCAATACCCTGCGCAATACCCTGCAAAATACTCTGCAATACCCTGGTGCAATACTCTGCAATACTCTGGTGCAATACTCTGCAATACCCTGCGCAATACTCTGCAATACCCTGCGCAATACCCTGCGCAATACCCTGCAAAATACTCTGCAATACCCTGGTGCAATACTCTGCAATACTCTGGTGCAATACTCTGCAATACCCTGGTGCAATACTCTGCAATACTCTGGCGCAATACTCTGCAATACCCTGCGCAATACTCTGCAATACCCTGCGCAATACCCTGCGCAATACTCTGCAATACCCTGGTGCAATACTCTGCAATACTCTGGTGCAATACTCTGCAATACCCTGCGCAATACTCTGCAATACCCTGCGCAATACTCTGCAATACTCTGGTGCAATACTCTGCAATACTCTGCAATACCCTGCGCAATACTCTGCAATACCCTGCGCAATACTCTGCAATACCCTGCGCAATACTCTGCAATACTCTGGTGCAATACTCTGCAATACCCTGGTGCAATACTCTGCAATACCCTGCGCAATACTCTGCAATACCCTGCGCAATTCTCTGCAATACTCTGGTGCAATACTCTGCAATACCCTGGTGCAATACCCTGCGCAATACTCTGCAATACCCTGCGCAATACCCTGCAATACCCTGCGCAATACTCTGCAATACCCTGCGCAATACTCTGCAATACTCTGCAATACTCTGGTGCAATACTCTGCAATACCCTGCGCAATACCCTGCAAAATACTCTGCAATACCCTGGTGCAATACTCTGCAATACTCTGGTGCAATACCCTGCAATACCCTGCGCAATACTCTGCAATACTCTGGCGCAATACTCTGCAATACCCTGGTGCAATACTCTGCAATACCCTGCGCAATACTCTGCAATACTCTGGTGCAATACTCTGCAATACCCTGGTGCAATACCCTGCGCAATACTCTGCAATACTCTGCAATACTCTGGTGCAATACTCTGCAATACCCTGCAAAATACTCTGCAATACCCTGGTGCAATACTCTGCAATACCCTGCGCAATACTCTGCAATACCCTGCGCAATACCCTGGTGCAATACTCTGCAATACTCTGGTGCAATACTCTGCAATACTCTGGTGCAATACTCTTCAATACCCTGCAAAATACTCTGCAATACCCTGCGCAATACCCTGCAAAATACTCTGCAATACCCTGGTGCAATACTCTGCAATACTCTGGTGCAATACCCTGCGCAATACTCTGCAATACCCTGCGCAATACCCTGCGCAATACTCTGCAATACCCTGCAATACCCTGCGCAATACTCTGCAATACCCTGCGCAATATTCTGCAATACCCTGCGCAATACTCTGCAATACTCTGCAATACCCTGCGCAATATTCTGCAATACCCTGCGCAATACTCTGCAATACTCTGGTGCAATACTCTGCAATACCCTGCAAAATACTCTGCAATACCCTGCGCAATACCCTGCAAAATACTCTGCAATACCCTGGTGCAATACTCTGCAATACTCTGGTGCAATACTCTGCAATACCCTGCGCAATACTCTGCAATACCCTGCGCAATACCCTGCAAAATACTCTGCAATACCCTGGTGCAATACTCTGCAATACTCTGGTGCAATACTCTGCAATACCCTGCGCAATACTCTGCAATACCCTGCGCAATACCCTGCAAAATACTCTGCAATACCCTGGTGCAATACTCTGCAATACTCTGGTGCAATACTCTGCAATACCCTGGTGCAATACTCTGCAATACTCTGGCGCAATACTCTGCAATACCCTGCGCAATACTCTGCAATACCCTGCGCAATACTCTGCAATACCCTGGTGCAATACTCTGCAATACTCTGGTGCAATACTCTGCAATACCCTGCGCAATACTCTGCAATACCCTGCGCAATACTCTGCAATACTCTGGTGCAATACTCTGCAATACTCTGCAATACCCTGCGCAATACTCTGCAATACCCTGCGCAATACTCTGCAATACCCTGCGCAATACTCTGCAATACTCTGGTGCAATACTCTGCAATACCCTGGTGCAATACTCTGCAATACCCTGCGCAATACTCTGCAATACCCTGCGCAATACTCTGCAATACCCTGCGCAATTCTCTGCAATACTCTGGTGCAATACTCTGCAATACCCTGGTGCAATACCCTGCGCAATACTCTGCAATACCCTGCGCAATACCCTGCAATACCCTGCGCAATACTCTGCAATACCCTGCGCAATACTCTGCAATACTCTGCAATACTCTGGTGCAATACTCTGCAATACCCTGCGCAATACCCTGCAAAATACTCTGCAATACCCTGGTGCAATACTCTGCAATACCCTGCGCAATACTCTGCAATACCCTGCGCAATACCCTGGTGCAATACTCTGCAATACTCTGGTGCAATACTCTGCAATACCCTGCGCAATATTCTGCAATACCCTGCGCAATACTCTGCAATACTCTGCAATACCCTGCGCAATATTCTGCAATACCCTGCGCAATACTCTGCAATACCCTGCGCAATACCCTGCAAAATACTCTGCAATACCCTGGTGCAATACTCTGCAATACACTGGTGCAATACTCTGCAATACCCTGCGCAATACTCTGCAATACCCTGCGCAATACTCTGCAATACTCTGGCGCAATACTCTGCAATACCCTGCGCAATACTCTGCAATACCCTGCGCAATACCCTGCGCAATACTCTGCAATACCCTGGTGCAATACTCTGCAATACTCTGGTGCAATACTCTGCAATACCCTGCGCAATACCCTGCAAAATACTCTGCAATACCCTGGTGCAATACTCTGCAATACTCTGGTGCAATACTCTGCAATACCCTGCGCAATATTCTGCAATACCCTGCGCAATACTCTGCAATACTCTGCAATACCCTGCGCAATATTCTGCAATACCCTGCGCAATACTCTGCAATACCCTGCGCAATACCCTGGTGCAATACTCTGCAATACTCTGGTGCAATACTCTGCAATACCCTGCGCAATACTCTGCAATACCCTGCGCAATACCCTGCAAAATACTCTGCAATACCCTGGTGCAATACACTGGTGCAATACTCTGCAATACCCTGCGCAATACTCTGCAATACCCTGCGCAATACCCTGCGCAATACCCTGCGCAATACTCTGCAATACCCTGGTGCAATACTCTGCAATACCCTGCGCAATACCCTGCAAAATACTCTGCAATACCCTGGTGCAATACTCTGCAATACCCTGCGCAATACTCTGCAATACCCTGCGCAATACTCTGCAATACCCTGCGCAATACCCTGGTGCAATACTCTGCAATACTCTGGTGCAATACTCTGCAATACCCTGCAAAATACTCTGCAATACCCTGCGCAATACCCTGCAAAATACTCTGCAATACCCTGGTGCAATACTCTGCAATACTCTGGTGCAATACCCTGCGCAATACTCTGCAATACCCTGCGCAATACCCTGCGCAATACTCTGCAATACCCTGCAATACCCTGCGCAATACTCTGCAATACCCTGCGCAATATTCTGCAATACCCTGCGCAATACTCTGCAATACTCTGCGCAATACCCTGGTGCAATACTCTGCAATACTCTGGTGCAATACTCTGCAATACCCTGCAAAATACTCTGCAATACCCTGCGCAATACCCTGCAAAATACTCTGCAATACCCTGGTGCAATACTCTGCAATACTCTGGTGCAATACTCTGCAATACCCTGCGCAATACTCTGCAATACCCTGCGCAATACCCTGCAAAATACTCTGCAATACCCTGGTGCAATACTCTGCAATACTCTGGTGCAATACTCTGCAATACCCTGGTGCAATACTCTGCAATACCCTGCGCAATACTCTGCAATACCCTGCGCAATACTCTGCAATACTCTGGTGCAATACTCTGCAATACCCTGGTGCAATACCCTGCGCAATACTCTGCAATACCCTGCGCAATACCCTGCAATACCCTGCGCAATACTCTGCAATACCCTGCGCAATACTCTGCAATACTCTGCAATACTCTGGTGCAATACTCTGCAATACCCTGCGCAATACCCTGCAAAATACTCTGCAATACCCTGCAAAATACTCTGCAATACCCTGGTGCAATACTCTGCAATACTCTGGTGCAATACTCTGCAATACCCTGCAAAATACTCTGCAATACCCTGCGCAATACCCTGCAAAATACTCTGCAATACCCTGGTGCAATACTCTGCAATACTCTGGTGCAATACTCTGCAATACCCTGCGCAATACTCTGCAATACCCTGCGCAATACCCTGCAAAATACTCTGCAATACCCTGGTGCAATACTCTGCAATACTCTGGTGCAATACTCTGCAATACCCTGCAATACCCTGCGCAATACTCTGCAATACCCTGGTGCAATACTCTGCAATACCCTGGTGCAATACTCTGCAATACCCTGCGCAATACTCTGCAATACCCTGCGCAATTCTCTGCAATACTCTGGTGCAATACTCTGCAATACCCTGGTGCAATACCCTGCGCAATACTCTGCAATACCCTGCGCAATACCCTGCAATACCCTGCGCAATACTCTGCAATACCCTGCGCAATACTCTGCAATACCCTGCGCAATACTCTGCAATACCCTGCGCAATACTCTGCAATACCCTGCGCAATACCCTGCAAAATACTCTGCAATACCCTGGTGCAATACTCTGCAATACCCTGCGCAATACTCTGCAATACCCTGCGCAATACCCTGCAAAATACTCTGCAATACCCTGGTGCAATACTCTGCAATACTCTGGTGCAATACTCTGCAATACCCTGCGCAATACTCTGCAATACCCTGCGCAATACCCTGCAAAATACTCTGCAATACCCTGCGCAATACTCTGCAATACCCTGCGCAATACTCTGCAATACTCTGGTGCAATACTCTGCAATACCCTGGTGCAATACTCTTCAATACCCTGGTGCAATACTCTGCAATACTCTGGTGCAATACTCTGCAATACTCTGGTGCAATACTCTGCAATACCCTGCAAAATACTCTGCAATACCCTGCGCAATACTCTGCAATACCCTGCGCAATATTCTGCAATACCCTGCGCAATACCCTGCAAAATACTCTGCAATACCCTGGTGCAATACTCTGCAATACTCTGGTGCAATACTCTGCAATACCCTGCGCAATACTCTGCAATGCCCTGGTGCAATACTCTGCAATACCCTGCGCAATACTCTGCAATACCCTGCGCAATACTCTGCAATACCCTGCGCAATACTCTGCAATACCCTGCACAATACTCTGCAATACCCTGCGCAATACCCTGCAAAATACTCTGCAATACCCTGGTGCAATACTCTGCAATACCCTGCGCAATACTCTGCAATACCCTGCGCAATACCCTGGTGCAATACTCTGCAATACTCTGGTGCAATACTCTGCAATACCCTGGTGCAATACTCTTCAATACCCTGGTGCAATACTCTGCAATACTCTGGTGCAATACTCTGCAATACTCTGGTGCAATACTCTGCAATACCCTGCAAAATACTCTGCAATACCCTGCGCAATACTCTGCAATACCCTGCGCAATATTCTGCAATACCCTGCGCAATACCCTGCAAAATACTCTGCAATACCCTGCGCAATACTCTGCAATACTCTGGTGCAATACTCTGCAATACCCTGGTGCAATACCCTGCGCAATACTCTGCAATACCCTGCGCAATACCCTGCAATACCCTGCGCAATACTCTGCAATACCCTGCGCAATACTCTGCAATACTCTGCAATACTCTGGTGCAATACTCTGCAATACCCTGCGCAATACCCTGCAAAATACTCTGCAATACCCTGGTGCAATACTCTGCAATACCCTGCGCAATACTCTGCAATACCCTGCGCAATACCCTGGTGCAATACTCTGCAATACTCTGGTGCAATACTCTGCAATACCCTGCAAAATACTCTGCAATACCCTGCGCAATACCCTGCAAAATACTCTGCAATACCCTGGTGCAATACTCTGCAATACTCTGGTGCAATACTCTGCAATACCCTGCGCAATACTCTGCAATACCCTGCGCAATACCCTGCAAAATACTCTGCAATACCCTGGTGCAATACTCTGCAATACTCTGGTGCAATACTCTGCAATACCCTGCAATACCCTGCGCAATACTCTGCAATACCCTGGTGCAATACTCTGCAATACCCTGGTGCAATACTCTGCAATACCCTGCGCAATACTCTGCAATACCCTGCGCAATTCTCTGCAATACTCTGGTGCAATACTCTGCAATACCCTGGTGCAATACCCTGCGCAATACTCTGCAATACCCTGCGCAATACCCTGCAATACCCTGCGCAATACTCTGCAATACCCTGCGCAATACTCTGCAATACCCTGCGCAATACTCTGCAATACCCTGCGCAATACTCTGCAATACCCTGCGCAATACCCTGCAAAATACTCTGCAATACCCTGGTGCAATACTCTGCAATACCCTGCGCAATACTCTGCAATACCCTGCGCAATACCCTGCAAAATACTCTGCAATACCCTGGTGCAATACTCTGCAATACTCTGGTGCAATACTCTGCAATACCCTGCGCAATACTCTGCAATACCCTGCGCAATACCCTGCAAAATACTCTGCAATACCCTGCGCAATACTCTGCAATACCCTGCGCAATACTCTGCAATACTCTGGTGCAATACTCTGCAATACCCTGGTGCAATACTCTTCAATACCCTGGTGCAATACTCTGCAATACTCTGGTGCAATACTCTGCAATACTCTGGTGCAATACTCTGCAATACCCTGCAAAATACTCTGCAATACCCTGCGCAATACTCTGCAATACCCTGCGCAATATTCTGCAATACCCTGCGCAATACCCTGCAAAATACTCTGCAATACCCTGGTGCAATACTCTGCAATACTCTGGTGCAATACTCTGCAATACCCTGCGCAATACTCTGCAATGCCCTGGTGCAATACTCTGCAATACCCTGCGCAATACTCTGCAATACCCTGCGCAATACTCTGCAATACCCTGCGCAATACTCTGCAATACCCTGCGCAATACTCTGCAATACCCTGCGCAATACTCTGCAATACCCTGCACAATACTCTGCAATACCCTGCGCAATACCCTGCAAAATACTCTGCAATACCCTGCGCAATACTCTGCAATACCCTGCGCAATACTCTGCAATACCCTGCGCAATACCCTGGTGCAATACTCTGCAATACTCTGGTGCAATACTCTGCAATACCCTGGTGCAATACTCTTCAATACCCTGGTGCAATACTCTGCAATACTCTGGTGCAATACTCTGCAATACTCTGGTGCAATACTCTGCAATACCCTGCAAAATACTCTGCAATACCCTGCGCAATACTCTGCAATACCCTGCGCAATATTCTGCAATACCCTGCGCAATACCCTGCAAAATACTCTGCAATACCCTGCGCAATACTCTGCAATACCCTGCGCAATACTCTGCAATACTCTGGTGCAATACTCTGCAATACCCTGCAAAATACTCTGCAATACCCTGCGCAATACCCTGCAAAATACTCTGCAATACCCTGGTGCAATACTCTGCAATACTCTGGTGCAATACTCTGCAATACCCTGCGCAATACTCTGCAATACCCTGCGCAATACCCTGCAAAATACTCTGCAATACCCTGGTGCAATACTCTGCAATACTCTGGTGCAATACTCTGCAATACCCTGCGCAATACTCTGCAATACCCTGCGCAATACCCTGCAAAATACTCTGCAATACCCTGGTGCAATACTCTGCAATACTCTGGTGCAATACTCTGCAATACCCTGCGCAATACTCTGCAATACCCTGCGCAATACCCTGCAAAATACTCTGCAATACCCTGCGCAATACTCTGCAATACCCTGCGCAATACTCTGCAATACTCTGGTGCAATACTCTGCAATACCCTGCAAAATACTCTGCAATACCCTGCGCAATACCCTGCAAAATACTCTGCAATACCCTGGTGCAATACTCTGCAATACTCTGGTGCAATACTCTGCAATACCCTGCGCAATACTCTGCAATACCCTGCGCAATACCCTGCAAAATACTCTGCAATACCCTGGTGCAATACTCTGCAATACTCTGGTGCAATACTCTGCAATACCCTGCGCAATACTCTGCAATACCCTGCGCAATACCCTGCAAAATACTCTGCAATACCCTGGTGCAATACTCTGCAATACTCTGGTGCAATACTCTGCAATACTCTGGTGCAATACTCTGCAATACCCTGGTGCAATACTCTGCAATACTCTGGCGCAATACTCTGCAATACCCTGCGCAATACTCTGCGCAATACTCTGCAATACCCTGGTGCAATACTCTGCAATACTCTGGTGCAATACTCTGCAATACCCTGCGCAATACTCTGCAATACTCTGGTGCAATACTCTGCAATACCCTGGTGCAATACTCTGCAATACCCTGCGCAATACTCTGCAATACCCTGCGCAATTCTCTGCAATACTCTGGTGCAATACTCTGCAATACCCTGCGCAATACTCTGCAATACCCTGCGCAATACCCTGCAATACCCTGCGCAATACTCTGCAATACCCTGCGCAATACTCTGCAATACTCTGCAATACTCTGGTGCAATACTCTGCAATACCCTGCGCAATACCCTGCAAAATACTCTGCAATACCCTGGTGCAATACTCTGCAATACTCTGGCGCAATACTCTGCAATACCCTGCGCAATACTCTGCAATACCCTGCGCAATACCCTGCGCAATACTCTGCAATACCCTGGTGCAATACTCTGCAATACTCTGGTGCAATACTCTGCAATACCCTGCGCAATACCCTGCAAAATACTCTGCAATACCCTGGTGCAATACTCTGCAATACTCTGGTGCAATACTCTGCAATACCCTGCGCAATATTCTGCAATACCCTGCGCAATACTCTGCAATACTCTGCAATACCCTGCGCAATATTCTGCAATACCCTGCGCAATACTCTGCAATACCCTGCGCAATACTCTGCAATACCCTGCGCAATTCTCTGCAATACTCTGCAATACTCTGGTGCAATACTCTGCAATACCCTGCGCAATACTCTGCAATACCCTGCGCAATACCCTGCAAAATACTCTGCAATACCCTGGTGCAATACTCTGCAATACACTGGTGCAATACTCTGCAATACTCTGCAATACCCTGCGCAATACCCTGCAAAATACTCTGCAATACCCTGGTGCAATACTCTGCAATACTCTGGTGCAATACTCTGCAATACTCTGGTGCAATACTCTGCAATACCCTGGTGCAATACTCTGCAATACTCTGGCGCAATACTCTGCAATACCCTGCGCAATACTCTGCGCAATACTCTGCAATACCCTGGTGCAATACTCTGCAATACTCTGGTGCAATACTCTGCAATACCCTGCGCAATACTCTGCAATACTCTGGTGCAATACTCTGCAATACCCTGGTGCAATACTCTGCAATACCCTGCGCAATACTCTGCAATACCCTGCGCAATTCTCTGCAATACTCTGGTGCAATACTCTGCAATACCCTGCGCAATACTCTGCAATACCCTGCGCAATACCCTGCAATACCCTGCGCAATACTCTGCAATACCCTGCGCAATACTCTGCAATACTCTGCAATACTCTGGTGCAATACTCTGCAATACCCTGCGCAATACCCTGCAAAATACTCTGCAATACCCTGGTGCAATACTCTGCAATACTCTGGTGCAATACTCTGCAATACCCTGCGCAATACCCTGCAAAATACTCTGCAATACCCTGGTGCAATACTCTGCAATACTCTGGTGCAATACTCTGCAATACCCTGCGCAATACCCTGCAAAATACTCTGCAATACCCTGGTGCAATACTCTGCAATACTCTGGTGCAATACTCTGCAATACCCTGCGCAATACCCTGCAAAATACTCTGCAATACCCTGGTGCAATACTCTGCAATACTCTGGTGCAATACTCTGCAATACCCTGCGCAATACCCTGCAAAATACTCTGCAATACCCTGGTGCAATACTCTGCAATACTCTGGTGCAATACTCTGCAATACCCTGCGCAATATTCTGCAATACCCTGCGCAATACTCTGCAATACTCTGCAATACCCTGCGCAATATTCTGCAATACCCTGCGCAATACTCTGCAATACCCTGCGCAATACCCTGGTGCAATACTCTGCAATACTCTGGTGCAATACTCTGCAATACCCTGCGCAATACTCTGCAATACCCTGCGCAATACCCTGCAAAATACTCTGCAATACCCTGGTGCAATACTCTGCAATACACTGGTGCAATACTCTGCAATACCCTGCGCAATACTCTGCAATACCCTGCGCAATACTCTGCAATACCCTGCGCAATTCTCTGCAATACTCTGGTGCAATACTCTGCAATACCCTGGTGCAATACCCTGCGCAATACTCTGCAATACCCTGCGCAATACCCTGCAATACTCTGCAATACTCTGGTGCAATACTCTGCAATACCCTGCGCAATACCCTGCAAAATACTCTGCAATACCCTGCGCAATACTCTGCAATACTCTGCAATACCCTGCGCTATACCCTGGTGCAATACTCTGCAATACTCTGGTGCAATACTCTGCAATACTCTGGTGCAATACTCTGCAATACCCTGCAAAATACTCTGCAATACCCTGCGCAATACCCTGCGCAATACCCTGCGCAATACCCTGCAAAATACTCTGCAATACCCTGGTGCAATACTCTGCAATACTCTGGTGCAATACCCTGCGCAATACTCTGCAATACCCTGCGCAATACTCTGCAATACCCTGCAATACCCTGCGCAATACTCTGCAATACCCTGCGCAATATTCTGCAATACCCTGCGCAATACTCTGCAATACCCTGCGCAATATTCTGCAATACCCTGCGCAATACCCTGCAAAATACTCTGCAATACCCTGGTGCAATACTCTGCAATACTCTGGTGCAATACTCTGCAATACCCTGCGCAATACTCTGCAATACCCTGCGCAATACCCTGCAATACTCTGGCGCAATACTCTGCAATACCCTGCGCAATACCCTGCGCAATACTCTGCAATACCCTGCGCAATACTCTGCAATACCCTGCGCAATACTCTGCAATACCCTGCGCAATACTCTGCAATACTCTGGTGCAATACTCTGCAATACCCTGGTGCAATACTCTGCAATACCCTGCGCAATACCCTGCAATACCCTGCGCAATACTCTGCAATACCCTGCGCAATACTCTGCAATACTCTGCAATACTCTGGTGCAATACTCTGCAATACCCTGCGCAATACCCTGCGCAATACTCTGCAATACCCTGGTGCAATACTCTGCAATACCCTGCGCAATACTCTGCAATACCCTGCGCAATACCCTGGTGCAATACTCTGCAATACTCTGGTGCAATACTCTGCAATACTCTGGTGCAATACTCTGCAATACCCTGCAAAATACTCTGCAATACCCTGCGCAATACCCTGCAAAATACTCTGCAATACCCTGGTGCAATACTCTGCAATACTCTGGTGCAATACTCTGCAATACCCTGCGCAATACTCTGCAATACCCTGCGCAATACCCTGCAAAATACTCTGCAATACCCTGGTGCAATACTCTGCAATACTCTGGTGCAATACTCTGCAATACCCTGCGCAATACTCTGCAATACCCTGCGCAATACCCTGCAAAATACTCTGCAATACCCTGGTGCAATACTCTGCAATACTCTGGTGCAATACTCTGCAATACCCTGCGCAATACTCTGCAATACCCTGCGCAATACCCTGCAAAATACTCTGCAATACCCTGGTGCAATACTCTGCAATACTCTGGTGCAATACTCTGCAATACTCTGGTGCAATACTCTGCAATACCCTGGTGCAATACTCTGCAATACTCTGGCGCAATACTCTGCAATACCCTGCGCAATACTCTGCGCAATACTCTGCAATACCCTGGTGCAATACTCTGCAATACTCTGGTGCAATACTCTGCAATACCATGCGCAATACTCTGCAATACTCTGGTGCAATACTCTGCAATACCCTGGTGCAATACTCTGCAATACCCTGCGCAATACTCTGCAATACTCTGGTGCAATACTCTGCAATACCCTGCGCAATACTCTGCAATACCCTGCGCAATACCCTGCAATACCCTGCGCAATACTCTGCAATACCCTGCGCAATACTCTGCAATACTCTGCAATACTCTGGTGCAATACTCTGCAATACCCTGCGCAATACCCTGCAAAATACTCTGCAATACCCTGGTGCAATACTCTGCAATACTCTGGCGCAATACTCTGCAATACCCTGCGCAATACTCTGCAATACCCTGCGCAATACCCTGCGCAATACTCTGCAATACCCTGGTGCAATACTCTGCAATACTCTGGTGCAATACTCTGCAATACCCTGCGCAATACTCTGCAATACCCTGGTGCAATACTCTGCAATACTCTGGTGCAATACTCTGCAATACCCTGCGCAATATTCTGCAATACCCTGCGCAATACTCTGCAATACTCTGCAATACCCTGCGCAATATTCTGCAATACCCTGCGCAATACTCTGCAATACCCTGCGCAATACTCTGCAATACCCTGCGCAATTCTCTGCAATACTCTGCAATACTCTGGTGCAATACTCTGCAATACCCTGCGCAATACTCTGCAATACCCTGCGCAATACCCTGCAAAATACTCTGCAATACCCTGGTGCAATACTCTGCAATACCCTGGTGCAATACTCTGCAATACCCTGCGCAATACTCTGCAATACCCTGCGCAATACTCTGCAATACCCTGCGCAATACTCTGCAATACCCTGCGCAATACTCTGCAATACCCTGCGCAATACCCTGCAAAATACTCTGCAATACCCTGGTGCAATACTCTGCAATACCCTGCGCAATACTCTGCAATACCCTGCGCAATACCCTGCAAAATACTCTGCAATACCCTGGTGCAATACTCTGCAATACTCTGGTGCAATACTCTGCAATACCCTGCGCAATACTCTGCAATACCCTGCGCAATACCCTGCAAAATACTCTGCAATACCCTGCGCAATACTCTGCAATACCCTGCGCAATACTCTGCAATACTCTGGTGCAATACTCTGCAATACCCTGCAAAATACTCTGCAATACCCTGCGCAATACCCTGCAAAATACTCTGCAATACCCTGGTGCAATACTCTGCAATACTCTGGTGCAATACTCTGCAATACCCTGCGCAATACTCTGCAATACCCTGCGCAATACCCTGCAAAATACTCTGCAATACCCTGGTGCAATACTCTGCAATACTCTGGTGCAATACTCTGCAATACCCTGCGCAATACTCTGCAATACCCTGCGCAATACCCTGCAAAATACTCTGCAATACCCTGGTGCAATACTCTGCAATACTCTGGTGCAATACTCTGCAATACTCTGGTGCAATACTCTGCAATACCCTGGTGCAATACTCTGCAATACTCTGGTGCAATACTCTGCAATACCCTGCGCAATACTCTGCGCAATACTCTGCAATACCCTGGTGCAATACTCTGCAATACTCTGGTGCAATACTCTGCAATACCCTGCGCAATACTCTGCAATACTCTGGTGCAATACTCTGCAATACCCTGGTGCAATACTCTGCAATACCCTGCGCAATACTCTGCAATACCCTGCGCAATTCTCTGCAATACTCTGGTGCAATACTCTGCAATACCCTGCGCAATACTCTGCAATACCCTGCGCAATACCCTGCAATACCCTGCGCAATACTCTGCAATACCCTGCGCAATACTCTGCAATACTCTGCAATACTCTGGTGCAATACTCTGCAATACCCTGCGCAATACCCTGCAAAATACTCTGCAATACCCTGGTGCAATACTCTGCAATACTCTGGCGCAATACTCTGCAATACCCTGCGCAATACTCTGCAATACCCTGCGCAATACCCTGCGCAATACTCTGCAATACCCTGGTGCAATACTCTGCAATACTCTGGTGCAATACTCTGCAATACCCTGCGCAATACCCTGCAAAATACTCTGCAATACCCTGGTGCAATACTCTGCAATACTCTGGTGCAATACTCTGCAATACCCTGCGCAATATTCTGCAATACCCTGCGCAATACTCTGCAATACTCTGCAATACCCTGCGCAATATTCTGCAATACCCTGCGCAATACTCTGCAATACCCTGCGCAATACTCTGCAATACCCTGCGCAATTCTCTGCAATACTCTGCAATACTCTGGTGCAATACTCTGCAATACCCTGCGCAATACTCTGCAATACCCTGCGCAATACCCTGCAAAATACTCTGCAATACCCTGGTGCAATACTCTGCAATACACTGGTGCAATACTCTGCAATACCCTGCGCAATACTCTGCAATACCCTGCGCAATACCCTGCAAAATACTCTGCAATACCCTGGTGCAATACTCTGCAATACTCTGGTGCAATACTCTGCAATACTCTGGTGCAATACTCTGCAATACCCTGGTGCAATACTCTGCAATACTCTGGCGCAATACTCTGCAATACCCTGCGCAATACTCTGCGCAATACTCTGCAATACCCTGGTGCAATACTCTGCAATACTCTGGTGCAATACTCTGCAATACCCTGCGCAATACTCTGCAATACTCTGGTGCAATACTCTGCAATACCCTGGTGCAATACTCTGCAATACCCTGCGCAATACTCTGCAATACCCTGCGCAATTCTCTGCAATACTCTGGTGCAATACTCTGCAATACTCTGCAATACTCTGGTGCAATACTCTGCAATACCCTGCGCAATACCCTGCAAAATACTCTGCAATACCCTGGTGCAATACTCTGCAATACTCTGGCGCAATACTCTGCAATACCCTGCGCAATACTCTGCAATACCCTGCGCAATACCCTGCGCAATACTCTGCAATACCCTGGTGCAATACTCTGCAATACTCTGGTGCAATACTCTGCAATACCCTGCGCAATACCCTGCAAAATACTCTGCAATACCCTGGTGCAATACTCTGCAATACTCTGGTGCAATACTCTGCAATACCCTGCGCAATATTCTGCAATACCCTGCGCAATACTCTGCAATACTCTGCAATACCCTGCGCAATATTCTGCAATACCCTGCGCAATACTCTGCAATACCCTGCGCAATACTCTGCAATACCCTGCGCAATTCTCTGCAATACTCTGCAATACTCTGGTGCAATACTCTGCAATACCCTGCGCAATACTCTGCAATACCCTGCGCAATACCCTGCAAAATACTCTGCAATACCCTGGTGCAATACTCTGCAATACACTGGTGCAATACTCTGCAATACCCTGCGCAATACTCTGCAATACCCTGCGCAATACCCTGCAAAATACTCTGCAATACCCTGGTGCAATACTCTGCAATACTCTGGTGCAATACTCTGCAATACTCTGGTGCAATACTCTGCAATACCCTGGTGCAATACTCTGCAATACTCTGGCGCAATACTCTGCAATACCCTGCGCAATACTCTGCGCAATACTCTGCAATACCCTGGTGCAATACTCTGCAATACTCTGGTGCAATACTCTGCAATACCCTGCGCAATACTCTGCAATACTCTGGTGCAATACTCTGCAATACCCTGGTGCAATACTCTGCAATACCCTGCGCAATACTCTGCAATACCCTGCGCAATTCTCTGCAATACTCTGGTGCAATACTCTGCAATACCCTGCGCAATACTCTGCAATACCCTGCGCAATACCCTGCAATACCCTGCGCAATACTCTGCAATACCCTGCGCAATACTCTGCAATACTCTGCAATACTCTGGTGCAATACTCTGCAATACCCTGCGCAATACCCTGCAAAATACTCTGCAATACCCTGGTGCAATACTCTGCAATACTCTGGTGCAATACTCTGCAATACCCTGCGCAATACCCTGCAAAATACTCTGCAATACCCTGGTGCAATACTCTGCAATACTCTGGTGCAATACTCTGCAATACCCTGCGCAATACCCTGCAAAATACTCTGCAATACCCTGGTGCAATACTCTGCAATACTCTGGTGCAATACTCTGCAATACCCTGCGCAATACCCTGCAAAATACTCTGCAATACCCTGGTGCAATACTCTGCAATACTCTGGTGCAATACTCTGCAATACCCTGCGCAATACCCTGCAAAATACTCTGCAATACCCTGGTGCAATACTCTGCAATACTCTGGTGCAATACTCTGCAATACCCTGCGCAATATTCTGCAATACCCTGCGCAATACTCTGCAATACTCTGCAATACCCTGCGCAATATTCTGCAATACCCTGCGCAATACTCTGCAATACCCTGCGCAATACCCTGGTGCAATACTCTGCAATACTCTGGTGCAATACTCTGCAATACCCTGCGCAATACTCTGCAATACCCTGCGCAATACCCTGCAAAATACTCTGCAATACCCTGGTGCAATACTCTGCAATACACTGGTGCAATACTCTGCAATACCCTGCGCAATACTCTGCAATACCCTGCGCAATACCCTGCGCAATACTCTGCAATACCCTGGTGCAATACTCTGCAATACTCTGGTGCAATACTCTGCAATACCCTGCGCAATACCCTGCAAAATACTCTGCAATACCCTGGTGCAATACTCTGCAATACCCTGCGCAATACTCTGCAATACCCTGCGCAATACTCTGCAATACCCTGCGCAATACCCTGGTGCAATACTCTGCAATACTCTGGTGCAATACTCTGCAATACCCTGCAAAATACTCTGCAATACCCTGCGCAATACCCTGCAAAATACTCTGCAATACCCTGGTGCAATACTCTGCAATACTCTGGTGCAATACCCTGCGCAATACTCTGCAATACCCTGCGCAATACCCTGCGCAATACTCTGCAATACCCTGCAATACCCTGCGCAATACTCTGCAATACCCTGCGCAATATTCTGCAATACCCTGCGCAATACTCTGCAATACTCTGCGCAATACCCTGGTGCAATACTCTGCAATACTCTGGTGCAATACTCTGCAATACCCTGCAAAATACTCTGCAATACCCTGCGCAATACCCTGCAAAATACTCTGCAATACCCTGGTGCAATACTCTGCAATACTCTGCAATACCCTGCGCAATACTCTGCAATACCCTGCGCAATACCCTGCAAAATACTCTGCAATACCCTGGTGCAATACTCTGCAATACTCTGGTGCAATACTCTGCAATACCCTGGTGCAATACTCTGCAATACCCTGCGCAATACTCTGCAATACCCTGCGCAATACTCTGCAATACTCTGGCGCAATACTCTGCAATACCCTGCGCAATACTCTGCAATACCCTGCGCAATACCCTGCAATACCCTGCGCAATACTCTGCAATACTCTGCAATACTCTGGTGCAATACTCTGCAATACCCTGCGCAATACCCTGCAAAATACTCTGCAATACCCTGGTGCAATACTCTGCAATACCCTGCGCAATACTCTGCAATACCCTGCGCAATACCCTGGTGCAATACTCTGCAATACTCTGGTGCAATACTCTGCAATACTCTGGTGCAATACTCTGCAATACCCTGCGCAATATTCTGCAATACCCTGCGCAATACTCTGCAATACCCTGCGCAATATTCTGCAATACCCTGCGCAATACTCTGCAATACCCTGCGCAATACCCTGGTGCAATACTCTGCAATACTCTGGTGCAATACTCTGCAATACCCTGCAAAATACTCTGCAATACCCTGCGCAATACCCTGCAAAATACTCTGCAATACCCTGGTGCAATACTCTGCAATACTCTGGTGCAATACTCTGCAATACCCTGCGCAATACTCTGCAATACCCTGCGCAATACCCTGCAAAATACTCTGCAATACCCTGGTGCAATACTCTGCAATACCCTGCGCAATACTCTGCAATACCCTGCGCAATACTCTGCAATACTCTGGCGCAATACTCTGCAATACCCTGCGCAATACTCTGCAATACCCTGCGCAATACCCTGCGCAATACTCTGCAATACCCTGGTGCAATACTCTGCAATACTCTGGTGCAATACTCTGCAATACCCTGGTGCAATACCCTGCGCAATACTCTGCAATACCCTGCGCAATACTCTGCAATACCCTGCGCAATACTCTGCAATACCCTGCGCAATACTCTGCAATACCCTGGTGCAATACTCTGCAATACCCTGGTGCAATACTCTGCAATACTCTGCAATACCCTGCGCAATACTCTGCAATACCCTGCGCAATACTCTGCAATACTCTGGTGCAATACTCTGCAATACCCTGGTGCAATACCCTGCAATACCCTGCGCAATACTCTGCAATACCCTGCGCAATACTCTGCAATACCCTGCGCAATACTCTGCAATACTCTGGTGCAATACTCTGCAATACCCTGGTGCAATACTCTGCAATACCCTGCGCAATACTCTGCAATACCCTGCGCAATTCTCTGCAATACTCTGGTGCAATACTCTGCAATACCCTGGTGCAATACCCTGCGCAATACTCTGCAATACCCTGCGCAATACCCTGCAATACTCTGCAATACTCTGGTGCAATACTCTGCAATACCCTGCGCAATACCCTGCAAAATACTCTGCAATACCCTGCGCAATACTCTGCAATACTCTGCAATACCCTGCGCTATACCCTGGTGCAATACTCTGCAATACTCTGGTGCAATACTCTGCAATACTCTGGTGCAATACTCTGCAATACCCTGCAAAATACTCTGCAATACCCTGCGCAATACCCTGCGCAATACCCTGCGCAATACCCTGCAAAATACTCTGCAATACCCTGGTGCAATACTCTGCAATACTCTGGTGCAATACCCTGCGCAATACTCTGCAATACCCTGCGCAATACTCTGCAATACCCTGCAATACCCTGCGCAATACTCTGCAATACCCTGCGCAATATTCTGCAATACCCTGCGCAATACTCTGCAATACCCTGCGCAATATTCTGCAATACCCTGCGCAATACCCTGCAAAATACTCTGCAATACCCTGGTGCAATACTCTGCAATACTCTGGTGCAATACTCTGCAATACCCTGCGCAATACTCTGCAATACCCTGCGCAATACCCTGCGCAATACCCTGCAATACTCTGGCGCAATACTCTGCAATACCCTGCGCAATACCCTGCGCAATACTCTGCAATACCCTGCGCAATACTCTGCAATACCCTGCGCAATACTCTGCAATACCCTGCGCAATACTCTGCAATACTCTGGTGCAATACTCTGCAATACCCTGGTGCAATACTCTGCAATACCCTGCGCAATACCCTGCAATACCCTGCGCAATACTCTGCAATACCCTGCGCAATACTCTGCAATACTCTGCAATACTCTGGTGCAATACTCTGCAATACCCTGCGCAATACCCTGCGCAATACTCTGCAATACCCTGGTGCAATACTCTGCAATACCCTGCGCAATACTCTGCAATACCCTGCGCAATACCCTGGTGCAATACTCTGCAATACTCTGGTGCAATACTCTGCAATACTCTGGTGCAATACTCTGCAATACCCTGCAAAATACTCTGCAATACCCTGCGCAATACCCTGCAAAATACTCTGCAATACCCTGGTGCAATACTCTGCAATACTCTGGTGCAATACTCTGCAATACCCTGCGCAATACTCTGCAATACCCTGCGCAATACCCTGCAAAATACTCTGCAATACCCTGGTGCAATACTCTGCAATACTCTGGTGCAATACTCTGCAATACCCTGCGCAATACTCTGCAATACCCTGCGCAATACCCTGCAAAATACTCTGCAATACCCTGGTGCAATACTCTGCAATACTCTGGTGCAATACCCTGCAATACCCTGCGCAATACTCTGCAATACTCTGGCGCAATACTCTGCAATACCCTGGTGCAATACTCTGCAATACCCTGCGCAATACTCTGCAATACTCTGGTGCAATACTCTGCAATACCCTGGTGCAATACCCTGCGCAATACTCTGCAATACTCTGCAATACTCTGGTGCAATACTCTGCAATACCCTGCAAAATACTCTGCAATACCCTGGTGCAATACTCTGCAATACCCTGCGCAATACTCTGCAATACCCTGCGCAATACCCTGGTGCAATACTCTGCAATACTCTGGTGCAATACTCTGCAATACTCTGGTGCAATACTCTTCAATACCCTGCAAAATACTCTGCAATACCCTGCGCAATACCCTGCAAAATACTCTGCAATACCCTGGTGCAATACTCTGCAATACTCTGGTGCAATACCCTGCGCAATACTCTGCAATACCCTGCGCAATACCCTGCGCAATACTCTGCAATACCCTGCAATACCCTGCGCAATACTCTGCAATACCCTGCGCAATATTCTGCAATACCCTGCGCAATACTCTGCAATACTCTGCAATACCCTGCGCAATATTCTGCAATACCCTGCGCAATACTCTGCAATACTCTGGTGCAATACTCTGCAATACCCTGCAAAATACTCTGCAATACCCTGCGCAATACCCTGCAAAATACTCTGCAATACCCTGGTGCAATACTCTGCAATACTCTGGTGCAATACTCTGCAATACCCTGCGCAATACTCTGCAATACCCTGCGCAATACCCTGCAAAATACTCTGCAATACCCTGGTGCAATACTCTGCAATACTCTGGTGCAATACTCTGCAATACCCTGCGCAATACTCTGCAATACCCTGCGCAATACCCTGCGCAATACCCTGCAAAATACTCTGCAATACCCTGGTGCAATACTCTGCAATACTCTGGTGCAATACTCTGCAATACCCTGGTGCAATACTCTGCAATACTCTGGCGCAATACTCTGCAATACCCTGCGCAATACTCTGCAATACCCTGCGCAATACCCTGCGCAATACTCTGCAATACCCTGGTGCAATACTCTGCAATACTCTGGTGCAATACTCTGCAATACCCTGCGCAATACTCTGCAATACCCTGCGCAATACTCTGCAATACTCTGGTGCAATACTCTGCAATACTCTGCAATACCCTGCGCAATACTCTGCAATACCCTGCGCAATACTCTGCAATACCCTGCGCAATACTCTGCAATACTCTGGTGCAATACTCTGCAATACCCTGGTGCAATACTCTGCAATACCCTGCGCAATACTCTGCAATACCCTGCGCAATTCTCTGCAATACTCTGGTGCAATACTCTGCAATACCCTGGTGCAATACCCTGCGCAATACTCTGCAATACCCTGCGCAATACCCTGCAATACCCTGCGCAATACTCTGCAATACCCTGCGCAATACTCTGCAATACTCTGCAATACTCTGGTGCAATACTCTGCAATACCCTGCGCAATACCCTGCAAAATACTCTGCAATACCCTGGTGCAATACTCTGCAATACTCTGGTGCAATACCCTGCAATACCCTGCGCAATACTCTGCAATACTCTGGCGCAATACTCTGCAATACCCTGGTGCAATACTCTGCAATACCCTGCGCAATACTCTGCAATACTCTGGTGCAATACTCTGCAATACCCTGGTGCAATACCCTGCGCAATACTCTGCAATACTCTGCAATACTCTGGTGCAATACTCTGCAATACCCTGCAAAATACTCTGCAATACCCTGGTGCAATACTCTGCAATACCCTGCGCAATACTCTGCAATACCCTGCGCAATACCCTGGTGCAATACTCTGCAATACTCTGGTGCAATACTCTGCAATACTCTGGTGCAATACTCTTCAATACCCTGCAAAATACTCTGCAATACCCTGCGCAATACCCTGCAAAATACTCTGCAATACCCTGGTGCAATACTCTGCAATACTCTGGTGCAATACCCTGCGCAATACTCTGCAATACCCTGCGCAATACCCTGCGCAATACTCTGCAATACCCTGCAATACCCTGCGCAATACTCTGCAATACCCTGCGCAATATTCTGCAATACCCTGCGCAATACTCTGCAATACTCTGCAATACCCTGCGCAATATTCTGCAATACCCTGCGCAATACTCTGCAATACTCTGGTGCAATACTCTGCAATACCCTGCAAAATACTCTGCAATACCCTGCGCAATACCCTGCAAAATACTCTGCAATACCCTGGTGCAATACTCTGCAATACTCTGGTGCAATACTCTGCAATACCCTGCGCAATACTCTGCAATACCCTGCGCAATACCCTGCAAAATACTCTGCAATACCCTGGTGCAATACTCTGCAATACTCTGGTGCAATACTCTGCAATACCCTGCGCAATACTCTGCAATACCCTGCGCAATACCCTGCAAAATACTCTGCAATACCCTGGTGCAATACTCTGCAATACTCTGGTGCAATACTCTGCAATACCCTGGTGCAATACTCTGCAATACTCTGGCGCAATACTCTGCAATACCCTGCGCAATACTCTGCAATACCCTGCGCAATACTCTGCAATACCCTGGTGCAATACTCTGCAATACTCTGGTGCAATACTCTGCAATACCCTGCGCAATACTCTGCAATACCCTGCGCAATACTCTGCAATACTCTGGTGCAATACTCTGCAATACTCTGCAATACCCTGCGCAATACTCTGCAATACCCTGCGCAATACTCTGCAATACCCTGCGCAATACTCTGCAATACTCTGGTGCAATACTCTGCAATACCCTGGTGCAATACTCTGCAATACCCTGCGCAATACTCTGCAATACCCTGCGCAATACTCTGCAATACCCTGCGCAATTCTCTGCAATACTCTGGTGCAATACTCTGCAATACCCTGGTGCAATACCCTGCGCAATACTCTGCAATACCCTGCGCAATACCCTGCAATACCCTGCGCAATACTCTGCAATACCCTGCGCAATACTCTGCAATACTCTGCAATACTCTGGTGCAATACTCTGCAATACCCTGCGCAATACCCTGCAAAATACTCTGCAATACCCTGGTGCAATACTCTGCAATACCCTGCGCAATACTCTGCAATACCCTGCGCAATACCCTGGTGCAATACTCTGCAATACTCTGGTGCAATACTCTGCAATACCCTGCGCAATATTCTGCAATACCCTGCGCAATACTCTGCAATACTCTGCAATACCCTGCGCAATATTCTGCAATACCCTGCGCAATACTCTGCAATACCCTGCGCAATACCCTGCAAAATACTCTGCAATACCCTGGTGCAATACTCTGCAATACACTGGTGCAATACTCTGCAATACCCTGCGCAATACTCTGCAATACCCTGCGCAATACTCTGCAATACTCTGGCGCAATACTCTGCAATACCCTGCGCAATACTCTGCAATACCCTGCGCAATACCCTGCGCAATACTCTGCAATACCCTGGTGCAATACTCTGCAATACTCTGGTGCAATACTCTGCAATACCCTGCGCAATACCCTGCAAAATACTCTGCAATACCCTGGTGCAATACTCTGCAATACTCTGGTGCAATACTCTGCAATACCCTGCGCAATATTCTGCAATACCCTGCGCAATACTCTGCAATACTCTGCAATACCCTGCGCAATATTCTGCAATACCCTGCGCAATACTCTGCAATACCCTGCGCAATACCCTGGTGCAATACTCTGCAATACTCTGGTGCAATACTCTGCAATACCCTGCGCAATACTCTGCAATACCCTGCGCAATACCCTGCAAAATACTCTGCAATACCCTGGTGCAATACACTGGTGCAATACTCTGCAATACCCTGCGCAATACTCTGCAATACCCTGCGCAATACCCTGCGCAATACCCTGCGCAATACTCTGCAATACCCTGGTGCAATACTCTGCAATACCCTGCGCAATACCCTGCAAAATACTCTGCAATACCCTGGTGCAATACTCTGCAATACCCTGCGCAATACTCTGCAATACCCTGCGCAATACTCTGCAATACCCTGCGCAATACCCTGGTGCAATACTCTGCAATACTCTGGTGCAATACTCTGCAATACCCTGCAAAATACTCTGCAATACCCTGCGCAATACCCTGCAAAATACTCTGCAATACCCTGGTGCAATACTCTGCAATACTCTGGTGCAATACCCTGCGCAATACTCTGCAATACCCTGCGCAATACCCTGCGCAATACTCTGCAATACCCTGCAATACCCTGCGCAATACTCTGCAATACCCTGCGCAATATTCTGCAATACCCTGCGCAATACTCTGCAATACTCTGCGCAATACCCTGGTGCAATACTCTGCAATACTCTGGTGCAATACTCTGCAATACCCTGCAAAATACTCTGCAATACCCTGCGCAATACCCTGCAAAATACTCTGCAATACCCTGGTGCAATACTCTGCAATACTCTGGTGCAATACTCTGCAATACCCTGCGCAATACTCTGCAATACCCTGCGCAATACCCTGCAAAATACTCTGCAATACCCTGGTGCAATACTCTGCAATACTCTGGTGCAATACTCTGCAATACCCTGGTGCAATACTCTGCAATACCCTGCGCAATACTCTGCAATACCCTGCGCAATACTCTGCAATACTCTGGTGCAATACTCTGCAATACCCTGGTGCAATACCCTGCGCAATACTCTGCAATACCCTGCGCAATACCCTGCAATACCCTGCGCAATACTCTGCAATACCCTGCGCAATACTCTGCAATACTCTGCAATACTCTGGTGCAATACTCTGCAATACCCTGCGCAATACCCTGCAAAATACTCTGCAATACCCTGCAAAATACTCTGCAATACCCTGGTGCAATACTCTGCAATACTCTGGTGCAATACTCTGCAATACCCTGCAAAATACTCTGCAATACCCTGCGCAATACCCTGCAAAATACTCTGCAATACCCTGGTGCAATACTCTGCAATACTCTGGTGCAATACTCTGCAATACCCTGCGCAATACTCTGCAATACCCTGCGCAATACCCTGCAAAATACTCTGCAATACCCTGGTGCAATACTCTGCAATACTCTGGTGCAATACTCTGCAATACCCTGCAATACCCTGCGCAATACTCTGCAATACCCTGGTGCAATACTCTGCAATACCCTGGTGCAATACTCTGCAATACCCTGCGCAATACTCTGCAATACCCTGCGCAATTCTCTGCAATACTCTGGTGCAATACTCTGCAATACCCTGGTGCAATACCCTGCGCAATACTCTGCAATACCCTGCGCAATACCCTGCAATACCCTGCGCAATACTCTGCAATACCCTGCGCAATACTCTGCAATACCCTGCGCAATACTCTGCAATACCCTGCGCAATACTCTGCAATACCCTGCGCAATACCCTGCAAAATACTCTGCAATACCCTGGTGCAATACTCTGCAATACCCTGCGCAATACTCTGCAATACCCTGCGCAATACCCTGCAAAATACTCTGCAATACCCTGGTGCAATACTCTGCAATACTCTGGTGCAATACTCTGCAATACCCTGCGCAATACTCTGCAATACCCTGCGCAATACCCTGCAAAATACTCTGCAATACCCTGCGCAATACTCTGCAATACCCTGCGCAATACTCTGCAATACTCTGGTGCAATACTCTGCAATACCCTGGTGCAATACTCTTCAATACCCTGGTGCAATACTCTGCAATACTCTGGTGCAATACTCTGCAATACTCTGGTGCAATACTCTGCAATACCCTGCAAAATACTCTGCAATACCCTGCGCAATACTCTGCAATACCCTGCGCAATATTCTGCAATACCCTGCGCAATACCCTGCAAAATACTCTGCAATACCCTGGTGCAATACTCTGCAATACTCTGGTGCAATACTCTGCAATACCCTGCGCAATACTCTGCAATGCCCTGGTGCAATACTCTGCAATACCCTGCGCAATACTCTGCAATACCCTGCGCAATACTCTGCAATACCCTGCGCAATACTCTGCAATACCCTGCACAATACTCTGCAATACCCTGCGCAATACCCTGCAAAATACTCTGCAATACCCTGGTGCAATACTCTGCAATACCCTGCGCAATACTCTGCAATACCCTGCGCAATACCCTGGTGCAATACTCTGCAATACTCTGGTGCAATACTCTGCAATACCCTGGTGCAATACTCTTCAATACCCTGGTGCAATACTCTGCAATACTCTGGTGCAATACTCTGCAATACTCTGGTGCAATACTCTGCAATACCCTGCAAAATACTCTGCAATACCCTGCGCAATACTCTGCAATACCCTGCGCAATATTCTGCAATACCCTGCGCAATACCCTGCAAAATACTCTGCAATACCCTGCGCAATACTCTGCAATACTCTGGTGCAATACTCTGCAATACCCTGGTGCAATACCCTGCGCAATACTCTGCAATACCCTGCGCAATACCCTGCAATACCCTGCGCAATACTCTGCAATACCCTGCGCAATACTCTGCAATACTCTGCAATACTCTGGTGCAATACTCTGCAATACCCTGCGCAATACCCTGCAAAATACTCTGCAATACCCTGGTGCAATACTCTGCAATACCCTGCGCAATACTCTGCAATACCCTGCGCAATACCCTGGTGCAATACTCTGCAATACTCTGGTGCAATACTCTGCAATACCCTGCAAAATACTCTGCAATACCCTGCGCAATACCCTGCAAAATACTCTGCAATACCCTGGTGCAATACTCTGCAATACTCTGGTGCAATACTCTGCAATACCCTGCGCAATACTCTGCAATACCCTGCGCAATACCCTGCAAAATACTCTGCAATACCCTGGTGCAATACTCTGCAATACTCTGGTGCAATACTCTGCAATACCCTGCAATACCCTGCGCAATACTCTGCAATACCCTGGTGCAATACTCTGCAATACCCTGGTGCAATACTCTGCAATACCCTGCGCAATACTCTGCAATACCCTGCGCAATTCTCTGCAATACTCTGGTGCAATACTCTGCAATACCCTGGTGCAATACCCTGCGCAATACTCTGCAATACCCTGCGCAATACCCTGCAATACCCTGCGCAATACTCTGCAATACCCTGCGCAATACTCTGCAATACCCTGCGCAATACTCTGCAATACCCTGCGCAATACTCTGCAATACCCTGCGCAATACCCTGCAAAATACTCTGCAATACCCTGGTGCAATACTCTGCAATACCCTGCGCAATACTCTGCAATACCCTGCGCAATACCCTGCAAAATACTCTGCAATACCCTGGTGCAATACTCTGCAATACTCTGGTGCAATACTCTGCAATACCCTGCGCAATACTCTGCAATACCCTGCGCAATACCCTGCAAAATACTCTGCAATACCCTGCGCAATACTCTGCAATACCCTGCGCAATACTCTGCAATACTCTGGTGCAATACTCTGCAATACCCTGGTGCAATACTCTTCAATACCCTGGTGCAATACTCTGCAATACTCTGGTGCAATACTCTGCAATACTCTGGTGCAATACTCTGCAATACCCTGCAAAATACTCTGCAATACCCTGCGCAATACTCTGCAATACCCTGCGCAATATTCTGCAATACCCTGCGCAATACCCTGCAAAATACTCTGCAATACCCTGGTGCAATACTCTGCAATACTCTGGTGCAATACTCTGCAATACCCTGCGCAATACTCTGCAATGCCCTGGTGCAATACTCTGCAATACCCTGCGCAATACTCTGCAATACCCTGCGCAATACTCTGCAATACCCTGCGCAATACTCTGCAATACCCTGCGCAATACTCTGCAATACCCTGCGCAATACTCTGCAATACCCTGCACAATACTCTGCAATACCCTGCGCAATACCCTGCAAAATACTCTGCAATACCCTGCGCAATACTCTGCAATACCCTGCGCAATACTCTGCAATACCCTGCGCAATACCCTGGTGCAATACTCTGCAATACTCTGGTGCAATACTCTGCAATACCCTGGTGCAATACTCTTCAATACCCTGGTGCAATACTCTGCAATACTCTGGTGCAATACTCTGCAATACTCTGGTGCAATACTCTGCAATACCCTGCAAAATACTCTGCAATACCCTGCGCAATACTCTGCAATACCCTGCGCAATATTCTGCAATACCCTGCGCAATACCCTGCAAAATACTCTGCAATACCCTGCGCAATACTCTGCAATACCCTGCGCAATACTCTGCAATACTCTGGTGCAATACTCTGCAATACCCTGCAAAATACTCTGCAATACCCTGCGCAATACCCTGCAAAATACTCTGCAATACCCTGGTGCAATACTCTGCAATACTCTGGTGCAATACTCTGCAATACCCTGCGCAATACTCTGCAATACCCTGCGCAATACCCTGCAAAATACTCTGCAATACCCTGGTGCAATACTCTGCAATACTCTGGTGCAATACTCTGCAATACCCTGCGCAATACTCTGCAATACCCTGCGCAATACCCTGCAAAATACTCTGCAATACCCTGGTGCAATACTCTGCAATACTCTGGTGCAATACTCTGCAATACCCTGCGCAATACTCTGCAATACCCTGCGCAATACCCTGCAAAATACTCTGCAATACCCTGCGCAATACTCTGCAATACCCTGCGCAATACTCTGCAATACTCTGGTGCAATACTCTGCAATACCCTGCAAAATACTCTGCAATACCCTGCGCAATACCCTGCAAAATACTCTGCAATACCCTGGTGCAATACTCTGCAATACTCTGGTGCAATACTCTGCAATACCCTGCGCAATACTCTGCAATACCCTGCGCAATACCCTGCAAAATACTCTGCAATACCCTGGTGCAATACTCTGCAATACTCTGGTGCAATACTCTGCAATACCCTGCGCAATACTCTGCAATACCCTGCGCAATACCCTGCAAAATACTCTGCAATACCCTGGTGCAATACTCTGCAATACTCTGGTGCAATACTCTGCAATACTCTGGTGCAATACTCTGCAATACCCTGGTGCAATACTCTGCAATACTCTGGCGCAATACTCTGCAATACCCTGCGCAATACTCTGCGCAATACTCTGCAATACCCTGGTGCAATACTCTGCAATACTCTGGTGCAATACTCTGCAATACCCTGCGCAATACTCTGCAATACTCTGGTGCAATACTCTGCAATACCCTGGTGCAATACTCTGCAATACCCTGCGCAATACTCTGCAATACCCTGCGCAATTCTCTGCAATACTCTGGTGCAATACTCTGCAATACCCTGCGCAATACTCTGCAATACCCTGCGCAATACCCTGCAATACCCTGCGCAATACTCTGCAATACCCTGCGCAATACTCTGCAATACTCTGCAATACTCTGGTGCAATACTCTGCAATACCCTGCGCAATACCCTGCAAAATACTCTGCAATACCCTGGTGCAATACTCTGCAATACTCTGGCGCAATACTCTGCAATACCCTGCGCAATACTCTGCAATACCCTGCGCAATACCCTGCGCAATACTCTGCAATACCCTGGTGCAATACTCTGCAATACTCTGGTGCAATACTCTGCAATACCCTGCGCAATACCCTGCAAAATACTCTGCAATACCCTGGTGCAATACTCTGCAATACTCTGGTGCAATACTCTGCAATACCCTGCGCAATATTCTGCAATACCCTGCGCAATACTCTGCAATACTCTGCAATACCCTGCGCAATATTCTGCAATACCCTGCGCAATACTCTGCAATACCCTGCGCAATACTCTGCAATACCCTGCGCAATTCTCTGCAATACTCTGCAATACTCTGGTGCAATACTCTGCAATACCCTGCGCAATACTCTGCAATACCCTGCGCAATACCCTGCAAAATACTCTGCAATACCCTGGTGCAATACTCTGCAATACACTGGTGCAATACTCTGCAATACTCTGCAATACCCTGCGCAATACCCTGCAAAATACTCTGCAATACCCTGGTGCAATACTCTGCAATACTCTGGTGCAATACTCTGCAATACTCTGGTGCAATACTCTGCAATACCCTGGTGCAATACTCTGCAATACTCTGGCGCAATACTCTGCAATACCCTGCGCAATACTCTGCGCAATACTCTGCAATACCCTGGTGCAATACTCTGCAATACTCTGGTGCAATACTCTGCAATACCCTGCGCAATACTCTGCAATACTCTGGTGCAATACTCTGCAATACCCTGGTGCAATACTCTGCAATACCCTGCGCAATACTCTGCAATACCCTGCGCAATTCTCTGCAATACTCTGGTGCAATACTCTGCAATACCCTGCGCAATACTCTGCAATACCCTGCGCAATACCCTGCAATACCCTGCGCAATACTCTGCAATACCCTGCGCAATACTCTGCAATACTCTGCAATACTCTGGTGCAATACTCTGCAATACCCTGCGCAATACCCTGCAAAATACTCTGCAATACCCTGGTGCAATACTCTGCAATACTCTGGTGCAATACTCTGCAATACCCTGCGCAATACCCTGCAAAATACTCTGCAATACCCTGGTGCAATACTCTGCAATACTCTGGTGCAATACTCTGCAATACCCTGCGCAATACCCTGCAAAATACTCTGCAATACCCTGGTGCAATACTCTGCAATACTCTGGTGCAATACTCTGCAATACCCTGCGCAATACCCTGCAAAATACTCTGCAATACCCTGGTGCAATACTCTGCAATACTCTGGTGCAATACTCTGCAATACCCTGCGCAATACCCTGCAAAATACTCTGCAATACCCTGGTGCAATACTCTGCAATACTCTGGTGCAATACTCTGCAATACCCTGCGCAATATTCTGCAATACCCTGCGCAATACTCTGCAATACTCTGCAATACCCTGCGCAATATTCTGCAATACCCTGCGCAATACTCTGCAATACCCTGCGCAATACCCTGGTGCAATACTCTGCAATACTCTGGTGCAATACTCTGCAATACCCTGCGCAATACTCTGCAATACCCTGCGCAATACCCTGCAAAATACTCTGCAATACCCTGGTGCAATACTCTGCAATACACTGGTGCAATACTCTGCAATACCCTGCGCAATACTCTGCAATACCCTGCGCAATACTCTGCAATACCCTGCGCAATTCTCTGCAATACTCTGGTGCAATACTCTGCAATACCCTGGTGCAATACCCTGCGCAATACTCTGCAATACCCTGCGCAATACCCTGCAATACTCTGCAATACTCTGGTGCAATACTCTGCAATACCCTGCGCAATACCCTGCAAAATACTCTGCAATACCCTGCGCAATACTCTGCAATACTCTGGTGCAATACTCTGCAATACTCTGGTGCAATACTCTGCAATACCCTGCAAAATACTCTGCAATACCCTGCGCAATACCCTGCGCAATACCCTGCGCAATACCCTGCAAAATACTCTGCAATACCCTGGTGCAATACTCTGCAATACTCTGGTGCAATACCCTGCGCAATACTCTGCAATACCCTGCGCAATACTCTGCAATACCCTGCAATACCCTGCGCAATACTCTGCAATACCCTGCGCAATATTCTGCAATACCCTGCGCAATACTCTGCAATACCCTGCGCAATATTCTGCAATACCCTGCGCAATACCCTGCAAAATACTCTGCAATACCCTGGTGCAATACTCTGCAATACTCTGGTGCAATACTCTGCAATACCCTGCGCAATACTCTGCAATACCCTGCGCAATACCCTGCAATACTCTGGCGCAATACTCTGCAATACCCTGCGCAATACCCTGCGCAATACTCTGCAATACCCTGCGCAATACTCTGCAATACCCTGCGCAATACTCTGCAATACCCTGCGCAATACTCTGCAATACTCTGGTGCAATACTCTGCAATACCCTGGTGCAATACTCTGCAATACCCTGCGCAATACCCTGCAATACCCTGCGCAATACTCTGCAATACCCTGCGCAATACTCTGCAATACTCTGCAATACTCTGGTGCAATACTCTGCAATACCCTGCGCAATACCCTGCGCAATACTCTGCAATACCCTGGTGCAATACTCTGCAATACCCTGCGCAATACTCTGCAATACCCTGCGCAATACCCTGGTGCAATACTCTGCAATACTCTGGTGCAATACTCTGCAATACTCTGGTGCAATACTCTGCAATACCCTGCAAAATACTCTGCAATACCCTGCGCAATACCCTGCAAAATACTCTGCAATACCCTGGTGCAATACTCTGCAATACTCTGGTGCAATACTCTGCAATACCCTGCGCAATACTCTGCAATACCCTGCGCAATACCCTGCAAAATACTCTGCAATACCCTGGTGCAATACTCTGCAATACTCTGGTGCAATACTCTGCAATACCCTGCGCAATACTCTGCAATACCCTGCGCAATACCCTGCAAAATACTCTGCAATACCCTGGTGCAATACTCTGCAATACTCTGGTGCAATACCCTGCAATACCCTGCGCAATACTCTGCAATACTCTGGCGCAATACTCTGCAATACCCTGGTGCAATACTCTGCAATACCCTGCGCAATACTCTGCAATACTCTGGTGCAATACTCTGCAATACCCTGGTGCAATACCCTGCGCAATACTCTGCAATACTCTGCAATACTCTGGTGCAATACTCTGCAATACCCTGCAAAATACTCTGCAATACCCTGGTGCAATACTCTGCAATACCCTGCGCAATACTCTGCAATACCCTGCGCAATACCCTGGTGCAATACTCTGCAATACTCTGGTGCAATACTCTGCAATACTCTGGTGCAATACTCTTCAATACCCTGCAAAATACTCTGCAATACCCTGCGCAATACCCTGCAAAATACTCTGCAATACCCTGGTGCAATACTCTGCAATACTCTGGTGCAATACCCTGCGCAATACTCTGCAATACCCTGCGCAATACCCTGCGCAATACTCTGCAATACCCTGCAATACCCTGCGCAATACTCTGCAATACCCTGCGCAATATTCTGCAATACCCTGCGCAATACTCTGCAATACTCTGCAATACCCTGCGCAATATTCTGCAATACCCTGCGCAATACTCTGCAATACTCTGGTGCAATACTCTGCAATACCCTGCAAAATACTCTGCAATACCCTGCGCAATACCCTGCAAAATACTCTGCAATACCCTGGTGCAATACTCTGCAATACTCTGGTGCAATACTCTGCAATACCCTGCGCAATACTCTGCAATACCCTGCGCAATACCCTGCAAAATACTCTGCAATACCCTGGTGCAATACTCTGCAATACTCTGGTGCAATACTCTGCAATACCCTGCGCAATACTCTGCAATACCCTGCGCAATACCCTGCGCAATACCCTGCAAAATACTCTGCAATACCCTGGTGCAATACTCTGCAATACTCTGGTGCAATACTCTGCAATACCCTGGTGCAATACTCTGCAATACTCTGGCGCAATACTCTGCAATACCCTGCGCAATACTCTGCAATACCCTGCGCAATACCCTGCGCAATACTCTGCAATACCCTGGTGCAATACTCTGCAATACTCTGGTGCAATACTCTGCAATACCCTGCGCAATACTCTGCAATACCCTGCGCAATACTCTGCAATACTCTGGTGCAATACTCTGCAATACTCTGCAATACCCTGCGCAATACTCTGCAATACCCTGCGCAATACTCTGCAATACCCTGCGCAATACTCTGCAATACCCTGCGCAATACTCTGCAATACTCTGGTGCAATACTCTGCAATACCCTGGTGCAATACTCTGCAATACCCTGCGCAATACTCTGCAATACCCTGCGCAATTCTCTGCAATACTCTGGTGCAATACTCTGCAATACCCTGGTGCAATACCCTGCGCAATACTCTGCAATACCCTGCGCAATACTCTGCAATACCCTGCGCAATACTCTGCAATACTCTGCAATACTCTGGTGCAATACTCTGCAATACCCTGCGCAATACCCTGCAAAATACTCTGCAATACCCTGGTGCAATACTCTGCAATACTCTGGTGCAATACCCTGCAATACCCTGCGCAATACTCTGCAATACTCTGGCGCAATACTCTGCAATACCCTGGTGCAATACTCTGCAATACCCTGCGCAATACTCTGCAATACTCTGGTGCAATACTCTGCAATACCCTGGTGCAATACCCTGCGCAATACTCTGCAATACTCTGCAATACTCTGGTGCAATACTCTGCAATACCCTGCAAAATACTCTGCAATACCCTGGTGCAATACTCTGCAATACCCTGCGCAATACTCTGCAATACCCTGCGCAATACCCTGGTGCAATACTCTGCAATACTCTGGTGCAATACTCTGCAATACTCTGGTGCAATACTCTTCAATACCCTGCAAAATACTCTGCAATACCCTGCGCAATACCCTGCAAAATACTCTGCAATACCCTGGTGCAATACTCTGCAATACTCTGGTGCAATACCCTGCGCAATACTCTGCAATACCCTGCGCAATACCCTGCGCAATACTCTGCAATACCCTGCAATACCCTGCGCAATACTCTGCAATACCCTGCGCAATATTCTGCAATACCCTGCGCAATACTCTGCAATACTCTGCAATACCCTGCGCAATATTCTGCAATACCCTGCGCAATACTCTGCAATACTCTGGTGCAATACTCTGCAATACCCTGCAAAATACTCTGCAATACCCTGCGCAATACCCTGCAAAATACTCTGCAATACCCTGGTGCAATACTCTGCAATACTCTGGTGCAATACTCTGCAATACCCTGCGCAATACTCTGCAATACCCTGCGCAATACCCTGCAAAATACTCTGCAATACCCTGGTGCAATACTCTGCAATACTCTGGTGCAATACTCTGCAATACCCTGCGCAATACTCTGCAATACCCTGCGCAATACCCTGCAAAATACTCTGCAATACCCTGGTGCAATACTCTGCAATACTCTGGTGCAATACTCTGCAATACCCTGGTGCAATACTCTGCAATACTCTGGCGCAATACTCTGCAATACCCTGCGCAATACTCTGCAATACCCTGCGCAATACTCTGCAATACCCTGGTGCAATACTCTGCAATACTCTGGTGCAATACTCTGCAATACCCTGCGCAATACTCTGCAATACCCTGCGCAATACTCTGCAATACTCTGGTGCAATACTCTGCAATACTCTGCAATACCCTGCGCAATACTCTGCAATACCCTGCGCAATACTCTGCAATACCCTGCGCAATACTCTGCAATACTCTGGTGCAATACTCTGCAATACCCTGGTGCAATACTCTGCAATACCCTGCGCAATACTCTGCAATACCCTGCGCAATACTCTGCAATACCCTGCGCAATTCTCTGCAATACTCTGGTGCAATACTCTGCAATACCCTGGTGCAATACCCTGCGCAATACTCTGCAATACCCTGCGCAATACCCTGCAATACCCTGCGCAATACTCTGCAATACCCTGCGCAATACTCTGCAATACTCTGCAATACTCTGGTGCAATACTCTGCAATACCCTGCGCAATACCCTGCAAAATACTCTGCAATACCCTGGTGCAATACTCTGCAATACCCTGCGCAATACTCTGCAATACCCTGCGCAATACCCTGGTGCAATACTCTGCAATACTCTGGTGCAATACTCTGCAATACCCTGCGCAATATTCTGCAATACCCTGCGCAATACTCTGCAATACTCTGCAATACCCTGCGCAATATTCTGCAATACCCTGCGCAATACTCTGCAATACCCTGCGCAATACCCTGCAAAATACTCTGCAATACCCTGGTGCAATACTCTGCAATACACTGGTGCAATACTCTGCAATACCCTGCGCAATACTCTGCAATACCCTGCGCAATACTCTGCAATACTCTGGCGCAATACTCTGCAATACCCTGCGCAATACTCTGCAATACCCTGCGCAATACCCTGCGCAATACTCTGCAATACCCTGGTGCAATACTCTGCAATACTCTGGTGCAATACTCTGCAATACCCTGCGCAATACCCTGCAAAATACTCTGCAATACCCTGGTGCAATACTCTGCAATACTCTGGTGCAATACTCTGCAATATTCTGCAATACCCTGCGCAATACTCTGCAATACTCTGCAATACCCTGCGCAATATTCTGCAATACCCTGCGCAATACTCTGCAATACCCTGCGCAATACCCTGGTGCAATACTCTGCAATACTCTGGTGCAATACTCTGCAATACCCTGCGCAATACTCTGCAATACCCTGCGCAATACCCTGCAAAATACTCTGCAATACCCTGGTGCAATACACTGGTGCAATACTCTGCAATACCCTGCGCAATACTCTGCAATACCCTGCGCAATACCCTGCGCAATACCCTGCGCAATACTCTGCAATACCCTGGTGCAATACTCTGCAATACCCTGCGCAATACCCTGCAAAATACTCTGCAATACCCTGGTGCAATACTCTGCAATACCCTGCGCAATACTCTGCAATACCCTGCGCAATACTCTGCAATACCCTGCGCAATACCCTGGTGCAATACTCTGCAATACTCTGGTGCAATACTCTGCAATACCCTGCAAAATACTCTGCAATACCCTGCGCAATACCCTGCAAAATACTCTGCAATACCCTGGTGCAATACTCTGCAATACTCTGGTGCAATACCCTGCGCAATACTCTGCAATACCCTGCGCAATACCCTGCGCAATACTCTGCAATACCCTGCAATACCCTGCGCAATACTCTGCAATACCCTGCGCAATATTCTGCAATACCCTGCGCAATACTCTGCAATACTCTGCGCAATACCCTGGTGCAATACTCTGCAATACTCTGGTGCAATACTCTGCAATACCCTGCAAAATACTCTGCAATACCCTGCGCAATACCCTGCAAAATACTCTGCAATACCCTGGTGCAATACTCTGCAATACTCTGGTGCAATACTCTGCAATACCCTGCGCAATACTCTGCAATACCCTGCGCAATACCCTGCAAAATACTCTGCAATACCCTGGTGCAATACTCTGCAATACCCTGGTGCAATACTCTGCAATACCCTGCGCAATACTCTGCAATACCCTGCGCAATACTCTGCAATACTCTGGTGCAATACTCTGCAATACCCTGGTGCAATACCCTGCGCAATACTCTGCAATACCCTGCGCAATACCCTGCAATACCCTGCGCAATACTCTGCAATACCCTGCGCAATACTCTGCAATACTCTGCAATACTCTGGTGCAATACTCTGCAATACCCTGCGCAATACCCTGCAAAATACTCTGCAATACCCTGCAAAATACTCTGCAATACCCTGGTGCAATACTCTGCAATACTCTGGTGCAATACTCTGCAATACCCTGCAAAATACTCTGCAATACCCTGCGCAATACCCTGCAAAATACTCTGCAATACCCTGGTGCAATACTCTGCAATACTCTGGTGCAATACTCTGCAATACCCTGCGCAATACTCTGCAATACCCTGCGCAATACCCTGCAAAATACTCTGCAATACCCTGGTGCAATACTCTGCAATACTCTGGTGCAATACTCTGCAATACCCTGCAATACCCTGCGCAATACTCTGCAATACCCTGGTGCAATACTCTGCAATACCCTGGTGCAATACTCTGCAATACCCTGCGCAATACTCTGCAATACCCTGCGCAATTCTCTGCAATACTCTGGTGCAATACTCTGCAATACCCTGGTGCAATACCCTGCGCAATACTCTGCAATACCCTGCGCAATACCCTGCAATACCCTGCGCAATACTCTGCAATACCCTGCGCAATACTCTGCAATACCCTGCGCAATACTCTGCAATACCCTGCGCAATACTCTGCAATACCCTGCGCAATACTCTGCAATACCCTGCGCAATACCCTGCAAAATACTCTGCAATACCCTGGTGCAATACTCTGCAATACCCTGCGCAATACTCTGCAATACCCTGCGCAATACCCTGCAAAATACTCTGCAATACCCTGGTGCAATACTCTGCAATACTCTGGTGCAATACTCTGCAATACCCTGCGCAATACTCTGCAATACCCTGCGCAATACCCTGCAAAATACTCTGCAATACCCTGCGCAATACTCTGCAATACCCTGCGCAATACTCTGCAATACTCTGGTGCAATACTCTGCAATACCCTGGTGCAATACTCTTCAATACCCTGGTGCAATACTCTGCAATACTCTGGTGCAATACTCTGCAATACTCTGGTGCAATACTCTGCAATACCCTGCAAAATACTCTGCAATACCCTGCGCAATACTCTGCAATACCCTGCGCAATATTCTGCAATACCCTGCGCAATACCCTGCAAAATACTCTGCAATACCCTGGTGCAATACTCTGCAATACTCTGGTGCAATACTCTGCAATACCCTGCGCAATACTCTGCAATGCCCTGGTGCAATACTCTGCAATACCCTGCGCAATACTCTGCAATACCCTGCGCAATACTCTGCAATACCCTGCGCAATACTCTGCAATACCCTGCACAATACTCTGCAATACCCTGCGCAATACCCTGCAAAATACTCTGCAATACCCTGGTGCAATACTCTGCAATACCCTGCGCAATACTCTGCAATACCCTGCGCAATACCCTGGTGCAATACTCTGCAATACTCTGGTGCAATACTCTGCAATACCCTGGTGCAATACTCTTCAATACCCTGGTGCAATACTCTGCAATACTCTGGTGCAATACTCTGCAATACTCTGGTGCAATACTCTGCAATACCCTGCAAAATACTCTGCAATACCCTGCGCAATACTCTGCAATACCCTGCGCAATATTCTGCAATACCCTGCGCAATACCCTGCAAAATACTCTGCAATACCCTGCGCAATACTCTGCAATACTCTGGTGCAATACTCTGCAATACCCTGGTGCAATACCCTGCGCAATACTCTGCAATACCCTGCGCAATACCCTGCAATACCCTGCGCAATACTCTGCAATACCCTGCGCAATACTCTGCAATACTCTGCAATACTCTGGTGCAATACTCTGCAATACCCTGCGCAATACCCTGCAAAATACTCTGCAATACCCTGGTGCAATACTCTGCAATACCCTGCGCAATACTCTGCAATACCCTGCGCAATACCCTGGTGCAATACTCTGCAATACTCTGGTGCAATACTCTGCAATACCCTGCAAAATACTCTGCAATACCCTGCGCAATACCCTGCAAAATACTCTGCAATACCCTGGTGCAATACTCTGCAATACTCTGGTGCAATACTCTGCAATACCCTGCGCAATACTCTGCAATACCCTGCGCAATACCCTGCAAAATACTCTGCAATACCCTGGTGCAATACTCTGCAATACTCTGGTGCAATACTCTGCAATACCCTGCAATACCCTGCGCAATACTCTGCAATACCCTGGTGCAATACTCTGCAATACCCTGGTGCAATACTCTGCAATACCCTGCGCAATACTCTGCAATACCCTGCGCAATTCTCTGCAATACTCTGGTGCAATACTCTGCAATACCCTGGTGCAATACCCTGCGCAATACTCTGCAATACCCTGCGCAATACCCTGCAATACCCTGCGCAATACTCTGCAATACCCTGCGCAATACTCTGCAATACCCTGCGCAATACTCTGCAATACCCTGCGCAATACTCTGCAATACCCTGCGCAATACCCTGCAAAATACTCTGCAATACCCTGGTGCAATACTCTGCAATACCCTGCGCAATACTCTGCAATACCCTGCGCAATACCCTGCAAAATACTCTGCAATACCCTGGTGCAATACTCTGCAATACTCTGGTGCAATACTCTGCAATACCCTGCGCAATACTCTGCAATACCCTGCGCAATACCCTGCAAAATACTCTGCAATACCCTGCGCAATACTCTGCAATACCCTGCGCAATACTCTGCAATACTCTGGTGCAATACTCTGCAATACCCTGGTGCAATACTCTTCAATACCCTGGTGCAATACTCTGCAATACTCTGGTGCAATACTCTGCAATACTCTGGTGCAATACTCTGCAATACCCTGCAAAATACTCTGCAATACCCTGCGCAATACTCTGCAATACCCTGCGCAATATTCTGCAATACCCTGCGCAATACCCTGCAAAATACTCTGCAATACCCTGGTGCAATACTCTGCAATACTCTGGTGCAATACTCTGCAATACCCTGCGCAATACTCTGCAATGCCCTGGTGCAATACTCTGCAATACCCTGCGCAATACTCTGCAATACCCTGCGCAATACTCTGCAATACCCTGCGCAATACTCTGCAATACCCTGCGCAATACTCTGCAATACCCTGCGCAATACTCTGCAATACCCTGCACAATACTCTGCAATACCCTGCGCAATACCCTGCAAAATACTCTGCAATACCCTGCGCAATACTCTGCAATACCCTGCGCAATACTCTGCAATACCCTGCGCAATACCCTGGTGCAATACTCTGCAATACTCTGGTGCAATACTCTGCAATACCCTGGTGCAATACTCTTCAATACCCTGGTGCAATACTCTGCAATACTCTGGTGCAATACTCTGCAATACTCTGGTGCAATACTCTGCAATACCCTGCAAAATACTCTGCAATACCCTGCGCAATACTCTGCAATACCCTGCGCAATATTCTGCAATACCCTGCGCAATACCCTGCAAAATACTCTGCAATACCCTGCGCAATACTCTGCAATACCCTGCGCAATACTCTGCAATACTCTGGTGCAATACTCTGCAATACCCTGCAAAATACTCTGCAATACCCTGCGCAATACCCTGCAAAATACTCTGCAATACCCTGGTGCAATACTCTGCAATACTCTGGTGCAATACTCTGCAATACCCTGCGCAATACTCTGCAATACCCTGCGCAATACCCTGCAAAATACTCTGCAATACCCTGGTGCAATACTCTGCAATACTCTGGTGCAATACTCTGCAATACCCTGCGCAATACTCTGCAATACCCTGCGCAATACCCTGCAAAATACTCTGCAATACCCTGGTGCAATACTCTGCAATACTCTGGTGCAATACTCTGCAATACCCTGCGCAATACTCTGCAATACCCTGCGCAATACCCTGCAAAATACTCTGCAATACCCTGCGCAATACTCTGCAATACCCTGCGCAATACTCTGCAATACTCTGGTGCAATACTCTGCAATACCCTGCAAAATACTCTGCAATACCCTGCGCAATACCCTGCAAAATACTCTGCAATACCCTGGTGCAATACTCTGCAATACTCTGGTGCAATACTCTGCAATACCCTGCGCAATACTCTGCAATACCCTGCGCAATACCCTGCAAAATACTCTGCAATACCCTGGTGCAATACTCTGCAATACTCTGGTGCAATACTCTGCAATACCCTGCGCAATACTCTGCAATACCCTGCGCAATACCCTGCAAAATACTCTGCAATACCCTGGTGCAATACTCTGCAATACTCTGGTGCAATACTCTGCAATACTCTGGTGCAATACTCTGCAATACCCTGGTGCAATACTCTGCAATACTCTGGCGCAATACTCTGCAATACCCTGCGCAATACTCTGCGCAATACTCTGCAATACCCTGGTGCAATACTCTGCAATACTCTGGTGCAATACTCTGCAATACCCTGCGCAATACTCTGCAATACTCTGGTGCAATACTCTGCAATACCCTGGTGCAATACTCTGCAATACCCTGCGCAATACTCTGCAATACCCTGCGCAATTCTCTGCAATACTCTGGTGCAATACTCTGCAATACCCTGCGCAATACTCTGCAATACCCTGCGCAATACCCTGCAATACCCTGCGCAATACTCTGCAATACCCTGCGCAATACTCTGCAATACTCTGCAATACTCTGGTGCAATACTCTGCAATACCCTGCGCAATACCCTGCAAAATACTCTGCAATACCCTGGTGCAATACTCTGCAATACTCTGGCGCAATACTCTGCAATACCCTGCGCAATACTCTGCAATACCCTGCGCAATACCCTGCGCAATACTCTGCAATACCCTGGTGCAATACTCTGCAATACTCTGGTGCAATACTCTGCAATACCCTGCGCAATACCCTGCAAAATACTCTGCAATACCCTGGTGCAATACTCTGCAATACTCTGGTGCAATACTCTGCAATACCCTGCGCAATATTCTGCAATACCCTGCGCAATACTCTGCAATACCCTGCGCAATATTCTGCAATACCCTGCGCAATACTCTGCAATACCCTGCGCAATACTCTGCAATACCCTGCGCAATTCTCTGCAATACTCTGCAATACTCTGGTGCAATACTCTGCAATACCCTGCGCAATACTCTGCAATACCCTGCGCAATACCCTGCAAAATACTCTGCAATACCCTGGTGCAATACTCTGCAATACACTGGTGCAATACTCTGCAATACTCTGCAATACCCTGCGCAATACCCTGCAAAATACTCTGCAATACCCTGGTGCAATACTCTGCAATACTCTGGTGCAATACTCTGCAATACTCTGGTGCAATACTCTGCAATACCCTGGTGCAATACTCTGCAATACTCTGGCGCAATACTCTGCAATACCCTGCGCAATACTCTGCGCAATACTCTGCAATACCCTGGTGCAATACTCTGCAATACTCTGGTGCAATACTCTGCAATACCCTGCGCAATACTCTGCAATACTCTGGTGCAATACTCTGCAATACCCTGGTGCAATACTCTGCAATACCCTGCGCAATACTCTGCAATACCCTGCGCAATTCTCTGCAATACTCTGGTGCAATACTCTGCAATACCCTGCGCAATACTCTGCAATACCCTGCGCAATACCCTGCAATACCCTGCGCAATACTCTGCAATACCCTGCGCAATACTCTGCAATACTCTGCAATACTCTGGTGCAATACTCTGCAATACCCTGCGCAATACCCTGCAAAATACTCTGCAATACCCTGGTGCAATACTCTGCAATACTCTGGTGCAATACTCTGCAATACCCTGCGCAATACCCTGCAAAATACTCTGCAATACCCTGGTGCAATACTCTGCAATACTCTGGTGCAATACTCTGCAATACCCTGCGCAATACCCTGCAAAATACTCTGCAATACCCTGGTGCAATACTCTGCAATACTCTGGTGCAATACTCTGCAATACCCTGCGCAATACCCTGCAAAATACTCTGCAATACCCTGGTGCAATACTCTGCAATACTCTGGTGCAATACTCTGCAATACCCTGCGCAATACCCTGCAAAATACTCTGCAATACCCTGGTGCAATACTCTGCAATACTCTGGTGCAATACTCTGCAATACCCTGCGCAATATTCTGCAATACCCTGCGCAATACTCTGCAATACTCTGCAATACCCTGCGCAATATTCTGCAATACCCTGCGCAATACTCTGCAATACCCTGCGCAATACCCTGGTGCAATACTCTGCAATACTCTGGTGCAATACTCTGCAATACCCTGCGCAATACTCTGCAATACCCTGCGCAATACCCTGCAAAATACTCTGCAATACCCTGGTGCAATACTCTGCAATACACTGGTGCAATACTCTGCAATACCCTGCGCAATACTCTGCAATACCCTGCGCAATACCCTGCGCAATACTCTGCAATACCCTGGTGCAATACTCTGCAATACTCTGGTGCAATACTCTGCAATACCCTGCGCAATACCCTGCAAAATACTCTGCAATACCCTGGTGCAATACTCTGCAATACCCTGCGCAATACTCTGCAATACCCTGCGCAATACTCTGCAATACCCTGCGCAATACCCTGGTGCAATACTCTGCAATACTCTGGTGCAATACTCTGCAATACCCTGCAAAATACTCTGCAATACCCTGCGCAATACCCTGCAAAATACTCTGCAATACCCTGGTGCAATACTCTGCAATACTCTGGTGCAATACCCTGCGCAATACTCTGCAATACCCTGCGCAATACCCTGCGCAATACTCTGCAATACCCTGCAATACCCTGCGCAATACTCTGCAATACCCTGCGCAATATTCTGCAATACCCTGCGCAATACTCTGCAATACTCTGCGCAATACCCTGGTGCAATACTCTGCAATACTCTGGTGCAATACTCTGCAATACCCTGCAAAATACTCTGCAATACCCTGCGCAATACCCTGCAAAATACTCTGCAATACCCTGGTGCAATACTCTGCAATACTCTGCAATACCCTGCGCAATACTCTGCAATACCCTGCGCAATACCCTGCAAAATACTCTGCAATACCCTGGTGCAATACTCTGCAATACTCTGGTGCAATACTCTGCAATACCCTGGTGCAATACTCTGCAATACCCTGCGCAATACTCTGCAATACCCTGCGCAATACTCTGCAATACTCTGGTGCAATACTCTGCAATACCCTGGTGCAATACCCTGCGCAATACTCTGCAATACCCTGCGCAATACCCTGCAATACCCTGCGCAATACTCTGCAATACCCTGCGCAATACTCTGCAATACTCTGCAATACTCTGGTGCAATACTCTGCAATACCCTGCGCAATACCCTGCAAAATACTCTGCAATACCCTGGTGCAATACTCTGCAATACCCTGCGCAATACTCTGCAATACCCTGCGCAATACTCTGCAATACTCTGGTGCAATACTCTGCAATACTCTGGTGCAATACTCTGCAATACCCTGCGCAATATTCTGCAATACCCTGCGCAATACTCTGCAATACCCTGCGCAATATTCTGCAATACCCTGCGCAATACTCTGCAATACCCTGCGCAATACCCTGGTGCAATACTCTGCAATACTCTGGTGCAATACTCTGCAATACCCTGCAAAATACTCTGCAATACCCTGCGCAATACCCTGCAAAATACTCTGCAATACCCTGGTGCAATACTCTGCAATACTCTGGTGCAATACTCTGCAATACCCTGCGCAATACTCTGCAATACCCTGCGCAATACCCTGCAAAATACTCTGCAATACCCTGGTGCAATACTCTGCAATACCCTGCGCAATACTCTGCAATACCCTGCGCAATACTCTGCAATACTCTGGCGCAATACTCTGCAATACCCTGCGCAATACTCTGCAATACCCTGCGCAATACTCTGCAATACTCTGCAATACCCTGCGCAATACTCTGCAATACCCTGCGCAATACTCTGCAATACTCTGGTGCAATACTCTGCAATACCCTGGTGCAATACCCTGCAATACCCTGCGCAATACTCTGCAATACCCTGCGCAATACTCTGCAATACCCTGCGCAATACTCTGCAATACTCTGGTGCAATACTCTGCAATACCCTGGTGCAATACTCTGCAATACCCTGCGCAATACTCTGCAATACCCTGCGCAATACCCTGCAATACTCTGCAATACTCTGGTGCAATACTCTGCAATACCCTGCGCAATACCCTGCAAAATACTCTGCAATACCCTGCGCAATACTCTGCAATACTCTGCAATACCCTGCGCTATACCCTGGTGCAATACTCTGCAATACTCTGGTGCAATACTCTGCAATACTCTGGTGCAATACTCTGCAATACCCTGCAAAATACTCTGCAATACCCTGCGCAATACTCTGCAATACCCTGCGCAATACCCTGCGCAATACCCTGCAAAATACTCTGCAATACCCTGGTGCAATACTCTGCAATACTCTGGTGCAATACCCTGCGCAATACTCTGCAATACCCTGCGCAATACTCTGCAATACCCTGCAATACCCTGCGCAATACTCTGCAATACCCTGCGCAATATTCTGCAATACCCTGCGCAATACTCTGCAATACCCTGCGCAATATTCTGCAATACCCTGCGCAATACCCTGCAAAATACTCTGCAATACCCTGGTGCAATACTCTGCAATACTCTGGTGCAATACTCTGCAATACCCTGCGCAATACTCTGCAATACCCTGCGCAATACCCTGCGCAATACTCTGCAATACCCTGCGCAATACTCTGCAATACCCTGCGCAATACTCTGCAATACCCTGCGCAATACTCTGCAATACTCTGGTGCAATACTCTGCAATACCCTGCGCAATACCCTGCAATACCCTGCGCAATACTCTGCAATACCCTGCGCAATACTCTGCAATACTCTGCAATACTCTGCAATACCCTGCGCAATATTCTGCAATACCCTGCGCAATACCCTGGTGCAATACTCTGCAATACTCTGGTGCAATACTCTGCAATACCCTGCAAAATACTCTGCAATACCCTGCGCAATACCCTGCAAAATACTCTGCAATACCCTGGTGCAATACTCTGCAATACTCTGGTGCAATACTCTGCAATACCCTGCGCAATACTCTGCAATACCCTGCGCAATACCCTGCAAAATACTCTGCAATACCCTGGTGCAATACTCTGCAATACTCTGGTGCAATACCCTGCAATACCCTGCGCAATACTCTGCAATACTCTGGTGCAATACTCTGCAATACCCTGCGCAATACTCTGCAATACTCTGGTGCAATACTCTGCAATACCCTGGTGCAATACCCTGCGCAATACTCTGCAATACTCTGCAATACTCTGGTGCAATACTCTGCAATACCCTGCAAAATACTCTGCAATACCCTGGTGCAATACTCTGCAATACCCTGCGCAATACTCTGCAATACCCTGCGCAATACCCTGGTGCAATACTCTGCAATACTCTGGTGCAATACTCTGCAATACTCTGGTGCAATACTCTTCAATACCCTGCAAAATACTCTGCAATACCCTGCGCAATACCCTGCAAAATACTCTGCAATACCCTGGTGCAATACTCTGCAATACTCTGGTGCAATACCCTGCGCAATACTCTGCAATACCCTGCGCAATACCCTGCGCAATACCCTGCAATACCCTGCGCAATACTCTGCAATACCCTGCGCAATATTCTGCAATACCCTGCGCAATACTCTGCAATACTCTGCAATACCCTGCGCAATATTCTGCAATACCCTGCGCAATACTCTGCAATACTCTGGTGCAATACTCTGCAATACCCTGCAAAATACTCTGCAATACCCTGCGCAATACCCTGCAAAATACTCTGCAATACCCTGGTGCAATACTCTGCAATACTCTGGTGCAATACTCTGCAATACCCTGCGCAATACTCTGCAATACCCTGCGCAATACCCTGCAAAATACTCTGCAATACCCTGGTGCAATACTCTGCAATACTCTGGTGCAATACTCTGCAATACCCTGCGCAATACTCTGCAATACCCTGCGCAATACCCTGCAAAATACTCTGCAATACCCTGGTGCAATACTCTGCAATACTCTGGTGCAATACTCTGCAATACCCTGGTGCAATACTCTGCAATACTCTGGCGCAATACTCTGCAATACCCTGCGCAATACTCTGCAATACCCTGCGCAATACCCTGCGCAATACTCTGCAATACCCTGGTGCAATACTCTGCAATACTCTGGTGCAATACTCTGCAATACCCTGCGCAATACTCTGCAATACCCTGCGCAATACTCTGCAATACTCTGGTGCAATACTCTGCAATACTCTGCAATACCCTGCGCAATACTCTGCAATACCCTGCGCAATACTCTGCAATACCCTGCGCAATACTCTGCAATACTCTGGTGCAATACTCTGCAATACCCTGGTGCAATACTCTGCAATACCCTGCGCAATACTCTGCAATACCCTGCGCAATACTCTGCAATACCCTGCGCAATTCTCTGCAATACTCTGGTGCAATACTCTGCAATACCCTGGTGCAATACCCTGCGCAATACTCTGCAATACCCTGCGCAATACCCTGCAATACCCTGCGCAATACTCTGCAATACCCTGCGCAATACTCTGCAATACTCTGCAATACTCTGGTGCAATACTCTGCAATACCCTGCGCAATACCCTGCAAAATACTCTGCAATACCCTGGTGCAATACTCTGCAATACTCTGGTGCAATACCCTGCAATACCCTGCGCAATACTCTGCAATACTCTGGCGCAATACTCTGCAATACCCTGGTGCAATACTCTGCAATACCCTGCGCAATACTCTGCAATACTCTGGTGCAATACTCTGCAATACCCTGGTGCAATACCCTGCGCAATACTCTGCAATACTCTGCAATACTCTGGTGCAATACTCTGCAATACCCTGCAAAATACTCTGCAATACCCTGGTGCAATACTCTGCAATACCCTGCGCAATACTCTGCAATACCCTGCGCAATACCCTGGTGCAATACTCTGCAATACTCTGGTGCAATACTCTGCAATACTCTGGTGCAATACTCTTCAATACCCTGCAAAATACTCTGCAATACCCTGCGCAATACCCTGCAAAATACTCTGCAATACCCTGGTGCAATACTCTGCAATACTCTGGTGCAATACCCTGCGCAATACTCTGCAATACCCTGCGCAATACCCTGCGCAATACTCTGCAATACCCTGCAATACCCTGCGCAATACTCTGCAATACCCTGCGCAATATTCTGCAATACCCTGCGCAATACTCTGCAATACTCTGCAATACCCTGCGCAATATTCTGCAATACCCTGCGCAATACTCTGCAATACTCTGGTGCAATACCCTGCAAAATACTCTGCAATACCCTGCGCAATACCCTGCAAAATACTCTGCAATACCCTGGTGCAATACTCTGCAATACCCTGCGCAATACTCTGCAATACCCTGCGCAATACCCTGCAAAATACTCTGCAATACCCTGGTGCAATACACTGGTGCAATACTCTGCAATACCCTGCGCAATACTCTGCAATACCCTGCGCAATACCCTGCGCAATACTCTGCAATACCCTGGTGCAATACTCTGCAATACCCTGCGCAATACCCTGCAAAATACTCTGCAATACCCTGGTGCAATACTCTGCAATACCCTGCGCAATACTCTGCAATACCCTGCGCAATACTCTGCAATACCCTGCGCAATACCCTGGTGCAATACTCTGCAATACTCTGGTGCAATACTCTGCAATACCCTGCAAAATACTCTGCAATACCCTGCGCAATACCCTGCAAAATACTCTGCAATACCCTGCAAAATACTCTGCAATACCCTGGTGCAATACCCTGCGCAATACTCTGCAATACCCTGCGCAATACCCTGCGCAATACTCTGCAATACCCTGCAATACCCTGCGCAATACTCTGCAATACCCTGCGCAATATTCTGCAATACCCTGCGCAATACTCTGCAATACTCTGCGCAATACCCTGGTGCAATACTCTGCAATACTCTGGTGCAATACTCTGCAATACCCTGCAAAATACTCTGCAATACCCTGCGCAATACCCTGCAAAATACTCTGCAATACCCTGGTGCAATACTCTGCAATACTCTGGTGCAATACTCTGCAATACCCTGCGCAATACTCTGCAATACCCTGCGCAATACCCTGCAAAATACTCTGCAATACCCTGGTGCAATACTCTGCAATACTCTGGTGCAATACTCTGCAATACCCTGGTGCAATACTCTGCAATACCCTGCGCAATACTCTGCAATACCCTGCGCAATACTCTGCAATACTCTGGTGCAATACTCTGCAATACCCTGGTGCAATACCCTGCGCAATACTCTGCAATACCCTGCGCAATACCCTGCAATACCCTGCGCAATACTCTGCAATACCCTGCGCAATACTCTGCAATACTCTGCAATACTCTGGTGCAATACTCTGCAATACCCTGCGCAATACCCTGCAAAATACTCTGCAATACCCTGGTGCAATACTCTGCAATACCCTGCGCAATACTCTGCAATACCCTGCGCAATACCCTGGTGCAATACTCTGCAATACTCTGGTGCAATACTCTGCAATACCCTGCAAAATACTCTGCAATACCCTGCGCAATACCCTGCAAAATACTCTGCAATACCCTGGTGCAATACTCTGCAATACTCTGGTGCAATACTCTGCAATACCCTGCGCAATACTCTGCAATACCCTGCGCAATACCCTGCAAAATACTCTGCAATACCCTGGTGCAATACTCTGCAATACTCTGGTGCAATACTCTGCAATACCCTGCAATACCCTGCGCAATACTCTGCAATACCCTGGTGCAATACTCTGCAATACCCTGGTGCAATACTCTGCAATACCCTGCGCAATACTCTGCAATACCCTGCGCAATTCTCTGCAATACTCTGGTGCAATACTCTGCAATACCCTGGTGCAATACCCTGCGCAATACTCTGCAATACCCTGCGCAATACCCTGCAATACCCTGCGCAATACTCTGCAATACCCTGCGCAATACTCTGCAATACCCTGCGCAATACTCTGCAATACCCTGCGCAATACTCTGCAATACCCTGCGCAATACCCTGCAAAATACTCTGCAATACCCTGGTGCAATACTCTGCAATACCCTGCGCAATACTCTGCAATACCCTGCGCAATACCCTGCAAAATACTCTGCAATACCCTGGTGCAATACTCTGCAATACTCTGGTGCAATACTCTGCAATACCCTGCGCAATACTCTGCAATACCCTGCGCAATACCCTGCAAAATACTCTGCAATACCCTGCGCAATACTCTGCAATACCCTGCGCAATACTCTGCAATACTCTGGTGCAATACTCTGCAATACCCTGGTGCAATACTCTTCAATACCCTGGTGCAATACTCTGCAATACTCTGGTGCAATACTCTGCAATACTCTGGTGCAATACTCTGCAATACCCTGCAAAATACTCTGCAATACCCTGCGCAATACTCTGCAATACCCTGCGCAATATTCTGCAATACCCTGCGCAATACCCTGCAAAATACTCTGCAATACCCTGGTGCAATACTCTGCAATACTCTGGTGCAATACTCTGCAATACCCTGCGCAATACTCTGCAATGCCCTGGTGCAATACTCTGCAATACCCTGCGCAATACTCTGCAATACCCTGCGCAATACTCTGCAATACCCTGCGCAATACTCTGCAATACCCTGCGCAATACTCTGCAATACCCTGCGCAATACTCTGCAATACCCTGCACAATACTCTGCAATACCCTGCGCAATACCCTGCAAAATACTCTGCAATACCCTGCGCAATACTCTGCAATACCCTGCGCAATACTCTGCAATACCCTGCGCAATACCCTGGTGCAATACTCTGCAATACTCTGGTGCAATACTCTGCAATACCCTGGTGCAATACTCTTCAATACCCTGGTGCAATACTCTGCAATACTCTGGTGCAATACTCTGCAATACTCTGGTGCAATACTCTGCAATACCCTGCAAAATACTCTGCAATACCCTGCGCAATACTCTGCAATACCCTGCGCAATATTCTGCAATACCCTGCGCAATACCCTGCAAAATACTCTGCAATACCCTGGTGCAATACTCTGCAATACTCTGGTGCAATACTCTGCAATACCCTGCGCAATACTCTGCAATACCCTGCGCAATACCCTGCAAAATACTCTGCAATACCCTGCGCAATACTCTGCAATACCCTGCGCAATACTCTGCAATACTCTGGTGCAATACTCTGCAATACCCTGCAAAATACTCTGCAATACCCTGCGCAATACCCTGCAAAATACTCTGCAATACCCTGGTGCAATACTCTGCAATACTCTGGTGCAATACTCTGCAATACCCTGCGCAATACTCTGCAATACCCTGCGCAATACCCTGCAAAATACTCTGCAATACCCTGGTGCAATACTCTGCAATACTCTGGTGCAATACTCTGCAATACCCTGCGCAATACTCTGCAATACCCTGCGCAATACCCTGCAAAATACTCTGCAATACCCTGGTGCAATACTCTGCAATACTCTGGTGCAATACTCTGCAATACCCTGGTGCAATACTCTGCAATACTCTGGCGCAATACTCTGCAATACCCTGCGCAATACTCTGCGCAATACTCTGCAATACCCTGGTGCAATACTCTGCAATACTCTGGTGCAATACTCTGCAATACCCTGCGCAATACTCTGCAATACTCTGGTGCAATACTCTGCAATACCCTGGTGCAATACTCTGCAATACCCTGCGCAATACTCTGCAATACCCTGCGCAATTCTCTGCAATACTCTGGTGCAATACTCTGCAATACCCTGCGCAATACTCTGCAATACCCTGCGCAATACCCTGCAATACCCTGCGCAATACTCTGCAATACCCTGCGCAATACTCTGCAATACTCTGCAATACTCTGGTGCAATACTCTGCAATACCCTGCGCAATACCCTGCAAAATACTCTGCAATACCCTGGTGCAATACTCTGCAATACTCTGGCGCAATACTCTGCAATACCCTGCGCAATACTCTGCAATACCCTGCGCAATACTCTGCAAAATACTCTGCAATACCCTGGTGCAATACTCTGCAATACCCTGGTGCAATACTCTGCAATACTCTGGTGCAATACTCTGCAATACCCTGCGCAATACCCTGCAAAATACTCTGCAATACCCTGGTGCAATACTCTGCAATACTCTGGTGCAATACTCTGCAATACCCTGCGCAATATTCTGCAATACCCTGCGCAATACTCTGCAATACCCTGCGCAATACCCTGGTGCAATACTCTGCAATACTCTGGTGCAATACTCTGCAATACCCTGCGCAATACTCTGCAATACCCTGCGCAATACCCTGCAAAATACTCTGCAATACCCTGGTGCAATACTCTGCAATACACTGGTGCAATACTCTGCAATACCCTGCGCAATACTCTGCAATACCCTGCGCAATACCCTGCAAAATACTCTGCAATACCCTGGTGCAATACTCTGCAATACTCTGGTGCAATACTCTGCAATACTCTGGTGCAATACTCTGCAATACCCTGGTGCAATACTCTGCAATACTCTGGCGCAATACTCTGCAATACCCTGCGCAATACTCTGCGCAATACTCTGCAATACCCTGGTGCAATACTCTGCAATACTCTGGTGCAATACTCTGCAATACCCTGCGCAATACTCTGCAATACCCTGGTGCAATACTCTGCAATACCCTGGTGCAATACTCTGCAATACCCTGCGCAATACTCTGCAATACCCTGCGCAATTCTCTGCAATACTCTGGTGCAATACTCTGCAATACCCTGCGCAATACTCTGCAATACCCTGCGCAATACCCTGCAATACCCTGCGCAATACTCTGCAATACCCAGCGCAATACTCTGCAATACTCTGGTGCAATACTCTGCAATACCCTGCGCAATACCCTGCAAAATACTCTGCAATACCCTGGTGCAATACTCTGCAATACTCTGGTGCAATACCCTGCGCAATACCCTGCAAAATACTCTGCAATACCCTGGTGCAATACTCTGCAATACTCTGGTGCAATACTCTGCAATACCCTGCGCAATACCCTGCAAAATACTCTGCAATACCCTGGTGCAATACTCTGCAATACTCTGGTGCAATACTCTGCAATACCCTGCGCAATACCCTGCAAAATACTCTGCAATACCCTGGTGCAATACTCTGCAATACTCTGGTGCAATACTCTGCAATACCCTGCGCAATACCCTGCAAAATACTCTGCAATACCCTGGTGCAATACTCTGCAATACTCTGGTGCAATACTCTGCAATACCCTGCGCAATATTCTGCAATACCCTGCGCAATACTCTGCAATACTCTGCAATACTCTGCAATACCCTGCGCAATATTCTGCAATACCCTGCGCAATACTCTGCAATACCCTGCGCAATACCCTGGTGCAATACTCTGCAATACTCTGGTGCAATACTCTGCAATACCCTGCGCAATACTCTGCAATACCCTGCGCAATACCCTGCAAAATACTCTGCAATACCCTGGTGCAATACTCTGCAATACACTGGTGCAATACTCTGCAATACCCTGCGCAATACTCTGCAATACCCTGCGCAATACCCTGCGCAATACTCTGCAATACCCTGGTGCAATACTCTGCAATACTCTGGTGCAATACTCTGCAATACCCTGCGCAATACCCTGCAAAATACTCTGCAATACCCTGGTGCAATACTCTGCAATACCCTGCGCAATACTCTGCAATACCCTGCGCAATACTCTGCAATACCCTGCGCAATACCCTGGTGCAATACTCTGCAATACTCTGGTGCAATACTCTGCAATACCCTGCAAAATACTCTGCAATACCCTGCGCAATACCCTGCAAAATACTCTGCAATACCCTGGTGCAATACTCTGCAATACTCTGGTGCAATACCCTGCGCAATACTCTGCAATACCCTGCGCAATACCCTGCGCAATACTCTGCAATACCCTGCAATACCCTGCGCAATACTCTGCAATACCCTGCGCAATATTCTGCAATACCCTGCGCAATACTCTGCAATACTCTGCGCAATACCCTGGTGCAATACTCTGCAATACTCTGGTGCAATACTCTGCAATACCCTGCAAAATACTCTGCAATACCCTGCGCAATACCCTGCAAAATACTCTGCAATACCCTGGTGCAATACTCTGCAATACTCTGGTGCAATACTCTGCAATACCCTGCGCAATACTCTGCAATACCCTGCGCAATACCCTGCAAAATACTCTGCAATACCCTGGTGCAATACTCTGCAATACTCTGGTGCAATACTCTGCAATACCCTGGTGCAATACTCTGCAATACCCTGCGCAATACTCTGCAATACCCTGCGCAATACTCTGCAATACTCTGGTGCAATACTCTGCAATACCCTGGTGCAATACCCTGCACAATACTCTGCAATACCCTGCGCAATACCCTGCAATACCCTGCGCAATACTCTGCAATACCCTGCGCAATACTCTGCAATACTCTGGTGCAATACTCTGCAATACTCTGGTGCAATACTCTGCAATACCCTGCAAAATACTCTGCAATACCCTGCGCAATACTCTGCAATACCCTGCGCAATATTCTGCAATACCCTGCGCAATACCCTGCAAAATACTCTGCAATACCCTGGTGCAATACTCTGCAATACTCTGGTGCAATACTCTGCAATACCCTGCGCAATACTCTGCAATGCCCTGGTGCAATACTCTGCAATACCCTGCGCAATACTCTGCAATACCCTGCGCAATACTCTGCAATACCCTGCGCAATACTCTGCAATACCCTGCGCAATACTCTGCAATACCCTGCACAATACCCTGGTGCAATACTCTGCAATACTCTGGTGCAATACTCTGCAATACCCTGCAAAATACTCTGCAATACCCTGCGCAATACCCTGCAAAATACTCTGCAATACCCTGGTGCAATACTCTGCAATACTCTGGTGCAATACTCTGCAATACCCTGCGCAATACTCTGCAATACCCTGCGCAATACCCTGCAAAATACTCTGCAATACCCTGGTGCAATACTCTGCAATACTCTGGTGCAATACTCTGCAATACCCTGCAATACCCTGCGCAATACTCTGCAATACCCTGGTGCAATACTCTGCAATACCCTGGTGCAATACTCTGCAATACCCTGCGCAATACTCTGCAATACCCTGCGCAATTCTCTGCAATACTCTGGTGCAATACTCTGCAATACCCTGGTGCAATACCCTGCGCAATACTCTGCAATACCCTGCGCAATACCCTGCAATACCCTGCGCAATACTCTGCAATACCCTGCGCAATACTCTGCAATACCCTGCGCAATACTCTGCAATACCCTGCGCAATACTCTGCAATACCCTGCGCAATACCCTGCAAAATACTCTGCAATACCCTGGTGCAATACTCTGCAATACCCTGCGCAATACTCTGCAATACCCTGCGCAATACCCTGCAAAATACTCTGCAATACCCTGGTGCAATACTCTGCAATACTCTGGTGCAATACTCTGCAATACCCTGCGCAATACTCTGCAATACCCTGCGCAATACCCTGCAAAATACTCTGCAATACCCTGCGCAATACTCTGCAATACCCTGCGCAATACTCTGCAATACTCTGGTGCAATACTCTGCAATACCCTGGTGCAATACTCTTCAATACCCTGGTGCAATACTCTGCAATACTCTGGTGCAATACTCTGCAATACTCTGGTGCAATACTCTGCAATACCCTGCAAAATACTCTGCAATACCCTGCGCAATACTCTGCAATACCCTGCGCAATATTCTGCAATACCCTGCGCAATACCCTGCAAAATACTCTGCAATACCCTGGTGCAATACTCTGCAATACTCTGGTGCAATACTCTGCAATACCCTGCGCAATACTCTGCAATGCCCTGGTGCAATACTCTGCAATACCCTGCGCAATACTCTGCAATACCCTGCGCAATACTCTGCAATACCCTGCGCAATACTCTGCAATACCCTGCGCAATACTCTGCAATACCCTGCACAATACTCTGCAATACCCTGCGCAATACCCTGCAAAATACTCTGCAATACCCTGCGCAATACTCTGCAATACCCTGCGCAATACTCTGCAATACCCTGCGCAATACCCTGGTGCAATACTCTGCAATACTCTGGTGCAATACTCTGCAATACCCTGGTGCAATACTCTTCAATACCCTGGTGCAATACTCTGCAATACTCTGGTGCAATACTCTGCAATACTCTGGTGCAATACTCTGCAATACCCTGCAAAATACTCTGCAATACCCTGCGCAATACTCTGCAATACCCTGCGCAATATTCTGCAATACCCTGCGCAATACCCTGCAAAATACTCTGCAATACCCTGGTGCAATACTCTGCAATACTCTGGTGCAATACTCTGCAATACCCTGCGCAATACTCTGCAATACCCTGCGCAATACCCTGCAAAATACTCTGCAATACCCTGCGCAATACTCTGCAATACCCTGCGCAATACTCTGCAATACTCTGGTGCAATACTCTGCAATACCCTGCAAAATACTCTGCAATACCCTGCGCAATACCCTGCAAAATACTCTGCAATACCCTGGTGCAATACTCTGCAATACTCTGGTGCAATACTCTGCAATACCCTGCGCAATACTCTGCAATACCCTGCGCAATACCCTGCAAAATACTCTGCAATACCCTGGTGCAATACTCTGCAATACTCTGGTGCAATACTCTGCAATACCCTGCGCAATACTCTGCAATACCCTGCGCAATACCCTGCAAAATACTCTGCAATACCCTGGTGCAATACTCTGCAATACTCTGGTGCAATACTCTGCAATACCCTGGTGCAATACTCTGCAATACTCTGGCGCAATACTCTGCAATACCCTGCGCAATACTCTGCGCAATACTCTGCAATACCCTGGTGCAATACTCTGCAATACTCTGGTGCAATACTCTGCAATACCCTGCGCAATACTCTGCAATACTCTGGTGCAATACTCTGCAATACCCTGGTGCAATACTCTGCAATACCCTGCGCAATACTCTGCAATACCCTGCGCAATTCTCTGCAATACTCTGGTGCAATACTCTGCAATACCCTGCGCAATACTCTGCAATACCCTGCGCAATACCCTGCAATACCCTGCGCAATACTCTGCAATACCCTGCGCAATACTCTGCAATACTCTGCAATACTCTGGTGCAATACTCTGCAATACCCTGCGCAATACCCTGCAAAATACTCTGCAATACCCTGGTGCAATACTCTGCAATACTCTGGCGCAATACTCTGCAATACCCTGCGCAATACTCTGCAATACCCTGCGCAATACTCTGCAAAATACTCTGCAATACCCTGGTGCAATACTCTGCAATACCCTGGTGCAATACTCTGCAATACTCTGGTGCAATACTCTGCAATACCCTGCGCAATACCCTGCAAAATACTCTGCAATACCCTGGTGCAATACTCTGCAATACTCTGGTGCAATACTCTGCAATACCCTGCGCAATATTCTGCAATACCCTGCGCAATACTCTGCAATACCCTGCGCAATACCCTGGTGCAATACTCTGCAATACTCTGGTGCAATACTCTGCAATACCCTGCGCAATACTCTGCAATACCCTGCGCAATACCCTGCAAAATACTCTGCAATACCCTGGTGCAATACTCTGCAATACACTGGTGCAATACTCTGCAATACCCTGCGCAATACTCTGCAATACCCTGCGCAATACCCTGCAAAATACTCTGCAATACCCTGGTGCAATACTCTGCAATACTCTGGTGCAATACTCTGCAATACTCTGGTGCAATACTCTGCAATACCCTGGTGCAATACTCTGCAATACTCTGGCGCAATACTCTGCAATACCCTGCGCAATACTCTGCGCAATACTCTGCAATACCCTGGTGCAATACTCTGCAATACTCTGGTGCAATACTCTGCAATACCCTGCGCAATACTCTGCAATACTCTGGTGCAATACTCTGCAATACCCTGGTGCAATACTCTGCAATACCCTGCGCAATACTCTGCAATACCCTGCGCAATTCTCTGCAATACTCTGGTGCAATACTCTGCAATACCCTGCGCAATACTCTGCAATACCCTGCGCAATACCCTGCAATACCCTGCGCAATACTCTGCAATACCCAGCGCAATACTCTGCAATACTCTGGTGCAATACTCTGCAATACCCTGCGCAATACCCTGCAAAATACTCTGCAATACCCTGGTGCAATACTCTGCAATACTCTGGTGCAATACCCTGCGCAATACCCTGCAAAATACTCTGCAATACCCTGGTGCAATACTCTGCAATACTCTGGTGCAATACTCTGCAATACCCTGCGCAATACCCTGCAAAATACTCTGCAATACCCTGGTGCAATACTCTGCAATACTCTGGTGCAATACTCTGCAATACCCTGCGCAATACCCTGCAAAATACTCTGCAATACCCTGGTGCAATACTCTGCAATACTCTGGTGCAATACTCTGCAATACCCTGCGCAATACCCTGCAAAATACTCTGCAATACCCTGGTGCAATACTCTGCAATACTCTGGTGCAATACTCTGCAATACCCTGCGCAATATTCTGCAATACCCTGCGCAATACTCTGCAATACTCTGCAATACTCTGCAATACCCTGCGCAATATTCTGCAATACCCTGCGCAATACTCTGCAATACCCTGCGCAATACCCTGGTGCAATACTCTGCAATACTCTGGTGCAATACTCTGCAATACCCTGCGCAATACTCTGCAATACCCTGCGCAATACCCTGCAAAATACTCTGCAATACCCTGGTGCAATACTCTGCAATACACTGGTGCAATACTCTGCAATACCCTGCGCAATACTCTGCAATACCCTGCGCAATACCCTGCGCAATACTCTGCAATACCCTGGTGCAATACTCTGCAATACTCTGGTGCAATACTCTGCAATACCCTGCGCAATACCCTGCAAAATACTCTGCAATACCCTGGTGCAATACTCTGCAATACCCTGCGCAATACTCTGCAATACCCTGCGCAATACTCTGCAATACCCTGCGCAATACCCTGGTGCAATACTCTGCAATACTCTGGTGCAATACTCTGCAATACCCTGCAAAATACTCTGCAATACCCTGCGCAATACCCTGCAAAATACTCTGCAATACCCTGGTGCAATACTCTGCAATACTCTGGTGCAATACCCTGCGCAATACTCTGCAATACCCTGCGCAATACCCTGCGCAATACTCTGCAATACCCTGCAATACCCTGCGCAATACTCTGCAATACCCTGCGCAATATTCTGCAATACCCTGCGCAATACTCTGCAATACTCTGCGCAATACCCTGGTGCAATACTCTGCAATACTCTGGTGCAATACTCTGCAATACCCTGCAAAATACTCTGCAATACCCTGCGCAATACCCTGCAAAATACTCTGCAATACCCTGGTGCAATACTCTGCAATACTCTGGTGCAATACTCTGCAATACCCTGCGCAATACTCTGCAATACCCTGCGCAATACCCTGCAAAATACTCTGCAATACCCTGGTGCAATACTCTGCAATACTCTGGTGCAATACTCTGCAATACCCTGGTGCAATACTCTGCAATACCCTGCGCAATACTCTGCAATACCCTGCGCAATACTCTGCAATACTCTGGTGCAATACTCTGCAATACCCTGGTGCAATACCCTGCACAATACTCTGCAATACCCTGCGCAATACCCTGCAATACCCTGCGCAATACTCTGCAATACCCTGCGCAATACTCTGCAATACCCTGCGCAATACTCTGCAATACCCTGCGCAATACTCTGCAATACTCTGGTGCAATACTCTGCAATACCCTGCGCAATACCCTGCAAAATACTCTGCAATACCCTGGTGCAATACTCTGCAATACCCTGCGCAATACTCTGCAATACCCTGCGCAATACCCTGGTGCAATACTCTGCAATACTCTGGTGCAATACTCTGCAATACTCTGGTGCAATACTCTGCAATACCCTGCAAAATACTCTGCAATACCCTGCGCAATACCCTGCAAAATACTCTGCAATACCCTGGTGCAATACTCTGCAATACTCTGGTGCAATACTCTGCAATACCCTGCGCAATACTCTGCAATACCCTGCGCAATACCCTGCAAAATACTCTGCAATACCCTGGTGCAATACTCTGCAATACTCTGGTGCAATACTCTGCAATACCCTGCAATACCCTGCGCAATACTCTGCAATACCCTGGTGCAATACTCTGCAATACCCTGGTGCAATACTCTGCAATACCCTGCGCAATACTCTGCAATACCCTGCGCAATTCTCTGCAATACTCTGCAATACTCTGGTGCAATACTCTGCAATACCCTGCGCAATACCCTGCAAAATACTCTGCAATACCCTGGTGCAATACTCTGCAATACCCTGCGCAATACTCTGCAATACCCTGCGCAATACCCTGGTGCAATACTCTGCAATACTCTGCAATACTCTGGTGCAATACTCTGCAATACTCTGGTGCAATACTCTGCAATACCCTGCGCAATATTCTGCAATACCCTGCGCAATACTCTGCAATACCCTGCGCAATATTCTGCAATACCCTGCGCAATACTCTGCAATACCCTGCGCAATACCCTGGTGCAATACTCTGCAATACTCTGGTGCAATACTCTGCAATACCCTGCAAAATACTCTGCAATACCCTGCGCAATACCCTGCAAAATACTCTGCAATACCCTGGTGCAATACTCTGCAATACTCTGGTGCAATACTCTGCAATACCCTGCGCAATACTCTGCAATACCCTGCGCAATACCCTGCAAAATACTCTGCAATACCCTGGTGCAATACTCTGCAATACACTGGTGCAATACTCTGCAATACCCTGCGCAATACTCTGCAATACCCTGCGCAATACTCTGCAATACTCTGGCGCAATACTCTGCAATACCCTGCGCAATACTCTGCAATACCCTGCGCAATACTCTGCAATACCCTGCGCAATACCCTGCGCAATACTCTGCAATACCCTGGTGCAATACTCTGCAATACTCTGGTGCAATACCCTGCGCAATACTCTGCAATACCCTGCGCAATACTCTGCAATACTCTGGTGCAATACTCTGCAATACCCTGGTGCAATACCCTGCGCAATACTCTGCAATACCCTGCGCAATACTCTGCAATACCCTGCGCAATACTCTGCAATACCCTGCGCAATACTCTGCAATACTCTGGTGCAATACTCTGCAATACCCTGGTGCAATACTCTGCAATACTCTGCAATACCCTGCGCAATACTCTGCAATACTCTGGTGCAATACTCTGCAATACCCTGGTGCAATACTCTGCAATACTCTGCAATACCCTGCGCAATACTCTGCAATACCCTGCGCAATACTCTGCAATACTCTGGTGCAATACTCTGCAATACCCTGGTGCAATACCCTGCAATACCCTGCGCAATACTCTGCAATACCCTGCGCAATACTCTGCAATACCCTGCGCAATACTCTGCAATACTCTGGTGCAATACTCTGCAATACCCTGGTGCAATACTCTGCAATACCCTGCGCAATACTCTGCAATACCCTGCGCAATTCTCTGCAATACTCTGGTGCAATACTCTGCAATACCCTGGTGCAATACCCTGCGCAATACTCTGCAATACCCTGCGCAATACCCTGCAATACCCTGCGCAATACTCTGCAATACCCTGCGCAATACTCTGCAATACTCTGCAATACTCTGGTGCAATACTCTGCAATACCCTGCGCAATACCCTGCAAAATACTCTGCAATACCCTGCGCAATACTCTGCAATACTCTGCAATACCCTGCGCAATACCCTGGTGCAATACTCTGCAATACTCTGGTGCAATACTCTGCAATACTCTGGTGCAATACTCTGCAATACCCTGCAAAATACTCTGCAATACCCTGCGCAATACTCTGCAATACCCTGCGCAATACCCTGCGCAATACCCTGCAAAATACTCTGCAATACCCTGGTGCAATACTCTGCAATACTCTGGTGCAATACCCTGCGCAATACTCTGCAATACCCTGCGCAATACTCTGCAATACCCTGCAATACCCTGCGCAATACTCTGCAATACTCTGGCGCAATACTCTGCAATACCCTGCGCAATACTCTGCAATACCCTGCGCAATACCCTGCGCAATACTCTGCAATACCCTGGTGCAATACTCTGCAATACTCTGGTGCAATACCCTGCGCAATACTCTGCAATACCCTGCGCAATACTCTGCAATACTCTGGTGCAATACTCTGCAATACCCTGGTGCAATACCCTGCGCAATACTCTGCAATACCCTGCGCAATACTCTGCAATACCCTGCGCAATACTCTGCAATACCCTGCACAATACTCTGCAATACCCTGCGCAATACCCTGCAAAATACTCTGCAATACCCTGGTGCAATACTCTGCAATACCCTGCGCAATACTCTGCAATACCCTGCGCAATACCCTGCAAAATACTCTGCAATACCCTGGTGCAATACTCTGCAATACTCTGGTGCAATACTCTGCAATACCCTGCGCAATACTCTGCAATACCCTGCGCAATACCCTGCAAAATACTCTGCAATACCCTGCGCAATACTCTGCAATACCCTGCGCAATACTCTGCAATACTCTGGTGCAATACTCTGCAATACCCTGCAAAATACTCTGCAATACCCTGCGCAATACCCTGCAAAATACTCTGCAATACCCTGGTGCAATACTCTGCAATACTCTGGTGCAATACTCTGCAATACCCTGCGCAATACTCTGCAATACCCTGCGCAATACCCTGCAAAATACTCTGCAATACCCTGGTGCAATACTCTGCAATACTCTGGTGCAATACTCTGCAATACCCTGCGCAATACTCTGCAATACCCTGCGCAATACCCTGCAAAATACTCTGCAATACCCTGGTGCAATACTCTGCAATACTCTGGTGCAATACTCTGCAATACTCTGGTGCAATACTCTGCAATACCCTGGTGCAATACTCTGCAATACTCTGGCGCAATACTCTGCAATACCCTGCGCAATACTCTGCGCAATACTCTGCAATACCCTGGTGCAATACTCTGCAATACTCTGGTGCAATACTCTGCAATACCCTGCGCAATACTCTGCAATACTCTGGTGCAATACTCTGCAATACCCTGCGCAATACTCTGCAATACTCTGGTGCAATACTCTGCAATACCCTGGTGCAATACTCTGCAATACCCTGCGCAATACTCTGCAATACTCTGGTGCAATACTCTGCAATACCCTGCGCAATACTCTGCAATACCCTGCGCAATACCCTGCAATACCCTGCGCAATACTCTGCAATACTCTGCAATACTCTGGTGCAATACTCTGCAATACCCTGCGCAATACCCTGCAAAATACTCTGCAATACCCTGGTGCAATACTCTGCAATACTCTGGCGCAATACTCTGCAATACCCTGCGCAATACTCTGCAATACCCTGCGCAATACCCTGCGCAATACTCTGCAATACCCTGGTGCAATACTCTGCAATACTCTGGTGCAATACTCTGCAATACCCTGCGCAATACTCTGCAATACCCTGGTGCAATACTCTGCAATACTCTGGTGCAATACTCTGCAATACCCTGCGCAATATTCTGCAATACCCTGCGCAATACTCTGCAATACTCTGCAATACCCTGCGCAATATTCTGCAATACCCTGCGCAATACTCTGCAATACCCTGCGCAATTCTCTGCAATACTCTGCAATACTCTGGTGCAATACTCTGCAATACCCTGCGCAATACTCTGCAATACCCTGCGCAATACCCTGCAAAATACTCTGCAATACCCTGGTGCAATACTCTGCAATACCCTGGTGCAATACTCTGCAATACCCTGCGCAATACTCTGCAATACCCTGCGCAATACTCTGCAATACCCTGCGCAATACTCTGCAATACCCTGCGCAATACTCTGCAATACCCTGCGCAATACTCTGCAATACCCTGCACAATACTCTGCAATACCCTGCGCAATACCCTGCAAAATACTCTGCAATACCCTGCGCAATACTCTGCAATACCCTGCGCAATACCCTGCAAAATACTCTGCAATACCCTGGTGCAATACTCTGCAATACTCTGGTGCAATACTCTGCAATACCCTGCGCAATACTCTGCAATACCCTGCGCAATACCCTGCAAAATACTCTGCAATACCCTGCGCAATACTCTGCAATACCCTGCGCAATACTCTGCAATACTCTGGTGCAATACTCTGCAATACCCTGCAAAATACTCTGCAATACCCTGCGCAATACCCTGCAAAATACTCTGCAATACCCTGGTGCAATACTCTGCAATACTCTGGTGCAATACTCTGCAATACCCTGCGCAATACTCTGCAATACCCTGCGCAATACCCTGCAAAATACTCTGCAATACCCTGGTGCAATACTCTGCAATACTCTGCAATACCCTGCGCAATACTCTGCAATACCCTGCGCAATACCCTGCAAAATACTCTGCAATACCCTGGTGCAATACTCTGCAATACTCTGGTGCAATACTCTGCAATACTCTGGTGCAATACTCTGCAATACCCTGGTGCAATACTCTGCAATACTCTGGTGCAATACTCTGCAATACCCTGCGCAATACCCTGCAAAATACTCTGCAATACCCTGGTGCAATACTCTGCAATACTCTGGTGCAATACTCTGCAATACCCTGCGCAATACTCTGCAATACCCTGCGCAATACCCTGCAAAATACTCTGCAATACCCTGGTGCAATACTCTGCAATACTCTGGTGCAATACTCTGCAATACCCTGCGCAATACTCTGCAATACCCTGCGCAATACCCTGCAAAATACTCTGCAATACCCTGGTGCAATACTCTGCAATACTCTGGTGCAATACTCTGCAATACTCTGGTGCAATACTCTGCAATACCCTGGTGCAATACTCTGCAATACTCTGGCGCAATACTCTGCAATACCCTGCGCAATACTCTGCGCAATACTCTGCAATACCCTGGTGCAATACTCTGCAATACTCTGGTGCAATACTCTGCAATACCCTGCGCAATACTCTGCAATACTCTGGTGCAATACTCTGCAATACCCTGGTGCAATACTCTGCAATACCCTGCGCAATACTCTGCAATACTCTGGTGCAATACTCTGCAATACCCTGCGCAATACTCTGCAATACCCTGCGCAATACCCTGCAATACCCTGCGCAATACTCTGCAATACCCTGCGCAATACTCTGCAATACTCTGCAATACTCTGGTGCAATACTCTGCAATACCCTGCGCAATACCCTGCAAAATACTCTGCAATACCCTGGTGCAATACTCTGCAATACTCTGGCGCAATACTCTGCAATACCCTGCGCAATACTCTGCAATACCCTGCGCAATACCCTGCGCAATACTCTGCAATACCCTGGTGCAATACTCTGCAATACTCTGGTGCAATACTCTGCAATACCCTGCGCAATACTCTGCAATACCCTGGTGCAATACTCTGCAATACTCTGGTGCAATACTCTGCAATACCCTGCGCAATATTCTGCAATACCCTGCGCAATACTCTGCAATACTCTGCAATACCCTGCGCAATATTCTGCAATACCCTGCGCAATACTCTGCAATACCCTGCGCAATACTCTGCAATACCCTGCGCAATTCTCTGCAATACTCTGCAATACTCTGGTGCAATACTCTGCAATACCCTGCGCAATACTCTGCAATACCCTGCGCAATACCCTGCAAAATACTCTGCAATACCCGGGTGCAATACTCTGCAATACCCTGGTGCAATACTCTGCAATACCCTGCGCAATACTCTGCAATACCCTGCGCAATACTCTGCAATACCCTGCGCAATACTCTGCAATACCCTGCGCAATACTCTGCAATACCCTGCGCAATACTCTGCAATACCCTGCACAATACTCTGCAATACCCTGCGCAATACCCTGCAAAATACTCTGCAATACCCTGGTGCAATACTCTGCAATACCCTGCGCAATACTCTGCAATACCCTGCGCAATACCCTGCAAAATACTCTGCAATACCCTGGTGCAATACTCTGCAATACTCTGGTGCAATACTCTGCAATACCCTGCGCAATACTCTGCAATACTCTGGTGCAATACTCTGCAATACCCTGGTGCAATACTCTGCAATACCCTGCGCAATACTCTGCAATACCCTGCGCAATTCTCTGCAATACTCTGGTGCAATACTCTGCAATACCCTGCGCAATACTCTGCAATACCCTGCGCAATACCCTGCAATACCCTGCGCAATACTCTGCAATACCCTGCGCAATACTCTGCAATACTCTGCAATACTCTGGTGCAATACTCTGCAATACCCTGCGCAATACCCTGCAAAATACTCTGCAATACCCTGGTGCAATACTCTGCAATACTCTGGCGCAATACTCTGCAATACCCTGCGCAATACTCTGCAATACCCTGCGCAATACTCTGCAAAATACTCTGCAATACCCTGGTGCAATACTCTGCAATACCCTGGTGCAATACTCTGCAATACTCTGGTGCAATACTCTGCAATACCCTGCGCAATACCCTGCAAAATACTCTGCAATACCCTGGTGCAATACTCTGCAATACTCTGGTGCAATACTCTGCAATACCCTGCGCAATATTCTGCAATACCCTGCGCAATACTCTGCAATACCCTGCGCAATACCCTGGTGCAATACTCTGCAATACTCTGGTGCAATACTCTGCAATACCCTGCGCAATACTCTGCAATACCCTGCGCAATACCCTGCAAAATACTCTGCAATACCCTGGTGCAATACTCTGCAATACACTGGTGCAATACTCTGCAATACCCTGCGCAATACTCTGCAATACCCTGCGCAATACCCTGCAAAATACTCTGCAATACCCTGGTGCAATACTCTGCAATACTCTGGTGCAATACTCTGCAATACTCTGGTGCAATACTCTGCAATACCCTGGTGCAATACTCTGCAATACTCTGGCGCAATACTCTGCAATACCCTGCGCAATACTCTGCGCAATACTCTGCAATACCCTGGTGCAATACTCTGCAATACTCTGGTGCAATACTCTGCAATACCCTGCGCAATACTCTGCAATACCCTGGTGCAATACTCTGCAATACCCTGGTGCAATACTCTGCAATACCCTGCGCAATACTCTGCAATACCCTGCGCAATTCTCTGCAATACTCTGGTGCAATACTCTGCAATACCCTGCGCAATACTCTGCAATACCCTGCGCAATACCCTGCAATACCCTGCGCAATACTCTGCAATACCCAGCGCAATACTCTGCAATACTCTGGTGCAATACTCTGCAATACCCTGCGCAATACCCTGCAAAATACTCTGCAATACCCTGGTGCAATACTCTGCAATACTCTGGTGCAATACCCTGCGCAATACCCTGCAAAATACTCTGCAATACCCTGGTGCAATACTCTGCAATACTCTGGTGCAATACTCTGCAATACCCTGCGCAATACCCTGCAAAATACTCTGCAATACCCTGGTGCAATACTCTGCAATACTCTGGTGCAATACTCTGCAATACCCTGCGCAATACCCTGCAAAATACTCTGCAATACCCTGGTGCAATACTCTGCAATACTCTGGTGCAATACTCTGCAATACCCTGCGCAATACCCTGCAAAATACTCTGCAATACCCTGGTGCAATACTCTGCAATACTCTGGTGCAATACTCTGCAATACCCTGCGCAATATTCTGCAATACCCTGCGCAATACTCTGCAATACTCTGCAATACTCTGCAATACCCTGCGCAATATTCTGCAATACCCTGCGCAATACTCTGCAATACCCTGCGCAATACCCTGGTGCAATACTCTGCAATACTCTGGTGCAATACTCTGCAATACCCTGCGCAATACTCTGCAATACCCTGCGCAATACCCTGCAAAATACTCTGCAATACCCTGGTGCAATACTCTGCAATACACTGGTGCAATACTCTGCAATACCCTGCGCAATACTCTGCAATACCCTGCGCAATACCCTGCGCAATACTCTGCAATACCCTGGTGCAATACTCTGCAATACTCTGGTGCAATACTCTGCAATACCCTGCGCAATACCCTGCAAAATACTCTGCAATACCCTGGTGCAATACTCTGCAATACCCTGCGCAATACTCTGCAATACCCTGCGCAATACTCTGCAATACCCTGCGCAATACCCTGGTGCAATACTCTGCAATACTCTGGTGCAATACTCTGCAATACCCTGCAAAATACTCTGCAATACCCTGCGCAATACCCTGCAAAATACTCTGCAATACCCTGGTGCAATACTCTGCAATACTCTGGTGCAATACCCTGCGCAATACTCTGCAATACCCTGCGCAATACCCTGCGCAATACTCTGCAATACCCTGCAATACCCTGCGCAATACTCTGCAATACCCTGCGCAATATTCTGCAATACCCTGCGCAATACTCTGCAATACTCTGCGCAATACCCTGGTGCAATACTCTGCAATACTCTGGTGCAATACTCTGCAATACCCTGCAAAATACTCTGCAATACCCTGCGCAATACCCTGCAAAATACTCTGCAATACCCTGGTGCAATACTCTGCAATACTCTGGTGCAATACTCTGCAATACCCTGCGCAATACTCTGCAATACCCTGCGCAATACCCTGCAAAATACTCTGCAATACCCTGGTGCAATACTCTGCAATACTCTGGTGCAATACTCTGCAATACCCTGGTGCAATACTCTGCAATACCCTGCGCAATACTCTGCAATACCCTGCGCAATACTCTGCAATACTCTGGTGCAATACTCTGCAATACCCTGGTGCAATACCCTGCACAATACTCTGCAATACCCTGCGCAATACCCTGCAATACCCTGCGCAATACTCTGCAATACCCTGCGCAATACTCTGCAATACTCTGGTGCAATACTCTGCAATACTCTGGTGCAATACTCTGCAATACCCTGCAAAATACTCTGCAATACCCTGCGCAATACTCTGCAATACCCTGCGCAATATTCTGCAATACCCTGCGCAATACCCTGCAAAATACTCTGCAATACCCTGGTGCAATACTCTGCAATACTCTGGTGCAATACTCTGCAATACCCTGCGCAATACTCTGCAATGCCCTGGTGCAATACTCTGCAATACCCTGCGCAATACTCTGCAATACCCTGCGCAATACTCTGCAATACCCTGCGCAATACTCTGCAATACCCTGCGCAATACTCTGCAATACCCTGCACAATACCCTGGTGCAATACTCTGCAATACTCTGGTGCAATACTCTGCAATACCCTGCAAAATACTCTGCAATACCCTGCGCAATACCCTGCAAAATACTCTGCAATACCCTGGTGCAATACTCTGCAATACTCTGGTGCAATACTCTGCAATACCCTGCGCAATACTCTGCAATACCCTGCGCAATACCCTGCAAAATACTCTGCAATACCCTGGTGCAATACTCTGCAATACTCTGGTGCAATACTCTGCAATACCCTGCAATACCCTGCGCAATACTCTGCAATACCCTGGTGCAATACTCTGCAATACCCTGGTGCAATACTCTGCAATACCCTGCGCAATACTCTGCAATACCCTGCGCAATTCTCTGCAATACTCTGGTGCAATACTCTGCAATACCCTGGTGCAATACCCTGCGCAATACTCTGCAATACCCTGCGCAATACCCTGCAATACCCTGCGCAATACTCTGCAATACCCTGCGCAATACTCTGCAATACCCTGCGCAATACTCTGCAATACCCTGCGCAATACTCTGCAATACCCTGCGCAATACCCTGCAAAATACTCTGCAATACCCTGGTGCAATACTCTGCAATACCCTGCGCAATACTCTGCAATACCCTGCGCAATACCCTGCAAAATACTCTGCAATACCCTGGTGCAATACTCTGCAATACTCTGGTGCAATACTCTGCAATACCCTGCGCAATACTCTGCAATACCCTGCGCAATACCCTGCAAAATACTCTGCAATACCCTGCGCAATACTCTGCAATACCCTGCGCAATACTCTGCAATACTCTGGTGCAATACTCTGCAATACCCTGGTGCAATACTCTTCAATACCCTGGTGCAATACTCTGCAATACTCTGGTGCAATACTCTGCAATACTCTGGTGCAATACTCTGCAATACCCTGCAAAATACTCTGCAATACCCTGCGCAATACTCTGCAATACCCTGCGCAATATTCTGCAATACCCTGCGCAATACCCTGCAAAATACTCTGCAATACCCTGGTGCAATACTCTGCAATACTCTGGTGCAATACTCTGCAATACCCTGCGCAATACTCTGCAATGCCCTGGTGCAATACTCTGCAATACCCTGCGCAATACTCTGCAATACCCTGCGCAATACTCTGCAATACCCTGCGCAATACTCTGCAATACCCTGCGCAATACTCTGCAATACCCTGCACAATACTCTGCAATACCCTGCGCAATACCCTGCAAAATACTCTGCAATACCCTGCGCAATACTCTGCAATACCCTGCGCAATACTCTGCAATACCCTGCGCAATACCCTGGTGCAATACTCTGCAATACTCTGGTGCAATACTCTGCAATACCCTGGTGCAATACTCTTCAATACCCTGGTGCAATACTCTGCAATACTCTGGTGCAATACTCTGCAATACTCTGGTGCAATACTCTGCAATACCCTGCAAAATACTCTGCAATACCCTGCGCAATACTCTGCAATACCCTGCGCAATATTCTGCAATACCCTGCGCAATACCCTGCAAAATACTCTGCAATACCCTGGTGCAATACTCTGCAATACTCTGGTGCAATACTCTGCAATACCCTGCGCAATACTCTGCAATACCCTGCGCAATACCCTGCAAAATACTCTGCAATACCCTGCGCAATACTCTGCAATACCCTGCGCAATACTCTGCAATACTCTGGTGCAATACTCTGCAATACCCTGCAAAATACTCTGCAATACCCTGCGCAATACCCTGCAAAATACTCTGCAATACCCTGGTGCAATACTCTGCAATACTCTGGTGCAATACTCTGCAATACCCTGCGCAATACTCTGCAATACCCTGCGCAATACCCTGCAAAATACTCTGCAATACCCTGGTGCAATACTCTGCAATACTCTGGTGCAATACTCTGCAATACCCTGCGCAATACTCTGCAATACCCTGCGCAATACCCTGCAAAATACTCTGCAATACCCTGGTGCAATACTCTGCAATACTCTGGTGCAATACTCTGCAATACCCTGGTGCAATACTCTGCAATACTCTGGCGCAATACTCTGCAATACCCTGCGCAATACTCTGCGCAATACTCTGCAATACCCTGGTGCAATACTCTGCAATACTCTGGTGCAATACTCTGCAATACCCTGCGCAATACTCTGCAATACTCTGGTGCAATACTCTGCAATACCCTGGTGCAATACTCTGCAATACCCTGCGCAATACTCTGCAATACCCTGCGCAATTCTCTGCAATACTCTGGTGCAATACTCTGCAATACCCTGCGCAATACTCTGCAATACCCTGCGCAATACCCTGCAATACCCTGCGCAATACTCTGCAATACCCTGCGCAATACTCTGCAATACTCTGCAATACTCTGGTGCAATACTCTGCAATACCCTGCGCAATACCCTGCAAAATACTCTGCAATACCCTGGTGCAATACTCTGCAATACTCTGGCGCAATACTCTGCAATACCCTGCGCAATACTCTGCAATACCCTGCGCAATACTCTGCAAAATACTCTGCAATACCCTGGTGCAATACTCTGCAATACCCTGGTGCAATACTCTGCAATACTCTGGTGCAATACTCTGCAATACCCTGCGCAATACCCTGCAAAATACTCTGCAATACCCTGGTGCAATACTCTGCAATACTCTGGTGCAATACTCTGCAATACCCTGCGCAATATTCTGCAATACCCTGCGCAATACTCTGCAATACCCTGCGCAATACCCTGGTGCAATACTCTGCAATACTCTGGTGCAATACTCTGCAATACCCTGCGCAATACTCTGCAATACCCTGCGCAATACCCTGCAAAATACTCTGCAATACCCTGGTGCAATACTCTGCAATACACTGGTGCAATACTCTGCAATACCCTGCGCAATACTCTGCAATACCCTGCGCAATACCCTGCAAAATACTCTGCAATACCCTGGTGCAATACTCTGCAATACTCTGGTGCAATACTCTGCAATACTCTGGTGCAATACTCTGCAATACCCTGGTGCAATACTCTGCAATACTCTGGCGCAATACTCTGCAATACCCTGCGCAATACTCTGCGCAATACTCTGCAATACCCTGGTGCAATACTCTGCAATACTCTGGTGCAATACTCTGCAATACCCTGCGCAATACTCTGCAATACTCTGGTGCAATACTCTGCAATACCCTGGTGCAATACTCTGCAATACCCTGCGCAATACTCTGCAATACCCTGCGCAATTCTCTGCAATACTCTGGTGCAATACTCTGCAATACCCTGCGCAATACTCTGCAATACCCTGCGCAATACCCTGCAATACCCTGCGCAATACTCTGCAATACCCAGCGCAATACTCTGCAATACTCTGGTGCAATACTCTGCAATACCCTGCGCAATACCCTGCAAAATACTCTGCAATACCCTGGTGCAATACTCTGCAATACTCTGGTGCAATACCCTGCGCAATACCCTGCAAAATACTCTGCAATACCCTGGTGCAATACTCTGCAATACTCTGGTGCAATACTCTGCAATACCCTGCGCAATACCCTGCAAAATACTCTGCAATACCCTGGTGCAATACTCTGCAATACTCTGGTGCAATACTCTGCAATACCCTGCGCAATACCCTGCAAAATACTCTGCAATACCCTGGTGCAATACTCTGCAATACTCTGGTGCAATACTCTGCAATACCCTGCGCAATACCCTGCAAAATACTCTGCAATACCCTGGTGCAATACTCTGCAATACTCTGGTGCAATACTCTGCAATACCCTGCGCAATATTCTGCAATACCCTGCGCAATACTCTGCAATACTCTGCAATACTCTGCAATACCCTGCGCAATATTCTGCAATACCCTGCGCAATACTCTGCAATACCCTGCGCAATACCCTGGTGCAATACTCTGCAATACTCTGGTGCAATACTCTGCAATACCCTGCGCAATACTCTGCAATACCCTGCGCAATACCCTGCAAAATACTCTGCAATACCCTGGTGCAATACTCTGCAATACACTGGTGCAATACTCTGCAATACCCTGCGCAATACTCTGCAATACCCTGCGCAATACCCTGCGCAATACTCTGCAATACCCTGGTGCAATACTCTGCAATACTCTGGTGCAATACTCTGCAATACCCTGCGCAATACCCTGCAAAATACTCTGCAATACCCTGGTGCAATACTCTGCAATACCCTGCGCAATACTCTGCAATACCCTGCGCAATACTCTGCAATACCCTGCGCAATACCCTGGTGCAATACTCTGCAATACTCTGGTGCAATACTCTGCAATACCCTGCAAAATACTCTGCAATACCCTGCGCAATACCCTGCAAAATACTCTGCAATACCCTGGTGCAATACTCTGCAATACTCTGGTGCAATACCCTGCGCAATACTCTGCAATACCCTGCGCAATACCCTGCGCAATACTCTGCAATACCCTGCAATACCCTGCGCAATACTCTGCAATACCCTGCGCAATATTCTGCAATACCCTGCGCAATACTCTGCAATACTCTGCGCAATACCCTGGTGCAATACTCTGCAATACTCTGGTGCAATACTCTGCAATACCCTGCAAAATACTCTGCAATACCCTGCGCAATACCCTGCAAAATACTCTGCAATACCCTGGTGCAATACTCTGCAATACTCTGGTGCAATACTCTGCAATACCCTGCGCAATACTCTGCAATACCCTGCGCAATACCCTGCAAAATACTCTGCAATACCCTGGTGCAATACTCTGCAATACTCTGGTGCAATACTCTGCAATACCCTGGTGCAATACTCTGCAATACCCTGCGCAATACTCTGCAATACCCTGCGCAATACTCTGCAATACTCTGGTGCAATACTCTGCAATACCCTGGTGCAATACCCTGCACAATACTCTGCAATACCCTGCGCAATACCCTGCAATACCCTGCGCAATACTCTGCAATACCCTGCGCAATACTCTGCAATACTCTGGTGCAATACTCTGCAATACTCTGGTGCAATACTCTGCAATACCCTGCAAAATACTCTGCAATACCCTGCGCAATACTCTGCAATACCCTGCGCAATATTCTGCAATACCCTGCGCAATACCCTGCAAAATACTCTGCAATACCCTGGTGCAATACTCTGCAATACTCTGGTGCAATACTCTGCAATACCCTGCGCAATACTCTGCAATGCCCTGGTGCAATACTCTGCAATACCCTGCGCAATACTCTGCAATACCCTGCGCAATACTCTGCAATACCCTGCGCAATACTCTGCAATACCCTGCGCAATACTCTGCAATACCCTGCACAATACTCTGCAATACCCTGCGCAATACCCTGCAAAATACTCTGCAATACCCTGGTGCAATACTCTGCAATACCCTGCGCAATACTCTGCAATACCCTGCGCAATACCCTGGTGCAATACTCTGCAATACTCTGGTGCAATACTCTGCAATACCCTGGTGCAATACTCTTCAATACCCTGGTGCAATACTCTGCAATACTCTGGTGCAATACTCTGCAATACTCTGGTGCAATACTCTGCAATACCCTGCAAAATACTCTGCAATACCCTGCGCAATACTCTGCAATACCCTGCGCAATATTCTGCAATACCCTGCGCAATACCCTGCAAAATACTCTGCAATACCCTGCGCAATACTCTGCAATACTCTGGTGCAATACTCTGCAATACCCTGGTGCAATACCCTGCGCAATACTCTGCAATACCCTGCGCAATACCCTGCAATACCCTGCGCAATACTCTGCAATACCCTGCGCAATACTCTGCAATACTCTGCAATACTCTGGTGCAATACTCTGCAATACCCTGCGCAATACCCTGCAAAATACTCTGCAATACCCTGGTGCAATACTCTGCAATACCCTGCGCAATACTCTGCAATACCCTGCGCAATACCCTGGTGCAATACTCTGCAATACTCTGGTGCAATACTCTGCAATACCCTGCAAAATACTCTGCAATACCCTGCGCAATACCCTGCAAAATACTCTGCAATACCCTGGTGCAATACTCTGCAATACTCTGGTGCAATACTCTGCAATACCCTGCGCAATACTCTGCAATACCCTGCGCAATACCCTGCAAAATACTCTGCAATACCCTGGTGCAATACTCTGCAATACTCTGGTGCAATACTCTGCAATACCCTGCAATACCCTGCGCAATACTCTGCAATACCCTGGTGCAATACTCTGCAATACCCTGGTGCAATACTCTGCAATACCCTGCGCAATACTCTGCAATACCCTGCGCAATTCTCTGCAATACTCTGGTGCAATACTCTGCAATACCCTGGTGCAATACCCTGCGCAATACTCTGCAATACCCTGCGCAATACCCTGCAATACCCTGCGCAATACTCTGCAATACCCTGCGCAATACTCTGCAATACCCTGCGCAATACTCTGCAATACCCTGCGCAATACTCTGCAATACCCTGCGCAATACCCTGCAAAATACTCTGCAATACCCTGGTGCAATACTCTGCAATACCCTGCGCAATACTCTGCAATACCCTGCGCAATACCCTGCAAAATACTCTGCAATACCCTGGTGCAATACTCTGCAATACTCTGGTGCAATACTCTGCAATACCCTGCGCAATACTCTGCAATACCCTGTGCAATACCCTGCAAAATACTCTGCAATACCCTGCGCAATACTCTGCAATACCCTGCGCAATACTCTGCAATACTCTGGTGCAATACTCTGCAATACCCTGGTGCAATACTCTTCAATACCCTGGTGCAATACTCTGCAATACTCTGGTGCAATACTCTGCAATACTCTGGTGCAATACTCTGCAATACCCTGCAAAATACTCTGCAATACCCTGCGCAATACTCTGCAATACCCTGCGCAATATTCTGCAATACCCTGCGCAATACCCTGCAAAATACTCTGCAATACCCTGGTGCAATACTCTGCAATACTCTGGTGCAATACTCTGCAATACCCTGCGCAATACTCTGCAATGCCCTGGTGCAATACTCTGCAATACCCTGCGCAATACTCTGCAATACCCTGCGCAATACTCTGCAATACCCTGCGCAATACTCTGCAATACCCTGCGCAATACTCTGCAATACCCTGCGCAATACTCTGCAATACCCTGCACAATACTCTGCAATACCCTGCGCAATACCCTGCAAAATACTCTGCAATACCCTGCGCAATACTCTGCAATACCCTGCGCAATACTCTGCAATACCCTGCGCAATACCCTGGTGCAATACTCTGCAATACTCTGGTGCAATACTCTGCAATACCCTGGTGCAATACTCTTCAATACCCTGGTGCAATACTCTGCAATACTCTGGTGCAATACTCTGCAATACTCTGGTGCAATACTCTGCAATACCCTGCAAAATACTCTGCAATACCCTGCGCAATACTCTGCAATACCCTGCGCAATATTCTGCAATACCCTGCGCAATACCCTGCAAAATACTCTGCAATACCCTGGTGCAATACTCTGCAATACTCTGGTGCAATACTCTGCAATACCCTGCGCAATACTCTGCAATACCCTGCGCAATACCCTGCAAAATACTCTGCAATACCCTGCGCAATACTCTGCAATACCCTGCGCAATACTCTGCAATACTCTGGTGCAATACTCTGCAATACCCTGCAAAATACTCTGCAATACCCTGCGCAATACCCTGCAAAATACTCTGCAATACCCTGGTGCAATACTCTGCAATACTCTGGTGCAATACTCTGCAATACCCTGCGCAATACTCTGCAATACCCTGCGCAATACCCTGCAAAATACTCTGCAATACCCTGGTGCAATACTCTGCAATACTCTGGTGCAATACTCTGCAATACCCTGCGCAATACTCTGCAATACCCTGCGCAATACCCTGCAAAATACTCTGCAATACCCTGGTGCAATACTCTGCAATACTCTGGTGCAATACTCTGCAATACTCTGGTGCAATACTCTGCAATACCCTGGTGCAATACTCTGCAATACTCTGGCGCAATACTCTGCAATACCCTGCGCAATACTCTGCGCAATACTCTGCAATACCCTGGTGCAATACTCTGCAATACTCTGGTGCAATACTCTGCAATACCCTGCGCAATACTCTGCAATACTCTGGTGCAATACTCTGCAATACCCTGGTGCAATACTCTGCAATACCCTGCGCAATACTCTGCAATACCCTGCGCAATTCTCTGCAATACTCTGGTGCAATACTCTGCAATACCCTGCGCAATACTCTGCAATACCCTGCGCAATACCCTGCAATACCCTGCGCAATACTCTGCAATACCCTGCGCAATACTCTGCAATACTCTGCAATACTCTGGTGCAATACTCTGCAATACCCTGCGCAATACCCTGCAAAATACTCTGCAATACCCTGGTGCAATACTCTGCAATACTCTGGCGCAATACTCTGCAATACCCTGCGCAATACTCTGCAATACCCTGCGCAATACTCTGCAAAATACTCTGCAATACCCTGGTGCAATACTCTGCAATACCCTGGTGCAATACTCTGCAATACTCTGGTGCAATACTCTGCAATACCCTGCGCAATACCCTGCAAAATACTCTGCAATACCCTGGTGCAATACTCTGCAATACTCTGGTGCAATACTCTGCAATACCCTGCGCAATATTCTGCAATACCCTGCGCAATACTCTGCAATACCCTGCGCAATACCCTGGTGCAATACTCTGCAATACTCTGGTGCAATACTCTGCAATACCCTGCGCAATACTCTGCAATACCCTGCGCAATACCCTGCAAAATACTCTGCAATACCCTGGTGCAATACTCTGCAATACACTGGTGCAATACTCTGCAATACCCTGCGCAATACTCTGCAATACCCTGCGCAATACCCTGCAAAATACTCTGCAATACCCTGGTGCAATACTCTGCAATACTCTGGTGCAATACTCTGCAATACTCTGGTGCAATACTCTGCAATACCCTGGTGCAATACTCTGCAATACTCTGGCGCAATACTCTGCAATACCCTGCGCAATACTCTGCGCAATACTCTGCAATACCCTGGTGCAATACTCTGCAATACTCTGGTGCAATACTCTGCAATACCCTGCGCAATACTCTGCAATACTCTGGTGCAATACTCTGCAATACCCTGGTGCAATACTCTGCAATACCCTGCGCAATACTCTGCAATACCCTGCGCAATTCTCTGCAATACTCTGGTGCAATACTCTGCAATACCCTGCGCAATACTCTGCAATACCCTGCGCAATACCCTGCAATACCCTGCGCAATACTCTGCAATACCCAGCGCAATACTCTGCAATACTCTGGTGCAATACTCTGCAATACCCTGCGCAATACCCTGCAAAATACTCTGCAATACCCTGGTGCAATACTCTGCAATACTCTGGTGCAATACCCTGCGCAATACCCTGCAAAATACTCTGCAATACCCTGGTGCAATACTCTGCAATACTCTGGTGCAATACTCTGCAATACCCTGCGCAATACCCTGCAAAATACTCTGCAATACCCTGGTGCAATACTCTGCAATACTCTGGTGCAATACTCTGCAATACCCTGCGCAATACCCTGCAAAATACTCTGCAATACCCTGGTGCAATACTCTGCAATACTCTGGTGCAATACTCTGCAATACCCTGCGCAATACCCTGCAAAATACTCTGCAATACCCTGGTGCAATACTCTGCAATACTCTGGTGCAATACTCTGCAATACCCTGCGCAATATTCTGCAATACCCTGCGCAATACTCTGCAATACTCTGCAATACTCTGCAATACCCTGCGCAATATTCTGCAATACCCTGCGCAATACTCTGCAATACCCTGCGCAATACCCTGGTGCAATACTCTGCAATACTCTGGTGCAATACTCTGCAATACCCTGCGCAATACTCTGCAATACCCTGCGCAATACCCTGCAAAATACTCTGCAATACCCTGGTGCAATACTCTGCAATACACTGGTGCAATACTCTGCAATACCCTGCGCAATACTCTGCAATACCCTGCGCAATACCCTGCGCAATACTCTGCAATACCCTGGTGCAATACTCTGCAATACTCTGGTGCAATACTCTGCAATACCCTGCGCAATACCCTGCAAAATACTCTGCAATACCCTGGTGCAATACTCTGCAATACCCTGCGCAATACTCTGCAATACCCTGCGCAATACTCTGCAATACCCTGCGCAATACCCTGGTGCAATACTCTGCAATACTCTGGTGCAATACTCTGCAATACCCTGCAAAATACTCTGCAATACCCTGCGCAATACCCTGCAAAATACTCTGCAATACCCTGGTGCAATACTCTGCAATACTCTGGTGCAATACCCTGCGCAATACTCTGCAATACCCTGCGCAATACCCTGCGCAATACTCTGCAATACCCTGCAATACCCTGCGCAATACTCTGCAATACCCTGCGCAATATTCTGCAATACCCTGCGCAATACTCTGCAATACTCTGCGCAATACCCTGGTGCAATACTCTGCAATACTCTGGTGCAATACTCTGCAATACCCTGCAAAATACTCTGCAATACCCTGCGCAATACCCTGCAAAATACTCTGCAATACCCTGGTGCAATACTCTGCAATACTCTGGTGCAATACTCTGCAATACCCTGCGCAATACTCTGCAATACCCTGCGCAATACCCTGCAAAATACTCTGCAATACCCTGGTGCAATACTCTGCAATACTCTGGTGCAATACTCTGCAATACCCTGGTGCAATACTCTGCAATACCCTGCGCAATACTCTGCAATACCCTGCGCAATACTCTGCAATACTCTGGTGCAATACTCTGCAATACCCTGGTGCAATACCCTGCACAATACTCTGCAATACCCTGCGCAATACCCTGCAATACCCTGCGCAATACTCTGCAATACCCTGCGCAATACTCTGCAATACCCTGCGCAATACTCTGCAATACCCTGCGCAATACTCTGCAATACTCTGGTGCAATACTCTGCAATACCCTGCGCAATACCCTGCAAAATACTCTGCAATACCCTGGTGCAATACTCTGCAATACCCTGCGCAATACTCTGCAATACCCTGCGCAATACCCTGGTGCAATACTCTGCAATACTCTGGTGCAATACTCTGCAATACTCTGGTGCAATACTCTGCAATACCCTGCAAAATACTCTGCAATACCCTGCGCAATACCCTGCAAAATACTCTGCAATACCCTGGTGCAATACTCTGCAATACTCTGGTGCAATACTCTGCAATACCCTGCGCAATACTCTGCAATACCCTGCGCAATACCCTGCAAAATACTCTGCAATACCCTGGTGCAATACTCTGCAATACTCTGGTGCAATACTCTGCAATACCCTGCAATACCCTGCGCAATACTCTGCAATACCCTGGTGCAATACTCTGCAATACCCTGGTGCAATACTCTGCAATACCCTGCGCAATACTCTGCAATACCCTGCGCAATTCTCTGCAATACTCTGCAATACTCTGGTGCAATACTCTGCAATACCCTGCGCAATACCCTGCAAAATACTCTGCAATACCCTGGTGCAATACTCTGCAATACCCTGCGCAATACTCTGCAATACCCTGCGCAATACCCTGGTGCAATACTCTGCAATACTCTGCAATACTCTGGTGCAATACTCTGCAATACTCTGGTGCAATACTCTGCAATACCCTGCGCAATATTCTGCAATACCCTGCGCAATACTCTGCAATACCCTGCGCAATATTCTGCAATACCCTGCGCAATACTCTGCAATACCCTGCGCAATACCCTGGTGCAATACTCTGCAATACTCTGGTGCAATACTCTGCAATACCCTGCAAAATACTCTGCAATACCCTGCGCAATACCCTGCAAAATACTCTGCAATACCCTGGTGCAATACTCTGCAATACTCTGGTGCAATACTCTGCAATACCCTGCGCAATACTCTGCAATACCCTGCGCAATACCCTGCAAAATACTCTGCAATACCCTGGTGCAATACTCTGCAATACACTGGTGCAATACTCTGCAATACCCTGCGCAATACTCTGCAATACCCTGCGCAATACTCTGCAATACTCTGGCGCAATACTCTGCAATACCCTGCGCAATACTCTGCAATACCCTGCGCAATACTCTGCAATACCCTGCGCAATACCCTGCGCAATACTCTGCAATACCCTGGTGCAATACTCTGCAATACTCTGGTGCAATACCCTGCGCAATACTCTGCAATACCCTGCGCAATACTCTGCAATACTCTGGTGCAATACTCTGCAATACCCTGGTGCAATACCCTGCGCAATACTCTGCAATACCCTGCGCAATACTCTGCAATACCCTGCGCAATACTCTGCAATACCCTGCGCAATACTCTGCAATACTCTGGTGCAATACTCTGCAATACCCTGGTGCAATACTCTGCAATACTCTGCAATACCCTGCGCAATACTCTGCAATACTCTGGTGCAATACTCTGCAATACCCTGGTGCAATACTCTGCAATACTCTGCAATACCCTGCGCAATACTCTGCAATACCCTGCGCAATACTCTGCAATACTCTGGTGCAATACTCTGCAATACCCTGGTGCAATACCCTGCAATACCCTGCGCAATACTCTGCAATACCCTGCGCAATACTCTGCAATACCCTGCGCAATACTCTGCAATACTCTGGTGCAATACTCTGCAATACCCTGGTGCAATACTCTGCAATACCCTGCGCAATACTCTGCAATACCCTGCGCAATTCTCTGCAATACTCTGGTGCAATACTCTGCAATACCCTGGTGCAATACCCTGCGCAATACTCTGCAATACCCTGCGCAATACCCTGCAATACCCTGCGCAATACTCTGCAATACCCTGCGCAATACTCTGCAATACTCTGCAATACTCTGGTGCAATACTCTGCAATACCCTGCGCAATACCCTGCAAAATACTCTGCAATACCCTGCGCAATACTCTGCAATACTCTGCAATACCCTGCGCAATACCCTGGTGCAATACTCTGCAATACTCTGGTGCAATACTCTGCAATACTCTGGTGCAATACTCTGCAATACCCTGCAAAATACTCTGCAATACCCTGCGCAATACTCTGCAATACCCTGCGCAATACCCTGCGCAATACCCTGCAAAATACTCTGCAATACCCTGGTGCAATACTCTGCAATACTCTGGTGCAATACCCTGCGCAATACTCTGCAATACCCTGCGCAATACTCTGCAATACCCTGCAATACCCTGCGCAATACTCTGCAATACTCTGGCGCAATACTCTGCAATACCCTGCGCAATACTCTGCAATACCCTGCGCAATACCCTGCGCAATACTCTGCAATACCCTGGTGCAATACTCTGCAATACTCTGGTGCAATACCCTGCGCAATACTCTGCAATACCCTGCGCAATACTCTGCAATACTCTGGTGCAATACTCTGCAATACCCTGGTGCAATACCCTGCGCAATACTCTGCAATACCCTGCGCAATACTCTGCAATACCCTGCGCAATACTCTGCAATACCCTGCACAATACTCTGCAATACCCTGCGCAATACCCTGCAAAATACTCTGCAATACCCTGGTGCAATACTCTGCAATACCCTGCGCAATACTCTGCAATACCCTGCGCAATACCCTGCAAAATACTCTGCAATACCCTGGTGCAATACTCTGCAATACTCTGGTGCAATACTCTGCAATACCCTGCGCAATACTCTGCAATACCCTGCGCAATACCCTGCAAAATACTCTGCAATACCCTGCGCAATACTCTGCAATACCCTGCGCAATACTCTGCAATACTCTGGTGCAATACTCTGCAATACCCTGCAAAATACTCTGCAATACCCTGCGCAATACCCTGCAAAATACTCTGCAATACCCTGGTGCAATACTCTGCAATACTCTGGTGCAATACTCTGCAATACCCTGCGCAATACTCTGCAATACCCTGCGCAATACCCTGCAAAATACTCTGCAATACCCTGGTGCAATACTCTGCAATACTCTGGTGCAATACTCTGCAATACCCTGCGCAATACTCTGCAATACCCTGCGCAATACCCTGCAAAATACTCTGCAATACCCTGGTGCAATACTCTGCAATACTCTGGTGCAATACTCTGCAATACTCTGGTGCAATACTCTGCAATACCCTGGTGCAATACTCTGCAATACTCTGGCGCAATACTCTGCAATACCCTGCGCAATACTCTGCGCAATACTCTGCAATACCCTGGTGCAATACTCTGCAATACTCTGGTGCAATACTCTGCAATACCCTGCGCAATACTCTGCAATACTCTGGTGCAATACTCTGCAATACCCTGCGCAATACTCTGCAATACTCTGGTGCAATACTCTGCAATACCCTGGTGCAATACTCTGCAATACCCTGCGCAATACTCTGCAATACTCTGGTGCAATACTCTGCAATACCCTGCGCAATACTCTGCAATACCCTGCGCAATACCCTGCAATACCCTGCGCAATACTCTGCAATACTCTGCAATACTCTGGTGCAATACTCTGCAATACCCTGCGCAATACCCTGCAAAATACTCTGCAATACCCTGGTGCAATACTCTGCAATACTCTGGCGCAATACTCTGCAATACCCTGCGCAATACTCTGCAATACCCTGCGCAATACCCTGCGCAATACTCTGCAATACCCTGGTGCAATACTCTGCAATACTCTGGTGCAATACTCTGCAATACCCTGCGCAATACTCTGCAATACCCTGGTGCAATACTCTGCAATACTCTGGTGCAATACTCTGCAATACCCTGCGCAATATTCTGCAATACCCTGCGCAATACTCTGCAATACTCTGCAATACCCTGCGCAATATTCTGCAATACCCTGCGCAATACTCTGCAATACCCTGCGCAATTCTCTGCAATACTCTGCAATACTCTGGTGCAATACTCTGCAATACCCTGCGCAATACTCTGCAATACCCTGCGCAATACCCTGCAAAATACTCTGCAATACCCTGGTGCAATACTCTGCAATACCCTGGTGCAATACTCTGCAATACCCTGCGCAATACTCTGCAATACCCTGCGCAATACTCTGCAATACCCTGCGCAATACTCTGCAATACCCTGCGCAATACTCTGCAATACCCTGCGCAATACTCTGCAATACCCTGCACAATACTCTGCAATACCCTGCGCAATACCCTGCAAAATACTCTGCAATACCCTGCGCAATACTCTGCAATACCCTGCGCAATACCCTGCAAAATACTCTGCAATACCCTGGTGCAATACTCTGCAATACTCTGGTGCAATACTCTGCAATACCCTGCGCAATACTCTGCAATACCCTGCGCAATACCCTGCAAAATACTCTGCAATACCCTGCGCAATACTCTGCAATACCCTGCGCAATACTCTGCAATACTCTGGTGCAATACTCTGCAATACCCTGCAAAATACTCTGCAATACCCTGCGCAATACCCTGCAAAATACTCTGCAATACCCTGGTGCAATACTCTGCAATACTCTGGTGCAATACTCTGCAATACCCTGCGCAATACTCTGCAATACCCTGCGCAATACCCTGCAAAATACTCTGCAATACCCTGGTGCAATACTCTGCAATACTCTGCAATACCCTGCGCAATACTCTGCAATACCCTGCGCAATACCCTGCAAAATACTCTGCAATACCCTGGTGCAATACTCTGCAATACTCTGGTGCAATACTCTGCAATACTCTGGTGCAATACTCTGCAATACCCTGGTGCAATACTCTGCAATACTCTGGTGCAATACTCTGCAATACCCTGCGCAATACCCTGCAAAATACTCTGCAATACCCTGGTGCAATACTCTGCAATACTCTGGTGCAATACTCTGCAATACCCTGCGCAATACTCTGCAATACCCTGCGCAATACCCTGCAAAATACTCTGCAATACCCTGGTGCAATACTCTGCAATACTCTGGTGCAATACTCTGCAATACCCTGCGCAATACTCTGCAATACCCTGCGCAATACCCTGCAAAATACTCTGCAATACCCTGGTGCAATACTCTGCAATACTCTGGTGCAATACTCTGCAATACTCTGGTGCAATACTCTGCAATACCCTGGTGCAATACTCTGCAATACTCTGGCGCAATACTCTGCAATACCCTGCGCAATACTCTGCGCAATACTCTGCAATACCCTGGTGCAATACTCTGCAATACTCTGGTGCAATACTCTGCAATACCCTGCGCAATACTCTGCAATACTCTGGTGCAATACTCTGCAATACCCTGGTGCAATACTCTGCAATACCCTGCGCAATACTCTGCAATACTCTGGTGCAATACTCTGCAATACCCTGCGCAATACTCTGCAATACCCTGCGCAATACCCTGCAATACCCTGCGCAATACTCTGCAATACCCTGCGCAATACTCTGCAATACTCTGCAATACTCTGGTGCAATACTCTGCAATACCCTGCGCAATACCCTGCAAAATACTCTGCAATACCCTGGTGCAATACTCTGCAATACTCTGGCGCAATACTCTGCAATACCCTGCGCAATACTCTGCAATACCCTGCGCAATACCCTGCGCAATACTCTGCAATACCCTGGTGCAATACTCTGCAATACTCTGGTGCAATACTCTGCAATACCCTGCGCAATACTCTGCAATACCCTGGTGCAATACTCTGCAATACTCTGGTGCAATACTCTGCAATACCCTGCGCAATATTCTGCAATACCCTGCGCAATACTCTGCAATACTCTGCAATACCCTGCGCAATATTCTGCAATACCCTGCGCAATACTCTGCAATACCCTGCGCAATACTCTGCAATACCCTGCGCAATTCTCTGCAATACTCTGCAATACTCTGGTGCAATACTCTGCAATACCCTGCGCAATACTCTGCAATACCCTGCGCAATACCCTGCAAAATACTCTGCAATACCCGGGTGCAATACTCTGCAATACCCTGGTGCAATACTCTGCAATACCCTGCGCAATACTCTGCAATACCCTGCGCAATACTCTGCAATACCCTGCGCAATACTCTGCAATACCCTGCGCAATACTCTGCAATACCCTGCGCAATACTCTGCAATACCCTGCACAATACTCTGCAATACCCTGCGCAATACCCTGCAAAATACTCTGCAATACCCTGGTGCAATACTCTGCAATACCCTGCGCAATACTCTGCAATACCCTGCGCAATACCCTGCAAAATACTCTGCAATACCCTGGTGCAATACTCTGCAATACTCTGGTGCAATACTCTGCAATACCCTGCGCAATACTCTGCAATACCCTGCGCAATACCCTGCAAAATACTCTGCAATACCCTGCGCAATACTCTGCAATACCCTGCGCAATACTCTGCAATACTCTGGTGCAATACTCTGCAATACCCTGCAAAATACTCTGCAATACCCTGCGCAATACCCTGCAAAATACTCTGCAATACCCTGGTGCAATACTCTGCAATACTCTGGTGCAATACTCTGCAATACCCTGCGCAATACTCTGCAATACCCTGCGCAATACCCTGCAAAATACTCTGCAATACCCTGGTGCAATACTCTGCAATACTCTGGTGCAATACTCTGCAATACCCTGCGCAATACTCTGCAATACCCTGCGCAATACCCTGCAAAATACTCTGCAATACCCTGGTGCAATACTCTGCAATACTCTGGTGCAATACTCTGCAATACTCTGGTGCAATACTCTGCAATACCCTGGTGCAATACTCTGCAATACTCTGGCGCAATACTCTGCAATACCCTGCGCAATACTCTGCGCAATACTCTGCAATACCCTGGTGCAATACTCTGCAATACTCTGGTGCAATACTCTGCAATACCCTGCGCAATACTCTGCAATACTCTGGTGCAATACTCTGCAATACCCTGGTGCAATACTCTGCAATACCCTGCGCAATACTCTGCAATACCCTGCGCAATTCTCTGCAATACTCTGGTGCAATACTCTGCAATACCCTGCGCAATACTCTGCAATACCCTGCGCAATACCCTGCAATACCCTGCGCAATACTCTGCAATACCCTGCGCAATACTCTGCAATACTCTGCAATACTCTGGTGCAATACTCTGCAATACCCTGCGCAATACCCTGCAAAATACTCTGCAATACCCTGGTGCAATACTCTGCAATACTCTGGCGCAATACTCTGCAATACCCTGCGCAATACTCTGCAATACCCTGCGCAATACCCTGCGCAATACTCTGCAATACCCTGGTGCAATACTCTGCAATACTCTGGTGCAATACTCTGCAATACCCTGCGCAATACCCTGCAAAATACTCTGCAATACCCTGGTGCAATACTCTGCAATACTCTGGTGCAATACTCTGCAATACCCTGCGCAATATTCTGCAATACCCTGCGCAATACTCTGCAATACTCTGCAATACCCTGCGCAATATTCTGCAATACCCTGCGCAATACTCTGCAATACCCTGCGCAATACTCTGCAATACCCTGCGCAATTCTCTGCAATACTCTGCAATACTCTGGTGCAATACTCTGCAATACCCTGCGCAATACTCTGCAATACCCTGCGCAATACCCTGCAAAATACTCTGCAATACCCTGGTGCAATACTCTGCAATACACTGGTGCAATACTCTGCAATACCCTGCGCAATACTCTGCAATACCCTGCGCAATACCCTGCAAAATACTCTGCAATACCCTGGTGCAATACTCTGCAATACTCTGGTGCAATACTCTGCAATACTCTGGTGCAATACTCTGCAATACCCTGGTGCAATACTCTGCAATACTCTGGCGCAATACTCTGCAATACCCTGCGCAATACTCTGCGCAATACTCTGCAATACCCTGGTGCAATACTCTGCAATACTCTGGTGCAATACTCTGCAATACCCTGCGCAATACTCTGCAATACTCTGGTGCAATACTCTGCAATACCCTGGTGCAATACTCTGCAATACCCTGCGCAATACTCTGCAATACCCTGCGCAATTCTCTGCAATACTCTGGTGCAATACTCTGCAATACTCTGCAATACTCTGGTGCAATACTCTGCAATACCCTGCGCAATACCCTGCAAAATACTCTGCAATACCCTGGTGCAATACTCTGCAATACTCTGGCGCAATACTCTGCAATACCCTGCGCAATACTCTGCAATACCCTGCGCAATACCCTGCGCAATACTCTGCAATACCCTGGTGCAATACTCTGCAATACTCTGGTGCAATACTCTGCAATACCCTGCGCAATACCCTGCAAAATACTCTGCAATACCCTGGTGCAATACTCTGCAATACTCTGGTGCAATACTCTGCAATACCCTGCGCAATATTCTGCAATACCCTGCGCAATACTCTGCAATACTCTGCAATACCCTGCGCAATATTCTGCAATACCCTGCGCAATACTCTGCAATACCCTGCGCAATACTCTGCAATACCCTGCGCAATTCTCTGCAATACTCTGCAATACTCTGGTGCAATACTCTGCAATACCCTGCGCAATACTCTGCAATACCCTGCGCAATACCCTGCAAAATACTCTGCAATACCCTGGTGCAATACTCTGCAATACACTGGTGCAATACTCTGCAATACCCTGCGCAATACTCTGCAATACCCTGCGCAATACCCTGCAAAATACTCTGCAATACCCTGGTGCAATACTCTGCAATACTCTGGTGCAATACTCTGCAATACTCTGGTGCAATACTCTGCAATACCCTGGTGCAATACTCTGCAATACTCTGGCGCAATACTCTGCAATACCCTGCGCAATACTCTGCGCAATACTCTGCAATACCCTGGTGCAATACTCTGCAATACTCTGGTGCAATACTCTGCAATACCCTGCGCAATACTCTGCAATACTCTGGTGCAATACTCTGCAATACCCTGGTGCAATACTCTGCAATACCCTGCGCAATACTCTGCAATACCCTGCGCAATTCTCTGCAATACTCTGGTGCAATACTCTGCAATACCCTGCGCAATACTCTGCAATACCCTGCGCAATACCCTGCAATACCCTGCGCAATACTCTGCAATACCCTGCGCAATACTCTGCAATACTCTGCAATACTCTGGTGCAATACTCTGCAATACCCTGCGCAATACCCTGCAAAATACTCTGCAATACCCTGGTGCAATACTCTGCAATACTCTGGTGCAATACTCTGCAATACCCTGCGCAATACCCTGCAAAATACTCTGCAATACCCTGGTGCAATACTCTGCAATACTCTGGTGCAATACTCTGCAATACCCTGCGCAATACCCTGCAAAATACTCTGCAATACCCTGGTGCAATACTCTGCAATACTCTGGTGCAATACTCTGCAATACCCTGCGCAATACCCTGCAAAATACTCTGCAATACCCTGGTGCAATACTCTGCAATACTCTGGTGCAATACTCTGCAATACCCTGCGCAATACCCTGCAAAATACTCTGCAATACCCTGGTGCAATACTCTGGTGCAATACTCTGCAATACCCTGCGCAATATTCTGCAATACCCTGCGCAATACTCTGCAATACTCTGCAATACCCTGCGCAATATTCTGCAATACCCTGCGCAATACTCTGCAATACCCTGCGCAATACCCTGGTGCAATACTCTGCAATACTCTGGTGCAATACTCTGCAATACCCTGCGCAATACTCTGCAATACCCTGCGCAATACCCTGCAAAATACTCTGCAATACCCTGGTGCAATACTCTGCAATACACTGGTGCAATACTCTGCAATACCCTGCGCAATACTCTGCAATACCCTGCGCAATACCCTGCGCAATACTCTGCAATACCCTGGTGCAATACTCTGCAATACTCTGGTGCAATACTCTGCAATACCCTGCGCAATACCCTGCAAAATACTCTGCAATACCCTGGTGCAATACTCTGCAATACCCTGCGCAATACTCTGCAATACCCTGCGCAATACTCTGCAATACCCTGCGCAATACCCTGGTGCAATACTCTGCAATACTCTGGTGCAATACTCTGCAATACCCTGCAAAATACTCTGCAATACCCTGCGCAATACCCTGCAAAATACTCTGCAATACCCTGGTGCAATACTCTGCAATACTCTGGTGCAATACCCTGCGCAATACTCTGCAATACCCTGCGCAATACCCTGCGCAATACTCTGCAATACCCTGCAATACCCTGCGCAATACTCTGCAATACCCTGCGCAATATTCTGCAATACCCTGCGCAATACTCTGCAATACTCTGCGCAATACCCTGGTGCAATACTCTGCAATACTCTGGTGCAATACTCTGCAATACCCTGCAAAATACTCTGCAATACCCTGCGCAATACCCTGCAAAATACTCTGCAATACCCTGGTGCAATACTCTGCAATACTCTGCAATACCCTGCGCAATACTCTGCAATACCCTGCGCAATACCCTGCAAAATACTCTGCAATACCCTGGTGCAATACTCTGCAATACTCTGGTGCAATACTCTGCAATACCCTGGTGCAATACTCTGCAATACCCTGCGCAATACTCTGCAATACCCTGCGCAATACTCTGCAATACTCTGGCGCAATACTCTGCAATACCCTGCGCAATACTCTGCAATACCCTGCGCAATACCCTGCAATACCCTGCGCAATACTCTGCAATACCCTGCGCAATACTCTGCAATACTCTGCAATACTCTGGTGCAATACTCTGCAATACCCTGCGCAATACCCTGCAAAATACTCTGCAATACCCTGGTGCAATACTCTGCAATACCCTGCGCAATACTCTGCAATACCCTGCGCAATACCCTGGTGCAATACTCTGCAATACTCTGCAATACTCTGGTGCAATACTCTGCAATACTCTGGTGCAATACTCTGCAATACCCTGCGCAATATTCTGCAATACCCTGCGCAATACTCTGCAATACCCTGCGCAATATTCTGCAATACCCTGCGCAATACTCTGCAATACCCTGCGCAATACCCTGGTGCAATACTCTGCAATACTCTGGTGCAATACTCTGCAATACCCTGCAAAATACTCTGCAATACCCTGCGCAATACCCTGCAAAATACTCTGCAATACCCTGGTGCAATACTCTGCAATACTCTGGTGCAATACTCTGCAATACCCTGCGCAATACTCTGCAATACCCTGCGCAATACCCTGCAAAATACTCTGCAATACCCTGGTGCAATACTCTGCAATACCCTGCGCAATACTCTGCAATACCCTGCGCAATACTCTGCAATACTCTGGCGCAATACTCTGCAATACCCTGCGCAATACTCTGCAATACCCTGCGCAATACCCTGCGCAATACTCTGCAATACCCTGGTGCAATACTCTGCAATACTCTGGTGCAATACTCTGCAATACCCTGGTGCAATACCCTGCGCAATACTCTGCAATACCCTGCGCAATACTCTGCAATACCCTGCGCAATACTCTGCAATACCCTGCGCAATACTCTGCAATACTCTGGTGCAATACTCTGCAATACCCTGGTGCAATACTCTGCAATACCCTGCGCAATACTCTGCAATACCCTGCGCAATACTCTGCAATACTCTGGTGCAATACTCTGCAATACCCTGGTGCAATACCCTGCAATACCCTGCGCAATACTCTGCAATACCCTGCGCAATACTCTGCAATACCCTGCGCAATACTCTGCAATACTCTGGTGCAATACTCTGCAATACCCTGGTGCAATACTCTGCAATACCCTGCGCAATACTCTGCAATACCCTGCGCAATTCTCTGCAATACTCTGGTGCAATACTCTGCAATACCCTGGTGCAATACCCTGCGCAATACTCTGCAATACCCTGCGCAATACCCTGCAATACTCTGCAATACTCTGGTGCAATACTCTGCAATACCCTGCGCAATACCCTGCAAAATACTCTGCAATACCCTGCGCAATACTCTGCAATACTCTGCAATACCCTGCGCTATACCCTGGTGCAATACTCTGCAATACTCTGGTGCAATACTCTGCAATACTCTGGTGCAATACTCTGCAATACCCTGCAAAATACTCTGCAATACCCTGCGCAATACCCTGCGCAATACCCTGCGCAATACCCTGCAAAATACTCTGCAATACCCTGGTGCAATACTCTGCAATACTCTGGTGCAATACCCTGCGCAATACTCTGCAATACCCTGCGCAATACTCTGCAATACCCTGCAATACCCTGCGCAATACTCTGCAATACCCTGCGCAATATTCTGCAATACCCTGCGCAATACTCTGCAATACCCTGCGCAATATTCTGCAATACCCTGCGCAATACCCTGCAAAATACTCTGCAATACCCTGGTGCAATACTCTGCAATACTCTGGTGCAATACTCTGCAATACCCTGCGCAATACTCTGCAATACCCTGCGCAATACCCTGCAATACTCTGGCGCAATACTCTGCAATACCCTGCGCAATACCCTGCGCAATACTCTGCAATACCCTGCGCAATACTCTGCAATACCCTGCGCAATACTCTGCAATACCCTGCGCAATACTCTGCAATACTCTGGTGCAATACTCTGCAATACCCTGGTGCAATACTCTGCAATACCCTGCGCAATACCCTGCAATACCCTGCGCAATACTCTGCAATACCCTGCGCAATACTCTGCAATACTCTGCAATACTCTGGTGCAATACTCTGCAATACCCTGCGCAATACCCTGCGCAATACTCTGCAATACCCTGGTGCAATACTCTGCAATACCCTGCGCAATACTCTGCAATACCCTGCGCAATACCCTGGTGCAATACTCTGCAATACTCTGGTGCAATACTCTGCAATACTCTGGTGCAATACTCTGCAATACCCTGCAAAATACTCTGCAATACCCTGCGCAATACCCTGCAAAATACTCTGCAATACCCTGGTGCAATACTCTGCAATACTCTGGTGCAATACTCTGCAATACCCTGCGCAATACTCTGCAATACCCTGCGCAATACCCTGCAAAATACTCTGCAATACCCTGGTGCAATACTCTGCAATACTCTGGTGCAATACTCTGCAATACCCTGCGCAATACTCTGCAATACCCTGCGCAATACCCTGCAAAATACTCTGCAATACCCTGGTGCAATACTCTGCAATACTCTGGTGCAATACCCTGCAATACCCTGCGCAATACTCTGCAATACTCTGGCGCAATACTCTGCAATACCCTGGTGCAATACTCTGCAATACCCTGCGCAATACTCTGCAATACTCTGGTGCAATACTCTGCAATACCCTGGTGCAATACCCTGCGCAATACTCTGCAATACTCTGCAATACTCTGGTGCAATACTCTGCAATACCCTGCAAAATACTCTGCAATACCCTGGTGCAATACTCTGCAATACCCTGCGCAATACTCTGCAATACCCTGCGCAATACCCTGGTGCAATACTCTGCAATACTCTGGTGCAATACTCTGCAATACTCTGGTGCAATACTCTTCAATACCCTGCAAAATACTCTGCAATACCCTGCGCAATACCCTGCAAAATACTCTGCAATACCCTGGTGCAATACTCTGCAATACTCTGGTGCAATACCCTGCGCAATACTCTGCAATACCCTGCGCAATACCCTGCGCAATACTCTGCAATACCCTGCAATACCCTGCGCAATACTCTGCAATACCCTGCGCAATATTCTGCAATACCCTGCGCAATACTCTGCAATACTCTGCAATACCCTGCGCAATATTCTGCAATACCCTGCGCAATACTCTGCAATACTCTGGTGCAATACTCTGCAATACCCTGCAAAATACTCTGCAATACCCTGCGCAATACCCTGCAAAATACTCTGCAATACCCTGGTGCAATACTCTGCAATACTCTGGTGCAATACTCTGCAATACCCTGCGCAATACTCTGCAATACCCTGCGCAATACCCTGCAAAATACTCTGCAATACCCTGGTGCAATACTCTGCAATACTCTGGTGCAATACTCTGCAATACCCTGCGCAATACTCTGCAATACCCTGCGCAATACCCTGCGCAATACCCTGCAAAATACTCTGCAATACCCTGGTGCAATACTCTGCAATACTCTGGTGCAATACTCTGCAATACCCTGGTGCAATACTCTGCAATACTCTGGCGCAATACTCTGCAATACCCTGCGCAATACTCTGCAATACCCTGCGCAATACCCTGCGCAATACTCTGCAATACCCTGGTGCAATACTCTGCAATACTCTGGTGCAATACTCTGCAATACCCTGCGCAATACTCTGCAATACCCTGCGCAATACTCTGCAATACTCTGGTGCAATACTCTGCAATACTCTGCAATACCCTGCGCAATACTCTGCAATACCCTGCGCAATACTCTGCAATACCCTGCGCAATACTCTGCAATACTCTGGTGCAATACTCTGCAATACCCTGGTGCAATACTCTGCAATACCCTGCGCAATACTCTGCAATACCCTGCGCAATTCTCTGCAATACTCTGGTGCAATACTCTGCAATACCCTGGTGCAATACCCTGCGCAATACTCTGCAATACCCTGCGCAATACCCTGCAATACCCTGCGCAATACTCTGCAATACCCTGCGCAATACTCTGCAATACTCTGCAATACTCTGGTGCAATACTCTGCAATACCCTGCGCAATACCCTGCAAAATACTCTGCAATACCCTGGTGCAATACTCTGCAATACTCTGGTGCAATACCCTGCAATACCCTGCGCAATACTCTGCAATACTCTGGCGCAATACTCTGCAATACCCTGGTGCAATACTCTGCAATACCCTGCGCAATACTCTGCAATACTCTGGTGCAATACTCTGCAATACCCTGGTGCAATACCCTGCGCAATACTCTGCAATACTCTGCAATACTCTGGTGCAATACTCTGCAATACCCTGCAAAATACTCTGCAATACCCTGGTGCAATACTCTGCAATACCCTGCGCAATACTCTGCAATACCCTGCGCAATACCCTGGTGCAATACTCTGCAATACTCTGCTGCAATACTCTGCAATACTCTGGTGCAATACTCTTCAATACCCTGCAAAATACTCTGCAATACCCTGCGCAATACCCTGCAAAATACTCTGCAATACCCTGGTGCAATACTCTGCAATACCCTGCGCAATACCCTGCGCAATACTCTGCAATACCCTGCAATACCCTGCGCAATACTCTGCAATACCCTGCGCAATATTCTGCAATACCCTGCGCAATACTCTGCAATACTCTGCAATACCCTGCGCAATATTCTGCAATACCCTGCGCAATACTCTGCAATACTCTGGTGCAATACTCTGCAATACCCTGCAAAATACTCTGCAATACCCTGCGCAATACCCTGCAAAATACTCTGCAATACCCTGGTGCAATACTCTGCAATACTCTGGTGCAATACTCTGCAATACCCTGCGCAATACTCTGCAATACCCTGCGCAATACCCTGCAAAATACTCTGCAATACCCTGGTGCAATACTCTGCAATACTCTGGTGCAATACTCTGCAATACCCTGCGCAATACTCTGCAATACCCTGCGCAATACCCTGCAAAATACTCTGCAATACCCTGGTGCAATACTCTGCAATACTCTGGTGCAATACTCTGCAATACCCTGGTGCAATACTCTGCAATACTCTGGCGCAATACTCTGCAATACCCTGCGCAATACTCTGCAATACCCTGCGCAATACTCTGCAATACCCTGGTGCAATACTCTGCAATACTCTGGTGCAATACTCTGCAATACCCTGCGCAATACTCTGCAATACCCTGCGCAATACTCTGCAATACTCTGGTGCAATACTCTGCAATACTCTGCAATACCCTGCGCAATACTCTGCAATACCCTGCGCAATACTCTGCAATACCCTGCGCAATACTCTGCAATACCCTGCGCAATACTCTGCAATACTCTGGTGCAATACTCTGCAATACCCTGGTGCAATACTCTGCAATACCCTGCGCAATACTCTGCAATACCCTGCGCAATACTCTGCAATACCCTGCGCAATTCTCTGCAATACTCTGGTGCAATACTCTGCAATACCCTGGTGCAATACCCTGCGCAATACTCTGCAATACCCTGCGCAATACCCTGCAATACCCTGCGCAATACTCTGCAATACCCTGCGCAATACTCTGCAATACTCTGCAATACTCTGGTGCAATACTCTGCAATACCCTGCGCAATACCCTGCAAAATACTCTGCAATACCCTGGTGCAATACTCTGCAATACCCTGCGCAATACTCTGCAATACCCTGCGCAATACCCTGGTGCAATACTCTGCAATACTCTGGTGCAATACTCTGCAATACCCTGCGCAATATTCTGCAATACCCTGCGCAATACTCTGCAATACTCTGCAATACCCTGCGCAATATTCTGCAATACCCTGCGCAATACTCTGCAATACCCTGCGCAATACCCTGCAAAATACTCTGCAATACCCTGGTGCAATACTCTGCAATACACTGGTGCAATACTCTGCAATACCCTGCGCAATACTCTGCAATACCCTGCGCAATACTCTGCAATACTCTGGCGCAATACTCTGCAATACCCTGCGCAATACTCTGCAATACCCTGCGCAATACCCTGCGCAATACTCTGCAATACTCTGGTGCAATACTCTGCAATACCCTGGTGCAATACCCTGCGCAATACTCTGCAATACCCTGCGCAATACCCTGCAATACCCTGCGCAATACTCTGCAATACCCTGCGCAATACTCTGCAATACTCTGCAATACTCTGGTGCAATACTCTGCAATACCCTGCGCAATACCCTGCAAAATACTCTGCAATACCCTGGTGCAATACTCTGCAATACCCTGCGCAATACTCTGCAATACCCTGCGCAATACCCTGGTGCAATACTCTGCAATACTCTGGTGCAATACTCTGCAATACCCTGCAAAATACTCTGCAATACCCTGCGCAATACCCTGCAAAATACTCTGCAATACCCTGGTGCAATACTCTGCAATACTCTGGTGCAATACTCTGCAATACCCTGCGCAATACTCTGCAATACCCTGCGCAATACCCTGCAAAATACTCTGCAATACCCTGGTGCAATACTCTGCAATACTCTGGTGCAATACTCTGCAATACCCTGCAATACCCTGCGCAATACTCTGCAATACCCTGGTGCAATACTCTGCAATACCCTGGTGCAATACTCTGCAATACCCTGCGCAATACTCTGCAATACCCTGCGCAATTCTCTGCAATACTCTGGTGCAATACTCTGCAATACCCTGGTGCAATACCCTGCGCAATACTCTGCAATACCCTGCGCAATACCCTGCAATACCCTGCGCAATACTCTGCAATACCCTGCGCAATACTCTGCAATACCCTGCGCAATACTCTGCAATACCCTGCGCAATACTCTGCAATACCCTGCGCAATACCCTGCAAAATACTCTGCAATACCCTGGTGCAATACTCTGCAATACCCTGCGCAATACTCTGCAATACCCTGCGCAATACCCTGCAAAATACTCTGCAATACCCTGGTGCAATACTCTGCAATACTCTGGTGCAATACTCTGCAATACCCTGCGCAATACTCTGCAATACCCTGCGCAATACCCTGCAAAATACTCTGCAATACCCTGCGCAATACTCTGCAATACCCTGCGCAATACTCTGCAATACTCTGGTGCAATACTCTGCAATACCCTGGTGCAATACTCTTCAATACCCTGGTGCAATACTCTGCAATACTCTGGTGCAATACTCTGCAATACTCTGGTGCAATACTCTGCAATACCCTGCAAAATACTCTGCAATACCCTGCGCAATACTCTGCAATACCCTGCGCAATATTCTGCAATACCCTGCGCAATACCCTGCAAAATACTCTGCAATACCCTGGTGCAATACTCTGCAATACTCTGGTGCAATACTCTGCAATACCCTGCGCAATACTCTGCAATGCCCTGGTGCAATACTCTGCAATACCCTGCGCAATACTCTGCAATACCCTGCGCAATACTCTGCAATACCCTGCGCAATACTCTGCAATACCCTGCGCAATACTCTGCAATACCCTGCGCAATACTCTGCAATACCCTGCGCAATACTCTGCAATACCCTGCGCAATACCCTGCAAAATACTCTGCAATACCCTGCGCAATACTCTGCAATACCCTGCGCAATACTCTGCAATACCCTGCGCAATACCCTGGTGCAATACTCTGCAATACTCTGGTGCAATACTCTGCAATACCCTGGTGCAATACTCTTCAATACCCTGGTGCAATACTCTGCAATACTCTGGTGCAATACTCTGCAATACTCTGGTGCAATACTCTGCAATACCCTGCAAAATACTCTGCAATACCCTGCGCAATACTCTGCAATACCCTGCGCAATATTCTGCAATACCCTGCGCAATACCCTGCAAAATACTCTGCAATACCCTGGTGCAATACTCTGCAATACTCTGGTGCAATACTCTGCAATACCCTGCGCAATACTCTGCAATACCCTGCGCAATACCCTGCAAAATACTCTGCAATACCCTGCGCAATACTCTGCAATACCCTGCGCAATACTCTGCAATACTCTGGTGCAATACTCTGCAATACCCTGCAAAATACTCTGCAATACCCTGCGCAATACCCTGCAAAATACTCTGCAATACCCTGGTGCAATACTCTGCAATACTCTGGTGCAATACTCTGCAATACCCTGCGCAATACTCTGCAATACCCTGCGCAATACCCTGCAAAATACTCTGCAATACCCTGGTGCAATACTCTGCAATACTCTGGTGCAATACTCTGCAATACCCTGCGCAATACTCTGCAATACCCTGCGCAATACCCTGCAAAATACTCTGCAATACCCTGGTGCAATACTCTGCAATACTCTGGTGCAATACTCTGCAATACTCTGGTGCAATACTCTGCAATACCCTGCGCAATACTCTGCGCAATACTCTGCAATACCCTGGTGCAATACTCTGCAATACTCTGGTGCAATACTCTGCAATACCCTGCGCAATACTCTGCAATACTCTGGTGCAATACTCTGCAATACCCTGGTGCAATACTCTGCAATACCCTGCGCAATACTCTGCAATACCCTGCGCAATTCTCTGCAATACTCTGGTGCAATACTCTGCAATACCCTGCGCAATACTCTGCAATACCCTGCGCAATACCCTGCAATACCCTGCGCAATACTCTGCAATACCCTGCGCAATACTCTGCAATACTCTGCAATACTCTGGTGCAATACTCTGCAATACCCTGCGCAATACCCTGCAAAATACTCTGCAATACCCTGGTGCAATACTCTGCAATACTCTGGCGCAATACTCTGCAATACCCTGCGCAATACTCTGCAATACCCTGCGCAATACTCTGCAAAATACTCTGCAATACCCTGGTGCAATACTCTGCAATACCCTGGTGCAATACTCTGCAATACTCTGGTGCAATACTCTGCAATACCCTGCGCAATACCCTGCAAAATACTCTGCAATACCCTGGTGCAATACTCTGCAATACTCTGGTGCAATACTCTGCAATACCCTGCGCAATATTCTGCAATACCCTGCGCAATACTCTGCAATACCCTGCGCAATACCCTGGTGCAATACTCTGCAATACTCTGGTGCAATACTCTGCAATACCCTGCGCAATACTCTGCAATACCCTGCGCAATACCCTGCAAAATACTCTGCAATACCCTGGTGCAATACTCTGCAATACACTGGTGCAATACTCTGCAATACCCTGCGCAATACTCTGCAATACCCTGCGCAATACCCTGCAAAATACTCTGCAATACCCTGGTGCAATACTCTGCAATACTCTGGTGCAATACTCTGCAATACTCTGGTGCAATACTCTGCAATACCCTGGTGCAATACTCTGCAATACTCTGGCGCAATACTCTGCAATACCCTGCGCAATACTCTGCGCAATACTCTGCAATACCCTGGTGCAATACTCTGCAATACTCTGGTGCAATACTCTGCAATACCCTGCGCAATACTCTGCAATACTCTGGTGCAATACTCTGCAATACCCTGGTGCAATACTCTGCAATACCCTGCGCAATACTCTGCAATACCCTGCGCAATTCTCTGCAATACTCTGGTGCAATACTCTGCAATACCCTGCGCAATACTCTGCAATACCCTGCGCAATACCCTGCAATACCCTGCGCAATACTCTGCAATACCCAGCGCAATACTCTGCAATACTCTGGTGCAATACTCTGCAATACCCTGCGCAATACCCTGCAAAATACTCTGCAATACCCTGGTGCAATACTCTGCAATACTCTGGTGCAATACCCTGCGCAATACCCTGCAAAATACTCTGCAATACCCTGGTGCAATACTCTGCAATACTCTGGTGCAATACTCTGCAATACCCTGCGCAATACCCTGCAAAATACTCTGCAATACCCTGGTGCAATACTCTGCAATACTCTGGTGCAATACTCTGCAATACCCTGCGCAATACCCTGCAAAATACTCTGCAATACCCTGGTGCAATACTCTGCAATACTCTGGTGCAATACTCTGCAATACCCTGCGCAATACCCTGCAAAATACTCTGCAATACCCTGGTGCAATACTCTGCAATACTCTGGTGCAATACTCTGCAATACCCTGCGCAATATTCTGCAATACCCTGCGCAATACTCTGCAATACTCTGCAATACTCTGCAATACCCTGCGCAATATTCTGCAATACCCTGCGCAATACTCTGCAATACCCTGCGCAATACCCTGGTGCAATACTCTGCAATACTCTGGTGCAATACTCTGCAATACCCTGCGCAATACTCTGCAATACCCTGCGCAATACCCTGCAAAATACTCTGCAATACCCTGGTGCAATACTCTGCAATACACTGGTGCAATACTCTGCAATACCCTGCGCAATACTCTGCAATACCCTGCGCAATACCCTGCGCAATACTCTGCAATACCCTGGTGCAATACTCTGCAATACTCTGGTGCAATACTCTGCAATACCCTGCGCAATACCCTGCAAAATACTCTGCAATACCCTGGTGCAATACTCTGCAATACCCTGCGCAATACTCTGCAATACCCTGCGCAATACTCTGCAATACCCTGCGCAATACCCTGGTGCAATACTCTGCAATACTCTGGTGCAATACTCTGCAATACCCTGCAAAATACTCTGCAATACCCTGCGCAATACCCTGCAAAATACTCTGCAATACCCTGGTGCAATACTCTGCAATACTCTGGTGCAATACCCTGCGCAATACTCTGCAATACCCTGCGCAATACCCTGCGCAATACTCTGCAATACCCTGCAATACCCTGCGCAATACTCTGCAATACCCTGCGCAATATTCTGCAATACCCTGCGCAATACTCTGCAATACTCTGCGCAATACCCTGGTGCAATACTCTGCAATACTCTGGTGCAATACTCTGCAATACCCTGCAAAATACTCTGCAATACCCTGCGCAATACCCTGCAAAATACTCTGCAATACCCTGGTGCAATACTCTGCAATACTCTGGTGCAATACTCTGCAATACCCTGCGCAATACTCTGCAATACCCTGCGCAATACCCTGCAAAATACTCTGCAATACCCTGGTGCAATACTCTGCAATACTCTGGTGCAATACTCTGCAATACCCTGGTGCAATACTCTGCAATACCCTGCGCAATACTCTGCAATACCCTGCGCAATACTCTGCAATACTCTGGTGCAATACTCTGCAATACCCTGGTGCAATACCCTGCACAATACTCTGCAATACCCTGCGCAATACCCTGCAATACCCTGCGCAATACTCTGCAATACCCTGCGCAATACTCTGCAATACCCTGCGCAATACTCTGCAATACCCTGCGCAATACTCTGCAATACTCTGGTGCAATACTCTGCAATACCCTGCGCAATACCCTGCAAAATACTCTGCAATACCCTGGTGCAATACTCTGCAATACCCTGCGCAATACTCTGCAATACCCTGCGCAATACCCTGGTGCAATACTCTGCAATACTCTGGTGCAATACTCTGCAATACTCTGGTGCAATACTCTGCAATACCCTGCAAAATACTCTGCAATACCCTGCGCAATACCCTGCAAAATACTCTGCAATACCCTGGTGCAATACTCTGCAATACTCTGGTGCAATACTCTGCAATACCCTGCGCAATACTCTGCAATACCCTGCGCAATACCCTGCAAAATACTCTGCAATACCCTGGTGCAATACTCTGCAATACTCTGGTGCAATACTCTGCAATACCCTGCAATACCCTGCGCAATACTCTGCAATACCCTGGTGCAATACTCTGCAATACCCTGGTGCAATACTCTGCAATACCCTGCGCAATACTCTGCAATACCCTGCGCAATTCTCTGCAATACTCTGCAATACTCTGGTGCAATACTCTGCAATACCCTGCGCAATACCCTGCAAAATACTCTGCAATACCCTGGTGCAATACTCTGCAATACCCTGCGCAATACTCTGCAATACCCTGCGCAATACCCTGGTGCAATACTCTGCAATACTCTGCAATACTCTGGTGCAATACTCTGCAATACTCTGGTGCAATACTCTGCAATACCCTGCGCAATATTCTGCAATACCCTGCGCAATACTCTGCAATACCCTGCGCAATATTCTGCAATACCCTGCGCAATACTCTGCAATACCCTGCGCAATACCCTGGTGCAATACTCTGCAATACTCTGGTGCAATACTCTGCAATACCCTGCAAAATACTCTGCAATACCCTGCGCAATACCCTGCAAAATACTCTGCAATACCCTGGTGCAATACTCTGCAATACTCTGGTGCAATACTCTGCAATACCCTGCGCAATACTCTGCAATACCCTGCGCAATACCCTGCAAAATACTCTGCAATACCCTGGTGCAATACTCTGCAATACACTGGTGCAATACTCTGCAATACCCTGCGCAATACTCTGCAATACCCTGCGCAATACTCTGCAATACTCTGGCGCAATACTCTGCAATACCCTGCGCAATACTCTGCAATACCCTGCGCAATACTCTGCAATACCCTGCGCAATACCCTGCGCAATACTCTGCAATACCCTGGTGCAATACTCTGCAATACTCTGGTGCAATACCCTGCGCAATACTCTGCAATACCCTGCGCAATACTCTGCAATACTCTGGTGCAATACTCTGCAATACCCTGGTGCAATACCCTGCGCAATACTCTGCAATACCCTGCGCAATACTCTGCAATACCCTGCACAATACTCTGCAATACCCTGCGCAATACTCTGCAATACTCTGGTGCAATACTCTGCAATACCCTGGTGCAATACTCTGCAATACTCTGCAATACCCTGCGCAATACTCTGCAATACTCTGGTGCAATACTCTGCAATACCCTGGTGCAATACTCTGCAATACTCTGCAATACCCTGCGCAATACTCTGCAATACCCTGCGCAATACTCTGCAATACTCTGGTGCAATACTCTGCAATACCCTGGTGCAATACCCTGCAATACCCTGCGCAATACTCTGCAATACCCTGCGCAATACTCTGCAATACCCTGCGCAATACTCTGCAATACTCTGGTGCAATACTCTGCAATACCCTGGTGCAATACTCTGCAATACCCTGCGCAATACTCTGCAATACCCTGCGCAATTCTCTGCAATACTCTGGTGCAATACTCTGCAATACCCTGGTGCAATACCCTGCGCAATACTCTGCAATACCCTGCGCAATACCCTGCAATACCCTGCGCAATACTCTGCAATACCCTGCGCAATACTCTGCAATACTCTGCAATACTCTGGTGCAATACTCTGCAATACCCTGCGCAATACCCTGCAAAATACTCTGCAATACCCTGCGCAATACTCTGCAATACTCTGCAATACCCTGCGCAATACCCTGGTGCAATACTCTGCAATACTCTGGTGCAATACTCTGCAATACTCTGGTGCAATACTCTGCAATACCCTGCAAAATACTCTGCAATACCCTGCGCAATACTCTGCAATACCCTGCGCAATACCCTGCGCAATACCCTGCAAAATACTCTGCAATACCCTGGTGCAATACTCTGCAATACTCTGGTGCAATACCCTGCGCAATACTCTGCAATACCCTGCGCAATACTCTGCAATACCCTGCAATACCCTGCGCAATACTCTGCAATACTCTGGCGCAATACTCTGCAATACCCTGCGCAATACTCTGCAATACCCTGCGCAATACCCTGCGCAATACTCTGCAATACCCTGGTGCAATACTCTGCAATACTCTGGTGCAATACCCTGCGCAATACTCTGCAATACCCTGCGCAATACTCTGCAATACTCTGGTGCAATACTCTGCAATACCCTGGTGCAATACCCTGCGCAATACTCTGCAATACCCTGCGCAATACTCTGCAATACCCTGCGCAATACTCTGCAATACCCTGCACAATACTCTGCAATACCCTGCGCAATACCCTGCAAAATACTCTGCAATACCCTGGTGCAATACTCTGCAATACCCTGCGCAATACTCTGCAATACCCTGCGCAATACCCTGCAAAATACTCTGCAATACCCTGGTGCAATACTCTGCAATACTCTGGTGCAATACTCTGCAATACCCTGCGCAATACTCTGCAATACCCTGCGCAATACCCTGCAAAATACTCTGCAATACCCTGCGCAATACTCTGCAATACCCTGCGCAATACTCTGCAATACTCTGGTGCAATACTCTGCAATACCCTGCAAAATACTCTGCAATACCCTGCGCAATACCCTGCAAAATACTCTGCAATACCCTGGTGCAATACTCTGCAATACTCTGGTGCAATACTCTGCAATACCCTGCGCAATACTCTGCAATACCCTGCGCAATACCCTGCAAAATACTCTGCAATACCCTGGTGCAATACTCTGCAATACTCTGGTGCAATACTCTGCAATACCCTGCGCAATACTCTGCAATACCCTGCGCAATACCCTGCAAAATACTCTGCAATACCCTGGTGCAATACTCTGCAATACTCTGGTGCAATACTCTGCAATACTCTGGTGCAATACTCTGCAATACCCTGGTGCAATACTCTGCAATACTCTGGCGCAATACTCTGCAATACCCTGCGCAATACTCTGCGCAATACTCTGCAATACCCTGGTGCAATACTCTGCAATACTCTGGTGCAATACTCTGCAATACCCTGCGCAATACTCTGCAATACTCTGGTGCAATACTCTGCAATACCCTGCGCAATACTCTGCAATACTCTGGTGCAATACTCTGCAATACCCTGGTGCAATACTCTGCAATACCCTGCGCAATACTCTGCAATACTCTGGTGCAATACTCTGCAATACCCTGCGCAATACTCTGCAATACCCTGCGCAATACCCTGCAATACCCTGCGCAATACTCTGCAATACTCTGCAATACTCTGGTGCAATACTCTGCAATACCCTGCGCAATACCCTGCAAAATACTCTGCAATACCCTGGTGCAATACTCTGCAATACTCTGGCGCAATACTCTGCAATACCCTGCGCAATACTCTGCAATACCCTGCGCAATACCCTGCGCAATACTCTGCAATACCCTGGTGCAATACTCTGCAATACTCTGGTGCAATACTCTGCAATACCCTGCGCAATACTCTGCAATACCCTGGTGCAATACTCTGCAATACTCTGGTGCAATACTCTGCAATACCCTGCGCAATATTCTGCAATACCCTGCGCAATACTCTGCAATACTCTGCAATACCCTGCGCAATATTCTGCAATACCCTGCGCAATACTCTGCAATACCCTGCGCAATTCTCTGCAATACTCTGCAATACTCTGGTGCAATACTCTGCAATACCCTGCGCAATACTCTGCAATACCCTGCGCAATACCCTGCAAAATACTCTGCAATACCCTGGTGCAATACTCTGCAATACCCTGGTGCAATACTCTGCAATACCCTGCGCAATACTCTGCAATACCCTGCGCAATACTCTGCAATACCCTGCGCAATACTCTGCAATACCCTGCGCAATACTCTGCAATACCCTGCGCAATACTCTGCAATACCCTGCACAATACTCTGCAATACCCTGCGCAATACCCTGCAAAATACTCTGCAATACCCTGCGCAATACTCTGCAATACCCTGCGCAATACCCTGCAAAATACTCTGCAATACCCTGGTGCAATACTCTGCAATACTCTGGTGCAATACTCTGCAATACCCTGCGCAATACTCTGCAATACCCTGCGCAATACCCTGCAAAATACTCTGCAATACCCTGCGCAATACTCTGCAATACCCTGCGCAATACTCTGCAATACTCTGGTGCAATACTCTGCAATACCCTGCAAAATACTCTGCAATACCCTGCGCAATACCCTGCAAAATACTCTGCAATACCCTGGTGCAATACTCTGCAATACTCTGGTGCAATACTCTGCAATACCCTGCGCAATACTCTGCAATACCCTGCGCAATACCCTGCAAAATACTCTGCAATACCCTGGTGCAATACTCTGCAATACTCTGCAATACCCTGCGCAATACTCTGCAATACCCTGCGCAATACCCTGCAAAATACTCTGCAATACCCTGGTGCAATACTCTGCAATACTCTGGTGCAATACTCTGCAATACTCTGGTGCAATACTCTGCAATACCCTGGTGCAATACTCTGCAATACTCTGGTGCAATACTCTGCAATACCCTGCGCAATACCCTGCAAAATACTCTGCAATACCCTGGTGCAATACTCTGCAATACTCTGGTGCAATACTCTGCAATACCCTGCGCAATACTCTGCAATACCCTGCGCAATACCCTGCAAAATACTCTGCAATACCCTGGTGCAATACTCTGCAATACTCTGGTGCAATACTCTGCAATACCCTGCGCAATACTCTGCAATACCCTGCGCAATACCCTGCAAAATACTCTGCAATACCCTGGTGCAATACTCTGCAATACTCTGGTGCAATACTCTGCAATACTCTGGTGCAATACTCTGCAATACCCTGGTGCAATACTCTGCAATACTCTGGCGCAATACTCTGCAATACCCTGCGCAATACTCTGCGCAATACTCTGCAATACCCTGGTGCAATACTCTGCAATACTCTGGTGCAATACTCTGCAATACCCTGCGCAATACTCTGCAATACTCTGGTGCAATACTCTGCAATACCCTGGTGCAATACTCTGCAATACCCTGCGCAATACTCTGCAATACTCTGGTGCAATACTCTGCAATACCCTGCGCAATACTCTGCAATACCCTGCGCAATACCCTGCAATACCCTGCGCAATACTCTGCAATACCCTGCGCAATACTCTGCAATACTCTGCAATACTCTGGTGCAATACTCTGCAATACCCTGCGCAATACCCTGCAAAATACTCTGCAATACCCTGGTGCAATACTCTGCAATACTCTGGCGCAATACTCTGCAATACCCTGCGCAATACTCTGCAATACCCTGCGCAATACCCTGCGCAATACTCTGCAATACCCTGGTGCAATACTCTGCAATACTCTGGTGCAATACTCTGCAATACCCTGCGCAATACTCTGCAATACCCTGGTGCAATACTCTGCAATACTCTGGTGCAATACTCTGCAATACCCTGCGCAATATTCTGCAATACCCTGCGCAATACTCTGCAATACTCTGCAATACCCTGCGCAATATTCTGCAATACCCTGCGCAATACTCTGCAATACCCTGCGCAATACTCTGCAATACCCTGCGCAATTCTCTGCAATACTCTGCAATACTCTGGTGCAATACTCTGCAATACCCTGCGCAATACTCTGCAATACCCTGCGCAATACCCTGCAAAATACTCTGCAATACCCTGGTGCAATACTCTGCAATACCCTGGTGCAATACTCTGCAATACCCTGCGCAATACTCTGCAATACCCTGCGCAATACTCTGCAATACCCTGCGCAATACTCTGCAATACCCTGCGCAATACTCTGCAATACCCTGCGCAATACTCTGCAATACCCTGCACAATACTCTGCAATACCCTGCGCAATACCCTGCAAAATACTCTGCAATACCCTGGTGCAATACTCTGCAATACCCTGCGCAATACTCTGCAATACCCTGCGCAATACCCTGCAAAATACTCTGCAATACCCTGGTGCAATACTCTGCAATACTCTGGTGCAATACTCTGCAATACCCTGCGCAATACTCTGCAATACCCTGCGCAATACCCTGCAAAATACTCTGCAATACCCTGCGCAATACTCTGCAATACCCTGCGCAATACTCTGCAATACTCTGGTGCAATACTCTGCAATACCCTGCAAAATACTCTGCAATACCCTGCGCAATACCCTGCAAAATACTCTGCAATACCCTGGTGCAATACTCTGCAATACTCTGGTGCAATACTCTGCAATACCCTGCGCAATACTCTGCAATACCCTGCGCAATACCCTGCAAAATACTCTGCAATACCCTGGTGCAATACTCTGCAATACTCTGGTGCAATACTCTGCAATACCCTGCGCAATACTCTGCAATACCCTGCGCAATACCCTGCAAAATACTCTGCAATACCCTGGTGCAATACTCTGCAATACTCTGGTGCAATACTCTGCAATACTCTGGTGCAATACTCTGCAATACCCTGGTGCAATACTCTGCAATACTCTGGCGCAATACTCTGCAATACCCTGCGCAATACTCTGCGCAATACTCTGCAATACCCTGGTGCAATACTCTGCAATACTCTGGTGCAATACTCTGCAATACCCTGCGCAATACTCTGCAATACTCTGGTGCAATACTCTGCAATACCCTGGTGCAATACTCTGCAATACCCTGCGCAATACTCTGCAATACCCTGCGCAATTCTCTGCAATACTCTGGTGCAATACTCTGCAATACCCTGCGCAATACTCTGCAATACCCTGCGCAATACCCTGCAATACCCTGCGCAATACTCTGCAATACCCTGCGCAATACTCTGCAATACTCTGCAATACTCTGGTGCAATACTCTGCAATACCCTGCGCAATACCCTGCAAAATACTCTGCAATACCCTGGTGCAATACTCTGCAATACTCTGGCGCAATACTCTGCAATACCCTGCGCAATACTCTGCAATACCCTGCGCAATACCCTGCGCAATACTCTGCAATACCCTGGTGCAATACTCTGCAATACTCTGGTGCAATACTCTGCAATACCCTGCGCAATACCCTGCAAAATACTCTGCAATACCCTGGTGCAATACTCTGCAATACTCTGGTGCAATACTCTGCAATACCCTGCGCAATATTCTGCAATACCCTGCGCAATACTCTGCAATACTCTGCAATACCCTGCGCAATATTCTGCAATACCCTGCGCAATACTCTGCAATACCCTGCGCAATACTCTGCAATACCCTGCGCAATTCTCTGCAATACTCTGCAATACTCTGGTGCAATACTCTGCAATACCCTGCGCAATACTCTGCAATACCCTGCGCAATACCCTGCAAAATACTCTGCAATACCCTGGTGCAATACTCTGCAATACACTGGTGCAATACTCTGCAATACCCTGCGCAATACTCTGCAATACCCTGCGCAATACCCTGCAAAATACTCTGCAATACCCTGGTGCAATACTCTGCAATACTCTGGTGCAATACTCTGCAATACTCTGGTGCAATACTCTGCAATACCCTGGTGCAATACTCTGCAATACTCTGGCGCAATACTCTGCAATACCCTGCGCAATACTCTGCGCAATACTCTGCAATACCCTGGTGCAATACTCTGCAATACTCTGGTGCAATACTCTGCAATACCCTGCGCAATACTCTGCAATACTCTGGTGCAATACTCTGCAATACCCTGGTGCAATACTCTGCAATACCCTGCGCAATACTCTGCAATACCCTGCGCAATTCTCTGCAATACTCTGGTGCAATACTCTGCAATACTCTGCAATACTCTGGTGCAATACTCTGCAATACCCTGCGCAATACCCTGCAAAATACTCTGCAATACCCTGGTGCAATACTCTGCAATACTCTGGCGCAATACTCTGCAATACCCTGCGCAATACTCTGCAATACCCTGCGCAATACCCTGCGCAATACTCTGCAATACCCTGGTGCAATACTCTGCAATACTCTGGTGCAATACTCTGCAATACCCTGCGCAATACCCTGCAAAATACTCTGCAATACCCTGGTGCAATACTCTGCAATACTCTGGTGCAATACTCTGCAATACCCTGCGCAATATTCTGCAATACCCTGCGCAATACTCTGCAATACTCTGCAATACCCTGCGCAATATTCTGCAATACCCTGCGCAATACTCTGCAATACCCTGCGCAATACTCTGCAATACCCTGCGCAATTCTCTGCAATACTCTGCAATACTCTGGTGCAATACTCTGCAATACCCTGCGCAATACTCTGCAATACCCTGCGCAATACCCTGCAAAATACTCTGCAATACCCTGGTGCAATACTCTGCAATACACTGGTGCAATACTCTGCAATACCCTGCGCAATACTCTGCAATACCCTGCGCAATACCCTGCAAAATACTCTGCAATACCCTGGTGCAATACTCTGCAATACTCTGGTGCAATACTCTGCAATACTCTGGTGCAATACTCTGCAATACCCTGGTGCAATACTCTGCAATACTCTGGCGCAATACTCTGCAATACCCTGCGCAATACTCTGCGCAATACTCTGCAATACCCTGGTGCAATACTCTGCAATACTCTGGTGCAATACTCTGCAATACCCTGCGCAATACTCTGCAATACTCTGGTGCAATACTCTGCAATACCCTGGTGCAATACTCTGCAATACCCTGCGCAATACTCTGCAATACCCTGCGCAATTCTCTGCAATACTCTGGTGCAATACTCTGCAATACCCTGCGCAATACTCTGCAATACCCTGCGCAATACCCTGCAATACCCTGCGCAATACTCTGCAATACCCTGCGCAATACTCTGCAATACTCTGCAATACTCTGGTGCAATACTCTGCAATACCCTGCGCAATACCCTGCAAAATACTCTGCAATACCCTGGTGCAATACTCTGCAATACTCTGGTGCAATACTCTGCAATACCCTGCGCAATACCCTGCAAAATACTCTGCAATACCCTGGTGCAATACTCTGCAATACTCTGGTGCAATACTCTGCAATACCCTGCGCAATACCCTGCAAAATACTCTGCAATACCCTGGTGCAATACTCTGCAATACTCTGGTGCAATACTCTGCAATACCCTGCGCAATACCCTGCAAAATACTCTGCAATACCCTGGTGCAATACTCTGCAATACTCTGGTGCAATACTCTGCAATACCCTGCGCAATACCCTGCAAAATACTCTGCAATACCCTGGTGCAATACTCTGGTGCAATACTCTGCAATACCCTGCGCAATATTCTGCAATACCCTGCGCAATACTCTGCAATACTCTGCAATACCCTGCGCAATATTCTGCAATACCCTGCGCAATACTCTGCAATACCCTGCGCAATACCCTGGTGCAATACTCTGCAATACTCTGGTGCAATACTCTGCAATACCCTGCGCAATACTCTGCAATACCCTGCGCAATACCCTGCAAAATACTCTGCAATACCCTGGTGCAATACTCTGCAATACACTGGTGCAATACTCTGCAATACCCTGCGCAATACTCTGCAATACCCTGCGCAATACCCTGCGCAATACTCTGCAATACCCTGGTGCAATACTCTGCAATACTCTGGTGCAATACTCTGCAATACCCTGCGCAATACCCTGCAAAATACTCTGCAATACCCTGGTGCAATACTCTGCAATACCCTGCGCAATACTCTGCAATACCCTGCGCAATACTCTGCAATACCCTGCGCAATACCCTGGTGCAATACTCTGCAATACTCTGGTGCAATACTCTGCAATACCCTGCAAAATACTCTGCAATACCCTGCGCAATACCCTGCAAAATACTCTGCAATACCCTGGTGCAATACTCTGCAATACTCTGGTGCAATACCCTGCGCAATACTCTGCAATACCCTGCGCAATACCCTGCGCAATACTCTGCAATACCCTGCAATACCCTGCGCAATACTCTGCAATACCCTGCGCAATATTCTGCAATACCCTGCGCAATACTCTGCAATACTCTGCGCAATACCCTGGTGCAATACTCTGCAATACTCTGGTGCAATACTCTGCAATACCCTGCAAAATACTCTGCAATACCCTGCGCAATACCCTGCAAAATACTCTGCAATACCCTGGTGCAATACTCTGCAATACTCTGCAATACCCTGCGCAATACTCTGCAATACCCTGCGCAATACCCTGCAAAATACTCTGCAATACCCTGGTGCAATACTCTGCAATACTCTGGTGCAATACTCTGCAATACCCTGGTGCAATACTCTGCAATACCCTGCGCAATACTCTGCAATACCCTGCGCAATACTCTGCAATACTCTGGCGCAATACTCTGCAATACCCTGCGCAATACTCTGCAATACCCTGCGCAATACCCTGCAATACCCTGCGCAATACTCTGCAATACCCTGCGCAATACTCTGCAATACTCTGCAATACTCTGGTGCAATACTCTGCAATACCCTGCGCAATACCCTGCAAAATACTCTGCAATACCCTGGTGCAATACTCTGCAATACCCTGCGCAATACTCTGCAATACCCTGCGCAATACCCTGGTGCAATACTCTGCAATACTCTGCAATACTCTGGTGCAATACTCTGCAATACTCTGGTGCAATACTCTGCAATACCCTGCGCAATATTCTGCAATACCCTGCGCAATACTCTGCAATACCCTGCGCAATATTCTGCAATACCCTGCGCAATACTCTGCAATACCCTGCGCAATACCCTGGTGCAATACTCTGCAATACTCTGGTGCAATACTCTGCAATACCCTGCAAAATACTCTGCAATACCCTGCGCAATACCCTGCAAAATACTCTGCAATACCCTGGTGCAATACTCTGCAATACTCTGGTGCAATACTCTGCAATACCCTGCGCAATACTCTGCAATACCCTGCGCAATACCCTGCAAAATACTCTGCAATACCCTGGTGCAATACTCTGCAATACCCTGCGCAATACTCTGCAATACCCTGCGCAATACTCTGCAATACTCTGGCGCAATACTCTGCAATACCCTGCGCAATACTCTGCAATACCCTGCGCAATACCCTGCGCAATACTCTGCAATACCCTGGTGCAATACTCTGCAATACTCTGGTGCAATACTCTGCAATACCCTGGTGCAATACCCTGCGCAATACTCTGCAATACCCTGCGCAATACTCTGCAATACCCTGCGCAATACTCTGCAATACCCTGCGCAATACTCTGCAATACTCTGGTGCAATACTCTGCAATACCCTGGTGCAATACTCTGCAATACCCTGCGCAATACTCTGCAATACCCTGCGCAATACTCTGCAATACTCTGGTGCAATACTCTGCAATACCCTGGTGCAATACCCTGCAATACCCTGCGCAATACTCTGCAATACCCTGCGCAATACTCTGCAATACCCTGCGCAATACTCTGCAATACTCTGGTGCAATACTCTGCAATACCCTGGTGCAATACTCTGCAATACCCTGCGCAATACTCTGCAATACCCTGCGCAATTCTCTGCAATACTCTGGTGCAATACTCTGCAATACCCTGGTGCAATACCCTGCGCAATACTCTGCAATACCCTGCGCAATACCCTGCAATACTCTGCAATACTCTGGTGCAATACTCTGCAATACCCTGCGCAATACCCTGCAAAATACTCTGCAATACCCTGCGCAATACTCTGCAATACTCTGCAATACCCTGCGCTATACCCTGGTGCAATACTCTGCAATACTCTGGTGCAATACTCTGCAATACTCTGGTGCAATACTCTGCAATACCCTGCAAAATACTCTGCAATACCCTGCGCAATACCCTGCGCAATACCCTGCGCAATACCCTGCAAAATACTCTGCAATACCCTGGTGCAATACTCTGCAATACTCTGGTGCAATACCCTGCGCAATACTCTGCAATACCCTGCGCAATACTCTGCAATACCCTGCAATACCCTGCGCAATACTCTGCAATACCCTGCGCAATATTCTGCAATACCCTGCGCAATACTCTGCAATACCCTGCGCAATATTCTGCAATACCCTGCGCAATACCCTGCAAAATACTCTGCAATACCCTGGTGCAATACTCTGCAATACTCTGGTGCAATACTCTGCAATACCCTGCGCAATACTCTGCAATACCCTGCGCAATACCCTGCAATACTCTGGCGCAATACTCTGCAATACCCTGCGCAATACCCTGCGCAATACTCTGCAATACCCTGCGCAATACTCTGCAATACCCTGCGCAATACTCTGCAATACCCTGCGCAATACTCTGCAATACTCTGGTGCAATACTCTGCAATACCCTGGTGCAATACTCTGCAATACCCTGCGCAATACCCTGCAATACCCTGCGCAATACTCTGCAATACCCTGCGCAATACTCTGCAATACTCTGCAATACTCTGGTGCAATACTCTGCAATACCCTGCGCAATACCCTGCGCAATACTCTGCAATACCCTGGTGCAATACTCTGCAATACCCTGCGCAATACTCTGCAATACCCTGCGCAATACCCTGGTGCAATACTCTGCAATACTCTGGTGCAATACTCTGCAATACTCTGGTGCAATACTCTGCAATACCCTGCAAAATACTCTGCAATACCCTGCGCAATACCCTGCAAAATACTCTGCAATACCCTGGTGCAATACTCTGCAATACTCTGGTGCAATACTCTGCAATACCCTGCGCAATACTCTGCAATACCCTGCGCAATACCCTGCAAAATACTCTGCAATACCCTGGTGCAATACTCTGCAATACTCTGGTGCAATACTCTGCAATACCCTGCGCAATACTCTGCAATACCCTGCGCAATACCCTGCAAAATACTCTGCAATACCCTGGTGCAATACTCTGCAATACTCTGGTGCAATACCCTGCAATACCCTGCGCAATACTCTGCAATACTCTGGCGCAATACTCTGCAATACCCTGGTGCAATACTCTGCAATACCCTGCGCAATACTCTGCAATACTCTGGTGCAATACTCTGCAATACCCTGGTGCAATACCCTGCGCAATACTCTGCAATACTCTGCAATACTCTGGTGCAATACTCTGCAATACCCTGCAAAATACTCTGCAATACCCTGGTGCAATACTCTGCAATACCCTGCGCAATACTCTGCAATACCCTGCGCAATACCCTGGTGCAATACTCTGCAATACTCTGGTGCAATACTCTGCAATACTCTGGTGCAATACTCTTCAATACCCTGCAAAATACTCTGCAATACCCTGCGCAATACCCTGCAAAATACTCTGCAATACCCTGGTGCAATACTCTGCAATACTCTGGTGCAATACCCTGCGCAATACTCTGCAATACCCTGCGCAATACCCTGCGCAATACTCTGCAATACCCTGCAATACCCTGCGCAATACTCTGCAATACCCTGCGCAATATTCTGCAATACCCTGCGCAATACTCTGCAATACTCTGCAATACCCTGCGCAATATTCTGCAATACCCTGCGCAATACTCTGCAATACTCTGGTGCAATACTCTGCAATACCCTGCAAAATACTCTGCAATACCCTGCGCAATACCCTGCAAAATACTCTGCAATACCCTGGTGCAATACTCTGCAATACTCTGGTGCAATACTCTGCAATACCCTGCGCAATACTCTGCAATACCCTGCGCAATACCCTGCAAAATACTCTGCAATACCCTGGTGCAATACTCTGCAATACTCTGGTGCAATACTCTGCAATACCCTGCGCAATACTCTGCAATACCCTGCGCAATACCCTGCGCAATACCCTGCAAAATACTCTGCAATACCCTGGTGCAATACTCTGCAATACTCTGGTGCAATACTCTGCAATACCCTGGTGCAATACTCTGCAATACTCTGGCGCAATACTCTGCAATACCCTGCGCAATACTCTGCAATACCCTGCGCAATACCCTGCGCAATACTCTGCAATACCCTGGTGCAATACTCTGCAATACTCTGGTGCAATACTCTGCAATACCCTGCGCAATACTCTGCAATACCCTGCGCAATACTCTGCAATACTCTGGTGCAATACTCTGCAATACTCTGCAATACCCTGCGCAATACTCTGCAATACCCTGCGCAATACTCTGCAATACCCTGCGCAATACTCTGCAATACTCTGGTGCAATACTCTGCAATACCCTGGTGCAATACTCTGCAATACCCTGCGCAATACTCTGCAATACCCTGCGCAATTCTCTGCAATACTCTGGTGCAATACTCTGCAATACCCTGGTGCAATACCCTGCGCAATACTCTGCAATACCCTGCGCAATACCCTGCAATACCCTGCGCAATACTCTGCAATACCCTGCGCAATACTCTGCAATACTCTGCAATACTCTGGTGCAATACTCTGCAATACCCTGCGCAATACCCTGCAAAATACTCTGCAATACCCTGGTGCAATACTCTGCAATACTCTGGTGCAATACCCTGCAATACCCTGCGCAATACTCTGCAATACTCTGGCGCAATACTCTGCAATACCCTGGTGCAATACTCTGCAATACCCTGCGCAATACTCTGCAATACTCTGGTGCAATACTCTGCAATACCCTGGTGCAATACCCTGCGCAATACTCTGCAATACTCTGCAATACTCTGGTGCAATACTCTGCAATACCCTGCAAAATACTCTGCAATACCCTGGTGCAATACTCTGCAATACCCTGCGCAATACTCTGCAATACCCTGCGCAATACCCTGGTGCAATACTCTGCAATACTCTGCTGCAATACTCTGCAATACTCTGGTGCAATACTCTTCAATACCCTGCAAAATACTCTGCAATACCCTGCGCAATACCCTGCAAAATACTCTGCAATACCCTGGTGCAATACTCTGCAATACCCTGCGCAATACCCTGCGCAATACTCTGCAATACCCTGCAATACCCTGCGCAATACTCTGCAATACCCTGCGCAATATTCTGCAATACCCTGCGCAATACTCTGCAATACTCTGCAATACCCTGCGCAATATTCTGCAATACCCTGCGCAATACTCTGCAATACTCTGGTGCAATACTCTGCAATACCCTGCAAAATACTCTGCAATACCCTGCGCAATACCCTGCAAAATACTCTGCAATACCCTGGTGCAATACTCTGCAATACTCTGGTGCAATACTCTGCAATACCCTGCGCAATACTCTGCAATACCCTGCGCAATACCCTGCAAAATACTCTGCAATACCCTGGTGCAATACTCTGCAATACTCTGGTGCAATACTCTGCAATACCCTGCGCAATACTCTGCAATACCCTGCGCAATACCCTGCAAAATACTCTGCAATACCCTGGTGCAATACTCTGCAATACTCTGGTGCAATACTCTGCAATACCCTGGTGCAATACTCTGCAATACTCTGGCGCAATACTCTGCAATACCCTGCGCAATACTCTGCAATACCCTGCGCAATACTCTGCAATACCCTGGTGCAATACTCTGCAATACTCTGGTGCAATACTCTGCAATACCCTGCGCAATACTCTGCAATACCCTGCGCAATACTCTGCAATACTCTGGTGCAATACTCTGCAATACTCTGCAATACCCTGCGCAATACTCTGCAATACCCTGCGCAATACTCTGCAATACCCTGCGCAATACTCTGCAATACCCTGCGCAATACTCTGCAATACTCTGGTGCAATACTCTGCAATACCCTGGTGCAATACTCTGCAATACCCTGCGCAATACTCTGCAATACCCTGCGCAATACTCTGCAATACCCTGCGCAATTCTCTGCAATACTCTGGTGCAATACTCTGCAATACCCTGGTGCAATACCCTGCGCAATACTCTGCAATACCCTGCGCAATACCCTGCAATACCCTGCGCAATACTCTGCAATACCCTGCGCAATACTCTGCAATACTCTGCAATACTCTGGTGCAATACTCTGCAATACCCTGCGCAATACCCTGCAAAATACTCTGCAATACCCTGGTGCAATACTCTGCAATACCCTGCGCAATACTCTGCAATACCCTGCGCAATACCCTGGTGCAATACTCTGCAATACTCTGGTGCAATACTCTGCAATACCCTGCGCAATATTCTGCAATACCCTGCGCAATACTCTGCAATACTCTGCAATACCCTGCGCAATATTCTGCAATACCCTGCGCAATACTCTGCAATACCCTGCGCAATACCCTGCAAAATACTCTGCAATACCCTGGTGCAATACTCTGCAATACACTGGTGCAATACTCTGCAATACCCTGCGCAATACTCTGCAATACCCTGCGCAATACTCTGCAATACTCTGGCGCAATACTCTGCAATACCCTGCGCAATACTCTGCAATACCCTGCGCAATACCCTGCGCAATACTCTGCAATACCCTGGTGCAATACTCTGCAATACTCTGGTGCAATACTCTGCAATACCCTGCGCAATACCCTGCAAAATACTCTGCAATACCCTGGTGCAATACTCTGCAATACTCTGGTGCAATACTCTGCAATACCCTGCGCAATATTCTGCAATACCCTGCGCAATACTCTGCAATACTCTGCAATACCCTGCGCAATATTCTGCAATACCCTGCGCAATACTCTGCAATACCCTGCGCAATACCCTGGTGCAATACTCTGCAATACTCTGGTGCAATACTCTGCAATACCCTGCGCAATACTCTGCAATACCCTGCGCAATACCCTGCAAAATACTCTGCAATACCCTGGTGCAATACACTGGTGCAATACTCTGCAATACCCTGCGCAATACTCTGCAATACCCTGCGCAATACCCTGCGCAATACCCTGCGCAATACTCTGCAATACCCTGGTGCAATACTCTGCAATACCCTGCGCAATACCCTGCAAAATACTCTGCAATACCCTGGTGCAATACTCTGCAATACCCTGCGCAATACTCTGCAATACCCTGCGCAATACTCTGCAATACCCTGCGCAATACCCTGGTGCAATACTCTGCAATACTCTGGTGCAATACTCTGCAATACCCTGCAAAATACTCTGCAATACCCTGCGCAATACCCTGCAAAATACTCTGCAATACCCTGGTGCAATACTCTGCAATACTCTGGTGCAATACCCTGCGCAATACTCTGCAATACCCTGCGCAATACCCTGCGCAATACTCTGCAATACCCTGCAATACCCTGCGCAATACTCTGCAATACCCTGCGCAATATTCTGCAATACCCTGCGCAATACTCTGCAATACTCTGCGCAATACCCTGGTGCAATACTCTGCAATACTCTGGTGCAATACTCTGCAATACCCTGCAAAATACTCTGCAATACCCTGCGCAATACCCTGCAAAATACTCTGCAATACCCTGGTGCAATACTCTGCAATACTCTGGTGCAATACTCTGCAATACCCTGCGCAATACTCTGCAATACCCTGCGCAATACCCTGCAAAATACTCTGCAATACCCTGGTGCAATACTCTGCAATACTCTGGTGCAATACTCTGCAATACCCTGGTGCAATACTCTGCAATACCCTGCGCAATACTCTGCAATACCCTGCGCAATACTCTGCAATACTCTGGTGCAATACTCTGCAATACCCTGGTGCAATACCCTGCGCAATACTCTGCAATACCCTGCGCAATACCCTGCAATACCCTGCGCAATACTCTGCAATACCCTGCGCAATACTCTGCAATACTCTGCAATACTCTGGTGCAATACTCTGCAATACCCTGCGCAATACCCTGCAAAATACTCTGCAATACCCTGCAAAATACTCTGCAATACCCTGGTGCAATACTCTGCAATACTCTGGTGCAATACTCTGCAATACCCTGCAAAATACTCTGCAATACCCTGCGCAATACCCTGCAAAATACTCTGCAATACCCTGGTGCAATACTCTGCAATACTCTGGTGCAATACTCTGCAATACCCTGCGCAATACTCTGCAATACCCTGCGCAATACCCTGCAAAATACTCTGCAATACCCTGGTGCAATACTCTGCAATACTCTGGTGCAATACTCTGCAATACCCTGCAATACCCTGCGCAATACTCTGCAATACCCTGGTGCAATACTCTGCAATACCCTGCGCAATACTCTGCAATACCCTGCGCAATTCTCTGCAATACTCTGGTGCAATACTCTGCAATACCCTGGTGCAATACCCTGCGCAATACTCTGCAATACCCTGCGCAATACCCTGCAATACCCTGCGCAATACTCTGCAATACCCTGCGCAATACTCTGCAATACCCTGCGCAATACTCTGCAATACCCTGCGCAATACTCTGCAATACCCTGCGCAATACTCTGCAATACCCTGCGCAATACCCTGCAAAATACTCTGCAATACCCTGGTGCAATACTCTGCAATACCCTGCGCAATACTCTGCAATACCCTGCGCAATACCCTGCAAAATACTCTGCAATACCCTGGTGCAATACTCTGCAATACTCTGGTGCAATACTCTGCAATACCCTGCGCAATACTCTGCAATACCCTGCGCAATACCCTGCAAAATACTCTGCAATACCCTGCGCAATACTCTGCAATACCCTGCGCAATACTCTGCAATACTCTGGTGCAATACTCTGCAATACCCTGGTGCAATACTCTTCAATACCCTGGTGCAATACTCTGCAATACTCTGGTGCAATACTCTGCAATACTCTGGTGCAATACTCTGCAATACCCTGCAAAATACTCTGCAATACCCTGCGCAATACTCTGCAATACCCTGCGCAATATTCTGCAATACCCTGCGCAATACCCTGCAAAATACTCTGCAATACCCTGGTGCAATACTCTGCAATACTCTGGTGCAATACTCTGCAATACCCTGCGCAATACTCTGCAATGCCCTGGTGCAATACTCTGCAATACCCTGCGCAATACTCTGCAATACCCTGCGCAATACTCTGCAATACCCTGCGCAATACTCTGCAATACCCTGCACAATACTCTGCAATACCCTGCGCAATACCCTGCAAAATACTCTGCAATACCCTGGTGCAATACTCTGCAATACCCTGCGCAATACTCTGCAATACCCTGCGCAATACCCTGGTGCAATACTCTGCAATACTCTGGTGCAATACTCTGCAATACCCTGGTGCAATACTCTTCAATACCCTGGTGCAATACTCTGCAATACTCTGGTGCAATACTCTGCAATACTCTGGTGCAATACTCTGCAATACCCTGCAAAATACTCTGCAATACCCTGCGCAATACTCTGCAATACCCTGCGCAATATTCTGCAATACCCTGCGCAATACCCTGCAAAATACTCTGCAATACCCTGCGCAATACTCTGCAATACTCTGGTGCAATACTCTGCAATACCCTGGTGCAATACCCTGCGCAATACTCTGCAATACCCTGCGCAATACCCTGCAATACCCTGCGCAATACTCTGCAATACCCTGCGCAATACTCTGCAATACTCTGCAATACTCTGGTGCAATACTCTGCAATACCCTGCGCAATACCCTGCAAAATACTCTGCAATACCCTGGTGCAATACTCTGCAATACCCTGCGCAATACTCTGCAATACCCTGCGCAATACCCTGGTGCAATACTCTGCAATACTCTGGTGCAATACTCTGCAATACCCTGCAAAATACTCTGCAATACCCTGCGCAATACCCTGCAAAATACTCTGCAATACCCTGGTGCAATACTCTGCAATACTCTGGTGCAATACTCTGCAATACCCTGCGCAATACTCTGCAATACCCTGCGCAATACCCTGCAAAATACTCTGCAATACCCTGGTGCAATACTCTGCAATACTCTGGTGCAATACTCTGCAATACCCTGCAATACCCTGCGCAATACTCTGCAATACCCTGGTGCAATACTCTGCAATACCCTGGTGCAATACTCTGCAATACCCTGCGCAATACTCTGCAATACCCTGCGCAATTCTCTGCAATACTCTGGTGCAATACTCTGCAATACCCTGGTGCAATACCCTGCGCAATACTCTGCAATACCCTGCGCAATACCCTGCAATACCCTGCGCAATACTCTGCAATACCCTGCGCAATACTCTGCAATACCCTGCGCAATACTCTGCAATACCCTGCGCAATACTCTGCAATACCCTGCGCAATACTCTGCAATACCCTGCGCAATACCCTGCAAAATACTCTGCAATACCCTGGTGCAATACTCTGCAATACCCTGCGCAATACTCTGCAATACCCTGCGCAATACCCTGCAAAATACTCTGCAATACCCTGGTGCAATACTCTGCAATACTCTGGTGCAATACTCTGCAATACCCTGCGCAATACTCTGCAATACCCTGCGCAATACCCTGCAAAATACTCTGCAATACCCTGCGCAATACTCTGCAATACCCTGCGCAATACTCTGCAATACTCTGGTGCAATACTCTGCAATACCCTGGTGCAATACTCTTCAATACCCTGGTGCAATACTCTGCAATACTCTGGTGCAATACTCTGCAATACTCTGGTGCAATACTCTGCAATACCCTGCAAAATACTCTGCAATACCCTGCGCAATACTCTGCAATACCCTGCGCAATATTCTGCAATACCCTGCGCAATACCCTGCAAAATACTCTGCAATACCCTGGTGCAATACTCTGCAATACTCTGGTGCAATACTCTGCAATACCCTGCGCAATACTCTGCAATGCCCTGGTGCAATACTCTGCAATACCCTGCGCAATACTCTGCAATACCCTGCGCAATACTCTGCAATACCCTGCGCAATACTCTGCAATACCCTGCGCAATACTCTGCAATACCCTGCGCAATACTCTGCAATACCCTGCACAATACTCTGCAATACCCTGCGCAATACCCTGCAAAATACTCTGCAATACCCTGCGCAATACTCTGCAATACCCTGCGCAATACTCTGCAATACCCTGCGCAATACCCTGGTGCAATACTCTGCAATACTCTGGTGCAATACTCTGCAATACCCTGGTGCAATACTCTTCAATACCCTGGTGCAATACTCTGCAATACTCTGGTGCAATACTCTGCAATACTCTGGTGCAATACTCTGCAATACCCTGCAAAATACTCTGCAATACCCTGCGCAATACTCTGCAATACCCTGCGCAATATTCTGCAATACCCTGCGCAATACCCTGCAAAATACTCTGCAATACCCTGCGCAATACTCTGCAATACCCTGCGCAATACTCTGCAATACTCTGGTGCAATACTCTGCAATACCCTGCAAAATACTCTGCAATACCCTGCGCAATACCCTGCAAAATACTCTGCAATACCCTGGTGCAATACTCTGCAATACTCTGGTGCAATACTCTGCAATACCCTGCGCAATACTCTGCAATACCCTGCGCAATACCCTGCAAAATACTCTGCAATACCCTGGTGCAATACTCTGCAATACTCTGGTGCAATACTCTGCAATACCCTGCGCAATACTCTGCAATACCCTGCGCAATACCCTGCAAAATACTCTGCAATACCCTGGTGCAATACTCTGCAATACTCTGGTGCAATACTCTGCAATACCCTGCGCAATACTCTGCAATACCCTGCGCAATACCCTGCAAAATACTCTGCAATACCCTGCGCAATACTCTGCAATACCCTGCGCAATACTCTGCAATACTCTGGTGCAATACTCTGCAATACCCTGCAAAATACTCTGCAATACCCTGCGCAATACCCTGCAAAATACTCTGCAATACCCTGGTGCAATACTCTGCAATACTCTGGTGCAATACTCTGCAATACCCTGCGCAATACTCTGCAATACCCTGCGCAATACCCTGCAAAATACTCTGCAATACCCTGGTGCAATACTCTGCAATACTCTGGTGCAATACTCTGCAATACCCTGCGCAATACTCTGCAATACCCTGCGCAATACCCTGCAAAATACTCTGCAATACCCTGGTGCAATACTCTGCAATACTCTGGTGCAATACTCTGCAATACTCTGGTGCAATACTCTGCAATACCCTGGTGCAATACTCTGCAATACTCTGGCGCAATACTCTGCAATACCCTGCGCAATACTCTGCGCAATACTCTGCAATACCCTGGTGCAATACTCTGCAATACTCTGGTGCAATACTCTGCAATACCCTGCGCAATACTCTGCAATACTCTGGTGCAATACTCTGCAATACCCTGGTGCAATACTCTGCAATACCCTGCGCAATACTCTGCAATACCCTGCGCAATTCTCTGCAATACTCTGGTGCAATACTCTGCAATACCCTGCGCAATACTCTGCAATACCCTGCGCAATACCCTGCAATACCCTGCGCAATACTCTGCAATACCCTGCGCAATACTCTGCAATACTCTGCAATACTCTGGTGCAATACTCTGCAATACCCTGCGCAATACCCTGCAAAATACTCTGCAATACCCTGGTGCAATACTCTGCAATACTCTGGCGCAATACTCTGCAATACCCTGCGCAATACTCTGCAATACCCTGCGCAATACCCTGCGCAATACTCTGCAATACCCTGGTGCAATACTCTGCAATACTCTGGTGCAATACTCTGCAATACCCTGCGCAATACCCTGCAAAATACTCTGCAATACCCTGGTGCAATACTCTGCAATACTCTGGTGCAATACTCTGCAATACCCTGCGCAATATTCTGCAATACCCTGCGCAATACTCTGCAATACTCTGCAATACCCTGCGCAATATTCTGCAATACCCTGCGCAATACTCTGCAATACCCTGCGCAATACTCTGCAATACCCTGCGCAATTCTCTGCAATACTCTGCAATACTCTGGTGCAATACTCTGCAATACCCTGCGCAATACTCTGCAATACCCTGCGCAATACCCTGCAAAATACTCTGCAATACCCTGGTGCAATACTCTGCAATACACTGGTGCAATACTCTGCAATACTCTGCAATACCCTGCGCAATACCCTGCAAAATACTCTGCAATACCCTGGTGCAATACTCTGCAATACTCTGGTGCAATACTCTGCAATACTCTGGTGCAATACTCTGCAATACCCTGGTGCAATACTCTGCAATACTCTGGCGCAATACTCTGCAATACCCTGCGCAATACTCTGCGCAATACTCTGCAATACCCTGGTGCAATACTCTGCAATACTCTGGTGCAATACTCTGCAATACCCTGCGCAATACTCTGCAATACCCTGGTGCAATACTCTGCAATACTCTGGTGCAATACTCTGCAATACCCTGCGCAATACTCTGCAATACCCTGCGCAATACCCTGCAAAATACTCTGCAATACCCTGGTGCAATACTCTGCAATACTCTGGTGCAATACTCTGCAATACCCTGCAATACCCTGCGCAATACTCTGCAATACCCTGGTGCAATACTCTGCAATACCCTGGTGCAATACTCTGCAATACCCTGCGCAATACTCTGCAATACCCTGCGCAATTCTCTGCAATACTCTGGTGCAATACTCTGCAATACCCTGGTGCAATACCCTGCGCAATACTCTGCAATACCCTGCGCAATACCCTGCAATACCCTGCGCAATACTCTGCAATACCCTGCGCAATACTCTGCAATACCCTGCGCAATACTCTGCAATACCCTGCGCAATACTCTGCAATACCCTGCGCAATACTCTGCAATACCCTGCGCAATACCCTGCAAAATACTCTGCAATACCCTGGTGCAATACTCTGCAATACCCTGCGCAATACTCTGCAATACCCTGCGCAATACCCTGCAAAATACTCTGCAATACCCTGGTGCAATACTCTGCAATACTCTGGTGCAATACTCTGCAATACCCTGCGCAATACTCTGCAATACCCTGCGCAATACCCTGCAAAATACTCTGCAATACCCTGCGCAATACTCTGCAATACCCTGCGCAATACTCTGCAATACTCTGGTGCAATACTCTGCAATACCCTGGTGCAATACTCTTCAATACCCTGGTGCAATACTCTGCAATACTCTGGTGCAATACTCTGCAATACTCTGGTGCAATACTCTGCAATACCCTGCAAAATACTCTGCAATACCCTGCGCAATACTCTGCAATACCCTGCGCAATATTCTGCAATACCCTGCGCAATACCCTGCAAAATACTCTGCAATACCCTGGTGCAATACTCTGCAATACTCTGGTGCAATACTCTGCAATACCCTGCGCAATACTCTGCAATGCCCTGGTGCAATACTCTGCAATACCCTGCGCAATACTCTGCAATACCCTGCGCAATACTCTGCAATACCCTGCGCAATACTCTGCAATACCCTGCGCAATACTCTGCAATACCCTGCGCAATACTCTGCAATACCCTGCACAATACTCTGCAATACCCTGCGCAATACCCTGCAAAATACTCTGCAATACCCTGCGCAATACTCTGCAATACCCTGCGCAATACTCTGCAATACCCTGCGCAATACCCTGGTGCAATACTCTGCAATACTCTGGTGCAATACTCTGCAATACCCTGGTGCAATACTCTTCAATACCCTGGTGCAATACTCTGCAATACTCTGGTGCAATACTCTGCAATACTCTGGTGCAATACTCTGCAATACCCTGCAAAATACTCTGCAATACCCTGCGCAATACTCTGCAATACCCTGCGCAATATTCTGCAATACCCTGCGCAATACCCTGCAAAATACTCTGCAATACCCTGCGCAATACTCTGCAATACCCTGCGCAATACTCTGCAATACTCTGGTGCAATACTCTGCAATACCCTGCAAAATACTCTGCAATACCCTGCGCAATACCCTGCAAAATACTCTGCAATACCCTGGTGCAATACTCTGCAATACTCTGGTGCAATACTCTGCAATACCCTGCGCAATACTCTGCAATACCCTGCGCAATACCCTGCAAAATACTCTGCAATACCCTGGTGCAATACTCTGCAATACTCTGGTGCAATACTCTGCAATACCCTGCGCAATACTCTGCAATACCCTGCGCAATACCCTGCAAAATACTCTGCAATACCCTGGTGCAATACTCTGCAATACTCTGGTGCAATACTCTGCAATACCCTGCGCAATACTCTGCAATACCCTGCGCAATACCCTGCAAAATACTCTGCAATACCCTGCGCAATACTCTGCAATACCCTGCGCAATACTCTGCAATACTCTGGTGCAATACTCTGCAATACCCTGCAAAATACTCTGCAATACCCTGCGCAATACCCTGCAAAATACTCTGCAATACCCTGGTGCAATACTCTGCAATACTCTGGTGCAATACTCTGCAATACCCTGCGCAATACTCTGCAATACCCTGCGCAATACCCTGCAAAATACTCTGCAATACCCTGGTGCAATACTCTGCAATACTCTGGTGCAATACTCTGCAATACCCTGCGCAATACTCTGCAATACCCTGCGCAATACCCTGCAAAATACTCTGCAATACCCTGGTGCAATACTCTGCAATACTCTGGTGCAATACTCTGCAATACTCTGGTGCAATACTCTGCAATACCCTGGTGCAATACTCTGCAATACTCTGGCGCAATACTCTGCAATACCCTGCGCAATACTCTGCGCAATACTCTGCAATACCCTGGTGCAATACTCTGCAATACTCTGGTGCAATACTCTGCAATACCCTGCGCAATACTCTGCAATACTCTGGTGCAATACTCTGCAATACCCTGGTGCAATACTCTGCAATACCCTGCGCAATACTCTGCAATACCCTGCGCAATTCTCTGCAATACTCTGGTGCAATACTCTGCAATACCCTGCGCAATACTCTGCAATACCCTGCGCAATACCCTGCAATACCCTGCGCAATACTCTGCAATACCCTGCGCAATACTCTGCAATACTCTGCAATACTCTGGTGCAATACTCTGCAATACCCTGCGCAATACCCTGCAAAATACTCTGCAATACCCTGGTGCAATACTCTGCAATACTCTGGCGCAATACTCTGCAATACCCTGCGCAATACTCTGCAATACCCTGCGCAATACCCTGCGCAATACTCTGCAATACCCTGGTGCAATACTCTGCAATACTCTGGTGCAATACTCTGCAATACCCTGCGCAATACCCTGCAAAATACTCTGCAATACCCTGGTGCAATACTCTGCAATACTCTGGTGCAATACTCTGCAATACCCTGCGCAATATTCTGCAATACCCTGCGCAATACTCTGCAATACTCTGCAATACCCTGCGCAATATTCTGCAATACCCTGCGCAATACTCTGCAATACCCTGCGCAATACTCTGCAATACCCTGCGCAATTCTCTGCAATACTCTGCAATACTCTGGTGCAATACTCTGCAATACCCTGCGCAATACTCTGCAATACCCTGCGCAATACCCTGCAAAATACTCTGCAATACCCTGGTGCAATACTCTGCAATACACTGGTGCAATACTCTGCAATACTCTGCAATACCCTGCGCAATACCCTGCAAAATACTCTGCAATACCCTGGTGCAATACTCTGCAATACTCTGGTGCAATACTCTGCAATACTCTGGTGCAATACTCTGCAATACCCTGGTGCAATACTCTGCAATACTCTGGCGCAATACTCTGCAATACCCTGCGCAATACTCTGCGCAATACTCTGCAATACCCTGGTGCAATACTCTGCAATACTCTGGTGCAATACTCTGCAATACCCTGCGCAATACTCTGCAATACTCTGGTGCAATACTCTGCAATACCCTGGTGCAATACTCTGCAATACCCTGCGCAATACTCTGCAATACCCTGCGCAATTCTCTGCAATACTCTGGTGCAATACTCTGCAATACCCTGCGCAATACTCTGCAATACCCTGCGCAATACCCTGCAATACCCTGCGCAATACTCTGCAATACCCTGCGCAATACTCTGCAATACTCTGCAATACTCTGGTGCAATACTCTGCAATACCCTGCGCAATACCCTGCAAAATACTCTGCAATACCCTGGTGCAATACTCTGCAATACTCTGGTGCAATACTCTGCAATACCCTGCGCAATACCCTGCAAAATACTCTGCAATACCCTGGTGCAATACTCTGCAATACTCTGGTGCAATACTCTGCAATACCCTGCGCAATACCCTGCAAAATACTCTGCAATACCCTGGTGCAATACTCTGCAATACTCTGGTGCAATACTCTGCAATACCCTGCGCAATACCCTGCAAAATACTCTGCAATACCCTGGTGCAATACTCTGCAATACTCTGGTGCAATACTCTGCAATACCCTGCGCAATACCCTGCAAAATACTCTGCAATACCCTGGTGCAATACTCTGCAATACTCTGGTGCAATACTCTGCAATACCCTGCGCAATATTCTGCAATACCCTGCGCAATACTCTGCAATACTCTGCAATACCCTGCGCAATATTCTGCAATACCCTGCGCAATACTCTGCAATACCCTGCGCAATACCCTGGTGCAATACTCTGCAATACTCTGGTGCAATACTCTGCAATACCCTGCGCAATACTCTGCAATACCCTGCGCAATACCCTGCAAAATACTCTGCAATACCCTGGTGCAATACTCTGCAATACACTGGTGCAATACTCTGCAATACCCTGCGCAATACTCTGCAATACCCTGCGCAATACTCTGCAATACCCTGCGCAATTCTCTGCAATACTCTGGTGCAATACTCTGCAATACCCTGGTGCAATACCCTGCGCAATACTCTGCAATACCCTGCGCAATACCCTGCAATACTCTGCAATACTCTGGTGCAATACTCTGCAATACCCTGCGCAATACCCTGCAAAATACTCTGCAATACCCTGCGCAATACTCTGCAATACTCTGCAATACCCTGCGCTATACCCTGGTGCAATACTCTGCAATACTCTGGTGCAATACTCTGCAATACTCTGGTGCAATACTCTGCAATACCCTGCAAAATACTCTGCAATACCCTGCGCAATACCCTGCGCAATACCCTGCGCAATACCCTGCAAAATACTCTGCAATACCCTGGTGCAATACTCTGCAATACTCTGGTGCAATACCCTGCGCAATACTCTGCAATACCCTGCGCAATACTCTGCAATACCCTGCAATACCCTGCGCAATACTCTGCAATACCCTGCGCAATATTCTGCAATACCCTGCGCAATACTCTGCAATACCCTGCGCAATATTCTGCAATACCCTGCGCAATACCCTGCAAAATACTCTGCAATACCCTGGTGCAATACTCTGCAATACTCTGGTGCAATACTCTGCAATACCCTGCGCAATACTCTGCAATACCCTGCGCAATACCCTGCAATACTCTGGCGCAATACTCTGCAATACCCTGCGCAATACCCTGCGCAATACTCTGCAATACCCTGCGCAATACTCTGCAATACCCTGCGCAATACTCTGCAATACCCTGCGCAATACTCTGCAATACTCTGGTGCAATACTCTGCAATACCCTGGTGCAATACTCTGCAATACCCTGCGCAATACCCTGCAATACCCTGCGCAATACTCTGCAATACCCTGCGCAATACTCTGCAATACTCTGCAATACTCTGGTGCAATACTCTGCAATACCCTGCGCAATACCCTGCGCAATACTCTGCAATACCCTGGTGCAATACTCTGCAATACCCTGCGCAATACTCTGCAATACCCTGCGCAATACCCTGGTGCAATACTCTGCAATACTCTGGTGCAATACTCTGCAATACTCTGGTGCAATACTCTGCAATACCCTGCAAAATACTCTGCAATACCCTGCGCAATACCCTGCAAAATACTCTGCAATACCCTGGTGCAATACTCTGCAATACTCTGGTGCAATACTCTGCAATACCCTGCGCAATACTCTGCAATACCCTGCGCAATACCCTGCAAAATACTCTGCAATACCCTGGTGCAATACTCTGCAATACTCTGGTGCAATACTCTGCAATACCCTGCGCAATACTCTGCAATACCCTGCGCAATACCCTGCAAAATACTCTGCAATACCCTGGTGCAATACTCTGCAATACTCTGGTGCAATACCCTGCAATACCCTGCGCAATACTCTGCAATACTCTGGCGCAATACTCTGCAATACCCTGGTGCAATACTCTGCAATACCCTGCGCAATACTCTGCAATACTCTGGTGCAATACTCTGCAATACCCTGGTGCAATACCCTGCGCAATACTCTGCAATACTCTGCAATACTCTGGTGCAATACTCTGCAATACCCTGCAAAATACTCTGCAATACCCTGGTGCAATACTCTGCAATACCCTGCGCAATACTCTGCAATACCCTGCGCAATACCCTGGTGCAATACTCTGCAATACTCTGGTGCAATACTCTGCAATACTCTGGTGCAATACTCTTCAATACCCTGCAAAATACTCTGCAATACCCTGCGCAATACCCTGCAAAATACTCTGCAATACCCTGGTGCAATACTCTGCAATACTCTGGTGCAATACCCTGCGCAATACTCTGCAATACCCTGCGCAATACCCTGCGCAATACTCTGCAATACCCTGCAATACCCTGCGCAATACTCTGCAATACCCTGCGCAATATTCTGCAATACCCTGCGCAATACTCTGCAATACTCTGCAATACCCTGCGCAATATTCTGCAATACCCTGCGCAATACTCTGCAATACTCTGGTGCAATACTCTGCAATACCCTGCAAAATACTCTGCAATACCCTGCGCAATACCCTGCAAAATACTCTGCAATACCCTGGTGCAATACTCTGCAATACTCTGGTGCAATACTCTGCAATACCCTGCGCAATACTCTGCAATACCCTGCGCAATACCCTGCAAAATACTCTGCAATACCCTGGTGCAATACTCTGCAATACTCTGGTGCAATACTCTGCAATACCCTGCGCAATACTCTGCAATACCCTGCGCAATACCCTGCGCAATACCCTGCAAAATACTCTGCAATACCCTGGTGCAATACTCTGCAATACTCTGGTGCAATACTCTGCAATACCCTGGTGCAATACTCTGCAATACTCTGGCGCAATACTCTGCAATACCCTGCGCAATACTCTGCAATACCCTGCGCAATACCCTGCGCAATACTCTGCAATACCCTGGTGCAATACTCTGCAATACTCTGGTGCAATACTCTGCAATACCCTGCGCAATACTCTGCAATACCCTGCGCAATACTCTGCAATACTCTGGTGCAATACTCTGCAATACTCTGCAATACCCTGCGCAATACTCTGCAATACCCTGCACAATACTCTGCAATACCCTGCGCAATACTCTGCAATACCCTGCGCAATACTCTGCAATACTCTGGTGCAATACTCTGCAATACCCTGGTGCAATACTCTGCAATACCCTGCGCAATACTCTGCAATACCCTGCGCAATTCTCTGCAATACTCTGGTGCAATACTCTGCAATACCCTGGTGCAATACCCTGCGCAATACTCTGCAATACCCTGCGCAATACCCTGCAATACCCTGCGCAATACTCTGCAATACCCTGCGCAATACTCTGCAATACTCTGCAATACTCTGGTGCAATACTCTGCAATACCCTGCGCAATACCCTGCAAAATACTCTGCAATACCCTGGTGCAATACTCTGCAATACTCTGGTGCAATACCCTGCAATACCCTGCGCAATACTCTGCAATACTCTGGCGCAATACTCTGCAATACCCTGGTGCAATACTCTGCAATACCCTGCGCAATACTCTGCAATACTCTGGTGCAATACTCTGCAATACCCTGGTGCAATACCCTGCGCAATACTCTGCAATACTCTGCAATACTCTGGTGCAATACTCTGCAATACCCTGCAAAATACTCTGCAATACCCTGGTGCAATACTCTGCAATACCCTGCGCAATACTCTGCAATACCCTGCGCAATACCCTGGTGCAATACTCTGCAATACTCTGGTGCAATACTCTGCAATACTCTGGTGCAATACTCTTCAATACCCTGCAAAATACTCTGCAATACCCTGCGCAATACCCTGCAAAATACTCTGCAATACCCTGGTGCAATACTCTGCAATACTCTGGTGCAATACCCTGCGCAATACTCTGCAATACCCTGCGCAATACCCTGCGCAATACTCTGCAATACCCTGCAATACCCTGCGCAATACTCTGCAATACCCTGCGCAATATTCTGCAATACCCTGCGCAATACTCTGCAATACCCTGCGCAATATTCTGCAATACCCTGCGCAATACTCTGCAATACTCTGGTGCAATACTCTGCAATACCCTGCAAAATACTCTGCAATACCCTGCGCAATACCCTGCAAAATACTCTGCAATACCCTGGTGCAATACTCTGCAATACTCTGGTGCAATACTCTGCAATACCCTGCGCAATACTCTGCAATACCCTGCGCAATACCCTGCAAAATACTCTGCAATACCCTGGTGCAATACTCTGCAATACTCTGGTGCAATACTCTGCAATACCCTGCGCAATACTCTGCAATACCCTGCGCAATACCCTGCAAAATACTCTGCAATACCCTGGTGCAATACTCTGCAATACTCTGGTGCAATACTCTGCAATACCCTGGTGCAATACTCTGCAATACTCTGGCGCAATACTCTGCAATACCCTGCGCAATACTCTGCAATACCCTGCGCAATACTCTGCAATACCCTGGTGCAATACTCTGCAATACTCTGGTGCAATACTCTGCAATACCCTGCGCAATACTCTGCAATACCCTGCGCAATACTCTGCAATACTCTGGTGCAATACTCTGCAATACTCTGCAATACCCTGCGCAATACTCTGCAATACCCTGCGCAATACTCTGCAATACCCTGCGCAATACTCTGCAATACTCTGGTGCAATACTCTGCAATACCCTGGTGCAATACTCTGCAATACCCTGCGCAATACTCTGCAATACCCTGCGCAATACTCTGCAATACCCTGCGCAATTCTCTGCAATACTCTGGTGCAATACTCTGCAATACCCTGGTGCAATACCCTGCGCAATACTCTGCAATACCCTGCGCAATACCCTGCAATACCCTGCGCAATACCCTGCAATACCCTGTGCAATACTCTGCAATACCCTGCAATACTCTGGTGCAATACTCTGCAATACCCTGCGCAATACCCTGCAAAATACTCTGCAATACCCTGGTGCAATACTCTGCAATACCCTGCGCAATACTCTGCAATACCCTGCGCAATACCCTGGTGCAATACTCTGCAATACTCTGGTGCAATACTCTGCAATACCCTGCGCAATATTCTGCAATACCCTGCGCAATACTCTGCAATACTCTGCAATACCCTGCGCAATATTCTGCAATACCCTGCGCAATACTCTGCAATACCCTGCGCAATACCCTGCAAAATACTCTGCAATACCCTGGTGCAATACTCTGCAATACACTGGTGCAATACTCTGCAATACCCTGCGCAATACTCTGCAATACCCTGCGCAATACTCTGCAATACTCTGGCGCAATACTCTGCAATACCCTGCGCAATACTCTGCAATACCCTGCGCAATACCCTGCGCAATACTCTGCAATACCCTGGTGCAATACTCTGCAATACTCTGGTGCAATACTCTGCAATACCCTGCGCAATACCCTGCAAAATACTCTGCAATACCCTGGTGCAATACTCTGCAATACTCTGGTGCAATACTCTGCAATACCCTGCGCAATATTCTGCAATACCCTGCGCAATACTCTGCAATACTCTGCAATACCCTGCGCAATATTCTGCAATACCCTGCGCAATACTCTGCAATACCCTGCGCAATACCCTGGTGCAATACTCTGCAATACTCTGGTGCAATACTCTGCAATACCCTGCGCAATACTCTGCAATACCCTGCGCAATACCCTGCAAAATACTCTGCAATACCCTGGTGCAATACACTGGTGCAATACTCTGCAATACCCTGCGCAATACTCTGCAATACCCTGCGCAATACCCTGCGCAATACCCTGCGCAATACTCTGCAATACCCTGGTGCAATACTCTGCAATACCCTGCGCAATACCCTGCAAAATACTCTGCAATACCCTGGTGCAATACTCTGCAATACCCTGCGCAATACTCTGCAATACCCTGCGCAATACTCTGCAATACCCTGCGCAATACCCTGGTGCAATACTCTGCAATACTCTGGTGCAATACTCTGCAATACCCTGCAAAATACTCTGCAATACCCTGCGCAATACCCTGCAAAATACTCTGCAATACCCTGGTGCAATACTCTGCAATACTCTGGTGCAATACCCTGCGCAATACTCTGCAATACCCTGCGCAATACCCTGCGCAATACTCTGCAATACCCTGCAATACCCTGCGCAATACTCTGCAATACCCTGCGCAATATTCTGCAATACCCTGCGCAATACTCTGCAATACTCTGCGCAATACCCTGGTGCAATACTCTGCAATACTCTGGTGCAATACTCTGCAATACCCTGCAAAATACTCTGCAATACCCTGCGCAATACCCTGCAAAATACTCTGCAATACCCTGGTGCAATACTCTGCAATACTCTGGTGCAATACTCTGCAATACCCTGCGCAATACTCTGCAATACCCTGCGCAATACCCTGCAAAATACTCTGCAATACCCTGGTGCAATACTCTGCAATACTCTGGTGCAATACTCTGCAATACCCTGGTGCAATACTCTGCAATACCCTGCGCAATACTCTGCAATACCCTGCGCAATACTCTGCAATACTCTGGTGCAATACTCTGCAATACCCTGGTGCAATACCCTGCGCAATACTCTGCAATACCCTGCGCAATACCCTGCAATACCCTGCGCAATACTCTGCAATACCCTGCGCAATACTCTGCAATACTCTGCAATACTCTGGTGCAATACTCTGCAATACCCTGCGCAATACCCTGCAAAATACTCTGCAATACCCTGCAAAATACTCTGCAATACCCTGGTGCAATACTCTGCAATACTCTGGTGCAATACTCTGCAATACCCTGCAAAATACTCTGCAATACCCTGCGCAATACCCTGCAAAATACTCTGCAATACCCTGGTGCAATACTCTGCAATACTCTGGTGCAATACTCTGCAATACCCTGCGCAATACTCTGCAATACCCTGCGCAATACCCTGCAAAATACTCTGCAATACCCTGGTGCAATACTCTGCAATACTCTGGTGCAATACTCTGCAATACCCTGCAATACCCTGCGCAATACTCTGCAATACCCTGGTGCAATACTCTGCAATACCCTGGTGCAATACTCTGCAATACCCTGCGCAATACTCTGCAATACCCTGCGCAATTCTCTGCAATACTCTGGTGCAATACTCTGCAATACCCTGGTGCAATACCCTGCGCAATACTCTGCAATACCCTGCGCAATACCCTGCAATACCCTGCGCAATACTCTGCAATACCCTGCGCAATACTCTGCAATACCCTGCGCAATACTCTGCAATACCCTGCGCAATACTCTGCAATACCCTGCGCAATACTCTGCAATACCCTGCGCAATACCCTGCAAAATACTCTGCAATACCCTGGTGCAATACTCTGCAATACCCTGCGCAATACTCTGCAATACCCTGCGCAATACCCTGCAAAATACTCTGCAATACCCTGGTGCAATACTCTGCAATACTCTGGTGCAATACTCTGCAATACCCTGCGCAATACTCTGCAATACCCTGCGCAATACCCTGCAAAATACTCTGCAATACCCTGCGCAATACTCTGCAATACCCTGCGCAATACTCTGCAATACTCTGGTGCAATACTCTGCAATACCCTGGTGCAATACTCTTCAATACCCTGGTGCAATACTCTGCAATACTCTGGTGCAATACTCTGCAATACTCTGGTGCAATACTCTGCAATACCCTGCAAAATACTCTGCAATACCCTGCGCAATACTCTGCAATACCCTGCGCAATATTCTGCAATACCCTGCGCAATACCCTGCAAAATACTCTGCAATACCCTGGTGCAATACTCTGCAATACTCTGGTGCAATACTCTGCAATACCCTGCGCAATACTCTGCAATGCCCTGGTGCAATACTCTGCAATACCCTGCGCAATACTCTGCAATACCCTGCGCAATACTCTGCAATACCCTGCGCAATACTCTGCAATACCCTGCACAATACTCTGCAATACCCTGCGCAATACCCTGCAAAATACTCTGCAATACCCTGGTGCAATACTCTGCAATACCCTGCGCAATACTCTGCAATACCCTGCGCAATACCCTGGTGCAATACTCTGCAATACTCTGGTGCAATACTCTGCAATACCCTGGTGCAATACTCTTCAATACCCTGGTGCAATACTCTGCAATACTCTGGTGCAATACTCTGCAATACTCTGGTGCAATACTCTGCAATACCCTGCAAAATACTCTGCAATACCCTGCGCAATACTCTGCAATACCCTGCGCAATATTCTGCAATACCCTGCGCAATACCCTGCAAAATACTCTGCAATACCCTGCGCAATACTCTGCAATACTCTGGTGCAATACTCTGCAATACCCTGGTGCAATACCCTGCGCAATACTCTGCAATACCCTGCGCAATACCCTGCAATACCCTGCGCAATACTCTGCAATACCCTGCGCAATACTCTGCAATACTCTGCAATACTCTGGTGCAATACTCTGCAATACCCTGCGCAATACCCTGCAAAATACTCTGCAATACCCTGGTGCAATACTCTGCAATACCCTGCGCAATACTCTGCAATACCCTGCGCAATACCCTGGTGCAATACTCTGCAATACTCTGGTGCAATACTCTGCAATACCCTGCAAAATACTCTGCAATACCCTGCGCAATACCCTGCAAAATACTCTGCAATACCCTGGTGCAATACTCTGCAATACTCTGGTGCAATACTCTGCAATACCCTGCGCAATACTCTGCAATACCCTGCGCAATACCCTGCAAAATACTCTGCAATACCCTGGTGCAATACTCTGCAATACTCTGGTGCAATACTCTGCAATACCCTGCAATACCCTGCGCAATACTCTGCAATACCCTGGTGCAATACTCTGCAATACCCTGGTGCAATACTCTGCAATACCCTGCGCAATACTCTGCAATACCCTGCGCAATTCTCTGCAATACTCTGGTGCAATACTCTGCAATACCCTGGTGCAATACCCTGCGCAATACTCTGCAATACCCTGCGCAATACCCTGCAATACCCTGCGCAATACTCTGCAATACCCTGCGCAATACTCTGCAATACCCTGCGCAATACTCTGCAATACCCTGCGCAATACTCTGCAATACCCTGGTGCAATACCCTGCAAAATACTCTGCAATACCCTGGTGCAATACTCTGCAATACCCTGCGCAATACTCTGCAATACCCTGCGCAATACCCTGCAAAATACTCTGCAATACCCTGGTGCAATACTCTGCAATACTCTGGTGCAATACTCTGCAATACCCTGCGCAATACTCTGCAATACCCTGCGCAATACCCTGCAAAATACTCTGCAATACCCTGCGCAATACTCTGCAATACCCTGCGCAATACTCTGCAATACTCTGGTGCAATACTCTGCAATACCCTGGTGCAATACTCTTCAATACCCTGGTGCAATACTCTGCAATACTCTGGTGCAATACTCTGCAATACTCTGGTGCAATACTCTGCAATACCCTGCAAAATACTCTGCAATACCCTGCGCAATACTCTGCAATACCCTGCGCAATATTCTGCAATACCCTGCGCAATACCCTGCAAAATACTCTGCAATACCCTGGTGCAATACTCTGCAATACTCTGGTGCAATACTCTGCAATACCCTGCGCAATACTCTGCAATGCCCTGGTGCAATACTCTGCAATACCCTGCGCAATACTCTGCAATACCCTGCGCAATACTCTGCAATACCCTGCGCAATACTCTGCAATACCCTGCGCAATACTCTGCAATACCCTGCACAATACTCTGCAATACCCTGCGCAATACCCTGCAAAATACTCTGCAATACCCTGCGCAATACTCTGCAATACCCTGCGCAATACTCTGCAATACCCTGCGCAATACCCTGGTGCAATACTCTGCAATACTCTGGTGCAATACTCTGCAATACCCTGGTGCAATACTCTTCAATACCCTGGTGCAATACTCTGCAATACTCTGGTGCAATACTCTGCAATACTCTGGTGCAATACTCTGCAATACCCTGCAAAATACTCTGCAATACCCTGCGCAATACTCTGCAATACCCTGCGCAATATTCTGCAATACCCTGCGCAATACCCTGCAAAATACTCTGCAATACCCTGCGCAATACTCTGCAATACCCTGCGCAATACTCTGCAATACTCTGGTGCAATACTCTGCAATACCCTGCAAAATACTCTGCAATACCCTGCGCAATACCCTGCAAAATACTCTGCAATACCCTGGTGCAATACTCTGCAATACTCTGGTGCAATACTCTGCAATACCCTGCGCAATACTCTGCAATACCCTGCGCAATACCCTGCAAAATACTCTGCAATACCCTGGTGCAATACTCTGCAATACTCTGGTGCAATACTCTGCAATACCCTGCGCAATACTCTGCAATACCCTGCGCAATACCCTGCAAAATACTCTGCAATACCCTGGTGCAATACTCTGCAATACTCTGGTGCAATACTCTGCAATACCCTGCGCAATACTCTGCAATACCCTGCGCAATACCCTGCAAAATACTCTGCAATACCCTGCGCAATACTCTGCAATACCCTGCGCAATACTCTGCAATACTCTGGTGCAATACTCTGCAATACCCTGCAAAATACTCTGCAATACCCTGCGCAATACCCTGCAAAATACTCTGCAATACCCTGGTGCAATACTCTGCAATACTCTGGTGCAATACTCTGCAATACCCTGCGCAATACTCTGCAATACCCTGCGCAATACCCTGCAAAATACTCTGCAATACCCTGGTGCAATACTCTGCAATACTCTGGTGCAATACTCTGCAATACCCTGCGCAATACTCTGCAATACCCTGCGCAATACCCTGCAAAATACTCTGCAATACCCTGGTGCAATACTCTGCAATACTCTGGTGCAATACTCTGCAATACTCTGGTGCAATACTCTGCAATACCCTGGTGCAATACTCTGCAATACTCTGGCGCAATACTCTGCAATACCCTGCGCAATACTCTGCGCAATACTCTGCAATACCCTGGTGCAATACTCTGCAATACTCTGGTGCAATACTCTGCAATACCCTGCGCAATACTCTGCAATACTCTGGTGCAATACTCTGCAATACCCTGGTGCAATACTCTGCAATACCCTGCGCAATACTCTGCAATACCCTGCGCAATTCTCTGCAATACTCTGGTGCAATACTCTGCAATACCCTGCGCAATACTCTGCAATACCCTGCGCAATACCCTGCAATACCCTGCGCAATACTCTGCAATACCCTGCGCAATACTCTGCAATACTCTGCAATACTCTGGTGCAATACTCTGCAATACCCTGCGCAATACCCTGCAAAATACTCTGCAATACCCTGGTGCAATACTCTGCAATACTCTGGCGCAATACTCTGCAATACCCTGCGCAATACTCTGCAATACCCTGCGCAATACCCTGCGCAATACTCTGCAATACCCTGGTGCAATACTCTGCAATACTCTGGTGCAATACTCTGCAATACCCTGCGCAATACCCTGCAAAATACTCTGCAATACCCTGGTGCAATACTCTGCAATACTCTGGTGCAATACTCTGCAATACCCTGCGCAATATTCTGCAATACCCTGCGCAATACTCTGCAATACTCTGCAATACCCTGCGCAATATTCTGCAATACCCTGCGCAATACTCTGCAATACCCTGCGCAATACTCTGCAATACCCTGCGCAATTCTCTGCAATACTCTGCAATACTCTGGTGCAATACTCTGCAATACCCTGCGCAATACTCTGCAATACCCTGCGCAATACCCTGCAAAATACTCTGCAATACCCTGGTGCAATACTCTGCAATACACTGGTGCAATACTCTGCAATACTCTGCAATACCCTGCGCAATACCCTGCAAAATACTCTGCAATACCCTGGTGCAATACTCTGCAATACTCTGGTGCAATACTCTGCAATACTCTGGTGCAATACTCTGCAATACCCTGGTGCAATACTCTGCAATACTCTGGCGCAATACTCTGCAATACCCTGCGCAATACTCTGCGCAATACTCTGCAATACCCTGGTGCAATACTCTGCAATACTCTGGTGCAATACTCTGCAATACCCTGCGCAATACTCTGCAATACTCTGGTGCAATACTCTGCAATACCCTGGTGCAATACTCTGCAATACCCTGCGCAATACTCTGCAATACCCTGCGCAATTCTCTGCAATACTCTGGTGCAATACTCTGCAATACCCTGCGCAATACTCTGCAATACCCTGCGCAATACCCTGCAATACCCTGCGCAATACTCTGCAATACCCTGCGCAATACTCTGCAATACTCTGCAATACTCTGGTGCAATACTCTGCAATACCCTGCGCAATACCCTGCAAAATACTCTGCAATACCCTGGTGCAATACTCTGCAATACTCTGGTGCAATACTCTGCAATACCCTGCGCAATACCCTGCAAAATACTCTGCAATACCCTGGTGCAATACTCTGCAATACTCTGGTGCAATACTCTGCAATACCCTGCGCAATACCCTGCAAAATACTCTGCAATACCCTGGTGCAATACTCTGCAATACTCTGGTGCAATACTCTGCAATACCCTGCGCAATACCCTGCAAAATACTCTGCAATACCCTGGTGCAATACTCTGCAATACTCTGGTGCAATACTCTGCAATACCCTGCGCAATACCCTGCAAAATACTCTGCAATACCCTGGTGCAATACTCTGCAATACTCTGGTGCAATACTCTGCAATACCCTGCGCAATATTCTGCAATACCCTGCGCAATACTCTGCAATACTCTGCAATACCCTGCGCAATATTCTGCAATACCCTGCGCAATACTCTGCAATACCCTGCGCAATACCCTGGTGCAATACTCTGCAATACTCTGGTGCAATACTCTGCAATACCCTGCGCAATACTCTGCAATACCCTGCGCAATACCCTGCAAAATACTCTGCAATACCCTGGTGCAATACTCTGCAATACACTGGTGCAATACTCTGCAATACCCTGCGCAATACTCTGCAATACCCTGCGCAATACCCTGCGCAATACTCTGCAATACCCTGGTGCAATACTCTGCAATACTCTGGTGCAATACTCTGCAATACCCTGCGCAATACCCTGCAAAATACTCTGCAATACCCTGGTGCAATACTCTGCAATACCCTGCGCAATACTCTGCAATACCCTGCGCAATACTCTGCAATACCCTGCGCAATACCCTGGTGCAATACTCTGCAATACTCTGGTGCAATACTCTGCAATACCCTGCAAAATACTCTGCAATACCCTGCGCAATACCCTGCAAAATACTCTGCAATACCCTGGTGCAATACTCTGCAATACTCTGGTGCAATACCCTGCGCAATACTCTGCAATACCCTGCGCAATACCCTGCGCAATACTCTGCAATACCCTGCAATACCCTGCGCAATACTCTGCAATACCCTGCGCAATATTCTGCAATACCCTGCGCAATACTCTGCAATACTCTGCGCAATACCCTGGTGCAATACTCTGCAATACTCTGGTGCAATACTCTGCAATACCCTGCAAAATACTCTGCAATACCCTGCGCAATACCCTGCAAAATACTCTGCAATACCCTGGTGCAATACTCTGCAATACTCTGCAATACCCTGCGCAATACTCTGCAATACCCTGCGCAATACCCTGCAAAATACTCTGCAATACCCTGGTGCAATACTCTGCAATACTCTGGTGCAATACTCTGCAATACCCTGGTGCAATACTCTGCAATACCCTGCGCAATACTCTGCAATACCCTGCGCAATACTCTGCAATACTCTGGTGCAATACTCTGCAATACCCTGGTGCAATACCCTGCGCAATACTCTGCAATACCCTGCGCAATACCCTGCAATACCCTGCGCAATACTCTGCAATACCCTGCGCAATACTCTGCAATACTCTGCAATACTCTGGTGCAATACTCTGCAATACCCTGCGCAATACCCTGCAAAATACTCTGCAATACCCTGGTGCAATACTCTGCAATACCCTGCGCAATACTCTGCAATACCCTGCGCAATACTCTGCAATACTCTGGTGCAATACTCTGCAATACTCTGGTGCAATACTCTGCAATACCCTGCGCAATATTCTGCAATACCCTGCACAATACTCTGCAATACCCTGCGCAATATTCTGCAATACCCTGCGCAATACTCTGCAATACCCTGCGCAATACCCTGGTGCAATACTCTGCAATACTCTGGTGCAATACTCTGCAATACCCTGCAAAATACTCTGCAATACCCTGCGCAATACCCTGCAAAATACTCTGCAATACCCTGGTGCAATACTCTGCAATACTCTGGTGCAATACTCTGCAATACCCTGCGCAATACTCTGCAATACCCTGCGCAATACCCTGCAAAATACTCTGCAATACCCTGGTGCAATACTCTGCAATACCCTGCGCAATACTCTGCAATACCCTGCGCAATACTCTGCAATACTCTGGCGCAATACTCTGCAATACCCTGCGCAATACTCTGCAATACCCTGCGCAATACTCTGCAATACTCTGCAATACCCTGCGCAATACTCTGCAATACCCTGCGCAATACTCTGCAATACTCTGGTGCAATACTCTGCAATACCCTGGTGCAATACCCTGCAATACCCTGCGCAATACTCTGCAATACCCTGCGCAATACTCTGCAATACCCTGCGCAATACTCTGCAATACTCTGGTGCAATACTCTGCAATACCCTGGTGCAATACTCTGCAATACCCTGCGCAATACTCTGCAATACCCTGCGCAATTCTCTGCAATACTCTGGTGCAATACTCTGCAATACCCTGGTGCAATACCCTGCGCAATACTCTGCAATACCCTGCGCAATACCCTGCAATACTCTGCAATACTCTGGTGCAATACTCTGCAATACCCTGCGCAATACCCTGCAAAATACTCTGCAATACCCTGCGCAATACTCTGCAATACCCTGCGCTATACCCTGGTGCAATACTCTGCAATACTCTGGTGCAATACTCTGCAATACTCTGGTGCAATACTCTGCAATACCCTGCAAAATACTCTGCAATACCCTGCGCAATACTCTGCAATACCCTGCGCAATACCCTGCGCAATACCCTGCAAAATACTCTGCAATACCCTGGTGCAATACTCTGCAATACTCTGGTGCAATACCCTGCGCAATACTCTGCAATACCCTGCGCAATACTCTGCAATACCCTGCAATACCCTGCGCAATACTCTGCAATACCCTGCGCAATATTCTGCAATACCCTGCGCAATACTCTGCAATACCCTGCGCAATATTCTGCAATACCCTGCGCAATACCCTGCAAAATACTCTGCAATACCCTGGTGCAATACTCTGCAATACTCTGGTGCAATACTCTGCAATACCCTGCGCAATACTCTGCAATACCCTGCGCAATACCCTGCGCAATACTCTGCAATACCCTGCGCAATACTCTGCAATACCCTGCGCAATACTCTGCAATACCCTGCGCAATACTCTGCAATACTCTGGTGCAATACTCTGCAATACCCTGCGCAATACCCTGCAATACCCTGCGCAATACTCTGCAATACCCTGCGCAATACTCTGCAATACTCTGCAATACTCTGGTGCAATACTCTGCAATACCCTGCGCAATATTCTGCAATACCCTGCGCAATACCCTGGTGCAATACTCTGCAATACTCTGGTGCAATACTCTGCAATACCCTGCAAAATACTCTGCAATACCCTGCGCAATACCCTGCAAAATACTCTGCAATACCCTGGTGCAATACTCTGCAATACTCTGGTGCAATACTCTGCAATACCCTGCGCAATACTCTGCAATACCCTGCGCAATACCCTGCAAAATACTCTGCAATACCCTGGTGCAATACTCTGCAATACTCTGGTGCAATACTCTGCAATACCCTGCGCAATACTCTGCAATACCCTGCGCAATACCCTGCAAAATACTCTGCAATACCCTGGTGCAATACTCTGCAATACTCTGGTGCAATACCCTGCAATACCCTGCGCAATACTCTGCAATACTCTGGTGCAATACTCTGCAATACCCTGCGCAATACTCTGCAATACTCTGGTGCAATACTCTGCAATACCCTGGTGCAATACCCTGCGCAATACTCTGCAATACTCTGCAATACTCTGGTGCAATACTCTGCAATACCCTGCAAAATACTCTGCAATACCCTGGTGCAATACTCTGCAATACCCTGCGCAATACTCTGCAATACCCTGCGCAATACCCTGGTGCAATACTCTGCAATACTCTGGTGCAATACTCTGCAATACTCTGGTGCAATACTCTTCAATACCCTGCAAAATACTCTGCAATACCCTGCGCAATACCCTGCAAAATACTCTGCAATACCCTGGTGCAATACTCTGCAATACTCTGGTGCAATACCCTGCGCAATACTCTGCAATACCCTGCGCAATACCCTGCGCAATACCCTGCAATACCCTGCGCAATACTCTGCAATACCCTGCGCAATATTCTGCAATACCCTGCGCAATACTCTGCAATACTCTGCAATACCCTGCGCAATATTCTGCAATACCCTGCGCAATACTCTGCAATACTCTGGTGCAATACTCTGCAATACCCTGCAAAATACTCTGCAATACCCTGCGCAATACCCTGCAAAATACTCTGCAATACCCTGGTGCAATACTCTGCAATACTCTGGTGCAATACTCTGCAATACCCTGCGCAATACTCTGCAATACCCTGCGCAATACCCTGCAAAATACTCTGCAATACCCTGGTGCAATACTCTGCAATACTCTGGTGCAATACTCTGCAATACCCTGCGCAATACTCTGCAATACCCTGCGCAATACCCTGCAAAATACTCTGCAATACCCTGGTGCAATACTCTGCAATACTCTGGTGCAATACTCTGCAATACCCTGGTGCAATACTCTGCAATACTCTGGCGCAATACTCTGCAATACCCTGCGCAATACTCTGCAATACCCTGCGCAATACCCTGCGCAATACTCTGCAATACCCTGGTGCAATACTCTGCAATACTCTGGTGCAATACTCTGCAATACCCTGCGCAATACTCTGCAATACCCTGCGCAATACTCTGCAATACTCTGGTGCAATACTCTGCAATACTCTGCAATACCCTGCGCAATACTCTGCAATACCCTGCGCAATACTCTGCAATACCCTGCGCAATACTCTGCAATACCCTGCGCAATACTCTGCAATACTCTGGTGCAATACTCTGCAATACCCTGGTGCAATACTCTGCAATACCCTGCGCAATACTCTGCAATACCCTGCGCAATACTCTGCAATACCCTGCGCAATTCTCTGCAATACTCTGGTGCAATACTCTGCAATACCCTGGTGCAATACCCTGCGCAATACTCTGCAATACCCTGCGCAATACCCTGCAATACCCTGCGCAATACTCTGCAATACCCTGCGCAATACTCTGCAATACTCTGCAATACTCTGGTGCAATACTCTGCAATACCCTGCGCAATACCCTGCAAAATACTCTGCAATACCCTGGTGCAATACTCTGCAATACTCTGGTGCAATACCCTGCAATACCCTGCGCAATACTCTGCAATACTCTGGCGCAATACTCTGCAATACCCTGGTGCAATACTCTGCAATACCCTGCGCAATACTCTGCAATACTCTGGTGCAATACTCTGCAATACCCTGGTGCAATACCCTGCGCAATACTCTGCAATACTCTGCAATACTCTGGTGCAATACTCTGCAATACCCTGCAAAATACTCTGCAATACCCTGGTGCAATACTCTGCAATACCCTGCGCAATACTCTGCAATACCCTGCGCAATACCCTGGTGCAATACTCTGCAATACTCTGGTGCAATACTCTGCAATACTCTGGTGCAATACTCTTCAATACCCTGCAAAATACTCTGCAATACCCTGCGCAATACCCTGCAAAATACTCTGCAATACCCTGGTGCAATACTCTGCAATACTCTGGTGCAATACCCTGCGCAATACTCTGCAATACCCTGCGCAATACCCTGCGCAATACTCTGCAATACTCTGCAATACCCTGCGCAATACTCTGCAATACCCTGCGCAATATTCTGCAATACCCTGCGCAATACTCTGCAATACTCTGCAATACCCTGCGCAATATTCTGCAATACCCTGCGCAATACTCTGCAATACTCTGGTGCAATACCCTGCAAAATACTCTGCAATACCCTGCGCAATACCCTGCAAAATACTCTGCAATACCCTGGTGCAATACTCTGCAATACCCTGCGCAATACTCTGCAATACCCTGCGCAATACCCTGCAAAATACTCTGCAATACCCTGGTGCAATACACTGGTGCAATACTCTGCAATACCCTGCGCAATACTCTGCAATACCCTGCGCAATACCCTGCGCAATACTCTGCAATACCCTGGTGCAATACTCTGCAATACCCTGCGCAATACCCTGCAAAATACTCTGCAATACCCTGGTGCAATACTCTGCAATACCCTGCGCAATACTCTGCAATACCCTGCGCAATACTCTGCAATACCCTGCGCAATACCCTGGTGCAATACTCTGCAATACTCTGGTGCAATACTCTGCAATACCCTGCAAAATACTCTGCAATACCCTGCGCAATACCCTGCAAAATACTCTGCAATACCCTGCAAAATACTCTGCAATACCCTGGTGCAATACCCTGCGCAATACTCTGCAATACCCTGCGCAATACCCTGCGCAATACTCTGCAATACCCTGCAATACCCTGCGCAATACTCTGCAATACCCTGCGCAATATTCTGCAATACCCTGCGCAATACTCTGCAATACTCTGCGCAATACCCTGGTGCAATACTCTGCAATACTCTGGTGCAATACTCTGCAATACCCTGCAAAATACTCTGCAATACCCTGCGCAATACCCTGCAAAATACTCTGCAATACCCTGGTGCAATACTCTGCAATACTCTGGTGCAATACTCTGCAATACCCTGCGCAATACTCTGCAATACCCTGCGCAATACCCTGCAAAATACTCTGCAATACCCTGGTGCAATACTCTGCAATACTCTGGTGCAATACTCTGCAATACCCTGGTGCAATACTCTGCAATACCCTGCGCAATACTCTGCAATACCCTGCGCAATACTCTGCAATACTCTGGTGCAATACTCTGCAATACCCTGGTGCAATACCCTGCGCAATACTCTGCAATACCCTGCGCAATACCCTGCAATACCCTGCGCAATACTCTGCAATACCCTGCGCAATACTCTGCAATACTCTGCAATACTCTGGTGCAATACTCTGCAATACCCTGCGCAATACCCTGCAAAATACTCTGCAATACCCTGGTGCAATACTCTGCAATACCCTGCGCAATACTCTGCAATACCCTGCGCAATACCCTGGTGCAATACTCTGCAATACTCTGGTGCAATACTCTGCAATACCCTGCAAAATACTCTGCAATACCCTGCGCAATACCCTGCAAAATACTCTGCAATACCCTGGTGCAATACTCTGCAATACTCTGGTGCAATACTCTGCAATACCCTGCGCAATACTCTGCAATACCCTGCGCAATACCCTGCAAAATACTCTGCAATACCCTGGTGCAATACTCTGCAATACTCTGGTGCAATACTCTGCAATACCCTGCAATACCCTGCGCAATACTCTGAAATACCCTGGTGCAATACTCTGCAATACCCTGGTGCAATACTCTGCAATACCCTGCGCAATACTCTGCAATACCCTGCGCAATTCTCTGCAATACTCTGGTGCAATACTCTGCAATACCCTGGTGCAATACCCTGCACAATACTCTGCAATACCCTGCGCAATACCCTGCAATACCCTGCGCAATACTCTGCAATACCCTGCGCAATACTCTGCAATACCCTGCGCAATACTCTGCAATACCCTGCGCAATACTCTGCAATACCCTGCGCAATACCCTGCAAAATACTCTGCAATACCCTGGTGCAATACTCTGCAATACCCTGCGCAATACTCTGCAATACCCTGCGCAATACCCTGCAAAATACTCTGCAATACCCTGGTGCAATACTCTGCAATACTCTGGTGCAATACTCTGCAATACCCTGCGCAATACTCTGCAATACCCTGCGCAATACCCTGCAAAATACTCTGCAATACCCTGCGCAATACTCTGCAATACCCTGCGCAATACTCTGCAATACTCTGGTGCAATACTCTGCAATACCCTGGTGCAATACTCTTCAATACCCTGGTGCAATACTCTGCAATACTCTGGTGCAATACTCTGCAATACTCTGGTGCAATACTCTGCAATACCCTGCAAAATACTCTGCAATACCCTGCGCAATACTCTGCAATACCCTGCGCAATACCCTGCGCAATACCCTGCAAAATACTCTGCAATACCCTGGTGCAATACTCTGCAATACTCTGGTGCAATACCCTGCGCAATACTCTGCAATACCCTGCGCAATACTCTGCAATACCCTGCAATACCCTGCGCAATACTCTGCAATACTCTGGCGCAATACTCTGCAATACCCTGCGCAATACTCTGCAATACCCTGCGCAATACCCTGCGCAATACTCTGCAATACCCTGGTGCAATACTCTGCAATACTCTGGTGCAATACCCTGCGCAATACTCTGCAATACCCTGCGCAATACTCTGCAATACTCTGGTGCAATACTCTGCAATACCCTGGTGCAATACCCTGCGCAATACTCTGCAATACCCTGCGCAATACTCTGCAATACCCTGCGCAATACTCTGCAATACCCTGCACAATACTCTGCAATACCCTGCGCAATACCCTGCAAAATACTCTGCAATACCCTGGTGCAATACTCTGCAATACCCTGCGCAATACTCTGCAATACCCTGCGCAATACCCTGCAAAATACTCTGCAATACCCTGGTGCAATACTCTGCAATACTCTGGTGCAATACTCTGCAATACCCTGCGCAATACTCTGCAATACCCTGCGCAATACCCTGCAAAATACTCTGCAATACCCTGCGCAATACTCTGCAATACCCTGCGCAATACTCTGCAATACTCTGGTGCAATACTCTGCAATACCCTGCAAAATACTCTGCAATACCCTGCGCAATACCCTGCAAAATACTCTGCAATACCCTGGTGCAATACTCTGCAATACTCTGGTGCAATACTCTGCAATACCCTGCGCAATACTCTGCAATACCCTGCGCAATACCCTGCAAAATACTCTGCAATACCCTGGTGCAATACTCTGCAATACTCTGGTGCAATACTCTGCAATACCCTGCGCAATACTCTGCAATACCCTGCGCAATACCCTGCAAAATACTCTGCAATACCCTGGTGCAATACTCTGCAATACTCTGGTGCAATACTCTGCAATACTCTGGTGCAATACTCTGCAATACCCTGGTGCAATACTCTGCAATACTCTGGCGCAATACTCTGCAATACCCTGCGCAATACTCTGCGCAATACTCTGCAATACCCTGGTGCAATACTCTGCAATACTCTGGTGCAATACTCTGCAATACCCTGCGCAATACTCTGCAATACTCTGGTGCAATACTCTGCAATACCCTGGTGCAATACTCTGCAATACCCTGCGCAATACTCTGCAATACCCTGCGCAATTCTCTGCAATACTCTGGTGCAATACTCTGCAATACCCTGCGCAATACTCTGCAATACCCTGCGCAATACCCTGCAATACCCTGCGCAATACTCTGCAATACCCTGCGCAATACTCTGCAATACTCTGCAATACTCTGGTGCAATACTCTGCAATACCCTGCGCAATACCCTGCAAAATACTCTGCAATACCCTGGTGCAATACTCTGCAATACTCTGGCGCAATACTCTGCAATACCCTGCGCAATACTCTGCAATACCCTGCGCAATACCCTGCGCAATACTCTGCAATACCCTGGTGCAATACTCTGCAATACTCTGGTGCAATACTCTGCAATACCCTGCGCAATACCCTGCAAAATACTCTGCAATACCCTGGTGCAATACTCTGCAATACTCTGGTGCAATACTCTGCAATACCCTGCGCAATATTCTGCAATACCCTGCGCAATACTCTGCAATACTCTGCAATACCCTGCGCAATATTCTGCAATACCCTGCGCAATACTCTGCAATACCCTGCGCAATACTCTGCAATACCCTGCGCAATTCTCTGCAATACTCTGCAATACTCTGGTGCAATACTCTGCAATACCCTGCGCAATACTCTGCAATACCCTGCGCAATACCCTGCAAAATACTCTGCAATACCCTGGTGCAATACTCTGCAATACCCTGGTGCAATACTCTGCAATACCCTGCGCAATACTCTGCAATACCCTGCGCAATACTCTGCAATACCCTGCGCAATACTCTGCAATACCCTGCGCAATACTCTGCAATACCCTGCGCAATACTCTGCAATACCCTGCGCAATACCCTGCAAAATACTCTGCAATACCCTGGTGCAATACTCTGCAATACCCTGCGCAATACTCTGCAATACCCTGCGCAATACCCTGCAAAATACTCTGCAATACCCTGGTGCAATACTCTGCAATACTCTGGTGCAATACTCTGCAATACCCTGCGCAATACTCTGCAATACCCTGCGCAATACCCTGCAAAATACTCTGCAATACCCTGGTGCAATACTCTGCAATACTCTGGTGCAATACTCTGCAATACTCTGGTGCAATACTCTGCAATACCCTGGTGCAATACTCTGCAATACTCTGGCGCAATACTCTGCAATACCCTGCGCAATACTCTGCGCAATACTCTGCAATACCCTGGTGCAATACTCTGCAATACTCTGGTGCAATACTCTGCAATACCCTGCGCAATACTCTGCAATACTCTGGTGCAATACTCTGCAATACTCTGGTGCAATACTCTGCAATACCCTGGTGCAATACCCTGCGCAATACTCTGCAATACCCTGCGCAATACTCTGCAATACCCTGCGCAATACTCTGCAATACCCTGCACAATACTCTGCAATACCCTGCGCAATACCCTGCAAAATACTCTGCAATACCCTGGTGCAATACTCTGCAATACCCTGCGCAATACTCTGCAATACCCTGCGCAATACCCTGCAAAATACTCTGCAATACCCTGGTGCAATACTCTGCAATACTCTGGTGCAATACTCTGCAATACCCTGCGCAATACTCTGCAATACCCTGCGCAATACTCTGCAATACCCTGCGCAATACTCTGCAATACTCTGGTGCAATACTCTGCAATACCCTGCAAAATACTCTGCAATACCCTGCGCAATACCCTGCAAAATACTCTGCAATACCCTGGTGCAATACTCTGCAATACTCTGGTGCAATACTCTGCAATACCCTGCGCAATACTCTGCAATACCCTGCGCAATACCCTGCAAAATACTCTGCAATACCCTGGTGCAATACTCTGCAATACTCTGGTGCAATACTCTGCAATACCCTGCGCAATACTCTGCAATACCCTGCGCAATACCCTGCAAAATACTCTGCAATACCCTGGTGCAATACTCTGCAATACTCTGGTGCAATACTCTGCAATACTCTGGTGCAATACTCTGCAATACCCTGGTGCAATACTCTGCAATACTCTGGCGCAATACTCTGCAATACCCTGCGCAATACTCTGCGCAATACTCTGCAATACCCTGGTGCAATACTCTGCAATACTCTGGTGCAATACTCTGCAATACCCTGCGCAATACTCTGCAATACTCTGGTGCAATACTCTGCAATACCCTGGTGCAATACTCTGCAATACCCTGCGCAATACTCTGCAATACCCTGCGCAATTCTCTGCAATACTCTGGTGCAATACTCTGCAATACCCTGCGCAATACTCTGCAATACCCTGCGCAATACCCTGCAATACCCTGCGCAATACTCTGCAATACCCTGCGCAATACTCTGCAATACTCTGCAATACTCTGGTGCAATACTCTGCAATACCCTGCGCAATACCCTGCAAAATACTCTGCAATACCCTGGTGCAATACTCTGCAATACTCTGGCGCAATACTCTGCAATACCCTGCGCAATACTCTGCAATACCCTGCGCAATACCCTGCGCAATACTCTGCAATACCCTGGTGCAATACTCTGCAATACTCTGGTGCAATACTCTGCAATACCCTGCGCAATACCCTGCAAAATACTCTGCAATACCCTGGTGCAATACTCTGCAATACTCTGGTGCAATACTCTGCAATACCCTGCGCAATATTCTGCAATACCCTGCGCAATACTCTGCAATACTCTGCAATACCCTGCGCAATATTCTGCAATACCCTGCGCAATACTCTGCAATACCCTGCGCAATACTCTGCAATACCCTGCGCAATTCTCTGCAATACTCTGCAATACTCTGGTGCAATACTCTGCAATACCCTGCGCAATACTCTGCAATACCCTGCGCAATACCCTGCAAAATACTCTGCAATACCCTGGTGCAATACTCTGCAATACCCTGGTGCAATACTCTGCAATACCCTGCGCAATACTCTGCAATACCCTGCGCAATACTCTGCAATACCCTGCGCAATACTCTGCAATACCCTGCGCAATACTCTGCAATACCCTGCGCAATACCCTGCAAAATACTCTGCAATACCCTGGTGCAATACTCTGCAATACCCTGCGCAATACTCTGCAATACCCTGCGCAATACCCTGCAAAATACTCTGCAATACCCTGGTGCAATACTCTGCAATACTCTGGTGCAATACTCTGCAATACCCTGCGCAATACTCTGCAATACCCTGCGCAATACCCTGCAAAATACTCTGCAATACCCTGGTGCAATACTCTGCAATACTCTGGTGCAATACTCTGCAATACTCTGGTGCAATACTCTGCAATACCCTGGTGCAATACTCTGCAATACTCTGGCGCAATACTCTGCAATACCCTGCGCAATACTCTGCGCAATACTCTGCAATACCCTGGTGCAATACTCTGCAATACTCTGGTGCAATACTCTGCAATACCCTGCGCAATACTCTGCAATACTCTGGTGCAATACTCTGCAATACCCTGGTGCAATACTCTGCAATACCCTGCGCAATACTCTGCAATACCCTGCGCAATTCTCTGCAATACTCTGGTGCAATACTCTGCAATACCCTGCGCAATACTCTGCAATACCCTGCGCAATACCCTGCAATACCCTGCGCAATACTCTGCAATACCCTGCGCAATACTCTGCAATACTCTGCAATACTCTGGTGCAATACTCTGCAATACCCTGCGCAATACCCTGCAAAATACTCTGCAATACCCTGGTGCAATACTCTGCAATACTCTGGTGCAATACTCTGCAATACCCTGCGCAATACCCTGCAAAATACTCTGCAATACCCTGGTGCAATACTCTGCAATACTCTGGTGCAATACTCTGCAATACCCTGCGCAATACCCTGCAAAATACTCTGCAATACCCTGGTGCAATACTCTGCAATACTCTGGTGCAATACTCTGCAATACCCTGCGCAATACCCTGCAAAATACTCTGCAATACCCTGGTGCAATACTCTGCAATACTCTGGTGCAATACTCTGCAATACCCTGCGCAATACCCTGCAAAATACTCTGCAATACCCTGGTGCAATACTCTGCAATACTCTGGTGCAATACTCTGCAATACCCTGCGCAATATTCTGCAATACCCTGCGCAATACTCTGCAATACTCTGCAATACCCTGCGCAATATTCTGCAATACCCTGCGCAATACTCTGCAATACCCTGCGCAATACCCTGGTGCAATACTCTGCAATACTCTGGTGCAATACTCTGCAATACCCTGCGCAATACTCTGCAATACCCTGCGCAATACCCTGCAAAATACTCTGCAATACCCTGGTGCAATACTCTGCAATACACTGGTGCAATACTCTGCAATACCCTGCGCAATACTCTGCAATACCCTGCGCAATACCCTGCGCAATACTCTGCAATACCCTGGTGCAATACTCTGCAATACTCTGGTGCAATACTCTGCAATACCCTGCGCAATACCCTGCAAAATACTCTGCAATACCCTGGTGCAATACTCTGCAATACCCTGCGCAATACTCTGCAATACCCTGCGCAATACTCTGCAATACCCTGCGCAATACCCTGGTGCAATACTCTGCAATACTCTGGTGCAATACTCTGCAATACCCTGCAAAATACTCTGCAATACCCTGCGCAATACCCTGCAAAATACTCTGCAATACCCTGGTGCAATACTCTGCAATACTCTGGTGCAATACCCTGCGCAATACTCTGCAATACCCTGCGCAATACCCTGCGCAATACTCTGCAATACCCTGCAATACCCTGCGCAATACTCTGCAATACCCTGCGCAATATTCTGCAATACCCTGCGCAATACTCTGCAATACTCTGCGCAATACCCTGGTGCAATACTCTGCAATACTCTGGTGCAATACTCTGCAATACCCTGCAAAATACTCTGCAATACCCTGCGCAATACCCTGCAAAATACTCTGCAATACCCTGGTGCAATACTCTGCAATACTCTGCAATACCCTGCGCAATACTCTGCAATACCCTGCGCAATACCCTGCAAAATACTCTGCAATACCCTGGTGCAATACTCTGCAATACTCTGGTGCAATACTCTGCAATACCCTGGTGCAATACTCTGCAATACCCTGCGCAATACTCTGCAATACCCTGCGCAATACTCTGCAATACTCTGGTGCAATACTCTGCAATACCCTGGTGCAATACCCTGCGCAATACTCTGCAATACCCTGCGCAATACCCTGCAATACCCTGCGCAATACTCTGCAATACCCTGCGCAATACTCTGCAATACTCTGCAATACTCTGGTGCAATACTCTGCAATACCCTGCGCAATACCCTGCAAAATACTCTGCAATACCCTGGTGCAATACTCTGCAATACCCTGCGCAATACTCTGCAATACCCTGCGCAATACCCTGGTGCAATACTCTGCAATACTCTGCAATACTCTGGTGCAATACTCTGCAATACTCTGGTGCAATACTCTGCAATACCCTGCGCAATATTCTGCAATACCCTGCGCAATACTCTGCAATACCCTGCGCAATATTCTGCAATACCCTGCGCAATACTCTGCAATACCCTGCGCAATACCCTGGTGCAATACTCTGCAATACTCTGGTGCAATACTCTGCAATACCCTGCAAAATACTCTGCAATACCCTGCGCAATACCCTGCAAAATACTCTGCAATACCCTGGTGCAATACTCTGCAATACTCTGGTGCAATACTCTGCAATACCCTGCGCAATACTCTGCAATACCCTGCGCAATACCCTGCAAAATACTCTGCAATACCCTGGTGCAATACTCTGCAATACCCTGCGCAATACTCTGCAATACCCTGCGCAATACTCTGCAATACTCTGGCGCAATACTCTGCAATACCCTGCGCAATACTCTGCAATACCCTGCGCAATACCCTGCGCAATACTCTGCAATACCCTGGTGCAATACTCTGCAATACTCTGGTGCAATACTCTGCAATACCCTGGTGCAATACCCTGCGCAATACTCTGCAATACCCTGCGCAATACTCTGCAATACCCTGCGCAATACTCTGCAATACCCTGCGCAATACTCTGCAATACTCTGGTGCAATACTCTGCAATACCCTGGTGCAATACTCTGCAATACTCTGCAATACCCTGCGCAATACTCTGCAATACCCTGCGCAATACTCTGCAATACTCTGGTGCAATACTCTGCAATACCCTGGTGCAATACCCTGCAATACCCTGCGCAATACTCTGCAATACCCTGCGCAATACTCTGCAATACCCTGCGCAATACTCTGCAATACTCTGGTGCAATACTCTGCAATACCCTGGTGCAATACTCTGCAATACCCTGCGCAATACTCTGCAATACCCTGCGCAATTCTCTGCAATACTCTGGTGCAATACTCTGCAATACCCTGGTGCAATACCCTGCGCAATACTCTGCAATACCCTGCGCAATACCCTGCAATACTCTGGTGCAATACTCTGCAATACCCTGCGCAATACCCTGCAAAATACTCTGCAATACCCTGCGCAATACTCTGCAATACTCTGCAATACCCTGCGCTATACCCTGGTGCAATACTCTGCAATACTCTGGTGCAATACTCTGCAATACTCTGGTGCAATACTCTGCAATACCCTGCAAAATACTCTGCAATACCCTGCGCAATACTCTGCAATACCCTGCGCAATACCCTGCGCAATACCCTGCAAAATACTCTGCAATACCCTGGTGCAATACTCTGCAATACTCTGGTGCAATACCCTGCGCAATACTCTGCAATACCCTGCGCAATACTCTGCAATACCCTGCAATACCCTGCGCAATACTCTGCAATACCCTGCGCAATATTCTGCAATACCCTGCGCAATACTCTGCAATACCCTGCGCAATATTCTGCAATACCCTGCGCAATACCCTGCAAAATACTCTGCAATACCCTGGTGCAATACTCTGCAATACTCTGGTGCAATACTCTGCAATACCCTGCGCAATACTCTGCAATACCCTGCGCAATACCCTGCAATACTCTGGCGCAATACTCTGCAATACCCTGCGCAATACCCTGCGCAATACTCTGCAATACCCTGGTGCAATACTCTGCAATACCCTGCGCAATACTCTGCAATACCCTGCGCAATACTCTGCAATACTCTGGTGCAATACTCTGCAATACCCTGGTGCAATACTCTGCAATACCCTGCGCAATACCCTGCAATACCCTGCGCAATACTCTGCAATACCCTGCGCAATACTCTGCGCAATACTCTGCAATACTCTGGTGCAATACTCTGCAATACCCTGCGCAATACCCTGCGCAATACTCTGCAATACCCTGGTGCAATACTCTGCAATACCCTGCGCAATACTCTGCAATACCCTGCGCAATACCCTGGTGCAATACTCTGCAATACTCTGGTGCAATACTCTGCAATACTCTGGTGCAATACTCTGCAATACCCTGCAAAATACTCTGCAATACCCTGCGCAATACCCTGCAAAATACTCTGCAATACCCTGGTGCAATACTCTGCAATACTCTGGTGCAATACTCTGCAATACCCTGCGCAATACTCTGCAATACCCTGCGCAATACCCTGCAAAATACTCTGCAATACCCTGGTGCAATACTCTGCAATACTCTGGTGCAATACTCTGCAATACCCTGCGCAATACTCTGCAATACCCTGCGCAATACCCTGCAAAATACTCTGCAATACCCTGGTGCAATACTCTGCAATACTCTGGTGCAATACCCTGCAATACCCTGCGCAATACTCTGCAATACTCTGGCGCAATACTCTGCAATACCCTGGTGCAATACTCTGCAATACCCTGCGCAATACTCTGCAATACTCTGGTGCAATACTCTGCAATACCCTGGTGCAATACCCTGCGCAATACTCTGCAATACTCTGCAATACTCTGGTGCAATACTCTGCAATACCCTGCAAAATACTCTGCAATACCCTGGTGCAATACTCTGCAATACCCTGCGCAATACTCTGCAATACCCTGCGCAATACCCTGGTGCAATACTCTGCAATACTCTGGTGCAATACTCTGCAATACTCTGGTGCAATACTCTTCAATACCCTGCAAAATACTCTGCAATACCCTGCGCAATACCCTGCAAAATACTCTGCAATACCCTGGTGCAATACTCTGCAATACTCTGGTGCAATACCCTGCGCAATACTCTGCAATACCCTGCGCAATACCCTGCGCAATACTCTGCAATACCCTGCAATACCCTGCGCAATACTCTGCAATACCCTGCGCAATATTCTGCAATACCCTGCGCAATACTCTGCAATACTCTGCAATACCCTGCGCAATATTCTGCAATACCCTGCGCAATACTCTGCAATACTCTGGTGCAATACTCTGCAATACCCTGCAAAATACTCTGCAATACCCTGCGCAATACCCTGCAAAATACTCTGCAATACCCTGGTGCAATACTCTGCAATACTCTGGTGCAATACTCTGCAATACCCTGCGCAATACTCTGCAATACCCTGCGCAATACCCTGCAAAATACTCTGCAATACCCTGGTGCAATACTCTGCAATACTCTGGTGCAATACTCTGCAATACCCTGCGCAATACTCTGCAATACCCTGCGCAATACCCTGCAAAATACTCTGCAATACCCTGGTGCAATACTCTGCAATACTCTGGTGCAATACTCTGCAATACCCTGGTGCAATACTCTGCAATACTCTGGCGCAATACTCTGCAATACCCTGCGCAATACTCTGCAATACCCTGCGCAATACCCTGCGCAATACTCTGCAATACCCTGGTGCAATACTCTGCAATACTCTGGTGCAATACTCTGCAATACCCTGCGCAATACTCTGCAATACCCTGCGCAATACTCTGCAATACTCTGGTGCAATACTCTGCAATACTCTGCAATACCCTGCGCAATACTCTGCAATACCCTGCGCAATACTCTGCAATACCCTGCGCAATACTCTGCAATACCCTGCGCAATACTCTGCAATACTCTGGTGCAATACTCTGCAATACCCTGGTGCAATACTCTGCAATACCCTGCGCAATACTCTGCAATACCCTGCGCAATTCTCTGCAATACTCTGGTGCAATACTCTGCAATACCCTGGTGCAATACCCTGCGCAATACTCTGCAATACCCTGCGCAATACCCTGCGCAATACTCTGCAATACCCTGCGCAATACTCTGCAATACTCTGCAATACTCTGGTGCAATACTCTGCAATACCCTGCGCAATACCCTGCAAAATACTCTGCAATACCCTGGTGCAATACTCTGCAATACCCTGCGCAATACTCTGCAATACCCTGCGCAATACCCTGGTGCAATACTCTGCAATACTCTGGTGCAATACTCTGCAATACCCTGCGCAATATTCTGCAATACCCTGCGCAATACTCTGCAATACTCTGCAATACCCTGCGCAATATTCTGCAATACCCTGCGCAATACTCTGCAATACCCTGCGCAATACCCTGGTGCAATACTCTGCAATACTCTGGTGCAATACTCTGCAATACCCTGCGCAATACTCTGCAATACCCTGCGCAATACCCTGCAAAATACTCTGCAATACCCTGGTGCAATACTCTGCAATACACTGGTGCAATACTCTGCAATACCCTGCGCAATACTCTGCAATACCCTGCGCAATACTCTGCAATACTCTGGCGCAATACTCTGCAATACCCTGCACAATACTCTGCAATACCCTGCGCAATACCCTGCGCAATACTCTGCAATACCCTGGTGCAATACTCTGCAATACTCTGGTGCAATACTCTGCAATACCCTGCGCAATACCCTGCAAAATACTCTGCAATACCCTGGTGCAATACTCTGCAATACTCTGGTGCAATACTCTGCAATACCCTGCGCAATATTCTGCAATACCCTGCGCAATACTCTGCAATACTCTGCAATACCCTGCGCAATATTCTGCAATACCCTGCGCAATACTCTGCAATACCCTGCGCAATACCCTGGTGCAATACTCTGCAATACTCTGGTGCAATACTCTGCAATACCCTGCGCAATACTCTGCAATACCCTGCGCAATACCCTGCAAAATACTCTGCAATACCCTGGTGCAATACACTGGTGCAATACTCTGCAATACCCTGCGCAATACTCTGCAATACCCTGCGCAATACCCTGCGCAATACTCTGCAATACCCTGGTGCAATACTCTGCAATACCCTGCGCAATACCCTGCAAAATACTCTGCAATACCCTGGTGCAATACTCTGCAATACCCTGCGCAATACTCTGCAATACCCTGCGCAATACTCTGCAATACCCTGCGCAATACCCTGGTGCAATACTCTGCAATACTCTGGTGCAATACTCTGCAATACCCTGCAAAATACTCTGCAATACCCTGCGCAATACCCTGCAAAATACTCTGCAATACCCTGGTGCAATACTCTGCAATACTCTGGTGCAATACCCTGCGCAATACTCTGCAATACCCTGCGCAATACCCTGCGCAATACTCTGCAATACCCTGCAATACCCTGCGCAATACTCTGCAATACCCTGCGCAATATTCTGCAATACCCTGCGCAATACTCTGCAATACTCTGCGCAATACCCTGGTGCAATACTCTGCAATACTCTGGTGCAATACTCTGCAATACCCTGCAAAATACTCTGCAATACCCTGCGCAATACCCTGCAAAATACTCTGCAATACCCTGGTGCAATACTCTGCAATACTCTGGTGCAATACTCTGCAATACCCTGCGCAATACTCTGCAATACCCTGCGCAATACCCTGCAAAATACTCTGCAATACCCTGGTGCAATACTCTGCAATACTCTGGTGCAATACTCTGCAATACCCTGGTGCAATACTCTGCAATACCCTGCGCAATACTCTGCAATACCCTGCGCAATACTCTGCAATACTCTGGTGCAATACTCTGCAATACCCTGGTGCAATACCCTGCGCAATACTCTGCAATACCCTGCGCAATACCCTGCAATACCCTGCGCAATACTCTGCAATACTCTGCAATACTCTGGTGCAATACTCTGCAATACCCTGCGCAATACCCTGCAAAATACTCTGCAATACCCTGGTGCAATACTCTGCAATACCCTGCGCAATACTCTGCAATACCCTGCGCAATACCCTGGTGCAATACTCTGCAATACTCTGGTGCAATACTCTGCAATACCCTGCAAAATACTCTGCAATACCCTGCGCAATACCCTGCAAAATACTCTGCAATACCCTGGTGCAATACTCTGCAATACTCTGGTGCAATACTCTGCAATACCCTGCGCAATACTCTGCAATACCCTGCGCAATACCCTGCAAAATACTCTGCAATACCCTGGTGCAATACTCTGCAATACTCTGGTGCAATACTCTGCAATACCCTGCAATACCCTGCGCAATACTCTGCAATACCCTGGTGCAATACTCTGCAATACCCTGGTGCAATACTCTGCAATACCCTGCGCAATACTCTGCAATACCCTGCGCAATTCTCTGCAATACTCTGGTGCAATACTCTGCAATACCCTGGTGCAATACCCTGCGCAATACTCTGCAATACCCTGCGCAATACCCTGCAATACCCTGCGCAATACTCTGCAATACCCTGCGCAATACTCTGCAATACCCTGCGCAATACTCTGCAATACCCTGCGCAATACTCTGCAATACCCTGCGCAATACTCTGCAATACCCTGCGCAATACCCTGCAAAATACTCTGCAATACCCTGGTGCAATACTCTGCAATACCCTGCGCAATACTCTGCAATACCCTGCGCAATACCCTGCAAAATACTCTGCAATACCCTGGTGCAATACTCTGCAATACTCTGGTGCAATACTCTGCAATACCCTGCGCAATACTCTGCAATACCCTGCGCAATACCCTGCAAAATACTCTGCAATACCCTGCGCAATACTCTGCAATACCCTGCGCAATACTCTGCAATACTCTGGTGCAATACTCTGCAATACCCTGGTGCAATACTCTTCAATACCCTGGTGCAATACTCTGCAATACTCTGGTGCAATACTCTGCAATACTCTGGTGCAATACTCTGCAATACCCTGCAAAATACTCTGCAATACCCTGCGCAATACTCTGCAATACCCTGCGCAATATTCTGCAATACCCTGCGCAATACCCTGCAAAATACTCTGCAATACCCTGGTGCAATACTCTGCAATACTCTGGTGCAATACTCTGCAATACCCTGCGCAATACTCTGCAATGCCCTGGTGCAATACTCTGCAATACCCTGCGCAATACTCTGCAATACCCTGCGCAATACTCTGCAATACCCTGCGCAATACTCTGCAATACCCTGCGCAATACTCTGCAATACCCTGCGCAATACTCTGCAATACCCTGCACAATACTCTGCAATACCCTGCGCAATACCCTGCAAAATACTCTGCAATACCCTGGTGCAATACTCTGCAATACCCTGCGCAATACTCTGCAATACCCTGCGCAATACCCTGGTGCAATACTCTGCAATACTCTGGTGCAATACTCTGCAATACCCTGGTGCAATACTCTTCAATACCCTGGTGCAATACTCTGCAATACTCTGGTGCAATACTCTGCAATACTCTGGTGCAATACTCTGCAATACCCTGCAAAATACTCTGCAATACCCTGCGCAATACTCTGCAATACCCTGCGCAATATTCTGCAATACCCTGCGCAATACCCTGCAAAATACTCTGCAATACCCTGCGCAATACTCTGCAATACTCTGGTGCAATACTCTGCAATACCCTGGTGCAATACCCTGCGCAATACTCTGCAATACCCTGCGCAATACCCTGCAATACCCTGCGCAATACTCTGCAATACCCTGCGCAATACTCTGCAATACTCTGCAATACTCTGGTGCAATACTCTGCAATACCCTGCGCAATACCCTGCAAAATACTCTGCAATACCCTGGTGCAATACTCTGCAATACCCTGCGCAATACTCTGCAATACCCTGCGCAATACCCTGGTGCAATACTCTGCAATACTCTGGTGCAATACTCTGCAATACCCTGCAAAATACTCTGCAATACCCTGCGCAATACCCTGCAAAATACTCTGCAATACCCTGGTGCAATACTCTGCAATACTCTGGTGCAATACTCTGCAATACCCTGCGCAATACTCTGCAATACCCTGCGCAATACCCTGCAAAATACTCTGCAATACCCTGGTGCAATACTCTGCAATACTCTGGTGCAATACTCTGCAATACCCTGCAATACCCTGCGCAATACTCTGCAATACCCTGGTGCAATACTCTGCAATACCCTGGTGCAATACTCTGCAATACCCTGCGCAATACTCTGCAATACCCTGCGCAATTCTCTGCAATACTCTGGTGCAATACTCTGCAATACCCTGGTGCAATACCCTGCGCAATACTCTGCAATACCCTGCGCAATACCCTGCAATACCCTGCGCAATACTCTGCAATACCCTGCGCAATACTCTGCAATACCCTGCGCAATACTCTGCAATACCCTGCGCAATACTCTGCAATACCCTGCGCAATACTCTGCAATACCCTGCGCAATACCCTGCAAAATACTCTGCAATACCCTGGTGCAATACTCTGCAATACCCTGCGCAATACTCTGCAATACCCTGCGCAATACCCTGCAAAATACTCTGCAATACCCTGGTGCAATACTCTGCAATACTCTGGTGCAATACTCTGCAATACCCTGCGCAATACTCTGCAATACCCTGCGCAATACCCTGCAAAATACTCTGCAATACCCTGCGCAATACTCTGCAATACCCTGCGCAATACTCTGCAATACTCTGGTGCAATACTCTGCAATACCCTGGTGCAATACTCTTCAATACCCTGGTGCAATACTCTGCAATACTCTGGTGCAATACTCTGCAATACTCTGGTGCAATACTCTGCAATACCCTGCAAAATACTCTGCAATACCCTGCGCAATACTCTGCAATACCCTGCGCAATATTCTGCAATACCCTGCGCAATACCCTGCAAAATACTCTGCAATACCCTGGTGCAATACTCTGCAATACTCTGGTGCAATACTCTGCAATACCCTGCGCAATACTCTGCAATGCCCTGGTGCAATACTCTGCAATACCCTGCGCAATACTCTGCAATACCCTGCGCAATACTCTGCAATACCCTGCGCAATACTCTGCAATACCCTGCGCAATACTCTGCAATACCCTGCGCAATACTCTGCAATACCCTGCACAATACTCTGCAATACCCTGCGCAATACCCTGCAAAATACTCTGCAATACCCTGCGCAATACTCTGCAATACCCTGCGCAATACTCTGCAATACCCTGCGCAATACCCTGGTGCAATACTCTGCAATACTCTGGTGCAATACTCTGCAATACCCTGGTGCAATACTCTTCAATACCCTGGTGCAATACTCTGCAATACTCTGGTGCAATACTCTGCAATACTCTGGTGCAATACTCTGCAATACCCTGCAAAATACTCTGCAATACCCTGCGCAATACTCTGCAATACCCTGCGCAATATTCTGCAATACCCTGCGCAATACCCTGCAAAATACTCTGCAATACCCTGGTGCAATACTCTGCAATACTCTGGTGCAATACTCTGCAATACCCTGCGCAATACTCTGCAATACCCTGCGCAATACCCTGCAAAATACTCTGCAATACCCTGCGCAATACTCTGCAATACCCTGCGCAATACTCTGCAATACTCTGGTGCAATACTCTGCAATACCCTGCAAAATACTCTGCAATACCCTGCGCAATACCCTGCAAAATACTCTGCAATACCCTGGTGCAATACTCTGCAATACTCTGGTGCAATACTCTGCAATACCCTGCGCAATACTCTGCAATACCCTGCGCAATACCCTGCAAAATACTCTGCAATACCCTGGTGCAATACTCTGCAATACTCTGGTGCAATACTCTGCAATACCCTGCGCAATACTCTGCAATACCCTGCGCAATACCCTGCAAAATACTCTGCAATACCCTGGTGCAATACTCTGCAATACTCTGGTGCAATACTCTGCAATACTCTGGTGCAATACTCTGCAATACCCTGGTGCAATACTCTGCAATACTCTGGCGCAATACTCTGCAATACCCTGCGCAATACTCTGCGCAATACTCTGCAATACCCTGGTGCAATACTCTGCAATACTCTGGTGCAATACTCTGCAATACCCTGCGCAATACTCTGCAATACTCTGGTGCAATACTCTGCAATACCCTGGTGCAATACTCTGCAATACCCTGCGCAATACTCTGCAATACCCTGCGCAATTCTCTGCAATACTCTGGTGCAATACTCTGCAATACCCTGCGCAATACTCTGCAATACCCTGCGCAATACCCTGCAATACCCTGCGCAATACTCTGCAATACCCTGCGCAATACTCTGCAATACTCTGCAATACTCTGGTGCAATACTCTGCAATACCCTGCGCAATACCCTGCAAAATACTCTGCAATACCCTGGTGCAATACTCTGCAATACTCTGGCGCAATACTCTGCAATACCCTGCGCAATACTCTGCAATACCCTGCGCAATACTCTGCAAAATACTCTGCAATACCCTGGTGCAATACTCTGCAATACCCTGGTGCAATACTCTGCAATACTCTGGTGCAATACTCTGCAATACCCTGCGCAATACCCTGCAAAATACTCTGCAATACCCTGGTGCAATACTCTGCAATACTCTGGTGCAATACTCTGCAATACCCTGCGCAATATTCTGCAATACCCTGCGCAATACTCTGCAATACCCTGCGCAATACCCTGGTGCAATACTCTGCAATACTCTGGTGCAATACTCTGCAATACCCTGCGCAATACTCTGCAATACCCTGCGCAATACCCTGCAAAATACTCTGCAATACCCTGGTGCAATACTCTGCAATACACTGGTGCAATACTCTGCAATACCCTGCGCAATACTCTGCAATACCCTGCGCAATACCCTGCAAAATACTCTGCAATACCCTGGTGCAATACTCTGCAATACTCTGGTGCAATACTCTGCAATACTCTGGTGCAATACTCTGCAATACCCTGGTGCAATACTCTGCAATACTCTGGCGCAATACTCTGCAATACCCTGCGCAATACTCTGCGCAATACTCTGCAATACCCTGGTGCAATACTCTGCAATACTCTGGTGCAATACTCTGCAATACCCTGCGCAATACTCTGCAATACTCTGGTGCAATACTCTGCAATACCCTGGTGCAATACTCTGCAATACCCTGCGCAATACTCTGCAATACCCTGCGCAATTCTCTGCAATACTCTGGTGCAATACTCTGCAATACCCTGCGCAATACTCTGCAATACCCTGCGCAATACCCTGCAATACCCTGCGCAATACTCTGCAATACCCAGCGCAATACTCTGCAATACTCTGCAATACTCTGGTGCAATACTCTGCAATACCCTGCGCAATACCCTGCAAAATACTCTGCAATACCCTGGTGCAATACTCTGCAATACTCTGGTGCAATACCCTGCGCAATACCCTGCAAAATACTCTGCAATACCCTGGTGCAATACTCTGCAATACTCTGGTGCAATACTCTGCAATACCCTGCGCAATACCCTGCAAAATACTCTGCAATACCCTGGTGCAATACTCTGCAATACTCTGGTGCAATACTCTGCAATACCCTGCGCAATACCCTGCAAAATACTCTGCAATACCCTGGTGCAATACTCTGCAATACTCTGGTGCAATACTCTGCAATACCCTGCGCAATACCCTGCAAAATACTCTGCAATACCCTGGTGCAATACTCTGCAATACTCTGGTGCAATACTCTGCAATACCCTGCGCAATATTCTGCAATACCCTGCGCAATACTCTGCAATACTCTGCAATACCCTGCGCAATATTCTGCAATACCCTGCGCAATACTCTGCAATACCCTGCGCAATACCCTGGTGCAATACTCTGCAATACTCTGGTGCAATACTCTGCAATACCCTGCGCAATACTCTGCAATACCCTGCGCAATACCCTGCAAAATACTCTGCAATACCCTGGTGCAATACTCTGCAATACACTGGTGCAATACTCTGCAATACCCTGCGCAATACTCTGCAATACCCTGCGCAATACCCTGCGCAATACTCTGCAATACCCTGGTGCAATACTCTGCAATACTCTGGTGCAATACTCTGCAATACCCTGCGCAATACCCTGCAAAATACTCTGCAATACCCTGGTGCAATACTCTGCAATACCCTGCGCAATACTCTGCAATACCCTGCGCAATACTCTGCAATACCCTGCGCAATACCCTGGTGCAATACTCTGCAATACTCTGGTGCAATACTCTGCAATACCCTGCAAAATACTCTGCAATACCCTGCGCAATACCCTGCAAAATACTCTGCAATACCCTGGTGCAATACTCTGCAATACTCTGGTGCAATACCCTGCGCAATACTCTGCAATACCCTGCGCAATACCCTGCGCAATACTCTGCAATACCCTGCAATACCCTGCGCAATACTCTGCAATACCCTGCGCAATATTCTGCAATACCCTGCGCAATACTCTGCAATACTCTGCGCAATACCCTGGTGCAATACTCTGCAATACTCTGGTGCAATACTCTGCAATACCCTGCAAAATACTCTGCAATACCCTGCGCAATACCCTGCAAAATACTCTGCAATACCCTGGTGCAATACTCTGCAATACTCTGGTGCAATACTCTGCAATACCCTGCGCAATACTCTGCAATACCCTGCGCAATACCCTGCAAAATACTCTGCAATACCCTGGTGCAATACTCTGCAATACTCTGGTGCAATACTCTGCAATACCCTGGTGCAATACTCTGCAATACCCTGCGCAATACTCTGCAATACCCTGCGCAATACTCTGCAATACTCTGGTGCAATACTCTGCAATACCCTGGTGCAATACCCTGCGCAATACTCTGCAATACCCTGCGCAATACCCTGCAATACCCTGCGCAATACTCTGCAATACCCTGCGCAATACTCTGCAATACTCTGCAATACTCTGGTGCAATACTCTGCAATACCCTGCGCAATACCCTGCAAAATACTCTGCAATACCCTGGTGCAATACTCTGCAATACCCTGCGCAATACTCTGCAATACCCTGCGCAATACCCTGGTGCAATACTCTGCAATACTCTGGTGCAATACTCTGCAATACTCTGGTGCAATACTCTGCAATACCCTGCAAAATACTCTGCAATACCCTGCGCAATACCCTGCAAAATACTCTGCAATACCCTGGTGCAATACTCTGCAATACTCTGGTGCAATACTCTGCAATACCCTGCGCAATACTCTGCAATACCCTGCGCAATACCCTGCAAAATACTCTGCAATACCCTGGTGCAATACTCTGCAATACTCTGGTGCAATACTCTGCAATACCCTGCAATACCCTGCGCAATACTCTGCAATACCCTGGTGCAATACTCTGCAATACCCTGGTGCAATACTCTGCAATACCCTGCGCAATACTCTGCAATACCCTGCGCAATTCTCTGCAATACTCTGGTGCAATACTCTGCAATACCCTGGTGCAATACCCTGCGCAATACTCTGCAATACCCTGCGCAATACCCTGCAATACCCTGCGCAATACTCTGCAATACCCTGCGCAATACTCTGCAATACTCTGCAATACTCTGGTGCAATACTCTGCAATACCCTGCGCAATACCCTGCAAAATACTCTGCAATACCCTGGTGCAATACTCTGCAATACCCTGCGCAATACTCTGCAATACCCTGCGCAATACCCTGGTGCAATACTCTGCAATACTCTGCAATACTCTGGTGCAATACTCTGCAATACTCTGGTGCAATACTCTGCAATACCCTGCGCAATATTCTGCAATACCCTGCGCAATACTCTGCAATACCCTGCGCAATATTCTGCAATACCCTGCGCAATACTCTGCAATACCCTGCGCAATACCCTGGTGCAATACTCTGCAATACTCTGGTGCAATACTCTGCAATACCCTGCAAAATACTCTGCAATACCCTGCGCAATACCCTGCAAAATACTCTGCAATACCCTGGTGCAATACTCTGCAATACTCTGGTGCAATACTCTGCAATACCCTGCGCAATACTCTGCAATACCCTGCGCAATACCCTGCAAAATACTCTGCAATACCCTGGTGCAATACTCTGCAATACACTGGTGCAATACTCTGCAATACCCTGCGCAATACTCTGCAATACCCTGCGCAATACTCTGCAATACTCTGGCGCAATACTCTGCAATACCCTGCGCAATACTCTGCAATACCCTGCGCAATACCCTGCGCAATACTCTGCAATACCCTGGTGCAATACTCTGCAATACTCTGGTGCAATACCCTGCGCAATACTCTGCAATACCCTGCGCAATACTCTGCAATACTCTGGTGCAATACTCTGCAATACCCTGGTGCAATACCCTGCGCAATACTCTGCAATACCCTGCGCAATACTCTGCAATACCCTGCGCAATACTCTGCAATACCCTGCGCAATACTCTGCAATACTCTGGTGCAATACTCTGCAATACCCTGGTGCAATACTCTGCAATACTCTGCAATACCCTGCGCAATACTCTGCAATACCCTGCGCAATACTCTGCAATACTCTGGTGCAATACTCTGCAATACCCTGGTGCAATACTCTGCAATACTCTGCAATACCCTGCGCAATACTCTGCAATACCCTGCGCAATACTCTGCAATACTCTGGTGCAATACTCTGCAATACCCTGGTGCAATACCCTGCAATACCCTGCGCAATACTCTGCAATACCCTGCGCAATACTCTGCAATACCCTGCGCAATACTCTGCAATACTCTGGTGCAATACTCTGCAATACCCTGGTGCAATACTCTGCAATACCCTGCGCAATACTCTGCAATACCCTGCGCAATTCTCTGCAATACTCTGGTGCAATACTCTGCAATACCCTGGTGCAATACCCTGCGCAATACTCTGCAATACCCTGCGCAATACCCTGCAATACCCTGCGCAATACTCTGCAATACCCTGCGCAATACTCTGCAATACTCTGCAATACTCTGGTGCAATACTCTGCAATACCCTGCGCAATACCCTGCAAAATACTCTGCAATACCCTGCGCAATACTCTGCAATACTCTGCAATACCCTGCGCAATACCCTGGTGCAATACTCTGCAATACTCTGGTGCAATACTCTGCAATACTCTGGTGCAATACTCTGCAATACCCTGCAAAATACTCTGCAATACCCTGCGCAATACTCTGCGCAATACCCTGCGCAATACCCTGCAAAATACTCTGCAATACCCTGGTGCAATACTCTGCAATACTCTGGTGCAATACCCTGCGCAATACTCTGCAATACCCTGTGCAATACTCTGCAATACCCTGCAATACCCTGCGCAATACTCTGCAATACCCTGCGCAATATTCTGCAATACCCTGCGCAATACTCTGCAATACCCTGCGCAATATTCTGCAATACCCTGCGCAATACCCTGCAAAATACTCTGCAATACCCTGGTGCAATACTCTGCAATACTCTGGTGCAATACTCTGCAATACCCTGCGCAATACTCTGCAATACCCTGCGCAATACCCTGCAAAATACTCTGCAATACCCTGGTGCAATACTCTGCAATACACTGGTGCAATACTCTGCAATACCCTGCGCAATACTCTGCAATACCCTGCGCAATACTCTGCAATACTCTGGCGCAATACTCTGCAATACCCTGCGCAATACCCTGCGCAATACTCTGCAATACCCTGGTGCAATACTCTGCAATACCCTGCGCAATACTCTGCAATACCCTGCGCAATACTCTGCAATACTCTGGTGCAATACTCTGCAATACCCTGGTGCAATACTCTGCAATACCCTGCGCAATACCCTGCAATACCCTGCGCAATACTCTGCAATACCCTGCGCAATACTCTGCAATACTCTGCAATACTCTGGTGCAATACTCTGCAATACCCTGCGCAATACCCTGCGCAATACTCTGCAATACCCTGGTGCAATACTCTGCAATACCCTGCGCAATACTCTGCAATACCCTGCGCAATACCCTGGTGCAATACTCTGCAATACTCTGGTGCAATACTCTGCAATACTCTGGTGCAATACTCTGCAATACCCTGCAAAATACTCTGCAATACCCTGCGCAATACCCTGCAAAATACTCTGCAATACCCTGGTGCAATACTCTGCAATACTCTGGTGCAATACTCTGCAATACCCTGCGCAATACTCTGCAATACCCTGCGCAATACCCTGCAAAATACTCTGCAATACCCTGGTGCAATACTCTGCAATACTCTGGTGCAATACTCTGCAATACCCTGCGCAATACTCTGCAATACCCTGCGCAATACCCTGCAAAATACTCTGCAATACCCTGGTGCAATACTCTGCAATACTCTGGTGCAATACCCTGCAATACCCTGCGCAATACTCTGCAATACTCTGGCGCAATACTCTGCAATACCCTGGTGCAATACTCTGCAATACCCTGCGCAATACTCTGCAATACTCTGGTGCAATACTCTGCAATACCCTGGTGCAATACCCTGCGCAATACTCTGCAATACTCTGCAATACTCTGGTGCAATACTCTGCAATACCCTGCAAAATACTCTGCAATACCCTGGTGCAATACTCTGCAATACCCTGCGCAATACTCTGCAATACCCTGCGCAATACCCTGGTGCAATACTCTGCAATACTCTGGTGCAATACTCTGCAATACTCTGGTGCAATACTCTTCAATACCCTGCAAAATACTCTGCAATACCCTGCGCAATACCCTGCAAAATACTCTGCAATACCCTGGTGCAATACTCTGCAATACTCTGGTGCAATACCCTGCGCAATACTCTGCAATACCCTGCGCAATACCCTGCGCAATACTCTGCAATACCCTGCAATACCCTGCGCAATACTCTGCAATACCCTGCGCAATATTCTGCAATACCCTGCGCAATACTCTGCAATACTCTGCAATACCCTGCGCAATATTCTGCAATACCCTGCGCAATACTCTGCAATACTCTGGTGCAATACTCTGCAATACCCTGCAAAATACTCTGCAATACCCTGCGCAATACCCTGCAAAATACTCTGCAATACCCTGGTGCAATACTCTACAATACTCTGGTGCAATACTCTGCAATACCCTGCGCAATACTCTGCAATACCCTGCGCAATACCCTGCAAAATACTCTGCAATACCCTGGTGCAATACTCTGCAATACTCTGGTGCAATACTCTGCAATACCCTGCGCAATACTCTGCAATACCCTGCGCAATACCCTGCAAAATACTCTGCAATACCCTGGTGCAATACTCTGCAATACTCTGGTGCAATACTCTGCAATACTCTGGCGCAATACTCTGCAATACCCTGCGCAATACTCTGCAATACCCTGCGCAATACCCTGCGCAATACTCTGCAATACCCTGGTGCAATACTCTGCAATACTCTGGTGCAATACTCTGCAATACCCTGCGCAATACTCTGCAATACCCTGCGCAATACTCTGCAATACTCTGGTGCAATACTCTGCAATACTCTGCAATACCCTGCGCAATACTCTGCAATACCCTGCGCAATACTCTGCAATACCCTGCGCAATACTCTGCAATACTCTGGTGCAATACTCTGCAATACCCTGGTGCAATACTCTGCAATACCCTGCGCAATACTCTGCAATACCCTGCGCAATACTCTGCAATACCCTGCGCAATTCTCTGCAATACTCTGGTGCAATACTCTGCAATACCCTGGTGCAATACCCTGCGCAATACTCTGCAATACCCTGCGCAATACCCTGCAATACCCTGCGCAATACTCTGCAATACCCTGCGCAATACTCTGCAATACTCTGGTGCAATACTCTGCAATACCCTGCGCAATACCCTGCAAAATACTCTGCAATACCCTGGTGCAATACTCTGCAATACCCTGCGCAATACTCTGCAATACCCTGCGCAATACCCTGGTGCAATACTCTGCAATACTCTGGTGCAATACTCTGCAATACCCTGCGCAATATTCTGCAATACCCTGCGCAATACTCTGCAATACTCTGCAATACCCTGCGCAATATTCTGCAATACCCTGCGCAATACTCTGCAATACCCTGCGCAATACCCTGGTGCAATACTCTGCAATACTCTGGTGCAATACTCTGCAATACCCTGCGCAATACTCTGCAATACCCTGCGCAATACCCTGCAAAATACTCTGCAATACCCTGGTGCAATACTCTGCAATACACTGGTGCAATACTCTGCAATACCCTGCGCAATACTCTGCAATACCCTGCGCAATACTCTGCAATACTCTGGCGCAATACTCTGCAATACCCTGCGCAATACTCTGCAATACCCTGCGCAATACTCTGCAATACCCTGGTGCAATACTCTGCAATACTCTGGTGCAATACTCTGCAATACCCTGCGCAATACCCTGCAAAATACTCTGCAATACCCTGGTGCAATACTCTGCAATACTCTGGTGCAATACTCTGCAATACCCTGCGCAATATTCTGCAATACCCTGCGCAATACTCTGCAATACTCTGCAATACCCTGCGCAATATTCTGCAATACCCTGCGCAATACTCTGCAATACCCTGCGCAATACCCTGGTGCAATACTCTGCAATACTCTGGTGCAATACTCTGCAATACCCTGCGCAATACTCTGCAATACCCTGCGCAATACCCTGCAAAATACTCTGCAATACCCTGGTGCAATACTCTGCAATACACTGGTGCAATACTCTGCAATACCCTGCGCAATACTCTGCAATACCCTGCGCAATACCCTGCGCAATACTCTGCAATACCCTGGTGCAATACTCTGCAATACTCTGGTGCAATACTCTGCAATACCCTGCGCAATACTCTGCAATACCCTGCGCAATACTCTGGTGCAATACTCTGCAATACCCTGCAAAATACTCTGCAATACCCTGCGCAATACCCTGCAAAATACTCTGCAATACCCTGGTGCAATACTCTGCAATACTCTGGTGCAATACCCTGCGCAATACTCTGCAATACCCTGCAATACCCTGCGCAATACTCTGCAATACTCTGGCGCAATACTCTGCAATACCCTGGTGCAATACTCTGCAATACCCTGCGCAATACTCTGCAATACTCTGGTGCAATACTCTGCAATACCCTGGTGCAATACCCTGCGCAATACTCTGCAATACTCTGCAATACTCTGGTGCAATACTCTGCAATACCCTGCAAAATACTCTGCAATACCCTGGTGCAATACTCTACAATACCCTGCGCAATACTCTGCAATACCCTGCGCAATACCCTGGTGCAATACTCTGCAATACTCTGGTGCAATACTCTGCAATACTCTGGTGCAATACTCTTCAATACCCTGCAAAATACTCTGCAATACCCTGCGCAATACCCTGCAAAATACTCTGCAATACCCTGGTGCAATACTCTGCAATACTCTGGTGCAATACCCTGCGCAATACTCTGCAATACCCTGCGCAATACCCTGCGCAATACTCTGCAATACCCTGCAATACCCTGCGCAATACTCTGCAATACCCTGCGCAATATTCTGCAATACCCTGCGCAATACTCTGCAATACTCTGCAATACCCTGCGCAATATTCTGCAATACCCTGCGCAATACTCTGCAATACTCTGGTGCAATACTCTGCAATACCCTGCAAAATACTCTGCAATACCCTGCGCAATACCCTGCAAAATACTCTGCAATACCCTGGTGCAATACTCTGCAATACTCTGGTGCAATACTCTGCAATACCCTGCGCAATACTCTGCAATACCCTGCGCAATACTCTGCAAAATACTCTGCAATACCCTGGTGCAATACTCTGCAATACTCTGGTGCAATACTCTGCAATACCCTGGTGCAATACTCTGCAATACTCTGGCGCAATACTCTGCAATACCCTGCGCAATACTCTGCAATACCCTGCGCAATACCCTGCGCAATACTCTGCACTACCCTGGTGCAATACTCTGCAATACTCTGGTGCAATACTCTGCAATACCCTGCGCAATACTCTGCAATACCCTGCGCAATACTCTGCAATACTCTGGTGCAATACTCTGCAATACTCTGCAATACCCTGCGCAATACTCTGCAATACCCTGCGCAATACTCTGCAATACCCTGCGCAATACTCTGCAATACTCTGGTGCAATACTCTGCAATACCCTGGTGCAATACTCTGCAATACCCTGCGCAATACTCTGCAATACCCTGCGCAATACTCTGCAATACCCTGCGCAATTCTCTGCAATACTCTGGTGCAATACTCTGCAATACCCTGGTGCAATACCCTGCGCAATACTCTGCAATACCCTGCGCAATACCCTGCAATACCCTGCGCAATACTCTGCAATACCCTGCGCAATACTCTGCAATACTCTGCAATACTCTGGTGCAATACTCTGCAATACCCTGCGCAATACCCTGCAAAATACTCTGCAATACCCTGGTGCAATACTCTGCAATACCCTGCGCAATACTCTGCAATACCCTGCGCAATACCCTGGTGCAATACTCTGCAATACTCTGGTGCAATACTCTGCAATACCCTGCGCAATATTCTGCAATACCCTGCGCAATACTCTGCAATACTCTGCAATACCCTGCGCAATATTCTGCAATACCCTGCGCAATACTCTGCAATACCCTGCGCAATACCCTGGTGCAATACTCTGCAATACTCTGGTGCAATACTCTGCAATACCCTGCGCAATACTCTGCAATACCCTGCGCAATACCCTGCAAAATACTCTGCAATACCCTGGTGCAATACTCTGCAATACACTGGTGCAATACTCTGCAATACCCTGCGCAATACTCTGCAATACCCTGCGCAATACTCTGCAATACTCTGGCGCAATACTCTGCAATACCCTGCGCAATACTCTGCAATACCCTGCGCAATACCCTGCGCAATACTCTGCAATACCCTGGTGCAATACTCTGCAATACTCTGGTGCAATACTCTGCAATACCCTGCGCAATACCCTGCAAAATACTCTGCAATACCCTGGTGCAATACTCTGCAATACTCTGGTGCAATACTCTGCAATACCCTGCGCAATATTCTGCAATACCCTGCGCAATACTCTGCAATACTCTGCAATACCCTGCGCAATATTCTGCAATACCCTGCGCAATACTCTGCAATACCCTGCGCAATACCCTGGTGCAATACTCTGCAATACTCTGGTGCAATACTCTGCAATACCCTGCGCAATACTCTGCAATACCCTGCGCAATACCCTGCAAAATACTCTGCAATACCCTGGTGCAATACACTGGTGCAATACTCTGCAATACCCTGCGCAATACTCTGCAATACCCTGCGCAATACCCTGCGCAATACTCTGCAATACCCTGCGCAATACCCTGCAAAATACTCTGCAATACCCTGGTGCAATACTCTGCAATACCCTGCGCAATACTCTGCAATACCCTGCGCAATACTCTGCAATACCCTGCGCAATACCCTGGTGCAATACTCTGCAATACTCTGGTGCAATACTCTGCAATACCCTGCAAAATACTCTGCAATACCCTGCGCAATACCCTGCAAAATACTCTGCAATACCCTGGTGCAATACTCTGCAATACTCTGGTGCAATACCCTGCGCAATACTCTGCAATACCCTGCGCAATACCCTGCGCAATACTCTGCAATACCCTGCAATACCCTGCGCAATACTCTGCAATACCCTGCGCAATATTCTGCAATACCCTGCGCAATACTCTGCAATACTCTGCGCAATACCCTGGTGCAATACTCTGCAATACTCTGGTGCAATACTCTGCAATACCCTGCAAAATACTCTGCAATACCCTGCGCAATACCCTGCAAAATACTCTGCAATACCCTGGTGCAATACTCTGCAATACTCTGGTGCAATACTCTGCAATACCCTGCGCAATACTCTGCAATACCCTGCGCAATACCCTGCAAAATACTCTGCAATACCCTGGTGCAATACTCTGCAATACTCTGGTGCAATACTCTGCAATACCCTGGTGCAATACTCTGCAATACCCTGCGCAATACTCTGCAATACCCTGCGCAATACTCTGCAATACTCTGGTGCAATACTCTGCAATACCCTGGTGCAATACCCTGCGCAATACTCTGCAATACCCTGCGCAATACCCTGCAATACCCTGCGCAATACTCTGCAATACCCTGCGCAATACTCTGCAATACTCTGCAATACTCTGGTGCAATACTCTGCAATACCCTGCGCAATACCCTGCAAAATACTCTGCAATACCCTGGTGCAATACTCTGCAATACCCTGCGCAATACTCTGCAATACCCTGCGCAATACCCTGGTGCAATACTCTGCAATACTCTGGTGCAATACTCTGCAATACCCTGCAAAATACTCTGCAATACCCTGCGCAATACCCTGCAAAATACTCTGCAATACCCTGGTGCAATACTCTGCAATACTCTGGTGCAATACTCTGCAATACCCTGCGCAATACTCTGCAATACCCTGCGCAATACCCTGCAAAATACTCTGCAATACCCTGGTGCAATACTCTGCAATACTCTGGTGCAATACTCTGCAATACCCTGCAATACCCTGCGCAATACTCTGCAATACCCTGGTGCAATACTCTGCAATACCCTGGTGCAATACTCTGCAATACCCTGCGCAATACTCTGCAATACCCTGCGCAATTCTCTGCAATACTCTGGTGCAATACTCTGCAATACCCTGGTGCAATACCCTGCGCAATACTCTGCAATACCCTGCGCAATACCCTGCAATACCCTGCGCAATACTCTGCAATACCCTGCGCAATACTCTGCAATACCCTGCGCAATACTCTGCAATACCCTGCGCAATACTCTGCAATACCCTGCGCAATACTCTGCAATACCCTGCGCAATACCCTGCAAAATACTCTGCAATACCCTGGTGCAATACTCTGCAATACCCTGCGCAATACTCTGCAATACCCTGCGCAATACCCTGCAAAATACTCTGCAATACCCTGGTGCAATACTCTGCAATACTCTGGTGCAATACTCTGCAATACCCTGCGCAATACTCTGCAATACCCTGCGCAATACCCTGCAAAATACTCTGCAATACCCTGCGCAATACTCTGCAATACCCTGCGCAATACTCTGCAATACTCTGGTGCAATACTCTGCAATACCCTGGTGCAATACTCTTCAATACCCTGGTGCAATACTCTGCAATACTCTGGTGCAATACTCTGCAATACTCTGGTGCAATACTCTGCAATACCCTGCAAAATACTCTGCAATACCCTGCGCAATACTCTGCAATACCCTGCGCAATATTCTGCAATACCCTGCGCAATACCCTGCAAAATACTCTGCAATACCCTGGTGCAATACTCTGCAATACTCTGGTGCAATACTCTGCAATACCCTGCGCAATACTCTGCAATGCCCTGGTGCAATACTCTGCAATACCCTGCGCAATACTCTGCAATACCCTGCGCAATACTCTGCAATACCCTGCGCAATACTCTGCAATACCCTGCGCAATACTCTGCAATACCCTGCGCAATACTCTGCAATACCCTGCACAATACTCTGCAATACCCTGCGCAATACCCTGCAAAATACTCTGCAATACCCTGGTGCAATACTCTGCAATACCCTGCGCAATACTCTGCAATACCCTGCGCAATACCCTGGTGCAATACTCTGCAATACTCTGGTGCAATACTCTGCAATACCCTGGTGCAATACTCTTCAATACCCTGGTGCAATACTCTGCAATACTCTGGTGCAATACTCTGCAATACTCTGGTGCAATACTCTGCAATACCCTGCAAAATACTCTGCAATACCCTGCGCAATACTCTGCAATACCCTGCGCAATATTCTGCAATACCCTGCGCAATACCCTGCAAAATACTCTGCAATACCCTGCGCAATACTCTGCAATACTCTGGTGCAATACTCTGCAATACCCTGGTGCAATACCCTGCGCAATACTCTGCAATACCCTGCGCAATACCCTGCAATACCCTGCGCAATACTCTGCAATACCCTGCGCAATACTCTGCAATACTCTGCAATACTCTGGTGCAATACTCTGCAATACCCTGCGCAATACCCTGCAAAATACTCTGCAATACCCTGGTGCAATACTCTGCAATACCCTGCGCAATACTCTGCAATACCCTGCGCAATACCCTGGTGCAATACTCTGCAATACTCTGGTGCAATACTCTGCAATACCCTGCAAAATACTCTGCAATACCCTGCGCAATACCCTGCAAAATACTCTGCAATACCCTGGTGCAATACTCTGCAATACTCTGGTGCAATACTCTGCAATACCCTGCGCAATACTCTGCAATACCCTGCGCAATACCCTGCAAAATACTCTGCAATACCCTGGTGCAATACTCTGCAATACTCTGGTGCAATACTCTGCAATACCCTGCAATACCCTGCGCAATACTCTGCAATACCCTGGTGCAATACTCTGCAATACCCTGGTGCAATACTCTGCAATACCCTGCGCAATACTCTGCAATACCCTGCGCAATTCTCTGCAATACTCTGGTGCAATACTCTGCAATACCCTGGTGCAATACCCTGCGCAATACTCTGCAATACCCTGCGCAATACCCTGCAATACCCTGCGCAATACTCTGCAATACCCTGCGCAATACTCTGCAATACCCTGCGCAATACTCTGCAATACCCTGCGCAATACTCTGCAATACCCTGCGCAATACCCTGCAAAATACTCTGCAATACCCTGGTGCAATACTCTGCAATACCCTGCGCAATACTCTGCAATACCCTGCGCAATACCCTGCAAAATACTCTGCAATACCCTGGTGCAATACTCTGCAATACTCTGGTGCAATACTCTGCAATACCCTGCGCAATACTCTGCAATACCCTGCGCAATACCCTGCAAAATACTCTGCAATACCCTGCGCAATACTCTGCAATACCCTGCGCAATACTCTGCAATACTCTGGTGCAATACTCTGCAATACCCTGGTGCAATACTCTTCAATACCCTGGTGCAATACTCTGCAATACTCTGGTGCAATACTCTGCAATACTCTGGTGCAATACTCTGCAATACCCTGCAAAATACTCTGCAATACCCTGCGCAATACTCTGCAATACCCTGCGCAATATTCTGCAATACCCTGCGCAATACCCTGCAAAATACTCTGCAATACCCTGGTGCAATACTCTGCAATACTCTGGTGCAATACTCTGCAATACCCTGCGCAATACTCTGCAATGCCCTGGTGCAATACTCTGCAATACCCTGCGCAATACTCTGCAATACCCTGCGCAATACTCTGCAATACCCTGCGCAATACTCTGCAATACCCTGCGCAATACTCTGCAATACCCTGCGCAATACTCTGCAATACCCTGCACAATACTCTGCAATACCCTGCGCAATACCCTGCAAAATACTCTGCAATACCCTGGTGCAATACTCTGCAATACCCTGCGCAATACTCTGCAATACCCTGCGCAATACCCTGGTGCAATACTCTGCAATACTCTGGTGCAATACTCTGCAATACCCTGGTGCAATACTCTTCAATACCCTGGTGCAATACTCTGCAATACTCTGGTGCAATACTCTGCAATACTCTGGTGCAATACTCTGCAATACCCTGCAAAATACTCTGCAATACCCTGCGCAATACTCTGCAATACCCTGCGCAATATTCTGCAATACCCTGCGCAATACCCTGCAAAATACTCTGCAATACCCTGGTGCAATACTCTGCAATACTCTGGTGCAATACTCTGCAATACCCTGCGCAATACTCTGCAATACCCTGCGCAATACCCTGCAAAATACTCTGCAATACCCTGCGCAATACTCTGCAATACCCTGCGCAATACTCTGCAATACTCTGGTGCAATACTCTGCAATACCCTGCAAAATACTCTGCAATACCCTGCGCAATACCCTGCAAAATACTCTGCAATACCCTGGTGCAATACTCTGCAATACTCTGGTGCAATACTCTGCAATACCCTGCGCAATACTCTGCAATACCCTGCGCAATACCCTGCAAAATACTCTGCAATACCCTGGTGCAATACTCTGCAATACTCTGGTGCAATACTCTGCAATACCCTGCGCAATACTCTGCAATACCCTGCGCAATACCCTGCAAAATACTCTGCAATACCCTGGTGCAATACTCTGCAATACTCTGGTGCAATACTCTGCAATACTCTGGTGCAATACTCTGCAATACCCTGGTGCAATACTCTGCAATACTCTGGCGCAATACTCTGCAATACCCTGCGCAATACTCTGCGCAATACTCTGCAATACCCTGGTGCAATACTCTGCAATACTCTGGTGCAATACTCTGCAATACCCTGCGCAATACTCTGCAATACTCTGGTGCAATACTCTGCAATACCCTGGTGCAATACTCTGCAATACCCTGCGCAATACTCTGCAATACCCTGCGCAATTCTCTGCAATACTCTGGTGCAATACTCTGCAATACCCTGCGCAATACTCTGCAATACCCTGCGCAATACCCTGCAATACCCTGCGCAATACTCTGCAATACCCTGCGCAATACTCTGCAATACTCTGCAATACTCTGGTGCAATACTCTGCAATACCCTGCGCAATACCCTGCAAAATACTCTGCAATACCCTGGTGCAATACTCTGCAATACTCTGGCGCAATACTCTGCAATACCCTGCGCAATACTCTGCAATACCCTGCGCAATACTCTGCAAAATACTCTGCAATACCCTGGTGCAATACTCTGCAATACCCTGGTGCAATACTCTGCAATACTCTGGTGCAATACTCTGCAATACCCTGCGCAATACCCTGCAAAATACTCTGCAATACCCTGGTGCAATACTCTGCAATACTCTGGTGCAATACTCTGCAATACCCTGCGCAATATTCTGCAATACCCTGCGCAATACTCTGCAATACCCTGCGCAATACCCTGGTGCAATACTCTGCAATACTCTGGTGCAATACTCTGCAATACCCTGCGCAATACTCTGCAATACCCTGCGCAATACCCTGCAAAATACTCTGCAATACCCTGGTGCAATACTCTGCAATACACTGGTGCAATACTCTGCAATACCCTGCGCAATACTCTGCAATACCCTGCGCAATACCCTGCAAAATACTCTGCAATACCCTGGTGCAATACTCTGCAATACTCTGGTGCAATACTCTGCAATACTCTGGTGCAATACTCTGCAATACCCTGGTGCAATACTCTGCAATACTCTGGCGCAATACTCTGCAATACCCTGCGCAATACTCTGCGCAATACTCTGCAATACCCTGGTGCAATACTCTGCAATACTCTGGTGCAATACTCTGCAATACCCTGCGCAATACTCTGCAATACTCTGGTGCAATACTCTGCAATACCCTGGTGCAATACTCTGCAATACCCTGCGCAATACTCTGCAATACCCTGCGCAATTCTCTGCAATACTCTGGTGCAATACTCTGCAATACCCTGCGCAATACTCTGCAATACCCTGCGCAATACCCTGCAATACCCTGCGCAATACTCTGCAATACCCAGCGCAATACTCTGCAATACTCTGCAATACTCTGGTGCAATACTCTGCAATACCCTGCGCAATACCCTGCAAAATACTCTGCAATACCCTGGTGCAATACTCTGCAATACTCTGGTGCAATACCCTGCGCAATACCCTGCAAAATACTCTGCAATACCCTGGTGCAATACTCTGCAATACTCTGGTGCAATACTCTGCAATACCCTGCGCAATACCCTGCAAAATACTCTGCAATACCCTGGTGCAATACTCTGCAATACTCTGGTGCAATACTCTGCAATACCCTGCGCAATACCCTGCAAAATACTCTGCAATACCCTGGTGCAATACTCTGCAATACTCTGGTGCAATACTCTGCAATACCCTGCGCAATACCCTGCAAAATACTCTGCAATACCCTGGTGCAATACTCTGCAATACTCTGGTGCAATACTCTGCAATACCCTGCGCAATATTCTGCAATACCCTGCGCAATACTCTGCAATACTCTGCAATACCCTGCGCAATATTCTGCAATACCCTGCGCAATACTCTGCAATACCCTGCGCAATACCCTGGTGCAATACTCTGCAATACTCTGGTGCAATACTCTGCAATACCCTGCGCAATACTCTGCAATACCCTGCGCAATACCCTGCAAAATACTCTGCAATACCCTGGTGCAATACTCTGCAATACACTGGTGCAATACTCTGCAATACCCTGCGCAATACTCTGCAATACCCTGCGCAATACCCTGCAAAATACTCTGCAATACCCTGGTGCAATACTCTGCAATACCCTGCGCAATACTCTGCAATACCCTGCGCAATACTCTGCAATACCCTGCGCAATACCCTGGTGCAATACTCTGCAATACTCTGGTGCAATACTCTGCAATACCCTGCAAAATACTCTGCAATACCCTGCGCAATACCCTGCAAAATACTCTGCAATACCCTGGTGCAATACTCTGCAATACTCTGGTGCAATACCCTGCGCAATACTCTGCAATACCCTGCGCAATACCCTGCGCAATACTCTGCAATACCCTGCAATACCCTGCGCAATACTCTGCAATACCCTGCGCAATATTCTGCAATACCCTGCGCAATACTCTGCAATACTCTGCGCAATACCCTGGTGCAATACTCTGCAATACTCTGGTGCAATACTCTGCAATACCCTGCAAAATACTCTGCAATACCCTGCGCAATACCCTGCAAAATACTCTGCAATACCCTGGTGCAATACTCTGCAATACTCTGGTGCAATACTCTGCAATACCCTGCGCAATACTCTGCAATACCCTGCGCAATACCCTGCAAAATACTCTGCAATACCCTGGTGCAATACCCTGCGCAATACTCTGCAATACTCTGCAATACTCTGGTGCAATACTCTGCAATACCCTGCAAAATACTCTGCAATACCCTGGTGCAATACTCTGCAATACCCTGGTGCAATACTCTGCAATACCCTGCGCAATACTCTGCAATACCCTGCGCAATACTCTGCAATACTCTGGTGCAATACTCTGCAATACCCTGGTGCAATACCCTGCGCAATACTCTGCAATACCCTGCGCAATACCCTGCAATACCCTGCGCAATACTCTGCAATACCCTGCGCAATACTCTGCAATACTCTGCAATACTCTGGTGCAATACTCTGCAATACCCTGCGCAATACCCTGCAAAATACTCTGCAATACCCTGGTGCAATACTCTGCAATACCCTGCGCAATACTCTGCAATACCCTGCGCAATACCCTGGTGCAATACTCTGCAATACTCTGGTGCAATACTCTGCAATACTCTGGTGCAATACTCTGCAATACCCTGCAAAATACTCTGCAATACCCTGCGCAATACCCTGCAAAATACTCTGCAATACCCTGGTGCAATACTCTGCAATACTCTGGTGCAATACTCTGCAATACCCTGCGCAATACTCTGCAATACCCTGCGCAATACCCTGCAAAATACTCTGCAATACCCTGGTGCAATACTCTGCAATACTCTGGTGCAATACTCTGCAATACCCTGCAATACCCTGCGCAATACTCTGCAATACCCTGGTGCAATACTCTGCAATACCCTGGTGCAATACTCTGCAATACCCTGCGCAATACTCTGCAATACCCTGCGCAATTCTCTGCAATACTCTGGTGCAATACTCTGCAATACCCTGGTGCAATACCCTGCGCAATACTCTGCAATACCCTGCGCAATACCCTGCAATACCCTGCGCAATACTCTGCAATACCCTGCGCAATACTCTGCAATACTCTGCAATACTCTGGTGCAATACTCTGCAATACCCTGCGCAATACCCTGCAAAATACTCTGCAATACCCTGGTGCAATACTCTGCAATACCCTGCGCAATACTCTGCAATACCCTGCGCAATACCCTGGTGCAATACTCTGCAATACTCTGCAATACTCTGGTGCAATACTCTGCAATACTCTGGTGCAATACTCTGCAATACCCTGCGCAATATTCTGCAATACCCTGCGCAATACTCTGCAATACCCTGCGCAATATTCTGCAATACCCTGCGCAATACTCTGCAATACCCTGCGCAATACCCTGGTGCAATACTCTGCAATACTCTGGTGCAATACTCTGCAATACCCTGCAAAATACTCTGCAATACCCTGCGCAATACCCTGCAAAATACTCTGCAATACCCTGGTGCAATACTCTGCAATACTCTGGTGCAATACTCTGCAATACCCTGCGCAATACTCTGCAATACCCTGCGCAATACCCTGCAAAATACTCTGCAATACCCTGGTGCAATACTCTGCAATACACTGGTGCAATACTCTGCAATACCCTGCGCAATACTCTGCAATACCCTGCGCAATACTCTGCAATACTCTGGCGCAATACTCTGCAATACCCTGCGCAATACCCTGCGCAATACTCTGCAATACCCTGGTGCAATACTCTGCAATACTCTGGTGCAATACCCTGCGCAATACTCTGCAATACCCTGCGCAATACTCTGCAATACTCTGGTGCAATACTCTGCAATACCCTGGTGCAATACCCTGCGCAATACTCTGCAATACCCTGCGCAATACTCTGCAATACCCTGCGCAATACTCTGCAATACCCTGCGCAATACTCTGCAATACTCTGGTGCAATACTCTGCAATACCCTGGTGCAATACTCTGCAATACTCTGCAATACCCTGCGCAATACTCTGCAATACCCTGCGCAATACTCTGCAATACTCTGGTGCAATACTCTGCAATACCCTGGTGCAATACTCTGCAATACTCTGCAATACCCTGCGCAATACTCTGCAATACCCTGCGCAATACTCTGCAATACTCTGGTGCAATACTCTGCAATACCCTGGTGCAATACCCTGCAATACCCTGCGCAATACTCTGCAATACCCTGCGCAATACTCTGCAATACCCTGCGCAATACTCTGCAATACTCTGGTGCAATACTCTGCAATACCCTGGTGCAATACTCTGCAATACCCTGCGCAATACTCTGCAATACCCTGCGCAATTCTCTGCAATACTCTGGTGCAATACTCTGCAATACCCTGGTGCAATACCCTGCGCAATACTCTGCAATACCCTGCGCAATACCCTGCAATACCCTGCGCAATACTCTGCAATACCCTGCGCAATACTCTGCAATACTCTGCAATACTCTGGTGCAATACTCTGCAATACCCTGCGCAATACCCTGCAAAATACTCTGCAATACCCTGCGCAATACTCTGCAATACTCTGCAATACCCTGCGCAATACCCTGGTGCAATACTCTGCAATACTCTGGTGCAATACTCTGCAATACTCTGGTGCAATACTCTGCAATACCCTGCAAAATACTCTGCAATACCCTGCGCAATACTCTGCAATACCCTGCGCAATACCCTGCGCAATACCCTGCAAAATACTCTGCAATACCCTGGTGCAATACTCTGCAATACTCTGGTGCAATACCCTGCGCAATACTCTGCAATACCCTGCGCAATACTCTGCAATACCCTGCAATACCCTGCGCAATACTCTGCAATACCCTGCGCAATATTCTGCAATACCCTGCGCAATACTCTGCAATACCCTGCGCAATATTCTGCAATACCCTGCGCAATACCCTGCAAAATACTCTGCAATACCCTGGTGCAATACTCTGCAATACTCTGGTGCAATACTCTGCAATACCCTGCGCAATACTCTGCAATACCCTGCGCAATACCCTGCAAAATACTCTGCAATACCCTGGTGCAATACTCTGCAATACACTGGTGCAATACTCTGCAATACCCTGCGCAATACTCTGCAATACCCTGCGCAATACTCTGCAATACTCTGGCGCAATACTCTGCAATACCCTGCGCAATACCCTGCGCAATACTCTGCAATACCCTGGTGCAATACTCTGCAATACCCTGCGCAATACTCTGCAATACCCTGCGCAATACTCTGCAATACTCTGGTGCAATACTCTGCAATACCCTGGTGCAATACTCTGCAATACCCTGCGCAATACTCTGCAATACCCTGCGCAATACTCTGCAATACTCTGCAATACTCTGGTGCAATACTCTGCAATACCCTGCGCAATACCCTGCGCAATACTCTGCAATACCCTGGTGCAATACTCTGCAATACCCTGCGCAATACTCTGCAATACCCTGCGCAATACCCTGGTGCAATACTCTGCAATACTCTGGTGCAATACTCTGCAATACTCTGGTGCAATACTCTGCAATACCCTGCAAAATACTCTGCAATACCCTGCGCAATACCCTGCAAAATACTCTGCAATACCCTGGTGCAATACTCTGCAATACTCTGGTGCAATACTCTGCAATACCCTGCGCAATACTCTGCAATACCCTGCGCAATACCCTGCAAAATACTCTGCAATACCCTGGTGCAATACTCTGCAATACTCTGGTGCAATACTCTGCAATACCCTGCGCAATACTCTGCAATACCCTGCGCAATACCCTGCAAAATACTCTGCAATACCCTGGTGCAATACTCTGCAATACTCTGGTGCAATACCCTGCAATACCCTGCGCAATACTCTGCAATACTCTGGCGCAATACTCTGCAATACCCTGGTGCAATACTCTGCAATACCCTGCGCAATACTCTGCAATACTCTGGTGCAATACTCTGCAATACCCTGGTGCAATACCCTGCGCAATACTCTGCAATACTCTGCAATACTCTGGTGCAATACTCTGCAATACCCTGCAAAATACTCTGCAATACCCTGGTGCAATACTCTGCAATACCCTGCGCAATACTCTGCAATACCCTGCGCAATACCCTGGTGCAATACTCTGCAATACTCTGGTGCAATACTCTGCAATACTCTGGTGCAATACTCTTCAATACCCTGCAAAATACTCTGCAATACCCTGCGCAATACCCTGCAAAATACTCTGCAATACCCTGGTGCAATACTCTGCAATACTCTGGTGCAATACCCTGCGCAATACTCTGCAATACCCTGCGCAATACCCTGCGCAATACTCTGCAATACCCTGCAATACCCTGCGCAATACTCTGCAATACCCTGCGCAATATTCTGCAATACCCTGCGCAATACTCTGCAATACTCTGCAATACCCTGCGCAATATTCTGCAATACCCTGCGCAATACTCTGCAATACTCTGGTGCAATACTCTGCAATACCCTGCAAAATACTCTGCAATACCCTGCGCAATACCCTGCAAAATACTCTGCAATACCCTGGTGCAATACTCTACAATACTCTGGTGCAATACTCTGCAATACCCTGCGCAATACTCTGCAATACCCTGCGCAATACCCTGCAAAATACTCTGCAATACCCTGGTGCAATACTCTGCAATACTCTGGTGCAATACTCTGCAATACCCTGCGCAATACTCTGCAATACCCTGCGCAATACCCTGCAAAATACTCTGCAATACCCTGGTGCAATACTCTGCAATACTCTGGTGCAATACTCTGCAATACTCTGGCGCAATACTCTGCAATACCCTGCGCAATACTCTGCAATACCCTGCGCAATACCCTGCGCAATACTCTGCAATACCCTGGTGCAATACTCTGCAATACTCTGGTGCAATACTCTGCAATACCCTGCGCAATACTCTGCAATACCCTGCGCAATACTCTGCAATACTCTGGTGCAATACTCTGCAATACTCTGCAATACCCTGCGCAATACTCTGCAATACCCTGCGCAATACTCTGCAATACCCTGCGCAATACTCTGCAATACCCTGCGCAATACTCTGCAATACTCTGGTGCAATACTCTGCAATACCCTGGTGCAATACTCTGCAATACCCTGCGCAATACTCTGCAATACCCTGCGCAATACTCTGCAATACCCTGCGCAATTCTCTGCAATACTCTGGTGCAATACTCTGCAATACCCTGGTGCAATACCCTGCGCAATACTCTGCAATACCCTGCGCAATACCCTGCAATACCCTGCGCAATACTCTGCAATACCCTGCGCAATACTCTGCAATACTCTGCAATACTCTGGTGCAATACTCTGCAATACCCTGCGCAATACCCTGCAAAATACTCTGCAATACCCTGGTGCAATACTCTGCAATACCCTGCGCAATACTCTGCAATACCCTGCGCAATACCCTGGTGCAATACTCTGCAATACTCTGGTGCAATACTCTGCAATACCCTGCGCAATATTCTGCAATACCCTGCGCAATACTCTGCAATACTCTGCAATACCCTGCGCAATATTCTGCAATACCCTGCGCAATACTCTGCAATACCCTGCGCAATACCCTGGTGCAATACTCTGCAATACTCTGGTGCAATACTCTGCAATACCCTGCGCAATACTCTGCAATACCCTGCGCAATACCCTGCAAAATACTCTGCAATACCCTGGTGCAATACTCTGCAATACACTGGTGCAATACTCTGCAATACCCTGCGCAATACTCTGCAATACCCTGCGCAATACTCTGCAATACTCTGGCGCAATACTCTGCAATACCCTGCGCAATACTCTGCAATACCCTGCGCAATACCCTGCGCAATACTCTGCAATACCCTGGTGCAATACTCTGCAATACTCTGGTGCAATACTCTGCAATACCCTGCGCAATACCCTGCAAAATACTCTGCAATACCCTGGTGCAATACTCTGCAATACTCTGGTGCAATACTCTGCAATACCCTGCGCAATATTCTGCAATACCCTGCGCAATACTCTGCAATACTCTGCAATACCCTGCGCAATATTCTGCAATACCCTGCGCAATACTCTGCAATACCCTGCGCAATACCCTGGTGCAATACTCTGCAATACTCTGGTGCAATACTCTGCAATACCCTGCGCAATACTCTGCAATACCCTGCGCAATACCCTGCAAAATACTCTGCAATACCCTGGTGCAATACTCTGCAATACACTGGTGCAATACTCTGCAATACCCTGCGCAATACTCTGCAATACCCTGCGCAATACCCTGCGCAATACTCTGCAATACCCTGGTGCAATACTCTGCAATACTCTGGTGCAATACTCTGCAATACCCTGCGCAATACCCTGCAAAATACTCTGCAATACCCTGGTGCAATACTCTGCAATACCCTGCGCAATACTCTGCAATACCCTGCGCAATACTCTGCAATACCCTGCGCAATACCCTGGTGCAATACTCTGCAATACTCTGGTGCAATACTCTGCAATACCCTGCAAAATACTCTGCAATACCCTGCGCAATACCCTGCAAAATACTCTGCAATACCCTGGTGCAATACTCTGCAATACTCTGGTGCAATACCCTGCGCAATACTCTGCAATACCCTGCGCAATACCCTGCGCAATACTCTGCAATACCCTGCAATACCCTGCGCAATACTCTGCAATACCCTGCGCAATATTCTGCAATACCCTGCGCAATACTCTGCAATACTCTGCGCGATACCCTGGTGCAATACTCTGCAATACTCTGGTGCAATACTCTGCAATACCCTGCAAAATACTCTGCAATACCCTGCGCAATACCCTGCAAAATACTCTGCAATACCCTGGTGCAATACTCTGCAATACTCTGGTGCAATACTCTGCAATACCCTGCGCAATACTCTGCAATACCCTGCGCAATACCCTGCAAAATACTCTGCAATACCCTGGTGCAATACTCTGCAATACTCTGGTGCAATACTCTGCAATACCCTGGTGCAATACTCTGCAATACCCTGCGCAATACTCTGCAATACCCTGCGCAATACTCTGCAATACTCTGGTGCAATACTCTGCAATACCCTGCGCAATACCCTGCAATACCCTGCGCAATACTCTGCAATACCCTGCGCAATACTCTGCAATACTCTGCAATACTCTGGTGCAATACTCTGCAATACCCTGCGCAATACCCTGCAAAATACTCTGCAATACCCTGGTGCAATACTCTGCAATACCCTGCGCAATACTCTGCAATACCCTGCGCAATACCCTGGTGCAATACTCTGCAATACTCTGGTGCAATACTCTGCAATACTCTGGTGCAATACTCTGCAATACCCTGCAAAATACTCTGCAATACCCTGCGCAATACCCTGCAAAATACTCTGCAATACCCTGGTGCAATACTCTGCAATACTCTGGTGCAATACTCTGCAATACCCTGCGCAATACTCTGCAATACCCTGCGCAATACCCTGCAAAATACTCTGCAATACCCTGGTGCAATACTCTGCAATACTCTGGTGCAATACTCTGCAATACCCTGCAATACCCTGCGCAATACTCTGCAATACCCTGGTGCAATACTCTGCAATACCCTGGTGCAATACTCTGCAATACCCTGGTGCAATACTCTGCAATACCCTGCGCAATTCTCTGCAATACTCTGGTGCAATACTCTGCAATACCCTGGTGCAATACCCTGCGCAATACTCTGCAATACCCTGCGCAATACCCTGCAATACCCTGCGCAATACTCTGCAATACCCTGCGCAATACTCTGCAATACTCTGCAATACTCTGGTGCAATACTCTGCAATACCCTGCGCAATACCCTGCGCAATACCCTGCAAAATACTCTGCAATACCCTGGTGCAATACTCTGCAATACCCTGCGCAATACTCTGCAATACCCTGCGCAATACCCTGGTGCAATACTCTGCAATACTCTGCAATACTCTGGTGCAATACTCTGCAATACTCTGGTGCAATACTCTGCAATACCCTGCGCAATATTCTGCAATACCCTGCGCAATACTCTGCAATACCCTGCGCAATATTCTGCAATACCCTGCGCAATACTCTGCAATACCCTGCGCAATACCCTGGTGCAATACTCTGCAATACTCTGGTGCAATACTCTGCAATACCCTGCAAAATACTCTGCAATACCCTGCGCAATACCCTGCAAAATACTCTGCAATACCCTGGTGCAATACTCTGCAATACTCTGGTGCAATACTCTGCAATACCCTGCGCAATACCCTGCGCAATACTCTGCAATACCCTGCGCAATACCCTGCAAAATACTCTGCAATACCCTGGTGCAATACTCTGCAATACACTGGTGCAATACTCTGCAATACCCTGCGCAATACTCTGCAATACCCTGCGCAATACTCTGCAATACTCTGGCGCAATACTCTGCAATACCCTGCGCAATACTCTGCAATACCCTGCGCAATACCCTGCGCAATACTCTGCAATACCCTGGTGCAATACTCTGCAATACTCTGGTGCAATACCCTGCGCAATACTCTGCAATACCCTGCGCAATACTCTGCAATACTCTGGTGCAATACTCTGCAATACCCTGGTGCAATACCCTGCGCAATACTCTGCAATACCCTGCGCAATACTCTGCAATACCCTGCGCAATACTCTGCAATACTCTGGTGCAATACTCTGCAATACCCTGGTGCAATACTCTGCAATACTCTGCAATACCCTGCGCAATACTCTGCAATACCCTGCGCAATACTCTGCAATACTCTGGTGCAATACTCTGCAATACCCTGGTGCAATACCCTGCAATACCCTGCGCAATACTCTGCAATACCCTGCGCAATACTCTGCAATACCCTGCGCAATACTCTGCAATACTCTGGTGCAATACTCTGCAATACCCTGGTGCAATACTCTGCAATACCCTGCGCAATACTCTGCAATACCCTGCGCAATTCTCTGCAATACTCTGGTGCAATACTCTGCAATACCCTGGTGCAATACCCTGCGCAATACTCTGCAATACCCTGCGCAATACCCTGCAATACCCTGCGCAATACTCTGCAATACCCTGCGCAATACTCTGCAATACTCTGCAATACTCTGGTGCAATACTCTGCAATACCCTGCGCAATACCCTGCAAAATACTCTGCAATACCCTGCGCAATACTCTGCAATACTCTGCAATACCCTGCGCAATACTCTGGTGCAATACTCTGCAATACCCTGCAAAATACTCTGCAATACCCTGCGCAATACTCTGCAATACCCTGCGCAATACCCTGCAAAATACTCTGCAATACCCTGGTGCAATACTCTGCAATACTCTGGTGCAATACCCTGCGCAATACTCTGCAATACCCTGCGCAATACTCTGCAATACCCTGCAATACCCTGCGCAATACTCTGCAATACCCTGCGCAATATTCTGCAATACCCTGCGCAATACTCTGCAATACCCTGCGCAATATTCTGCAATACCCTGCGCAATACCCTGCAAAATACTCTGCAATACCCTGGTGCAATACTCTGCAATACTCTGGTGCAATACTCTGCAATACCCTGCGCAATACTCTGCAATACCCTGCGCAATACCCTGCAAAATACTCTGCAATACCCTGGTGCAATACTCTGCAATACACTGGTGCAATACTCTGCAATACCCTGCGCAATACTCTGCAATACCCTGCGCAATACTCTGCAATACTCTGGCGCAATACTCTGCAATACCCTGCGCAATACCCTGCGCAATACTCTGCAATACCCTGGTGCAATACTCTGCAATACCCTGCGCAATACTCTGCAATACCCTGCGCAATACTCTGCAATACTCTGGTGCAATACTCTGCAATACCCTGGTGCAATACTCTGCAATACCCTGCGCAATACCCTGCAATACCCTGCGCAATACTCTGCAATACCCTGCGCAATACTCTGCAATACTCTGCAATACTCTGGTGCAATACTCTGCAATACCCTGCGCAATACCCTGCGCAATACTCTGCAATACCCTGGTGCAATACTCTGCAATACCCTGCGCAATACTCTGCAATACCCTGCGCAATACCCTGGTGCAATACTCTGCAATACTCTGGTGCAATACTCTGCAATACTCTGGTGCAATACTCTGCAATACCCTGCAAAATACTCTGCAATACCCTGCGCAATACCCTGCAAAATACTCTGCAATACCCTGGTGCAATACTCTGCAATACTCTGGTGCAATACTCTGCAATACCCTGCGCAATACTCTGCAATACCCTGCGCAATACCCTGCAAAATACTCTGCAATACCCTGGTGCAATACTCTGCAATACTCTGGTGCAATACTCTGCAATACCCTGCGCAATACTCTGCAATACCCTGCGCAATACCCTGCAAAATACTCTGCAATACCCTGGTGCAATACTCTGCAATACTCTGGTGCAATACTCTGCAATACCCTGGTGCAATACTCTGCAATATCCTGCGCAATACTCTGCAATACTCTGGTGCAATACTCTGCAATACCCTGGTGCAATACCCTGCGCAATACTCTGCAATACTCTGCAATACTCTGGTGCAATACTCTGCAATACCCTGCAAAATACTCTGCAATACCCTGGTGCAATACTCTGCAATACCCTGCGCAATACTCTGCAATACCCTGCGCAATACCCTGGTGCAATACTCTGCAATACTCTGGTGCAATACTCTGCAATACTCTGGTGCAATACTCTTCAATACCCTGCAAAATACTCTGCAATACCCTGCGCAATACCCTGCAAAATACTCTGCAATACCCTGGTGCAATACTCTGCAATACTCTGGTGCAATACCCTGCGCAATACTCTGCAATACCCTGCGCAATACCCTGCGCAATACTCTGCAATACCCTGCAATACCCTGCGCAATACTCTGCAATACCCTGCGCAATATTCTGCAATACCCTGCGCAATACTCTGCAATACCCTGCGCAATACTCTGCAATACTCTGGTGCAATACTCTGCAATACCCTGCAAAATACTCTGCAATACCCTGCGCAATACCCTGCAAAATACTCTGCAATACCCTGGTGCAATACTCTGCAATACTCTGGTGCAATACTCTGCAATACCCTGCGCAATACTCTGCAATACCCTGCGCAATACCCTGCAAAATACTCTGCAATACCCTGGTGCAATACTCTGCAATACTCTGGTGCAATACTCTGCAATACCCTGCGCAATACTCTGCAATACCCTGCGCAATACCCTGCAAAATACTCTGCAATACCCTGGTGCAATACTCTGCAATACTCTGGTGCAATACTCTGCAATACCCTGGTGCAATACTCTGCAATACTCTGGCGCAATACTCTGCAATACCCTGCGCAATACTCTGCAATACCCTGCGCAATACCCTGCGCAATACTCTGCAATACCCTGGTGCAATACTCTGCAATACTCTGGTGCAATACTCTGCAATACCCTGCGCAATACTCTGCAATACCCTGCGCAATACTCTGCAATACTCTGGTGCAATACTCTGCAATACCCTGCGCAATACTCTGCAATACCCTGCGCAATACTCTGCAATACCCTGCGCAATACTCTGCAATACCCTGCGCAATACTCTGCAATACTCTGGTGCAATACTCTGCAATACCCTGGTGCAATACTCTGCAATACCCTGCGCAATACTCTGCAATACCCTGCGCAATACTCTGCAATACCCTGCGCAATTCTCTGCAATACTCTGGTGCAATACTCTGCAATACCCTGGTGCAATACCCTGCGCAATACTCTGCAATACCCTGCGCAATACCCTGCAATACCCTGCGCAATACTCTGCAATACCCTGCGCAATACTCTGCAATACTCTGCAATACTCTGGTGCAATACTCTGCAATACCCTGCGCAATACCCTGCAAAATACTCTGCAATACCCTGGTGCAATACTCTGCAATACCCTGCGCAATACTCTGCAATACCCTGCGCAATACCCTGGTGCAATACTCTGCAATACTCTGGTGCAATACTCTGCAATACCCTGCGCAATATTCTGCAATACCCTGCGCAATACTCTGCAATACTCTGCAATACCCTGCGCAATATTCTGCAATACCCTGCGCAATACTCTGCAATACCCTGCGCAATACCCTGGTGCAATACTCTGCAATACTCTGGTGCAATACTCTGCAATACCCTGCACAATACTCTGCAATACCCTGCGCAATACCCTGCAAAATACTCTGCAATACCCTGGTGCAATACTCTGCAATACACTGGTGCAATACTCTGCAATACCCTGCACAATACTCTGCAATACCCTGCGCAATACTCTGCAATACTCTGGCGCAATACTCTGCAATACCCTGCGCAATACTCTGCAATACCCTGCGCAATACCCTGCGCAATACTCTGCAATACCCTGGTGCAATACTCTGCAATACTCTGGTGCAATACTCTGCAATACCCTGCGCAATACCCTGCAAAATACTCTGCAATACCCTGGTGCAATACTCTGCAATACTCTGGTGCAATACTCTGCAATACCCTGCGCAATATTCTGCAATACCCTGCGCAATACTCTGCAATACTCTGCAATACCCTGCGCAATATTCTGCAATACCCTGCGCAATACTCTGCAATACCCTGCGCAATACCCTGGTGCAATACTCTGCAATACTCTGGTGCAATACTCTGCAATACCCTGCGCAATACTCTGCAATACCCTGCGCAATACCCTGCAAAATACTCTGCAATACACTGGTGCAATACTCTGCAATACCCTGCGCAATACTCTGCAATACCCTGCGCAATACTCTGCAATACCCTGCGCAATACTCTGCAATACTCTGGCGCAATACTCTGCAATACCCTGCGCAATACTCTGCAATACCCTGCGCAATACCCTGCGCAATACTCTGCAATACCCTGGTGCAATACTCTGCAATACTCTGGTGCAATACTCTGCAATACCCTGCGCAATACCCTGCAAAATACTCTGCAATACCCTGGTGCAATACTCTGCAATACCCTGCGCAATACCCTGCAAAATACTCTGCAATACCCTGGTGCAATACTCTGCAATACCCTGCGCAATACTCTGCAATACCCTGCGCAATACTCTGCAATACCCTGCGCAATACCCTGGTGCAATACTCTGCAATACTCTGGTGCAATACTCTGCAATACCCTGCAAAATACTCTGCAATACCCTGCGCAATACCCTGCAAAATACTCTGCAATACCCTGGTGCAATACTCTGCAATACTCTGGTGCAATACCCTGCGCAATACTCTGCAATACCCTGCGCAATACCCTGCGCAATACTCTGCAATACCCTGCAATACCCTGCGCAATACTCTGCAATACCCTGCGCAATATTCTGCAATACCCTGCGCAATACTCTGCAATACTCTGCGCAATACCCTGGTGCAATACTCTGCAATACTCTGGTGCAATACTCTGCAATACCCTGCAAAATACTCTGCAATACCCTGCGCAATACCCTGCAAAATACTCTGCAATACCCTGGTGCAATACTCTGCAATACTCTGGTGCAATACTCTGCAATACCCTGCGCAATACCCTGCAAAATACTCTGCAATACCCTGGTGCAATACTCTGCAATACTCTGGTGCAATACTCTGCAATACCCTGGTGCAATACTCTGCGCAATACTCTGCAATACCCTGCGCAATACTCTGCAATACTCTGGTGCAATACTCTGCAATACCCTGGTGCAATACCCTGCGCAATACTCTGCAATACCCTGCGCAATACCCTGCAATACCCTGCGCAATACTCTGCAATACCCTGCGCAATACTCTGCAATACTCTGCAATACTCTGGTGCAATACTCTGCAATACCCTGCGCAATACCCTGCAAAATACTCTGCAATACCCTGGTGCAATACTCTGCAATACCCTGCGCAATACTCTGCAATACCCTGCGCAATACCCTGGTGCAATACTCTGCAATACTCTGGTGCAATACTCTGCAATACTCTGGTGCAATACTCTGCAATACCCTGCAAAATACTCTGCAATACCCTGCGCAATACCCTGCGCAATACCCTGCAAAATACTCTGCAATACCCTGGTGCAATACTCTGCAATACTCTGGTGCAATACTCTGCAATACCCTGCGCAATACTCTGCAATACCCTGCGCAATACCCTGCAAAATACTCTGCAATACCCTGGTGCAATACTCTGCAATACTCTGGTGCAATACTCTGGTGCAATACTCTGCAATACCCTGCGCAATACTCTGCAATACCCTGCGCAATACCCTGCAAAATACTCTGCAATACCCTGGTGCAATACTCTGCAATACTCTGGTGCAATACTCTGCAATACCCTGCAATACCCTGCGCAATACTCTGCAATACTCTGGCGCAATACTCTGCAATACCCTGGTGCAATACTCTGCAATACCCTGCGCAATACTCTGCAATACCCTGCGCAATTCTCTGCAATACTCTGGTGCAATACTCTGCAATACCCTGGTGCAATACCCTGCGCAATACTCTGCAATACCCTGCGCAATACCCTGCAATACCCTGCGCAATACTCTGCAATACCCTGCGCAATACTCTGCAATACTCTGGTGCAATACTCTGCAATACCCTGCGCAATACCCTGCAAAATACTCTGCAATACCCTGGTGCAATACTCTGCAATACCCTGCGCAATACTCTGCAATACCCTGCGCAATACCCTGGTGCAATACTCTGCAATACTCTGCAATACTCTGGTGCAATACTCTGCAATACTCTGGTGCAATACTCTGCAATACCCTGCGCAATATTCTGCAATACCCTGCGCAATACTCTGCAATACTCTGCAATACCCTGCGCAATATTCTGCAATACCCTGCGCAATACTCTGCAATACCCTGCGCAATACCCTGGTGCAATACTCTGCAATACTCTGGTGCAATACTCTGCAATACCCTGCAAAATACTCTGCAATACCCTGCGCAATACCCTGCAAAATACTCTGCAATACCCTGGTGCAATACTCTGCAATACTCTGGTGCAATACTCTGCAATACCCTGCGCAATACTCTGCAATACCCTGCGCAATACCCTGCAAAATACTCTGCAATACCCTGGTGCAATACTCTGCAATACACTGGTGCAATACTCTGCAATACCCTGCGCAATACTCTGCAATACCCTGCGCAATACTCTGCAATACTCTGGCGCAATACTCTGCAATACCCTGCGCAATACTCTGCAATACCCTGCGCAATACCCTGCGCAATACTCTGCAATACCCTGGTGCAATACTCTGCAATACTCTGGTGCAATACCCTGCGCAATACTCTGCAATACCCTGCGCAATACTCTGCAATACTCTGGTGCAATACTCTGCAATACCCTGGTGCAATACCCTGCGCAATACTCTGCAATACCCTGCGCAATACTCTGCAATACCCTGCGCAATACTCTGCAATACTCTGGTGCAATACTCTGCAATACCCTGGTGCAATACTCTGCAATACCCTGCGCAATACTCTGCAATACCCTGCGCAATACTCTGCAATACTCTGGTGCAATACTCTGCAATACCCTGGTGCAATACTCTGCAATACTCTGCAATACCCTGCGCAATACTCTGCAATACCCTGCGCAATACTCTGCAATACTCTGGTGCAATACTCTGCAATACCCTGGTGCAATACCCTGCAATACCCTGCGCAATACTCTGCAATACCCTGCGCAATACTCTGCAATACCCTGCGCAATACTCTGCAATACTCTGGTGCAATACTCTGCAATACCCTGGTGCAATACTCTGCAATACCCTGCGCAATACTCTGCAATACCCTGCGCAATTCTCTGCAATACTCTGGTGCAATACTCTGCAATACCCTGGTGCAATACCCTGCGCAATACTCTGCAATACCCTGCGCAATACCCTGCAATACCCTGCGCAATACTCTGCAATACTCTGCAATACTCTGGTGCAATACTCTGCAATACCCTGCGCAATACCCTGCAAAATACTCTGCAATACCCTGCGCAATACTCTGCAATACTCTGCAATACCCTGCGCAATACCCTGGTGCAATACTCTGCAATACTCTGGTGCAATACTCTGCAATACTCTGGTGCAATACTCTGCAATACCCTGCAAAATACTCTGCAATACCCTGCGCAATACCCTGCGCAATACCCTGCGCAATACCCTGCGCAATACCCTGCAAAATACTCTGCAATACCCTGGTGCAATACTCTGCAATACTCTGGTGCAATACCCTGCGCAATACTCTGCAATACCCTGCGCAATACTCTGCAATACCCTGCAATACCCTGCGCAATACTCTGCAATACCCTGCGCAATATTCTGCAATACCCTGCGCAATACTCTGCAATACTCTGCAATACCCTGCGCAATATTCTGCAATACCCTGCGCAATACTCTGCAATACCCTGCGCAATACCCTGGTGCAATACTCTGGTGCAATACTCTGCAATACCCTGCAAAATACTCTGCAATACCCTGCGCAATACCCTGCAAAATACTCTGCAATACCCTGGTGCAATACTCTGCAATACTCTGGTGCAATACTCTGCAATACCCTGCGCAATACTCTGCAATACCCTGCGCAATACTCTGCAATACCCTGCGCAATACCCTGCGCAATACCCTGCAAAATACTCTGCAATACCCTGCGCAATACCCTGCAAAATACTCTGCAATACCCTGCGCAATACTCTGCAATACCCTGCGCAATACTCTGCAATACTCTGGTGCAATACTCTGCAATACCCTGCAAAATACTCTGCAATACCCTGCGCAATACCCTGCAAAATACTCTGCAATACCCTGGTGCAATACTCTGCAATACTCTGGTGCAATACTCTGCAATACCCTGCGCAATACTCTGCAATACCCTGCGCAATACCCTGCAAAATACTCTGCAATACCCTGGTGCAATACTCTGCAATACTCTGGTGCAATACTCTGCAATACCCTGCGCAATACTCTGCAATACCCTGCGCAATACCCTGCAAAATACTCTGCAATACCCTGGTGCAATACTCTGCAATACTCTGGTGCAATACTCTGCAATACTCTGGTGCAATACTCTGCAATACCCTGGTGCAATACTCTGCAATACTCTGGCGCAATACTCTGCAATACCCTGCGCAATACTCTGCGCAATACTCTGCAATACCCTGGTGCAATACTCTGCAATACTCTGGTGCAATACTCTGCAATACCCTGCGCAATACTCTGCAATACTCTGGTGCAATACTCTGCAATACCCTGGTGCAATACTCTGCAATACCCTGCGCAATACTCTGCAATACCCTGCGCAATTCTCTGCAATACTCTGGTGCAATACTCTGCAATACCCTGCGCAATACTCTGCAATACCCTGCGCAATACCCTGCAATACCCTGCGCAATACTCTGCAATACCCTGCGCAATACTCTGCAATACTCTGCAATACTCTGGTGCAATACTCTGCAATACCCTGCGCAATACCCTGCAAAATACTCTGCAATACCCTGGTGCAATACTCTGCAATACTCTGGCGCAATACTCTGCAATACCCTGCGCAATACTCTGCAATACCCTGCGCAATACCCTGCGCAATACTCTGCAATACCCTGGTGCAATACTCTGCAATACTCTGGTGCAATACTCTGCAATACCCTGCGCAATACCCTGCAAAATACTCTGCAATACCCTGGTGCAATACTCTGCAATACTCTGGTGCAATACTCTGCAATACCCTGCGCAATATTCTGCAATACCCTGCGCAATACTCTGCAATACTCTGCAATACCCTGCGCAATATTCTGCAATACCCTGCGCAATACTCTGCAATACCCTGCGCAATACCCTGGTGCAATACTCTGCAATACTCTGGTGCAATACTCTGCAATACCCTGCACAATACTCTGCAATACCCTGCGCAATACCCTGCAAAATACTCTGCAATACCCTGGTGCAATACTCTGCAATACACTGGTGCAATACTCTGCAATACCCTGCGCAATACTCTGCAATACCCTGCGCAATACCCTGCAAAATACTCTGCAATACCCTGGTGCAATACTCTGCAATACTCTGGTGCAATACTCTGCAATACTCTGGTGCAATACTCTGCAATACCCTGGTGCAATACTCTGCAATACTCTGGCGCAATACTCTGCAATACCCTGCGCAATACTCTGCGCAATACTCTGCAATACCCTGGTGCAATACTCTGCAATACTCTGGTGCAATACTCTGCAATACCCTGCGCAATACTCTGCAATACTCTGGTGCAATACTCTGCAATACCCTGGTGCAATACTCTGCAATACCCTGCGCAATACTCTGCAATACCCTGCGCAATTCTCTGCAATACTCTGGTGCAATACTCTGCAATACCCTGCGCAATACTCTGCAATACCCTGCGCAATACCCTGCAATACCCTGCGCAATACTCTGCAATACCCTGCGCAATACTCTGCAATACTCTGCAATACTCTGGTGCAATACTCTGCAATACCCTGCGCAATACCCTGCAAAATACTCTGCAATACCCTGGTGCAATACTCTGCAATACTCTGGTGCAATACTCTGCAATACCCTGCGCAATACCCTGCAAAATACTCTGCAATACCCTGGTGCAATACTCTGCAATACTCTGGTGCAATACTCTGCAATACCCTGCGCAATACCCTGCAAAATACTCTGCAATACCCTGGTGCAATACTCTGCAATACTCTGGTGCAATACTCTGCAATACCCTGCGCAATACCCTGCAAAATACTCTGCAATACCCTGGTGCAATACTCTGCAATACTCTGGTGCAATACCCTGCGCAATACCCTGCAAAATACTCTGCAATACCCTGGTGCAATACTCTGCAATACTCTGGTGCAATACTCTGCAATACCCTGCGCAATATTCTGCAATACCCTGCGCAATACTCTGCAATACTCTGCAATACCCTGCGCAATACTCTGCAATACCCTGCGCAATACTCTGCAATACCCTGCGCAATACCCTGGTGCAATACTCTGCAATACTCTGGTGCAATACTCTGCAATACCCTGCGCAATACTCTGCAATACCCTGCGCAATACCCTGCAAAATACTCTGCAATACCCTGGTGCAATACTCTGCAATACACTGGTGCAATACTCTGCAATACCCTGCGCAATACTCTGCAATACCCTGCGCAATACCCTGCGCAATACTCTGCAATACCCTGCGCAATACTCTGCAATACCCTGGTGCAATACTCTGCAATACTCTGGTGCAATACTCTGCAATACCCTGCGCAATACCCTGCAAAATACTCTGCAATACCCTGGTGCAATACTCTGCAATACCCTGCGCAATACTCTGCAATACCCTGCGCAATACTCTGCAATACCCTGCGCAATACCCTGGTGCAATACTCTGCAATACTCTGGTGCAATACTCTGCAATACCCTGCAAAATACTCTGCAATACCCTGCGCAATACCCTGCAAAATACTCTGCAATACCCTGGTGCAATACTCTGCAATACTCTGGTGCAATACCCTGCGCAATACTCTGCAATACCCTGCGCAATACCCTGCGCAATACTCTGCAATACCCTGCAATACCCTGCGCAATACTCTGCAATACCCTGCGCAATATTCTGCAATACCCTGCGCAATACTCTGCAATACTCTGCGCAATACCCTGGTGCAATACTCTGCAATACTCTGGTGCAATACTCTGCAATACCCTGCAAAATACTCTGCAATACCCTGCACAATACCCTGCAAAATACTCTGCAATACCCTGGTGCAATACTCTGCAATACTCTGGTGCAATACTCTGCAATACCCTGCGCAATACTCTGCAATACCCTGCGCAATACCCTGCAAAATACTCTGCAATACCCTGGTGCAATACTCTGCAATACTCTGGTGCAATACTCTGCAATACCCTGGTGCAATACTCTGCAATACCCTGCGCAATACTCTGCAATACCCTGCGCAATACTCTGCAATACTCTGGTGCAATACTCTGCAATACCCTGGTGCAATACCCTGCGCAATACTCTGCAATACCCTGCGCAATACCCTGCAATACCCTGCGCAATACTCTGCAATACCCTGCGCAATACTCTGCAATACTCTGCAATACTCTGGTGCAATACTCTGCAATACCCTGCGCAATACCCTGCAAAATACTCTGCAATACCCTGGTGCAATACTCTGCAATACCCTGCGCAATACTCTGCAATACCCTGCGCAATACCCTGGTGCAATACTCTGCAATACTCTGGTGCAATACTCTGCAATACTCTGGTGCAATACTCTGCAATACCCTGCAAAATACTCTGCAATACCCTGCGCAATACCCTGCAAAATACTCTGCAATACCCTGGTGCAATACTCTGCAATACTCTGGTGCAATACTCTGCAATACCCTGCGCAATACTCTGCAATACCCTGCGCAATACCCTGCAAAATACTCTGCAATACCCTGGTGCAATACTCTGCAATACTCTGGTGCAATACTCTGCAATACCCTGCAATACCCTGCGCAATACTCTGCAATACCCTGGTGCAATACTCTGCAATACCCTGGTGCAATACTCTGCAATACCCTGCGCAATACTCTGCAATACCCTGCGCAATTCTCTGCAATACTCTGGTGCAATACTCTGCAATACCCTGGTGCAATACCCTGTGCAATACTCTGCAATACCCTGCGCAATACCCTGCAATACCCTGCACAATACTCTGCAATACCCTGCGCAATACTCTGCAATACTCTGCAATACTCTGGTGCAATACTCTGCAATACCCTGCGCAATACCCTGCAAAATACTCTGCAATACCCTGGTGCAATACTCTGCAATACCCTGCGCAATACTCTGCAATACCCTGCGCAATACCCTGGTGCAATACTCTGCAATACTCTGCAATACTCTGGTGCAATACTCTGCAATACTCTGGTGCAATACTCTGCAATACCCTGCGCAATATTCTGCAATACCCTGCGCAATACTCTGCAATACCCTGCGCAATATTCTGCAATACCCTGCGCAATACTCTGCAATACCCTGCGCAATACCCTGGTGCAATACTCTGCAATACTCTGGTGCAATACTCTGCAATACCCTGCAAAATACTCTGCAATACCCTGCGCAATACCCTGCAAAATACTCTGCAATACCCTGGTGCAATACTCTGCAATACTCTGGTGCAATACTCTGCAATACCCTGCGCAATACTCTGCAATACCCTGCGCAATACCCTGCAAAATACTCTGCAATACCCTGGTGCAATACTCTGCAATACACTGGTGCAATACTCTGCAATACCCTGCGCAATACTCTGCAATACCCTGCGCAATACTCTGCAATACTCTGGCGCAATACTCTGCAATACCCTGCGCAATACTCTGCAATACCCTGCGCAATACCCTGCGCAATACTCTGCAATACCCTGGTGCAATACTCTGCAATACTCTGGTGCAATACCCTGCGCAATACTCTGCAATACCCTGCGCAATACTCTGCAATACTCTGGTGCAATACTCTGCAATACCCTGGTGCAATACCCTGCGCAATACTCTGCAATACCCTGCGCAATACTCTGCAATACCCTGCGCAATACTCTGCAATACTCTGGTGCAATACTCTGCAATACCCTGCGCAATACTCTGCAATACTCTGGTGCAATACTCTGCAATACCCTGGTGCAATACTCTGCAATACTTTGCAATACCCTGCGCAATACTCTGCAATACCCTGCGCAATACTCTGCAATACTCTGGTGCAATACTCTGCAATACCCTGGTGCAATACCCTGCAATACCCTGCGCAATACTCTGCAATACCCTGCGCAATACTCTGCAATACCCTGCGCAATACTCTGCAATACTCTGGTGCAATACTCTGCAATACCCTGGTGCAATACTCTGCAATACCCTGCGCAATACTCTGCAATACCCTGCGCAATTCTCTGCAATACTCTGGTGCAATACTCTGCAATACCCTGGTGCAATACCCTGCGCAATACTCTGCAATACCCTGCGCAATACCCTGCAATACCCTGCGCAATACTCTGCAATACCCTGCGCAATACTCTGCAATACTCTGCAATACTCTGGTGCAATACTCTGCAATACCCTGCGCAATACCCTGCAAAATACTCTGCAATACCCTGCGCAATACTCTGCAATACTCTGCAATACCCTGCGCAATACCCTGGTGCAATACTCTGCAATACTCTGGTGCAATACTCTGCAATACTCTGGTGCAATACTCTGCAATACCCTGCAAAATACTCTGCAATACCCTGCGCAATACTCTGCAATACCCTGCGCAATACCCTGCGCAATACCCTGCAAAATACTCTGCAATACCCTGGTGCAATACTCTGCAATACTCTGGTGCAATACCCTGCGCAATACTCTGCAATACCCTGCGCAATACTCTGCAATACCCTGCAATACCCTGCGCAATACTCTGCAATACCCTGCGCAATATTCTGCAATACCCTGCGCAATACTCTGCAATACCCTGCGCAATACTCTGCAATACCCTGGTGCAATACTCTGCAATACTCTGGTGCAATACTCTGCAATACCCTGCGCAATACTCTGCAATACCCTGCGCAATACCCTGCAAAATACTCTGCAATACCCTGGTGCAATACTCTGCAATACACTGGTGCAATACTCTGCAATACCCTGCGCAATACTCTGCAATACCCTGCGCAATACTCTGCAATACTCTGGCGCAATACTCTGCAATACCCTGCGCAATACCCTGCGCAATACTCTGCAATACCCTGGTGCAATACTCTGCAATACCCTGCGCAATACTCTGCAATACCCTGCGCAATACTCTGCAATACTCTGGTGCAATACTCTGCAATACCCTGGTGCAATACTCTGCAATACCCTGCGCAATACCCTGCAATACCCTGCGCAATACTCTGCAATACCCTGCGCAATACTCTGCAATACTCTGCAATACTCTGGTGCAATACTCTGCAATACCCTGCGCAATACCCTGCGCAATACTCTGCAATACCCTGGTGCAATACTCTGCAATACCCTGCGCAATACTCTGCAATACCCTGCGCAATACCCTGGTGCAATACTCTGCAATACTCTGGTGCAATACTCTGCAATACTCTGGTGCAATACTCTGCAATACCCTGCAAAATACTCTGCAATACCCTGCGCAATACCCTGCAAAATACTCTGCAATACCCTGGTGCAATACTCTGCAATACTCTGGTGCAATACTCTGCAATACCCTGCGCAATACTCTGCAATACCCTGCGCAATACCCTGCAAAATACTCTGCAATACCCTGGTGCAATACTCTGCAATACTCTGGTGCAATACTCTGCAATACCCTGCGCAATACTCTGCAATACCCTGCGCAATACCCTGCAAAATACTCTGCAATACCCTGGTGCAATACTCTGCAATACTCTGGTGCAATACCCTGCAATACCCTGCGCAATACTCTGCAATACTCTGGCGCAATACTCTGCAATACCCTGGTGCAATACTCTGCAATACCCTGCGCAATACTCTGCAATACTCTGGTGCAATACTCTGCAATACCCTGGTGCAATACCCTGCGCAATACTCTGCAATTCTCTGCAATACTCTGGTGCAATACTCTGCAATACCCTGCAAAATACTATGCAATACCCTGGTGCAATACTCTGCAATACCCTGCGCAATACTCTGCAATACCCTGCGCAATACCCTGGTGCAATACTCTGCAATACTCTGGTGCAATACTCTGCAATACTCTGGTGCAATACTCTTCAATACCCTGCAAAATACTCTGCAATACCCTGCGCAATACCCTGCAAAATACTCTGCAATACCCTGGTGCAATACTCTGCAATACTCTGGTGCAATACCCTGCGCAATACTCTGCAATACCCTGCGCAATACCCTGCGCAATACTCTGCAATACCCTGCAATACCCTGCGCAATACTCTGCAATACCCTGCGCAATATTCTGCAATACCCTGCGCAATACTCTGCAATACTCTGCAATACCCTGCGCAATATTCTGCAATACCCTGCGCAATACTCTGCAATACTCTGGTGCAATACTCTGCAATACCCTGCAAAATACTCTGCAATACCCTGCGCAATACCCTGCAAAATACTCTGCAATACCCTGGTGCAATACTCTGCAATACTCTGGTGCAATACTCTGCAATACCCTGCGCAATACTCTGCAATACCCTGCGCAATACCCTGCAAAATACTCTGCAATACCCTGGTGCAATACTCTGCAATACTCTGGTGCAATACTCTGCAATACCCTGCGCAATACTCTGCAATACCCTGCGCAATACCCTGCAATATACTCTGCAATACCCTGGTGCAATACTCTGCAATACTCTGGTGCAATACTCTGCAATACCCTGGTGCAATACTCTGCAATACTCTGGCGCAATACTCTGCAATACCCTGCGCAATACTCTGCAATACCCTGCGCAATACCCTGCGCAATACTCTGCAATACCCTGGTGCAATACTCTGCAATACTCTGGTGCAATACTCTGCAATACCCTGCGCAATACTCTGCAATACCCTGCGCAATACTCTGCAATACTCTGGTGCAATACTCTGCAATACTCTGCAATACCCTGCGCAATACTCTGCAATACCCTGCGCAATACTCTGCAATACCCTGCGCAATACTCTGCAATACCCTGCGCAATACTCTGCAATACTCTGGTGCAATACTCTGCAATACCCTGGTGCAATACTCTGCAATACCCTGCGCAATACTCTGCAATACCCTGCGCAATACTCTGCAATACCCTGCGCAATTCTCTGCAATACTCTGGTGCAATACTCTGCAATACCCTGGTGCAATACCCTGCGCAATACTCTGCAATACCCTGCGCAATACCCTGCAATACCCTGCGCAATACTCTGCAATACCCTGCGCAATACTCTGCAATACTCTGCAATACTCTGGTGCAATACTCTGCAATACCCTGCGCAATACCCTGCAAAATACTCTGCAATACCCTGGTGCAATACTCTGCAATACCCTGCGCAATACCCTGCGCAATACCCTGCGCAATACCCTGGTGCAATACTCTGCAATACTCTGGTGCAATACTCTGCAATACCCTGCGCAATATTCTGCAATACCCTGCGCAATACTCTGCAATACTCTGCAATACCCTGCGCAATATTCTGCAATACCCTGCGCAATACTCTGCAATACCCTGCGCAATACCCTGGTGCAATACTCTGCAATACTCTGGTGCAATACTCTGCAATACCCTGCGCAATACTCTGCAATACCCTGCGCAATACCCTGCAAAATACTCTGCAATACCCTGGTGCAATACTCTGCAATACACTGGTGCAATACTCTGCAATACCCTGCGCAATACTCTGCAATACCCTGCGCAATACTCTGCAATACTCTGGCGCAATACTCTGCAATACCCTGCGCAATACTCTGCAATACCCTGCGCAATACCCTGCGCAATACTCTGCAATACCCTGGTGCAATACTCTGGTGCAATACTCTGCAATACCCTGCGCAATACCCTGCAAAATACTCTGCAATACCCTGGTGCAATACTCTGCAATACTCTGGTGCAATACTCTGCAATACCCTGCGCAATATTCTGCAATACCCTGCGCAATACTCTGCAATACTCTGCAATACCCTGCGCAATATTCTGCAATACCCTGCGCAATACTCTGCAATACCCTGCGCAATACCCTGGTGCAATACTCTGCAATACTCTGGTGCAATACTCTGCAATACCCTGCGCAATACTCTGCAATACCCTGCGCAATACCCTGCAAAATACTCTGCAATACCCTGGTGCAATACTCTGCAATACACTGGTGCAATACTCTGCAATACCCTGCGCAATACTCTGCAATACCCTGCGCAATACCCTGCGCAATACTCTGCAATACCCTGGTGCAATACTCTGCAATACTCTGGTGCAATACTCTGCAATACCCTGCGCAATACCCTGCAAAATACTCTGCAATACCCTGGTGCAATACTCTGCAATACCCTGCGCAATACTCTGCAATACCCTGCGCAATACTCTGCAATACCCTGCGCAATACCCTGGTGCAATACTCTGCAATACTCTGGTGCAATACTCTGCAATACCCTGCAAAATACTCTGCAATACCCTGCGCAATACCCTGCAAAATACTCTGCAATACCCTGGTGCAATACTCTGCAATACTCTGGTGCAATACCCTGCGCAATACTCTGCAATACCCTGCGCAATACCCTGCGCAATACTCTGCAATACCCTACAATACCCTGCGCAATACTCTGCAATACCCTGCGCAATATTCTGCAATACCCTGCGCAATACTCTGCAATACTCTGCGCAATACCCTGGTGCAATACTCTGCAATACTCTGGTGCAATACTCTGCAATACCCTGCAAAATACTCTGCAATACCCTGCGCAATACCCTGCAAAATACTCTGCAATACCCTGGTGCAATACTCTGCAATACTCTGGTGCAATACTCTGCAATACCCTGCGCAATACTCTGCAATACCCTGCGCAATACCCTGCAAAATACTCTGCAATACCCTGGTGCAATACTCTGCAATACTCTGGTGCAATACTCTGCAATACCCTGGTGCAATACTCTGCAATACCCTGCGCAATACTCTGCAATACCCTGCGCAATACTCTGCAATACTCTGGTGCAATACTCTGCAATACCCTGGTGCAATACCCTGCGCAATACTCTGCAATACCCTGCGCAATACCCTGCAATACCCTGCGCAATACTCTGCAATACCCTGCGCAATACTCTGCAATACTCTGCAATACTCTGGTGCAATACTCTGCAATACCCTGCAAAATACCCTGCAAAATACTCTGCAATACCCTGGTGCAATACTCTGCAATACCCTGCGCAATACTCTGCAATACCCTGCGCAATACCCTGGTGCAATACTCTGCAATACTCTGGTGCAATACTCTGCAATACTCTGGTGCAATACTCTGCAATACCCTGCAAAATACTCTGCAATACCCTGCGCAATACCCTGCAAAATACTCTGCAATACCCTGGTGCAATACTCTGCAATACTCTGGTGCAATACTCTGCAATACCCTGCGCAATACTCTGCAATACCCTGCGCAATACCCTGCAAAATACTCTGCAATACCCTGGTGCAATACTCTGCAATACTCTGGTGCAATACTCTGCAATACCCTGCAATACCCTGGTGCAATACTCTGCAATACCCTGGTGCAATACTCTGCAATACCCTGGTGCAATACTCTGCAATACCCTGCGCAATACTCTGCAATACCCTGCGCAATTCTCTGCAATACTCTGGTGCAATACTCTGCAATACCCTGGTGCAATACCCTGCGCAATACTCTGCAATACCCTGCGCAATACCCTGCAATACCCTGCGCAATACTCTGCAATACCCTGCGCAATACTCTGCAATACTCTGCAATACTCTGGTGCAATACTCTGCAATACCCTGCGCAATACCCTGCAAAATACTCTGCAATACCCTGCGCAATACTCTGCAATACCCTGCGCAATACTCTGCAATACCCTGCGCAATACCCTGGTGCAATACTCTGCAATACTCTGCAATACTCTGGTGCAATACTCTGCAATACTCTGGTGCAATACTCTGCAATACCCTGCGCAATATTCTGCAATACCCTGCGCAATACTCTGCAATACCCTGCGCAATATTCTGCAATACCCTGCGCAATACTCTGCAATACCCTGCGCAATATTCTGCAATACTCTGGTGCAATACTCTGCAATACCCTGCAAAATACTCTGCAATACCCTGCGCAATACCCTGCAAAATACTCTGCAATACCCTGGTGCAATACTCTGCAATACTCTGGTGCAATACTCTGCAATACCCTGCGCAATACTCTGCAATACCCTGCGCAATACCCTGCAAAATACTCTGCAATACCCTGGTGCAATACTCTGCAATACACTGGTGCAATACTCTGCAATACCCTGCGCAATACTCTGCAATACCCTGCGCAATACTCTGCAATACTCTGGCGCAATACTCTGCAATACCCTGCGCAATACTCTGCAATACCCTGCGCAATACCCTGCGCAATACTCTGCAATACCCTGGTGCAATACTCTGCAATACTCTGGTGCAATACCCTGCGCAATACTCTGCAATACCCTGCGCAATACTCTGCAATACTCTGGTGCAATACTCTGCAATACCCTGGTGCAATACCCTGCGCAATACTCTGCAATACCCTGCGCAATACTCTGCAATACCCTGCGCAATACTCTGCAATACTCTGGTGCAATACTCTGCAATACCCTGGTGCAATACTCTGCAATACCCTGCGCAATACTCTGCAATACCCTGCGCAATACTCTGCAATACTCTGGTGCAATACTCTGCAATACCCTGGTGCAATACCCTGCGCAATACTCTGCAATACCCTGCGCAATACTCTGCAATACCCTGCGCAATACTCTGCAATACTCTGGTGCAATACTCTGCAATACCCTGGTGCAATACTCTGCAATACCCTGCGCAATACTCTGCAATACCCTGCGCAATTCTCTGCAATACTCTGGTGCAATACTCTGCAATACCCTGGTGCAATACCCTGCGCAATACTCTGCAATACCCTGCGCAATACCCTGCAATACCCTGCGCAATACTCTGCAATACCCTGCGCAATACTCTGCAATACTCTGCAATACTCTGGTGCAATACTCTGCAATACCCTGCGCAATACCCTGCAAAATACTCTGCAATACCCTGCGCAATACTCTGCAATACTCTGCAATACCCTGCGCAATACCCTGGTGCAATACTCTGCAATACTCTGGTGCAATACTCTGCAATACTCTGGTGCAATACTCTGCAATACCCTGCAAAATACTCTGCAATACCCTGCGCAATACTCTGCAATACCCTGCGCAATACCCTGCGCAATACCCTGCAAAATACTCTGCAATACCCTGGTGCAATACTCTGCAATACTCTGGTGCAATACTCTGCAATACCCTGCGCAATACTCTGCAATACCCTGCGCAATACTCTGCAATACCCTGCAATACCCTGCGCAATACTCTGCAATACCCTGCGCAATATTCTGCAATACCCTGCGCAATACTCTGCAATACCCTGCGCAATATTCTGCAATACCCTGCGCAATACCCTGCAAAATACTCTGCAATACCCTGGTGCAATACTCTGCAATACTCTGGTGCAATACTCTGCAATACCCTGCGCAATACTCTGCAATACCCTGCGCAATACCCTGCAAAATACTCTGCAATACCCTGGTGCAATACTCTGCAATACACTGGTGCAATACTCTGCAATACCCTGCGCAATACTCTGCAATACCCTGCGCAATACTCTGCAATACTCTGGCGCAATACTCTGCAATACCCTGCGCAATACCCTGCGCAATACTCTGCAATACCCTGGTGCAATACTCTGCAATACCCTGCGCAATACTCTGCAATACCCTGCGCAATACTCTGCAATACTCTGGTGCAATACTCTGCAATACCCTGGTGCAATACTCTGCAATACCCTGCGCAATACCCTGCAATACCCTGCGCAATACTCTGCAATACTCTGCAATACTCTGGTGCAATACTCTGCAATACCCTGCGCAATACCCTGCGCAATACTCTGCAATACCCTGGTGCAATACTCTGCAATACCCTGCGCAATACTCTGCAATACCCTGCGCAATACCCTGGTGCAATACTCTGCAATACTCTGGTGCAATACTCTGCAATACTCTGGTGCAATACTCTGCAATACCCTGCAAAATACTCTGCAATACCCTGCGCAATACCCTGCAAAATACTCTGCAATACCCTGGTGCAATACTCTGCAATACTCTGGTGCAATACTCTGCAATACCCTGCGCAATACTCTGCAATACCCTGCGCAATACCCTGCAAAATACTCTGCAATACCCTGGTGCAATACTCTGCAATACTCTGGTGCAATACTCTGCAATACTCTGGTGCAATACTCTGCAATACCCTGGTGCAATACTCTGCAATACTCTGGCGCAATACTCTGCAATACCCTGCGCAATACTCTGTGCAATACTCTGCAATACCCTGGTGCAATACTCTGCAATACTCTGGTGCAATACTCTGCAATACCCTGCGCAATACTCTGCAATACTCTGGTGCAATACTCTGCAATACCCTGGTGCAATACTCTGCAATACCCTGCGCAATACTCTGCAATACCCTGCGCAATTCTCTGCAATACTCTGGTGCAATACTCTGCAATACCCTGCGCAATACTCTGCAATACCCTGCGCAATACCCTGCAATACCCTGCGCAATACTCTGCAATACCCTGCGCAATACTCTGCAATACTCTGCAATACTCTGGTGCAATACTCTGCAATACCCTGCGCAATACCCTGCAAAATACTCTGCAATACCCTGGTGCAATACTCTGCAATACTCTGGTGCAATACTCTGCAATACCCTGCGCAATACCCTGCAAAATACTCTGCAATACCCTGGTGCAATACTCTGCAATACTCTGGTGCAATACTCTGCAATACCCTGCGCAATACCCTGCAAAATACTCTGCAATACCCTGGTGCAATACTCTGCAATACTCTGGTGCAATACTCTGCAATACCCTGCGCAATATTCTGCAATACCCTGCGCAATACTCTGCAATACTCTGCAATACCCTGCGCAATATTCTGCAATACCCTGCGCAATACTCTGCAATACCCTGCGCAATACCCTGGTGCAATACTCTGCAATACTCTGGTGCAATACTCTGCAATACCCTGCGCAATACTCTGCAATACCCTGCGCAATACCCTGCAAAATACTCTGCAATACCCTGGTGCAATACTCTGCAATACACTGGTGCAATACTCTGCAATACCCTGCGCAATACTCTGCAATACCCTGCGCAATACCCTGCGCAATACTCTGCAATACCCTGGTGCAATACTCTGCAATACTCTGGTGCAATACTCTGCAATACCCTGCGCAATACCCTGCAAAATACTCTGCAATACCCTGGTGCAATACTCTGCAATACCCTGCGCAATACTCTGCAATACCCTGCGCAATACTCTGCAATACCCTGCGCAATACCCTGGTGCAATACTCTGCAATACTCTGGTGCAATACTCTGCAATACCCTGCAAAATACTCTGCAATACCCTGCGCAATACCCTGCAAAATACTCTGCAATACCCTGGTGCAATACTCTGCAATACTCTGGTGCAATACTCTGCAATACCCTGCGCAATACTCTGCAATACCCTGCGCAATACCCTGCAAAATACTCTGCAATACCCTGGTGCAATACTCTGCAATACTCTGGTGCAATACTCTGCAATACCCTGGTGCAATACTCTGCAATACCCTGCGCAATACTCTGCAATACCCTGCACAATACTCTGCAATACTCTGGTGCAATACTCTGCAATACCCTGGTGCAATACCCTGCGCAATACTCTGCAATACCCTGCGCAATACCCTGCAATACCCTGCGCAATACTCTGCAATACCCTGCGCAATACTCTGCAATACTCTGCAATACTCTGGTGCAATACTCTGCAATACCCTGCGCAATACCCTGCAAAATACTCTGCAATACCCTGGTGCAATACTCTGCAATACCCTGCGCAATACTCTGCAATACCCTGCGCAATACCCTGGTGCAATACTCTGCAATACTCTGGTGCAATACTCTGCAATACTCTGGTGCAATACTCTGCAATACCCTGCAAAATACTCTGCAATACCCTGCGCAATACCCTGCAAAATACTCTGCAATACCCTGGTGCAATACTCTGCAATACTCTGGTGCAATACTCTGCAATACCCTGCGCAATACTCTGCAATACCCTGCGCAATACCCTGCAAAATACTCTGCAATACCCTGGTGCAATACTCTGCAATACACTGGTGCAATACTCTGCAATACCCTGCGCAATACTCTGCAATACCCTGCGCAATACTCTGCAATACTCTGGCGCAATACTCTGCAATACCCTGCGCAATACTCTGCAATACCCTGCGCAATACCCTGCGCAATACTCTGCAATACCCTGGTGCAATACTCTGCAATACTCTGGTGCAATACCCTGCGCAATACTCTGCAATACCCTGCGCAATACTCTGCAATACTCTGGTGCAATACTCTGCAATACCCTGGTGCAATACCCTGCGCAATACTCTGCAATACCCTGCGCAATACTCTGCAATACCCTGCGCAATACTCTGCAATACCCTGCGCAATACTCTGCAATACTCTGGTGCAATACTCTGCAATACCCTGGTGCAATACTCTGCAATACTCTGCAATACCCTGCGCAATACTCTGCAATACCCTGCGCAATACTCTGCAATACTCTGGTGCAATACTCTGCAATACCCTGGTGCAATACCCTGCAATACCCTGCGCAATACTCTGCAATACCCTGCGCAATACTCTGCAATACTCTGGTGCAATACTCTGCAATACCCTGGTGCAATACCCTGCGCAATACTCTGCAATACCCTGCGCAATACCCTGCAATACCCTGCGCAATACTCTGCAATACCCTGCGCAATACTCTGCAATACTCTGCAATACTCTGGTGCAATACTCTGCAATACCCTGCGCAATACCCTGCAAAATACTCTGCAATACCCTGCGCAATACTCTGCAATACTCTGCAATACCCTGCGCAATACCCTGGTGCAATACTCTGCAATACTCTGGTGCAATACTCTGCAATACTCTGGTGCAATACTCTGCAATACCCTGCAAAATACTCTGCAATACCCTGCGCAATACTCTGCAATACCCTGCGCAATACCCTGCGCAATACCCTGCAAAATACTCTGCAATACCCTGGTGCAATACTCTGCAATACTCTGGTGCAATACCCTGCGCAATACTCTGCAATACCCTGCGCAATACTCTGCAATACCCTGCAATACCCTGCGCAATACTCTGCAATACCCTGCGCAATATTCTGCAATACCCTGCGCAATACTCTGCAATACCCTGCGCAATATTCTGCAATACCCTGCGCAATACCCTGCAAAATACTCTGCAATACCCTGGTGCAATACTCTGCAATACTCTGGTGCAATACTCTGCAATACCCTGCGCAATACTCTGCAATACCCTGCGCAATACCCTGCAAAATACTCTGCAATACCCTGGTGCAATACTCTGCAATACACTGGTGCAATACTCTGCAATACCCTGCGCAATACTCTGCAATACCCTGCGCAATACTCTGCAATACTCTGGCGCAATACTCTGCAATACCCTGCGCAATACCCTGCGCAATACTCTGCAATACCCTGGTGCAATACTCTGCAATACCCTGCGCAATACTCTGCAATACCCTGCGCAATACTCTGCAATACTCTGGTGCAATACTCTGCAATACCCTGGTGCAATACTCTGCAATACCCTGCGCAATACCCTGCAATACCCTGCGCAATACTCTGCAATACCCTGCGCAATACTCTGCAATACTCTGCAATACTCTGGTGCAATACTCTGCAATACCCTGCGCAATACCCTGCGCAATACTCTGCAATACCCTGGTGCAATACTCTGCAATACCCTGCGCAATACTCTGCAATACCCTGCGCAATACCCTGGTGCAATACTCTGCAATACTCTGGTGCAATACTCTGCAATACTCTGGTGCAATACTCTGCAATACCCTGCAAAATACTCTGCAATACCCTGCGCAATACCCTGCAAAATACTCTGCAATACCCTGGTGCAATACTCTGCAATACTCTGGTGCAATACTCTGCAATACCCTGCGCAATACTCTGCAATACCCTGCGCAATACCCTGCAAAATACTCTGCAATACCCTGGTGCAATACTCTGCAATACTCTGGTGCAATACTCTGCAATACCCTGCGCAATACTCTGCAATACCCTGCGCAATACCCTGCAAAATACTCTGCAATACCCTGGTGCAATACTCTGCAATACTCTGGTGCAATACCCTGCAATACCCTGCGCAATACTCTGCAATACTCTGGCGCAATACTCTGCAATACCCTGGTGCAATACTCTGCAATACCCTGCGCAATACTCTGCAATACTCTGGTGCAATACTCTGCAATACCCTGGTGCAATACCCTGCGCAATACTCTGCAATACTCTGCAATACTCTGGTGCAATACTCTGCAATACCCTGCAAAATACTCTGCAATACCCTGGTGCAATACTCTGCAATACCCTGCGCAATACTCTGCAATACCCTGCGCAATACCCTGGTGCAATACTCTGCAATACTCTGGTGCAATACTCTGCAATACTCTGGTGCAATACTCTTCAATACCCTGCAAAATACTCTGCAATACCCTGCGCAATACCCTGCAAAATACTCTGCAATACCCTGGTGCAATACTCTGCAATACTCTGGTGCAATACCCTGCGCAATACTCTGCAATACCCTGCGCAATACCCTGCGCAATACTCTGCAATACCCTGCAATACCCTGCGCAATACTCTGCAATACCCTGCGCAATATTCTGCAATACCCTGCGCAATACTCTGCAATACTCTGCAATACCCTGCGCAATATTCTGCAATACCCTGCGCAATACTCTGCAATACTCTGGTGCAATACTCTGCAATACCCTGCAAAATACTCTGCAATACCCTGCGCAATACCCTGCAAAATACTCTGCAATACCCTGGTGCAATACTCTGCAATACTCTGGTGCAATACTCTGCAATACCCTGCGCAATACTCTGCAATACCCTGCGCAATACCCTGCAAAATACTCTGCAATACCCTGGTGCAATACTCTGCAATACTCTGGTGCAATACTCTGCAATACCCTGCGCAATACTCTGCAATACCCTGCGCAATACTCTGCAATACCCTGCGCAATACCCTGCGCAATACTCTGCAATACCCTGGTGCAATACTCTGCAATACTCTGGTGCAATACTCTGCAATACCCTGCGCAATACTCTGCAATACCCTGCGCAATACCCTGCGCAATACTCTGCAATACCCTGGTGCAATACTCTGCAATACCCTGCGCAATACCCTGCAAAATACTCTGCAATACCCTGGTGCAATACTCTGCAATACTCTGGTGCAATACTCTGCAATACCCTGGTGCAATACTCTGCAATACTCTGGCGCAATACTCTGCAATACCCTGCGCAATACTCTGCAATACCCTGCGCAATACCCTGCGCAATACTCTGCAATACCCTGGTGCAATACTCTGCAATACTCTGGTGCAATACTCTGCAATACCCTGCGCAATACTCTGCAATACCCTGCGCAATACTCTGCAATACTCTGGTGCAATACTCTGCAATACTCTGCAATACCCTGCGCAATACTCTGCAATACCCTGCGCAATACTCTGCAATACCCTGCGCAATACTCTGCAATACTCTGGTGCAATACTCTGCAATACCCTGGTGCAATACTCTGCAATACCCTGCGCAATACTCTGCAATACCCTGCGCAATACTCTGCAATACCCTGCGCAATTCTCTGCAATACTCTGGTGCAATACTCTGCAATACCCTGGTGCAATACCCTGCGCAATACTCTGCAATACCCTGCGCAATACCCTGCAATACCCTGCGCAATACTCTGCAATACCCTGCGCAATACTCTGCAATACTCTGCAATACTCTGGTGCAATACTCTGCAATACCCTGCGCAATACCCTGCAAAATACTCTGCAATACCCTGGTGCAATACTCTGCAATACCCTGCGCAATACTCTGCAATACCCTGCGCAATACCCTGGTGCAATACTCTGCAATACTCTGGTGCAATACTCTGCAATACCCTGCGCAATATTCTGCAATACCCTGCGCAATACTCTGCAATACTCTGCAATACCCTGCGCAATATTCTGCAATACCCTGCGCAATACTCTGCAATACCCTGCGCAATACCCTGGTGCAATACTCTGCAATACTCTGGTGCAATACTCTGCAATACCCTGCGCAATACTCTGCAATACCCTGCGCAATACCCTGCAAAATACTCTGCAATACCCTGGTGCAATACTCTGCAATACACTGGTGCAATACTCTGCAATACCCTGCGCAATACTCTGCAATACCCTGCGCAATACTCTGCAATACTCTGGCGCAATACTCTGCAATACCCTGCGCAATACTCTGCAATACCCTGCGCAATACTCTGCAATACCCTGGTGCAATACTCTGCAATACTCTGGTGCAATACTCTGCAATACCCTGCGCAATACCCTGCAAAATACTCTGCAATACCCTGGTGCAATACTCTGCAATACTCTGGTGCAATACTCTGCAATACCCTGCGCAATATTCTGCAATACCCTGCGCAATACTCTGCAATACTCTGCAATACCCTGCGCAATATTCTGCAATACCCTGCGCAATACTCTGCAATACCCTGCGCAATACCCTGGTGCAATACTCTGCAATACTCTGGTGCAATACTCTGCAATACCCTGCGCAATACTCTGCAATACCCTGCGCAATACCCTGCAAAATACTCTGCAATACCCTGGTGCAATACTCTGCAATACACTGGTGCAATACTCTGCAATACCCTGCGCAATACTCTGCAATACCCTGCGCAATACCCTGCGCAATACTCTGCAATACCCTGGTGCAATACTCTGCAATACTCTGGTGCAATACTCTGCAATACCCTGCGCAATACCCTGCAAAATACTCTGCAATACCCTGGTGCAATACTCTGCAATACCCTGCGCAATACTCTGCGCAATACTCTGCAATACCCTGCGCAATACCCTGGTGCAATACTCTGCAATACTCTGGTGCAATACTCTGCAATACCCTGCAAAATACTCTGCAATACCCTGCGCAATACCCTGCAAAATACTCTGCAATACCCTGGTGCAATACTCTGCAATACTCTGGTGCAATACCCTGCGCAATACTCTGCAATACCCTGCGCAATACCCTGCGCAATACTCTGCAATACCCTGCAATACCCTGCGCAATACTCTGCAATACCCTGCGCAATATTCTGCAATACCCTGCGCAATACTCTGCAATACTCTGCGCAACACCCTGGTGCAATACTCTGCAATACTCTGGTGCAATACTCTGCAATACCCTGCAAAATACTCTGCAATACCCTGCGCAATACCCTGCAAAATACTCTGCAATACCCTGGTGCAATACTCTGCAATACTCTGGTGCAATACTCTGCAATACCCTGCGCAATACTCTGCAATACCCTGCGCAATACCCTGCAAAATACTCTGCAATACCCTGGTGCAATACTCTGCAATACTCTGGTGCAATACTCTGCAATACCCTGGTGCAATACTCTGCAATACCCTGCGCAATACTCTGCAATACCCTGCGCAATACTCTGCAATACTCTGGTGCAATACTCTGCAATACCCTGGTGCAATACCCTGCGCAATACTCTGCAATACCCTGCGCAATACCCTGCAATACCCTGCGCAATACTCTGCAATACCCTGCGCAATACTCTGCAATACTCTGCAATACTCTGGTGCAATACTCTGCAATACCCTGCGCAATACCCTGCAAAATACTCTGCAATACCCTGGTGCAATACTCTGCAATACCCTGCGCAATACTCTGCAATACCCTGCGCAATACCCTGGTGCAATACTCTGCAATACTCTGGTGCAATACTCTGCAATACTCTGGTGCAATACTCTGCAATACCCTGCAAAATACTCTGCAATACCCTGCGCAATACCCTGCAAAATACTCTGCAATACCCTGGTGCAATACTCTGCAATACTCTGGTGCAATACCCTGCGCAATACTCTGCAATACCCTGCGCAATACCCTGCAAAATACTCTGCAATACCCTGGTGCAATACTCTGCAATACTCTGGTGCAATACTCTGCAATACCCTGCAATACCCTGCGCAATACTCTGCAATACCCTGGTGCAATACTCTGCAATACCCTGCGCAATACCCTGCACAATACTCTGCAATACCCTGCGCAATTCTCTGCAATACTCTGGTGCAATACTCTGCAATACCCTGGTGCAATACCCTGCGCAATACTCTGCAATACCCTGCGCAATACCCTGCAATACCCTGCGCAATACTCTGCAATACCCTGCGCAATACTCTGCAATACTCTGCAATACTCTGGTGCAATACTCTGCAATACCCTGCGCAATACCCTGCAAAATACTCTGCAATACCCTGGTGCAATACTCTGCAATACCCTGCGCAATACTCTGCAATACCCTGCGCAATACCCTGGTGCAATACTCTGCAATACTCTGCAATACTCTGGTGCAATACTCTGCAATACTCTGGTGCAATACTCTGCAATACCCTGCGCAATATTCTGCAATACCCTGCGCAATACTCTGCAATACCCTGCGCAATATTCTGCAATACCCTGCGCAATACTCTGCAATACCCTGCGCAATACCCTGGTGCAATACTCTGCAATACTCTGGTGCAATACTCTGCAATACCCTGCAAAATACTCTGCAATACCCTGCGCAATACCCTGCAAAATACTCTGCAATACCCTGGTGCAATACTCTGCAATACTCTGGTGCAATACTCTGCAATACCCTGCGCAATACTCTGCAATACCCTGCGCAATACCCTGCAAAATACTCTGCAATACCCTGGTGCAATACTCTGCAATACACTGGTGCAATACTCTGCAATACCCTGCGCAATACTCTGCAATACCCTGCGCAATACTCTGCAATACTCTGGCGCAATACTCTGCAATACCCTGCGCAATACTCTGCAATACCCTGCGCAATACCCTGCGCAATACCCTGGTGCAATACTCTGCAATACTCTGGTGCAATACCCTGCGCAATACTCTGCAATACCCTGCGCAATACTCTGCAATACTCTGGTGCAATACTCTGCAATACCCTGGTGCAATACCCTGCGCAATACTCTGCAATACCCTGCGCAATACTCTGCAATACCCTGCGCAATACTCTGCAATACCCTGCGCAATACTCTGCAATACTCTGGTGCAATACTCTGCAATACCCTGGTGCAATACTCTGCAATACTCTGCAATACCCTGCGCAATACTCTGCAATACCCTGCGCAATACTCTGCAATACTCTGGTGCAATACTCTGCAATACCCTGGTGCAATACCCTGCAATACCCTGCGCAATACTCTGCAATACCCTGCGCAATACTCTGCAATACCCTGCGCAATACTCTGCAATACTCTGGTGCAATACTCTGCAATACCCTGGTGCAATACTCTGCAATACCCTGCGCAATACTCTGCAATACCCTGCGCAATTCTCTGCAATACTCTGGTGCAATACTCTGCAATACCCTGGTGCAATACCCTGCGCAATACTCTGCAATACCCTGCGCAATACCCTGCAATACCATGCGCAATACTCTGCAATACCCTGCGCAATACTCTGCAATACTCTGCAATACTCTGGTGCAATACTCTGCAATACCCTGCGCAATACCCTGCAAAATACTCTGCAATACCCTGCGCAATACTCTGCAATACTCTGCAATACCCTGCGCAATACCCTGGTGCAATACTCTGCAATACTCTGGTGCAATACTCTGCAATACTCTGGTGCAATACTCTGCAATACCCTGCAAAATACTCTGCAATACCCTGCGCAATACTCTGCAATACCCTGCGCAATACCCTGCAAAATACCCTGCAAAATACTCTGCAATACCCTGGTGCAATACTCTGCAATACTCTGGTGCAATACCCTGCGCAATACTCTGCAATACCCTGCGCAATACTCTGCAATACCCTGCAATACCCTGCGCAATACTCTGCAATACCCTGCGCAATATTCTGCAATACCCTGCGCAATACTCTGCAATACCCTGCGCAATATTCTGCAATACCCTGCGCAATACCCTGCAAAATACTCTGCAATACCCTGGTGCAATACTCTGCAATACTCTGGTGCAATACTCTGCAATACCCTGCGCAATACTCTGCAATACCCTGCGCAATACCCTGCAAAATACTCTGCAATACCCTGCGCAATACTCTGCAATACTCTGGCGCAATACTCTGCAATACCCTGCGCAATACTCTGCAATACCCTGGTGCAATACTCTGCAATACCCTGCGCAATACCCTGCAAAATACTCTGCAATACCCTGGTGCAATACTCTGCAATACTCTGGCGCAATACTCTGCAATACCCTGCGCAATACTCTGCAATACCCTGGTGCAATACTCTGCAATACCCTGCGCAATACTCTGCAATACCCTGCGCAATACTCTGCAATACTCTGGTGCAATACTCTGCAATACCCTGGTGCAATACTCTGCAATACCCTGCGCAATACCCTGCAATACCCTGCGCAATACTCTGCAATACCCTGCGCAATACTCTGCAATACTCTGCAATACTCTGGTGCAATACTCTGCAATACCCTGCGCAATACCCTGCGCAATACTCTGCAATACCCTGGTGCAATACTCTGCAATACCCTGCGCAATACTCTGCAATACCCTGCGCAATACCCTGGTGCAATACTCTGCAATACTCTGGTGCAATACTCTGCAATACTCTGGTGCAATACTCTGCAATACCCTGCAAAATACTCTGCAATACCCTGCGCAATACCCTGCAAAATACTCTGCAATACCCTGGTGCAATACTCTGCAATACTCTGGTGCAATACTCTGCAATACCCTGCGCAATACTCTGCAATACCCTGCGCAATACCCTGCAAAATACTCTGCAATACCCTGGTGCAATACTCTGCAATACTCTGGTGCAATACTCTGCAATACCCTGCGCAATACTCTGCAATACCCTGCGCAATACCCTGCAAAATACTCTGCAATACCCTGGTGCAATACTCTGCAATACTCTGGTGCAATACCCTGCAATACCCTGCGCAATACTCTGCAATACTCTGGCGCAATACTCTGCAATACCCTGGTGCAATACTCTGCAATACCCTGCGCAATACTCTGCAATACTCTGGTGCAATACTCTGCAATACCCTGGTGCAATACCCTGCGCAATACTCTGCAATACTCTGCAATACTCTGGTGCAATACTCTGCAATACCCTGCAAAATACTCTGCAATACCCTGGTGCAATACTCTGCAATACCCTGCGCAATACTCTGCAATACCCTGCGCAATACCCTGGTGCAATACTCTGCAATACTCTGGTGCAATACTCTGCAATACTCTGGTGCAATACTCTTCAATACCCTGCAAAATACTCTGCAATACCCTGCGCAATACCCTGCAAAATACTCTGCAATACCCTGGTGCAATACTCTGCAATACTCTGGTGCAATACCCTGCGCAATACTCTGCAATACCCTGCGCAATACCCTGCGCAATACTCTGCAATACCCTGCAATACCCTGCGCAATACTCTGCAATACCCTGCGCAATATTCTGCAATACCCTGCGCAATACTCTGCAATACTCTGCAATACCCTGCGCAATATTCTGCAATACCCTGCGCAATACTCTGCAATACTCTGGTGCAATACTCTGCAATACCCTGCAAAATACTCTGCAATACCCTGCGCAATACCCTGCAAAATACTCTGCAATACCCTGGTGCAATACTCTGCAATACTCTGGTGCAATACTCTGCAATACCCTGCGCAATACTCTGCAATACCCTGCGCAATACCCTGCAAAATACTCTGCAATACCCTGGTGCAATACTCTGCAATACTCTGGTGCAATACTCTGCAATACCCTGCGCAATACTCTGCAATACCCTGCGCAATACCCTGCAAAATACTCTGCAATACCCTGGTGCAATACTCTGCAATACTCTGGTGCAATACTCTGCAATACCCTGGTGCAATACTCTGCAATACTCTGGCGCAATACTCTGCAATACCCTGCGCAATACTCTGCAATACCCTGCGCAATACCCTGCGCAATACTCTGCAATACCCTGGTGCAATACTCTGCAATACTCTGGTGCAATACTCTGCAATACCCTGCGCAATACTCTGCAATACCCTGCGCAATACTCTGCAATACTCTGGTGCAATACTCTGCAATACTCTGCAATACCCTGCGCAATACTCTGCAATACCCTGCGCAATACTCTGCAATACCCTGCGCAATACTCTGCAATACTCTGGTGCAATACTCTGCAATACCCTGGTGCAATACTCTGCAATACCCTGCGCAATACTCTGCAATACCCTGCGCAATACTCTGCAATACCCTGCGCAATTCTCTGCAATACTCTGGTGCAATACTCTGCAATACCCTGGTGCAATACCCTGCGCAATACTCTGCAATACCCTGCGCAATACCCTGCAATACCCTGCGCAATACTCTGCAATACCCTGCGCAATACTCTGCAATACTCTGCAATACTCTGGTGCAATACTCTGCAATACCCTGCGCAATACTCTGCAATACCCTGCGCAATACTCTGCAATACCCTGCGCAATACCCTGGTGCAATACTCTGCAATACTCTGGTGCAATACTCTGCAATACCCTGCGCAATATTCTGCAATACCCTGCGCAATACTCTGCAATACTCTGCAATACCCTGCGCAATATTCTGCAATACCCTGCGCAATACTCTGCAATACCCTGCGCAATACCCTGGTGCAATACTCTGCAATACTCTGGTGCAATACTCTGCAATACCCTGCGCAATACTCTGCAATACCCTGCGCAATACCCTGCAAAATACTCTGCAATACCCTGGTGCAATACTCTGCAATACACTGGTGCAATACTCTGCAATACCCTGCGCAATACTCTGCAATACCCTGCGCAATACTCTGCAATACTCTGGCGCAATACTCTGCAATACCCTGCGCAATACTCTGCAATACCCTGCGCAATACCCTGCGCAATACTCTGCAATACCCTGGTGCAATACTCTGGTGCAATACTCTGCAATACCCTGCGCAATACCCTGCAAAATACTCTGCAATACCCTGGTGCAATACTCTGCAATACTCTGGCGCAATACTCTGCAATACCCTGCGCAATACTCTGCAATACCCTGCGCAATACCCTGCGCAATACTCTGCAATACCCTGGTGCAATACTCTGCAATACTCTGGTGCAATACTCTGCAATACCCTGCGCAATACCCTGCAAAATACTCTGCAATACCCTGGTGCAATACTCTGCAATACTCTGGTGCAATACTCTGCAATACCCTGCGCAATATTCTGCAATACCCTGCGCAATACTCTGCAATACTCTGCAATACCCTGCGCAATATTCTGCAATACCCTGCGCAATACTCTGCAATACCCTGCGCAATACCCTGGTGCAATACTCTGCAATACTCTGGTGCAATACTCTGCAATACCCTGCGCAATACTCTGCAATACCCTGCGCAATACCCTGCAAAATACTCTGCAATACCCTGGTGCAATACTCTGCAATACACTGGTGCAATACTCTGCAATACCCTGCGCAATACTCTGCAATACCCTGCGCAATACCCTGCAAAATACTCTGCAATACCCTGGTGCAATACTCTGCAATACTCTGGTGCAATACTCTGCAATACTCTGGTGCAATACTCTGCAATACCCTGGTGCAATACTCTGCAATACTCTGGCGCAATACTCTGCAATACCCTGCGCAATACTCTGCGCAATACTCTGCAATACCCTGGTGCAATACTCTGCAATACTCTGGTGCAATACTCTGCAATACCCTGCGCAATACTCTGCAATACTCTGGTGCAATACTCTGCAATACCCTGGTGCAATACTCTGCAATACCCTGCGCAATACTCTGCAATACCCTGCGCAATTCTCTGCAATACTCTGGTGCAATACTCTGCAATACCCTGCGCAATACTCTGCAATACCCTGCGCAATACCCTGCAATACCCTGCGCAATACTCTGCAATACCCTGCGCAATACTCTGCAATACTCTGCAATACTCTGGTGCAATACTCTGCAATACCCTGCGCAATACCCTGCAAAATACTCTGCAATACCCTGGTGCAATACTCTGCAATACTCTGGTGCAATACTCTGCAATACCCTGCGCAATACCCTGCAAAATACTCTGCAATACCCTGGTGCAATACTCTGCAATACTCTGGTGCAATACTCTGCAATACCCTGCACAATACCCTGCAAAATACTCTGCAATACCCTGGTGCAATACTCTGCAATACTCTGGTGCAATACTCTGCAATACCCTGCGCAATACCCTGCAAAATACTCTGCAATACCCTGGTGCAATACTCTGCAATACTCTGGTGCAATACTCTGCAATACCCTGCGCAATACCCTGCAAAATACTCTGCAATACCCTGGTGCAATACTCTGCAATACTCTGGTGCAATACTCTGCAATACCCTGCGCAATATTCTGCAATACCCTGCGCAATACTCTGCAATACTCTGCAATACCCTGCGCAATACTCTGCAATACCCTGCGCAATACTCTGCAATACCCTGCGCAATACCCTGGTGCAATACTCTGCAATACTCTGGTGCAATACTCTGCAATACCCTGCGCAATACTCTGCAATACCCTGCGCAATACCCTGCAAAATACTCTGCAATACCCTGGTGCAATACTCTGCAATACACTGGTGCAATACTCTGCAATACCCTGCGCAATACTCTGCAATACCCTGCGCAATACCCTGCGCAATACTCTGCAATACCCTGCGCAATACTCTGCAATACCCTGGTGCAATACTCTGCAATACTCTGGTGCAATACTCTGCAATACCCTGCGCAATACCCTGCAAAATACTCTGCAATACCCTGGTGCAATACTCTGCAATACCCTGCGCAATACTCTGCAATACCCTGCGCAATACTCTGCAATACCCTGCGCAATACCCTGGTGCAATACTCTGCAATACTCTGGTGCAATACTCTGCAATACCCTGCAAAATACTCTGCAATACCCTGCGCAATACCCTGCAAAATACTCTGCAATACCCTGGTGCAATACTCTGCAATACTCTGGTGCAATACCCTGCGCAATACTCTGCAATACCCTGCGCAATACCCTGCGCAATACTCTGCAATACCCTGCAATACCCTGCGCAATACTCTGCAATACCCTGCGCAATATTCTGCAATACCCTGCGCAATACTCTGCAATACTCTGCGCAATACCCTGGTGCAATACTCTGCAATACTCTGGTGCAATACTCTGCAATACCCTGCAAAATACTCTGCAATACCCTGCACAATACCCTGCAAAATACTCTGCAATACCCTGGTGCAATACTCTGCAATACTCTGGTGCAATACTCTGCAATACCCTGCGCAATACTCTGCAATACCCTGCGCAATACCCTGCAAAATACTCTGCAATACCCTGGTGCAATACTCTGCAATACTCTGGTGCAATACTCTGCAATACCCTGGTGCAATACTCTGCAATACCCTGCGCAATACTCTGCAATACCCTGCGCAATACTCTGCAATACTCTGGTGCAATACTCTGCAATACCCTGCGCAATACTCTGCAATACCCTGCGCAATTCTCTGCAATACTCTGGTGCAATACTCTGCAATACCCTGGTGCAATACCCTGCGCAATACTCTGCAATACCCTGCGCAATACCCTGCAATACCATGCGCAATACTCTGCAATACCCTGCGCAATACTCTGCAATACTCTGCAATACTCTGGTGCAATACTCTGCAATACCCTGCGCAATACCCTGCAAAATACTCTGCAATACCCTGCGCAATACTCTGCAATACTCTGCAATACCCTGCGCAATACCCTGGTGCAATACTCTGCAATACTCTGGTGCAATACTCTGCAATACTCTGGTGCAATACTCTGCAATACCCTGCAAAATACTCTGCAATACCCTGCGCAATACTCTGCAATACCCTGCGCAATACCCTGCGCAATACCCTGCAAAATACTCTGCAATACCCTGGTGCAATACTCTGCAATACTCTGGTGCAATACCCTGCGCAATACTCTGCAATACCCTGCGCAATACTCTGCAATACCCTGCAATACCCTGCGCAATACTCTGCAATACCCTGCGCAATATTCTGCAATACCCTGCGCAATACTCTGCAATACCCTGCGCAATATTCTGCAATACCCTGCGCAATACCCTGCAAAATACTCTGCAATACCCTGGTGCAATACTCTGCAATACTCTGGTGCAATACTCTGCAATACCCTGCGCAATACTCTGCAATACCCTGCGCAATACCCTGCAAAATACTCTGCAATACCCTGCGCAATACTCTGCAATACCCTGCGCAATACTCTGCAATACTCTGGCGCAATACTCTGCAATACCCTGCGCAATACTCTGCAATACCCTGGTGCAATACTCTGCAATACCCTGCGCAATACTCTGCAATACCCTGCGCAATACTCTGCAATACTCTGGTGCAATACTCTGCAATACCCTGGTGCAATACTCTGCAATACCCTGCGCAATACCCTGCAATACCCTGCGCAATACTCTGCAATACCCTGCGCAATACTCTGCAATACTCTGCAATACTCTGGTGCAATACTCTGCAATACCCTGCGCAATACCCTGCGCAATACTCTGCAATACCCTGGTGCAATACTCTGCAATACCCTGCGCAATACTCTGCAATACCCTGCGCAATACCCTGGTGCAATACTCTGCAATACTCTGGTGCAATACTCTGCAATACTCTGGTGCAATACTCTGCAATACCCTGCAAAATACTCTGCAATACCCTGCGCAATACCCTGCAAAATACTCTGCAATACCCTGGTGCAATACTCTGCAATACTCTGGTGCAATACTCTGCAATACCCTGCGCAATACTCTGCAATACCCTGCGCAATACCCTGCAAAATACTCTGCAATACCCTGGTGCAATACTCTGCAATACTCTGGTGCAATACTCTGCAATACCCTGCGCAATACTCTGCAATACCCTGCGCAATACCCTGCAAAATACTCTGCAATACCCTGGTGCAATACTCTGCAATACTCTGGTGCAATACCCTGCAATACCCTGCGCAATACTCTGCAATACTCTGGCGCAATACTCTGCAATACCCTGGTGCAATACTCTGCAATACCCTGCGCAATACTCTGCAATACTCTGGTGCAATACTCTGCAATACCCTGGTGCAATACCCTGCGCAATACTCTGCAATACTCTGCAATACTCTGGTGCAATACTCTGCAATACCCTGCAAAATACTCTGCAATACCCTGGTGCAATACTCTGCAATACCCTGCGCAATACTCTGCAATACCCTGCGCAATACCCTGGTGCAATACTCTGCAATACTCTGGTGCAATACTCTGCAATACTCTGGTGCAATACTCTTCAATACCCTGCAAAATACTCTGCAATACCCTGCGCAATACCCTGCAAAATACTCTGCAATACCCTGGTGCAATACTCTGCAATACTCTGGTGCAATACCCTGCGCAATACTCTGCAATACCCTGCGCAATACCCTGCGCAATACTCTGCAATACCCTGCAATACCCTGCGCAATACTCTGCAATACCCTGCGCAATATTCTGCAATACCCTGCGCAATACTCTGCAATACTCTGCAATACCCTGCGCAATATTCTGCAATACCCTGCGCAATACTCTGCAATACTCTGGTGCAATACTCTGCAATACCCTGCAAAATAATCTGCAATACCCTGCGCAATACCCTGCAAAATACTCTGCAATACCCTGGTGCAATACTCTGCAATACTCTGGTGCAATACTCTGCAATACCCTGCGCAATACTCTGCAATACCCTGCGCAATACCCTGCAAAATACTCTGCAATACCCTGGTGCAATACTCTGCAATACTCTGGTGCAATACTCTGCAATACCCTGCGCAATACTCTGCAATACCCTGCGCAATACCCTGCAAAATACTCTGCAATACCCTGGTGCAATACTCTGCAATACTCTGGTGCAATACTCTGCAATACCCTGGTGCAATACTCTGCAATACTCTGGCGCAATACTCTGCAATACCCTGCGCAATACTCTGCAATACCCTGCGCAATACCCTGCGCAATACTCTGCAATACCCTGGTGCAATACTCTGCAATACTCTGGTGCAATACTCTGCAATACCCTGCGCAATACTCTGCAATACCCTGCGCAATACTCTGCAATACTCTGGTGCAATACTCTGCAATACTCTGCAATACCCTGCGCAATACTCTGCAATACCCTGCGCAATACTCTGCAATACCCTGCGCAATACTCTGCAATACTCTGGTGCAATACTCTGCAATACCCTGGTGCAATACTCTGCAATACCCTGCGCAATACTCTGCAATACCCTGCGCAATACTCTGCAATACCCTGCGCAATTCTCTGCAATACTCTGGTGCAATACTCTGCAATACCCTGGTGCAATACCCTGCGCAATACTCTGCAATACCCTGCGCAATACCCTGCAATACCCTGCGCAATACTCTGCAATACCCTGCGCAATACTCTGCAATACTCTGCAATACTCTGGTGCAATACTCTGCAATACCCTGCGCAATACCCTGCAAAATACTCTGCAATACCCTGGTGCAATACTCTGCAATACCCTGCGCAATACTCTGCAATACCCTGCGCAATACCCTGGTGCAATACTCTGCAATACTCTGGTGCAATACTCTGCAATACCCTGCGCAATATTCTGCAATACCCTGCGCAATACTCTGCAATACTCTGCAATACCCTGCGCAATATTCTGCAATACCCTGCGCAATACTCTGCAATACCCTGCGCAATACCCTGGTGCAATACTCTGCAATACTCTGGTGCAATACTCTGCAATACCCTGCGCAATACTCTGCAATACCCTGCGCAATACCCTGCAAAATACTCTGCAATACCCTGGTGCAATACTCTGCAATACACTGGTGCAATACTCTGCAATACCCTGCGCAATACTCTGCAATACCCTGCGCAATACTCTGCAATACTCTGGCGCAATACTCTGCAATACCCTGCGCAATACTCTGCAATACCCTGCGCAATACCCTGCGCAATACTCTGCAATACCCTGGTGCAATACTCTGGTGCAATACTCTGCAATACCCTGCGCAATACCCTGCAAAATACTCTGCAATACCCTGGTGCAATACTCTGCAATACTCTGGCGCAATACTCTGCAATACCCTGCGCAATACTCTGCAATACCCTGCGCAATACCCTGCGCAATACTCTGCAATACCCTGGTGCAATACTCTGCAATACTCTGGTGCAATACTCTGCAATACCCTGCGCAATACCCTGCAAAATACTCTGCAATACCCTGGTGCAATACTCTGCAATACTCTGGTGCAATACTCTGCAATACCCTGCGCAATATTCTGCAATACCCTGCGCAATACTCTGCAATACTCTGCAATACCCTGCGCAATATTCTGCAATACCCTGCGCAATACTCTGCAATACCCTGCGCAATACCCTGGTGCAATACTCTGCAATACTCTGGTGCAATACTCTGCAATACCCTGCGCAATACTCTGCAATACCCTGCGCAATACCCTGCAAAATACTCTGCAATACCCTGGTGCAATACTCTGCAATACACTGGTGCAATACTCTGCAATACCCTGCGCAATACTCTGCAATACCCTGCGCAATACCCTGCAAAATACTCTGCAATACCCTGGTGCAATACTCTGCAATACTCTGGTGCAATACTCTGCAATACTCTGGTGCAATACTCTGCAATACCCTGGTGCAATACTCTGCAATACTCTGGCGCAATACTCTGCAATACCCTGCGCAATACTCTGCGCAATACTCTGCAATACCCTGGTGCAATACTCTGCAATACTCTGGTGCAATACTCTGCAATACCCTGCGCAATACTCTGCAATACTCTGGTGCAATACTCTGCAATACCCTGGTGCAATACTCTGCAATACCCTGCGCAATACTCTGCAATACCCTGCGCAATTCTCTGCAATACTCTGGTGCAATACTCTGCAATACCCTGCGCAATACTCTGCAATACCCTGCGCAATACCCTGCAATACCCTGCGCAATACTCTGCAATACCCTGCGCAATACTCTGCAATACTCTGCAATACTCTGGTGCAATACTCTGCAATACCCTGCGCAATACCCTGCAAAATACTCTGCAATACCCTGGTGCAATACTCTGCAATACTCTGGTGCAATACTCTGCAATACCCTGCGCAATACCCTGCAAAATACTCTGCAATACCCTGGTGCAATACTCTGCAATACTCTGGTGCAATACTCTGCAATACCCTGCGCAATACCCTGCAAAATACTCTGCAATACCCTGGTGCAATACTCTGCAATACTCTGGTGCAATACTCTGCAATACCCTGCGCAATACCCTGCAAAATACTCTGCAATACCCTGGTGCAATACTCTGCAATACTCTGGTGCAATACTCTGCAATACCCTGCGCAATACCCTGCAAAATACTCTGCAATACCCTGGTGCAATACTCTGCAATACTCTGGTGCAATACTCTGCAATACCCTGCGCAATATTCTGCAATACCCTGCGCAATACTCTGCAATACTCTGCAATACCCTGCGCAATACTCTGCAATACCCTGCGCAATACTCTGCAATACCCTGCGCAATACCCTGGTGCAATACTCTGCAATACTCTGGTGCAATACTCTGCAATACCCTGCGCAATACTCTGCAATACCCTGCGCAATACCCTGCAAAATACTCTGCAATACCCTGGTGCAATACTCTGCAATACACTGGTGCAATACTCTGCAATACCCTGCGCAATACTCTGCAATACCCTGCGCAATACCCTGCGCAATACTCTGCAATACCCTGCGCAATACTCTGCAATACCCTGGTGCAATACTCTGCAATACTCTGGTGCAATACTCTGCAATACACTGCGCAATACCCTGCAAAATACTCTGCAATACCCTGGTGCAATACTCTGCAATACCCTGCGCAATACTCTGCAATACCCTGCGCAATACTCTGCAATACCCTGCGCAATACCCTGGTGCAATACTCTGCAATACTCTGGTGCAATACTCTGCAATACCCTGCAAAATACTCTGCAATACCCTGCGCAATACCCTGCAAAATACTCTGCAATACCCTGGTGCAATACTCTGCAATACTCTGGTGCAATACCCTGCGCAATACTCTGCAATACCCTGCGCAATACCCTGCGCAATACTCTGCAATACCCTGCAATACCCTGCGCAATACTCTGCAATACCCTGCGCAATATTCTGCAATACCCTGCGCAATACTCTGCAATACTCTGCGCAATACCCTGGTGCAATACTCTGCAATACTCTGGTGCAATACTCTGCAATACCCTGCAAAATACTCTGCAATACCCTGCACAATACCCTGCAAAATACTCTGCAATACCCTGGTGCAATACTCTGCAATACTCTGGTGCAATACTCTGCAATACCCTGCGCAATACTCTGCAATACCCTGCGCAATACCCTGCAAAATACTCTGCAATACCCTGGTGCAATACTCTGCAATACTCTGGTGCAATACTCTGCAATACCCTGGTGCAATACTCTGCAATACCCTGCGCAATACTCTGCAATACCCTGCGCAATACTCTGCAATACTCTGGTGCAATACTCTGCAATACCCTGGTGCAATACCCTGCGCAATACTCTGCAATACCCTGCGCAATACCCTGCAATACCCTGCGCAATACTCTGCAATACCCTGCGCAATACTCTGCAATACTCTGCAATACTCTGGTGCAATACTCTGCAATACCCTGCGCAATACCCTGCAAAATACTCTGCAATACCCTGGTGCAATACTCTGCAATACCCTGCGCAATACTCTGCAATACCCTGCGCAATACCCTGGTGCAATACTCTGCAATACTCTGGTGCAATACTCTGCAATACTCTGGTGCAATACTCTGCAATACCCTGCAAAATACTCTGCAATACCCTGCGCAATACCCTGCAAAATACTCTGCAATACCCTGGTGCAATACTCTGCAATACTCTGGTGCAATACTCTGCAATACCCTGCGCAATACTCTGCAATACCCTGCGCAATACCCTGCAAAATACTCTGCAATACCCTGGTGCAATACTCTGCAATACTCTGGTGCAATACTCTGCAATACCCTGCAATACCCTGCGCAATACTCTGCAATACCCTGGTGCAATACTCTGCAATACCCTGGTGCAATACTCTGCAATACCCTGCGCAATACTCTGCAATACCCTGCGCAATTCTCTGCAATACTCTGGTGCAATACTCTGCAATACCCTGGTGCAATACCCTGTGCAATACTCTGCAATACCCTGCGCAATACCCTGCAATACCCTGCGCAATACTCTGCAATACCCTGCGCAATACTCTGCAATACTCTGCAATACTCTGGTGCAATACTCTGCAATACCCTGCGCAATACCCTGCAAAATACTCTGCAATACCCTGGTGCAATACTCTGCAATACCCTGCGCAATACTCTGCAATACCCTGCGCAATACCCTGGTGCAATACTCTGCAATACTCTGCAATACTCTGGTGCAATACTCTGCAATACTCTGGTGCAATACTCTGCAATACCCTGCGCAATATTCTGCAATACCCTGCGCAATACTCTGCAATACCCTGCGCAATATTCTGCAATACCCTGCGCAATACTCTGCAATACCCTGCGCAATACCCTGGTGCAATACTCTGCAATACTCTGGTGCAATACTCTGCAATACCCTGCAAAATACTCTGCAATACCCTGCGCAATACCCTGCAAAATACTCTGCAATACCCTGGTGCAATACTCTGCAATACTCTGGTGCAATACTCTGCAATACCCTGCGCAATACTCTGCAATACCCTGCGCAATACCCTGCAAAATACTCTGCAATACCCTGGTGCAATACTCTGCAATACTCTGGTGCAATACTCTGCAATACCCTGGTGCAATACCCTGCGCAATACTCTGCAATACTCTGCAATACTCTGGTGCAATACCCTGCGCAATACTCTGCAATACCCTGCGCAATACTCTGCAATACTCTGGTGCAATACTCTGCAATACCCTGGTGCAATACCCTGCGCAATACTCTGCAATACCCTGCGCAATACTCTGCAATACCCTGCGCAATACTCTGCAATACCCTGCGCAATACTCTGCAATACTCTGGTGCAATACTCTGCAATACCCTGGTGCAATACTCTGCAATACTTTGCAATACCCTGCGCAATACTCTGCAATACCCTGCGCAATACTCTGCAATACTCTGGTGCAATACTCTGCAATACCCTGGTGCAATACCCTGCAATACCCTGCGCAATACTCTGCAATACCCTGCGCAATACTCTGCAATACCCTGCGCAATACTCTGCAATACTCTGGTGCAATACTCTGCAATACCCTGGTGCAATACTCTGCAATACCCTGCGCAATACTCTGCAATACCCTGCGCAATTCTCTGCAATACTCTGGTGCAATACTCTGCAATACCCTGGTGCAATACCCTGCGCAATACTCTGCAATACCCTGCGCAATACCCTGCAATACCCTGCGCAATACTCTGCAATACCCTGCGCAATACTCTGCAATACTCTGCAATACTCTGGTGCAATACTCTGCAATACCCTGCGCAATACCCTGCAAAATACTCTGCAATACCCTGCGCAATACTCTGCAATACTCTGCAATACCCTGCGCAATACCCTGGTGCAATACTCTGCAATACTCTGGTGCAATACTCTGCAATACTCTGGTGCAATACTCTGCAATACCCTGCAAAATACTCTGCAATACCCTGCGCAATACTCTGCAATACCCTGCGCAATACCCTGTGCAATACCCTGCAAAATACTCTGCAATACCCTGGTGCAATACTCTGCAATACTCTGGTGCAATACCCTGCGCAATACTCTGCAATACCCTGCGCAATACTCTGCAATACCCTGCAATACCCTGCGCAATACTCTGCAATACCCTGCGCAATATTCTGCAATACCCTGCGCAATACTCTGCAATACCCTGCGCAATATTCTGCAATACCCTGCGCAATACCCTGCAAAATACTCTGCAATACCCTGGTGCAATACTCTGCAATACCCTGCGCAATACTCTGCAATACCCTGCGCAATACCCTGCAAAATACTCTGCAATACCCTGGTGCAATACTCTGCAATACACTGGTGCAATACTCTGCAATACCCTGCGCAATACTCTGCAATACCCTGCGCAATACTCTGCAATACTCTGGCGCAATACTCTGCAATACCCTGCGCAATACCCTGCGCAATACTCTGCAATACCCTGGTGCAATACTCTGCAATACCCTGCGCAATACTCTGCAATACCCTGCGCAATACTCTGCAATACTCTGGTGCAATACTCTGCAATACCCTGGTGCAATACTCTGCAATACCCTGCGCAATACCCTGCAATACCCTGCGCAATACCCTGGTGCAATACTCTGCAATACTCTGGTGCAATACTCTGCAATACTCTGGTGCAATACTCTGCAATACCCTGCAAAATACTCTGCAATACCCTGCGCAATACCCTGCAAAATACTCTGCAATACCCTGGTGCAATACTCTGCAATACTCTGGTGCAATACTCTGCAATACCCTGCGCAATACTCTGCAATACCCTGCGCAATACCCTGCAAAATACTCTGCAATACCCTGGTGCAATACTCTGCAATACTCTGGTGCAATACTCTGCAATACCCTGCGCAATACTCTGCAATACCCTGCGCAATACCCTGCAAAATACTCTGCAATACCCTGGTGCAATACTCTGCAATACTCTGGTGCAATACCCTGCAATACCCTGCGCAATACTCTGCAATACTCTGGCGCAATACTCTGCAATACCCTGGTGCAATACTCTGCAATACCCTGCGCAATAATCTGCAATACTCTGGTGCAATACTCTGCAATACCCTGGTGCAATACCCTGCGCAATACTCTGCAATACTCTGCAATACTCTGGTGCAATACTCTGCAATACCCTGCAAAATACTCTGCAATACCCTGGTGCAATACTCTGCAATACCCTGCGCAATACTCTGCAATACCCTGCGCAATACCCTGGTGCAATACTCTGCAATACTCTGGTGCAATACTCTGCAATACTCTGGTGCAATACTCTTCAATACCCTGCAAAATACTCTGCAATACCCTGCGCAATACCCTGCAAAATACTCTGCAATACCCTGGTGCAATACTCTGCAATACTCTGGTGCAATACCCTGCGCAATACTCTGCAATACCCTGCGCAATACCCTGCGCAATACTCTGCAATACCCTGCAATACCCTGCGCAATACTCTGCAATACCCTGCGCAATATTCTGCAATACCCTGCGCAATACTCTGCAATACTCTGCAATACCCTGCGCAATATTCTGCAATACCCTGCGCAATACTCTGCAATACTCTGGTGCAATACTCTGCAATACCCTGCAAAATACTCTGCAATACCCTGCGCAATACCCTGCAAAATACTCTGCAATACCCTGGTGCAATACTCTGCAATACTCTGGTGCAATACTCTGCAATACCCTGCGCAATACTCTGCAATACCATGCGCAATACCCTGCAAAATACTCTGCAATACCCTGGTGCAATACTCTGCAATACTCTGGTGCAATACTCTGCAATACCCTGCGCAATACTCTGCAATACCCTGCGAAATACTCTGCAATACCCTGGTGCAATACTCTGCAATACTCTGGTGCAATACTCTGCAATACCCTGGTGCAATACTCTGCAATACTCTGGCGCAATACTCTGCAATACCCTGCGCAATACTCTGCAATACCCTGCGCAATACCCTGCGCAATACTCTGCAATACCCTGGTGCAATACTCTGCAATACTCTGGTGCAATACTCTGCAATACCCTGCGCAATACTCTGCAATACCCTGCGCAATACTCTGCAATACTCTGGTGCAATACTCTGCAATACTCTGCAATACCCTGCGCAATACTCTGCAATACCCTGCGCAATACTCTGCAATACTCTGGTGCAATACTCTGCAATACCCTGGTGCAATACTCTGCAATACCCTGCGCAATACTCTGCAATACCCTGCGCAATACTCTGCAATACCCTGCGCAATTCTCTGCAATACTCTGGTGCAATACTCTGCAATACCCTGGTGCAATACCCTGCGCAATACTCTGCAATACCCTGCGCAATACCCTGCAATACCCTGCGCAATACTCTGCAATACCCTGCGCAATACTCTGCAATACTCTGCAATACTCTGGTGCAATACTCTGCAATACCCTGCGCAATACCCTGCAAAATACTCTGCAATACCCTGGTGCAATACTCTGCAATACCCTGCGCAATACTCTGCAATACCCTGCGCAATACCCTGGTGCAATACTCTGCAATACTCTGGTGAAATACTCTGCAATACCCTGCGCAATATTCTGCAATACCCTGCGCAATACTCTGCAATACTCTGCGCAATATTCTGCAATACCCTGCGCAATACTCTGCAATACCCTGCGCAATACCCTGGTGCAATACTCTGCAATACTCTGGTGCAATACTCTGCAATACCCTGCGCAATACTCTGCAATACCCTGCGCAATACCCTGCAAAATACTCTGCAATACCCTGGTGCAATACTCTGCAATACACTGGTGCAATACTCTGCAATACCCTGCGCAATACTCTGCAATACCCTGCGCAATACTCTGCAATACTCTGGCGCAATACTCTGCAATACCCTGCGCAATACTCTGCAATACCCTGCGCAATACCCTGCGCAATACTCTGCAATACCCTGGTGCAATACTCTGGTGCAATACTCTGCAATACCCTGCGCAATACCCTGCAAAATACTCTGCAATACCCTGGTGCAATACTCTGCAATACTCTGGTGCAATACTCTGCAATACCCTGCGCAATATTCTGCAATACCCTGCGCAATACTCTGCAATACTCTGCAATACCCTGCGCAATATTCTGCAATACCCTGCGCAATACTCTGCAATACCCTGCGCAATACCCTGGTGCAATACTCTGCAATACTCTGGTGCAATACTCTGCAATACCCTGCGCAATACTCTGCAATACCCTGCGCAATACCCTGCAAAATACTCTGCAATACCCTGGTGCAATACTCTGCAATACACTGGTGCAATACTCTGCAATACCCTGCGCAATACTCTGCAATACCCTGCGCAATACTCTGCAATACCCTGGTGCAATACTCTGCAATACTCTGGTGCAATACTCTGCAATACCCTGCGCAATACCCTGCAAAATACTCTGCAATACCCTGGTGCAATACTCTGCAATACCCTGCGCAATACTCTGCAATACCCTGCGCAATACTCTGCAATACCCTGCGCAATACCCTGGTGCAATACTCTGCAATACTCTGGTGCAATACTCTGCAATACCCTGCAAAATACTCTGCAATACCCTGCGCAATACCCTGCAAAATACTCTGCAATACCCTGGTGCAATACTCTGCAATACTCTGGTGCAATACCCTGCGCAATACTCTGCAATACCCTGCGCAATACCCTGCGCAATACTCTGCAATACCCTGCAATACCCTGCGCAATACTCTGCAATACCCTGCGCAATATTCTGCAATACCCTGCGCAATACTCTGCAATACTCTGCGCAATACCCTGGTGCAATACTCTGCAATACTCTGGTGCAATACTCTGCAATACCCTGCAAAATACTCTGCAATACCCTGCGCAATACCCTGCAAAATACTCTGCAATACCCTGGTGCAATACTCTGCAATACTCTGGTGCAATACTCTGCAATACCCTGCGCAATACTCTGCAATACCCTGCGCAATACCCTGCAAAATACTCTGCAATACCCTGGTGCAATACTCTGGTGCAATACTCTGCAATACCCTGGTGCAATACTCTGCAATACCCTGCGCAATACTCTGCAATACCCTGCGCAATACTCTGCAATACTCTGGTGCAATACTCTGCAATACCCTGGTGCAATACCCTGCGCAATACTCTGCAATACCCTGCGCAATACCCTGCAATACCCTGCGCAATACTCTGCAATACCCTGCGCAATACTCTGCAATACTCTGCAATACTCTGGTGCAATACTCTGCAATACCCTGCGCAATACCCTGCAAAATACTCTGCAATACCCTGGTGCAATACTCTGCAATACCCTGCGCAATACTCTGCAATACCCTGCGCAATACCCTGGTGCAATACTCTGCAATACTCTGGTGCAATACTCTGCAATACTCTGGTGCAATACTCTGCAATACCCTGCAAAATACTCTGCAATACCCTGCGCAATACCCTGCAAAATACTCTGCAATACCCTGGTGCAATACTCTGCAATACTCTGGTGCAATACTCTGCAATACCCTGCGCAATACTCTGCAATACCCTGCGCAATACCCTGCAAAATACTCTGCAATACCCTGGTGCAATACTCTGCAATACTCTGGTGCAATACTCTGCAATACCCTGCAATACCCTGCGCAATACTCTGCAATACCCTGGTGCAATACTCTGCAATACCCTGGTGCAATACTCTGCAATACCCTGCGCAATACTCTGCAATACCCTGCGCAATTCTCTGCAATACTCTGGTGCAATACTCTGCAATACCCTGGTGCAATACCCTGCGCAATACTCTGCAATACCCTGCGCAATACCCTGCAATACCCTGCGCAATACTCTGCAATACCCTGCGCAATACTCTGCAATACTCTGCAATACTCTGGTGCAATACTCTGCAATACCCTGCGCAATACCCTGCAAAATACTCTGCAATACCCTGGTGCAATACTCTGCAATACCCTGCGCAATACTCTGCAATACCCTGCGCAATACCCTGGTGCAATACTCTGCAATACTCTGCAATACTCTGGTGCAATACTCTGCAATACTCTGGTGCAATACTCTGCAATACCCTGCGCAATATTCTGCAATACCCTGCGCAATACTCTGCAATACCCTGCGCAATATTCTGCAATACCCTGCGCAATACTCTGCAATACCCTGCGCAATACTCTGCAATACCCTGGTGCAATACTCTGCAATACCCTGCAAAATACTCTGCAATACCCTGCGCAATACCCTGCAAAATACTCTGCAATACCCTGGTGCAATACTCTGCAATACTCTGGTGCAATACTCTGCAATACCCTGCGCAATACTCTGCAATACCCTGCGCAATACCCTGCAAAATACTCTGCAATACCCTGGTGCAATACTCTGCAATACACTGGTGCAATACTCTGCAATACCCTGCGCAATACTCTGCAATACCCTGCGCAATACTCTGCAATACTCTGGCGCAATACTCTGCAATACCCTGCGCAATACTCTGCAATACCCTGCGCAATACCCTGCGCAATACTCTGCAATACCCTGGTGCAATACTCTGCAATACTCTGGTGCAATACCCTGCGCAATACTCTGCAATACCCTGCGCAATACTCTGCAATACTCTGGTGCAATACTCTGCAATACCCTGGTGCAATACCCTGCGCAATACTCTGCAATACCCTGCGCAATACTCTGCAATACCCTGCGCAATACTCTGCAATACCCTGCGCAATACTCTGCAATACTCTGGTGCAATACTCTGCAATACCCTGGTGCAATACTCTGCAATACTCTGCAATACCCTGCGCAATACTCTGCAATACCCTGCGCAATACTCTGCAATACTCTGGTGCAATACTCTGCAATACCCTGGTGCAATACCCTGCGCAATACTCTGCAATACCCTGCGCAATACTCTGCAATACCCTGCACAATACTCTGCAATACTCTGGTGCAATACTCTGCAATACCCTGGTGCAATACTCTGCAATACCCTGCGCAATACTCTGCAATACCCTGCGCAATTCTCTGCAATACTCTGGTGCAATACTCTGCAATACCCTGGTGCAATACCCTGCGCAATACTCTGCAATACCCTGCGCAATACCCTGCAATACCCTGCGCAATACTCTGCAATACCCTGCGCAATACTCTGCAATACTCTGCAATACTCTGGTGCAATACTCTGCAATACCCTGCGCAATACCCTGCAAAATACTCTGCAATACCCTGCGCAATACTCTGCAATACTCTGCAATACCCTGCGCAATACCCTGGTGCAATACTCTGCAATACTCTGGTGCAATACTCTGCAATACTCTGGTGCAATACTCTGCAATACCCTGCAAAATACTCTGCAATACCCTGCGCAATACTCTGCAATACCCTGCGCAATACCCTGCGCAATACCCTGCAAAATACTCTGCAATACCCTGGTGCAATACTCTGCAATACTCTGGTGCAATACCCTGCGCAATACTCTGCAATACCCTGCGCAATACTCTGCAATACCCTGCAATACCCTGCGCAATACTCTGCAATACCCTGCGCAATATTCTGCAATACCCTGCGCAATACTCTGCAATACCCTGCGCAATATTCTGCAATACCCTGCGCAATACCCTGCAAAATACTCTGCAATACCCTGGTGCAATACTCTGCAATACTCTGGTGCAATACTCTGCAATACCCTGCGCAATACTCTGCAATACCCTGCGCAATACCCTGCAAAATACTCTGCAATACCCTGGTGCAATACTCTGCAATACACTGGTGCAATACTCTGCAATACCCTGCGCAATACTCTGCAATACCCTGCGCAATACTCTGCAATACTCTGGCGCAATACTCTGCAATACCCTGCGCAATACCCTGCGCAATACTCTGCAATACCCTGGTGCAATACTCTGCAATACCCTGCGCAATACTCTGCAATACCCTGCGCAATACTCTGCAATACTCTGGTGCAATACTCTGCAATACCCTGGTGCAATACTCTGCAATACCCTGCGCAATACCCTGCAATACCCTGCGCAATACTCTGCAATACCCTGCGCAATACTCTGCAATACTCTGCAATACTCTGGTGCAATACTCTGCAATACCCTGCGCAATACCCTGCGCAATACTCTGCAATACCCTGGTGCAATACTCTGCAATACCCTGCGCAATACTCTGCAATACCCTGCGCAATACCCTGGTGCAATACTCTGCAATACTCTGGTGCAATACTCTGCAATACTCTGGTGCAATACTCTGCAATACCCTGCAAAATACTCTGCAATACCCTGCGCAATACCCTGCAAAATACTCTGCAATACCCTGGTGCAATACTCTGCAATACTCTGGTGCAATACTCTGCAATACCCTGCGCAATACTCTGCAATACCCTGCGCAATACCCTGCAAAATACTCTGCAATACCCTGGTGCAATACTCTGCAATACTCTGGTGCAATACTCTGCAATACTCTGGTGCAATACTCTGCAATACCCTGGTGCAATACTCTGCAATACTCTGGCGCAATACTCTGCAATACCCTGCGCAATACTCTGCGCAATACTCTGCAATACCCTGGTGCAATACTCTGCAATACTCTGGTGCAATACTCTGCAATACCCTGCGCAATACTCTGCAATACTCTGGTGCAATACTCTGCAATACCCTGGTGCAATACTCTGCAATACCCTGCGCAATACTCTGCAATACCCTGCGCAATTCTCTGCAATACTCTGGTGCAATACTCTGCAATACCCTGCGCAATACTCTGCAATACCCTGCGCAATACCCTGCAATACCCTGCGCAATACTCTGCAATACCCTGCGCAATACTCTGCAATACTCTGCAATACTCTGGTGCAATACTCTGCAATACCCTGCGCAATACCCTGCAAAATACTCTGCAATACCCTGGTGCAATACTCTGCAATACTCTGGTGCAATACTCTGCAATACCCTGCGCAATACCCTGCAAAATACTCTGCAATACCCTGGTGCAATACTCTGCAATACTCTGGTGCAATACTCTGCAATACCCTGCGCAATACCCTGCAAAATACTCTGCAATACCCTGGTGCAATACTCTGCAATACTCTGGTGCAATACTCTGCAATACCCTGCGCAATATTCTGCAATACCCTGCGCAATACTCTGCAATACTCTGCAATACCCTGCGCAATATTCTGCAATACCCTGCGCAATACTCTGCAATACCCTGCGCAATACCCTGGTGCAATACTCTGCAATACTCTGGTGCAATACTCTGCAATACCCTGCGCAATACTCTGCAATACCCTGCGCAATACCCTGCAAAATACTCTGCAATACCCTGGTGCAATACTCTGCAATACACTGGTGCAATACTCTGCAATACCCTGCGCAATACTCTGCAATACCCTGCGCAATACCCTGCGCAATACTCTGCAATACCCTGGTGCAATACTCTGCAATACTCTGGTGCAATACTCTGCAATACCCTGCGCAATACCCTGCAAAATACTCTGCAATACCCTGGTGCAATACTCTGCAATACCCTGCGCAATACTCTGCAATACCCTGCGCAATACTCTGCAATACCCTGCGCAATACCCTGGTGCAATACTCTGCAATACTCTGGTGCAATACTCTGCAATACCCTGCAAAATACTCTGCAATACCCTGCGCAATACCCTGCAAAATACTCTGCAATACCCTGGTGCAATACTCTGCAATACTCTGGTGCAATACTCTGCAATACCCTGCGCAATACTCTGCAATACCCTGCGCAATACCCTGCAAAATACTCTGCAATACCCTGGTGCAATACTCTGCAATACTCTGGTGCAATACTCTGCAATACCCTGGTGCAATACTCTGCAATACCCTGCGCAATACTCTGCAATACCCTGCACAATACTCTGCAATACTCTGGTGCAATACTCTGCAATACCCTGGTGCAATACCCTGCGCAATACTCTGCAATACCCTGCGCAATACCCTGCAATACCCTGCGCAATACTCTGCAATACCCTGCGCAATACTCTGCAATACTCTGCAATACTCTGGTGCAATACTCTGCAATACCCTGCGCAATACCCTGCAAAATACTCTGCAATACCCTGGTGCAATACTCTGCAATACCCTGCGCAATACTCTGCAATACCCTGCGCAATACCCTGGTGCAATACTCTGCAATACTCTGGTGCAATACTCTGCAATACTCTGGTGCAATACTCTGCAATACCCTGCAAAATACTCTGCAATACCCTGCGCAATACCCTGCAAAATACTCTGCAATACCCTGGTGCAATACTCTGCAATACTCTGGTGCAATACTCTGCAATACCCTGCGCAATACTCTGCAATACCCTGCGCAATACCCTGCAAAATACTCTGCAATACCCTGGTGCAATACTCTGCAATACACTGGTGCAATACTCTGCAATACCCTGCGCAATACTCTGCAATACCCTGCGCAATACTCTGCAATACTCTGGCGCAATACTCTGCAATACCCTGCGCAATACTCTGCAATACCCTGCGCAATACCCTGCGCAATACTCTGCAATACCCTGGTGCAATACTCTGCAATACTCTGGTGCAATACCCTGCGCAATACTCTGCAATACCCTGCGCAATACTCTGCAATACTCTGGTGCAATACTCTGCAATACCCTGGTGCAATACCCTGCGCAATACTCTGCAATACCCTGCGCAATACTCTGCAATACCCTGCGCAATACTCTGCAATACTCTGGTGCAATACTCTGCAATACCCTGGTGCAATACTCTGCAATACTCTGCAATACCCTGCGCAATACTCTGCAATACCCTGCGCAATACTCTGCAATACTCTGGTGCAATACTCTGCAATACCCTGGTGCAATACCCTGCAATACCCTGCGCAATACTCTGCAATACCCTGCGCAATACTCTGCAATACTCTGGTGCAATACTCTGCAATACCCTGGTGCAATACCCTGCGCAATACTCTGCAATACCCTGCGCAATACCCTGCAATACCCTGCGCAATACTCTGCAATACCCTGCGCAATACTCTGCAATACTCTGCAATACTCTGGTGCAATACTCTGCAATACCCTGCACAATACCCTGCAAAATACTCTGCAATACCCTGCGCAATACTCTGCAATACTCTGCAATACCCTGCGCAATACCCTGGTGCAATACTCTGCAATACTCTGGTGCAATACTCTGCAATACTCTGGTGCAATACTCTGCAATACCCTGCAAAATACTCTGCAATACCCTGCGCAATACTCTGCAATACCCTGCGCAATACCCTGCGCAATACCCTGCAAAATACTCTGCAATACCCTGGTGCAATACTCTGCAATACTCTGGTGCAATACCCTGCGCAATACTCTGCAATACCCTGCGCAATACTCTGCAATACCCTGCAATACCCTGCGCAATACTCTGCAATACCCTGCGCAATATTCTGCAATACCCTGCGCAATACTCTGCAATACCCTGCGCAATATTCTGCAATACCCTGCGCAATACCCTGCAAAATACTCTGCAATACCCTGGTGCAATACTCTGCAATACTCTGGTGCAATACTCTGCAATACCCTGCGCAATACTCTGCAATACCCTGCGCAATACCCTGCAAAATACTCTGCAATACCCTGGTGCAATACTCTGCAATACACTGGTGCAATACTCTGCAATACCCTGCGCAATACTCTGCAATACCCTGCGCAATACTCTGCAATACTCTGGCGCAATACTCTGCAATACCCTGCGCAATACCCTGCGCAATACTCTGCAATACCCTGGTGCAATACTCTGCAATACCCTGCGCAATACTCTGCAATACCCTGCGCAATACTCTGCAATACTCTGGTGCAATACTCTGCAATACCCTGGTGCAATACTCTGCAATACCCTGCGCAATACCCTGCAATACCCTGCGCAATACTCTGCAATACCCTGCGCAATACTCTGCAATACTCTGCAATACTCTGGTGCAATACTCTGCAATACCCTGCGCAATACCCTGCGCAATACTCTGCAATACCCTGGTGCAATACTCTGCAATACCCTGCGCAATACTCTGCAATACCCTGCGCAATACCCTGGTGCAATACTCTGCAATACTCTGGTGCAATACTCTGCAATACTCTGGTGCAATACTCTGCAATACCCTGCAAAATACTCTGCAATACCCTGCGCAATACCCTGCAAAATACTCTGCAATACCCTGGTGCAATACTCTGCAATACTCTGGTGCAATACTCTGCAATACCCTGCGCAATACTCTGCAATACCCTGCGCAATACCCTGCAAAATACTCTGCAATACCCTGGTGCAATACTCTGCAATACTCTGGTGCAATACTCTGCAATACCCTGCGCAATACTCTGCAATACCCTGCGCAATACCCTGCAAAATACTCTGCAATACCCTGGTGCAATACTCTGCAATACTCTGGTGCAATACCCTGCAATACCCTGCGCAATACTCTGCAATACTCTGGCGCAATACTCTGCAATACCCTGGTGCAATACTCTGCAATACCCTGCGCAATACTCTGCAATACTCTGGTGCAATACTCTGCAATACCCTGGTGCAATACCCTGCGCAATACTCTGCAATACTCTGCAATACTCTGGTGCAATACTCTGCAATACCCTGCAAAATACTCTGCAATACCCTGGTGCAATACTCTGCAATACCCTGCGCAATACTCTGCAATACCCTGCGCAATACTCTGCAATACCCTGCGCAATACCCTGGTGCAATACTCTGCAATACTCTGGTGCAATACTCTGCAATACTCTGGTGCAATACTCTTCAATACCCTGCAAAATACTCTGCAATACCCTGCGCAATACCCTGCAAAATACTCTGCAATACCCTGGTGCAATACTCTGCAATACTCTGGTGCAATACCCTGCGCAATACTCTGCAATACCCTGCGCAATACCCTGCGCAATACTCTGCAATACCCTGCAATACCCTGCGCAATACTCTGCAATACCCTGCGCAATATTCTGCAATACCCTGCGCAATACTCTGCAATACTCTGCAATACCCTGCGCAATATTCTGCAATACCCTGCGCAATACTCTGCAATACTCTGGTGCAATACTCTGCAATACCCTGCAAAATACTCTGCAATACCCTGCGCAATACCCTGCAAAATACTCTGCAATACCCTGGTGCAATACTCTGCAATACTCTGGTGCAATACTCTGCAATACCCTGCGCAATACTCTGCAATACCCTGCGCAATACCCTGCAAAATACTCTGCAATACCCTGGTGCAATACTCTGCAATACTCTGGTGCAATACTCTGCAATACCCTGCGCAATACTCTGCAATACCCTGCGCAATACCCTGCAAAATACTCTGCAATACCCTGGTGCAATACTCTGCAATACTCTGGTGCAATACTCTGCAATACCCTGGTGCAATACTCTGCAATACTCTGGCGCAATACTCTGCAATACCCTGCGCAATACTCTGCAATACCCTGCGCAATACCCTGCGCAATACTCTGCAATACCCTGGTGCAATACTCTGCAATACTCTGGTGCAATACTCTGCAATACCCTGCGCAATACTCTGCAATACCCTGCGCAATACTCTGCAATACTCTGGTGCAATACTCTGCAATACTCTGCAATACCCTGCGCAATACTCTGCAATACCCTGCGCAATACTCTGCAATACCCTGCGCAATACTCTGCAATACTCTGGTGCAATACTCTGCAATACCCTGGTGCAATACTCTGCAATACCCTGCGCAATACTCTGCAATACCCTGCGCAATACTCTGCAATACCCTGCGCAATTCTCTGCAATACTCTGGTGCAATACTCTGCAATACCCTGGTGCAATACCCTGCGCAATACTCTGCAATACCCTGCGCAATACCCTGCAATACCCTGCGCAATACTCTGCAATACCCTGCGCAATACTCTGCAATACCCTGTGCAATACTCTGGTGCAATACTCTGCAATACCCTGCGCAATACCCTGCAAAATACTCTGCAATACCCTGGTGCAATACTCTGCAATACCCTGCGCAATACTCTGCAATACCCTGCGCAATACCCTGGTGCAATACTCTGCAATACTCTGGTGCAATACTCTGCAATACCCTGCGCAATATTCTGCAATACCCTGCGCAATACTCTGCAATACTCTGCAATACCCTGCGCAATATTCTGCAATACCCTGCGCAATACTCTGCAATACCCTGCGCAATACCCTGGTGCAATACTCTGCAATACTCTGGTGCAATACTCTGCAATACCCTGCGCAATACTCTGCAATACCCTGCGCAATACCCTGCAAAATACTCTGCAATACCCTGGTGCAATACTCTGCAATACACTGGTGCAATACTCTGCAATACCCTGCGCAATACTCTGCAATACCCTGCGCAATACTCTGCAATACTCTGGCGCAATACTCTGCAATACCCTGCGCAATACTCTGCAATACCCTGCGCAATACTCTGCAATACCCTGGTGCAATACTCTGCAATACTCTGGTGCAATACTCTGCAATACCCTGCGCAATACCCTGCAAAATACTCTGCAATACCCTGGTGCAATACTCTGCAATACTCTGGTGCAATACTCTGCAATACCCTGCGCAATATTCTGCAATACCCTGCGCAATACTCTGCAATACTCTGCAATACCCTGCGCAATATTCTGCAATACCCTGCGCAATACTCTGCAATACCCTGCGCAATACCCTGGTGCAATACTCTGCAATACTCTGGTGCAATACTCTGCAATACCCTGCGCAATACTCTGCAATACCCTGCGCAATACCCTGCAAAATACTCTGCAATACCCTGGTGCAATACTCTGCAATACACTGGTGCAATACTCTGCAATACCCTGCGCAATACTCTGCAACACCCTGCGCAATACCCTGCGCAATACTCTGCAATACCCTGGTGCAATACTCTGCAATACTCTGGTGCAATACTCTGCAATACCCTGCGCAATACCCTGCAAAATACTCTGCAATACCCTGGTGCAATACTCTGCAATACCCTGCGCAATACTCTGCGCAATACTCTGCAATACCCTGCGCAATACCCTGGTGCAATACTCTGCAATACTCTGGTGCAATACTCTGCAATACCCTGCAAAATACTCTGCAATACCCTGCGCAATACCCTGCAAAATACTCTGCAATACCCTGGTGCAATACTCTGCAATACTCTGGTGCAATACCCTGCGCAATACTCTGCAATACCCTGCGCAATACCCTGCGCAATACTCTGCAATACCCTGCAATACCCTGCGCAATACTCTGCAATACCCTGCGCAATATTCTGCAATACCCTGCGCAATACTCTGCAATACTCTGCGCAATACCCTGGTGCAATACTCTGCAATACTCTGGTGCAATACTCTGCAATACCCTGCAAAATACTCTGCAATACCCTGCGCAATACCCTGCAAAATACTCTGCAATACCCTGGTGCAATACTCTGCAATACTCTGGTGCAATACTCTGCAATACCCTGCGCAATACTCTGCAATACCCTGCGCAATACCCTGCAAAATACTCTGCAATACCCTGGTGCAATACTCTGCAATACTCTGGTGCAATACTCTGCAATACCCTGGTGCAATACTCTGCAATACCCTGCGCAATACTCTGCAATACCCTGCGCAATACTCTGCAATACTCTGGTGCAATACTCTGCAATACCCTGGTGCAATACCCTGCGCAATACTCTGCAATACCCTGCGCAATACCCTGCAATACCCTGCGCAATACTCTGCAATACCCTGCGCAATACTCTGCAATACTCTGCAATACTCTGGTGCAATACTCTGCAATACCCTGCGCAATACCCTGCAAAATACTCTGCAATACCCTGGTGCAATACTCTGCAATACCCTGCGCAATACTCTGCAATACCCTGCGCAATACCCTGGTGCAATACTCTGCAATACTCTGGTGCAATACTCTGCAATACTCTGGTGCAATACTCTGCAATACCCTGCAAAATACTCTGCAATACCCTGCGCAATACCCTGCAAAATACTCTGCAATACCCTGGTGCAATACTCTGCAATACTCTGGTGCAATACTCTGCAATACCCTGCGCAATACTCTGCAATACCCTGCGCAATACCCTGCAAAATACTCTGCAATACCCTGGTGCAATACTCTGCAATACTCTGGTGCAATACTCTGCAATACCCTGCAATACCCTGCGCAATACTCTGCAATACCCTGGTGCAATACTCTGCAATACCCTGGTGCAATACTCTGCAATACCCTGCGCAATACTCTGCAATACCCTGCGCAATTCTCTGCAATACTCTGGTGCAATACTCTGCAATACCCTGGTGCAATACCCTGCGCAATACTCTGCAATACCCTGCGCAATACCCTGCAATACCCTGCGCAATACTCTGCAATACCCTGCGCAATACTCTGCAATACTCTGCAATACTCTGGTGCAATACTCTGCAATACCCTGCGCAATACCCTGCAAAATACTCTGCAATACCCTGGTGCAATACTCTGCAATACCCTGCGCAATACTCTGCAATACTCTGCAATACTCTGGTGCAATACTCTGCAATACCCTGCGCAATACCCTGCAAAATACTCTGCAATACCCTGGTGCAATACTCTGCAATACTCTGGTGCAATACTCTGCAATACTCTGGTGCAATACTCTGCAATACCCTGCGCAATATTCTGCAATACCCTGCGCAATACTCTGCAATACCCTGCGCAATATTCTGCAATACCCTGCGCAATACTCTGCAATACCCTGCGCAATACCCTGGTGCAATACTCTGCAATACTCTGGTGCAATACTCTGCAATACCCTGCAAAATACTCTGCAATACCCTGCGCAATACCCTGCAAAATACTCTGCAATACCCTGGTGCAATACTCTGCAATACTCTGGTGCAATACTCTGCAATACCCTGCGCAATACTCTGCAATACCCTGCGCAATACCCTGCAAAATACTCTGCAATACCCTGGTGCAATACTCTGCAATACACTGGTGCAATACTCTGCAATACCCTGCGCAATACTCTGCAATACCCTGCGCAATACTCTGCAATACTCTGGCGCAATACTCTGCAATACCCTGCGCAATACTCTGCAATACCCTGCGCAATACCCTGCGCAATACTCTGCAATACCCTGGTGCAATACTCTGCAATACTCTGGTGCAATACCCTGCGCAATACTCTGCAATACCCTGCGCAATACTCTGCAATACTCTGGTGCAATACTCTGCAATACCCTGGTGCAATACCCTGCGCAATACTCTGCAATACCCTGCGCAATACTCTGCAATACCCTGCGCAATACTCTGCAATACCCTGCGCAATACTCTGCAATACTCTGGTGCAATACTCTGCAATACCCTGGTGCAATACTCTGCAATACTCTGCAATACCCTGCGCAATACTCTGCAATACCCTGCGCAATACTCTGCAATACTCTGGTGCAATACTCTGCAATACCCTGGTGCAATACCCTGCAATACCCTGCGCAATACTCTGCAATACCCTGCGCAATACTCTGCAATACCCTGCGCAATACTCTGCAATACTCTGGTGCAATACTCTGCAATACCCTGGTGCAATACTCTGCAATACCCTGCGCAATACTCTGCAATACCCTGCGCAATTCTCTGCAATACTCTGGTGCAATACTCTGCAATACCCTGGTGCAATACCCTGCGCAATACTCTGCAATACCCTGCGCAATACCCTGCAATACCATGCGCAATACTCTGCAATACCCTGCGCAATACTCTGCAATACTCTGCAATACTCTGGTGCAATACTCTGCAATACCCTGCGCAATACCCTGCAAAATACTCTGCAATACCCTGCGCAATACTCTGCAATACTCTGCAATACCCTGCGCAATACCCTGGTGCAATACTCTGCAATACTCTGGTGCAATACTCTGCAATACTCTGGTGCAATACTCTGCAATACCCTGCAAAATACTCTGCAATACCCTGCGCAATACTCTGCAATACCCTGCGCAATACCCTGCGCAATACCCTGCAAAATACTCTGCAATACCCTGGTGCAATACTCTGCAATACTCTGGTGCAATACCCTGCGCAATACCCTGCAATACCCTGCGCAATACTCTGCAATACCCTGCAATACCCTGCGCAATACTCTGCAATACCCTGCGCAATATTCTGCAATACCCTGCGCAATACTCTGCAATACCCTGCGCAATATTCTGCAATACCCTGCGCAATACCCTGCAAAATACTCTGCAATACCCTGGTGCAATACTCTGCAATACTCTGGTGCAATACTCTGCAATACCCTGCGCAATACTCTGCAATACCCTGCGCAATACCCTGCAAAATACTCTGCAATACCCTGGTGCAATACTCTGCAATACCCTGCGCAATACTCTGCAATACCCTGCGCAATACTCTGCAATACTCTGGCGCAATACTCTGCAATACCCTGCGCAATACCCTGCGCAATACTCTGCAATACCCTGGTGCAATACTCTGCAATACCCTGCGCAATACTCTGCAATACCCTGCGCAATACTCTGCAATACTCTGGTGCAATACTCTGCAATACCCTGGTGCAATACTCTGCAATACCCTGCGCAATACCCTGCAATACCCTGCGCAATACTCTGCAATACCCTGCGCAATACTCTGCAATACTCTGCAATACTCTGGTGCAATACTCTGCAATACCCTGCGCAATACCCTGCGCAATACTCTGCAATACCCTGGTGCAATACTCTGCAATACCCTGCGCAATACTCTGCAATACCCTGCGCAATACCCTGGTGCAATACTCTGCAATACTCTGGTGCAATACTCTGCAATACTCTGGTGCAATACTCTGCAATACCCTGCAAAATATTCTGCAATACCCTGCGCAATACCCTGCAAAATACTCTGCAATACCCTGGTGCAATACTCTGCAATACTCTGGTGCAATACTCTGCAATACCCTGCGCAATACTCTGCAATACCCTGCGCAATACCCTGCAAAATACTCTGCAATACCCTGGTGCAATACTCTGCAATACTCTGGTGCAATACTCTGCAATACCCTGCGCAATACTCTGCAATACCCTGCGCAATACCCTGCAAAATACTCTGCAATACCCTGGTGCAATACTCTGCAATACTCTGGTGCAATACCCTGCAATACCCTGCGCAATACTCTGCAATACTCTGGCGCAATACTCTGCAATACCCTGGTGCAATACTCTGCAATACCCTGCGCAATACTCTGCAATACTCTGGTGCAATACTCTGCAATACCCTGGTGCAATACCCTGCGCAATACTCTGCAATACTCTGCAATACTCTGGTGCAATACTCTGCAATACCCTGCAAAATACTCTGCAATACCCTGGTGCAATACTCTGCAATACCCTGCGCAATACTCTGCAATACCCTGCGCAATACCCTGGTGCAATACTCTGCAATACTCTGGTGCAATACTCTGCAATACTCTGGTGCAATACTCTTCAATACCCTGCAAAATACTCTGCAATACCCTGCGCAATACCCTGCAAAATACTCTGCAATACCCTGGTGCAATACTCTGCAATACTCTGGTGCAATACCCTGCGCAATACTCTGCAATACCCTGCGCAATACCCTGCGCAATACTCTGCAATACCCTGCAATACCCTGCGCAATACTCTGCAATACCCTGCGCAATATTCTGCAATACCCTGCGCAATACTCTGCAATACTCTGCAATACCCTGCGCAATATTCTGCAATACCCTGCGCAATACTCTGCAATACTCTGGTGCAATACTCTGCAATACCCTGCAAAATACTCTGCAATACCCTGCGCAATACCCTGCAAAATACTCTGCAATACCCTGGTGCAATACTCTGCAATACTCTGGTGCAATACTCTGCAATACCCTGCGCAATACTCTGCAATACCCTGCGCAATACCCTGCAAAATACTCTGCAATACCCTGGTGCAATACTCTGCAATACTCTGGTGCAATACTCTGCAATACCCTGCGCAATACTCTGCAATACCCTGCGCAATACCCTGCAAAATACTCTGCAATACCCTGGTGCAATACTCTGCAATACTCTGGTGCAATACTCTGCAATACCCTGGTGCAATACTCTGCAATACTCTGGCGCAATACTCTGCAATACCCTGCGCAATACTCTGCAATACCCTGCGCAATACCCTGCGCAATACTCTGCAATACCCTGGTGCAATACTCTGCAATACTCTTGTGCAATACTCTGCAATACCCTGCGCAATACTCTGCAATACCCTGCGCAATACTCTGCAATACTCTGGTGCAATACTCTGCAATACTCTGCAATACCCTGCGCAATACTCTGCAATACCCTGCGCAATACTCTGCAATACCCTGCGCAATACTCTGCAATACTCTGGTGCAATACTCTGCAATACCCTGGTGCAATACTCTGCAATACCCTGCGCAATACTCTGCAATACCCTGCGCAATACTCTGCAATACCCTGCGCAATTCTCTGCAATACTCTGGTGCAATACTCTGCAATACCCTGGTGCAATACCCTGCGCAATACTCTGCAATACCCTGCGCAATACCCTGCAATACCCTGCGCAATACTCTGCAATACCCTGCGCAATACTCTGCAATACTCTGCAATACTCTGGTGCAATACTCTGCAATACCCTGCGCAATACCCTGCAAAATACTCTGCAATACCCTGGTGCAATACTCTGCAATACCCTGCGCAATACTCTGCAATATCCTGCGCAATACCCTGGTGCAATACTCTGCAATACTCTGGTGCAATACTCTGCAATACCCTGCGCAATATTCTGCAATACCCTGCGCAATACTCTGCAATACTCTGCAATACCCTGCGCAATATTCTGCAATACCCTGCGCAATACTCTGCAATACCCTGCGCAATACCCTGGTGCAATACTCTGCAATACTCTGGTGCAATACTCTGCAATACCCTGCGCAATACTCTGCAATACCCTGCGCAATACCCTGCAAAATACTCTGCAATACCCTGGTGCAATACTCTGCAATACACTGGTGCAATACTCTGCAATACCCTGCGCAATACTCTGCAATACCCTGCGCAATACTCTGCAATACTCTGGCGCAATACTCTGCAATACCCTGCGCAATACTCTGCAATACCCTGCGCAATACCCTGCGCAATACTCTGCAATACCCTGGTGCAATACTCTGCAATACTCTGGTGCAATACTCTGCAATACCCTGCGCAATACCCTGCAAAATACTCTGCAATACCCTGGTGCAATACTCTGCAATACTCTGGTGCAATACTCTGCAATACCCTGCGCAATATTCTGCAATACCCTGCGCAATACTCGGCAATACTCTGCAATACCCTGCGCAATATTCTGCAATACCCTGCGCAATACTCTGCAATACCCTGCGCAATACCCTGGTGCAATACTCTGCAATACTCTGGTGCAATACTCTGCAATACCCTGCGCAATACTCTGCAATACCCTGCGCAATACCCTGCAAAATACTCTGCAATACCCTGGTGCAATACTCTGCAATACACTGGTGCAATACTCTGCAATACCCTGCGCAATACTCTGCAATACCCTGCGCAATACTCTGCAATACTCTGGCGCAATACTCTGCAATACCCTGCGCAATACTCTGCAATACCCTGCGCAATACCCTGCGCAATACTCTGCAATACCCTGGTGCAATACTCTGCAATACTCTGGTGCAATACTCTGCAATACCCTGCGCAATACCCTGCAAAATACTCTGCAATACCCTGGTGCAATACTCTGCAATACCCTGCGCAATACCCTGCAAAATACTCTGCAATACCCTGGTGCAATACTCTGCAATACCCTGCGCAATACTCTGCAATACCCTGCGCAATACTCTGCAATACCCTGCGCAATACCCTGGTGCAATACTCTGCAATACTCTGGTGCAATACTCTGCAATACCCTGCAAAATACTCTGCAATACCCTGCGCAATACCCTGCAAAATACTCTGCAATACCCTGGTGCAATACTCTGCAATACTCTGGTGCAATACCCTGCGCAATACTCTGCAATACCCTGCGCAATACCCTGCGCAATACTCTGCAATACCCTGCAATACCCTGCGCAATACTCTGCAATACCCTGCGCAATATTCTGCAATACCCTGCGCAATACTCTGCAATACTCTGCGCAATACCCTGGTGCAATACTCTGCAATACTCTGGTGCAATACTCTGCAATACCCTGCAAAATACTCTGCAATACCCTGCGCAATACCCTGCAAAATACTCTGCAATACCCTGGTGCAATACTCTGCAATACTCTGGTGCAATACTCTGCAATACCCTGCGCAATACCCTGCAAAATACTCTGCAATACCCTGGTGCAATACTCTGCAATACTCTGGTGCAATACTCTGCAATACCCTGGTGCAATACTCTGCGCAATACTCTGCAATACCCTGCGCAATACTCTGCAATACTCTGGTGCAATACTCTGCAATACCCTGGTGCAATACCCTGCGCAATACTCTGCAATACCCTGCGCAATACCCTGCAATACCCTGCGCAATACTCTGCAATACCCTGCGCAATACTCTGCAATACTCTGCAATACTCTGCAATACCCTGCGCAATACCCTGCAAAATACTCTGCAATACCCTGGTGCAATACTCTGCAATACCCTGCGCAATACTCTGCAATACCCTGCGCAATACCCTGGTGCAATACTCTGCAATACTCTGGTGCAATACTCTGCAATACTCTGGTGCAATACTCTGCAATACCCTGCAAAATACTCTGCAATACCCTGCGCAATACCCTGCGCAATACCCTGCAAAATACTCTGCAATACCCTGGTGCAATACTCTGCAATACTCTGGTGCAATACTCTGCAATACCCTGCGCAATACTCTGCAATACCCTGCGCAATACCCTGCAAAATACTCTGCAATACCCTGGTGCAATACTCTGCAATACTCTGGTGCAATACTCTGGTGCAATACTCTGCAATACCCTGCGCAATACTCTGCAATACCCTGCGCAATACCCTGCAAAATACTCTGCAATACCCTGGTGCAATACTCTGCAATACTCTGGTGCAATACTCTGCAATACCCTGCAATACCCTGCGCAATACTCTGCAATACTCTGGCGCAATACTCTGCAATACCCTGGTGCAATACTCTGCAATACCCTGCGCAATACTCTGCAATACCCTGCGCAATTCTCTGCAATACTCTGGTGCAATACTCTGCAATACCCTGGTGCAATACCCTGCGCAATACTCTGCAATACCCTGCGCAATACCCTGCAATACCCTGCGCAATACTCTGCAATACCCTGCGCAATACTCTGCAATACTCTGGTGCAATACTCTGCAATACCCTGCGCAATACCCTGCAAAATACTCTGCAATACCCTGGTGCAATACTCTGCAATACCCTGCGCAATACTCTGCAATACCCTGCGCAATACCCTGGTGCAATACTCTGCAATACTCTGCAATACTCTGGTGCAATACTCTGCAATACTCTGGTGCAATACTCTGCAATACCCTGCGCAATATTCTGCAATACCCTGCGCAATACTCTGCAATACTCTGCAATACCCTGCGCAATATTCTGCAATACCCTGCGCAATACTCTGCAATACCCTGCGCAATACCCTGGTGCAATACTCTGCAATACTCTGGTGCAATACTCTGCAATACCCTGCAAAATACTCTGCAATACCCTGCGCAATACCCTGCAAAATACTCTGCAATACCCTGGTGCAATACTCTGCAATACTCTGGTGCAATACTCTGCAATACCCTGCGCAATACTCTGCAATACCCTGCGCAATACCCTGCAAAATACTCTGCAATACCCTGGTGCAATACTCTGCAATACACTGGTGCAATACTCTGCAATACCCTGCGCAATACTCTGCAATACCCTGCGCAATACTCTGCAATACTCTGGCGCAATACTCTGCAATACCCTGCGCAATACTCTGCAATACCCTGCGCAATACCCTGCGCAATACTCTGCAATACCCTGGTGCAATACTCTGCAATACTCTGGTGCAATACCCTGCGCAATACTCTGCAATACCCTGCGCAATACTCTGCAATACTCTGGTGCAATACTCTGCAATACCCTGGTGCAATACCCTGCGCAATACTCTGCAATACCCTGCGCAATACTCTGCAATACCCTGCGCAATACTCTGCAATACTCTGGTGCAATACTCTGCAATACCCTGGTGCAATACTCTGCAATACCCTGCGCAATACTCTGCAATACCCTGCGCAATACTCTGCAATACTCTGGTGCAATACTCTGCAATACCCTGGTGCAATACTCTGCAATACTCTGCAATACCCTGCGCAATACTCTGCAATACCCTGCGCAATACTCTGCAATACTCTGGTGCAATACTCTGCAATACCCTGGTGCAATACCCTGCAATACCCTGCGCAATACTCTGCAATACCCTGCGCAATACTCTGCAATACCCTGCGCAATACTCTGCAATACTCTGGTGCAATACTCTGCAATACCCTGGTGCAATACTCTGCAATACCCTGCGCAATACTCTGCAATACCCTGCGCAATACCCTGCAAAATACTCTGCAATACCCTGCGCAATACTCTGCAATACTCTGCAATACCCTGCGCAATACCCTGGTGCAATACTCTGCAATACTCTGGTGCAATACTCTGCAATACTCTGGTGCAATACTCTGCAATACCCTGCAAAATACTCTGCAATACCCTGCGCAATACTCTGCAATACCCTGCGCAATACCCTGCGCAATACCCTGCAAAATACTCTGCAATACCCTGGTGCAATACTCTGCAATACTCTGGTGCAATACCCTGCGCAATACTCTGCAATACCCTGCGCAATACTCTGCAATACCCTGCAATACCCTGCGCAATACTCTGCAATACCCTGCGCAATATTCTGCAATACCCTGCGCAATACTCTGCAATACTCTGCAATACCCTGCGCAATATTCTGCAATACCCTGCGCAATACTCTGCAATACCCTGCGCAATACCCTGGTGCAATACTCTGCAATACTCTGGTGCAATACTCTGCAATACCCTGCAAAATACTCTGCAATACCCTGCGCAATACCCTGCAAAATACTCTGCAATACCCTGGTGCAATACTCTGCAATACTCTGGTGCAATACTCTGCAATACCCTGCGCAATACTCTGCAATACCCTGCGCAATACTCTGCAATACCCTGTGCAATACCCTGCGCAATACCCTGCAAAATACTCTGCAATACCCTGCGCAATACCCTGCAAAATACTCTGCAATACCCTGCGCAATACTCTGCAATACCCTGCGCAATACTCTGCAATACTCTGGTGCAATACTCTGCAATACCCTGCAAAATACTCTGCAATACCCTGGTGCAATACTCTGCAATACTCTGGTGCAATACTCTGCAATACCCTGCGCAATACTCTGCAATACCCTGCGCAATACCCTGCAAAATACTCTGCAATACCCTGGTGCAATACTCTGCAATACTCTGGTGCAATACTCTGCAATACCCTGCGCAATACTCTGCAATACCCTGCGCAATACCCTGCAAAATACTCTGCAATACCCTGGTGCAATACTCTGGTGCAATACTCTGCAATACTCTGGTGCAATACTCTGCAATACCCTGGTGCAATACTCTGCAATACTCTGGCGCAATACTCTGCAATACCCTGCGCAATACTCTGCGCAATACTCTGCAATACCCTGGTGCAATACTCTGCAATACTCTGGTGCAATACTCTGCAATACCCTGCGCAATACTCTGCAATACTCTGGTGCAATACTCTGCAATACCCTGGTGCAATACTCTGCAATACCCTGCGCAATACTCTGCAATACCCTGCGCAATTCTCTGCAATACTCTGGTGCAATACTCTGCAATACCCTGCGCAATACTCTGCAATACCCTGCGCAATACCCTGCAATACCCTGCGCAATACTCTGCAATACCCTGCGCAATACTCTGCAATACTCTGCAATACTCTGGTGCAATACTCTGCAATACCCTGCGCAATACCCTGCAAAATACTCTGCAATACCCTGGTGCAATACTCTGCAATACTCTGGCGCAATACTCTGCAATACCCTGCGCAATACTCTGCAATACCCTGCGCAATACCCTGCGCAATACTCTGCAATACCCTGGTGCAATACTCTGCAATACTCTGGTGCAATACTCTGCAATACCCTGCGCAATACCCTGCAAAATACTCTGCAATACCCTGGTGCAATACTCTGCAATACTCTGGTGCAATACTCTGCAATACCCTGCGCAATATTCTGCAATACCCTGCGCAATACTCTGCAATACTCTGCAATACCCTGCGCAATATTCTGCAATACCCTGCGCAATACTCTGCAATACCCTGCGCAATACCCTGGTGCAATACTCTGCAATACTCTGGTGCAATACTCTGCAATACCCTGCGCAATACTCTGCAATACCCTGCGCAATACCCTGCAAAATACTCTGCAATACCCTGGTGCAATACTCTGCAATACACTGGTGCAATACTCTGCAATACCCTGCGCAATACTCTGCAATACCCTGCGCAATACCCTGCAAAATACTCTGCAATACCCTGGTGCAATACTCTGCAATACTCTGGTGCAATACTCTGCAATACTCTGGTGCAATACTCTGCAATACCCTGGTGCAATACTCTGCAATACTCTGGCGCAATACTCTGCAATACCCTGCGCAATACTCTGCGCAATACTCTGCAATACCCTGGTGCAATACTCTGCAATACTCTGGTGCAATACTCTGCAATACCCTGCGCAATACTCTGCAATACTCTGGTGCAATACTCTGCAATACCCTGGTGCAATACTCTGCAATACCCTGCGCAATACTCTGCAATACCCTGCGCAATTCTCTGCAATACTCTGGTGCAATACTCTGCAATACCCTGCGCAATACTCTGCAATACCCTGCGCAATACCCTGCAATACCCTGCGCAATACTCTGCAATACCCTGCGCAATACTCTGCAATACTCTGCAATACTCTGGTGCAATACTCTGCAATACCCTGCGCAATACCCTGCAAAATACTCTGCAATACCCTGGTGCAATACTCTGCAATACTCTGGTGCAATACTCTGCAATACCCTGCGCAATACCCTGCAAAATACTCTGCAATACCCTGGTGCAATACTCTGCAATACTCTGGTGCAATACTCTGCAATACCCTGCGCAATACCCTGCAAAATACTCTGCAATACCCTGGTGCAATACTCTGCAATACTCTGGTGCAATACTCTGCAATACCCTGCGCAATACCCTGCAAAATACTCTGCAATACCCTGGTGCAATACTCTGCAATACTCTGGTGCAATACTCTGCAATACCCTGCGCAATACCCTGCAAAATACTCTGCAATACCCTGGTGCAATACTCTGCAATACTCTGGTGCAATACTCTGCAATACCCTGCGCAATATTCTGCAATACCCTGCGCAATACTCTGCAATACTCTGCAATACCCTGCGCAATATTCTGCAATACCCTGCGCAATACTCTGCAATACCCTGCGCAATACCCTGGTGCAATACTCTGCAATACTCTGGTGCAATACTCTGCAATACCCTGCGCAATACTCTGCAATACCCTGCGCAATACCCTGCAAAATACTCTGCAATACCCTGGTGCAATACTCTGCAATACACTGGTGCAATACTCTGCAATACCCTGCGCAATACTCTGCAATACCCTGCGCAATACCCTGCGCAATACTCTGCAATACCCTGGTGCAATACTCTGCAATACTCTGGTGCAATACTCTGCAATACCCTGCGCAATACCCTGCAAAATACTCTGCAATACCCTGGTGCAATACTCTGCAATACCCTGCGCAATACTCTGCAATACCCTGCGCAATACTCTGCAATACCCTGCGCAATACCCTGGTGCAATACTCTGCAATACTCTGGTGCAATACTCTGCAATACCCTGCAAAATACTCTGCAATACCCTGCGCAATACCCTGCAAAATACTCTGCAATACCCTGGTGCAATACTCTGCAATACTCTGGTGCAATACCCTGCGCAATACTCTGCAATACCCTGCGCAATACCCTGCGCAATACTCTGCAATACCCTGCAATACCCTGCGCAATACTCTGCAATACTCTGCGCAATATTCTGCAATACCCTGCGCAATACTCTGCAATACTCTGCGCAATACCCTGGTGCAATACTCTGCAATACTCTGGTGCAGTAATCTGCAATACCCTGCAAAATACTCTGCAATACCCTGCGCAATACCCTGCAAAATACTGTGCAATACCCTGGTGCAATACTCTGCAATACTCTGGTGCAATACTCTGCAATACCCTGCGCAATACTCTGCAATACCCTGCGCAATACCCTGCAAAATACTCTGCAATACCCTGGTGCAATACTCTGCAATACACTGGTGCAATACTCTGCAATACCCTGCGCAATACTCTGCAATACCCTGCGCAATACCCTGCGCAATACTCTGCAATACCCTGGTGCAATACTCTGCAATACTCTGGTGCAATACTCTGCAATACCCTGCGCAATACCCTGCAAAATACTCTGCAATACCCTGGTGCAATACTCTGCAATACCCTGCGCAATACTCTGCAATACCCTGCGCAATACTCTGCAATACCCTGCGCAATACCCTGGTGCAATACTCTGCAATACTCTGGTGCAATACTCTGCAATACCCTGCAAAATACTCTGCAATACCCTGCGCAATACCCTGCAAAATACTCTGCAATACCCTGGTGCAATACTCTGCAATACTCTGGTGCAATACCCTGCGCAATACTCTGCAATACCCTGCGCAATACCCTGCGCAATACTCTGCAATACCCTGCAATACCCTGCGCAATACTCTGCAATACCCTGCGCAATATTCTGCAATACCCTGCGCAATACTCTGCAATACTCTGCGCAATACCCTGGTGCAATACTCTGCAATACTCTGGTGCAATACTCTGCAATACCCTGCAAAATACTCTGCAATACCCTGCGCAATACCCTGCAAAATACTCTGCAATACCCTGGTGCAATACTCTGCAATACTCTGGTGCAATACTCTGCAATACCCTGCGCAATACTCTGCAATACCCTGCGCAATACCCTGCAAAATACTCTGCAATACCCTGGTGCAATACTCTGCAATACTCTGGTGCAATACTCTGCAATACCCTGCAATACCCTGCGCAATACTCTGCAATACCCTGGTGCAATACTCTGCAATACCCTGGTGCAATACTCTGCAATACCCTGCGCAATACTCTGCAATACCCTGCACAATTCTCTGCAATACTCTGGTGCAATACTCTGCAATACCCTGGTGCAATACCCTGCGCAATACTCTGCAATACCCTGCGCAATACCCTGCAATACCCTGCGCAATACTCTGCAATACCCTGCGCAATACTCTGCAATACTCTGCAATACTCTGGTGCAATACTCTGCAATACCCTGCGCAATACCCTGCAAAATACTCTGCAATACCCTGGTGCAATACTCTGCAATACCCTGCGCAATACTCTGCAATACCCTGCGCAATACCCTGGTGCAATACTCTGCAATACTCTGCAATACTCTGGTGCAATACTCTGCAATACTCTGGTGCAATACTCTGCAATACCCTGCGCAATATTCTGCAATACCCTGCGCAATACTCTGCAATACCCTGCACAATATTCTGCAATACCCTGCGCAATACCCTGGTGCAATACTCTGCAATACTCTGGTGCAATACTCTGCAATACCCTGCAAAATACTCTGCAATACCCTGCGCAATACCCTGCAAAATACTCTGCAATACCCTGGTGCAATACTCTGCAATACTCTGGTGCAATACTCTGCAATACCCTGCGCAATACTCTGCAATACCCTGCGCAATACCCTGCAAAATACTCTGCAATACCCTGGTGCAATACTCTGCAATACACTGGTGCAATACTCTGCAATACCCTGCGCAATACTCTGCAATACCCTGCGCAATACTCTGCAATACTCTGGCGCAATACTCTGCAATACCCTGCGCAATACTCTGCAATACCCTGCGCAATACCCTGCGCAATACTCTGCAATACCCTGGTGCAATACTCTGCAATACTCTGGTGCAATACCCTGCGCAATACTCTGCAATACCCTGCGCAATACTCTGCAATACTCTGGTGCAATACTCTGCAATACCCTGGTGCAATACCCTGCGCAATACTCTGCAATACCCTGCGCAATACTCTGCAATACCCTGCGCAATACTCTGCAATACCCTGCGCAATACTCTGCAATACTCTGGTGCAATACTCTGCAATACCCTGGTGCAATACTCTGCAATACTCTGCAATACCCTGCGCAATACTCTGCAATACCCTGCGCAATACTCTGCAATACTCTGGTGCAATACTCTGCAATACCCTGGTGCAATACCCTGCAATACCCTGCGCAATACTCTGCAATACCCTGCGCAATACTCTGCAATACCCTGCGCAATACTCTGCAATACTCTGGTGCAATACTCTGCAATACCCTGCGCAATACTCTGCAATACCCTGCGCAATTCTCTGCAATACTCTGGTGCAATACTCTGCAATACCCTGGTGCAATACCCTGCGCAATACTCTGCAATACCCTGCGCAATACCCTGCAATACCCTGCGCAATACTCTGCAATACCCTGCGCAATACTCTGCAATACTCTGCAATACCCTGCGCAATACCCTGCAAAATACTCTGCAATACCCTGCGCAATACTCTGCAATACTCTGCAATACCCTGCGCAATACCCTGGTGCAATACTCTGCAATACTCTGGTGCAATACTCTGCAATACTCTGGTGCAATACTCTGCAATACCCTGCAAAATACTCTGCAATACCCTGCGCAATACTCTGCAATACCCTGCGCAATACCCTGCAAAATACTCTGCAATACCCTGGTGCAATACTCTGCAATACTCTGGTGCAATACCCTGCGCAATACTCTGCAATACCCTGCGCAATACTCTGCAATACCCTGCAATACCCTGCGCAATACTCTGCAATACCCTGCGCAATATTCTGCAATACCCTGCGCAATACTCTGCAATACCCTGCGCAATATTCTGCAATACCCTGCGCAATACCCTGCAAAATACTCTGCAATACCCTGGTGCAATACTCTGCAATACTCTGGTGCAATACTCTGCAATACCCTGCGCAATACTCTGCAATACCCTGCGCAATACCCTGCAAAATACTCTGCAATACCCTGGTGCAATACTCTGCAATACACTGGTGCAATACTCTGCAATACCCTGCGCAATACTCTGCAATACCCTGCGCAATACTCTGCAATACTCTGGCGCAATACTCTGCAATACCCTGCGCAATACCCTGCGCAATACTCTGCAATACCCTGGTGCAATACTCTGCAATACCCTGCGCAATACTCTGCAATACCCTGCGCAATACTCTGCAATACTCTGGTGCAATACTCTGCAATACCCTGGTGCAATACTCTGCAATACCCTGCGCAATACCCTGCAATACCCTGCGCAATACTCTGCAATACCCTGCGCAATACTCTGCAATACTCTGCAATACTCCGGTGCAATACTCTGCAATACCCTGCGCAATACCCTGCGCAATACTCTGCAATACCCTGGTGCAATACTCTGCAATACCCTGCGCAATACTCTGCAATACCCTGCGCAATACCCTGGTGCAATACTCTGCAATACTCTGGTGCAATACTCTGCAATACTCTGGTGCAATACTCTGCAATACCCTGCAAAATACTCTGCAATACCCTGCGCAATACCCTGCAAAATACTCTGCAATACCCTGGTGCAATACTCTGCAATACTCTGGTGCAATACTCTGCAATACCCTGCGCAATACTCTGCAATACCCTGCGCAATACCCTGCAAAATACTCTGCAATACCCTGGTGCAATACTCTGCAATACTCTGGTGCAATACTCTGCAATACCCTGCGCAATACTCTGCAATACCCTGCGCAATACCCTGCAAAATACTCTGCAATACCCTGGTGCAATACTCTGCAATACTCTGGTGCAATACCCTGCAATACCCTGCGCAATACTCTGCAATACTCTGGTGCAATACTCTGCAATACCCTGGTGCAATACCCTGCGCAATACTCTGCAATACTCTGCAATACTCTGGTGCAATACTCTGCAATACCCTGCAAAATACTCTGCAATACCCTGGTGCAATACTCTGCAATACCCTGCGCAATACTCTGCAATACCCTGCGCAATACCCTGGTGCAATACTCTGCAATACTCTGGTGCAATACTCTGCAATACTCTGGTGCAATACTCTTCAATACCCTGCAAAATACTCTGCAATACCCTGCACAATACCCTGCAAAATACTCTGCAATACCCTGGTGCAATACTCTGCAATACTCTGGTGCAATACCCTGCGCAATACTCTGCAATACCCTGCGCAATACCCTGCGCAATACTCTGCAATACCCTGCAATACCCTGCGCAATACTCTGCAATACCCTGCGCAATATTCTGCAATACCCTGCGCAATACTCTGCAATACTCTGCAATACCCTGCGCAATATTCTGCAATACCCTGCGCAATACTCTGCAATACTCTGGTGCAATACTCTGCAATACCCTGCAAAATACTCTGCAATACCCTGCGCAATACCCTGCAAAATACTCTGCAATACCCTGGTGCAATACTCTGCAATACTCTGGTGCAATACTCTGCAATACCCTGCAAAATACTCTGCAATACCCTGCGCAATACCCTGCAAAATACTCTGCAATACCCTGGTGCAATACTCTGCAATACTCTGGTGCAATACTCTGCAATACCCTGCGCAATACTCTGCAATACCCTGCGCAATACCCTGCAAAATACTCTGCAATACCCTGGTGCAATACTCTGCAATACTCTGGTGCAATACTCTGCAATACCCTGCGCAATACTCTGCAATACCCTGCGCAATACCCTGCAAAATACTCTGCAATACCCTGGTGCAATACTCTGCAATACTCTGGTGCAATACTCTGCAATACCCTGGTGCAATACTCTGCAATATCCTGCGCAATACTCTGCAATACTCTGGTGCAATACTCTGCAATACCCTGGTGCAATACCCTGCGCAATACTCTGCAATACTCTGCAATACTCTGGTGCAATACTCTGCAATACCCTGCAAAATACTCTGCAATACCCTGGTGCAATACTCTGCAATACCCTGCGCAATACTCTGCAATACCCTGCGCAATACCCTGGTGCAATACTCTGCAATACTCTGGTGCAATACTCTGCAATACTCTGGTGCAATACTCTTCAATACCCTGCAAAATACTCTGCAATACCCTGCGCAATACCCTGCAAAATACTCTGCAATACCCTGGTGCAATACTCTGCAATACTCTGGTGCAATACCCTGCGCAATACTCTGCAATACCCTGCGCAATACCCTGCGCAATACTCTGCAATACCCTGCAATACCCTGCGCAATACTCTGCAATACCCTGCGCAATATTCTGCAATACCCTGCGCAATACTCTGCAATACCCTGCGCAATATTCTGCAATACCCTGCGCAATACTCTGCAATACTCTGGTGCAATACTCTGCAATACCCTGCAAAATACTCTGCAATACCCTGCGCAATACCCTGCAAAATACTATGCAATACCCTGGTGCAATACTCTGCAATACTCTGGTGCAATACTCTGCAATACCCTGCGCAATACTCTGCAATACCCTGCGCAATACCCTGCAAAATACTCTGCAATACCCTGGTGCAATACTCTGCAATACTCTGGTGCAATACTCTGCAATACCCTGCGCAATACTCTGCAATACCCTGCGCAATACCCTGCAAAATACTCTGCAATACCCTGGTGCAATACTCTGCAATACTCTGGTGCAATACTCTGCAATACCCTGGTGCAATACTCTGCAATACTCTGGCACAATACTCTGCAATACCCTGCGCAATACTCTGCAATACCCTGCGCAATACCCTGCGCAATACTCTGCAATACCCTGGTGCAATACTCTGCAATACTCTGGTGCAATACTCTGCAATACCCTGCGCAATACTCTGCAATACCCTGCGCAATACTCTGCAATACTCTGGTGCAATACTCTGCAATACCCTGCGCAATACTCTGCAATACCCTGCGCAATACTCTGCAATACCCTGCGCAATACTCTGCAATACCCTGCGCAATACTCTGCAATACTCTGGTGCAATACTCTGCAATACCCTGGTGCAATACTCTGCAATACCCTGCGCAATACTCTGCAATACCCTGCGCAATACTCTGCAATACCCTGCGCAATTCTCTGCAATACTCTGGTGCAATACTCTGCAATACCCTGGTGCAATACCCTGCGCAATACTCTGCAATACCCTGCGCAATACCCTGCAATACCCTGCGCAATACTCTGCAATACCCTGCGCAATACTCTGCAATACTCTGCAATACTCTGGTGCAATACTCTGCAATACCCTGCGCAATACCCTGCAAAATACTCTGCAATACCCTGGTGCAATACTCTGCAATACCCTGCGCAATACTCTGCAATACCCTGCGCAATACCCTGGTGCAATACTCTGCAATACTCTGGTGCAATACTCTGCAATACCCTGCGCAATATTCTGCAATACCCTGCGCAATACTCTGCAATACTCTGCAATACCCTGCGCAATATTCTGCAATACCCTGCGCAATACTCTGCAATACCCTGCGCAATACCCTGGTGCAATACTCTGCAATACTCTGGTGCAATACTCTGCAATACCCTGCGCAATACTCTGCAATACCCTGCGCAATACCCTGCAAAATACTCTGCAATACCCTGGTGCAATACTCTGCAATACACTGGTGCAATACTCTGCAATACCCTGCGCAATACTCTGCAATACCCTGCGCAATACTCTGCAATACTCTGGCGCAATACTCTGCAATACCCTGCGCAATACTCTGCAATACCCTGCGCAATACCCTGCGCAATACTCTGCAATACCCTGGTGCAATACTCTGCAATACTCTGGTGCAATACTCTGCAATACCCTGCGCAATACCCTGCAAAATACTCTGCAATACCCTGGTGCAATACTCTGCAATACTCTGGTGCAATACTCTGCAATACCCTGCGCAATATTCTGCAATACCCTGCGCAATACTCTGCAATACTCTGCAATACCCTGCGCAATATTCTGCAATACCCTGCGCAATACTCTGCAATACCCTGCGCAATACCCTGGTGCAATACTCTGCAATACTCTGGTGCAATACTCTGCAATACCCTGCGCAATACTCTGCAATACCCTGCGCAATACCCTGCAAAATACTCTGCAATACCCTGGTGCAATACTCTGCAATACTCTGGTGCAATACTCTGCAATACCCTGCGCAATACCCTGCAAAATACTCTGCAATACCCTGGTGCAATACTCTGCAATACCCTGCGCAATACCCTGCAAAATACTCTGCAATACCCTGGTGCAATACTCTGCAATACCCTGCGCAATACTCTGCAATACCCTGCGCAATACTCTGCAATACCCTGCGCAATACCCTGGTGCAATACTCTGCAATACTCTGGTGCAATACTCTGCAATACCCTGCAAAATACTCTGCAATACCCTGCGCAATACCCTGCAAAATACTCTGCAATACCCTGGTGCAATACTCTGCAATACTCTGGTGCAATACCCTGCGCAATACTCTGCAATACCCTGCGCAATACCCTGCGCAATACTCTGCAATACCCTGCAATACCCTGCGCAATACTCTGCAATACCCTGCGCAATATTCTGCAATACCCTGCGCAATACTCTGCAATACTCTGCGCAATACCCTGGTGCAATACTCTGCAATACTCTGGTGCAATACTCTGCAATACCCTGCAAAATACTCTGCAATACCCTGCGCAATACCCTGCAAAATACTCTGCAATACCCTGGTGCAATACTCTGCAATACTCTGGTGCAATACTCTGCAATACCCTGCGCAATACCCTGCAAAATACTCTGCAATACCCTGGTGCAATACTCTGCAATACTCTGGTGCAATACTCTGCAATACCCTGGTGCAATACTCTGCGCAATACTCTGCAATACCCTGCGCAATACTCTGCAATACTCTGGTGCAATACTCTGCAATACCCTGGTGCAATACCCTGCGCAATACTCTGCAATACCCTGCGCAATACCCTGCAATACCCTGCGCAATACTCTGCAATACCCTGCGCAATACTCTGCAATACTCTGCAATACTCTGGTGCAATACTCTGCAATACCCTGCGCAATACCCTGCAAAATACTCTGCAATACCCTGGTGCAATACTCTGCAATACCCTGCGCAATACTCTGCAATACCCTGCGCAATACCCTGGTGCAATACTCTGCAATACTCTGGTGCAATACTCTGCAATACTCTGGTGCAATACTCTGCAATACCCTGCAAAATACTCTGCAATACCCTGCGCAATACCCTGCGCAATACCCTGCAAAATACTCTGCAATACCCTGGTGCAATACTCTGCAATACTCTGGTGCAATACTCTGCAATACCCTGCGCAATACTCTGCAATACCCTGCGCAATACCCTGCAAAATACTCTGCAATACCCTGGTGCAATACTCTGCAATACTCTGGTGCAATACTCTGGTGCAATACTCTGCAATACCCTGCGCAATACTCTGCAATACCCTGCGCAATACCCTGCAAAATACTCTGCAATACCCTGGTGCAATACTCTGCAATACTCTGGTGCAATACTCTGCAATACCCTGCAATACCCTGCGCAATACTCTGCAATACTCTGGCGCAATACTCTGCAATACCCTGGTGCAATACCCTGCGCAATACTCTGCAATACCCTGCGCAATTCTCTGCAATACTCTGGTGCAATACTCTGCAATACCCTGGTGCAATACCCTGCGCAATACTCTGCAATACCCTGCGCAATACCCTGCAATACCCTGCGCAATACTCTGCAATACCCTGCGCAATACTCTGCAATACTCTGGTGCAATACTCTGCAATACCCTGCGCAATACCCTGCAAAATACTCTGCAATACCCTGGTGCAATACTCTGCAATACCCTGCGCAATACTCTGCAATACCCTGCGCAATACCCTGGTGCAATACTCTGCAATACTCTGCAATACTCTGGTGCAATACTCTGCAATACTCTGGTGCAATACTCTGCAATACCCTGCGCAATATTCTGCAATACCCTGCGCAATACTCTGCAATACTCTGCAATACCCTGCGCAATATTCTGCAATACCCTGCGCAATACTCTGCAATACCCTGCGCAATACCCTGGTGCAATACTCTGCAATACTCTGGTGCAATACTCTGCAATACCCTGCAAAATACTCTGCAATACCCTGCGCAATACCCTGCAAAATACTCTGCAATACCCTGGTGCAATACTCTGCAATACTCTGGTGCAATACTCTGCAATACCCTGCGCAATACTCTGCAATACCCTGCGCAATACCCTGCAAAATACTCTGCAATACCCTGGTGCAATACTCTGCAATACACTGGTGCAATACTCTGCAATACCCTGCGCAATACTCTGCAATACCCTGCGCAATACTCTGCAATACTCTGGCGCAATACTCTGCAATACCCTGCGCAATACTCTGCAATACCCTGCGCAATACCCTGCGCAATACTCTGCAATACCCTGGTGCAATACTCTGCAATACTCTGGTGCAATACCCTGCGCAATACTCTGCAATACCCTGCGCAATACTCTGCAATACTCTGGTGCAATACTCTGCAATACCCTGGTGCAATACCCTGCGCAATACTCTGCAATACCCTGCGCAATACTCTGCAATACCCTGCGCAATACTCTGCAATACTCTGGTGCAATACTCTGCAATACCCTGGTGCAATACTCTGCAATACCCTGCGCAATACTCTGCAATACCCTGCGCAATACTCTGCAATACTCTGGTGCAATACTCTGCAATACCCTGGTGCAATACTCTGCAATACTCTGCAATACCCTGCGCAATACTCTGCAATACCCTGCGCAATACTCTGCAATACTCTGGTGCAATACTCTGCAATACCCTGGTGCAATACCCTGCAATACCCTGCGCAATACTCTGCAATACCCTGCGCAATACTCTGCAATACCCTGCGCAATACTCTGCAATACTCTGGTGCAATACTCTGCAATACCCTGGTGCAATACTCTGCAATACCCTGCGCAATACTCTGCAATACCCTGCGCAATTCTCTGCAATACTCTGGTGCAATACTCTGCAATACCCTGGTGCAATACCCTGCGCAATACTCTGCAATACCCTGGTGCAATACCCTGCAATACCCTGCGCAATACTCTGCAATACCCTGCGCAATACTCTGCAATACTCTGCAATACTCTGGTGCAATACTCTGCAATACCCTGCGCAATACCCTGCAAAATACTCTGCAATACCCTGCGCAATACTCTGCAATACTCTGCAATACCCTGCGCAATACCCTGGTGCAATACTCTGCAATACTCTGGTGCAATACTCTGCAATACTCTGGTGCAATACTCTGCAATACCCTGCAAAATACTCTGCAATACCCTGCGCAATACTCTGCAATACCCTGCGCAATACCCTGCAAAATACTCTGCAATACCCTGGTGCAATACTCTGCAATACTCTGGTGCAATACCCTGCGCAATACTCTGCAATACCCTGCGCAATACTCTGCAATACCCTGCAATACCCTGCGCAATACTCTGCAATACCCTGCGCAATATTCTGCAATACCCTGCGCAATACTCTGCAATACCCTGCGCAATATTCTGCAATACCCTGCGCAATACCCTGCAAAATACTCTGCAATACCCTGGTGCAATACTCTGCAATACTCTGGTGCAATACTCTGCAATACCCTGCGCAATACTCTGCAATACCCTGCGCAATACCCTGCAAAATACTCTGCAATACCCTGGTGCAATACTCTGCAATACACTGGTGCAATACTCTGCAATACCCTGCGCAATACTCTGCAATACCCTGCGCAATACTCTGCAATACTCTGGCGCAATACTCTGCAATACCCTGCGCAATACCCTGCGCAATACTCTGCAATACCCTGGTGCAATACTCTGCAATACCCTGCGCAATACTCTGCAATACCCTGCGCAATACTCTGCAATACTCTGGTGCAATACTCTGCAATACCCTGGTGCAATACTCTGCAATACCCTGCGCAATACCCTGCAATACCCTGCACAATACTCTGCAATACCCTGCGCAATACTCTGCAATACTCTGCAATACTCCGGTGCAATACTCTGCAATACCCTGCGCAATACCCTGCGCAATACTCTGCAATACCCTGGTGCAATACTCTGCAATACCCTGCGCAATACTCTGCAATACCCTGCGCAATACCCTGGTGCAATACTCTGCAATACTCTGGTGCAATACTCTGCAATACTCTGGTGCAATACTCTGCAATACCCTGCAAAATACTCTGCAATACCCTGCGCAATACCCTGCAAAATACTCTGCAATACCCTGGTGCAATACTCTGCAATACTCTGGTGCAATACTCTGCAATACCCTGCGCAATACTCTGCAATACCCTGCGCAATACCCTGCAAAATACTCTGCAATACCCTGGTGCAATACTCTGCAATACTCTGGTGCAATACTCTGCAATACCCTGCGCAATACTCTGCAATACCCTGCGCAATACCCTGCAAAATACTCTGCAATACTCTGGCGCAATACTCTGCAATACCCTGGCGCAATACTCTGCAATACCCTGCGCAATACTCTGCAATACTCTGGTGCAATACTCTGCAATACCCTGGTGCAATACCCTGCGCAATACTCTGCAATACTCTGCAATACTCTGGTGCAATACTCTGCAATACCCTGCAAAATACTCTGCAATACCCTGGTGCAATACTCTGCAATACCCTGCGCAATACTCTGCAATACCCTGCGCAATACCCTGGTGCAATACTCTGCAATACTCTGGTGCAATACTCTGCAATACTCTGGTGCAATACTCTTCAATACCCTGCAAAATACTCTGCAATACCCTGCGCAATACCCTGCAAAATACTCTGCAATACCCTGGTGCAATACTCTGCAATACTCTGGTGCAATACCCTGCGCAATACTCTGCAATACCCTGCGCAATACCCTGCGCAATACTCTGCAATACCCTGCAATACCCTGCGCAATACTCTGCAATACCCTGCGCAATATTCTGCAATACCCTGCGCAATACTCTGCAATACTCTGCAATACCCTGTGCAATATTCTGCAATACCCTGCGCAATACTCTGCAATACTCTGGTGCAATACTCTGCAATACCCTGCAAAATACTCTGCAATACCCTGCGCAATACCCTGCAAAATACTCTGCAATACCCTGGTGCAATACTCTGCAATACTCTGGTGCAATACTCTGCAATACCCTGCAAAATACTCTGCAATACCCTGCGCAATACCCTGCAAAATACTCTGCAATACCCTGGTGCAATACTCTGCAATACTCTGGTGCAATACTCTGCAATACCCTGCGCAATACTCTGCAATACCCTGCGCAATACCCTGCAAAATACTCTGCAATACCCTGGTGCAATACTCTGCAATACTCTGGTGCAATACTCTGCAATACCCTGCGCAATACTCTGCAATACCCTGCGCAATACCCTGCAAAATACTCTGCAATACCCTGGTGCAATACTCTGCAATACTCTGGTGCAATACTCTGCAATACCCTGGTGCAATACTCTGCAATATCCTGCGCAATACTCTGCAATACTCTGGTGCAATACTCTGCAATACCCTGGTGCAATACCCTGCGCAATACTCTGCAATACTCTGCAATACTCTGGTGCAATACTCTGCAATACCCTGCAAAATACTCTGCAATACCCTGGTGCAATACTCTGCAATACCCTGCGCAATACTCTGCAATACCCTGCGCAATACCCTGGTGCAATACTCTGCAATACTCTGGTGCAATACTCTGCAATACTCTGGTGCAATACTCTTCAATACCCTGCAAAATACTCTGCAATACCCTGCGCAATACCCTGCAAAATACTCTGCAATACCCTGGTGCAATACTCTGCAATACTCTGGTGCAATACCCTGCGCAATACTCTGCAATACCCTGCGCAATACCCTGCGCAATACTCTGCAATACCCTGCAATACCCTGCGCAATACTCTGCAATACCCTGCGCAATATTCTGCAATACCCTGCGCAATACTCTGCAATACCCTGCGCAATATTCTGCAATACCCTGCGCAATACTCTGCAATACTCTGGTGCAATACTCTGCAATACCCTGCAAAATACTCTGCAATACCCTGCGCAATACCCTGCAAAATACTCTGCAATACCCTGGTGCAATACTCTGCAATACTCTGGTGCAATACTCTGCAATACCCTGCGCAATACTCTGCAATACCCTGCGCAATACCCTGCAAAATACTCTGCAATACCCTGGTGCAATACTCTGCAATACTCTGGTGCAATACTCTGCAATACCCTGCGCAATACTCTGCAATACCCTGCGCAATACCCTGCAAAATACTCTGCAATACCCTGGTGCAATACTCTGCAATACTCTGGTGCAATACTCTGCAATACCCTGGTGCAATACTCTGCAATACTCTGGCGCAATACTCTGCAATACCCTGTGCAATACTCTGCAATACCCTGCGCAATACCCTGCGCAATACTCTGCAATACCCTGGTGCAATACTCTGCAATACTCTGGTGCAATACTCTGCAATACCCTGCGCAATACTCTGCAATACCCTGCGCAATACTCTGCAATACTCTGGTGCAATACTCTGCAATACCCTGCGCAATACTCTGCAATACCCTGCGCAATACTCTGCAATACCCTGCGCAATACTCTGCAATACCCTGCGCAATACTCTGCAATACTCTGGTGCAATACTCTGCAATACCCTGGTGCAATACTCTGCAATACCCTGCGCAATACTCTGCAATACCCTGCGCAATACTCTGCAATACCCTGCGCAATTCTCTGCAATACTCTGGTGCAATACTCTGCAATACCCTGGTGCAATACCCTGCGCAATACTCTGCAATACCCTGCGCAATACCCTGCAATACCCTGCGCAATACTCTGCAATACCCTGCGCAATACTCTGCAATACTCTGCAATACTCTGGTGCAATACTCTGCAATACCCTGCGCAATACCCTGCAAAATACTCTGCAATACCCTGGTGCAATACTCTGCAATACCCTGCGCAATACTCTGCAATACCCTGCGCAATACCCTGGTGCAATACTCTGCAATACTCTGGTGCAATACTCTGCAATACCCTGCGCAATATTCTGCAATACCCTGCGCAATACTCTGCAATACTCTGCAATACCCTGCGCAATATTCTGCAATACCCTGCGCAATACTCTGCAATACCCTGCGCAATACCCTGGTGCAATACTCTGCAATACTCTGGTGCAATACTCTGCAATACCCTGCGCAATACTCTGCAATACCCTGCGCAATACCCTGCAAAATACTCTGCAATACCCTGGTGCAATACTCTGCAATACACTGGTGCAATACTCTGCAATACCCTGCGCAATACTCTGCAATACCCTGCGCAATACTCTGCAATACTCTGGCGCAATACTCTGCAATACCCTGCGCAATACTCTGCAATACCCTGCGCAATACCCTGCGCAATACTCTGCAATACCCTGGTGCAATACTCTGCAATACTCTGGTGCAATACTCTGCAATACCCTGCGCAATACCCTGCAAAATACTCTGCAATACCCTGGTGCAATACTCTGCAATACTCTGGTGCAATACTCTGCAATACCCTGCGCAATATTCTGCAATACCCTGCGCAATACTCTGCAATACTCTGCAATACCCTGCGCAATATTCTGCAATACCCTGCGCAATACTCTGCAATACCCTGCGCAATACCCTGGTGCAATACTCTGCAATACTCTGGTGCAATACTCTGCAATACCCTGCGCAATACTCTGCAATACCCTGCGCAATACCCTGCAAAATACTCTGCAATACCCTGGTGCAATACTCTGCAATACACTGGTGCAATACTCTGCAATACCCTGCGCAATACTCTGCAATACCCTGCGCAATACTCTGCAATACTCTGGCGCAATACTCTGCAATACCCTGCGCAATACTCTGCAATACCCTGCGCAATACCCTGCGCAATACTCTGCAATACCCTGGTGCAATACTCTGCAATACTCTGGTGCAATACTCTGCAATACCCTGCGCAATACCCTGCAAAATACTCTGCAATACCCTGGTGCAATACTCTGCAATACCCTGCGCAATACCCTGCAAAATACTCTGCAATACCCTGGTGCAATACTCTGCAATACCCTGCGCAATACTCTGCAATACCCTGCGCAATACTCTGCAATACCCTGCACAATACCCTGGTGCAATACTCTGCAATACTCTGGTGCAATACTCTGCAATACCCTGCAAAATACTCTGCAATACCCTGCGCAATACCCTGCAAAATACTCTGCAATACCCTGGTGCAATACTCTGCAATACTCTGGTGCAATACCCTGCGCAATACTCTGCAATACCCTGCGCAATACCCTGCGCAATACTCTGCAATACCCTGCAATACCCTGCGCAATACTCTGCAATACCCTGCGCAATATTCTGCAATACCCTGCGCAATACTCTGCAATACTCTGCGCAATACCCTGGTGCAATACTCTGCAATACTCTGGTGCAATACTCTGCAATACCCTGCAAAATACTCTGCAATACCCTGCGCAATACCCTGCAAAATACTCTGCAATACCCTGGTGCAATACTCTGCAATACTCTGGTGCAATACTCTGCAATACCCTGCGCAATACCCTGCAAAATACTCTGCAATACCCTGGTGCAATACTCTGCAATACTCTGGTGCAATACTCTGCAATACCCTGGTGCAATACTCTGCGCAATACTCTGCAATACCCTGCGCAATACTCTGCAATACTCTGGTGCAATACTCTGCAATACCCTGGTGCAATACCCTGCGCAATACTCTGCAATACCCTGCGCAATACCCTGCAATACCCTGCGCAATACTCTGCAATACCCTGCGCAATACTCTGCAATACTCTGCAATACTCTGGTGCAATACTCTGCAATACCCTGCGCAATACCCTGCAAAATACTCTGCAATACCCTGGTGCAATACTCTGCAATACCCTGCGCAATACTCTGCAATACCCTGCGCAATACCCTGGTGCAATACTCTGCAATACTCTGGTGCAATACTCTGCAATACTCTGGTGCAATACTCTGCAATACCCTGCAAAATACTCTGCAATACCCTGCGCAATACCCTGCGCAATACCCTGCAAAATACTCTGCAATACCCTGGTGCAATACTCTGCAATACTCTGGTGCAATACTCTGCAATACCCTGCGCAATACTCTGCAATACCCTGCGCAATACCCTGCAAAATACTCTGCAATACCCTGGTGCAATACTCTGCAATACTCTGGTGCAATACTCTGGTGCAATACTCTGCAATACCCTGCGCAATACTCTGCAATACCCTGCGCAATACCCTGCAAAATACTCTGCAATACCCTGGTGCAATACTCTGCAATACTCTGGTGCAATACTCTGCAATACCCTGCAATACCCTGCGCAATACTCTGCAATACTCTGGCGCAATACTCTGCAATACCCTGGTGCAATACCCTGCGCAATACTCTGCAATACCCTGCGCAATTCTCTGCAATACTCTGGTGCAATACTCTGCAATACCCTGGTGCAATACCCTGCGCAATACTCTGCAATACCCTGCGCAATACCCTGCAATACCCTGCGCAATACTCTGCAATACCCTGCGCAATACTCTGCAATACTCTGGTGCAATACTCTGCAATACCCTGCGCAATACCCTGCAAAATACTCTGCAATACCCTGGTGCAATACTCTGCAATACCCTGCGCAATACTCTGCAATACCCTGCGCAATACCCTGGTGCAATACTCTGCAATACTCTGCAATACTCTGGTGCAATACTCTGCAATACTCTGGTGCAATACTCTGCAATACCCTGCGCAATATTCTGCAATACCCTGCGCAATACTCTGCAATACTCTGCAATACCCTGCGCAATATTCTGCAATACCCTGCGCAATACTCTGCAATACCCTGCGCAATACCCTGGTGCAATACTCTGCAATACTCTGGTGCAATACTCTGCAATACCCTGCAAAATACTCTGCAATACCCTGCGCAATACCCTGCAAAATACTCTGCAATACCCTGGTGCAATACTCTGCAATACTCTGGTGCAATACTCTGCAATACCCTGCGCAATACTCTGCAATACCCTGCGCAATACCCTGCAAAATACTCTGCAATACCCTGGTGCAATACTCTGCAATACACTGGTGCAATACTCTGCAATACCCTGCGCAATACTCTGCAATACCCTGCGCAATACTCTGCAATACTCTGGTGCAATACTCTGCAATACCCTGCGCAATACTCTGCAATACCCTGCGCAATACCCTGCGCAATACTCTGCAATACCCTGGTGCAATACTCTGCAATACTCTGGTGCAATACCCTGCGCAATACTCTGCAATACCCTGCGCAATACTCTGCAATACTCTGGTGCAATACTCTGCAATACCCTGGTGCAATACCCTGCGCAATACTCTGCAATACCCTGCGCAATACTCTGCAATACCCTGCGCAATACTCTGCAATACTCTGGTGCAATACTCTGCAATACCCTGGTGCAATACTCTGCAATACCCTGCGCAATACTCTGCAATACCCTGCAATACCCTGCGCAATACTCTGCAATACCCTGCGCAATATTCTGCAATACCCTGCGCAATACTCTGCAATACTCTGCAATACCCTGTGCAATATTCTGCAATACCCTGCGCAATACTCTGCAATACTCTGGTGCAATACTCTGCAATACCCTGCAAAATACTCTGCAATACCCTGCGCAATACCCTGCAAAATACTCTGCAATACCCTGGTGCAATACTCTGCAATACTCTGGTGCAATACTCTGCAATACCCTGCAAAATACTCTGCAATACCCTGCGCAATACCCTGCAAAATACTCTGCAATACCCTGGTGCAATACTCTGCAATACTCTGGTGCAATACTCTGCAATACCCTGCGCAATACTCTGCAATACCCTGCGCAATACCCTGCAAAATACTCTGCAATACCCTGGTGCAATACTCTGCAATACTCTGGTGCAATACTCTGCAATACCCTGCGCAATACTCTGCAATACCCTGCGCAATACCCTGCAAAATACTCTGCAATACCCTGGTGCAATACTCTGCAATACTCTGGTGCAATACTCTGCAATACCCTGGTGCAATACTCTGCAATATCCTGCGCAATACTCTGCAATACTCTGGTGCAATACTCTGCAATACCCTGGTGCAATACCCTGCGCAATACTCTGCAATACTCTGCAATACTCTGGTGCAATACTCTGCAATACCCTGCAAAATACTCTGCAATACCCTGGTGCAATACTCTGCAATACCCTGCGCAATACTCTGCAATACCCTGCGCAATACCCTGGTGCAATACTCTGCAATACTCTGGTGCAATACTCTGCAATACTCTGGTGCAATACTCTTCAATACCCTGCAAAATACTCTGCAATACCCTGCGCAATACCCTGCAAAATACTCTGCAATACCCTGGTGCAATACTCTGCAATACTCTGGTGCAATACCCTGCGCAATACTCTGCAATACCCTGCGCAATACCCTGCGCAATACTCTGCAATACCCTGCAATACCCTGCGCAATACTCTGCAATACCCTGCGCAATATTCTGCAATACCCTGCGCAATACTCTGCAATACCCTGCGCAATATTCTGCAATACCCTGCGCAATACTCTGCAATACTCTGGTGCAATACTCTGCAATACCCTGCAAAATACTCTGCAATACCCTGCGCAATACCCTGCAAAATACTCTGCAATACCCTGGTGCAATACTCTGCAATACTCTGGTGCAATACTCTGCAATACCCTGCGCAATACTCTGCAATACCCTGCGCAATACCCTGCAAAATACTCTGCAATACCCTGGTGCAATACTCTGCAATACTCTGGTGCAATACTCTGCAATACCCTGCGCAATACTCTGCAATACCCTGCGCAATACCCTGCAAAATACTCTGCAATACCCTGGTGCAATACTCTGCAATACTCTGGTGCAATACTCTGCAATACCCTGGTGCAATACTCTGCAATACTCTGGCGCAATACTCTGCAATACCCTGTGCAATACTCTGCAATACCCTGCGCAATACCCTGCGCAATACTCTGCAATACCCTGGTGCAATACTCTGCAATACTCTGGTGCAATACTCTGCAATACCCTGCGCAATACTCTGCAATACCCTGCGCAATACTCTGCAATACTCTGGTGCAATACTCTGCAATACCCTGCGCAATACTCTGCAATACCCTGCGCAATACTCTGCAATACCCTGCGCAATACTCTGCAATACCCTGCGCAATACTCTGCAATACTCTGGTGCAATACTCTGCAATACCCTGGTGCAATACTCTGCAATACCCTGCGCAATACTCTGCAATACCCTGCGCAATACTCTGCAATACCCTGCGCAATTCTCTGCAATACTCTGGTGCAATACTCTGCAATACCCTGGTGCAATACCCTGCGCAATACTCTGCAATACCCTGCGCAATACCCTGCAATACCCTGCGCAATACTCTGCAATACCCTGCGCAATACTCTGCAATACTCTGCAATACTCTGGTGCAATACTCTGCAATACCCTGCGCAATACCCTGCAAAATACTCTGCAATACCCTGGTGCAATACTCTGCAATACCCTGCGCAATACTCTGCAATACCCTGCGCAATACCCTGGTGCAATACTCTGCAATACTCTGGTGCAATACTCTGCAATACCCTGCGCAATATTCTGCAATACCCTGCGCAATACTCTGCAATACTCTGCAATACCCTGCGCAATATTCTGCAATACCCTGCGCAATACTCTGCAATACCCTGCGCAATACCCTGGTGCAATACTCTGCAATACTCTGGTGCAATACTCTGCAATACCCTGCGCAATACTCTGCAATACCCTGCGCAATACCCTGCAAAATACTCTGCAATACCCTGGTGCAATACTCTGCAATACACTGGTGCAATACTCTGCAATACCCTGCGCAATACTCTGCAATACCCTGCGCAATACTCTGCAATACTCTGGCGCAATACTCTGCAATACCCTGCGCAATACTCTGCAATACCCTGCGCAATACCCTGCGCAATACTCTGCAATACCCTGGTGCAATACTCTGCAATACTCTGGTGCAATACTCTGCAATACCCTGCGCAATACCCTGCAAAATACTCTGCAATACCCTGGTGCAATACTCTGCAATACTCTGGTGCAATACTCTGCAATACCCTGCGCAATATTCTGCAATACCCTGCGCAATACTCTGCAATACTCTGCAATACCCTGCGCAATATTCTGCAATACCCTGCGCAATACTCTGCAATACCCTGCGCAATACCCTGGTGCAATACTCTGCAATACTCTGGTGCAATACTCTGCAATACCCTGCGCAATACTCTGCAATACCCTGCGCAATACCCTGCAAAATACTCTGCAATACCCTGGTGCAATACTCTGCAATACACTGGTGCAATACTCTGCAATACCCTGCGCAATACTCTGCAATACCCTGCGCAATACTCTGCAATACTCTGGCGCAATACTCTGCAATACCCTGCGCAATACTCTGCAATACCCTGCGCAATACCCTGCGCAATACTCTGCAATACCCTGGTGCAATACTCTGCAATACTCTGGTGCAATACTCTGCAATACCCTGCGCAATACCCTGCAAAATACTCTGCAATACCCTGGTGCAATACTCTGCAATACCCTGCGCAATACCCTGCAAAATACTCTGCAATACCCTGGTGCAATACTCTGCAATACCCTGCGCAATACTCTGCAATACCCTGCGCAATACTCTGCAATACCCTGCACAATACCCTGGTGCAATACTCTGCAATACTCTGGTGCAATACTCTGCAATACCCTGCAAAATACTCTGCAATACCCTGCGCAATACCCTGCAAAATACTCTGCAATACCCTGGTGCAATACTCTGCAATACTCTGGTGCAATACCCTGCGCAATACTCTGCAATACCCTGCGCAATACCCTGCGCAATACTCTGCAATACCCTGCAATACCCTGCGCAATACTCTGCAATACCCTGCGCAATATTCTGCAATACCCTGCGCAATACTCTGCAATACTCTGCGCAATACCCTGGTGCAATACTCTGCAATACTCTGGTGCAATACTCTGCAATACCCTGCAAAATACTCTGCAATACCCTGCGCAATACCCTGCAAAATACTCTGCAATACCCTGGTGCAATACTCTGCAATACTCTGGTGCAATACTCTGCAATACCCTGCGCAATACCCTGCAAAATACTCTGCAATACCCTGGTGCAATACTCTGCAATACTCTGGTGCAATACTCTGCAATACCCTGGTGCAATACTCTGCGCAATACTCTGCAATACCCTGCGCAATACTCTGCAATACTCTGGTGCAATACTCTGCAATACCCTGGTGCAATACCCTGCGCAATACTCTGCAATACCCTGCGCAATACCCTGCAATACCCTGCGCAATACTCTGCAATACCCTGCGCAATACTCTGCAATACTCTGCAATACTCTGGTGCAATACTCTGCAATACCCTGCGCAATACCCTGCAAAATACTCTGCAATACCCTGGTGCAATACTCTGCAATACCCTGCGCAATACTCTGCAATACCCTGCGCAATACCCTGGTGCAATACTCTGCAATACTCTGGTGCAATACTCTGCAATACTCTGGTGCAATACTCTGCAATACCCTGCAAAATACTCTGCAATACCCTGCGCAATACCCTGCGCAATACCCTGCAAAATACTCTGCAATACCCTGGTGCAATACTCTGCAATACTCTGGTGCAATACTCTGCAATACCCTGCGCAATACTCTGCAATACCCTGCGCAATACCCTGCAAAATACTCTGCAATACCCTGGTGCAATACTCTGCAATACTCTGGTGCAATACTCTGGTGCAATACTCTGCAATACCCTGCGCAATACTCTGCAATACCCTGCGCAATACCCTGCAAAATACTCTGCAATACCCTGGTGCAATACTCTGCAATACTCTGGTGCAATACTCTGCAATACCCTGCAATACCCTGCGCAATACTCTGCAATACTCTGGCGCAATACTCTGCAATACCCTGGTGCAATACCCTGCGCAATACTCTGCAATACCCTGCGCAATTCTCTGCAATACTCTGGTGCAATACTCTGCAATACCCTGGTGCAATACCCTGCGCAATACTCTGCAATACCCTGCGCAATACCCTGCAATACCCTGCGCAATACTCTGCAATACCCTGCGCAATACTCTGCAATACTCTGGTGCAATACTCTGCAATACCCTGCGCAATACCCTGCAAAATACTCTGCAATACCCTGGTGCAATACTCTGCAATACCCTGCGCAATACTCTGCAATACCCTGCGCAATACCCTGGTGCAATACTCTGCAATACTCTGCAATACTCTGGTGCAATACTCTGCAATACTCTGGTGCAATACTCTGCAATACCCTGCGCAATATTCTGCAATACCCTGCGCAATACTCTGCAATACTCTGCAATACCCTGCGCAATATTCTGCAATACCCTGCGCAATACTCTGCAATACCCTGCGCAATACCCTGGTGCAATACTCTGCAATACTCTGGTGCAATACTCTGCAATACCCTGCAAAATACTCTGCAATACCCTGCGCAATACCCTGCAAAATACTCTGCAATACCCTGGTGCAATACTCTGCAATACTCTGGTGCAATACTCTGCAATACCCTGCGCAATACTCTGCAATACCCTGCGCAATACCCTGCAAAATACTCTGCAATACCCTGGTGCAATACTCTGCAATACACTGGTGCAATACTCTGCAATACCCTGCGCAATACTCTGCAATACCCTGCGCAATACTCTGCAATACTCTGGTGCAATACTCTGCAATACCCTGCGCAATACTCTGCAATACCCTGCGCAATACCCTGCGCAATACTCTGCAATACCCTGGTGCAATACTCTGCAATACTCTGGTGCAATACCCTGCGCAATACTCTGCAATACCCTGCGCAATACTCTGCAATACTCTGGTGCAATACTCTGCAATACCCTGGTGCAATACCCTGCGCAATACTCTGCAATACCCTGCGCAATACTCTGCAATACCCTGCGCAATACTCTGCAATACTCTGGTGCAATACTCTGCAATACCCTGGTGCAATACTCTGCAATACCCTGCGCAATACTCTGCAATACCCTGCGCAATACTCTGCAATACTCTGGTGCAATACTCTGCAATACCCTGGTGCAATACTCTGCAATACTCTGCAATACCCTGCGCAATACTCTGCAATACCCTGCGCAATACTCTGCAATACTCTGGTGCAATACTCTGCAATACCCTGGTGCAATACCCTGCAATACCCTGCGCAATACTCTGCAATACCCTGCGCAATACTCTGCAATACCCTGCGCAATACTCTGCAATACTCTGGTGCAATACTCTGCAATACCCTGGTGCAATACTCTGCAATACCCTGCGCAATACTCTGCAATACCCTGCGCAATTCTCTGCAATACTCTGGTGCAATACTCTGCAATACCCTGGTGCAATACCCTGCGCAATACTCTGCAATACCCTGCGCAATACCCTGCAATACCCTGCGCAATACTCTGCAATACTCTGCAATACTCTGGTGCAATACTCTGCAATACCCTGCGCAATACCCTGCAAAATACTCTGCAATACCCTGCGCAATACTCTGCAATACTCTGCAATACCCTGCGCAATACCCTGGTGCAATACTCTGCAATACTCTGGTGCAATACTCTGCAATACTCTGGTGCAATACTCTGCAATACCCTGCAAAATACTCTGCAATACCCTGCGCAATACTCTGCAATACCCTGCGCAATACCCTGCGCAATACCCTGCAAAATACTCTGCAATACCCTGGTGCAATACTCTGCAATACTCTGGTGCAATACCCTGCGCAATACTCTGCAATACCCTGCGCAATACTCTGCAATACCCTGCAATACCCTGCGCAATACTCTGCAATACCCTGCGCAATATTCTGCAATACCCTGCGCAATACTCTGCAATACTCTGCAATACCCTGCGCAATATTCTGCAATACCCTGCGCAATACTCTGCAATACCCTGCGCAATACCCTGGTGCAATACTCTGCAATACTCTGGTGCAATACTCTGCAATACCCTGCAAAATACTCTGCAATACCCTGCGCAATACCCTGCAAAATACTCTGCAATACCCTGGTGCAATACTCTGCAATACTCTGGTGCAATACTCTGCAATACCCTGCGCAATACTCTGCAATACCCTGCGCAATACTCTGCAATACCCTGCGCAATACCCTGCGCAATACCCTGCAAAATACTCTGCAATACCCTGCGCAATACCCTGCAAAATACTCTGCAATACCCTGCGCAATACTCTGCAATACCCTGCGCAATACTCTGCAATACTCTGGTGCAATACTCTGCAATACCCTGCAAAATACTCTGCAATACCCTGCGCAATACCCTGCAAAATACTCTGCAATACCCTGGTGCAATACTCTGCAATACTCTGGTGCAATACTCTGCAATACCCTGCGCAATACTCTGCAATACCCTGCGCAATACCCTGCAAAATACTCTGCAATACCCTGGTGCAATACTCTGCAATACTCTGGTGCAATACTCTGCAATACCCTGCGCAATACTCTGCAATACCCTGCGCAATACCCTGCAAAATACTCTGCAATACCCTGGTGCAATACTCTGCAATACTCTGGTGCAATACTCTGCAATACTCTGGTGCAATACTCTGCAATACCCTGGTGCAATACTCTGCAATACTCTGGCGCAATACTCTGCAATACCCTGCGCAATACTCTGCGCAATACTCTGCAATACCCTGGTGCAATACTCTGCAATACTCTGGTGCAATACTCTGCAATACCCTGCGCAATACTCTGCAATACTCTGGTGCAATACTCTGCAATACCCTGGTGCAATACTCTGCAATACCCTGCGCAATACTCTGCAATACCCTGCGCAATTCTCTGCAATACTCTGGTGCAATACTCTGCAATACCCTGCGCAATACTCTGCAATACCCTGCGCAATACCCTGCAATACCCTGCGCAATACTCTGCAATACCCTGCGCAATACTCTGCAATACTCTGCAATACTCTGGTGCAATACTCTGCAATACCCTGCGCAATACCCTGCAAAATACTCTGCAATACCCTGGTGCAATACTCTGCAATACTCTGGCGCAATACTCTGCAATACCCTGCGCAATACTCTGCAATACCCTGCGCAATACCCTGCGCAATACTCTGCAATACCCTGGTGCAATACTCTGCAATACTCTGGTGCAATACTCTGCAATACCCTGCGCAATACCCTGCAAAATACTCTGCAATACCCTGGTGCAATACTCTGCAATACTCTGGTGCAATACTCTGCAATACCCTGCGCAATATTCTGCAATACCCTGCGCAATACTCTGCAATACTCTGCAATACCCTGCGCAATATTCTGCAATACCCTGCGCAATACTCTGCAATACCCTGCGCAATACCCTGGTGCAATACTCTGCAATACTCTGGTGCAATACTCTGCAATACCCTGCGCAATACTCTGCAATACCCTGCGCAATACCCTGCAAAATACTCTGCAATACCCTGGTGCAATACTCTGCAATACACTGGTGCAATACTCTGCAATACCCTGCGCAATACTCTGCAATACCCTGCGCAATACCCTGCAAAATACTCTGCAATACCCTGGTGCAATACTCTGCAATACTCTGGTGCAATACTCTGCAATACTCTGGTGCAATACTCTGCAATACCCTGGTGCAATACTCTGCAATACTCTGGCGCAATACTCTGCAATACCCTGCGCAATACTCTGCGCAATACTCTGCAATACCCTGGTGCAATACTCTGCAATACTCTGGTGCAATACTCTGCAATACCCTGCGCAATACTCTGCAATACTCTGGTGCAATACTCTGCAATACCCTGGTGCAATACTCTGCAATACCCTGCGCAATACTCTGCAATACCCTGCGCAATTCTCTGCAATACTCTGGTGCAATACTCTGCAATACCCTGCGCAATACTCTGCAATACCCTGCGCAATACCCTGCAATACCCTGCGCAATACTCTGCAATACCCTGCGCAATACTCTGCAATACTCTGCAATACTCTGGTGCAATACTCTGCAATACCCTGCGCAATACCCTGCAAAATACTCTGCAATACCCTGGTGCAATACTCTGCAATACTCTGGTGCAATACTCTGCAATACCCTGCGCAATACCCTGCAAAATACTCTGCAATACCCTGGTGCAATACTCTGCAATACTCTGGTGCAATACTCTGCAATACCCTGCGCAATACCCTGCAAAATACTCTGCAATACCCTGGTGCAATACTCTGCAATACTCTGGTGCAATACTCTGCAATACCCTGCGCAATACCCTGCAAAATACTCTGCAATACCCTGGTGCAATACTCTGCAATACTCTGGTGCAATACTCTGCAATACCCTGCGCAATACCCTGCAAAATACTCTGCAATACCCTGGTGCAATACTCTGCAATACTCTGGTGCAATACTCTGCAATACCCTGCGCAATATTCTGCAATACCCTGCGCAATACTCTGCAATACCCTGCGCAATACTCTGCAATACCCTGCGCAATACTCTGCAATACCCTGCGCAATACCCTGGTGCAATACTCTGCAATACTCTGGTGCAATACTCTGCAATACCCTGCGCAATACTCTGCAATACCCTGCGCAATACCCTGCAAAATACTCTGCAATACCCTGGTGCAATACTCTGCAATACACTGGTGCAATACTCTGCAATACCCTGCGCAATACTCTGCAATACCCTGCGCAATACCCTGCGCAATACTCTGCAATACCCTGCGCAATACTCTGCAATACCCTGGTGCAATACTCTGCAATACTCTGGTGCAATACTCTGCAATACCCTGCGCAATACCCTGCAAAATACTCTGCAATACCCTGGTGCAATACTCTGCAATACCCTGCGCAATACTCTGCAATACCCTGCGCAATACTCTGCAATACCCTGCGCAATACCCTGGTGCAATACTCTGCAATACTCTGGTGCAATACTCTGCAATACCCTGCAAAATACTCTGCAATACCCTGCGCAATACCCTGCAAAATACTCTGCAATACCCTGGTGCAATACTCTGCAATACTCTGGTGCAATACCCTGCGCAATACTCTGCAATACCCTGCGCAATACCCTGCGCAATACTCTGCAATACCCTGCAATACCCTGCGCAATACTCTGCAATACCCTGCGCAATATTCTGCAATACCCTGCGCAATACTCTGCAATACTCTGCGCAATACCCTGGTGCAATACTCTGCAATACTCTGGTGCAATACTCTGCAATACCCTGCAAAATACTCTGCAATACCCTGCACAATACCCTGCAAAATACTCTGCAATACCCTGGTGCAATACTCTGCAATACTCTGGTGCAATACTCTGCAATACCCTGCGCAATACTCTGCAATACCCTGCGCAATACCCTGCAAAATACTCTGCAATACCCTGGTGCAATACTCTGCAATACTCTGGTGCAATACTCTGCAATACCCTGGTGCAATACTCTGCAATACCCTGCGCAATACTCTGCAATACCCTGCGCAATACTCTGCAATACTCTGGTGCAATACTCTGCAATACCCTGGTGCAATACCCTGCGCAATACTCTGCAATACCCTGCGCAATACCCTGCAATACCCTGCGCAATACTCTGCAATACCCTGCGCAATACTCTGCAATACTCTGCAATACTCTGGTGCAATACTCTGCAATACCCTGCGCAATACCCTGCAAAATACTCTGCAATACCCTGGTGCAATACTCTGCAATACCCTGCGCAATACTCTGCAATACCCTGCGCAATACCCTGGTGCAATACTCTGCAATACTCTGGTGCAATACTCTGCAATACTCTGGTGCAATACTCTGCAATACCCTGCAAAATACTCTGCAATACCCTGCGCAATACCCTGCAAAATACTCTGCAATACCCTGGTGCAATACTCTGCAATACTCTGGTGCAATACTCTGCAATACCCTGCGCAATACTCTGCAATACCCTGCGCAATACCCTGCAAAATACTCTGCAATACCCTGGTGCAATACTCTGCAATACTCTGGTGCAATACTCTGCAATACCCTGCAATACCCTGCGCAATACTCTGCAATACCCTGGTGCAATACTCTGCAATACCCTGGTGCAATACTCTGCAATACCCTGCGCAATTCTCTGCAATACTCTGGTGCAATACTCTGCAATACCCTGGTGCAATACCCTGCGCAATACTCTGCAATACCCTGCGCAATACCCTGCAATACCCTGCGCAATACTCTGCAATACCCTGCGCAATACTCTGCAATACTCTGCAATACTCTGGTGCAATACTCTGCAATACCCTGCGCAATACCCTGCAAAATACTCTGCAATACCCTGGTGCAATACTCTGCAATACCCTGCGCAATACTCTGCAATACCCTGCGCAATACCCTGGTGCAATACTCTGCAATACTCTGCAATACTCTGGTGCAATACTCTGCAATACTCTGGTGCAATACTCTGCAATACCCTGCGCAATATTCTGCAATACCCTGCGCAATACTCTGCAATACCCTGCGCAATATTCTGCAATACCCTGCGCAATACTCTGCAATACCCTGCGCAATACCCTGGTGCAATACTCTGCAATACTCTGGTGCAATACTCTGCAATACCCTGCAAAATACTCTGCAATACCCTGCGCAATACCCTGCAAAATACTCTGCAATACCCTGGTGCAATACTCTGCAATACTCTGGTGCAATACTCTGCAATACCCTGCGCAATACTCTGCAATACCCTGCGCAATACCCTGCAAAATACTCTGCAATACCCTGGTGCAATACTCTGCAATACACTGGTGCAATACTCTGCAATACCCTGCGCAATACTCTGCAATACCCTGCGCAATACTCTGCAATACTCTGGCGCAATACTCTGCAATACCCTGCGCAATACTCTGCAATACCCTGCGCAATACCCTGCGCAATACTCTGCAATACCCTGGTGCAATACTCTGCAATACTCTGGTGCAATACCCTGCGCAATACTCTGCAATACCCTGCGCAATACTCTGCAATACTCTGGTGCAATACTCTGCAATACCCTGGTGCAATACCCTGCGCAATACTCTGCAATACCCTGCGCAATACTCTGCAATACCCTGCGCAATACTCTGCAATACCCTGCGCAATACTCTGCAATACTCTGGTGCAATACTCTGCAATACCCTGGTGCAATACTCTGCAATACTTTGCAATACCCTGCGCAATACTCTGCAATACCCTGCGCAATACTCTGCAATACTCTGGTGCAATACTCTGCAATACCCTGGTGCAATACCCTGCAATACCCTGCGCAATACTCTGCAATACCCTGCGCAATACTCTGCAATACTCTGGTGCAATACTCTGCAATACCCTGGTGCAATACTCTGCAATACCCTGCGCAATACTCTGCAATACCCTGCGCAATTCTCTGCAATACTCTGGTGCAATACTCTGCAATACCCTGGTGCAATACCCTGCGCAATACTCTGCAATACCCTGCGCAATACCCTGCAATACCCTGCGCAATACTCTGCAATACCCTGCGCAATACTCTGCAATACTCTGCAATACTCTGGTGCAATACTCTGCAATACCCTGCGCAATACCCTGCAAAATACTCTGCAATACCCTGCGCAATACTCTGCAATACTCTGCAATACCCTGCGCAATACCCTGGTGCAATACTCTGCAATACTCTGGTGCAATACTCTGCAATACTCTGGTGCAATACTCTGCAATACCCTGCAAAATACTCTGCAATACCCTGCGCAATACTCTGCAATACCCTGCGCAATACCCTGCGCAATACCCTGCAAAATACTCTGCAATACCCTGGTGCAATACTCTGCAATACTCTGGTGCAATACCCTGCGCAATACTCTGCAATACCCTGCGCAATACTCTGCAATACCCTGCAATACCCTGCGCAATACTCTGCAATACCCTGCGCAATATTCTGCAATACCCTGCGCAATACTCTGCAATACCCTGCGCAATATTCTGCAATACCCTGCGCAATACCCTGCAAAATACTCTGCAATACCCTGGTGCAATACTCTGCAATACTCTGGTGCAATACTCTGCAATACCCTGCGCAATACTCTGCAATACCCTGCGCAATACCCTGCAAAATACTCTGCAATACCCTGGTGCAATACTCTGCAATACACTGGTGCAATACTCTGCAATACCCTGCGCAATACTCTGCAATACCCTGCGCAATACTCTGCAATACTCTGGCGCAATACTCTGCAATACCCTGCGCAATACCCTGCGCAATACTCTGCAATACCCTGGTGCAATACTCTGCAATACCCTGCGCAATACTCTGCAATACCCTGCGCAATACTCTGCAATACTCTGGTGCAATACTCTGCAATACCCTGGTGCAATACTCTGCAATACCCTGCGCAATACCCTGCAATACCCTGCGCAATACTCTGCAATACCCTGCGCAATACTCTGCAATACTCTGCAATACTCTGGTGCAATACTCTGCAATACCCTGCGCAATACCCTGCGCAATACTCTGCAATACCCTGGTGCAATACTCTGCAATACCCTGCGCAATACTCTGCAATACCCTGCGCAATACCCTGGTGCAATACTCTGCAATACTCTGGTGCAATACTCTGCAATACTCTGGTGCAATACTCTGCAATACCCTGCAAAATACTCTGCAATACCCTGCACAATACCCTGCAAAATACTCTGCAATACCCTGGTGCAATACTCTGCAATACTCTGGTGCAATACTCTGCAATACCCTGCGCAATACTCTGCAATACCCTGCGCAATACCCTGCAAAATACTCTGCAATACCCTGGTGCAATACTCTGCAATACTCTGGTGCAATACTCTGCAATACCCTGCGCAATACTCTGCAATACCCTGCGCAATACCCTGCAAAATACTCTGCAATACCCTGGTGCAATACTCTGCAATACTCTGGTGCAATACCCTGCAATACCCTGCGCAATACTCTGCAATACTCTGGCGCAATACTCTGCAATACCCTGGTGCAATACTCTGCAATACCCTGCGCAATACTCTGCAATACTCTGGTGCAATACTCTGCAATACCCTGGTGCAATACCCTGCGCAATACTCTGCAATACTCTGCAATACTCTGGTGCAATACTCTGCAATACCCTGCAAAATACTCTGCAATACCCTGGTGCAATACTCTGCAATACCCTGCGCAATACTCTGCAATACCCTGCGCAATACCCTGGTGCAATACTCTGCAATACTCTGGTGCAATACTCTGCAATACTCTGGTGCAATACTCTTCAATACCCTGCAAAATACTCTGCAATACCCTGCGCAATACCCTGCAAAATACTCTGCAATACCCTGGTGCAATACTCTGCAATACTCTGGTGCAATACCCTGCGCAATACTCTGCAATACCCTGCGCAATACCCTGCGCAATACTCTGCAATACCCTGCAATACCCTGCGCAATACTCTGCAATACCCTGCGCAATATTCTGCAATACCCTGCGCAATACTCTGCAATACTCTGCAATACCCTGCGCAATATTCTGCAATACCCTGCGCAATACTCTGCAATACTCTGGTGCAATACTCTGCAATACCCTGCAAAATACTCTGCAATACCCTGCGCAATACCCTGCAAAATACTCTGCAATACCCTGGTGCAATACTCTGCAATACTCTGGTGCAATACTCTGCAATACCCTGCGCAATACTCTGCAATACCCTGCGCAATACCCTGCAAAATACTCTGCAATACCCTGGTGCAATACTCTGCAATACTCTGGTGCAATACTCTGCAATACCCTGCGCAATACTCTGCAATACCCTGCGCAATACCCTGCAAAATACTCTGCAATACCCTGGTGCAATACTCTGCAATACTCTGGTGCAATACTCTGCAATACCCTGGTGCAATACTCTGCAATACTCTGGCGCAATACTCTGCAATACCCTGCGCAATACTCTGCAATACCCTGCGCAATACCCTGCGCAATACTCTGCAATACCCTGGTGCAATACTCTGCAATACTCTGGTGCAATACTCTGCAATACCCTGCGCAATACTCTGCAATACCCTGCGCAATACTCTGCAATACTCTGGTGCAATACTCTGCAATACTCTGCAATACCCTGCGCAATACTCTGCAATACCCTGCGCAATACTCTGCAATACCCTGCGCAATACTCTGCAATACCCTGCGCAATACTCTGCAATACTCTGGTGCAATACTCTGCAATACCCTGGTGCAATACTCTGCAATACCCTGCGCAATACTCTGCAATACCCTGCGCAATACTCTGCAATACCCTGCGCAATTCTCTGCAATACTCTGGTGCAATACTCTGCAATACCCTGGTGCAATACCCTGCGCAATACTCTGCAATACCCTGCGCAATACCCTGCAATACCCTGCGCAATACTCTGCAATACCCTGCGCAATACTCTGCAATACTCTGCAATACTCTGGTGCAATACTCTGCAATACCCTGCGCAATACCCTGCAAAATACTCTGCAATACCCTGGTGCAATACTCTGCAATACCCTGCGCAATACTCTGCAATACCCTGCGCAATACCCTGGTGCAATACTCTGCAATACTCTGGTGCAATACTCTGCAATACCCTGCGCAATATTCTGCAATACCCTGCGCAATACTCTGCAATACTCTGCAATACCCTGCGCAATATTCTGCAATACCCTGCGCAATACTCTGCAATACCCTGCGCAATACCCTGGTGCAATACTCTGCAATACTCTGGTGCAATACTCTGCAATACCCTGCGCAATACTCTGCAATACCCTGCGCAATACCCTGCAAAATACTCTGCAATACCCTGGTGCAATACTCTGCAATACACTGGTGCAATACTCTGCAATACCCTGCGCAATACTCTGCAATACCCTGCGCAATACTCTGCAATACTCTGGCGCAATACTCTGCAATACCCTGCGCAATACTCTGCAATACCCTGCGCAATACCCTGCGCAATACTCTGCAATACCCTGGTGCAATACTCTGGTGCAATACTCTGCAATACCCTGCGCAATACCCTGCAAAATACTCTGCAATACCCTGGTGCAATACTCTGCAATACTCTGGTGCAATACTCTGCAATACCCTGCGCAATATTCTGCAATACCCTGCGCAATACTCTGCAATACTCTGCAATACCCTGCGCAATATTCTGCAATACCCTGCGCAATACTCTGCAATACCCTGCGCAATACCCTGGTGCAATACTCTGCAATACTCTGGTGCAATACTCTGCAATACCCTGCGCAATACTCTGCAATACCCTGCGCAATACCCTGCAAAATACTCTGCAATACCCTGGTGCAATACTCTGCAATACACTGGTGCAATACTCTGCAATACCCTGCGCAATACTCTGCAATACCCTGCGCAATACCCTGCGCAATACTCTGCAATACCCTGGTGCAATACTCTGCAATACTCTGGTGCAATACTCTGCAATACCCTGCGCAATACCCTGCAAAATACTCTGCAATACCCTGGTGCAATACTCTGCAATACCCTGCGCAATACTCTGCAATACCCTGCGCAATACTCTGCAATACCCTGCGCAATACCCTGGTGCAATACTCTGCAATACTCTGGTGCAATACTCTGCAATACCCTGCAAAATACTCTGCAATACCCTGCGCAATACCCTGCAAAATACTCTGCAATACCCTGGTGCAATACTCTGCAATACTCTGGTGCAATACCCTGCGCAATACTCTGCAATACCCTGCGCAATACCCTGCGCAATACTCTGCAATACCCTGCAATACCCTGCGCAATACTCTGCAATACCCTGCGCAATATTCTGCAATACCCTGCGCAATACTCTGCAATACTCTGCGCAATACCCTGGTGCAATACTCTGCAATACTCTGGTGCAATACTCTGCAATACCCTGCAAAATACTCTGCAATACCCTGCGCAATACCCTGCAAAATACTCTGCAATACCCTGGTGCAATACTCTGCAATACTCTGGTGCAATACTCTGCAATACCCTGCGCAATACTCTGCAATACCCTGCGCAATACCCTGCAAAATACTCTGCAATACCCTGGTGCAATACTCTGCAATACTCTGGTGCAATACTCTGCAATACCCTGGTGCAATACTCTGCAATACCCTGCGCAATACTCTGCAATACCCTGCGCAATACTCTGCAATACTCTGGTGCAATACTCTGCAATACCCTGGTGCAATACCCTGCGCAATACTCTGCAATACCCTGCGCAATACCCTGCAATACCCTGCGCAATACTCTGCAATACCCTGCGCAATACTCTGCAATACTCTGCAATACTCTGGTGCAATACTCTGCAATACCCTGCGCAATACCCTGCAAAATACTCTGCAATACCCTGGTGCAATACTCTGCAATACCCTGCGCAATACTCTGCAATACCCTGCGCAATACCCTGGTGCAATACTCTGCAATACTCTGGTGCAATACTCTGCAATACTCTGGTGCAATACTCTGCAATACCCTGCAAAATACTCTGCAATACCCTGCGCAATACCCTGCAAAATACTCTGCAATACCCTGGTGCAATACTCTGCAATACTCTGGTGCAATACTCTGCAATACCCTGCGCAATACCCTGCAAAATACTCTGCAATACCCTGGTGCAATACTCTGCAATACTCTGGTGCAATACTCTGCAATACCCTGCAATACCCTGCGCAATACTCTGCAATACCCTGGTGCAATACTCTGCAATACCCTGGTGCAATACTCTGCAATACCCTGCGCAATACTCTGCAATACCCTGCGCAATTCTCTGCAATACTCTGGTGCAATACTCTGCAATACCCTGGTGCAATACCCTGCGCAATACTCTGCAATACCCTGCGCAATACCCTGCAATACCCTGCGCAATACTCTGCAATACCCTGCGCAATACTCTGCAATACTCTGCAATACTCTGGTGCAATACTCTGCAATACCCTGCGCAATACCCTGCAAAATACTCTGCAATACCCTGGTGCAATACTCTGCAATACCCTGCGCAATACTCTGCAATACCCTGCGCAATACCCTGGTGCAATACTCTGCAATACTCTGCAATACTCTGGTGCAATACTCTGCAATACTCTGGTGCAATACTCTGCAATACCCTGCGCAATATTCTGCAATACCCTGCGCAATACTCTGCAATACCCTGCGCAATATTCTGCAATACCCTGCGCAATACTCTGCAATACCCTGCGCAATATTCTGCAATACTCTGGTGCAATACTCTGCAATACCCTGCAAAATACTCTGCAATACCCTGCGCAATACCCTGCAAAATACTCTGCAATACCCTGGTGCAATACTCTGCAATACTCTGGTGCAATACTCTGCAATACCCTGCGCAATACTCTGCAATACCCTGCGCAATACCCTGCAAAATACTCTGCAATACCCTGGTGCAATACTCTGCAATACACTGGTGCAATACTCTGCAATACCCTGCGCAATACTCTGCAATACCCTGCGCAATACTCTGCAATACTCTGGCGCAATACTCTGCAATACCCTGCGCAATACTCTGCAATACCCTGCGCAATACCCTGCGCAATACTCTGCAATACCCTGGTGCAATACTCTGCAATACTCTGGTGCAATACCCTGCGCAATACTCTGCAATACCCTGCGCAATACTCTGCAATACTCTGGTGCAATACTCTGCAATACCCTGGTGCAATACCCTGCGCAATACTCTGCAATACCCTGCGCAATACTCTGCAATACCCTGCGCAATACTCTGCAATACCCTGCGCAATACTCTGCAATACTCTGGTGCAATACTCTGCAATACCCTGGTGCAATACTCTGCAATACTCTGCAATACCCTGCGCAATACTCTGCAATACCCTGCGCAATACTCTGCAATACTCTGGTGCAATACTCTGCAATACCCTGGTGCAATACCCTGCGCAATACTCTGCAATACCCTGCGCAATACTCTGCAATACCCTGCGCAATACTCTGCAATACTCTGGTGCAATACTCTGCAATACCCTGGTGCAATACTCTGCAATACCCTGCGCAATACTCTGCAATACCCTGCGCAATTCTCTGCAATACTCTGGTGCAATACTCTGCAATACCCTGGTGCAATACCCTGCGCAATACTCTGCAATACCCTGCGCAATACCCTGCAATACCCTGCGCAATACTCTGCAATACCCTGCGCAATACTCTGCAATACTCTGCAATACTCTGGTGCAATACTCTGCAATACCCTGCGCAATACCCTGCAAAATACTCTGCAATACCCTGCGCAATACTCTGCAATACTCTGCAATACCCTGCGCAATACCCTGGTGCAATACTCTGCAATACTCTGGTGCAATACTCTGCAATACTCTGGTGCAATACTCTGCAATACCCTGCAAAATACTCTGCAATACCCTGCGCAATACTCTGCAATACCCTGCGCAATACCCTGCAAAATACTCTGCAATACCCTGGTGCAATACTCTGCAATACTCTGGTGCAATACCCTGCGCAATACTCTGCAATACCCTGCGCAATACTCTGCAATACCCTGCAATACCCTGCGCAATACTCTGCAATACCCTGCGCAATATTCTGCAATACCCTGCGCAATACTCTGCAATACCCTGCGCAATATTCTGCAATACCCTGCGCAATACCCTGCAAAATACTCTGCAATACCCTGGTGCAATACTCTGCAATACTCTGGTGCAATACTCTGCAATACCCTGCGCAATACTCTGCAATACCCTGCGCAATACCCTGCAAAATACTCTGCAATACCCTGGTGCAATACTCTGCAATACACTGGTGCAATACTCTGCAATACCCTGCGCAATACTCTGCAATACCCTGCGCAATACTCTGCAATACTCTGGCGCAATACTCTGCAATACCCTGCGCAATACCCTGCGCAATACTCTGCAATACCCTGGTGCAATACTCTGCAATACCCTGCGCAATACTCTGCAATACCCTGCGCAATACTCTGCAATACTCTGGTGCAATACTCTGCAATACCCTGGTGCAATACTCTGCAATACCCTGCGCAATACCCTGCAATACCCTGCGCAATACTCTGCAATACCCTGCGCAATACTCTGCAATACTCTGCAATACTCTGGTGCAATACTCTGCAATACCCTGCGCAATACCCTGCGCAATACTCTGCAATACCCTGGTGCAATACTCTGCAATACCCTGCGCAATACTCTGCAATACCCTGCGCAATACCCTGGTGCAATACTCTGCAATACTCTGGTGCAATACTCTGCAATACTCTGGTGCAATACTCTGCAATACCCTGCAAAATACTCTGCAATACCCTGCGCAATACCCTGCAAAATACTCTGCAATACCCTGGTGCAATACTCTGCAATACTCTGGTGCAATACTCTGCAATACCCTGCGCAATACTCTGCAATACCCTGCGCAATACCCTGCAAAATACTCTGCAATACCCTGGTGCAATACTCTGCAATACTCTGGTGCAATACTCTGCAATACTCTGGTGCAATACTCTGCAATACCCTGGTGCAATACTCTGCAATACTCTGGCGCAATACTCTGCAATACCCTGCGCAATACTCTGCGCAATACTCTGCAATACCCTGGTGCAATACTCTGCAATACTCTGGTGCAATACTCTGCAATACCCTGCGCAATACTCTGCAATACTCTGGTGCAATACTCTGCAATACCCTGGTGCAATACTCTGCAATACCCTGCGCAATACTCTGCAATACCCTGCGCAATTCTCTGCAATACTCTGGTGCAATACTCTGCAATACCCTGCGCAATACTCTGCAATACCCTGTGCAATACCCTGCAATACCCTGCGCAATACTCTGCAATACCCTGCGCAATACTCTGCAATACTCTGCAATACTCTGGTGCAATACTCTGCAATACCCTGCGCAATACCCTGCAAAATACTCTGCAATACCCTGGTGCAATACTCTGCAATACTCTGGTGCAATACTCTGCAATACCCTGCGCAATACCCTGCAAAATACTCTGCAATACCCTGGTGCAATACTCTGCAATACTCTGGTGCAATACTCTGCAATACCCTGCGCAATACCCTGCAAAATACTCTGCAATACCCTGGTGCAATACTCTGCAATACTCTGGTGCAATACCCTGCGCAATACCCTGCGCAATACCCTGCAAAATACTCTGCAATACCCTGGTGCAATACTCTGCAATACTCTGGTGCAATACTCTGCAATACCCTGCGCAATACCCTGCAAAATACTCTGCAATACCCTGGTGCAATACTCTGCAATACTCTGGTGCAATACTCTGCAATACCCTGCGCAATATTCTGCAATACCCTGCGCAATACTCTGCAATACTCTGCAATACCCTGCGCAATATTCTGCAATACCCTGCGCAATACTCTGCAATACCCTGCGCAATACCCTGGTGCAATACTCTGCAATACTATGGTGCAATACTCTGCAATACCCTGCGCAATACTCTGCAATACCCTGCGCAATACCCTGCAAAATACTCTGCAATACCCTGGTGCAATACTCTGCAATACACTGGTGCAATACTCTGCAATACCCTGCGCAATACTCTGCAATACCCTGCGCAATACCCTGCGCAATACTCTGCAATACCCTGGTGCAATACTCTGCAATACTCTGGTGCAATACTCTGCAATACCCTGCGCAATACCCTGCAAAATACTCTGCAATACCCTGGTGCAATACTCTGCAATACCCTGCGCAATACTCTGCAATACCCTGCGCAATACTCTGCAATACCCTGCGCAATACCCTGGTGCAATACTCTGCAATACTCTGGTGCAATACTCTGCAATACCCTGCAAAATACTCTGCAATACCCTGCGCAATACCCTGCAAAATACTCTGCAATACCCTGGTGCAATACTCTGCAATACTCTGGTGCAATACCCTGCGCAATACTCTGCAATACCCTGCGCAATACCCTGCGCAATACTCTGCAATACCCTGCAATACCCTGCGCAATACTCTGCAATACCCTGCGCAATATTCTGCAATACCCTGCGCAATACTCTGCAATACTCTGCGCAATACCCTGGTGCAATACTCTGCAATACTCTGGTGCAATACTCTGCAATACCCTGCAAAATACTCTGCAATACCCTGCGCAATACCCTGCAAAATACTCTGCAATACCCTGGTGCAATACTCTGCAATACTCTGGTGCAATACTCTGCAATACCCTGCGCAATACTCTGCAATACCCTGCGCAATACCCTGCAAAATACTCTGCAATACCCTGGTGCAATACTCTGCAATACTCTGGTGCAATACTCTGCAATACCCTGGTGCAATACTCTGCAATACCCTGCGCAATACTCTGCAATACCCTGCGCAATACTCTGCAATACTCTGGTGCAATACTCTGCAATACCCTGGTGCAATACCCTGCGCAATACTCTGCAATACCCTGCGCAATACCCTGCAATACCCTGCGCAATACTCTGCAATACCCTGCGCAATACTCTGCAATACTCTGCAATACTCTGGTGCAATACTCTGCAATACCCTGCGCAATACCCTGCAAAATACTCTGCAATACCCTGGTGCAATACTCTGCAATACCCTGCGCAATACTCTGCAATACCCTGCGCAATACCCTGGTGCAATACTCTGCAATACTCTGGTGCAATACTCTGCAATACTCTGGTGCAATACTCTGCAATACCCTGCAAAATACTCTGCAATACCCTGCGCAATACCCTGCAAAATACTCTGCAATACCCTGGTGCAATACTCTGCAATACTCTGGTGCAATACTCTGCAATACCCTGCGCAATACTCTGCAATACCCTGCGCAATACCCTGCAAAATACTCTGCAATACCCTGGTGCAATACTCTGCAATACTCTGGTGCAATACTCTGCAATACCCTGCAATACCCTGCGCAATACTCTGCAATACCCTGGTGCAATACTCTGCAATACCCTGGTGCAATACTCTGCAATACCCTGCGCAATACTCTGCAATACCCTGCGCAATTCTCTGCAATACTCTGGTGCAATACTCTGCAATACCCTGGTGCAATACCCTGCGCAATACTCTGCAATACCCTGCGCAATACCCTGCAATACCCTGCGCAATACTCTGCAATACCCTGCGCAATACTCTGCAATACTCTGCAATACTCTGGTGCAATACTCTGCAATACCCTGCGCAATACCCTGCAAAATACTCTGCAATACCCTGGTGCAATACTCTGCAATACCCTGCGCAATACTCTGCAATACCCTGCGCAATACCCTGGTGCAATACTCTGCAATACTCTGCAATACTCTGGTGCAATACTCTGCAATACTCTGGTGCAATACTCTGCAATACCCTGCGCAATATTCTGCAATACCCTGCGCAATACTCTGCAATACCCTGCGCAATATTCTGCAATACCCTGCGCAATACTCTGCAATACCCTGCGCAATACCCTGGTGCAATACTCTGCAATACTCTGGTGCAATACTCTGCAATACCCTGCAAAATACTCTGCAATACCCTGCGCAATACCCTGCAAAATACTCTGCAATACCCTGGTGCAATACTCTGCAATACTCTGGTGCAATACTCTGCAATACCCTGCGCAATACTCTGCAATACCCTGCGCAATACCCTGCAAAATACTCTGCAATACCCTGGTGCAATACTCTGCAATACACTGGTGCAATACTCTGCAATACCCTGCGCAATACTCTGCAATACCCTGCGCAATACTCTGCAATACTCTGGCGCAATACTCTGCAATACCCTGCGCAATACTCTGCAATACCCTGCGCAATACCCTGCGCAATACTCTGCAATACCCTGGTGCAATACTCTGCAATACTCTGGTGCAATACCCTGCGCAATACTCTGCAATACCCTGCGCAATACTCTGCAATACTCTGGTGCAATACTCTGCAATACCCTGGTGCAATACCCTGCGCAATACTCTGCAATACCCTGCGCAATACTCTGCAATACCCTGCGCAATACTCTGCAATACCCTGCGCAATACTCTGCAATACTCTGGTGCAATACTCTGCAATACCCTGGTGCAATACTCTGCAATACTCTGCAATACCCTGCACAATACTCTGCAATACCCTGCGCAATACTCTGCAATACTCTGGTGCAATACTCTGCAATACCCTGGTGCAATACCCTGCAATACCCTGCGCAATACTCTGCAATACCCTGCGCAATACTCTGCAATACTCTGGTGCAATACCCTGGTGCAATACCCTGCGCAATACTCTGCAATACCCTGCGCAATACCCTGCAATACCCTGCGCAATACTCTGCAATACCCTGCGCAATACTCTGCAATACTCTGCAATACTCTGGTGCAATACTCTGCAATACCCTGCGCAATACCCTGCAAAATACTCTGCAATACCCTGCGCAATACTCTGCAATACTCTGCAATACCCTGCGCAATACCCTGGTGCAATACTCTGCAATACTCTGGTGCAATACTCTGCAATACTCTGGTGCAATACTCTGCAATACCCTGCAAAATACTCTGCAATACCCTGCGCAATACTCTGCAATACCCTGCGCAATACCCTGCGCAATACCCTGCAAAATACTCTGCAATACCCTGGTGCAATACTCTGCAATACTCTGGTGCAATACCCTGCGCAATACTCTGCAATACCCTGCGCAATACTCTGCAATACCCTGCAATACCCTGCGCAATACTCTGCAATACCCTGCGCAATATTCTGCAATACCCTGCGCAATACTCTGCAATACCCTGCGCAATATTCTGCAATACCCTGCGCAATACCCTGCAAAATACTCTGCAATACCCTGGTGCAATACTCTGCAATACTCTGGTGCAATACTCTGCAATACCCTGCGCAATACTCTGCAATACCCTGCGCAATACCCTGCAAAATACTCTGCAATACCCTGGTGCAATACTCTGCAATACACTGGTGCAATACTCTGCAATACCCTGCGCAATACTCTGCAACACCCTGCGCAATACTCTGCAATACTCTGGCGCAATACTCTGCAATACCCTGCGCAATACTCTGCAATACCCTGGTGCAATACTCTGCAATACCCTGCGCAATACTCTGCAATACCCTGCGCAATACTCTGCAATACTCTGGTGCAATACTCTGCAATACCCTGGTGCAATACTCTGCAATACCCTGCGCAATACCCTGCAATACCCTGCGCAATACTCTGCAATACCCTGCGCAATACTCTGCAATACTCTGCAATACTCTGGTGCAATACTCTGCAATACCCTGCGCAATACCCTGCGCAATACTCTGCAATACCCTGGTGCAATACTCTGCAATACCCTGCGCAATACTCTGCAATACCCTGCGCAATACCCTGGTGCAATACTCTGCAATACTCTGGTGCAATACTCTGCAATACTCTGGTGCAATACTCTGCAATACCCTGCAAAATACTCTGCAATACCCTGCGCAATACCCTGCAAAATACTCTGCAATACCCTGGTGCAATACTCTGCAATACTCTGGTGCAATACTCTGCAATACCCTGCGCAATACTCTGCAATACCCTGCGCAATACCCTGCAAAATACTCTGCAATACCCTGGTGCAATACTCTGCAATACTCTGGTGCAATACTCTGCAATACCCTGCGCAATACTCTGCAATACCCTGCGCAATACCCTGCAAAATACTCTGCAATACCCTGGTGCAATACTCTGCAATACTCTGGTGCAATACCCTGCAATACCCTGCGCAATACTCTGCAATACTCTGGCGCAATACTCTGCAATACCCTGGTGCAATACTCTGCAATACGCTGCGCAATACTCTGCAATACTCTGGTGCAATACTCTGCAATACCCTGGTGCAATACCCTGCGCAATACTCTGCAATACTCTGCAATACTCTGGTGCAATACTCTGCAATACCCTGCAAAATACTCTGCAATACCCTGGTGCAATACTCTGCAATACCCTGCGCAATACTCTGCAATACCCTGCGCAATACCCTGGTGCAATACTCTGCAATACTCTGGTGCAATACTCTGCAATACTCTGGTGCAATACTCTTCAATACCCTGCAAAATACTCTGCAATACCCTGCGCAATACCCTGCAAAATACTCTGCAATACCCTGGTGCAATACTCTGCAATACTCTGGTGCAATACCCTGCGCAATACTCTGCAATACCCTGCGCAATACCCTGCGCAATACTCTGCAATACCCTGCAATACCCTGCGCAATACTCTGCAATACCCTGCGCAATATTCTGCAATACCCTGCGCAATACTCTGCAATACTCTGCAATACCCTGCGCAATATTCTGCAATACCCTGCGCAATACTCTGCAATACTCTGGTGCAATACTCTGCAATACCCTGCAAAATACTCTGCAATACCCTGCGCAATACCCTGCAAAATACTCTGCAATACCCTGGTGCAATACTCTGCAATACTCTGGTGCAATACTCTGCAATACCCTGCGCAATACTCTGCAATACCCTGCGCAATACCCTGCAAAATACTCTGCAATACCCTGGTGCAATACTCTGCAATACTCTGGTGCAATACTCTGCAATACCCTGGTGCAATACTCTGCAATACTCTGGCGCAATACTCTGCAATACCCTGCGCAATACTCTGCAATACCCTGCGCAATACCCTGCGCAATACTCTGCAATACCCTGGTGCAATACTCTGCAATACTCTGGTGCAATACTCTGCAATACCCTGCGCAATACTCTGCAATACCCTGCGCAATACTCTGCAATACTCTGGTGCAATACTCTGCAATACTCTGCAATACCCTGCGCAATACTCTGCAATACCCTGCGCAATACTCTGCAATACCCTGCGCAATACTCTGCAATACTCTGGTGCAATACTCTGCAATACCCTGGTGCAATACTCTGCAATACCCTGCGCAATACTCTGCAATACCCTGCGCAATACTCTGCAATACCCTGCGCAATTCTCTGCAATACTCTGGTGCAATACTCTGCAATACCCTGGTGCAATACCCTGCGCAATACTCTGCAATACCCTGCGCAATACCCTGCAATACCCTGCGCAATACTCTGCAATACCCTGCGCAATACTCTGCAATACTCTGCAATACTCTGGTGCAATACTCTGCAATACCCTGCGCAATACCCTGCAAAATACTCTGCAATACCCTGGTGCAATACTCTGCAATACCCTGCGCAATACTCTGCAATACCCTGCGCAATACCCTGGTGCAATACTCTGCAATACTCTGGTGCAATACTCTGCAATACCCTGCGCAATATTCTGCAATACCCTGCGCAATACTCTGCAATACTCTGCAATACCCTGCGCAATATTCTGCAATACCCTGCGCAATACTCTGCAATACCCTGCGCAATACCCTGGTGCAATACTCTGCAATACTCTGGTGCAATACTCTGCAATACCCTGCGCAATACTCTGCAATACCCTGCGCAATACCCTGCAAAATACTCTGCAATACCCTGGTGCAATACTCTGCAATACACTGGTGCAATACTCTGCAATACCCTGCGCAATACTCTGCAATACCCTGCGCAATACTCTGCAATACTCTGGCGCAATACTCTGCAATACCCTGCGCAATACTCTGCAATACCCTGCGCAATACTCTGCAATACCCTGGTGCAATACTCTGCAATACTCTGGTGCAATACTCTGCAATACCCTGCGCAATACCCTGCAAAATACTCTGCAATACCCTGGTGCAATACTCTGCAATACTCTGGTGCAATACTCTGCAATACCCTGCGCAATATTCTGCAATACCCTGCGCAATACTCTGCAATACTCTGCAATACCCTGCGCAATATTCTGCAATACCCTGCGCAATACTCTGCAATACCCTGCGCAATACCCTGGTGCAATACTCTGCAATACTCTGGTGCAATACTCTGCAATACCCTGCGCAATACTCTGCAATACCCTGCGCAATACCCTGCAAAATACTCTGCAATACCCTGGTGCAATACTCTGCAATACACTGGTGCAATACTCTGCAATACCCTGCGCAATACTCTGCAATACCCTGCGCAATACCCTGCGCAATACTCTGCAATACCCTGGTGCAATACTCTGCAATACTCTGGTGCAATACTCTGCAATACCCTGCGCAATACCCTGCAAAATACTCTGCAATACCCTGGTGCAATACTCTGCAATACCCTGCGCAATACTCTGCGCAATACTCTGCAATACCCTGCGCAATACCCTGGTGCAATACTCTGCAATACTCTGGTGCAATACTCTGCAATACCCTGCAAAATACTCTGCAATACCCTGCGCAATACCCTGCAAAATACTCTGCAATACCCTGGTGCAATACTCTGCAATACTCTGGTGCAATACCCTGCGCAATACTCTGCAATACCCTGCGCAATACCCTGCGCAATACTCTGCAATACCCTGCAATACCCTGCGCAATACTCTGCAATACCCTGCGCAATATTCTGCAATACCCTGCGCAATACTCTGCAATACTCTGCGCAATACCCTGGTGCAATACTCTGCAATACTCTGGTGCAATACTCTGCAATACCCTGCAAAATACTCTGCAATACCCTGCGCAATACCCTGCAAAATACTCTGCAATACCCTGGTGCAATACTCTGCAATACTCTGGTGCAATACTCTGCAATACCCTGTGCAATACTCTGCAATACCCTGCGCAATACCCTGCAAAATACTCTGCAATACCCTGGTGCAATACTCTGCAATACTCTGGTGCAATACTCTGCAATACCCTGGTGCAATACTCTGCAATACCCTGCGCAATACTCTGCAATACCCTGCGCAATACTCTGCAATACTCTGGTGCAATACTCTGCAATACCCTGGTGCAATACCCTGCGCAATACTCTGCAATACCCTGCGCAATACCCTGCAATACCCTGCGCAATACTCTGCAATACCCTGCGCAATACTCTGCAATACTCTGCAATACTCTGGTGCAATACTCTGCAATACCCTGCGCAATACCCTGCAAAATACTCTGCAATACCCTGGTGCAATACTCTGCAATACCCTGCGCAATACTCTGCAATACCCTGCGCAATACCCTGGTGCAATACTCTGCAATACTCTGGTGCAATACTCTGCAATACTCTGGTGCAATACTCTGCAATACCCTGCAAAATACTCTGCAATACCCTGCGCAATACCCTGCAAAATACTCTGCAATACCCTGGTGCAATACTCTGCAATACTCTGGTGCAATACTCTGCAATACCCTGCGCAATACTCTGCAATACCCTGCGCAATACCCTGCAAAATACTCTGCAATACCCTGGTGCAATACTCTGCAATACTCTGGTGCAATACTCTGCAATACCCTGCAATACCCTGCGCAATACTCTGCAATACCCTGGTGCAATACTCTGCAATACCCTGGTGCAATACTCTGCAATACCCTGCGCAATACTCTGCAATACCCTGCGCAATTCTCTGCAATACTCTGGTGCAATACTCTGCAATACCCTGGTGCAATACCCTGCGCAATACTCTGCAATACCCTGCGCAATACCCTGCAATACCCTGCGCAATACTCTGCAATACCCTGCGCAATACTCTGCAATACTCTGCAATACTCTGGTGCAATACTCTGCAATACCCTGCGCAATACCCTGCAAAATACTCTGCAATACCCTGGTGCAATACTCTGCAATACCCTGCGCAATACTCTGCAATACCCTGCGCAATACCCTGGTGCAATACTCTGCAATACTCTGCAATACTCTGGTGCAATACTCTGCAATACTCTGGTGCAATACTCTGCAATACCCTGCGCAATATTCTGCAATACCCTGCGCAATACTCTGCAATACCCTGCGCAATATTCTGCAATACCCTGCGCAATACTCTGCAATACCCTGCGCAATACCCTGGTGCAATACTCTGCAATACTCTGGTGCAATACTCTGCAATACCCTGCAAAATACTCTGCAATACCCTGCGCAATACCCTGCAAAATACTCTGCAATACCCTGGTGCAATACTCTGCAATACTCTGGTGCAATACTCTGCAATACCCTGCGCAATACTCTGCAATACCCTGCGCAATACCCTGCAAAATACTCTGCAATACCCTGGTGCAATACTCTGCAATACACTGGTGCAATACTCTGCAATACCCTGCGCAATACTCTGCAATACCCTGCGCAATACTCTGCAATACTCTGGCGCAATACTCTGCAATACCCTGCGCAATACTCTGCAATACCCTGCGCAATACCCTGCGCAATACTCTGCAATACCCTGGTGCAATACTCTGCAATACTCTGGTGCAATACCCTGCGCAATACTCTGCAATACCCTGCGCAATACTCTGCAATACTCTGGTGCAATACTCTGCAATACCCTGGTGCAATACCCTGCGCAATACTCTGCAATACCCTGCGCAATACTCTGCAATACCCTGCGCAATACTCTGCAATACCCTGCGCAATACTCTGCAATACTCTGGTGCAATACTCTGCAATACCCTGGTGCAATACTCTGCAATACTCTGCAATACCCTGCGCAATACTCTGCAATACCCTGCGCAATACTCTGCAATACTCTGGTGCAATACTCTGCAATACCCTGGTGCAATACCCTGCAATACCCTGCGCAATACTCTGCAATACCCTGCGCAATACTCTGCAATACCCTGCGCAATACTCTGCAATACTCTGGTGCAATACTCTGCAATACCCTGGTGCAATACTCTGCAATACCCTGCGCAATACTCTGCAATACCCTGCGCAATTCTCTGCAATACTCTGGTGCAATACTCTGCAATACCCTGGTGCAATACCCTGCGCAATACTCTGCAATACCCTGCGCAATACCCTGCAATACCCTGCGCAATACTCTGCAATACCCTGCGCAATACTCTGCAATACTCTGCAATACTCTGGTGCAATACTCTGCAATACCCTAGCGCAATACCCTGCAAAATACTCTGCAATACCCTGCGCAATACTCTGCAATACTCTGCAATACCCTGCGCAATACCCTGGTGCAATACTCTGCAATACTCTGGTGCAATACTCTGCAATACTCTGGTGCAATACTCTGCAATACCCTGCAAAATACTCTGCAATACCCTGCGCAATACTCTGCAATACCCTGCGCAATACCCTGCGCAATACCCTGCAAAATACTCTGCAATACCCTGGTGCAATACTCTGCAATACTCTGGTGCAATACCCTGCGCAATACTCTGCAATACCCTGCGCAATACTCTGCAATACCCTGCAATACCCTGCGCAATACTCTGCAATACCCTGCGCAATATTCTGCAATACCCTGCGCAATACTCTGCAATACCCTGCGCAATATTCTGCAATACCCTGCGCAATACCCTGCAAAATACTCTGCAATACCCTGGTGCAATACTCTGCAATACTCTGGTGCAATACTCTGCAATACCCTGCGCAATACTCTGCAATACCCTGCGCAATACCCTGCAAAATACTCTGCAATACCCTGGTGCAATACTCTGCAATACCCTGCGCAATACTCTGCAATACCCTGCGCAATACTCTGCAATACTCTGGCGCAATACTCTGCAATACCCTGCGCAATACCCTGCGCAATACTCTGCAATACCCTGGTGCAATACTCTGCAATACCCTGCGCAATACTCTGCAATACCCTGCGCAATACTCTGCAATACTCTGGTGCAATACTCTGCAATACCCTGGTGCAATACTCTGCAATACCCTGCGCAATACCCTGCAATACCCTGCGCAATACTCTGCAATACCCTGCGCAATACTCTGCAATACTCTGCAATACTCTGGTGCAATACTCTGCAATACCCTGCGCAATACCCTGCGCAATACTCTGCAATACCCTGGTGCAATACTCTGCAATACCCTGCGCAATACTCTGCAATACCCTGCGCAATACCCTGGTGCAATACTCTGCAATACTCTGGTGCAATACTCTGCAATACCCTGCGCAATACTCTGCAATACCCTGCGCAATACCCTGGTGCAATACTCTGCAATACTCTGGTGCAATACTCTGCAATACCCTGCAAAATACTCTGCAATACCCTGCGCAATACCCTGCAAAATACTCTGCAATACCCTGGTGCAATACTCTGCAATACTCTGGTGCAATACTCTGCAATACCCTGCGCAATACTCTGCAATACCCTGCGCAATACCCTGCAAAATACTCTGCAATACCCTGGTGCAATACTCTGCAATACTCTGGTGCAATACTCTGCAATACCCTGCGCAATACTCTGCAATACCCTGCGCAATACCCTGCAAAATACTCTGCAATACCCTGGTGCAATACTCTGCAATACTCTGGTGCAATACCCTGCAATACCCTGCGCAATACTCTGCAATACTCTGGCGCAATACTCTGCAATACCCTGGTGCAATACTCTGCAATACCCTGCGCAATACTCTGCAATACTCTGGTGCAATACTCTGCAATACCCTGGTGCAATACCCTGCGCAATACTCTGCAATACTCTGCAATACTCTGGTGCAATACTCTGCAATACCCTGCAAAATACTCTGCAATACCCTGGTGCAATACTCTGCAATACCCTGCGCAATACTCTGCAATACCCTGCGCAATACCCTGGTGCAATACTCTGCAATACTCTGGTGCAATACTCTGCAATACTCTGGTGCAATACTCTTCAATACCCTGCAAAATACTCTGCAATACCCTGCGCAATACCCTGCAAAATACTCTGCAATACCCTGGTGCAATACTCTGCAATACTCTGGTGCAATACCCTGCGCAATACTCTGCAATACCCTGCGCAATACTCTGCAATACCCTGCAATACCCTGCGCAATACTCTGCAATACCCTGCGCAATATTCTGCAATACCCTGCGCAATACTCTGCAATACTCTGCAATACCCTGCGCAATATTCTGCAATACCCTGCGCAATACTCTGCAATACTCTGGTGCAATACTCTGCAATACCCTGCAAAATACTCTGCAATACCCTGCGCAATACCCTGCAAAATACTCTGCAATACCCTGGTGCAATACTCTGCAATACTCTGGTGCAATACTCTGCAATACCCTGCGCAATACTCTGCAATACCCTGCGCAATACCCTGCAAAATACTCTGCAATACCCTGGTGCAATACTCTGCAATACTCTGGTGCAATACTCTGCAATACCCTGCGCAATACTCTGCAATACCCTGCGCAATACCCTGCAAAATACTCTGCAATACCCTGGTGCAATACTCTGCAATACTCTGGTGCAATACTCTGCAATACCCTGGTGCAATACTCTGCAATACTCTGGCGCAATACTCTGCAATACCCTGCGCAATACTCTGCAATACCCTGCGCAATACCCTGCGCAATACTCTGCAATACCCTGGTGCAATACTCTGCAATACTCTGGTGCAATACTCTGCAATACCCTGCGCAATACTCTGCAATACCCTGCGCAATACTCTGCAATACTCTGGTGCAATACTCTGCAATACTCTGCAATACCCTGCGCAATACTCTGCAATACCCTGCGCAATACTCTGCAATACCCTGCGCAATACTCTGCAATACTCTGGTGCAATACTCTGCAATACCCTGGTGCAATACTCTGCAATACCCTGCGCAATACTCTGCAATACCCTGCGCAATACTCTGCAATACCCTGCGCAATTCTCTGCAATACTCTGGTGCAATACTCTGCAATACCCTGGTGCAATACCCTGCGCAATACTCTGCAATACCCTGCGCAATACCCTGCAATACCCTGCGCAATACTCTGCAATACCCTGCGCAATACTCTGCAATACTCTGCAATACTCTGGTGCAATACTCTGCAATACCCTGCGCAATACCCTGCAAAATACTCTGCAATACCCTGGTGCAATACTCTGCAATACCCTGCGCAATACTCTGCAATACCCTGCGCAATACCCTGGTGCAATACTCTGCAATACTCTGGTGCAATACTCTGCAATACCCTGCGCAATATTCTGCAATACCCTGCGCAATACTCTGCAATACTCTGCAATACCCTGCGCAATATTCTGCAATACCCTGCGCAATACTCTGCAATACCCTGCGCAATACCCTGGTGCAATACTCTGCAATACTCTGGTGCAATACTCTGCAATACCCTGCGCAATACTCTGCAATACCCTGCGCAATACCCTGCAAAATACTCTGCAATACCCTGGTGCAATACTCTGCAATACACTGGTGCAATACTCTGCAATACCCTGCGCAATACTCTGCAATACCCTGCGCAATACTCTGCAATACTCTGGCGCAATACTCTGCAATACCCTGCGCAATACTCTGCAATACCCTGCGCAATACCCTGCGCAATACTCTGCAATACCCTGGTGCAATACTCTGCAATACTCTGGTGCAATACTCTGCAATACCCTGCGCAATACCCTGCAAAATACTCTGCAATACCCTGGTGCAATACTCTGCAATACTCTGGTGCAATACTCTGCAATACCCTGCGCAATATTCTGCAATACCCTGCGCAATACTCTGCAATACTCTGCAATACCCTGCGCAATATTCTGCAATACCCTGCGCAATACTCTGCAATACCCTGCGCAATACCCTGGTGCAATACTCTGCAATACTCTGGTGCAATACTCTGCAATACCCTGCGCAATACTCTGCAATACCCTGCGCAATACCCTGCAAAATACTCTGCAATACCCTGGTGCAATACTCTGCAATACACTGGTGCAATACTCTGCAATACCCTGCGCAATACTCTGCAATACCCTGCGCAATACTCTGCAATACTCTGGCGCAATACTCTGCAATACCCTGCGCAATACTCTGCAATACCCTGCGCAATACCCTGCGCAATACTCTGCAATACCCTGGTGCAATACTCTGCAATACTCTGGTGCAATACTCTGCAATACCCTGCGCAATACCCTGCAAAATACTCTGCAATACCCTGGTGCAATACTCTGCAATACCCTGCGCAATACCCTGCAAAATACTCTGCAATACCCTGGTGCAATACTCTGCAATACCCTGCGCAATACTCTGCAATACCCTGCGCAATACTCTGCAATACCCTGCGCAATACCCTGGTGCAATACTCTGCAATACTCTGGTGCAATACTCTGCAATACCCTGCAAAATACTCTGCAATACCCTGCGCAATACCCTGCAAAATACTCTGCAATACCCTGGTGCAATACTCTGCAATACTCTGGTGCAATACCCTGCGCAATACTCTGCAATACCCTGCGCAATACCCTGCGCAATACTCTGCAATACCCTGCAATACCCTGCGCAATACTCTGCAATACCCTGCGCAATATTCTGCAATACCCTGCGCAATACTCTGCAATACTCTGCGCAATACCCTGGTGCAATACTCTGCAATACTCTGGTGCAATACTCTGCAATACCCTGCAAAATACTCTGCAATACCCTGCGCAATACCCTGCAAAATACTCTGCAATACCCTGGTGCAATACTCTGCAATACTCTGGTGCAATACTCTGCAATACCCTGCGCAATACCCTGCAAAATACTCTGCAATACCCTGGTGCAATACTCTGCAATACTCTGGTGCAATACTCTGCAATACCCTGGTGCAATACTCTGCGCAATACTCTGCAATACCCTGCGCAATACTCTGCAATACTCTGGTGCAATACTCTGCAATACCCTGGTGCAATACCCTGCGCAATACTCTGCAATACCCTGCGCAATACCCTGCAATACCCTGCGCAATACTCTGCAATACCCTGCGCAATACTCTGCAATACTCTGCAATACTCTGGTGCAATACTCTGCAATACCCTGCGCAATACCCTGCAAAATACTCTGCAATACCCTGGTGCAATACTCTGCAATACCCTGCGCAATACTCTGCAATACCCTGCGCAATACCCTGGTGCAATACTCTGCAATACTCTGGTGCAATACTCTGCAATACTCTGGTGCAATACTCTGCAATACCCTGCAAAATACTCTGCAATACCCTGCGCAATACCCTGCGCAATACCCTGCAAAATACTCTGCAATACCCTGGTGCAATACTCTGCAATACTCTGGTGCAATACTCTGCAATACCCTGCGCAATACTCTGCAATACCCTGCGCAATACCCTGCAAAATACTCTGCAATACCCTGGTGCAATACTCTGCAATACTCTGGTGCAATACTCTGGTGCAATACTCTGCAATACCCTGCGCAATACTCTGCAATACCCTGCGCAATACCCTGCAAAATACTCTGCAATACCCTGGTGCAATACTCTGCAATACTCTGGTGCAATACTCTGCAATACCCTGCAATACCCTGCGCAATACTCTGCAATACTCTGGCGCAATACTCTGCAATACCCTGGTGCAATACTCTGCAATACCCTGCGCAATACTCTGCAATACCCTGCGCAATTCTCTGCAATACTCTGGTGCAATACTCTGCAATACCATGGTGCAATACCCTGCGCAATACTCTGCAATACCCTGCGCAATACCCTGCAATACCCTGCGCAATACTCTGCAATACCCTGCGCAATACTCTGCAATACTCTGGTGCAATACTCTGCAATACCCTGCGCAATACCCTGCAAAATACTCTGCAATACCCTGGTGCAATACTCTGCAATACCCTGCGCAATACTCTGCAATACCCTGCGCAATACCCTGGTGCAATACTCTGCAATACTCTGCAATACTCTGGTGCAATACTCTGCAATACTCTGGTGCAATACTCTGCAATACTCTGGTGCAATACCCTGCGCAATATTCTGCAATACCCTGCGCAATACTCTGCAATACTCTGCAATACCCTGCGCAATATTCTGCAATACCCTGCGCAATACTCTGCAATACCCTGCGCAATACCCTGGTGCAATACTCTGCAATACTCTGGTGCAATACTCTGCAATACCCTGCAAAATACTCTGCAATACCCTGCGCAATACCCTGCAAAATACTCTGCAATACCCTGGTGCAATACTCTGCAATACTCTGGTGCAATACTCTGCAATACCCTGCGCAATACTCTGCAATACCCTGCGCAATACCCTGCAAAATACTCTGCAATACCCTGGTGCAATACTCTGCAATACACTGGTGCAATACTCTGCAATACCCTGCGCAATACTCTGCAATACCCTGCGCAATACTCTGCAATACTCTGGCGCAATACTCTGCAATACCCTGCGCAATACTCTGCAATACCCTGCGCAATACCCTGCGCAATACTCTGCAATACCCTGGTGCAATACTCTGCAATACTCTGGTGCAATACCCTGCGCAATACTCTGCAATACCCTGCGCAATACTCTGCAATACTCTGGTGCAATACTCTGCAATACCCTGGTGCAATACCCTGCGCAATACTCTGCAATACCCTGCGCAATACTCTGCAATACCCTGCGCAATACTCTGCAATACTCTGGTGCAATACTCTGCAATACCCTGGTGCAATACTCTGCAATACCCTGCGCAATACTCTGCAATACCCTGCGCAATACTCTGCAATACTCTGGTGCAATACTCTGCAATACCCTGGTGCAATACTCTGCAATACTCTGCAATACCCTGCGCAATACTCTGCAATACCCTGCACAATACTCTGCAATACTCTGGTGCAATACTCTGCAATACCCTGGTGCAATACCCTGCAATACCCTGCGCAATACTCTGCAATACCCTGCGCAATACTCTGCAATACCCTGCGCAATACTCTGCAATACTCTGGTGCAATACTCTGCAATACCCTGGTGCAATACTCTGCAATACCCTGCGCAATACTCTGCAATACCCTGCGCAATTCTCTGCAATACTCTGGTGCAATACTCTGCAATACCCTGGTGCAATACCCTGCGCAATACTCTGCAATACCCTGCGCAATACCCTGCAATACCCTGCGCAATACTCTGCAATACCCTGCGCAATACTCTGCAATACTCTGCAATACTCTGGTGCAATACTCTGCAATACCCTGCGCAATACCCTGCAAAATACTCTGCAATACCCTGCGCAATACTCTGCAATACTCTGCAATACCCTGCGCAATACCCTGGTGCAATACTCTGCAATACTCTGGTGCAATACTCTGCAATACTCTGGTGCAATACTCTGCAATACCCTGCAAAATACTCTGCAATACCCTGCGCAATACTCTGCAATACCCTGCGCAATACCCTGCGCAATACCCTGCAAAATACTCTGCAATACCCTGGTGCAATACTCTGCAATACTCTGGTGCAATACCCTGCGCAATACTCTGCAATACCCTGCGCAATACTCTGCAATACCCTGCAATACCCTGCGCAATACTCTGCAATACCCTGCGCAATATTCTGCAATACCCTGCGCAATACTCTGCAATACTCTGCAATACCCTGCGCAATATTCTGCAATACCCTGCGCAATACTCTGCAATACCCTGCGCAATACCCTGGTGCAATACTCTGCAATACTCTGGTGCAATACTCTGCAATACCCTGCAAAATACTCTGCAATACCCTGCGCAATACCCTGCAAAATACTCTGCAATACCCTGGTGCAATACTCTGCAATACTCTGGTGCAATACTCTGCAATACCCTGCGCAATACTCTGCAATACCCTGCGCAATACTCTGCAATACCCTGCGCAATACCCTGCGCAATACCCTGCAAAATACTCTGCAATACCCTGCGCAATACCCTGCAAAATACTCTGCAATACCCTGCGCAATACTCTGCAATACCCTGCGCAATACTCTGCAATACTCTGGTGCAATACTCTGCAATACCCTGCAAAATACTCTGCAATACCCTGGTGCAATACTCTGCAATACTCTGGTGCAATACTCTGCAATACCCTGCGCAATACTCTGCAATACCCTGCGCAATACCCTGCAAAATACTCTGCAATACCCTGGTGCAATACTCTGCAATACTCTGGTGCAATACTCTGCAATACCCTGCGCAATACTCTGCAATACCCTGCGCAATACCCTGCAAAATACTCTGCAATACCCTGGTGCAATACTCTGCAATACTCTGGTGCAATACTCTGCAATACTCTGGTGCAATACTCTGCAATACCCTGGTGCAATACTCTGCAATACTCTGGCGCAATACTCTGCAATACCCTGCGCAATACTCTGCGCAATACTCTGCAATACCCTGGTGCAATACTCTGCAATACTCTGGTGCAATACTCTGCAATACCCTGCGCAATACTCTGCAATACTCTGGTGCAATACTCTGCAATACCCTGGTGCAATACTCTGCAATACCCTGCGCAATACTCTGCAATACCCTGCGCAATTCTCTGCAATACTCTGGTGCAATACTCTGCAATACCCTGCGCAATACTCTGCAATACCCTGCGCAATACCCTGCAATACCCTGCGCAATACTCTGCAATACCCTGCGCAATACTCTGCAATACTCTGCAATACTCTGGTGCAATACTCTGCAATACCCTGCGCAATACCCTGCAAAATACTCTGCAATACCCTGGTGCAATACTCTGCAATACTCTGGCGCAATACTCTGCAATACCCTGCGCAATACTCTGCAATACCCTGCGCAATACCCTGCGCAATACTCTGCAATACCCTGGTGCAATACTCTGCAATACTCTGGTGCAATACTCTGCAATACCCTGCGCAATACCCTGCAAAATACTCTGCAATACCCTGGTGCAATACTCTGCAATACTCTGGTGCAATACTCTGCAATACCCTGCGCAATATTCTGCAATACCCTGCGCAATACTCTGCAATACTCTGCAATACCCTGCGCAATATTCTGCAATACCCTGCGCAATACTCTGCAATACCCTGCGCAATACCCTGGTGCAATACTCTGCAATACTCTGGTGCAATACTCTGCAATACCCTGCGCAATACTCTGCAATACCCTGCGCAATACCCTGCAAAATACTCTGCAATACCCTGGTGCAATACTCTGCAATACACTGGTGCAATACTCTGCAATACCCTGCGCAATACTCTGCAATACCCTGCGCAATACCCTGCAAAATACTCTGCAATACCCTGGTGCAATACTCTGCAATACTCTGGTGCAATACTCTGCAATACTCTGGTGCAATACTCTGCAATACCCTGGTGCAATACTCTGCAATACTCTGGCGCAATACTCTGCAATACCCTGCGCAATACTCTGCGCAATACTCTGCAATACCCTGGTGCAATACTCTGCAATACTCTGGTGCAATACTCTGCAATACCCTGCGCAATACTCTGCAATACTCTGGTGCAATACTCTGCAATACCCTGGTGCAATACTCTGCAATACCCTGCGCAATACTCTGCAATACCCTGCGCAATTCTCTGCAATACTCTGGTGCAATACTCTGCAATACCCTGCGCAATACTCTGCAATACCCTGCGCAATACCCTGCAATACCCTGCGCAATACTCTGCAATACCCTGCGCAATACTCTGCAATACTCTGCAATACTCTGGTGCAATACTCTGCAATACCCTGCGCAATACCCTGCAAAATACTCTGCAATACCCTGGTGCAATACTCTGCAATACTCTGGTGCAATACTCTGCAATACCCTGCGCAATACCCTGCAAAATACTCTGCAATACCCTGGTGCAATACTCTGCAATACTCTGGTGCAATACTCTGCAATACCCTGCGCAATACCCTGCAAAATACTCTGCAATACCCTGGTGCAATACTCTGCAATACTCTGGTGCAATACTCTGCAATACCCTGCGCAATACCCTGCAAAATACTCTGCAATACCCTGGTGCAATACTCTGCAATACTCTGGTGCAATACTCTGCAATACCCTGCGCAATACCCTGCAAAATACTCTGCAATACCCTGGTGCAATACTCTGCAATACTCTGGTGCAATACTCTGCAATACCCTGCGCAATATTCTGCAATACCCTGCGCAATACTCTGCAATACTCTGCAATACCCTGCGCAATATTCTGCAATACCCTGCACAATACTCTGCAATACCCTGCGCAATACCCTGGTGCAATACTCTGCAATACTCTGGTGCAATACTCTGCAATACCCTGCGCAATACTCTGCAATACCCTGCGCAATACCCTGCAAAATACTCTGCAATACCCTGGTGCAATACTCTGCAATACACTGGTGCAATACTCTGCAATACCCTGCGCAATACTCTGCAATACCCTGCGCAATACCCTGCGCAATACTCTGCAATACCCTGGTGCAATACTCTGCAATACTCTGGTGCAATACTCTGCAATACCCTGCGCAATACCCTGCAAAATACTCTGCAATACCCTGGTGCAATACTCTGCAATACCCTGCGCAATACTCTGCAATACCCTGCGCAATACTCTGCAATACCCTGCGCAATACCCTGGTGCAATACTCTGCAATACTCTGGTGCAATACTCTGCAATACCCTGCAAAATACTCTGCAATACCCTGCGCAATACCCTGCAAAATACTCTGCAATACCCTGGTGCAATACTCTGCAATACTCTGGTGCAATACCCTGCGCAATACTCTGCAATACCCTGCGCAATACCCTGCGCAATACTCTGCAATACCCTGCAATACCCTGCGCAATACTCTGCAATACCCTGCGCAATATTCTGCAATACCCTGCGCAATACTCTGCAATACTCTGCGCAATACCCTGGTGCAATACTCTGCAATACTCTGGTGCAATACTCTGCAATACCCTGCAAAATACTCTGCAATACCCTGCGCAATACCCTGCAAAATACTCTGCAATACCCTGGTGCAATACTCTGCAATACTCTGGTGCAATACTCTGCAATACCCTGCGCAATACTCTGCAATACCCTGCGCAATACCCTGCAAAATACTCTGCAATACCCTGGTGCAATACTCTGCAATACTCTGGTGCAATACTCTGCAATACCCTGGTGCAATACTCTGCAATACCCTGCGCAATACTCTGCAATACCCTGCGCAATACTCTGCAATACTCTGGTGCAATACTCTGCAATACCCTGGTGCAATACCCTGCGCAATACTCTGCAATACCCTGCGCAATACCCTGCAATACCCTGCGCAATACTCTGCAATACCCTGCGCAATACTCTGCAATACTCTGCAATACTCTGGTGCAATACTCTGCAATACCCTGCGCAATACCCTGCAAAATACTCTGCAATACCCTGGTGCAATACTCTGCAATACCCTGCGCAATACTCTGCAATACCCTGCGCAATACCCTGGTGCAATACTCTGCAATACTCTGGTGCAATACTCTGCAATACTCTGGTGCAATACTCTGCAATACCCTGCAAAATACTCTGCAATACCCTGCGCAATACCCTGCAAAATACTCTGCAATACCCTGGTGCAATACTCTGCAATACTCTGGTGCAATACTCTGCAATACCCTGCGCAATACTCTGCAATACCCTGCGCAATACCCTGCAAAATACTCTGCAATACCCTGGTGCAATACTCTGCAATACTCTGGTGCAATACTCTGCAATACCCTGCAATACCCTGCGCAATACTCTGCAATACCCTGGTGCAATACTCTGCAATACCCTGGTGCAATACTCTGCAATACCCTGCGCAATACTCTGCAATACCCTGCGCAATTCTCTGCAATACTCTGGTGCAATACTCTGCAATACCCTGGTGCAATACCCTGCGCAATACTCTGCAATACCCTGCACAATACCCTGCAATACCCTGCGCAATACTCTGCAATACCCTGCGCAATACTCTGCAATACTCTGCAATACTCTGGTGCAATACTCTGCAATACCCTGCGCAATACCCTGCAAAATACTCTGCAATACCCTGGTGCAATACTCTGCAATACCCTGCGCAATACTCTGCAATACCCTGCGCAATACCCTGGTGCAATACTCTGCAATACTCTGCAATACTCTGGTGCAATACTCTGCAATACTCTGGTGCAATACTCTGCAATACCCTGCGCAATATTCTGCAATACCCTGCGCAATACTCTGCAATACCCTGCGCAATATTCTGCAATACCCTGCTCAATACTCTGCAATACCCTGCGCAATACCCTGGTGCAATACTCTGCAATACTCTGGTGCAATACTCTGCAATACCCTGCAAAATACTCTGCAATACCCTGCGCAATACCCTGCAAAATACTCTGCAATACCCTGGTGCAATACTCTGCAATACTCTGGTGCAATACTCTGCAATACCCTGCGCAATACTCTGCAATACCCTGCGCAATACCCTGCAAAATACTCTGCAATACCCTGGTGCAATACTCTGCAATACTCTGGTGCAATACTCTGCAATACCCTGCAATACCCTGCGCAATACTCTGCAATACCCTGGTGCAATACTCTGCAATACCCTGGTGCAATACTCTGCAATACCCTGCGCAATACTCTGCAATACCCTGCGCAATTCTCTGCAATACTCTGGTGCAATACTCTGCAATACCCTGGTGCAATACCCTGCGCAATACTCTGCAATACCCTGCGCAATACCCTGCAATACCCTGCGCAATACTCTGCAATACCCTGCGCAATACTCTGCAATACTCTGCAATACTCTGGTGCAATACTCTGCAATACCCTGCGCAATACCCTGCAAAATACTCTGCAATACCCTGGTGCAATACTCTGCAATACCCTGCGCAATACTCTGCAATACCCTGCGCAATACCCTGGTGCAATACTCTGCAATACTCTGCAATACTCTGGTGCAATACTCTGCAATACTCTGGTGCAATACTCTGCAATACCCTGCGCAATATTCTGCAATACCCTGCGCAATACTCTGCAATACCCTGCGCAATATTCTGCAATACCCTGCGCAATACTCTGCAATACCCTGCGCAATACCCTGGTGCAATACTCTGCAATACTCTGGTGCAATACTCTGCAATACCCTGCAAAATACTCTGCAATACCCTGCGCAATACCCTGCAAAATACTCTGCAATACCCTGGTGCAATACTCTGCAATACTCTGGTGCAATACTCTGCAATACCCTGCGCAATACTCTGCAATACCCTGCGCAATACCCTGCAAAATACTCTGCAATACCCTGGTGCAATACTCTGCAATACACTGGTGCAATACTCTGCAATACCCTGCGCAATACTCTGCAATACCCTGCGCAATACTCTGCAATACTCTGGCGCAATACTCTGCAATACCCTGCGCAATACTCTGCAATACCCTGCGCAATACCCTGCGCAATACTCTGCAATACCCTGGTGCAATACTCTGCAATACTCTGGTGCAATACCCTGCGCAATACTCTGCAATACCCTGCGCAATACTCTGCAATACTCTGGTGCAATACTCTGCAATACCCTGGTGCAATACCCTGCGCAATACTCTGCAATACCCTGCGCAATACTCTGCAATACCCTGCGCAATACTCTGCAATACCCTGCGCAATACTCTGCAATACTCTGGTGCAATACTCTGCAATACCCTGGTGCAATACTCTGCAATACTCTGCAATACCCTGCGCAATACTCTGCAATACCCTGCGCAATACTCTGCAATACTCTGGTGCAATACTCTGCAATACCCTGGTGCAATACCCTGCAATACCCTGCGCAATACTCTGCAATACCCTGCGCAATACTCTGCAATACCCTGCGCAATACTCTGCAATACTCTGGTGCAATACTCTGCAATACCCTGGTGCAATACTCTGCAATACCCTGCGCAATACTCTGCAATACCCTGCGCAATTCTCTGCAATACTCTGGTGCAATACTCTGCAATACCCTGGTGCAATACCCTGCGCAATACTCTGCAATACCCTGCGCAATACCCTGCAATACCCTGCGCAATACTCTGCAATACCCTGCGCAATACTCTGCAATACTCTGCAATACTCTGGTGCAATACTCTGCAATACCCTGCGCAATACCCTGCAAAATACTCTGCAATACCCTGCGCAATACTCTGCAATACTCTGCAATACCCTGCGCAATACCCTGGTGCAATACTCTGCAATACTCTGGTGCAATACTCTGCAATACTCTGGTGCAATACTCTGCAATACCCTGCAAAATACTCTGCAATACCCTGCGCAATACTCTGCAATACCCTGCGCAATACCCTGCGCAATACCCTGCAAAATACTCTGCAATACCCTGGTGCAATACTCTGCAATACTCTGGTGCAATACCCTGCGCAATACTCTGCAATACCCTGCGCAATACTCTGCAATACCCTGCAATACCCTGCGCAATACTCTGCAATACCCTGCGCAATATTCTGCAATACCCTGCGCAATACTCTGCAATACCCTGCGCAATATTCTGCAATACCCTGCGCAATACCCTGCAAAATACTCTGCAATACCCTGGTGCAATACTCTGCAATACTCTGGTGCAATACTCTGCAATACCCTGCGCAATACTCTGCAATACCCTGCGCAATACCCTGCAAAATACTCTGCAATACCCTGGTGCAATACTCTGCAATACCCTGCGCAATACTCTGCAATACCCTGCGCAATACTCTGCAATACTCTGGCGCAATACTCTGCAATACCCTGCGCAATACCCTGCGCAATACTCTGCAATACCCTGGTGCAATACTCTGCAATACCCTGCGCAATACTCTGCAATACCCTGCGCAATACTCTGCAATACTCTGGTGCAATACTCTGCAATACCCTGGTGCAATACTCTGCAATACCCTGCGCAATACCCTGCAATACCCTGCGCAATACTCTGCAATACCCTGCGCAATACTCTGCAATACTCTGCAATACTCTGGTGCAATACTCTGCAATACCCTGCACAATACCCTGCGCAATACTCTGCAATACCCTGGTGCAATACTCTGCAATACCCTGCGCAATACTCTGCAATACCCTGCGCAATACCCTGGTGCAATACTCTGCAATACTCTGGTGCAATACTCTGCAATACCCTGCGCAATACTCTGCAATACCCTGCGCAATACCCTGGTGCAATACTCTGCAATACTCTGGTGCAATACTCTGCAATACCCTGCAAAATACTCTGCAATACCCTGCGCAATACTCTGCAATACCCTGCGCAATTCTCTGCAATACTCTGGTGCAATACTCTGCAATACCCTGGTGCAATACCCTGCGCAATACTCTGCAATACCCTGCGCAATACCCTGCAATACCCTGCGCAATACTCTGCAATACCCTGCGCAATACTCTGCAATACTCTGCAATACTCTGGTGCAATACTCTGCAATACCCTGCGCAATACCCTGCAAAATACTCTGCAATACCCTGCGCAATACTCTGCAATACTCTGCAATACCCTGCGCAATACCCTGGTGCAATACTCTGCAATACTCTGGTGCAATACTCTGCAATACTCTGGTGCAATACTCTGCAATACCCTGCAAAATACTCTGCAATACCCTGCGCAATACTCTGCAATACCCTGCGCAATACCCTGCGCAATACCCTGCAAAATACTCTGCAATACCCTGGTGCAATACTCTGCAATACTCTGGTGCAATACCCTGCGCAATACTCTGCAATACCCTGCGCAATACTCTGCAATACCCTGCAATACCCTGCGCAATACTCTGCAATACCCTGCGCAATATTCTGCAATACCCTGCGCAATACTCTGCAATACTCTGCAATACCCTGCGCAATATTCTGCAATACCCTGCGCAATACTCTGCAATACCCTGCGCAATACCCTGGTGCAATACTCTGCAATACTCTGGTGCAATACTCTGCAATACCCTGCAAAATACTCTGCAATACCCTGCGCAATACCCTGCAAAATACTCTGCAATACCCTGGTGCAATACTCTGCAATACTCTGGTGCAATACTCTGCAATACCCTGCGCAATACTCTGCAATACCCTGCGCAATACTCTGCAATACCCTGCGCAATACCCTGCGCAATACCCTGCAAAATACTCTGCAATACCCTGCGCAATACCCTGCAAAATACTCTGCAATACCCTGCGCAATACTCTGCAATACCCTGCGCAATACTCTGCAATACTCTGGTGCAATACTCTGCAATACCCTGCAAAATACTCTGCAATACCCTGGTGCAATACTCTGCAATACTCTGGTGCAATACTCTGCAATACCCTGCGCAATACTCTGCAATACCCTGCGCAATACCCTGCAAAATACTCTGCAATACCCTGGTGCAATACTCTGCAATACTCTGGTGCAATACTCTGCAATACCCTGCGCAATACTCTGCAATACCCTGCGCAATACCCTGCAAAATACTCTGCAATACCCTGGTGCAATACTCTGCAATACTCTGGTGCAATACTCTGCAATACTCTGGTGCAATACTCTGCAATACCCTGGTGCAATACTCTGCAATACTCTGGCGCAATACTCTGCAATACCCTGCGCAATACTCTGCGCAATACTCTGCAATACCCTGGTGCAATACTCTGCAATACTCTGGTGCAATACTCTGCAATACCCTGCGCAATACTCTGCAATACTCTGGTGCAATACTCTGCAATACCCTGGTGCAATACTCTGCAATACCCTGCGCAATACTCTGCAATACCCTGCGCAATTCTCTGCAATACTCTGGTGCAATACTCTGCAATACCCTGCGCAATACTCTGCAATACCCTGCGCAATACCCTGCAATACCCTGCGCAATACTCTGCAATACCCTGCGCAATACTCTGCAATACTCTGCAATACTCTGGTGCAATACTCTGCAATACCCTGCGCAATACCCTGCAAAATACTCTGCAATACCCTGGTGCAATACTCTGCAATACTCTGGCGCAATACTCTGCAATACCCTGCGCAATACTCTGCAATACCCTGCGCAATACCCTGCGCAATACTCTGCAATACCCTGGTGCAATACTCTGCAATACTCTGGTGCAATACTCTGCAATACCCTGCGCAATACCCTGCAAAATACTCTGCAATACCCTGGTGCAATACTCTGCAATACTCTGGTGCAATACTCTGCAATACCCTGCGCAATATTCTGCAATACCCTGCGCAATACTCTGCAATACTCTGCAATACCCTGCGCAATATTCTGCAATACCCTGCGCAATACTCTGCAATACCCTGCGCAATACCCTGGTGCAATACTCTGCAATACTCTGGTGCAATACTCTGCAATACCCTGCGCAATACTCTGCAATACCCTGCGCAATACCCTGCAAAATACTCTGCAATACCCTGGTGCAATACTCTGCAATACACTGGTGCAATACTCTGCAATACCCTGCGCAATACTCTGCAATACCCTGCGCAATACCCTGCAAAATACTCTGCAATACCCTGGTGCAATACTCTGCAATACTCTGGTGCAATACTCTGCAATACTCTGGTGCAATACTCTGCAATACCCTGGTGCAATACTCTGCAATACTCTGGCGCAATACTCTGCAATACCCTGCGCAATACTCTGCGCAATACTCTGCAATACCCTGGTGCAATACTCTGCAATACTCTGGTGCAATACTCTGCAATACCCTGCGCAATACTCTGCAATACTCTGGTGCAATACTCTGCAATACCCTGGTGCAATACTCTGCAATACCCTGCGCAATACTCTGCAATACCCTGCGCAATTCTCTGCAATACTCTGGTGCAATACTCTGCAATACCCTGCGCAATACTCTGCAATACCCTGCGCAATACCCTGCAATACCCTGCACAATACTCTGCAATACCCTGCGCAATACTCTGCAATACTCTGCAATACTCTGGTGCAATACTCTGCAATACCCTGCGCAATACCCTGCAAAATACTCTGCAATACCCTGGTGCAATACTCTGCAATACTCTGGTGCAATACTCTGCAATACCCTGCGCAATACCCTGCAAAATACTCTGCAATACCCTGGTGCAATACTCTGCAATACTCTGGTGCAATACTCTGCAATACCCTGCGCAATACCCTGCAAAATACTCTGCAATACCCTGGTGCAATACTCTGCAATACTCTGGTGCAATACTCTGCAATACCCTGCGCAATACCCTGCAAAATACTCTGCAATACCCTGGTGCAATACTCTGCAATACTCTGGTGCAATACTCTGCAATACCCTGCGCAATACCCTGCAAAATACTCTGCAATACCCTGGTGCAATACTCTGCAATACTCTGGTGCAATACTCTGCAATACCCTGCGCAATATTCTGCAATACCCTGCGCAATACTCTGCAATACTCTGCAATACCCTGCGCAATATTCTGCAATACCCTGCACAATACTCTGCAATACCCTGCGCAATACCCTGGTGCAATACTCTGCAATACTCTGGTGCAATACTCTGCAATACCCTGCGCAATACTCTGCAATACCCTGCGCAATACCCTGCAAAATACTCTGCAATACCCTGGTGCAATACTCTGCAATACACTGGTGCAATACTCTGCAATACCCTGCGCAATACTCTGCAATACCCTGCGCAATACCCTGCGCAATACTCTGCAATACCCTGGTGCAATACTCTGCAATACTCTGGTGCAATACTCTGCAATACCCTGCGCAATACCCTGCAAAATACTCTGCAATACCCTGGTGCAATACTCTGCAATACCCTGCGCAATACTCTGCAATACCCTGCGCAATACTCTGCAATACCCTGCGCAATACCCTGGTGCAATACTCTGCAATACTCTGGTGCAATACTCTGCAATACCCTGCAAAATACTCTGCAATACCCTGCGCAATACCCTGCAAAATACTCTGCAATACCCTGGTGCAATACTCTGCAATACTCTGGTGCAATACCCTGCGCAATACTCTGCAATACCCTGCGCAATACCCTGCGCAATACTCTGCAATACCCTGCAATACCCTGCGCAATACTCTGCAATACCCTGCGCAATATTCTGCAATACCCTGCGCAATACTCTGCAATACTCTGCGCAATACCCTGGTGCAATACTCTGCAATACTCTGGTGCAATACTCTGCAATACCCTGCAAAATACTCTGCAATACCCTGCGCAATACCCTGCAAAATACTCTGCAATACCCTGGTGCAATACTCTGCAATACTCTGGTGCAATACTCTGCAATACCCTGCGCAATACTCTGCAATACCCTGCGCAATACCCTGCAAAATACTCTGCAATACCCTGGTGCAATACTCTGCAATACTCTGGTGCAATACTCTGCAATACCCTGGTGCAATACTCTGCAATACCCTGCGCAATACTCTGCAATACCCTGCGCAATACTCTGCAATACTCTGGTGCAATACTCTGCAATACCCTGGTGCAATACCCTGCGCAATACTCTGCAATACCCTGCGCAATACCCTGCAATACCCTGCGCAATACTCTGCAATACCCTGCGCAATACTCTGCAATACTCTGCAATACTCTGGTGCAATACTCTGCAATACCCTGCGCAATACCCTGCAAAATACTCTGCAATACCCTGGTGCAATACTCTGCAATACCCTGCGCAATACTCTGCAATACCCTGCGCAATACCCTGGTGCAATACTCTGCAATACTCTGGTGCAATACTCTGCAATACTCTGGTGCAATACTCTGCAATACCCTGCAAAATACTCTGCAATACCCTGCGCAATACCCTGCAAAATACTCTGCAATACCCTGGTGCAATACTCTGCAATACTCTGGTGCAATACTCTGCAATACCCTGCGCAATACTCTGCAATACCCTGCGCAATACCCTGCAAAATACTCTGCAATACCCTGGTGCAATACTCTGCAATACTCTGGTGCAATACTCTGCAATACCCTGCAATACCCTGCGCAATACTCTGCAATACCCTGGTGCAATACTCTGCAATACCCTGGTGCAATACTCTGCAATACCCTGCGCAATACTCTGCAATACCCTGCGCAATTCTCTGCAATACTCTGGTGCAATACTCTGCAATACCCTGGTGCAATACCCTGCGCAATACTCTGCAATACCCTGCACAATACCCTGCAATACCCTGCGCAATACTCTGCAATACCCTGCGCAATACTCTGCAATACTCTGCAATACTCTGGTGCAATACTCTGCAATACCCTGCGCAATACCCTGCAAAATACTCTGCAATACCCTGGTGCAATACTCTGCAATACCCTGCGCAATACTCTGCAATACCCTGCGCAATACCCTGGTGCAATACTCTGCAATACTCTGCAATACTCTGGTGCAATACTCTGCAATACTCTGGTGCAATACTCTGCAATACCCTGCGCAATATTCTGCAATACCCTGCGCAATACTCTGCAATACCCTGCGCAATATTCTGCAATACCCTGCTCAATACTCTGCAATACCCTGCGCAATACCCTGGTGCAATACTCTGCAATACTCTGGTGCAATACTCTGCAATACCCTGCAAAATACTCTGCAATACCCTGCGCAATACCCTGCAAAATACTCTGCAATACCCTGGTGCAATACTCTGCAATACTCTGGTGCAATACTCTGCAATACCCTGCGCAATACTCTGCAATACCCTGCGCAATACCCTGCAAAATACTCTGCAATACCCTGGTGCAATACTCTGCAATACTCTGGTGCAATACTCTGCAATACCCTGCAATACCCTGCGCAATACTCTGCAATACCCTGGTGCAATACTCTGCAATACCCTGGTGCAATACTCTGCAATACCCTGCGCAATACTCTGCAATACCCTGCGCAATTCTCTGCAATACTCTGGTGCAATACTCTGCAATACCCTGGTGCAATACCCTGCGCAATACTCTGCAATACCCTGCGCAATACCCTGCAATACCCTGCGCAATACTCTGCAATACCCTGCGCAATACTCTGCAATACTCTGCAATACTCTGGTGCAATACTCTGCAATACCCTGCGCAATACCCTGCAAAATACTCTGCAATACCCTGGTGCAATACTCTGCAATACCCTGCGCAATACTCTGCAATACCCTGCGCAATACCCTGGTGCAATACTCTGCAATACTCTGCAATACTCTGGTGCAATACTCTGCAATACTCTGGTGCAATACTCTGCAATACCCTGCGCAATATTCTGCAATACCCTGCGCAATACTCTGCAATACCCTGCGCAATATTCTGCAATACCCTGTGCAATACTCTGCAATACCCTGCGCAATACCCTGGTGCAATACTCTGCAATACTCTGGTGCAATACTCTGCAATACCCTGCAAAATACTCTGCAATACCCTGCGCAATACCCTGCAAAATACTCTGCAATACCCTGGTGCAATACTCTGCAATACTCTGGTGCAATACTCTGCAATACCCTGCGCAATACTCTGCAATACCCTGCGCAATACCCTGCAAAATACTCTGCAATACCCTGGTGCAATACTCTGCAATACACTGGTGCAATACTCTGCAATACCCTGCGCAATACTCTGCAATACCCTGCGCAATACTCTGCAATACTCTGGCGCAATACTCTGCAATACCCTGCGCAATACTCTGCAATACCCTGCGCAATACCCTGCGCAATACTCTGCAATACCCTGGTGCAATACTCTGCAATACTCTGGTGCAATACCCTGCGCAATACTCTGCAATACCCTGCGCAATACTCTGCAATACTCTGGTGCAATACTCTGCAATACCCTGGTGCAATACCCTGCGCAATACTCTGCAATACCCTGCGCAATACTCTGCAATACCCTGCGCAATACTCTGCAATACCCTGCGCAATACTCTGCAATACTCTGGTGCAATACTCTGCAATACCCTGGTGCAATACTCTGCAATACTCTGCAATACCCTGCGCAATACTCTGCAATACCCTGCGCAATACTCTGCAATACTCTGGTGCAATACTCTGCAATACCCTGGTGCAATACCCTGCAATACCCTGCGCAATACTCTGCAATACCCTGCGCAATACTCTGCAATACCCTGCGCAATACTCTGCAATACTCTGGTGCAATACTCTGCAATACCCTGGTGCAATACTCTGCAATACCCTGCGCAATACTCTGCAATACCCTGCGCAATTCTCTGCAATACTCTGGTGCAATACTCTGCAATACCCTGGTGCAATACCCTGCGCAATACTCTGCAATACCCTGCGCAATACCCTGCAATACCCTGCGCAATACTCTGCAATACCCTGCGCAATACTCTGCAATACTCTGCAATACTCTGGTGCAATACTCTGCAATACCCTGCGCAATACCCTGCAAAATACTCTGCAATACCCTGCGCAATACTCTGCAATACTCTGCAATACCCTGCGCAATACCCTGGTGCAATACTCTGCAATACTCTGGTGCAATACTCTGCAATACTCTGGTGCAATACTCTGCAATACCCTGCAAAATACTCTGCAATACCCTGCGCAATACTCTGCAATACCCTGCGCAATACCCTGCGCAATACCCTGCAAAATACTCTGCAATACCCTGGTGCAATACTCTGCAATACTCTGGTGCAATACCCTGCGCAATACTCTGCAATACCCTGCGCAATACTCTGCAATACCCTGCAATACCCTGCGCAATACTCTGCAATACCCTGCGCAATATTCTGCAATACCCTGCGCAATACTCTGCAATACCCTGCGCAATATTCTGCAATACCCTGCGCAATACCCTGCAAAATACTCTGCAATACCCTGGTGCAATACTCTGCAATACTCTGGTGCAATACTCTGCAATACCCTGCGCAATACTCTGCAATACCCTGCGCAATACCCTGCAAAATACTCTGCAATACCCTGGTGCAATACTCTGCAATACCCTGCGCAATACTCTGCAATACCCTGCGCAATACTCTGCAATACTCTGGCGCAATACTCTGCAATACCCTGCGCAATACCCTGCGCAATACTCTGCAATACCCTGGTGCAATACTCTGCAATACCCTGCGCAATACTCTGCAATACCCTGCGCAATACTCTGCAATACTCTGGTGCAATACTCTGCAATACCCTGGTGCAATACTCTGCAATACCCTGCGCAATACCCTGCAATACCCTGCGCAATACTCTGCAATACCCTGCGCAATACTCTGCAATACTCTGCAATACTCTGGTGCAATACTCTGCAATACCCTGCACAATACCCTGCGCAATACTCTGCAATACCCTGGTGCAATACTCTGCAATACCCTGCGCAATACTCTGCAATACCCTGCGCAATACCCTGGTGCAATACTCTGCAATACTCTGGTGCAATACTCTGCAATACCCTGCGCAATACTCTGCAATACCCTGCGCAATACCCTGGTGCAATACTCTGCAATACTCTGGTGCAATACTCTGCAATACCCTGCAAAATACTCTGCAATACCCTGCGCAATACCCTGCAAAATACTCTGCAATACCCTGGTGCAATACTCTGCAATACTCTGGTGCAATACTCTGCAATACCCTGCGCAATACTCTGCAATACCCTGCGCAATACCCTGCAAAATACTCTGCAATACCCTGGTGCAATACTCTGCAATACTCTGGTGCAATACTCTGCAATACCCTGCGCAATACTCTGCAATACCCTGCGCAATACCCTGCAAAATACTCTGCAATACCCTGGTGCAATACTCTGCAATACTCTGGTGCAATACCCTGCAATACCCTGCGCAATACTCTGCAATACTCTGGCGCAATACTCTGCAATACCCTGGTGCAATACTCTGCAATACCCTGCGCAATACTCTGCAATACTCTGGTGCAATACTCTGCAATACCCTGGTGCAATACCCTGCGCAATACTCTGCAATACTCTGCAATACTCTGGTGCAATACTCTGCAATACCCTGCAAAATACTCTGCAATACCCTGGTGCAATACTCTGCAATACCCTGCGCAATACTCTGCAATACCCTGCGCAATACCCTGGTGCAATACTCTGCAATACTCTGGTGCAATACTCTGCAATACTCTGGTGCAATACTCTTCAATACCCTGCAAAATACTCTGCAATACCCTGCGCAATACCCTGCAAAATACTCTGCAATACCCTGGTGCAATACTCTGCAATACTCTGGTGCAATACCCTGCGCAATACTCTGCAATACCCTGCGCAATACTCTGCAATACCCTGCAATACCCTGCGCAATACTCTGCAATACCCTGCGCAATATTCTGCAATACCCTGCGCAATACTCTGCAATACTCTGCAATACCCTGCGCAATATTCTGCAATACCCTGCGCAATACTCTGCAATACTCTGGTGCAATACTCTGCAATACCCTGCAAAATACTCTGCAATACCCTGCGCAATACCCTGCAAAATACTCTGCAATACCCTGGTGCAATACTCTGCAATACTCTGGTGCAATACTCTGCAATACCCTGCGCAATACTCTGCAATACCCTGCGCAATACCCTGCAAAATACTCTGCAATACCCTGGTGCAATACTCTGCAATACTCTGGTGCAATACTCTGCAATACCCTGCGCAATACTCTGCAATACCCTGCGCAATACCCTGCAAAATACTCTGCAATACCCTGGTGCAATACTCTGCAATACTCTGGTGCAATACTCTGCAATACCCTGGTGCAATACTCTGCAATACTCTGGCGCAATACTCTGCAATACCCTGCGCAATACTCTGCAATACCCTGCGCAATACCCTGCGCAATACTCTGCAATACCCTGGTGCAATACTCTGCAATACTCTGGTGCAATACTCTGCAATACCCTGCGCAATACTCTGCAATACCCTGCGCAATACTCTGCAATACTCTGGTGCAATACTCTGCAATACTCTGCAATACCCTGCGCAATACTCTGCAATACCCTGCGCAATACTCTGCAATACCCTGCGCAATACTCTGCAATACTCTGGTGCAATACTCTGCAATACCCTGGTGCAATACTCTGCAATACCCTGCGCAATACTCTGCAATACCCTGCGCAATACTCTGCAATACCCTGCGCAATTCTCTGCAATACTCTGGTGCAATACTCTGCAATACCCTGGTGCAATACCCTGCGCAATACTCTGCAATACCCTGCGCAATACCCTGCAATACCCTGCGCAATACTCTGCAATACCCTGCGCAATACTCTGCAATACTCTGGTGCAATACTCTGCAATACCCTGCGCAATACCCTGCAAAATACTCTGCAATACCCTGGTGCAATACTCTGCAATACCCTGCGCAATACTCTGCAATACCCTGCGCAATACCCTGGTGCAATACTCTGCAATACTCTGGTGCAATACTCTGCAATACCCTGCGCAATATTCTGCAATACCCTGCGCAATACTCTGCAATACTCTGCAATACCCTGCGCAATATTCTGCAATACCCTGCGCAATACTCTGCAATACCCTGCGCAATACCCTGGTGCAATACTCTGCAATACTCTGGTGCAATACTCTGCAATACCCTGCGCAATACTCTGCAATACCCTGCGCAATACCCTGCAAAATACTCTGCAATACCCTGGTGCAATACTCTGCAATACACTGGTGCAATACTCTGCAATACCCTGCGCAATACTCTGCAATACCCTGCGCAATACTCTGCAATACTCTGGCGCAATACTCTGCAATACCCTGCGCAATACTCTGCAATACCCTGCGCAATACCCTGCGCAATACTCTGCAATACCCTGGTGCAATACTCTGCAATACTCTGGTGCAATACTCTGCAATACCCTGCGCAATACCCTGCAAAATACTCTGCAATACCCTGGTGCAATACTCTGCAATACTCTGGTGCAATACTCTGCAATACCCTGCGCAATATTCTGCAATACCCTGCGCAATACTCTGCAATACTCTGCAATACCCTGCGCAATATTCTGCAATACCCTGCGCAATACTCTGCAATACCCTGCGCAATACCCTGGTGCAATACTCTGCAATACTCTGGTGCAATACTCTGCAATACCCTGCGCAATACTCTGCAATACCCTGCGCAATACCCTGCAAAATACTCTGCAATACCCTGGTGCAATACTCTGCAATACACTGGTGCAATACTCTGCAATACCCTGCGCAATACTCTGCAATACCCTGCGCAATACTCTGCAATACTCTGGCGCAATACTCTGCAATACCCTGCGCAATACTCTGCAATACCCTGCGCAATACCCTGCGCAATACTCTGCAATACCCTGGTGCAATACTCTGCAATACTCTGGTGCAATACTCTGCAATACCCTGCGCAATACCCTGCAAAATACTCTGCAATACCCTGGTGCAATACTCTGCAATACCCTGCGCAATACCCTGCAAAATACTCTGCAATACCCTGGTGCAATACTCTGCAATACCCTGCGCAATACTCTGCAATACCCTGCGCAATACTCTGCAATACCCTGCGCAATACCCTGGTGCAATACTCTGCAATACTCTGGTGCAATACTCTGCAATACCCTGCAAAATACTCTGCAATACCCTGCGCAATACCCTGCAAAATACTCTGCAATACCCTGGTGCAATACTCTGCAATACTCTGGTGCAATACCCTGCGCAATACTCTGCAATACCCTGCGCAATACCCTGCGCAATACTCTGCAATACCCTGCAATACCCTGCGCAATACTCTGCAATACCCTGCGCAATATTCTGCAATACCCTGCGCAATACTCTGCAATACTCTGCGCAATACCCTGGTGCAATACTCTGCAATACTCTGGTGCAATACTCTGCAATACCCTGCAAAATACTCTGCAATACCCTGCGCAATACCCTGCAAAATACTCTGCAATACCCTGGTGCAATACTCTGCAATACTCTGGTGCAATACTCTGCAATACCCTGCGCAATACCCTGCAAAATACTCTGCAATACCCTGGTGCAATACTCTGCAATACTCTGGTGCAATACTCTGCAATACCCTGGTGCAATACTCTGCGCAATACTCTGCAATACCCTGCGCAATACTCTGCAATACTCTGGTGCAATACTCTGCAATACCCTGGTGCAATACCCTGCGCAATACTCTGCAATACCCTGCGCAATACCCTGCAATACCCTGCGCAATACTCTGCAATACCCTGCGCAATACTCTGCAATACTCTGCAATACTCTGGTGCAATACTCTGCAATACCCTGCGCAATACCCTGCAAAATACTCTGCAATACCCTGGTGCAATACTCTGCAATACCCTGCGCAATACTCTGCAATACCCTGCGCAATACCCTGGTGCAATACTCTGCAATACTCTGGTGCAATACTCTGCAATACTCTGGTGCAATACTCTGCAATACCCTGCAAAATACTCTGCAATACCCTGCGCAATACCCTGCGCAATACCCTGCAAAATACTCTGCAATACCCTGGTGCAATACTCTGCAATACTCTGGTGCAATACTCTGCAATACCCTGCGCAATACTCTGCAATACCCTGCGCAATACCCTGCAAAATACTCTGCAATACCCTGGTGCAATACTCTGCAATACTCTGGTGCAATACTCTGGTGCAATACTCTGCAATACCCTGCGCAATACTCTGCAATACCCTGCGCAATACCCTGCAAAATACTCTGCAATACCCTGGTGCAATACTCTGCAATACTCTGGTGCAATACTCTGCAATACCCTGCAATACCCTGCGCAATACTCTGCAATACTCTGGCGCAATACTCTGCAATACCCTGGTGCAATACTCTGCAATACCCTGCGCAATACTCTGCAATACCCTGCGCAATTCTCTGCAATACTCTGGTGCAATACTCTGCAATACCCTGGTGCAATACCCTGCGCAATACTCTGCAATACCCTGCGCAATACCCTGCAATACCCTGCGCAATACTCTGCAATACCCTGCGCAATACTCTGCAATACTCTGGTGCAATACTCTGCAATACCCTGCGCAATACCCTGCAAAATACTCTGCAATACCCTGGTGCAATACTCTGCAATACCCTGCGCAATACTCTGCAATACCCTGCGCAATACCCTGGTGCAATACTCTGCAATACTCTGCAATACTCTGGTGCAATACTCTGCAATACTCTGGTGCAATACTCTGCAATACTCTGGTGCAATACCCTGCGCAATATTCTGCAATACCCTGCGCAATACTCTGCAATACTCTGCAATACCCTGCGCAATATTCTGCAATACCCTGCGCAATACTCTGCAATACCCTGCGCAATACCCTGGTGCAATACTCTGCAATACTCTGGTGCAATACTCTGCAATACCCTGCAAAATACTCTGCAATACCCTGCGCAATACCCTGCAAAATACTCTGCAATACCCTGGTGCAATACTCTGCAATACTCTGGTGCAATACTCTGCAATACCCTGCGCAATACTCTGCAATACCCTGCGCAATACCCTGCAAAATACTCTGCAATACCCTGGTGCAATACTCTGCAATACACTGGTGCAATACTCTGCAATACCCTGCGCAATACTCTGCAATACCCTGCGCAATACTCTGCAATACTCTGGCGCAATACTCTGCAATACCCTGCGCAATACTCTGCAATACCCTGCGCAATACCCTGCGCAATACTCTGCAATACCCTGGTGCAATACTCTGCAATACTCTGGTGCAATACCCTGCGCAATACTCTGCAATACCCTGCGCAATACTCTGCAATACTCTGGTGCAATACTCTGCAATACCCTGGTGCAATACCCTGCGCAATACTCTGCAATACCCTGCGCAATACTCTGCAATACCCTGCGCAATACTCTGCAATACTCTGGTGCAATACTCTGCAATACCCTGGTGCAATACTCTGCAATACCCTGCGCAATACTCTGCAATACCCTGCGCAATACTCTGCAATACTCTGGTGCAATACTCTGCAATACCCTGGTGCAATACTCTGCAATACTCTGCAATACCCTGCGCAATACTCTGCAATACCCTGCACAATACTCTGCAATACTCTGGTGCAATACTCTGCAATACCCTGGTGCAATACCCTGCAATACCCTGCGCAATACTCTGCAATACCCTGCGCAATACTCTGCAATACCCTGCGCAATACTCTGCAATACTCTGGTGCAATACTCTGCAATACCCTGGTGCAATACTCTGCAATACCCTGCGCAATACTCTGCAATACCCTGCGCAATTCTCTGCAATACTCTGGTGCAATACTCTGCAATACCCTGGTGCAATACCCTGCGCAATACTCTGCAATACCCTGCGCAATACCCTGCAATACCCTGCGCAATACTCTGCAATACCCTGCGCAATACTCTGCAATACTCTGCAATACTCTGGTGCAATACTCTGCAATACCCTGCGCAATACCCTGCAAAATACTCTGCAATACCCTGCGCAATACTCTGCAATACTCTGCAATACCCTGCGCAATACCCTGGTGCAATACTCTGCAATACTCTGGTGCAATACTCTGCAATACTCTGGTGCAATACTCTGCAATACCCTGCAAAATACTCTGCAATACCCTGCGCAATACTCTGCAATACCCTGCGCAATACCCTGCGCAATACCCTGCAAAATACTCTGCAATACCCTGGTGCAATACTCTGCAATACTCTGGTGCAATACCCTGCGCAATACTCTGCAATACCCTGCGCAATACTCTGCAATACCCTGCAATACCCTGCGCAATACTCTGCAATACCCTGCGCAATATTCTGCAATACCCTGCGCAATACTCTGCAATACTCTGCAATACCCTGCGCAATATTCTGCAATACCCTGCGCAATACTCTGCAATACCCTGCGCAATACCCTGGTGCAATACTCTGCAATACTCTGGTGCAATACTCTGCAATACCCTGCAAAATACTCTGCAATACCCTGCGCAATACCCTGCAAAATACTCTGCAATACCCTGGTGCAATACTCTGCAATACTCTGGTGCAATACTCTGCAATACCCTGCGCAATACTCTGCAATACCCTGCGCAATACTCTGCAATACCCTGCGCAATACCCTGCGCAATACCCTGCAAAATACTCTGCAATACCCTGCGCAATACCCTGCAAAATACTCTGCAATACCCTGCGCAATACTCTGCAATACCCTGTGCAATACTCTGCAATACTCTGGTGCAATACTCTGCAATACCCTGCAAAATACTCTGCAATACCCTGGTGCAATACTCTGCAATACTCTGGTGCAATACTCTGCAATACCCTGCGCAATACTCTGCAATACCCTGCGCAATACCCTGCAAAATACTCTGCAATACCCTGGTGCAATACTCTGCAATACTCTGGTGCAATACTCTGCAATACCCTGCGCAATACTCTGCAATACCCTGCGCAATACCCTGCAAAATACTCTGCAATACCCTGGTGCAATACTCTGCAATACTCTGGTGCAATACTCTGCAATACTCTGGTGCAATACTCTGCAATACCCTGGTGCAATACTCTGCAATACTCTGGCGCAATACTCTGCAATACCCTGCGCAATACTCTGCGCAATACTCTGCAATACCCTGGTGCAATACTCTGCAATACTCTGGTGCAATACTCTGCAATACCCTGCGCAATACTCTGCAATACTCTGGTGCAATACTCTGCAATACCCTGGTGCAATACTCTGCAATACCCTGCGCAATACTCTGCAATACCCTGCGCAATTCTCTGCAATACTCTGGTGCAATACTCTGCAATACCCTGCGCAATACTCTGCAATACCCTGCGCAATACCCTGCAATACCCTGCGCAATACTCTGCAATACCCTGCGCAATACTCTGCAATACTCTGCAATACTCTGGTGCAATACTCTGCAATACCCTGCGCAATACCCTGCAAAATACTCTGCAATACCCTGGTGCAATACTCTGCAATACTCTGGCGCAATACTCTGCAATACCCTGCGCAATACTCTGCAATACCCTGCGCAATACCCTGCGCAATACTCTGCAATACCCTGGTGCAATACTCTGCAATACTCTGGTGCAATACTCTGCAATACCCTGCGCAATACCCTGCAAAATACTCTGCAATACCCTGGTGCAATACTCTGCAATACTCTGGTGCAATACTCTGCAATACCCTGCGCAATATTCTGCAATACCCTGCGCAATACTCTGCAATACTCTGCAATACCCTGCGCAATATTCTGCAATACCCTGCGCAATACTCTGCAATACCCTGCGCAATACCCTGGTGCAATACTCTGCAATACTCTGGTGCAATACTCTGCAATACCCTGCGCAATACTCTGCAATACCCTGCGCAATACCCTGCAAAATACTCTGCAATACCCTGGTGCAATACTCTGCAATACACTGGTGCAATACTCTGCAATACCCTGCGCAATACTCTGCAATACCCTGCGCAATACCCTGCAAAATACTCTGCAATACCCTGGTGCAATACTCTGCAATACTCTGGTGCAATACTCTGCAATACTCTGGTGCAATACTCTGCAATACCCTGGTGCAATACTCTGCAATACTCTGGCGCAATACTCTGCAATACCCTGCGCAATACTCTGCGCAATACTCTGCAATACCCTGGTGCAATACTCTGCAATACTCTGGTGCAATACTCTGCAATACCCTGCGCAATACTCTGCAATACTCTGGTGCAATACTCTGCAATACCCTGGTGCAATACTCTGCAATACCCTGCGCAATACTCTGCAATACCCTGCGCAATTCTCTGCAATACTCTGGTGCAATACTCTGCAATACCCTGCGCAATACTCTGCAATACCCTGCGCAATACCCTGCAATACCCTGCGCAATACTCTGCAATACCCTGCGCAATACTCTGCAATACTCTGCAATACTCTGGTGCAATACTCTGCAATACCCTGCGCAATACCCTGCAAAATACTCTGCAATACCCTGGTGCAATACTCTGCAATACTCTGGTGCAATACTCTGCAATACCCTGCGCAATACCCTGCAAAATACTCTGCAATACCCTGGTGCAATACTCTGCAATACTCTGGTGCAATACTCTGCAATACCCTGCGCAATACCCTGCAAAATACTCTGCAATACCCTGGTGCAATACTCTGCAATACTCTGGTGCAATACTCTGCAATACCCTGCGCAATACCCTGCAAAATACTCTGCAATACCCTGGTGCAATACTCTGCAATACTCTGGTGCAATACTCTGCAATACCCTGCGCAATACCCTGCAAAATACTCTGCAATACCCTGGTGCAATACTCTGCAATACTCTGGTGCAATACTCTGCAATACCCTGCGCAATATTCTGCAATACCCTGCGCAATACTCTGCAATACTCTGCAATACCCTGCGCAATATTCTGCAATACCCTGCACAATACTCTGCAATACCCTGCGCAATACCCTGGTGCAATACTCTGCAATACTCTGGTGCAATACTCTGCAATACCCTGCGCAATACTCTGCAATACCCTGCGCAATACCCTGCAAAATACTCTGCAATACCCTGGTGCAATACTCTGCAATACACTGGTGCAATACTCTGCAATACCCTGCGCAATACTCTGCAATACCCTGCGCAATACCCTGCGCAATACTCTGCAATACCCTGGTGCAATACTCTGCAATACTCTGGTGCAATACTCTGCAATACCCTGCGCAATACCCTGCAAAATACTCTGCAATACCCTGGTGCAATACTCTGCAATACCCTGCGCAATACTCTGCAATACCCTGCGCAATACTCTGCAATACCCTGCGCAATACCCTGGTGCAATACTCTGCAATACTCTGGTGCAATACTCTGCAATACCCTGCAAAATACTCTGCAATACCCTGCGCAATACCCTGCAAAATACTCTGCAATACCCTGGTGCAATACTCTGCAATACTCTGGTGCAATACCCTGCGCAATACTCTGCAATACCCTGCGCAATACCCTGCGCAATACTCTGCAATACCCTGCAATACCCTGCGCAATACTCTGCAATACCCTGCGCAATATTCTGCAATACCCTGCGCAATACTCTGCAATACTCTGCGCAATACCCTGGTGCAATACTCTGCAATACTCTGGTGCAATACTCTGCAATACCCTGCAAAATACTCTGCAATACCCTGCGCAATACCCTGCAAAATACTCTGCAATACCCTGGTGCAATACTCTGCAATACTCTGGTGCAATACTCTGCAATACCCTGCGCAATACTCTGCAATACCCTGCGCAATACCCTGCAAAATACTCTGCAATACCCTGGTGCAATACTCTGCAATACTCTGGTGCAATACTCTGCAATACCCTGGTGCAATACTCTGCAATACCCTGCGCAATACTCTGCAATACCCTGCGCAATACTCTGCAATACTCTGGTGCAATACTCTGCAATACCCTGGTGCAATACCCTGCGCAATACTCTGCAATACCCTGCGCAATACCCTGCAATACCCTGCGCAATACTCTGCAATACCCTGCGCAATACTCTGCAATACTCTGCAATACTCTGGTGCAATACTCTGCAATACCCTGCGCAATACCCTGCAAAATACTCTGCAATACCCTGGTGCAATACTCTGCAATACCCTGCGCAATACTCTGCAATACCCTGCGCAATACCCTGGTGCAATACTCTGCAATACTCTGGTGCAATACTCTGCAATACTCTGGTGCAATACTCTGCAATACCCTGCAAAATACTCTGCAATACCCTGCGCAATACCCTGCAAAATACTCTGCAATACCCTGGTGCAATACTCTGCAATACTCTGGTGCAATACTCTGCAATACCCTGCGCAATACTCTGCAATACCCTGCGCAATACCCTGCAAAATACTCTGCAATACCCTGGTGCAATACTCTGCAATACTCTGGTGCAATACTCTGCAATACCCTGCAATACCCTGCGCAATACTCTGCAATACCCTGGTGCAATACTCTGCAATACCCTGGTGCAATACTCTGCAATACCCTGCGCAATACTCTGCAATACCCTGCGCAATTCTCTGCAATACTCTGGTGCAATACTCTGCAATACCCTGGTGCAATACCCTGCGCAATACTCTGCAATACCCTGCGCAATACCCTGCAATACCCTGCGCAATACTCTGCAATACCCTGCGCAATACTCTGCAATACTCTGCAATACTCTGGTGCAATACTCTGCAATACCCTGCGCAATACCCTGCAAAATACTCTGCAATACCCTGGTGCAATACTCTGCAATACCCTGCGCAATACTCTGCAATACCCTGCGCAATACCCTGGTGCAATACTCTGCAATACTCTGCAATACTCTGGTGCAATACTCTGCAATACTCTGGTGCAATACTCTGCAATACCCTGCGCAATATTCTGCAATACCCTGCGCAATACTCTGCAATACCCTGCGCAATATTCTGCAATACCCTGCTCAATACTCTGCAATACCCTGCGCAATACCCTGGTGCAATACTCTGCAATACTCTGGTGCAATACTCTGCAATACCCTGCAAAATACTCTGCAATACCCTGCGCAATACCCTGCAAAATACTCTGCAATACCCTGGTGCAATACTCTGCAATACTCTGGTGCAATACTCTGCAATACCCTGCGCAATACTCTGCAATACCCTGCGCAATACCCTGCAAAATACTCTGCAATACCCTGGTGCAATACTCTGCAATACACTGGTGCAATACTCTGCAATACCCTGCGCAATACTCTGCAATACCCTGCGCAATACTCTGCAATACTCTGGCGCAATACTCTGCAATACCCTGCGCAATACTCTGCAATACCCTGCGCAATACCCTGCGCAATACTCTGCAATACCCTGGTGCAATACTCTGCAATACTCTGGTGCAATACCCTGCGCAATACTCTGCAATACCCTGCGCAATACTCTGCAATACTCTGGTGCAATACTCTGCAATACCCTGGTGCAATACCCTGCGCAATACTCTGCAATACCCTGCGCAATACTCTGCAATACCCTGCGCAATACTCTGCAATACTCTGGTGCAATACTCTGCAATACCCTGGTGCAATACTCTGCAATACTCTGCAATACCCTGCGCAATACTCTGCAATACCCTGCGCAATACTCTGCAATACTCTGGTGCAATACTCTGCAATACCCTGGTGCAATACCCTGCAATACCCTGCGCAATACTCTGCAATACCCTGCGCAATACTCTGCAATACCCTGCGCAATACTCTGCAATACTCTGGTGCAATACTCTGCAATACCCTGGTGCAATACTCTGCAATACCCTGCGCAATACTCTGCAATACCCTGCGCAATTCTCTGCAATACTCTGGTGCAATACTCTGCAATACCCTGGTGCAATACCCTGCGCAATACTCTGCAATACCCTGCGCAATACCCTGCAATACCCTGCGCAATACTCTGCAATACCCTGCGCAATACTCTGCAATACTCTGCAATACTCTGGTGCAATACTCTGCAATACCCTGCGCAATACCCTGCAAAATACTCTGCAATACCCTGCGCAATACTCTGCAATACTCTGCAATACCCTGCGCAATACCCTGGTGCAATACTCTGCAATACTCTGGTGCAATACTCTGCAATACTCTGGTGCAATACTCTGCAATACCCTGCAAAATACTCTGCAATACCCTGCGCAATACTCTGCAATACCCTGCGCAATACCCTGCGCAATACCCTGCAAAATACTCTGCAATACCCTGGTGCAATACTCTGCAATACTCTGGTGCAATACCCTGCGCAATACTCTGCAATACCCTGCGCAATACTCTGCAATACCCTGCAATACCCTGCGCAATACTCTGCAATACCCTGCGCAATATTCTGCAATACCCTGCGCAATACTCTGCAATACCCTGCGCAATATTCTGCAATACCCTGCGCAATACCCTGCAAAATACTCTGCAATACCCTGGTGCAATACTCTGCAATACTCTGGTGCAATACTCTGCAATACCCTGCGCAATACTCTGCAATACCCTGCGCAATACCCTGCAAAATACTCTGCAATACCCTGGTGCAATACTCTGCAATACACTGGTGCAATACTCTGCAATACCCTGCGCAATACTCTGCAATACCCTGCGCAATACTCTGCAATACTCTGGCGCAATACTCTGCAATACCCTGCGCAATACCCTGCGCAATACTCTGCAATACCCTGGTGCAATACTCTGCAATACCCTGCGCAATACTCTGCAATACCCTGCGCAATACTCTGCAATACTCTGGTGCAATACTCTGCAATACCCTGGTGCAATACTCTGCAATACCCTGCGCAATACCCTGCAATACCCTGCGCAATACTCTGCAATACCCTGCGCAATACTCTGCAATACTCTGCAATACTCTGGTGCAATACTCTGCAATACCCTGCGCAATACCCTGCGCAATACTCTGCAATACCCTGGTGCAATACTCTGCAATACCCTGCGCAATACTCTGCAATACCCTGCGCAATACCCTGGTGCAATACTCTGCAATACTCTGGTGCAATACTCTGCAATACTCTGGTGCAATACTCTGCAATACCCTGCAAAATACTCTGCAATACCCTGCGCAATACCCTGCAAAATACTCTGCAATACCCTGGTGCAATACTCTGCAATACTCTGGTGCAATACTCTGCAATACCCTGCGCAATACTCTGCAATACCCTGCGCAATACCCTGCAAAATACTCTGCAATACCCTGGTGCAATACTCTGCAATACTCTGGTGCAATACTCTGCAATACCCTGCGCAATACTCTGCAATACCCTGCGCAATACCCTGCAAAATACTCTGCAATACCCTGGTGCAATACTCTGCAATACTCTGGTGCAATACCCTGCAATACCCTGCGCAATACTCTGCAATACTCTGGCGCAATACTCTGCAATACCCTGGTGCAATACTCTGCAATACCCTGCGCAATACTCTGCAATACTCTGGTGCAATACTCTGCAATACCCTGGTGCAATACCCTGCGCAATACTCTGCAATACTCTGCAATACTCTGGTGCAATACTCTGCAATACCCTGCAAAATACTCTGCAATACCCTGGTGCAATACTCTGCAATACCCTGCGCAATACTCTGCAATACCCTGCGCAATACCCTGGTGCAATACTCTGCAATACTCTGGTGCAATACTCTGCAATACTCTGGTGCAATACTCTGCAATACCCTGGTGCAATACTCTGCAATACCCTGCAAAATACTCTGCAATACCCTGCGCAATACCCTGCAAAATACTCTGCAATACCCTGGTGCAATACTCTGCAATACTCTGGTGCAATACCCTGCGCAATACTCTGCAATACCCTGCGCAATACCCTGCGCAATACTCTGCAATACCCTGCAATACCCTGCGCAATACTCTGCAATACCCTGCGCAATATTCTGCAATACCCTGCGCAATACTCTGCAATACTCTGCAATACCCTGCGCAATATTCTGCAATACCCTGCGCAATACTCTGCAATACTCTGGTGCAATACTCTGCAATACCCTGCAAAATACTCTGCAATACCCTGCGCAATACCCTGCAAAATACTCTGCAATACCCTGGTGCAATACTCTGCAATACTCTGGTGCAATACTCTGCAATACCCTGCGCAATACTCTGCAATACCCTGCGCAATACCCTGCAAAATACTCTGCAATACCCTGGTGCAATACTCTGCAATACTCTGGTGCAATACTCTGCAATACCCTGCGCAATACTCTGCAATACCCTGCGCAATACCCTGCAAAATACTCTGCAATACCCTGGTGCAATACTCTGCAATACTCTGGTGCAATACTCTGCAATACCCTGGTGCAATACTCTGCAATACTCTGGCGCAATACTCTGCAATACCCTGCGCAATACTCTGCAATACCCTGTGCAATACCCTGCGCAATACTCTGCAATACCCTGGTGCAATACTCTGCAATACTCTGGTGCAATACTCTGCAATACCCTGCGCAATACTCTGCAATACCCTGCGCAATACTCTGCAATACTCTGGTGCAATACTCTGCAATACTCTGCAATACCCTGCGCAATACTCTGCAATACCCTGCGCAATACTCTGCAATACCCTGCGCAATACTCTGCAATACTCTGGTGCAATACTCTGCAATACCCTGGTGCAATACTCTGCAATACCCTGCGCAATACTCTGCAATACCCTGCGCAATACTCTGCAATACCCTGCGCAATTCTCTGCAATACTCTGGTGCAATACTCTGCAATACCCTGGTGCAATACCCTGCGCAATACTCTGCAATACCCTGCGCAATACCCTGCAATACCCTGCGCAATACTCTGCAATACCCTGCGCAATACTCTGCAATACTCTGCAATACTCTGGTGCAATACTCTGCAATACCCTGCGCAATACCCTGCAAAATACTCTGCAATACCCTGGTGCAATACTCTGCAATACCCTGCGCAATACTCTGCAATACCCTGCGCAATACCCTGGTGCAATACTCTGCAATACTCTGGTGCAATACTCTGCAATACCCTGCGCAATATTCTGCAATACCCTGCGCAATACTCTGCAATACTCTGCAATACCCTGCGCAATATTCTGCAATACCCTGCGCAATACTCTGCAATACCCTGCGCAATACCCTGGTGCAATACTCTGCAATACTCTGGTGCAATACTCTGCAATACCCTGCGCAATACTCTGCAATACCCTGCGCAATACCCTGCAAAATACTCTGCAATACCCTGGTGCAATACTCTGCAATACACTGGTGCAATACTCTGCAATACCCTGCGCAATACTCTGCAATACCCTGCGCAATACTCTGCAATACTCTGGCGCAATACTCTGCAATACCCTGCGCAATACTCTGCAATACCCTGCGCAATACCCTGCGCAATACTCTGCAATACCCTGGTGCAATACTCTGCAATACTCTGGTGCAATACTCTGCAATACCCTGCGCAATACCCTGCAAAATACTCTGCAATACCCTGGTGCAATACTCTGCAATACTCTGGTGCAATACTCTGCAATACCCTGCGCAATATTCTGCAATACCCTGCGCAATACTCTGCAATACTCTGCAATACCCTGCGCAATATTCTGCAATACCCTGCGCAATACTCTGCAATACCCTGCGCAATACCCTGGTGCAATACTCTGCAATACTCTGGTGCAATACTCTGCAATACCCTGCGCAATACTCTGCAATACCCTGCGCAATACCCTGCAAAATACTCTGCAATACCCTGGTGCAATACTCTGCAATACACTGGTGCAATACTCTGCAATACCCTGCGCAATACTCTGCAATACCCTGCGCAATACCCTGCGCAATACTCTGCAATACCCTGGTGCAATACTCTGCAATACTCTGGTGCAATACTCTGCAATACCCTGCGCAATACCCTGCAAAATACTCTGCAATACCCTGGTGCAATACTCTGCAATACCCTGGTGCAATACTCTGCAATACCCTGCGCAATACTCTGCAATACCCTGCGCAATACTCTGCAATACCCTGCGCAATACCCTGGTGCAATACTCTGCAATACTCTGGTGCAATACTCTGCAATACCCTGCAAAATACTCTGCAATACCCTGCGCAATACCCTGCAAAATACTCTGCAATACCCTGGTGCAATACTCTGCAATACTCTGGTGCAATACCCTGCGCAATACTCTGCAATACCCTGCGCAATACCCTGCGCAATACTCTGCAATACCCTGCAATACCCTGCGCAATACTCTGCAATACCCTGCGCAATATTCTGCAATACCCTGCGCAATACTCTGCAATACTCTGCGCAATACCCTGGTGCAATACTCTGCAATACTCTGGTGCAATACTCTGCAATACCCTGCAAAATACTCTGCAATACCCTGCGCAATACCCTGCAAAATACTCTGCAATACCCTGGTGCAATACTCTGCAATACTCTGGTGCAATACTCTGCAATACCCTGCGCAATACTCTGCAATACCCTGCGCAATACCCTGCAAAATACTCTGCAATACCCTGGTGCAATACTCTGCAATACTCTGGTGCAATACTCTGCAATACCCTGGTGCAATACTCTGCAATACCCTGCGCAATACTCTGCAATACCCTGCGCAATACTCTGCAATACTCTGGTGCAATACTCTGCAATACCCTGGTGCAATACCCTGCGCAATACTCTGCAATACCCTGCGCAATACCCTGCAATACCCTGCGCAATACTCTGCAATACCCTGCGCAATACTCTGCAATACTCTGCAATACTCTGGTGCAATACTCTGCAATACCCTGCGCAATACCCTGCAAAATACTCTGCAATACCCTGGTGCAATACTCTGCAATACCCTGCGCAATACTCTGCAATACCCTGCGCAATACCCTGGTGCAATACTCTGCAATACTCTGGTGCAATACTCTGCAATACTCTGGTGCAATACTCTGCAATACCCTGCAAAATACTCTGCAATACCCTGCGCAATACCCTGCAAAATACTCTGCAATACCCTGGTGCAATACTCTGCAATACACTGGTGCAATACTCTGCAATACCCTGCGCAATACTCTGCAATACCCTGCGCAATACTCTGCAATACTCTGGCGCAATACTCTGCAATACCCTGCGCAATACTCTGCAATACCCTGCGCAATACCCTGCGCAATACTCTGCAATACCCTGGTGCAATACTCTGCAATACTCTGGTGCAATACCCTGCGCAATACTCTGCAATACCCTGCGCAATACTCTGCAATACTCTGGTGCAATACTCTGCAATACCCTGGTGCAATACCCTGCGCAATACTCTGCAATACCCTGCGCAATACTCTGCAATACCCTGCGCAATACTCTGCAATACTCTGGTGCAATACTCTGCAATACCCTGGTGCAATACTCTGCAATACCCTGCGCAATACTCTGCAATACCCTGCGCAATACTCTGCAATACTCTGGTGCAATACTCTGCAATACCCTGGTGCAATACTCTGCAATACTCTGCAATACCCTGCGCAATACTCTGCAATACCCTGCACAATACTCTGCAATACTCTGGTGCAATACTCTGCAATACCCTGGTGCAATACCCTGCAATACCCTGCGCAATACTCTGCAATACCCTGCGCAATACTCTGCAATACCCTGCGCAATACTCTGCAATACTCTGGTGCAATACTCTGCAATACCCTGGTGCAATACTCTGCAATACCCTGCGCAATACTCTGCAATACCCTGCGCAATTCTCTGCAATACTCTGGTGCAATACTCTGCAATACCCTGGTGCAATACCCTGCGCAATACTCTGCAATACCCTGCGCAATACCCTGCAATACCCTGCGCAATACTCTGCAATACCCTGCGCAATACTCTGCAATACTCTGCAATACTCTGGTGCAATACTCTGCAATACCCTGCGCAATACCCTGCAAAATACTCTGCAATACCCTGCGCAATACTCTGCAATACTCTGCAATACCCTGCGCAATACCCTGGTGCAATACTCTGCAATACTCTGGTGCAATACTCTGCAATACTCTGGTGCAATACTCTGCAATACCCTGCAAAATACTCTGCAATACCCTGCGCAATACTCTGCAATACCCTGCGCAATACCCTGCGCAATACCCTGCAAAATACTCTGCAATACCCTGGTGCAATACTCTGCAATACTCTGGTGCAATACCCTGCGCAATACTCTGCAATACCCTGCGCAATACTCTGCAATACCCTGCAATACCCTGCGCAATACTCTGCAATACCCTGCGCAATATTCTGCAATACCCTGCGCAATACTCTGCAATACTCTGCAATACCCTGCGCAATATTCTGCAATACCCTGCGCAATACTCTGCAATACCCTGCGCAATACCCTGGTGCAATACTCTGCAATACTCTGGTGCAATACTCTGCAATACCCTGCAAAATACTCTGCAATACCCTGCGCAATACCCTGCAAAATACTCTGCAATACCCTGGTGCAATACTCTGCAATACTCTGGTGCAATACTCTGCAATACCCTGCGCAATACTCTGCAATACCCTGCGCAATACTCTGCAATACCCTGCGCAATACCCTGCGCAATACCCTGCAAAATACTCTGCAATACCCTGCGCAATACCCTGCAAAATACTCTGCAATACCCTGCGCAATACTCTGCAATACCCTGCGCAATACTCTGCAATACTCTGGTGCAATACTCTGCAATACCCTGCAAAATACTCTGCAATACCCTGGTGCAATACTCTGCAATACTCTGGTGCAATACTCTGCAATACCCTGCGCAATACTCTGCAATACCCTGCGCAATACCCTGCAAAATACTCTGCAATACCCTGGTGCAATACTCTGCAATACTCTGGTGCAATACTCTGCAATACCCTGCGCAATACTCTGCAATACCCTGCGCAATACCCTGCAAAATACTCTGCAATACCCTGGTGCAATACTCTGCAATACTCTGGTGCAATACTCTGCAATACTCTGGTGCAATACTCTGCAATACCCTGGTGCAATACTCTGCAATACTCTGGCGCAATACTCTGCAATACCCTGCGCAATACTCTGCGCAATACTCTGCAATACCCTGGTGCAATACTCTGCAATACTCTGGTGCAATACTCTGCAATACCCTGCGCAATACTCTGCAATACTCTGGTGCAATACTCTGCAATACCCTGGTGCAATACTCTGCAATACCCTGCGCAATACTCTGCAATACCCTGCGCAATTCTCTGCAATACTCTGGTGCAATACTCTGCAATACCCTGCGCAATACTCTGCAATACCCTGCGCAATACCCTGCAATACCCTGCGCAATACTCTGCAATACCCTGCGCAATACTCTGCAATACTCTGCAATACTCTGGTGCAATACTCTGCAATACCCTGCGCAATACCCTGCAAAATACTCTGCAATACCCTGGTGCAATACTCTGCAATACTCTGGCGCAATACTCTGCAATACCCTGCACAATACTCTGCAATACCCTGCGCAATACCCTGCGCAATACTCTGCAATACCCTGGTGCAATACTCTGCAATACTCTGGTGCAATACTCTGCAATACCCTGCGCAATACCCTGCAAAATACTCTGCAATACCCTGGTGCAATACTCTGCAATACTCTGGTGCAATACTCTGCAATACCCTGCGCAATATTCTGCAATACCCTGCGCAATACTCTGCAATACTCTGCAATACCCTGCGCAATATTCTGCAATACCCTGCGCAATACTCTGCAATACCCTGCGCAATACCCTGGTGCAATACTCTGCAATACTCTGGTGCAATACTCTGCAATACCCTGCGCAATACTCTGCAATACCCTGCGCAATACCCTGCAAAATACTCTGCAATACCCTGGTGCAATACTCTGCAATACACTGGTGCAATACTCTGCAATACCCTGCGCAATACTCTGCAATACCCTGCGCAATACCCTGCAAAATACTCTGCAATACCCTGGTGCAATACTCTGCAATACTCTGGTGCAATACTCTGCAATACTCTGGTGCAATACTCTGCAATACCCTGGTGCAATACTCTGCAATACTCTGGCGCAATACTCTGCAATACCCTGCGCAATACTCTGCGCAATACTCTGCAATACCCTGGTGCAATACTCTGCAATACTCTGGTGCAATACTCTGCAATACCCTGCGCAATACTCTGCAATACTCTGGTGCAATACTCTGCAATACCCTGGTGCAATACTCTGCAATACCCTGCGCAATACTCTGCAATACCCTGCGCAATTCTCTGCAATACTCTGGTGCAATACTCTGCAATACCCTGCGCAATACTCTGCAATACCCTGCGCAATACCCTGCAATACCCTGCGCAATACTCTGCAATACCCTGCGCAATACTCTGCAATACTCTGCAATACTCTGGTGCAATACTCTGCAATACCCTGCGCAATACCCTGCAAAATACTCTGCAATACCCTGGTGCAATACTCTGCAATACTCTGGTGCAATACTCTGCAATACCCTGCGCAATACCCTGCAAAATACTCTGCAATACCCTGGTGCAATACTCTGCAATACTCTGGTGCAATACTCTGCAATACCCTGCGCAATACCCTGCAAAATACTCTGCAATACCCTGGTGCAATACTCTGCAATACTCTGGTGCAATACTCTGCAATACCCTGCGCAATACCCTGCAAAATACTCTGCAATACCCTGGTGCAATACTCTGCAATACTCTGGTGCAATACTCTGCAATACCCTGCGCAATACCCTGCAAAATACTCTGCAATACCCTGGTGCAATACTCTGCAATACTCTGGTGCAATACTCTGCAATACCCTGCGCAATATTCTGCAATACCCTGCGCAATACTCTGCAATACTCTGCAATACCCTGCGCAATATTCTGCAATACCCTGCGCAATACTCTGCAATACCCTGCGCAATACCCTGGTGCAATACTCTGCAATACTCTGGTGCAATACTCTGCAATACCCTGCGCAATACTCTGCAATACCCTGCGCAATACCCTGCAAAATACTCTGCAATACCCTGGTGCAATACTCTGCAATACACTGGTGCAATACTCTGCAATACCCTGCGCAATACTCTGCAATACCCTGCGCAATACCCTGCGCAATACTCTGCAATACCCTGGTGCAATACTCTGCAATACTCTGGTGCAATACTCTGCAATACCCTGCGCAATACCCTGCAAAATACTCTGCAATACCCTGGTGCAATACTCTGCAATACCCTGCGCAATACTCTGCAATACCCTGCGCAATACTCTGCAATACCCTGCGCAATACCCTGGTGCAATACTCTGCAATACTCTGGTGCAATACTCTGCAATACCCTGCAAAATACTCTGCAATACCCTGCGCAATACCCTGCAAAATACTCTGCAATACCCTGGTGCAATACTCTGCAATACTCTGGTGCAATACCCTGCGCAATACTCTGCAATACCCTGCGCAATACCCTGCGCAATACTCTGCAATACCCTGCAATACCCTGCGCAATACTCTGCAATACCCTGCGCAATATTCTGCAATACCCTGCGCAATACTCTGCAATACTCTGCGCAATACCCTGGTGCAATACTCTGCAATACTCTGGTGCAATACTCTGCAATACCCTGCAAAATACTCTGCAATACCATGCGCAATACCCTGCAAAATACTCTGCAATACCCTGGTGCAATACTCTGCAATACTCTGGTGCAATACTCTGCAATACCCTGCGCAATACTCTGCAATACCCTGCGCAATACCCTGCAAAATACTCTGCAATACCCTGGTGCAATACTCTGCAATACTCTGGTGCAATACTCTGCAATACCCTGGTGCAATACTCTGCAATACCCTGCGCAATACTCTGCAATACCCTGCGCAATACTCTGCAATACTCTGGTGCAATACTCTGCAATACCCTGGTGCAATACCCTGCGCAATACTCTGCAATACCCTGCGCAATACCCTGCAATACCCTGCGCAATACTCTGCAATACCCTGCGCAATACTCTGCAATACTCTGCAATACTCTGGTGCAATACTCTGCAATACCCTGCGCAATACCCTGCAAAATACTCTGCAATACCCTGGTGCAATACTCTGCAATACCCTGCGCAATACTCTGCAATACCCTGCGCAATACCCTGGTGCAATACTCTGCAATACTCTGGTGCAATACTCTGCAATACTCTGGTGCAATACTCTGCAATACCCTGCAAAATACTCTGCAATACCCTGCGCAATACCCTGCAAAATACTCTGCAATACCCTGGTGCAATACTCTGCAATACTCTGGTGCAATACTCTGCAATACCCTGCGCAATACTCTGCAATACCCTGCGCAATACCCTGCAAAATACTCTGCAATACCCTGGTGCAATACTCTGCAATACTCTGGTGCAATACTCTGCAATACCCTGCAATACCCTGCGCAATACTCTGCAATACCCTGGTGCAATACTCTGCAATACCCTGGTGCAATACTCTGCAATACCCTGCGCAATACTCTGCAATACCCTGCGCAATTCTCTGCAATACTCTGGTGCAATACTCTGCAATACCCTGGTGCAATACCCTGCGCAATACTCTGCAATACCCTGCGCAATACCCTGCAATACCCTGCGCAATACTCTGCAATACCCTGCGCAATACTCTGCAATACTCTGCAATACTCTGGTGCAATACTCTGCAATACCCTGCGCAATACCCTGCAAAATACTCTGCAATACCCTGGTGCAATACTCTGCAATACCCTGCGCAATACTCTGCAATACCCTGCGCAATACCCTGGTGCAATACTCTGCAATACTCTGCAATACTCTGGTGCAATACTCTGCAATACTCTGGTGCAATACTCTGCAATACCCTGCGCAATATTCTGCAATACCCTGCGCAATACTCTGCAATACCCTGCGCAATATTCTGCAATACCCTGCGCAATACTCTGCAATACCCTGCGCAATACCCTGGTGCAATACTCTGCAATACTCTGCAATACCCTGCAAAATACTCTGCAATACCCTGCGCAATACCCTGCAAAATACTCTGCAATACCCTGGTGCAATACTCTGCAATACTCTGGTGCAATACTCTGCAATACCCTGCGCAATACTCTGCAATACCCTGCGCAATACCCTGCAAAATACTCTGCAATACCCTGGTGCAATACTCTGCAATACACTGGTGCAATACTCTGCAATACCCTGCGCAATACTCTGCAATACCCTGCGCAATACTCTGCAATACTCTGGCGCAATACTCTGCAATACCCTGCGCAATACTCTGCAATACCCTGCGCAATACCCTGCGCAATACTCTGCAATACCCTGGTGCAATACTCTGCAATACTCTGGTGCAATACCCTGCGCAATACTCTGCAATACCCTGCGCAATACTCTGCAATACTCTGGTGCAATACTCTGCAATACCCTGGTGCAATACCCTGCGCAATACTCTGCAATACCCTGCGCAATACTCTGCAATACCCTGCGCAATACTCTGCAATACCCTGCGCAATACTCTGCAATACTCTGGTGCAATACTCTGCAATACCCTGGTGCAATACTCTGCAATACTCTGCAATACCCTGCGCAATACTCTGCAATACCCTGCGCAATACTCTGCAATACTCTGGTGCAATACTCTGCAATACCCTGGTGCAATACCCTGCAATACCCTGCGCAATACTCTGCAATACCCTGCGCAATACTCTGCAATACCCTGCGCAATACTCTGCAATACTCTGGTGCAATACTCTGCAATACCCTGCGCAATACTCTGCAATACCCTGCGCAATTCTCTGCAATACTCTGGTGCAATACTCTGCAATACCCTGGTGCAATACCCTGCGCAATACTCTGCAATACCCTGCGCAATACCCTGCAATACCCTGCGCAATACTCTGCAATACCCTGCGCAATACTCTGCAATACTCTGCAATACTCTGGTGCAATACTCTGCAATACCCTGCGCAATACCCTGCAAAATACTCTGCAATACCCTGCGCAATACTCTGCAATACTCTGCAATACCCTGCGCAATACCCTGGTGCAATACTCTGCAATACTCTGGTGCAATACTCTGCAATACTCTGGTGCAATACTCTGCAATACCCTGCAAAATACTCTGCAATACCCTGCGCAATACTCTGCAATACCCTGCGCAATACCCTGCAAAATACTCTGCAATACCCTGGTGCAATACTCTGCAATACTCTGGTGCAATACCCTGCGCAATACTCTGCAATACCCTGCGCAATACTCTGCAATACCCTGCAATACCCTGCGCAATACTCTGCAATACCCTGCGCAATATTCTGCAATACCCTGCGCAATACTCTGCAATACCCTGCGCAATATTCTGCAATACCCTGCGCAATACCCTGCAAAATACTCTGCAATACCCTGGTGCAATACTCTGCAATACTCTGGTGCAATACTCTGCAATACCCTGCGCAATACTCTGCAATACCCTGCGCAATACCCTGCAAAATACTCTGCAATACCCTGGTGCAATACTCTGCAATACACTGGTGCAATACTCTGCAATACCCTGCGCAATACTCTGCAATACCCTGCGCAATACTCTGCAATACTCTGGCGCAATACTCTGCAATACCCTGCGCAATACCCTGCGCAATACTCTGCAATACCCTGGTGCAATACTCTGCAATACCCTGCGCAATACTCTGCAATACCCTGCGCAATACTCTGCAATACTCTGGTGCAATACTCTGCAATACCCTGGTGCAATACTCTGCAATACCCTGCGCAATACCCTGCAATACCCTGCGCAATACTCTGCAATACCCTGCGCAATACTCTGCAATACTCTGCAATACTCTGGTGCAATACTCTGCAATACCCTGCGCAATACCCTGCGCAATACTCTGCAATACCCTGGTGCAATACTCTGCAATACCCTGCGCAATACTCTGCAATACCCTGCGCAATACCCTGGTGCAATACTCTGCAATACTCTGGTGCAATACTCTGCAATACTCTGGTGCAATACTCTGCAATACCCTGCAAAATACTCTGCAATACCCTGCGCAATACCCTGCAAAATACTCTGCAATACCCTGGTGCAATACTCTGCAATACTCTGGTGCAATACTCTGCAATACCCTGCGCAATACTCTGCAATACCCTGCGCAATACCCTGCAAAATACTCTGCAATACCCTGGTGCAATACTCTGCAATACTCTGGTGCAATACTCTGCAATACCCTGCGCAATACTCTGCAATACCCTGCGCAATACCCTGCAAAATACTCTGCAATACCCTGGTGCAATACTCTGCAATACTCTGGTGCAATACCCTGCAATACCCTGCGCAATACTCTGCAATACTCTGGCGCAATACTCTGCAATACCCTGGTGCAATACTCTGCAATACCCTGCGCAATACTCTGCAATACTCTGGTGCAATACTCTGCAATACCCTGGTGCAATACCCTGCGCAATACTCTGCAATACTCTGCAATACTCTGGTGCAATACTCTGCAATACCCTGCAAAATACTCTGCAATACCCTGGTGCAATACTCTGCAATACCCTGCGCAATACTCTGCAATACCCTGCGCAATACCCTGGTGCAATACTCTGCAATACTCTGGTGCAATACTCTGGTGCAATACTCTTCAATACCCTGCAAAATACTCTGCAATACCCTGCGCAATACCCTGCAAAATACTCTGCAATACCCTGGTGCAATACTCTGCAATACTCTGGTGCAATACCCTGCGCAATACTCTGCAATACCCTGCGCAATACCCTGCGCAATACTCTGCAATACCCTGCAATACCCTGCGCAATACTCTGCAATACCCTGCGCAATATTCTGCAATACCCTGCGCAATACTCTGCAATACTCTGCAATACCCTGCGCAATATTCTGCAATACCCTGCGCAATACTCTGCAATACTCTGGTGCAATACTCTGCAATACCCTGCAAAATACTCTGCAATACCCTGGTGCAATACTCTGCAATACTCTGGTGCAATACTCTGCAATACCCTGCGCAATACTCTGCAATACCCTGCGCAATACCCTGCAAAATACTCTGCAATACCCTGGTGCAATACTCTGCAATACTCTGGTGCAATACTCTGCAATACCCTGGTGCAATACTCTGCAATACTCTGGCGCAATACTCTGCAATACCCTGCGCAATACTCTGCAATACCCTGCGCAATACCCTGCGCAATACTCTGCAATACCCTGGTGCAATACTCTGCAATACTCTGGTGCAATACTCTGCAATACTCTGGTGCAATACTCTGCAATACCCTGGTGCAATACTCTGCAATACCCTGCGCAATACTCTGCAATACCCTGCGCAATACTCTGCAATACCCTGCGCAATTCTCTGCAATACTCCGGTGCAATACTCTGCAATACCCTGGTGCAATACCCTGCGCAATACTCTGCAATACCCTGCGCAATACCCTGCAATACCCTGCGCAATACTCTGCAATACCCTGCGCAATACTCTGCAATACTCTGCAATACTCTGGTGCAATACTCTGCAATACCCTGCGCAATACCCTGCAAAATACTCTGCAATACCCTGGTGCAATACTCTGCAATACCCTGCGCAATACTCTGCAATACCCTGCGCAATACCCTGGTGCAATACTCTGCAATACTCTGGTGCAATACTCTGCAATACCCTGCGCAATATTCTGCAATACCCTGCGCAATACTCTGCAATACCCTGCGCAATATTCTGCAATACCCTGCGCAATACTCTGCAATACCCTGCGCAATACCCTGGTGCAATACTCTGCAATACTCTGGTGCAATACTCTGCAATACCCTGCGCAATACTCTGCAATACCCTGCGCAATACCCTGCAAAATACTCTGCAATACCCTGGTGCAATACTCTGCAATACACTGGTGCAATACTCTGCAATACCCTGCGCAATACTCTGCAATACCCTGCGCAATACTCTGCAATACTCTGGCGCAATACTCTGCAATACCCTGCGCAATACTCTGCAATACCCTGCACAATACCCTGCGCAATACTCTGCAATACCCTGGTGCAATACTCTGCAATACTCTGGTGCAATACTCTGCAATACCCTGCGCAATACCCTGCAAAATACTCTGCAATACCCTGGTGCAATACTCTGCAATACTCTGGTGCAATACTCTGCAATACCCTGCGCAATATTCTGCAATACCCTGTGCAATACTCTGCAATACTCTGCAATACCCTGCGCAATATTCTGCAATACCCTGCGCAATACTCTGCAATACCCTGCGCAATACCCTGGTGCAATACTCTGCAATACTCTGGTGCAATACTCTGCAATACCCTGCGCAATACTCTGCAATACCCTGCGCAATACCCTGCAAAATACTCTGCAATACCCTGGTGCAATACTCTGCAATACACTGGTGCAATACTCTGCAATACCCTGCGCAATACTCTGCAATACCCTGCGCAATACTCTGCAATACTCTGGCGCAATACTCTGCAATACCCTGCGCAATACTCTGCAATACCCTGCGCAATACCCTGCGCAATACTCTGCAATACCCTGGTGCAATACTCTGCAATACTCTGGTGCAATACTCTGCAATACCCTGCGCAATACCCTGCAAAATACTCTGCAATACCCTGGTGCAATACTCTGCAATACCCTGCGCAATACCCTGCAAAATACTCTGCAATACCCTGGTGCAATACTCTGCAATACCCTGCGCAATACTCTGCAATACCCTGCGCAATACTCTGCAATACCCTGCGCAATACCCTGGTGCAATACTCTGCAATACTCTGGTGCAATACTCTGCAATACCCTGCAAAATACTCTGCAATACCCTGCGCAATACCCTGCAAAATACTCTGCAATACCCTGGTGCAATACTCTGCAATACTCTGGTGCAATACCCTGCGCAATACTCTGCAATACCCTGCGCAATACCCTGCGCAATACTCTGCAATACCCTGCAATACCCTGCGCAATACTCTGCAATACCCTGCGCAATATTCTGCAATACCCTGCGCAATACTCTGCAATACTCTGCGCAATACCCTGGTGCAATACTCTGCAATACTCTGGTGCAATACTCTGCAATACCCTGCAAAATACTCTGCAATACCCTGCGCAATACCCTGCAAAATACTCTGCAATACCCTGGTGCAATACTCTGCAATACTCTGGTGCAATACTCTGCAATACCCTGCGCAATACCCTGCAAAATACTCTGCAATACCCTGGTGCAATACTCTGCAATACTCTGGTGCAATACTCTGCAATACCCTGGTGCAATACTCTGCGCAATACTCTGCAATACCCTGCGCAATACTCTGCAATACTCTGGTGCAATACTCTGCAATACCCTGGTGCAATACCCTGCGCAATACTCTGCAATACCCTGCGCAATACCCTGCAATACCCTGCGCAATACTCTGCAATACCCTGCGCAATACTCTGCAATACTCTGCAATACTCTGGTGCAATACTCTGCAATACCCTGCGCAATACCCTGCAAAATACTCTGCAATACCCTGGTGCAATACTCTGCAATACCCTGCGCAATACTCTGCAATACCCTGCGCAATACCCTGGTGCAATACTCTGCAATACTCTGGTGCAATACTCTGCAATACTCTGGTGCAATACTCTGCAATACCCTGCAAAATACTCTGCAATACCCTGCGCAATACCCTGCGCAATACCCTGCAAAATACTCTGCAATACCCTGGTGCAATACTCTGCAATACTCTGGTGCAATACTCTGCAATACCCTGCGCAATACTCTGCAATACCCTGCGCAATACCCTGCAAAATACTCTGCAATACCCTGGTGCAATACTCTGCAATACTCTGGTGCAATACTCTGGTGCAATACTCTGCAATACCCTGCGCAATACTCTGCAATACCCTGCGCAATACCCTGCAAAATACTCTGCAATACCCTGGTGCAATACTCTGCAATACTCTGGTGCAATACTCTGCAATACCCTGCAATACCCTGCGCAATACTCTGCAATACTCTGGCGCAATACTCTGCAATACCCTGGTGCAATACTCTGCAATACCCTGCGCAATACTCTGCAATACCCTGCGCAATTCTCTGCAATACTCTGGTGCAATACTCTGCAATACCCTGGTGCAATACCCTGCGCAATACTCTGCAATACCCTGCGCAATACCCTGCAATACCCTGCGCAATACTCTGCAATACCCTGCGCAATACTCTGCAATACTCTGGTGCAATACTCTGCAATACCCTGCGCAATACCCTGCAAAATACTCTGCAATACCCTGGTGCAATACTCTGCAATACCCTGCGCAATACTCTGCAATACCCTGCGCAATACCCTGGTGCAATACTCTGCAATACTCTGCAATACTCTGGTGCAATACTCTGCAATACTCTGGTGCAATACTCTGCAATACCCTGCGCAATATTCTGCAATACCCTGCGCAATACTCTGCAATACTCTGCAATACCCTGCGCAATATTCTGCAATACCCTGCGCAATACTCTGCAATACCCTGCGCAATACCCTGGTGCAATACTCTGCAATACTCTGGTGCAATACTCTGCAATACCCTGCAAAATACTCTGCAATACCCTGCGCAATACCCTGCAAAATACTCTGCAATACCCTGGTGCAATACTCTGCAATACTCTGGTGCAATACTCTGCAATACCCTGCGCAATACTCTGCAATACCCTGCGCAATACCCTGCAAAATACTCTGCAATACCCTGGTGCAATACTCTGCAATACACTGGTGCAATACTCTGCAATACCCTGCGCAATACTCTGCAATACCCTGCGCAATACTCTGCAATACTCTGGCGCAATACTCTGCAATACCCTGCGCAATACTCTGCAATACCCTGCGCAATACCCTGCGCAATACTCTGCAATACCCTGGTGCAATACTCTGCAATACTCTGGTGCAATACCCTGCGCAATACTCTGCAATACCCTGCGCAATACTCTGCAATACTCTGGTGCAATACTCTGCAATACCCTGGTGCAATACCCTGCGCAATACTCTGCAATACCCTGCGCAATACTCTGCAATACCCTGCGCAATACTCTGCAATACTCTGGTGCAATACTCTGCAATACCCTGGTGCAATACTCTGCAATACCCTGCGCAATACTCTGCAATACCCTGCGCAATACTCTGCAATACTCTGGTGCAATACTCTGCAATACCCTGGTGCAATACTCTGCAATACCCTGCGCAATACTCTGCAATACCCTGCGCAATACTCTGCAATACTCTGGTGCAATACTCTGCAATACCCTGGTGCAATACCCTGCAATACCCTGCGCAATACTCTGCAATACCCTGCGCAATACTCTGCAATACCCTGCGCAATACTCTGCAATACTCTGGTGCAATACTCTGCAATACCCTGCAAAATACTCTGCAATACCCTGCGCAATACCCTGCAAAATACTCTGCAATACCCTGGTGCAATACTCTGCAATACTCTGGTGCAATACCCTGCGCAATACTCTGCAATACCCTGCGCAATACCCTGCGCAATACTCTGCAATACCCTGCAATACCCTGCGCAATACTCTGCAATACCCTGCGCAATATTCTGCAATACCCTGCGCAATACTCTGCAATACTCTGCGCAATACCCTGGTGCAATACTCTGCAATACTCTGGTGCAATACTCTGCAATACCCTGCAAAATACTCTGCAATACCCTGCGCAATACCCTGCAAAATACTCTGCAATACCCTGGTGCAATACTCTGCAATACTCTGGTGCAATACTCTGCAATACCCTGCGCAATACTCTGCAATACCCTGCGCAATACCCTGCAAAATACTCTGCAATACCCTGGTGCAATACTCTGCAATACTCTGGTGCAATACTCTGCAATACCCTGGTGCAATACTCTGCAATACCCTGCGCAATACTCTGCAATACCCTGCGCAATACTCTGCAATACTCTGGTGCAATACTCTGCAATACCCTGGTGCAATACCCTGCGCAATACTCTGCAATACCCTGCGCAATACCCTGCAATACCCTGCGCAATACTCTGCAATACCCTGCGCAATACTCTGCAATACTCTGCAATACTCTGGTGCAATACTCTGCAATACCCTGCGCAATACCCTGCAAAATACTCTGCAATACCCTGGTGCAATACTCTGCAATACCCTGCGCAATACTCTGCAATACCCTGCGCAATACCCTGGTGCAATACTCTGCAATACTCTGGTGCAATACTCTGCAATACTCTGGTGCAATACTCTGCAATACCCTGCAAAATACTCTGCAATACCCTGCGCAATACCCTGCAAAATACTCTGCAATACCCTGGTGCAATACTCTGCAATACTCTGGTGCAATACTCTGCAATACCCTGCGCAATACTCTGCAATACCCTGCGCAATACCCTGCAAAATACTCTGCAATACCCTGGTGCAATACTCTGCAATACTCTGGTGCAATACTCTGCAATACCCTGCAATACCCTGCGCAATACTCTGCAATACCCTGGTGCAATACTCTGCAATACCCTGGTGCAATACTCTGCAATACCCTGCGCAATACTCTGCAATACCCTGCGCAATACCCTGCGCAATACTCTGCAATACCCTGCAATACCCTGCGCAATACTCTGCAATACCCTGCGCAATATTCTGCAATACCCTGCGCAATACTCTGCAATACTCTGCGCAATACCCTGGTGCAATACTCTGCAATACTCTGGTGCAATACTCTGCAATACCCTGCAAAATACTCTGCAATACCCTGCGCAATACCCTGCAAAATACTCTGCAATACCCTGGTGCAATACTCTGCAATACTCTGGTGCAATACTCTGCAATACCCTGCGCAATACTCTGCAATACCCTGCGCAATACCCTGCAAAATACTCTGCAATACCCTGGTGCAATACTCTGCAATACTCTGGTGCAATACTCTGCAATACCCTGGTGCAATACTCTGCAATACCCTGCGCAATACTCTGCAATACCCTGCGCAATACTCTGCAATACTCTGGTGCAATACTCTGCAATACCCTGGTGCAATACCCTGCGCAATACTCTGCAATACCCTGCGCAATACCCTGCAATACCCTGCGCAATACTCTGCAATACCCTGCGCAATACTCTGCAATACTCTGCAATACTCTGGTGCAATACTCTGCAATACCCTGCGCAATACTCTGCAATACCCTGCGCAATTCTCTGCAATACTCTGGTGCAATACTCTGCAATACCCTGGTGCAATACCCTGCGCAATACTCTGCAATACCCTGCGCAATACCCTGCGATACCCTGCGCAATACTCTGCAATACCCTGCGCAATACTCTGCAATACTCTGCAATACTCTGGTGCAATACTCTGCAATACCCTGCGCAATACCCTGCAAAATACTCTGCAATACCCTGCGCAATACTCTGCAATACTCTGCAATACCCTGCGCAATACCCTGGTGCAATACTCTGCAATACTCTGGTGCAATACTCTGCAATACTCTGGTGCAATACTCTGCAATACCCTGCAAAATACTCTGCAATACCCTGCGCAATACTCTGCAATACCCTGCGCAATACCCTGCGCAATACCCTGCAAAATACTCTGCAATACCCTGGTGCAATACTCTGCAATACTCTGGTGCAATACCCTGCGCAATACTCTGCAATACCCTGCGCAATACTCTGCAATACCCTGCAATACCCTGCGCAATACTCTGCAATACCCTGCGCAATATTCTGCAATACCCTGCGCAATACTCTGCAATACTCTGCAATACCCTGCGCAATATTCTGCAATACCCTGCGCAATACTCTGCAATACCCTGCGCAATACCCTGGTGCAATACTCTGCAATACTCTGGTGCAATACTCTGCAATACCCTGCAAAATACTCTGCAATACCCTGCGCAATACCCTGCAAAATACTCTGCAATACCCTGGTGCAATACTCTGCAATACTCTGGTGCAATACTCTGCAATACCCTGCGCAATACTCTGCAATACCCTGCGCAATACTCTGCAATACCCTGCGCAATACCCTGCGCAATACCCTGCAAAATACTCTGCAATACCCTGGTGCAATACTCTGCAATACACTGGTGCAATACCCTGCGCAATACTCTGCAATACCCTGCGCAATACTCTGCAATACCCTGCAATACCCTGCGCAATACTCTGCAATACCCTGCGCAATATTCTGCAATACCCTGCGCAATACTCTGCAATACTCTGCAATACCCTGCGCAATATTCTGCAATACCCTGCGCAATACTCTGCAATACCCTGCGCAATACCCTGGTGCAATACTCTGCAATACTCTGGTGCAATACTCTGCAATACCCTGCAAAATACTCTGCAATACCCTGCGCAATACCCTGCAAAATACTCTGCAATACCCTGGTGCAATACTCTGCAATACTCTGGTGCAATACTCTGCAATACCCTGCGCAATACTCTGCAATACCCTGCGCAATACCCTGCAAAATACTCTGCAATACCCTGGTGCAATACTCTGCAATACACTGGTGCAATACTCTGCAATACCCTGCGCAATACTCTGCAATACCCTGCGCAATACTCTGCAATACTCTGGCGCAATACTCTGCAATACCCTGCGCAATACTCTGCAATACCCTGCGCAATACCCTGCGCAATACTCTGCAATACCCTGGTGCAATACTCTGCAATACCCTGCGCAATACTCTGCAATACCCTGCGCAATACTCTGCAATACTCTGGTGCAATACTCTGCAATACCCTGGTGCAATACTCTGCAATACCCTGCGCAATACTCTGCAATACCCTGCGCAATACTCTGCAATACTCTGGTGCAATACTCTGCAATACCCTGGTGCAATACTCTGCAATACCCTGCGCAATACTCTGCAATACCCTGCGCAATACCCTGCAATACCCTGCGCAATACTCTGCAATACTCTGGTGCAATACTCTGCAATACCCTGGTGCAATACTCTGCAATACCCTGCGCAATACTCTGCAATACCCTGGTGCAATACTCTGCAATACTCTGGTGCAATACTCTGCAATACCCTGCGCAATACTCTGCAATACCCTGCGCAATACCCTGCAATACCCTGCGCAATACTCTGCAATACCCTGGTGCAATACTCTGCAATACCCTGCGCAATACTCTGCAATACCCTGCGCAATACTCTGCAATACTCTGGTGCAATACTCTGCAATACCCTGCGCAATACTCTGCAATACCCTGCGCAATACTCTGCAATACCCTGTGCAATACTCTGCAATACTCTGGTGCAATACTCTGCAATACCCTGCGCAATACTCTGCAATACCCTGCGCAATACCCTGCAAAATACTCTGCAATACCCTGGTGCAATACTCTGCAATACCCTGCGCAATACTCTGCAATACCCTGCGCAATACCCTGCAATACTCTGGTGCAATACTCTGCAATACCCTGGTGCAATACTCTGCAATACCCTGCGCAATACTCTGCAATACCCTGCGCAATACTCTGCAATACCCTGCGCAATACTCTGCAATACCCTGCGCAATACTCTGCAATACTCTGGTGCAATACTCTGCAATACCCTGCGCAATACTCTGCAATACCCTGCGCAATACTCTGCAATACCCTGCGCAATACTCTGCAATACTCTGGTGCAATACTCTGCAATACCCTGCGCAATACTCTGCAATACCCTGCGCAATACCCTGCAAAATACTCTGCAATACCCTGGTGCAATACTCTGCAATACCCTGCGCAATACTCTGCAATACCCTGCGCAATACTCTGCAATACTCTGGTGCAATACTCTGCAATACCCTGGTGCAATACTCTGCAATACCCTGCGCAATACTCTGCAATACCCTGGTGCAATACTCTGCAATACCCTGCGCAATACTCTGCAATACCCTGTGCAATACTCTGCAATACTCTGGTGCAATACTCTGCAATACCCTGCGCAATACTCTGCAATACCCTGTGCAATACTCTGCAATACTCTGGTGCAATACTCTGCAATACCCTGCGCAATACTCTGCAATACCCTGCGCAATACCCTGCAAAATACTCTGCAATACCCTGGTGCAATACTCTGCAATACCCTGCGCAATACTCTGCAATACCCTGCGCAATACCCTGCAAAATACTCTGCAATACCCTGGTGCAATACTCTGCAATACTCTGGTGCAATACTCTGCAATACCCTGCGCAATACTCTGCAATACCCTGCACAATACTCTGCAATACTCTGGTGCAATACTCTGCAATACCCTGGTGCAATACTCTGCAATACCCTGCGCAATACTCTGCAATACCCTGCGCAATACTCTGCAATACTCTGGTGCAATACTCTGCAATACCCTGGTGCAATACCCTGCGCAATACTCTGCAATACCCTGCGCAATACCCTGCAATACCCTGCGCAATACTCTGCAATACCCTGCGCAATACCCTGCAATACCCTGCGCAATACTCTGCAATACTCTGCAATACTCTGGTGCAATACTCTGCAATACCCTGCGCAATACCCTGCAAAATACTCTGCAATACCCTGGTGCAATACTCTGCAATACCCTGCGCAATACTCTGCAATACCCTGCGCAATACCCTGGTGCAATACTCTGCAATACTCTGGTGCAATACTCTGCAATACTCTGGTGCAATACTCTGCAATACCCTGCAAAATACTCTGCAATACCCTGCGCAATACTCTGCAATACCCTGCGCAATACCCTGCGCAATACCCTGCAAAATACTCTGCAATACCCTGGTGCAATACTCTGCAATACTCTGGTGCAATACCCTGCGCAATACTCTGCAATACCCTGCGCAATACCCTGCGCAATACTCTGCAATACCCTGCAAAATACTCTGCAATACCCTGCGCAATACCCTGCAAAATACTCTGCAATACCCTGGTGCAATACTCTGCAATACTCTGGTGCAATACCCTGCGCAATACTCTGCAATACCCTGCGCAATACTCTGCAATACCCTGCGCAATACCCTGCGCAATACTCTGCAATACCCTGCAATACCCTGCGCAATATTCTGCAATACCCTGCGCAATATTCTGCAATACCCTGCGCAATACTCTGCAATACTCTGCAATACCCTGTGCAATATTCTGCAATACACTGCGCAATACTCTGCAATACCCTGCGCAATACCCTGGTGCAATACTCTGCAATACTCTGGTGCAATACTCTGCAATACCCTGCAAAATACTCTGCAATACCCTGCGCAATACCCTGCAAAATACTCTGCAATACCCTGGTGCAATACTCTGCAATACTCTGGTGCAATACTCTGCAATACCCTGCGCAATACTCTGCAATACCCTGCGCAATACCCTGCAAAATACTCTGCAATACCCTGGTGCAATACTCTGCAATACTCTGGTGCAATACTCTGCAATACCCTGCGCAATACTCTGCAATACCCTGCGCAATACCCTGCAATACCCTGCGCAATACCCTGCAATACCCTGCGCAATATTCTGCAATACCCTGCGCAATACTCTGCAATACCCTGCGCAATACTCTGCAATACCCTGCGCAATACCCTGGTGCAATACTCTGCAATACTCTGGTGCAATACTCTGCAATACCCTGCGCAATACTCTGCAATACCCTGCGCAATACCCTGCAAAATACTCTGCAATACCCTGGTGCAATACTCTGCACTACACTGGTGCAATACTCTGCAATACCCTGCGCAATACCCTGCAAAATACTCTGCAATACCCTGGTGCAATACTCTGCAATACCCTGCGCAATACTCTGCAATACCCTGCGCAATACTCTGCAATACCCTGCGCAATACCCTGGTGCAATACTCTGCAATACTCTGGTGCAATACTCTGCAATACCCTGCAAAATACTCTGCAATACCCTGCGCAATACCCTGCAAAATACTCTGCAATACCCTGGTGCAATACTCTGCAATACTCTGGTGCAATACCCTGCGCAATACTCTGCAATACCCTGCGCAATACCCTGCGCAATACTCTGCAATACCCTGCGCAATACTCTGCAATACCCTGCGCAATATTCTGCAATACCCTGCGCAATACTCTGCAATACCCTGCGCAATACCCTGCGCAATACTCTGCAATACCCTGCGCAATACTCTGCAATACTCTGGTGCAATACTCTGCAATACCCTGGTGCAATACCCTGCGCAATACTCTGCAATACCCTGCGCAATACCCTGCAATACCCTGCGCAATACTCTGCAATACCCTGCGCAATACTCTGCAATACTCTGCAATACTCTGGTGCAATACTCTGCAATACCCTGCGCAATACCCTGCAAAATACTCTGCAATACCCTGGTGCAATACTCTGCAATACCCTGCGCAATACTCTGCAATACCCTGCGCAATACCCTGGTGCAATACTCTGCAATACTCTGGTGCAATACTCTGCAATACTCTGGTGCAATACTCTGCAATACCCTGCAAAATACTCTGCAATACCCTGGTGCAATACTCTGCAATACCCTGCGCAATACTCTGCAATACCCTGCGCAATACTCTGCAATACCCTGCGCAATACCCTGCGCAATACTCTGCAATACCCTGCAATACCCTGCGCAATACTCTACAATACCCTGCGCAATACTCTACAATACCCTGCGCAATACTCTGCAATACCCTGCGCAATACTCTGCAATACCCTGCAATACCCTGTGCAATACTCTGCAATACCCTGCGCAATACCCTGGTGCAATACTCTGCAATACTCTGGTGCAATACTCTGCAATACCCTGCAAAATACTCTGCAATACCCTGGTGCAATACTCTGCAATACCCTGCGCAATACTCTGCAATACCCTGTGCAATACTCTGCAATACCCTGCGCAATACCCTGCGCAATACTCTGCAATACCCTGCAATACCCTGCGCAATACTCTGCAATACCCTGCGCAATACTCTGCAATACCCTGCGCAATACTCTGCAATACCCTGCGCAATACTCTGCAATACCCTGCAATACCCTGTGCAATACTCTGCAATACCCTGCGCAATACTCTGCAATACTCTGCGCAATACCCTGCGCAATACTCTGCAATACCCTGCGCAATACTCTGCAATACCCTGCGCAATACTCTGCAATACCCTGCGCAATACCCTGCAATACCCTGCGCAATACTCTGCAATACCCTGCGCAATACTCTGCAATACCCTGCGCAATACTCTGCAATACCCTGCGCAATACTCTGCAATACCCTGCTGAATACCCTGCAAAATACTATGCAATACCCTGGTGCAATACTCTGCAATACTCTGGTGCAATACTCTGCAATACCCTGCAAAATACTCTGCAATACCCTGCGCAATACCCTGCAAAATACTCTGCAATACCCTGGTGCAATACTCTGCAATACTCTGGTGCAATACTCTGCAATACCCTGCGCAATACTCTGCAATACCCTGCGCAATACCCTGCAAAATACTCTGCAATACCCTGGTGCAATACTCTGCAATACTCTGGTGCAATACTCTGCAATACCCTGCGCAATACTCTGCAATACCCTGCGCAATACCCTGCAAAATACTCTGCAATACCCTGGTGCAATACTCTGCAATACTCTGGTGCAATACCCTGCAATACCCTGCGCAATACTCTGCAATACTCTGGCGCAATACTCTGCAATACCCTGGTGCAATACTCTGCAATACCCTGCGCAATACTCTGCAATACCCTGCGCAATTCTCTGCAATACTCTGGTGCAATACTCTGCAATACCCTGGTGCAATACCCTGCGCAATACTCTGCAATACCCTGCGCAATACCCTGCAATACCCTGCGCAATACTCTGCAATACCCTGCGCAATACTCTGCAATACTCTGCAATACTCTGGTGCAATACTCTGCAATACCCTGCGCAATACCCTGCAAAATACTCTGCAATACCCTGGTGCAATACTCTGCAATACTCTGCAATACTCTGGTGCAATACTCTGCAATACTCTGGTGCAATACTCTGCAATACCCTGCGCAATATTCTGCAATACCCTGCGCAATACTCTGCAATACTCTGCAATACCCTGCGCAATATTCTGCAATACCCTGCGCAATACTCTGCAATACCCTGCGCAATACCCTGGTGCAATACTCTGCAATACTCTGGTGCAATACTCTGCAATACCCTGCAAAATACTCTGCAATACCCTGCGCAATACCCTGCAAAATACTCTGCAATACCCTGGTGCAATACTCTGCAATACTCTGGTGCAATACTCTGCAATACCCTGCGCAATACTCTGCAATACCCTGCGCAATACCCTGCAAAATACTCTGCAATACCCTGGTGCAATACTCTGCAATACACTGGTGCAATACTCTGCAATACCCTGCGCAATACTCTGCAATACCCTGCGCAATACTCTGCAATACTCTGGCGCAATACTCTGCAATACCCTGCGCAATACTCTGCAATACCCTGCGCAATACCCTGCGCAATACTCTGCAATACCCTGGTGCAATACTCTGCAATACTCTGGTGCAATACCCTGCGCAATACTCTGCAATACCCTGCGCAATACTCTGCAATACTCTGGTGCAATACTCTGCAATACCCTGGTGCAATACCCTGCGCAATACTCTGCAATACCCTGCGCAATACTCTGCAATACCCTGCGCAATACTCTGCAATACCCTGGTGCAATACTCTGCAATACCCTGCGCAATACTCTGCAATACCCTGCGCAATACTCTGCAATACTCTGGTGCAATACTCTGCAATACCCTGGTGCAATACTCTGCAATACTCTGCAATACCCTGCGCAATACTCTGCAATACCCTGCGCAATACTCTGCAATACTCTGGTGCAATACTCTGCAATACCCTGGTGCAATACCCTGCAATACCCTGCGCAATACTCTGCAATACCCTGCGCAATACTCTGCAATACCCTGCGCAATACTCTGCAATACCCTGCGCAATACTCTGCAATACTCTGGTGCAATACTCTGCAATACCCTGGTGCAATACTCTGCAATACCCTGCGCAATACTCTGCAATACCCTGCGCAATTCTCTGCAATACTCTGGTGCAATACTCTGCAATACCCTGGTGCAATACCCTGCGCAATACTCTGCAATACCCTGCGCAATACCCTGCAATACCCTGCGCAATACTCTGCAATACCCTGCGCAATACTCTGCAATACTCTGCAATACTCTGGTGCAATACTCTGCAATACCCTGCGCAATACCCTGCAAAATACTCTGCAATACCCTGCGCAATACTCTGCAATACTCTGCAATACCCTGCGCAATACCCTGGTGCAATACTCTGCAATACTCTGGTGCAATACTCTGCAATACTCTGGTGCAATACTCTGCAATACTCTGGTGCAATACTCTGCAATACCCTGCAAAATACTCTGCAATACCCTGCGCAATACTCTGCAATACCCTGCGCAATACCCTGCGCAATACCCTGCAAAATACTCTGCAATACCCTGGTGCAATACTCTGCAATACTCTGGTGCAATACCCTGCGCAATACTCTGCAATACCCTGCGCAATACTCTGCAATACCCTGCAATACCCTGCGCAATACTCTGCAATACCCTGCGCAATATTCTGCAATACCCTGCGCAATACTCTGCAATACTCTGCAATACCCTGCGCAATATTCTGCAATACCCTGCGCAATACTCTGCAATACCCTGTGCAATACCCTGGTGCAATACTCTGCAATACTCTGGTGCAATACTCTGCAATACCCTGCAAAATACTCTGCAATACCCTGCGCAATACCCTGCAAAATACTCTGCAATACCCTGGTGCAATACTCTGCAATACTCTGGTGCAATACTCTGCAATACCCTGCGCAATACTCTGCAATACCCTGCGCAATACCCTGCAAAATACTCTGCAATACCCTGGTGCAATACTCTGCAATACACTGGTGCAATACTCTGCAATACCCTGCGCAATACTCTGCAATACCCTGCGCAATACTCTGCAATACTCTGGCGCAATACTCTGCAATACCCTGCGCAATACTCTGCAATACCCTGCGCAATACCCTGCGCAATACTCTGCAATACCCTGGTGCAATACTCTGCAATACCCTGCGCAATACTCTGCAATACCCTGCGCAATACTCTGCAATACTCTGGTGCAATACTCTGCAATACCCTGGTGCAATAATCTGCAATACCCTGCGCAATACTCTGCAATACCCTGCGCAATACTCTGCAATACTCTGGTGCAATACTCTGCAATACCCTGGTGCAATACTCTGCAATACCCTGCGCAATACTCTGCAATACCCTGCGCAATACCCTGCAATACCCTGCGCAATACTCTGCAATACTCTGGTGCAATACTCTGCAATACCCTGGTGCAATACTCTGCAATACCCTGCGCAATACTCTGCAATACCCTGGTGCAATACTCTGCAATACTCTGGTGCAATACTCTGCAATACCCTGCGCAATACTCTGCAATACCCTGCGCAATACCCTGCAATACCCTGCGCAATACTCTGCAATACCCTGGTGCAATACTCTGCAATACCCTGCGCAATACTCTGCAATACCCTGCGCAATACTCTGCAATACCCTGTGCAATACTCTGCAATACTCTGGTGCAATACTCTGCAATACCCTGCGCAATACTCTGCAATACCCTGCGCAATACTCTGCAATACCCTGCGCAATACCCTGCAAAATACTCTGCAATACCCTGGTGCAATACTCTGCAATACCCTGCGCAATACTCTGCAATACCCTGCGCAATACCCTGCAATACTCTGGTGCAATACTCTGCAATACCCTGGTGCAATACTCTGCAATACCCTGCGCAATACTCTGCAATACCCTGCGCAATACTCTGCAATACCCTGCGCAATACTCTGCAATACCCTGCGCAATACTCTGCAATACCCTGCGCAATACTCTGCAATACCCTGCGCAATACTCTGCAATACCCTGTGCAATACTCTGCAATACTCTGGTGCAATACTCTGCAATACCCTGCGCAATACTCTGCAATACCCTGCGCAATACTCTGCAATACCCTGTGCAATACTCTGCAATACCCTGCGCAATACTCTGCAATACCCTGCGCAATACCCTGCAAAATACTCTGCAATACCCTGGTGCAATACTCTGCAATACCCTGCGCAATACTCTGCAATACCCTGCGCAATACTCTGCAATACTCTGGTGCAATACTCTGCAATACCATGGTGCAATACTCTGCAATACCCTGCGCAATACTCTGCAATACCCTGGTGCAATACTCTGCAATACCCTGCGCAATACTCTGCAATACCCTGTGCAATACTCTGCAATACTCTGGTGCAATACTCTGCAATACCCTGCGCAATACTCTGCAATACCCTGTGCAATACTCTGCAATACTCTGGTGCAATACTCTGCAATACCCTGCGCAATACTCTGCAATACCCTGCGCAATACCCTGCAAAATACTCTGCAATACCCTGGTGCAATACTCTGCAATACCCTGCGCAATACTCTGCAATACCCTGCGCAATACCCTGCAAAATACTCTGCAATACCCTGGTGCAATACTCTGCAATACTCTGGTGCAATACTCTGCAATACCCTGCGCAATACTCTGCAATACCCTGCGCAATACTCTGCAATACTCTGGTGCAATACTCTGCAATACCCTGGTGCAATACTCTGCAATACCCTGCGCAATACTCTGCAATACCCTGCGCAATACTCTGCAATACTCTGGTGCAATACTCTGCAATACCCTGGTGCAATACCCTGCGCAATACTCTGCAATACCCTGCGCAATACCCTGCAATACCCTGCGCAATACTCTGCAATACCCTGCGCAATACCCTGCAATACCCTGCGCAATACTCTGCAATACTCTGCAATACTCTGGTGCAATACTCTGCAATACCCTGCAAAATACTCTGCAATACCCTGCGCAATACCCTGCAAAATACTCTGCAATACCCTGGTGCAATACTCTGCAATACTCTGGTGCAATACTCTGCAATACCCTGCGCAATACTCTGCAATACCCTGCGCAATACCCTGCAAAATACTCTGCAATACCCTGGTGCAATACTCTGCAATACTCTGGTGCAATACTCTGCAATACCCTGCGCAATACTCTGCAATACCCTGCGCAATACCCTGCAATACCCTGCGCAATACTCTGCAATACTCTGGCGCAATACTCTGCAATACCCTGCGCAATACTCTGCAATACCCTGCGCAATACCCTGCAAAATACTCTGCAATACCCTGGTGCAATACTCTGCAATACTCTGGTGCAATACTCTGCAATACCCTGCGCAATACTCTGCAATACCCTGCGCAATACTCTGCAATACTCTGGCGCAATACTCTGCAATACCCTGCGCAATACTCTGCAATACCCTGCGCAATACCCTGCGCAATACTCTGCAATACCCTGGTGCAATACTCTGCAATACTCTGGTGCAATACTCTGCAATACCCTGCGCAATACTCTGCAATACCCTGCGCAATACCCTGCGCAATACTCTGCAATACCCTGGTGCAATACTCTGCAATACCCTGGTGCAATACCCTGCAATACCCTGCGCAATACTCTGCAATACCCTGCGCAATACCCTGCGCAATACCCTGCAATACCCTGCGCAATACTCTGCAATACTCTGGTGCAATACTCTGCAATACCCTGGTGCAATACTCTGCAATACCCTGGTGCAATACTCTGCAATACCCTGCGCAATACTCTGCAATACCCTGGTGCAATACTCTGCAATACTCTGGTGCAATACTCTGCAATACCCTGCGCAATACTCTGCAATACCCTGCGCAATACTCTGCAATACCCTGCGCAATACTCTGCAATACTCTGGTGCAATACTCTGCAATACCCTGGTGCAATACTCTGCAATACCCTGCGCAATACTCTGCAATACCCTGCGCAATACCCTGCAATACCCTGCGCAATACTCTGCAATACCCTGGTGCAATACTCTGCAATACCCTGCGCAATACTCTGCAATACCCTGGTGCTATACTCTGCAATACTCTGGTGCAATACTCTGCAATACCCTGCGCAATACTCTGCAATACCCTGTGCAATACTCTGCAATACTCTGGTGCAATACTCTGCAATACCCTGCGCAATACTCTGCAATACCCTGCGCAATACTCTGCAATACCCTGCGCAATACCCTGCAAAATACTCTGCAATACCCTGGTGCAATACTCTGCAATACCCTGCGCAATACTCTGCAATACCCTGCGCAATACCCTGCAAAATACTCTGCAATACCCTGGTGCAATACTCTGCAATACCCTGGTGCAATACTCTGCAATACCCTGGTGCAATACTCTGCAATACCCTGCGCAATACTCTGCAATACTCTGGTGCAATACTCTGCAATACCCTGGTGCAATACTCTGCAATACCCTGGTGCAATACTCTGCAATACCCTGCGCAATACTCTGCAATACCCTGGTGCAATACTCTGCAATACTCTGGTGCAATACTCTGCAATACCCTGCGCAATACTCTGCAATACCCTGCGCAATACTCTGCAATACCCTGCGCAATACTCTGCAATACCCTGCGCAATACTCTGCAATACTCTGGTGCAATACTCTGCAATACCCTGGTGCAATACTCTGCAATACCCTGCGCAATACTCTGCAATACCCTGCGCAATACCCTGCAATACCCTGCGCAATACTCTGCAATACCCTGGTGCAATACTCTGCAATACCCTGCGCAATACTCTGCAATACCCTGGTGCAATACTCTGCAATACTCTGGTGCAATACTCTGCAATACCCTGCGCAATACTCTGCAATACCCTGCGCAATACTCTGCAATACCCTGTGCAATACTCTGCAATACTCTGGTGCAATACTCTGCAATACCCTGCGCAATACTCTGCAATACCCTGCGCAATACCCTGCAAAATACTCTGCAATACCCTGGTGCAATACTCTGCAATACCCTGCGCAATACTCTGCAATACCCTGCGCAATACCCTGCAAAATACTCTGCAATACCCTGGTGCAATACTCTGCAATACTCTGGTGCAATACTCTGCAATACCCTGGTGCAATACTCTGCAATACCCTGCGCAATACTCTGCAATACCCTGCGCAATTCTCTGCAATACTCTGGTGCAATACTCTGCAATACCCTGGTGCAATACCCTGCGCAATACTCTGCAATACCCTGCGCAATACCCTGCAATACCCTGCGCAATACTCTGCAATACCCTGTGCAATACTCTGGTGCAATACTCTGCAATACCCTGCGCAATACCCTGCAAAATACTCTGCAATACCCTGGTGCAATTATCTGCAATACCCTGCACAATACTCTGCAATACCCTGCGCAATACTCTGCAATACTCTGGTGCAATACTCTGCAATACCCTGGTGCAATACCCTGCACAATACTCTGCAATACCCTGCGCAATACCCTGCAATACCCTGCGCAATACTCTGCAATACCCTGCGCAATACTCTGCAATACTCTGCAATACTCTGGTGCAATACTCTGCAATACCCTGCGCAATACCCTGCAAAATACTCTGCAATACCCTGGTGCAATACTCTGCAATACTCTGGTGCAATACTCTGCAATACCCTGGTGCAATACTCTGCAATACTCTGGCGCAATACTCTGCAATACCCTGCGCAATACTCTGCAATACCCTGCGCAATACCCTGCGCAATACTCTGCAATACCCTGCGCAATACCCTGGTGCAATACTCTGCAATACTCTGGTGCAATACTCTGCAATACTCTGGTGCAATACTCTTCAATACCCTGCAAAATACTCTGCAATACCCTGCGCAATACCCTGCAAAATACTCTGCAATACCCTGGTGCAATACTCTGCAATACTCTGGTGCAATACCCTGCGCAATACTCTGCAATACCCTGCGCAATACCCTGCGCAATACTCTGCAATACCCTGCAATACCCTGCGCAATACTCTGCAATACCCTGCGCAATATTCTGCAATACCCTGCGCAATACTCTGCAATACTCTGCAATACCCTGCGCAATATTCTGCAATACCCTGCGCAATACTCTGCAATACTCTGGTGCAATACTCTGCAATACCCTGCAAAATACTCTGCAATACCCTGCGCAATACCCTGCAAAATACTCTGCAATACCCTGGTGCAATACTCTGCAATACTCTGGTGCAATACTCTGCAATACCCTGCGCAATACTCTGCAATACCCTGCAAAATACTCTGCAATACCCTGGCGCAATACTCTGCAATACCCTGCGCAATACTCTGCAATACCCTGCGCAATACCCTGCGCAATACTCTGCAATACCCTGGTGCAATACTCTGCAATACTCTGGTGCAATACTCTGCAATACCCTGCGCAATACCCTGCAAAATACTCTGCAATACCCTGGTGCAATACTCTGCAATACTCTGGTGCAATACTCTGCAATACCCTGCGCAATATTCTGCAATACCCTGCGCAATACTCTGCAATACTCTGCAATACCCTGCGCAATATTCTGCAATACCCTGCGCAATACTCTGCAATACCCTGCGCAATACCCTGGTGCAATACTCTGCAATACTCTGGTGCAATACTCTGCAATACCCTGCGCAATACTCTGCAATACCCTGCGCAATACCCTGCAAAATACTCTGCAATACCCTGGTGCAATACTCTGCAATACACTGGTGCAATACTCTGCAATACCCTGCGCAATACTCTGCAATACCCTGCGCAATACCCTGCAAAATACTCTGCAATACCCTGGTGCAATACTCTGCAATACTCTGGTGCAATACTCTGCAATACTCTGGTGCAATACTCTGCAATACCCTGGTGCAATACTCTGCAATACTCTGGCGCAATACTCTGCAATACCCTGCGCAATACTCTGCGCAATACTCTGCAATACCCTGGTGCAATACTCTGCAATACTCTGGTGCAATACTCTGCAATACCCTGCGCAATACTCTGCAATACTCTGGTGCAATACTCTGCAATACCCTGGTGCAATACTCTGCAATACCCTGCGCAATACTCTGCAATACCCTGCGCAATTCTCTGCAATACTCTGGTGCAATACTCTGCAATACCCTGCGCAATACTCTGCAATACCCTGCGCAATACCCTGCAATACCCTGCGCAATACTCTGCAATACCCTGCGCAATACTCTGCAATACTCTGCAATACTCTGGTGCAATACTCTGCAATACCCTGCGCAATACCCTGCAAAATACTCTGCAATACCCTGGTGCAATACTCTGCAATACTCTGGTGCAATACTCTGCAATACCCTGCGCAATACCCTGCAAAATACTCTGCAATACCCTGGTGCAATACTCTGCAATACTCTGGTGCAATACTCTGCAATACCCTGCGCAATATTCTGCAATACCCTGCGCAATACTCTGCAATACTCTGCAATACTCTGGTGCAATACTCTGCAATACCCTGCGCAATACCCTGCAAAATACTCTGCAATACCCTGGTGCAATACTCTGCAATACTCTGGTGCAATACTCTGCAATACCCTGCGCAATACCCTGCAAAATACTCTGCAATACCCTGGTGCAATACTCTGCAATACTCTGGTGCAATACTCTGCAATACCCTGCGCAATACCCTGCAAAATACTCTGCAATACCCTGGTGCAATACTCTGCAATACTCTGGTGCAATACTCTGCAATACCCTGCGCAATATTCTGCAATACCCTGCGCAATACTCTGCAATACTCTGCAATACCCTGCGCAATATTCTGCAATACCCTGCGCAATACTCTGCAATACCCTGCGCAATACCCTGGTGCAATACTCTGCAATACTCTGGTGCAATACTCTGCAATACCCTGCGCAATACTCTGCAATACCCTGCGCAATACCCTGCAAAATACTCTGCAATACCCTGGTGCAATACTCTGCAATACACTGGTGCAATACTCTGCAATACCCTGCGCAATACTCTGCAATACCCTGCGCAATACCCTGCGCAATACTCTGCAATACCCTGGTGCAATACTCTGCAATACTCTGGTGCAATACTCTGCAATACCCTGCGCAATACCCTGCAAAATACTCTGCAATACCCTGGTGCAATACTCTGCAATACCCTGCGCAATACCCTGCAAAATACTCTGCAATACCCTGGTGCAATACTCTGCAATACCCTGCGCAATACTCTGCAATACCCTGCGCAATACTCTGCAATACCCTGCGCAATACCCTGGTGCAATACTCTGCAATACTCTGGTGCAATACTCTGCAATACCCTGCAAAATACTCTGCAATACCCTGCGCAATACCCTGCAAAATACTCTGCAATACCCTGGTGCAATACTCTGCAATACTCTGGTGCAATACCCTGCGCAATACTCTGCAATACCCTGCGCAATACCCTGCGCAATACTCTGCAATACCCTGCAATACCCTGCGCAATACTCTGCAATACCCTGCGCAATATTCTGCAATACCCTGCGCAATACTCTGCAATACTCTGCGCAATACCCTGGTGCAATACTCTGCAATACTCTGGTGCAATACTCTGCAATACCCTGCAAAATACTCTGCAATACCCTGCGCAATACCCTGCAAAATACTCTGCAATACCCTGGTGCAATACTCTGCAATACTCTGGTGCAATACTCTGCAATACCCTGCGCAATACTCTGCAATACCCTGCGCAATACCCTGCAAAATACTCTGCAATACCCTGGTGCAATACTCTGCAATACTCTGGTGCAATACTCTGCAATACCCTGGTGCAATACTCTGCAATACCCTGCGCAATACTCTGCAATACCCTGCGCAATACTCTGCAATACTCTGGTGCAATACTCTGCAATACCCTGGTGCAATACCCTGCGCAATACTCTGCAATACCCTGCGCAATACCCTGCAATACCCTGCGCAATACTCTGCAATACCCTGCGCAATACTCTGCAATACTCTGCAATACTCTGGTGCAATACTCTGCAATACCCTGCGCAATACCCTGCAAAATACTCTGCAATACCCTGGTGCAATACTCTGCAATACCCTGCGCAATACTCTGCAATACCCTGCGCAATACCCTGGTGCAATACTCTGCAATACTCTGGTGCAATACTCTGCAATACTCTGGTGCAATACTCTGCAATACCCTGCAAAATACTCTGCAATACCCTGCGCAATACCCTGCAAAATACTCTGCAATACCCTGGTGCAATACTCTGCAATACTCTGGTGCAATACTCTGCAATACCCTGCGCAATACTCTGCAATACCCTGCGCAATACCCTGCAAAATACTCTGCAATACCCTGGTGCAATACTCTGCAATACTCTGGTGCAATACTCTGCAATACCCTGCAATACCCTGCGCAATACTCTGCAATACCCTGGTGCAATACTCTGCAATACCCTGGTGCAATACTCTGCAATACCCTGCGCAATACTCTGCAATACCCTGCGCAATACCCTGCGCAATACTCTGCAATACCCTGCAATACCCTGCGCAATACTCTGCAATACCCTGCGCAATATTCTGCAATACCCTGCGCAATACTCTGCAATACTCTGCGCAATACCCTGGTGCAATACTCTGCAATACTCTGGTGCAATACTCTGCAATACCCTGCAAAATACTCTGCAATACCCTGCGCAATACCCTGCAAAATACTCTGCAATACCCTGGTGCAATACTCTGCAATACTCTGGTGCAATACTCTGCAATACCCTGCGCAATACTCTGCAATACCCTGCGCAATACCCTGCAAAATACTCTGCAATACCCTGGTGCAATACTCTGCAATACTCTGGTGCAATACTCTGCAATACCCTGGTGCAATACTCTGCAATACCCTGCGCAATACTCTGCAATACCCTGCGCAATACTCTGCAATACTCTGGTGCAATACTCTGCAATACCCTGGTGCAATACCCTGCGCAATACTCTGCAATACCCTGCGCAATACCCTGCAATACCCTGCGCAATACTCTGCAATACCCTGCGCAATACTCTGCAATACTCTGCAATACTCTGGTGCAATACTCTGCAATACCCTGCGCAATACCCTGCAAAATACTCTGCAATACCCTGGTGCAATACTCTGCAATACCCTGCGCAATACTCTGCAATACCCTGCGCAATACCCTGGTGCAATACTCTGCAATACTCTGGTGCAATACTCTGCAATACTCTGGTGCAATACTCTGCAATACCCTGCAAAATACTCTGCAATACCCTGCGCAATACCCTGCAAAATACTCTGCAATACCCTGGTGCAATACTCTGCAATACTCTGGTGCAATACTCTGCAATACCCTGCGCAATACTCTGCAATACCCTGCGCAATACCCTGCAAAATACTCTGCAATACCCTGGTGCAATACTCTGCAATACTCTGGTGCAATACTCTGCAATACCCTGCAATACCCTGCGCAATACTCTGCAATACCCTGGTGCAATACTCTGCAATACCCTGGTGCAATACTCTGCAATACCCTGCGCAATACTCTGCAATACCCTGCGCAATTCTCTGCAATACTCTGGTGCAATACTCTGCAATACCCTGGTGCAATACCCTGCGCAATACTCTGCAATACCCTGCGCAATACCCTGCAATACCCTGCGCAATACTCTGCAATACCCTGCGCAATACTCTGCAATACTCTGCAATACTCTGGTGCAATACTCTGCAATACCCTGCGCAATACCCTGCAAAATACTCTGCAATACCCTGGTGCAATACTCTGCAATACCCTGCGCAATACTCTGCAATACCCTGCGCAATACCCTGGTGCAATACTCTGCAATACTCTGCAATACTCTGGTGCAATACTCTGCAATACTCTGGTGCAATACTCTGCAATACCCTGCGCAATATTCTGCAATACCCTGCGCAATACTCTGCAATACTCTGCAATACCCTGCGCAATATTCTGCAATACCCTGCGCAATACTCTGCAATACCCTGCGCAATACCCTGGTGCAATACTCTGCAATACTCTGGTGCAATACTCTGCAATACCCTGCAAAATACTCTGCAATACCCTGCGCAATACCCTGCAAAATACTCTGCAATACCCTGGTGCAATACTCTGCAATACTCTGGTGCAATACTCTGCAATACCCTGCGCAATACTCTGCAATACCCTGCGCAATACCCTGCAAAATACTCTGCAATACCCTGGTGCAATACTCTGCAATACACTGGTGCAATACTCTGCAATACCCTGCGCAATACTCTGCAATACCCTGCGCAATACTCTGCAATACTCTGGCGCAATACTCTGCAATACCCTGCGCAATACTCTGCAATACCCTGCGCAATACCCTGCGCAATACTCTGCAATACCCTGGTGCAATACTCTGCAATACTCTGGTGCAATACCCTGCGCAATACTCTGCAATACCCTGCGCAATACTCTGCAATACTCTGGTGCAATACTCTGCAATACCCTGGTGCAATACCCTGCGCAATACTCTGCAATACCCTGCGCAATACTCTGCAATACCCTGCGCAATACTCTGCAATACCCTGCGCAATACTCTGCAATACTCTGGTGCAATACTCTGCAATACCCTGGTGCAATACTCTGCAATACTCTGCAATACCCTGCGCAATACTCTGCAATACCCTGCGCAATACTCTGCAATACTCTGGTGCAATACTCTGCAATACCCTGGTGCAATACCCTGCAATACCCTGCGCAATACTCTGCAATACCCTGCGCAATACTCTGCAATACCCTGCGCAATACTCTGCAATACTCTGGTGCAATACTCTGCAATACCCTGGTGCAATACTCTGCAATACCCTGCGCAATACTCTGCAATACCCTGCGCAATTCTCTGCAATACTCTGGTGCAATACTCTGCAATACCCTGGTGCAATACCCTGCGCAATACTCTGCAATACCCTGCGCAATACCCTGCAATACCCTGCGCAATACTCTGCAATACCCTGCGCAATACTCTGCAATACTCTGCAATACTCTGGTGCAATACTCTGCAATACCCTGCGCAATACCCTGCAAAATACTCTGCAATACCCTGCGCAATACTCTGCAATACTCTGCAATACCCTGCGCAATACCCTGGTGCAATACTCTGCAATACTCTGGTGCAATACTCTGCAATACTCTGGTGCAATACTCTGCAATACCCTGCAAAATACTCTGCAATACCCTGCGCAATACTCTGCAATACCCTGCGCAATACCCTGCGCAATACCCTGCAAAATACTCTGCAATACCCTGGTGCAATACTCTGCAATACTCTGGTGCAATACCCTGCGCAATACTCTGCAATACCCTGCGCAATACTCTGCAATACCCTGCAATACCCTGCGCAATACTCTGCAATACCCTGCGCAATATTCTGCAATACCCTGCGCAATACTCTGCAATACCCTGCGCAATATTCTGCAATACCCTGCGCAATACCCTGCAAAATACTCTGCAATACCCTGGTGCAATACTCTGCAATACTCTGGTGCACTACTCTGCAATACCCTGCGCAATACTCTGCAATACCCTGCGCAATACCCTGCAAAATACTCTGCAATACCCTGGTGCAATACTCTGCAATACACTGGTGCAATACTCTGCAATACCCTGCGCAATACTCTGCAATACCCTGCGCAATACTCTGCAATACTCTGGCGCAATACTCTGCAATACCCTGCGCAATACCCTGCGCAATACTCTGCAATACCCTGGTGCAATACTCTGCAATACCCTGCGCAATACTCTGCAATACCCTGCGCAATACTCTGCAATACGCTGGTGCAATACTCTGCAATACCCTGGTGCAATACTCTGCAATACCCTGCGCAATACCCTGCAATACCCTGCGCAATACTCTGCAATACCCTGCGCAATACTCTGCAATACTCTGCAATACTCTGGTGCAATACTCTGCAATACCCTGCGCAATACCCTGCGCAATACTCTGCAATACCCTGGTGCAATACTCTGCAATACCCTGCGCAATACTCTGCAATACCCTGCGCAATACCCTGGTGCAATACTCTGCAATACTCTGGTGCAATACTCTGCAATACTCTGGTGCAATACTCTGCAATACCCTGCAAAATACTCTGCAATACCCTGCGCAATACCCTGCAAAATACTCTGCAATACCCTGGTGCAATACTCTGCAATACTCTGGTGCAATACTCTGCAATACCCTGCGCAATACTCTGCAATACCCTGCGCAATACCCTGCAAAATACTCTGCAATACCCTGGTGCAATACTCTGCAATACTCTGGTGCAATACTCTGCAATACCCTGCGCAATACTCTGCAATACCCTGCGCAATACCCTGCAAAATACTCTGCAATACCCTGGTGCAATACTCTGCAATACTCTGGTGCAATACCCTGCAATACCCTGCGCAATACTCTGCAATACTCTGGCGCAATACTCTGCAATACCCTGGTGCAATACTCTGCAATACCCTGCGCAATACTCTGCAATACTCTGGTGCAATACTCTGCAATACCCTGGTGCAATACCCTGCGCAATACTCTGCAATACTCTGCAATACTCTGGTGCAATACTCTGCAATACCCTGCAAAATACTCTGCAATACCCTGGTGCAATACTCTGCAATACCCTGCGCAATACTCTGCAATACCCTGCGCAATACCCTGGTGCAATACTCTGCAATACTCTGGTGCAATACTCTGCAATACTCTGGTGCAATACTCTTCAATACCCTGCAAAATACTCTGCAATACCCTGCGCAATACCCTGCAAAATACTCTGCAATACCCTGGTGCAATACTCTGCAATACTCTGGTGCAATACCCTGCGCAATACTCTGCAATACCCTGCGCAATACCCTGCGCAATACTCTGCAATACCCTGCAATACCCTGCGCAATACTCTGCAATACCCTGCGCAATATTCTGCAATACCCTGCGCAATACTCTGCAATACCCTGCGCAATATTCTGCAATACCCTGCGCAATACTCTGCAATACTCTGGTGCAATACTCTGCAATACCCTGCAAAATACTCTGCAATACCCTGCGCAATACCCTGCAAAATACTCTGCAATACCCTGGTGCAATACTCTGCAATACTCTGGTGCAATACTCTGCAATACCCTGCGCAATACTCTGCAATACCCTGCGCAATACCCTGCAAAATACTCTGCAATACCCTGGTGCAATACTCTGCAATACTCTGGTGCAATACTCTGCAATACCCTGCGCAATACTCTGCAATACCCTGCGCAATACCCTGCAAAATACTCTGCAATACCCTGGTGCAATACTCTGCAATACTCTGGTGCAATACTCTGCAATACCCTGGTGCAATACTCTGCAATACTCTGGCGCAATACTCTGCAATACCCTGCGCAATACTCTGCAATACCCTGCGCAATACCCTGCGCAATACTCTGCAATACCCTGGTGCAATACTCTGCAATACTCTGGTGCAATACTCTGCAATACCCTGCGCAATACTCTGCAATACCCTGCGCAATACTCTGCAATACTCTGGTGCAATACTCTGCAATACTCTGCAATACCCTGCGCAATACTCTGCAATACCCTGCGCAATACTCTGCAATACCCTGCGCAATACTCTGCAATACCCTGCGCAATACTCTGCAATACTCTGGTGCAATACTCTGCAATACCCTGGTGCAATACTCTGCAATACCCTGCGCAATACTCTGCAATACCCTGCGCAATACTCTGCAATACCCTGCGCAATTCTCTGCAATACTCTGGTGCAATACTCTGCAATACCCTGGTGCAATACCCTGCGCAATACTCTGCAATACCCTGCGCAATACCCTGCAATACCCTGCGCAATACTCTGCAATACCCTGCGCAATACTCTGCAATACTCTGCAATACTCTGGTGCAATACTCTGCAATACCCTGCGCAATACCCTGCAAAATACTCTGCAATACCCTGGTGCAATACTCTGCAATACCCTGCGCAATACTCTGCAATACCCTGCGCAATACCCTGGTGCAATACTCTGCAATACTCTGGTGCAATACTCTGCAATACCCTGCGCAATATTCTGCAATACCCTGCGCAATACTCTGCAATACTCTGCAATACCCTGCGCAATATTCTGCAATACCCTGCGCAATACTCTGCAATACCCTGCGCAATACCCTGGTGCAATACTCTGCAATACTCTGGTGCAATACTCTGCAATACCCTGCGCAATACTCTGCAATACCCTGCGCAATACCCTGCAAAATACTCTGCAATACCCTGGTGCAATACTCTGCAATACACTGGTGCAATACTCTGCAATACCCTGCGCAATACTCTGCAATACCCTGCGCAATACTCTGCAATACTCTGGCGCAATACTCTGCAATACCCTGCGCAATACTCTGCAATACCCTGCGCAATACCCTGCGCAATACTCTGCAATACCCTGGTGCAATACTCTGCAATACTCTGGTGCAATACTCTGCAATACCCTGCGCAATACCCTGCAAAATACTCTGCAATACCCTGGTGCAATACTCTGCAATACTCTGGTGCAATACTCTGCAATACCCTGCGCAATATTCTGCAATACCCTGCGCAATACTCTGCAATACTCTGCAATACCCTGCGCAATATTCTGCAATACCCTGCGCAATACTCTGCAATACCCTGCGCAATACCCTGGTGCAATACTCTGCAATACTCTGGTGCAATACTCTGCAATACCCTGCGCAATACTCTGCAATACCCTGCGCAATACCCTGCAAAATACTCTGCAATACCCTGGTGCAATACTCTGCAATACACTGGTGCAATACTCTGCAATACCCTGCGCAATACTCTGCAATACCCTGCGCAATACTCTGCAATACTCTGGCGCAATACTCTGCAATACCCTGCGCAATACTCTGCAATACCCTGCGCAATACCCTGCGCAATACTCTGCAATACCCTGGTGCAATACTCTGCAATACTCTGGTGCAATACTCTGCAATACCCTGCGCAATACCCTGCAAAATACTCTGCAATACCCTGGTGCAATACTCTGCAATACCCTGCAAAATACTCTGCAATACCCTGGTGCAATACTCTGCAATACCCTGCGCAATACTCTGCAATACCCTGCGCAATACTCTGCAATACCCTGCGCAATACCCTGGTGCAATACTCTGCAATACTCTGGTGCAATACTCTGCAATACCCTGCAAAATACTCTGCAATACCCTGCGCAATACCCTGCAAAATACTCTGCAATACCCTGGTGCAATACTCTGCAATACTCTGGTGCAATACCCTGCGCAATACTCTGCAATACCCTGCGCAATACCCTGCGCAATACTCTGCAATACCCTGCAATACCCTGCGCAATACTCTGCAATACCCTGCGCAATATTCTGCAATACCCTGCGCAATACTCTGCAATACTCTGCGCAATACCCTGGTGCAATACTCTGCAATACTCTGGTGCAATACTCTGCAATACCCTGCAAAATACTCTGCAATACCCTGCGCAATACCCTGCAAAATACTCTGCAATACCCTGGTGCAATACTCTGCAATACTCTGGTGCAATACTCTGCAATACCCTGCGCAATACTCTGCAATACCCTGCGCAATACCCTGCAAAATACTCTGCAATACCCTGGTGCAATACTCTGCAATACTCTGGTGCAATACTCTGCAATACCCTGGTGCAATACTCTGCGCAATACTCTGCAATACCCTGCGCAATACTCTGCAATACTCTGGTGCAATACTCTGCAATACCCTGGTGCAATACCCTGCGCAATACTCTGCAATACCCTGCGCAATACCCTGCAATACCCTGCGCAATACTCTGCAATACCCTGCGCAATACTCTGCAATACTCTGCAATACTCTGGTGCAATACTCTGCAATACCCTGCGCAATACCCTGCAAAATACTCTGCAATACCCTGGTGCAATACTCTGCAATACCCTGCGCAATACTCTGCAATACCCTGCGCAATACCCTGGTGCAATACTCTGCAATACTCTGGTGCAATACTCTGCAATACTCTGGTGCAATACTCTGCAATACCCTGCAAAATACTCTGCAATACCCTGCGCAATACCCTGCGCAATACCCTGCAAAATACTCTGCAATACCCTGGTGCAATACTCTGCAATACTCTGGTGCAATACTCTGCAATACCCTGCGCAATACTCTGCAATACCCTGCGCAATACCCTGCAAAATACTCTGCAATACCCTGGTGCAATACTCTGCAATACTCTGGTGCAATACTCTGGTGCAATACTCTGCAATACCCTGCGCAATACTCTGCAATACCCTGCGCAATACCCTGCAAAATACTCTGCAATACCCTGGTGCAATACTCTGCAATACTCTGGTGCAATACTCTGCAATACCCTGCAATACCCTGCGCAATACTCTGCAATACTCTGGCGCAATACTCTGCAATACCCTGGTGCAATACTCTGCAATACCCTGCGCAATACTCTGCAATACCCTGCGCAATTCTCTGCAATACTCTGGTGCAATACTCTGCAATACCCTGGTGCAATACCCTGCGCAATACTCTGCAATACCCTGCGCAATACCCTGCAATACCCTGCGCAATACTCTGCAATACCCTGCGCAATACTCTGCAATACTCTGGTGCAATACTCTGCAATACCCTGCGCAATACCCTGCAAAATACTCTGCAATACCCTGGTGCAATACTCTGCAATACCCTGCGCAATACTCTGCAATACCCTGCGCAATACCCTGGTGCAATACTCTGCAATACTCTGCAATACTCTGGTGCAATACTCTGCAATACTCTGGTGCAATACTCTGCAATACCCTGCGCAATATTCTGCAATACCCTGCGCAATACTCTGCAATACTCTGCAATACCCTGCGCAATATTCTGCAATACCCTGCGCAATACTCTGCAATACCCTGCGCAATACCCTGGTGCAATACTCTGCAATACTCTGGTGCAATACTCTGCAATACCCTGCAAAATACTCTGCAATACCCTGCGCAATACCCTGCAAAATACTCTGCAATACCCTGGTGCAATACTCTGCAATACTCTGGTGCAATACTCTGCAATACCCTGCGCAATACTCTGCAATACCCTGCGCAATACCCTGCAAAATACTCTGCAATACCCTGGTGCAATACTCTGCAATACACTGGTGCAATACTCTGCAATACCCTGCGCAATACTCTGCAATACCCTGCGCAATACTCTGCAATACTCTGGCGCAATACTCTGCAATACCCTGCGCAATACTCTGCAATACCCTGCGCAATACCCTGCGCAATACTCTGCAATACCCTGGTGCAATACTCTGCAATACTCTGGTGCAATACCCTGCGCAATACTCTGCAATACTCTGCAATACCCTGCGCAATATTCTGCAATACCCTGCGCAATACTCTGCAATACTCTGGTGCAATACTCTGCAATACCCTGGTGCAATACCCTGCGCAATACTCTGCAATACCCTGCGCAATACTCTGCAATACCCTGCGCAATACTCTGCAATACTCTGGTGCAATACTCTGCAATACCCTGGTGCAATACTCTGCAATACCCTGCGCAATACTCTGCAATACCCTGCGCAATACTCTGCAATACTCTGGTGCAATACTCTGCAATACCCTGGTGCAATACTCTGCAATACCCTGGTGCAATACTCTGCAATACCCTGCGCAATACTCTGCAATACCCTGCGCAATTCTCTGCAATACTCTGGTGCAATACTCTGCAATACCCTGGTGCAATACCCTGCGCAATACTCTGCAATACCCTGCGCAATACCCTGCAATACCCTGCGCAATACTCTGCAATACCCTGCGCAATACTCTGCAATACTCTGCAATACTCTGGTGCAATACTCTGCAATACCCTGCGCAATACCCTGCAAAATACTCTGCAATACCCTGCGCAATACTCTGCAATACTCTGCAATACCCTGCGCAATACCCTGGTGCAATACTCTGCAATACTCTGGTGCAATACTCTGCAATACTCTGGTGCAATACTCTGCAATACCCTGCAAAATACTCTGCAATACCCTGCGCAATACTCTGCAATACCCTGCGCAATACCCTGCGCAATACCCTGCAAAATACTCTGCAATACCCTGGTGCAATACTCTGCAATACTCTGGTGCAATACCCTGCGCAATACTCTGCAATACCCTGCGCAATACTCTGCAATACCCTGCAATACCCTGCGCAATACTCTGCAATACCCTGCGCAATATTCTGCAATACCCTGCGCAATACTCTGCAATACTCTGCAATACCCTGCGCAATATTCTGCAATACCCTGCGCAATACTCTGCAATACCCTGCGCAATACCCTGGTGCAATACTCTGCAATACTCTGGTGCAATACTCTGCAATACCCTGCAAAATACTCTGCAATACCCTGCGCAATACCCTGCAAAATACTCTGCAATACCCTGGTGCAATACTCTGCAATACTCTGGTGCAATACTCTGCAATACCCTGCGCAATACTCTGCAATACCCTGCGCAATACTCTGCAATACCCTGCGCAATACCCTGCGCAATACCCTGCAAAATACTCTGCAATACCCTGGTGCAATACTCTGCAATACACTGGTGCAATACCCTGCGCAATACTCTGCAATACCCTGCGCAATACTCTGCAATACCCTGCGCAATATTCTGCAATACCCTGCGCAATACTCTGCAATACTCTGCAATACCCTGCGCAATATTCTGCAATACCCTGCGCAATACTCTGCAATACCCTGCGCAATACCCTGGTGCAATACTCTGCAATACTCTGGTGCAATACTCTGCAATACCCTGCAAAATACTCTGCAATACCCTGCGCAATACCCTGCAAAATACTCTGCAATACCCTGGTGCAATACTCTGCAATACTCTGGTGCAATACTCTGCAATACCCTGCGCAATACTCTGCAATACCCTGCGCAATACCCTGCAAAATACTCTGCAATACCCTGGTGCAATACTCTGCAATACACTGGTGCAATACTCTGCAATACCCTGCGCAATACTCTGCAATACCCTGCGCAATACTCTGCAATACTCTGGCGCAATACTCTGCAATACCCTGCGCAATACTCTGCAATACCCTGCGCAATACCCTGCGCAATACTCTGCAATACCCTGGTGCAATACTCTGCAATACCCTGCGCAATACTCTGCAATACCCTGCGCAATACTCTGCAATACTCTGGTGCAATACTCTGCAATACCCTGGTGCAATACTCTGCAATACCCTGCGCAATACTCTGCAATACCCTGCGCAATACTCTGCAATACTCTGGTGCAATACTCTGCAATACCCTGGTGCAATACTCTGCAATACCCTGCGCAATACTCTGCAATACCCTGCGCAATACCCTGCAATACCCTGCGCAATACTCTGCAATACTCTGGTGCAATACTCTGCAATACCCTGGTGCAATACTCTGCAATACCCTGCGCAATACTCTGCAATACCCTGGTGCAATACTCTGCAATACTCTGGTGCAATACTCTGCAATACCCTGCGCAATACTCTGCAATACCCTGCGCAATACCCTGCAATACCCTGCGCAATACTCTGCAATACCCTGGTGCAATACTCTGCAATACCCTGCGCAATACTCTGCAATACCCTGCGCAATACTCTGCAATACTCTGGTGCAATACTCTGCAATACCCTGCGCAATACTCTGCAATACCCTGCGCAATACTCTGCAATACCCTGTGCAATACTCTGCAATACTCTGGTGCAATACTCTGCAATACCCTGCGCAATACTCTGCAATACCCTGCGCAATACCCTGCAAAATACTCTGCAATACCCTGGTGCAATACTCTGCAATACCCTGCGCAATACTCTGCAATACCCTGCGCAATACCCTGCAATACTCTGGTGCAATACTCTGCAATACCCTGGTGCAATACTCTGCAATACCCTGCGCAATACTCTGCAATACCCTGCGCAATACTCTGCAATACCCTGCGCAATACTCTGCAATACCCTGCGCAATACTCTGCAATACTCTGGTGCAATACTCTGCAATACCCTGCGCAATACTCTGCAATACCCTGCGCAATACTCTGCAATACCCTGCGCAATACTCTGCGATACCCTGTGCAATACTCTGCAATACTCTGGTGCAATACTCTGCAATACCCTGCGCAATACTCTGCAATACCCTGCGCAATACCCTGCAAAATACTCTGCAATACCCTGGTGCAATACTCTGCAATACCCTGCGCAATACTCTGCAATACCCTGCGCAATACTCTGCAATACTCTGGTGCAATACTCTGCAATACCCTGGTGCAATACTCTGCAATACCCTGCGCAATACTCTGCAATACCCTGGTGCAATACTCTGCAATACCCTGCGCAATACTCTGCAATACCCTGTGCAATACTCTGCAATACTCTGGTGCAATACTCTGCAATACCCTGCGCAATACTCTGCAATACCCTGTGCAATACTCTGCAATACTCTGGTGCAATACTCTGCAATACCCTGCGCAATACTCTGCAATACCCTGCGCAATACCCTGCAAAATACTCTGCAATACCCTGGTGCAATACTCTGCAATACCCTGCGCAATACTCTGCAATACCCTGCGCAATACCCTGCAAAATACTCTGCAATACCCTGGTGCAATACTCTGCAATACTCTGGTGCAATACTCTGCAATACCCTGCGCAATACTCTGCAATACCCTGCACAATACTCTGCAATACTCTGGTGCAATACTCTGCAATACCCTGGTGCAATACTCTGCAATACCCTGCGCAATACTCTGCAATACCCTGCGCAATACTCTGCAATACTCTGGTGCAATACTCTGCAATACCCTGGTGCAATACCCTGCGCAATACTCTGCAATACCCTGCGCAATACCCTGCAATACCCTGCGCAATACTCTGCAATACCCTGCGCAATACCCTGCAATACCCTGCGCAATACTCTGCAATACTCTGCAATACTCTGGTGCAATACTCTGCAATACCCTGCGCAATACCCTGCAAAATACTCTGCAATACCCTGGTGCAATACTCTGCAATACCCTGCGCAATACTCTGCAATACCCTGCGCAATACCCTGGTGCAATACTCTGCAATACTCTGGTGCAATACTCTGCAATACTCTGGTGCAATACTCTGCAATACCCTGCAAAATACTCTGCAATACCCTGCGCAATACTCTGCAATACCCTGCGCAATACCCTGCGCAATACCCTGCAAAATACTCTGCAATACCCTGGTGCAATACTCTGCAATACTCTGGTGCAATACCCTGCGCAATACTCTGCAATACCCTGCGCAATACCCTGCGCAATACTCTGCAATACCCTGCAAAATACTCTGCAATACCCTGCGCAATACCCTGCAAAATACTCTGCAATACCCTGGTGCAATACTCTGCAATACTCTGGTGCAATACCCTGCGCAATACTCTGCAATACCCTGCGCAATACTCTGCAATACCCTGCGCAATACCCTGCGCAATACTCTGCAATACCCTGCAATACCCTGCGCAATATTCTGCAATACCCTGCGCAATATTCTGCAATACCCTGCGCAATACTCTGCAATACTCTGCAATACCCTGCGCAATATTCTGCAATACACTGCGCAATACTCTGCAATACCCTGCGCAATACCCTGGTGCAATACTCTGCAATACTCTGGTGCAATACTCTGCAATACCCTGCAAAATACTCTGCAATACCCTGCGCAATACCCTGCAAAATACTCTGCAATACCCTGGTGCAATACTCTGCAATACTCTGGTGCAATACTCTGCAATACCCTGCGCAATACTCTGCAATACCCTGCGCAATACCCTGCAAAATACTCTGCAATACCCTGGTGCAATACTCTGCAATACTCTGGTGCAATACTCTGCAATACCCTGCGCAATACTCTGCAATACCCTGCGCAATACCCTGCAATACCCTGCGCAATACCCTGCAATACCCTGCGCAATATTCTGCAATACCCTGCGCAATACTCTGCAATACCCTGCGCAATACTCTGCAATACCCTGCGCAATACCCTGGTGCAATACTCTGCAATACTCTGGTGCAATACTCTGCAATACCCTGCGCAATACTCTGCAATACCCTGCGCAATACCCTGCAAAATACTCTGCAATACCCTGGTGCAATACTCTGCAATACACTGGTGCAATACTCTGCAATACCCTGCGCAATACTCTGAAATACCCTGCGCAATACTCTGCAATACTCTGGCGCAATACTCTGCAATACCCTGCGCAATACTCTGCAATACCCTGCGCAATACCCTGCGCAATACTCTGCAATACCCTGGTGCAATACTCTGCAATACTCTGGTGCAATACTCTGCAATACCCTGCGCAATACCCTGCAAAATACTCTGCAATACCCTGGTGCAATACTCTGCAATACCCTGCGCAATACTCTGCAATACCCTGCGCAATACTCTGCAATACCCTGCGCAATACCCTGGTGCAATACTCTGCAATACTCTGGTGCAATACTCTGCAATACCCTGCAAAATACTCTGCAATACCCTGCGCAATACCCTGCAAAATACTCTGCAATACCCTGGTGCAATACTCTGCAATACTCTGGTGCAATACCCTGCGCAATACTCTGCAATACCCTGCGCAATACCCTGCGCAATACTCTGCAATACCCTGCGCAATACTCTGCAATACCCTGCGCAATATTCTGCAATACCCTGCGCAATACTCTGCAATACCCTGCGCAATACCCTGCGCAATACTCTGCAATACCCTGCGCAATACTCTGCAATACTCTGGTGCAATACTCTGCAATACCCTGGTGCAATACCCTGCGCAATACTCTGCAATACCCTGCGCAATACCCTGCAATACCCTGCGCAATACTCTGCAATACCCTGCGCAATACTCTGCAATACTCTGCAATACTCTGGTGCAATACTCTGCAATACCCTGCGCAATACCCTGCAAAATACTCTGCAATACCCTGGTGCAATACTCTGCAATACCCTGCGCAATACTCTGCAATACCCTGCGCAATACCCTGGTGCAATACTCTGCAATACTCTGGTGCAATACTCTGCAATACTCTGGTGCAATACTCTGCAATACCCTGCAAAATACTCTGCAATACCCTGGTGCAATACTCTGCAATACCCTGCGCAATACTCTGCAATACCCTGCGCAATACTCTGCAATACCCTGCGCAATACCCTGCGCAATACTCTGCAATACCCTGCAATACCCTGCGCAATACTCTACAATACCCTGCGCAATACTCTACAATACCCTGCGCAATACTCTGCAATACCCTGCAATACCCTGTGCAATACTCTGCAATACCCTGCGCAATACTCTGCAATACCCTGCGCAATACCCTGGTGCAATACTCTGCAATACTCTGGTGCAATACTCTGCAATACCCTGCAAAATACTCTGCAATACCCTGGTGCAATACTCTGCAATACCCTGCGCAATACTCTGCAATACCCTGTGCAATACTCTGCAATACCCTGCGCAATACCCTGCGCAATACTCTGCAATACCCTGCAATACCCTGCGCAATACTCTGCAATACCCTGCGCAATACTCTGCAATACCCTGCGCAATACTCTGCAATACCCTGCGCAATACTCTGCAATACCCTGCAATACCCTGTGCAATACTCTGCAATACCCTGCGCAATACTCTGCAATACTCTGCGCAATACCCTGCGCAATACTCTGCAATACCCTGCGCAATACTCTGCAATACCCTGCGCAATACTCTGCAATACCCTGCGCAATACCCTGCAATACCCTGCGCAATACTCTGCAATACCCTGCGCAATACTCTGCAATACCCTGCGCAATACTCTGCAATACCCTGCGCAATACTCTGCAATACCCTGCTGAATACCCTGCAAAATACTATGCAATACCCTGGTGCAATACTCTGCAATACTCTGGTGCAATACTCTGCAATACCCTGCAAAATACTCTGCAATACCCTGCGCAATACCCTGCAAAATACTCTGCAATACCCTGGTGCAATACTCTGCAATACTCTGGTGCAATACTCTGCAATACCCTGCGCAATACTCTGCAATACCCTGCGCAATACCCTGCAAAATACTCTGCAATACCCTGGTGCAATACTCTGCAATACTCTGGTGCAATACTCTGCAATACCCTGCGCAATACTCTGCAATACCCTGCGCAATACCCTGCAAAATACTCTGCAATACCCTGGTGCAATACTCTGCAATACTCTGGTGCAATACCCTGCAATACCCTGCGCAATACTCTGCAATACTCTGGCGCAATACTCTGCAATACCCTGGTGCAATACTCTGCAATACCCTGCGCAATACTCTGCAATACCCTGCGCAATTCTCTGCAATACTCTGGTGCAATACTCTGCAATACCCTGGTGCAATACCCTGCGCAATACTCTGCAATACCCTGCGCAATACCCTGCAATACCCTGCGCAATACTCTGCAATACCCTGCGCAATACTCTGCAATACTCTGCAATACTCTGGTGCAATACTCTGCAATACCCTGCGCAATACCCTGCAAAATACTCTGCAATACCCTGGTGCAATACTCTGCAATACTCTGCAATACTCTGGTGCAATACTCTGCAATACTCTGGTGCAATACTCTGCAATACCCTGCGCAATATTCTGCAATACCCTGCGCAATACTCTGCAATACTCTGCAATACCCTGCGCAATATTCTGCAATACCCTGCGCAATACTCTGCAATACCCTGCGCAATACCCTGGTGCAATACTCTGCAATACTCTGGTGCAATACTCTGCAATACCCTGCAAAATACTCTGCAATACCCTGCGCAATACCCTGCAAAATACTCTGCAATACCCTGGTGCAATACTCTGCAATACTCTGGTGCAATACTCTGCAATACCCTGCGCAATACTCTGCAATACCCTGCGCAATACCCTGCAAAATACTCTGCAATACCCTGGTGCAATACTCTGCAATACACTGGTGCAATACTCTGCAATACCCTGCGCAATACTCTGCAATACCCTGCGCAATACTCTGCAATACTCTGGCGCAATACTCTGCAATACCCTGCGCAATACTCTGCAATACCCTGCGCAATACCCTGCGCAATACTCTGCAATACCCTGGTGCAATACTCTGCAATACTCTGGTGCAATACCCTGCGCAATACTCTGCAATACCCTGCGCAATACTCTGCAATACTCTGGTGCAATACTCTGCAATACCCTGGTGCAATACCCTGCGCAATACTCTGCAATACCCTGCGCAATACTCTGCAATACCCTGCGCAATACTCTGCAATACTCTGGTGCAATACTCTGCAATACCCTGGTGCAATACTCTGCAATACCCTGCGCAATACTCTGCAATACCCTGCGCAATACTCTGCAATACTCTGGTGCAATACTCTGCAATACCCTGGTGCAATACTCTGCAATACTCTGCAATACCCTGCGCAATACTCTGCAATACCCTGCGCAATACTCTGCAATACTCTGGTGCAATACTCTGCAATACCCTGGTGCAATACCCTGCAATACCCTGCGCAATACTCTGCAATACCCTGCGCAATACTCTGCAATACCCTGCGCAATACTCTGCAATACTCTGGTGCAATACTCTGCAATACCCTGGTGCAATACTCTGCAATACCCTGCGCAATACTCTGCAATACCCTGCGCAATTCTCTGCAATACTCTGGTGCAATACTCTGCAATACCCTGGTGCAATACCCTGCGCAATACTCTGCAATACCCTGCGCAATACCCTGCAATACCCTGCGCAATACTCTGCAATACCCTGCGCAATACTCTGCAATACTCTGCAATACTCTGGTGCAATACTCTGCAATACCCTGCGCAATACCCTGCAAAATACTCTGCAATACCCTGCGCAATACTCTGCAATACTCTGCAATACCCTGCGCAATACCCTGGTGCAATACTCTGCAATACTCTGGTGCAATACTCTGCAATACTCTGGTGCAATACTCTGCAATACTCTGGTGCAATACTCTGCAATACCCTGCAAAATACTCTGCAATACCCTGCGCAATACTCTGCAATACCCTGCGCAATACCCTGCGCAATACCCTGCAAAATACTCTGCAATACCCTGGTGCAATACTCTGCAATACTCTGGTGCAATACCCTGCGCAATACTCTGCAATACCCTGCGCAATACTCTGCAATACCCTGCAATACCCTGCGCAATACTCTGCAATACCCTGCGCAATATTCTGCAATACCCTGCGCAATACTCTGCAATACTCTGCAATACCCTGCGCAATATTCTGCAATACCCTGCGCAATACTCTGCAATACCCTGCGCAATACCCTGGTGCAATACTCTGCAATACTCTGGTGCAATACTCTGCAATACCCTGCAAAATACTCTGCAATACCCTGCGCAATACCCTGCAAAATACTCTGCAATACCCTGGTGCAATACTCTGCAATACTCTGGTGCAATACTCTGCAATACCCTGCGCAATACTCTGCAATACCCTGCGCAATACCCTGCAAAATACTCTGCAATACCCTGGTGCAATACTCTGCAATACACTGGTGCAATACTCTGCAATACCCTGCGCAATACTCTGCAATACCCTGCGCAATACTCTGCAATACTCTGGCGCAATACTCTGCAATACCCTGCGCAATACTCTGCAATACCCTGCGCAATACCCTGCGCAATACTCTGCAATACCCTGGTGCAATACTCTGCAATACCCTGCGCAATACTCTGCAATACCCTGCGCAATACTCTGCAATACTCTGGTGCAATACTCTGCAATACCCTGGTGCAATACTCTGCAATACCCTGCGCAATACTCTGCAATACCCTGCGCAATACTCTGCAATACTCTGGTGCAATACTCTGCAATACCCTGGTGCAATACTCTGCAATACCCTGCGCAATACTCTGCAATACCCTGCGCAATACCCTGCAATACCCTGCGCAATACTCTGCAATACTCTGGTGCAATACTCTGCAATACCCTGGTGCAATACTCTGCAATACCCTGCGCAATACTCTGCAATACCCTGGTGCAATACTCTGCAATACTCTGGTGCAATACTCTGCAATACCCTGCGCAATACTCTGCAATACCCTGCGCAATACCCTGCAATACCCTGCGCAATACTCTGCAATACCCTGGTGCAATACTCTGCAATACCCTGCGCAATACTCTGCAATACCCTGCGCAATACTCTGCAATACCCTGTGCAATACTCTGCAATACTCTGGTGCAATACTCTGCAATACCCTGCGCAATACTCTGCAATACCCTGCGCAATACTCTGCAATACCCTGCGCAATACCCTGCAAAATACTCTGCAATACCCTGGTGCAATACTCTGCAATACCCTGCGCAATACTCTGCAATACCCTGCGCAATACCCTGCAATACTCTGGTGCAATACTCTGCAATACCCTGGTGCAATACTCTGCAATACCCTGCGCAATACTCTGCAATACCCTGCGCAATACTCTGCAATACCCTGTGCAATACTCTGCAATACCCTGCGCAATACTCTGCAATACCCTGCGCAATACTCTGCAATACCCTGTGCAATACTCTGCAATACTCTGGTGCAATACTCTGCAATACCCTGCGCAATACTCTGCAATACCCTGCGCAATACTCTGCAATACCCTGTGCAATACTCTGCAATACTCTGGTGCAATACTCTGCAATACCCTGCGCAATACTCTGCAATACCCTGCGCAATACCCTGCAAAATACTCTGCAATACCCTGGTGCAATACTCTGCAATACCCTGCGCAATACTCTGCAATACCCTGCGCAATACTCTGCAATACTCTGGTGCAATACTCTGCAATACCCTGGTGCAATACTCTGCAATACCCTGCGCAATACTCTGCAATACCCTGGTGCAATACTCTGCAATACCCTGCGCAATACTCTGCAATACCCTGTGCAATACTCTGCAATACTCTGGTGCAATACTCTGCAATACCCTGCGCAATACTCTGCAATACCCTGTGCAATACTCTGCAATACTCTGGTGCAATACTCTGCAATACCCTGCGCAATACTCTGCAATACCCTGCGCAATACCCTGCAAAATACTCTGCAATACCCTGGTGCAATACTCTGCAATACCCTGCGCAATACTCTGCAATACCCTGCGCAATACCCTGCAAAATACTCTGCAATACCCTGGTGCAATACTCTGCAATACTCTGGTGCAATACTCTGCAATACCCTGCGCAATACTCTGCAATACCCTGCGCAATACTCTGCAATACTCTGGTGCAATACTCTGCAATACCCTGGTGCAATACTCTGCAATACCCTGCGCAATACTCTGCAATACCCTGCGCAATACTCTGCAATACTCTGGTGCAATACTCTGCAATACCCTGGTGCAATACCCTGCGCAATACCCTGCAATACCCTGCGCAATACTCTGCAATACCCTGCGCAATACCCTGCAATACCCTGCGCAATACTCTGCAATACTCTGCAATACTCTGGTGCAATACTCTGCAATACCCTGCAAAATACTCTGCAATACCCTGCGCAATACCCTGCAAAATACTCTGCAATACCCTGGTGCAATACTCTGCAATACTCTGGTGCAATACTCTGCAATACCCTGCGCAATACTCTGCAATACCCTGCGCAATACCCTGCAAAATACTCTGCAATACCCTGGTGCAATACTCTGCAATACTCTGGTGCAATACTCTGCAATACCCTGCGCAATACTCTGCAATACCCTGCGCAATACCCTGCAATACCCTGCGCAATACTCTGCAATACTCTGGCGCAATACTCTGCAATACCCTGCGCAATACTCTGCAATACCCTGCGCAATACCCTGCAAAATACTCTGCAATACCCTGGTGCAATACTCTGCAATACTCTGGTGCAATACTCTGCAATACCCTGCGCAATACTCTGCAATACCCTGCGCAATACTCTGCAATACTCTGGCGCAATACTCTGCAATACCCTGCGCAATACTCTGCAATACCCTGCGCAATACTCTGCAATACTCTGGTGCAATACTCTGCAATACCCTGGTGCAATACCCTGCAATACCCTGCGCAATACTCTGCAATACCCTGCGCAATACTCTGCAATACCCTGCGCAATACTCTGCAATACTCTGGTGCAATACTCTGCAATACCCTGGTGCAATACTCTGCAATACCCTGCGCAATACTCTGCAATACCCTGCGCAATTCTCTGCAATACTCTGGTGCAATACTCTGCAATACCCTGGTGCAATACCCTGCGCAATACTCTGCAATACCCTGCGCAATACCCTGCAATACCCTGCGCAATACTCTGCAATACCCTGCGCAATACTCTGCAATACTCTGCAATACTCTGGTGCAATACTCTGCAATACCCTGCGCAATACCCTGCAAAATACTCTGCAATACCCTGCGCAATACTCTGCAATACTCTGCAATACCCTGCGCAATACCCTGGTGCAATACTCTGCAATACTCTGGTGCAATACTCTGCAATACTCTGGTGCAATACTCTGCAATACCCTGCAAAATACTCTGCAATACCCTGCGCAATACTCTGCAATACCCTGCGCAATACCCTGCGCAATACCCTGCAAAATACTCTGCAATACCCTGGTGCAATACTCTGCAATACTCTGGTGCAATACCCTGCGCAATACTCTGCAATACCCTGCGCAATACTCTGCAATACCCTGCAATACCCTGCGCAGTACTCTGCAATACCCTGCGCAATATTCTGCAATACCCTGCGCAATACTCTGCAATACTCTGCAATACCCTGCGCAATATTCTGCAATACCCTGCGCAATACTCTGCAATACCCTGCGCAATACCCTGGTGCAATACTCTGCAATACTCTGGTGCAATACTCTGCAATACCCTGCAAAATACTCTGCAATACCCTGCGCAATACCCTGCAAAATACTCTGCAATACCCTGGTGCAATACTCTGCAATACTCTGGTGCAATACTCTGCAATACCCTGCGCAATACTCTGCAATACCCTGCGCAATACTCTGCAATACCCTGCGCAATACCCTGCGCAATACCCTGCAAAATACTCTGCAATACCCTGGTGCAATACTCTGCAATACACTGGTGCAATACCCTGCGCAATACTCTGCAATACCCTGCGCAATACTCTGCAATACCCTGCGCAATATTCTGCAATACCCTGCGCAATACTCTGCAATACTCTGCAATACCCTGCGCAATATTCTGCAATACCCTGCGCAATACTCTGCAATACCCTGCGCAATACCCTGGTGCAATACTCTGCAATACTCTGGTGCAATACTCTGCAATACCCTGCAAAATACTCTGCAATACCCTGCGCAATACCCTGCAAAATACTCTGCAATACCCTGGTGCAATACTCTGCAATACTCTGGTGCAATACTCTGCAATACCCTGCGCAATACTCTGCAATACCCTGCGCAATACCCTGCAAAATACTCTGCAATACCCTGGTGCAATACTCTGCAATACACTGGTGCAATACTCTGCAATACCCTGCGCAATACTCTGCAATACCCTGCGCAATACTCTGCAATACTCTGCAATACCCTGCGCAATACTCTGCAATACCCTGCGCAATACCCTGCGCAATACTCTGCAATACCCTGGTGCAATACTCTGCAATACCCTGCGCAATACTCTGCAATACCCTGCGCAATACTCTGCAATACTCTGGTGCAATACTCTGCAATACCCTGGTGCAATACTCTGCAATACCCTGCGCAATACTCTGCAATACCCTGCGCAATACTCTGCAATACTCTGGTGCAATACTCTGCAATACCCTGGTGCAATACTCTGCAATACCCTGCGCAATACTCTGCAATACCCTGCGCAATACCCTGCAATACCCTGCGCAATACTCTGCAATACTCTGGTGCAATACTCTGCAATACCCTGGTGCAATACTCTGCAATACCCTGCGCAATACTCTGCAATACCCTGGTGCAATACTCTGCAATACTCTGGTGCAATACTCTGCAATACCCTGCGCAATACTCTGCAATACCCTGCGCAATACCCTGCAATACCCTGCGCAATACTCTGCAATACCCTGGTGCAATACTCTGCAATACCCTGCGCAATACTCTGCAATACCCTGCGCAATACTCTGCAATACTCTGGTGCAATACTCTGCAATACCCTGCGCAATACTCTGCAATACCCTGCGCAATACTCTGCAATACCCTGTGCAATACTCTGCAATACTCTGGTGCAATACTCTGCAATACCCTGCGCAATACTCTGCAATACCCTGCGCAATACCCTGCAAAATACTCTGCAATACCCTGGTGCAATACTCTGCAATACCCTGCGCAATACTCTGCAATACCCTGCGCAATACCCTGCAATACTCTGGTGCAATACTCTGCAATACCCTGGTGCAATACTCTGCAATACCCTGCGCAATACTCTGCAATACCCTGCGCAATACTCTGCAATACCCTGCGCAATACTCTGCAATACCCTGCGCAATACTCTGCAATACTCTGGTGCAATACTCTGCAATACCCTGCGCAATACTCTGCAATACCCTGCGCAATACTCTGCAATACCCTGCGCAATACTCTGCGATACCCTGTGCAATACTCTGCAATACTCTGGTGCAATACTCTGCAATACCCTGCGCAATACTCTGCAATACCCTGCGCAATACCCTGCAAAATACTCTGCAATACCCTGGTGCAATACTCTGCAATACCCTGCGCAATACTCTGCAATACCCTGCGCAATACTCTGCAATACTCTGGTGCAATACTCTGCAATACCCTGGTGCAATACTCTGCAATACCCTGCGCAATACTCTGCAATACCCTGGTGCAATACTCTGCAATACCCTGCGCAATACTCTGCAATACCCTGTGCAATACTCTGCAATACTCTGGTGCAATACTCTGCAATACCCTGCGCAATACTCTGCAATACCCTGTGCAATACTCTGCAATACTCTGGTGCAATACTCTGCAATACCCTGCGCAATACTCTGCAATACCCTGCGCAATACCCTGCAAAATACTCTGCAATACCCTGGTGCAATACTCTGCAATACCCTGCGCAATACTCTGCAATACCCTGCGCAATACCCTGCAAAATACTCTGCAATACCCTGGTGCAATACTCTGCAATACTCTGGTGCAATACTCTGCAATACCCTGCGCAATACTCTGCAATACCCTGCACAATACTCTGCAATACTCTGGTGCAATACTCTGCAATACCCTGGTGCAATACTCTGCAATACCCTGCGCAATACTCTGCAATACCCTGCGCAATACTCTGCAATACTCTGGTGCAATACTCTGCAATACCCTGGTGCAATACCCTGCGCAATACTCTGCAATACCCTGCGCAATACCCTGCAATACCCTGCGCAATACTCTGCAATACCCTGCGCAATACCCTGCAATACCCTGCGCAATACTCTGCAATACTCTGCAATACTCTGGTGCAATACTCTGCAATACCCTGCGCAATACCCTGCAAAATACTCTGCAATACCCTGGTGCAATACTCTGCAATACCCTGCGCAATACTCTGCAATACCCTGCGCAATACCCTGGTGCAATACTCTGCAATACTCTGGTGCAATACTCTGCAATACTCTGGTGCAATACTCTGCAATACCCTGCAAAATACTCTGCAATACCCTGCGCAATACTCTGCAATACCCTGCGCAATACCCTGCGCAATACCCTGCAAAATACTCTGCAATACCCTGGTGCAATACTCTGCAATACTCTGGTGCAATACCCTGCGCAATACTCTGCAATACCCTGCGCAATACCCTGCGCAATACTCTGCAATACCCTGCAAAATACTCTGCAATACCCTGCGCAATACCCTGCAAAATACTCTGCAATACCCTGGTGCAATACTCTGCAATACTCTGGTGCAATACCCTGCGCAATACTCTGCAATACCCTGCGCAATACTCTGCAATACCCTGCGCAATACCCTGCGCAATACTCTGCAATACCCTGCAATACCCTGCGCAATATTCTGCAATACCCTGCGCAATATTCTGCAATACCCTGCGCAATACTCTGCAATACTCTGCAATACCCTGCGCAATATTCTGCAATACACTGCGCAATACTCTGCAATACCCTGCGCAATACCCTGGTGCAATACTCTGCAATACTCTGGTGCAATACTCTGCAATACCCTGCAAAATACTCTGCAATACCCTGCGCAATACCCTGCAAAATACTCTGCAATACCCTGGTGCAATACTCTGCAATACTCTGGTGCAATACTCTGCAATACCCTGCGCAATACTCTGCAATACCCTGCGCAATACCCTGCAAAATACTCTGCAATACCCTGGTGCAATACTCTGCAATACTCTGGTGCAATACTCTGCAATACCCTGCGCAATACTCTGCAATACCCTGCGCAATACCCTGCAATACCCTGCGCAATACCCTGCAATACCCTGCGCAATATTCTGCAATACCCTGCGCAATACTCTGCAATACCCTGCGCAATACTCTGCAATACCCTGCGCAATACCCTGGTGCAATACTCTGCAATACTCTGGTGCAATACTCTGCAATACCCTGCGCAATACTCTGCAATACCCTGCGCAATACCCTGCAAAATACTCTGCAATACCCTGGTGCAATACTCTGCAATACACTGGTGCAATACTCTGCAATACCCTGCGCAATACTCTGAAATACCCTGCGCAATACTCTGCAATACTCTGGCGCAATACTCTGCAATACCCTGCGCAATACTCTGCAATACCCTGCGCAATACCCTGCGCAATACTCTGCAATACCCTGGTGCAATACTCTGCAATACTCTGGTGCAATACTCTGCAATACCCTGCGCAATACCCTGCAAAATACTCTGCAATACCCTGGTGCAATACTCTGCAATACCCTGCGCAATACTCTGCAATACCCTGCGCAATACTCTGCAATACCCTGCGCAATACCCTGGTGCAATACTCTGCAATACTCTGGTGCAATACTCTGCAATACCCTGCAAAATACTCTGCAATACCCTGCGCAATACCCTGCAAAATACTCTGCAATACCCTGGTGCAATACTCTGCAATACTCTGGTGCAATACCCTGCGCAATACTCTGCAATACCCTGCGCAATACCCTGCGCAATACTCTGCAATACCCTGCGCAATACTCTGCAATACCCTGCGCAATATTCTGCAATACCCTGCGCAATACTCTGCAATACCCTGCGCAATACCCTGCGCAATACTCTGCAATACCCTGCGCAATACTCTGCAATACTCTGGTGCAATACTCTGCAATACCCTGGTGCAATACCCTGCGCAATACTCTGCAATACCCTGCGCAATACCCTGCAATACCCTGCGCAATACTCTGCAATACCCTGCGCAATACTCTGCAATACTCTGCAATACTCTGGTGCAATACTCTGCAATACCCTGCGCAATACCCTGCAAAATACTCTGCAATACCCTGGTGCAATACTCTGCAATACCCTGCGCAATACTCTGCAATACCCTGCGCAATACCCTGGTGCAATACTCTGCAATACTCTGGTGCAATACTCTGCAATACTCTGGTGCAATACTCTGCAATACCCTGCAAAATACTCTGCAATACCCTGGTGCAATACTCTGCAATACCCTGCGCAATACTCTGCAATACCCTGCGCAATACTCTGCAATACCCTGCGCAATACCCTGCGCAATACTCTGCAATACCCTGCAATACCCTGCGCAATACTCTACAATACCCTGCGCAATACTCTACAATACCCTGCGCAATACTCTGCAATACCCTGCAATACCCTGTGCAATACTCTGCAATACCCTGCGCAATACTCTGCAATACCCTGCGCAATACCCTGGTGCAATACTCTGCAATACTCTGGTGCAATACTCTGCAATACCCTGCAAAATACTCTGCAATACCCTGGTGCAATACTCTGCAATACCCTGCGCAATACTCTGCAATACCCTGTGCAATACTCTGCAATACCCTGCGCAATACCCTGCGCAATACTCTGCAATACCCTGCAATACCCTGCGCAATACTCTGCAATACCCTGCGCAATACTCTGCAATACCCTGCGCAATACTCTGCAATACCCTGCGCAATACTCTGCAATACCCTGCAATACCCTGTGCAATACTCTGCAATACCCTGCGCAATACTCTGCAATACTCTGCGCAATACCCTGCGCAATACTCTGCAATACCCTGCGCAATACTCTGCAATACCCTGCGCAATACTCTGCAATACCCTGCGCAATACCCTGCAATACCCTGCGCAATACTCTGCAATACCCTGCGCAATACTCTGCAATACCCTGCGCAATACTCTGCAATACCCTGCGCAATACTCTGCAATACCCTGCTGAATACCCTGCAAAATACTATGCAATACCCTGGTGCAATACTCTGCAATACTCTGGTGCAATACTCTGCAATACCCTGCAAAATACTCTGCAATACCCTGCGCAATACCCTGCAAAATACTCTGCAATACCCTGGTGCAATACTCTGCAATACTCTGGTGCAATACTCTGCAATACCCTGCGCAATACTCTGCAATACCCTGCGCAATACCCTGCAAAATACTCTGCAATACCCTGGTGCAATACTCTGCAATACTCTGGTGCAATACTCTGCAATACCCTGCGCAATACTCTGCAATACCCTGCGCAATACCCTGCAAAATACTCTGCAATACCCTGGTGCAATACTCTGCAATACTCTGGTGCAATACCCTGCAATACCCTGCGCAATACTCTGCAATACTCTGGCGCAATACTCTGCAATACCCTGGTGCAATACTCTGCAATACCCTGCGCAATACTCTGCAATACCCTGCGCAATTCTCTGCAATACTCTGGTGCAATACTCTGCAATACCCTGGTGCAATACCCTGCGCAATACTCTGCAATACCCTGCGCAATACCCTGCAATACCCTGCGCAATACTCTGCAATACCCTGCGCAATACTCTGCAATACTCTGCAATACTCTGGTGCAATACTCTGCAATACCCTGCGCAATACCCTGCAAAATACTCTGCAATACCCTGGTGCAATACTCTGCAATACTCTGCAATACTCTGGTGCAATACTCTGCAATACTCTGGTGCAATACTCTGCAATACCCTGCGCAATATTCTGCAATACCCTGCGCAATACTCTGCAATACTCTGCAATACCCTGCGCAATATTCTGCAATACCCTGCGCAATACTCTGCAATACCCTGCGCAATACCCTGGTGCAATACTCTGCAATACTCTGGTGCAATACTCTGCAATACCCTGCAAAATACTCTGCAATACCCTGCGCAATACCCTGCAAAATACTCTGCAATACCCTGGTGCAATACTCTGCAATACTCTGGTGCAATACTCTGCAATACCCTGCGCAATACTCTGCAATACCCTGCGCAATACCCTGCAAAATACTCTGCAATACCCTGGTGCAATACTCTGCAATACACTGGTGCAATACTCTGCAATACCCTGCGCAATACTCTGCAATACCCTGCGCAATACTCTGCAATACTCTGGCGCAATACTCTGCAATACCCTGCGCAATACTCTGCAATACCCTGCGCAATACCCTGCGCAATACTCTGCAATACCCTGGTGCAATACTCTGCAATACTCTGGTGCAATACCCTGCACAATACTCTGCAATACCCTGCGCAATACTCTGCAATACTCTGGTGCAATACTCTGCAATACCCTGGTGCAATACCCTGCGCAATACTCTGCAATACCCTGCGCAATACTCTGCAATACCCTGCGCAATACTCTGCAATACTCTGGTGCAATACTCTGCAATACCCTGGTGCAATACTCTGCAATACCCTGCGCAATACTCTGCAATACCCTGCGCAATACTCTGCAATACTCTGGTGCAATACTCTGCAATACCCTGGTGCAATACTCTGCAATACTCTGCAATACCCTGCGCAATACTCTGCAATACCCTGCGCAATACTCTGCAATACTCTGGTGCAATACTCTGCAATACCCTGGTGCAATACCCTGCAATACCCTGCGCAATACTCTGCAATACCCTGCGCAATACTCTGCAATACCCTGCGCAATACTCTGCAATACTCTGGTGCAATACTCTGCAATACCCTGGTGCAATACTCTGCAATACCCTGCGCAATACTCTGCAATACCCTGCGCAATTCTCTGCAATACTCTGGTGCAATACTCTGCAATACCCTGGTGCAATACCCTGCGCAATACTCTGCAATACCCTGCGCAATACCCTGCAATACCCTGCGCAATACTCTGCAATACCCTGCGCAATACTCTGCAATACTCTGCAATACTCTGGTGCAATACTCTGCAATACCCTGCGCAATACCCTGCAAAATACTCTGCAATACCCTGCGCAATACTCTGCAATACTCTGCAATACCCTGCGCAATACCCTGGTGCAATACTCTGCAATACTCTGGTGCAATACTCTGCAATACTCTGGTGCAATACTCTGCAATACTCTGGTGCAATACTCTGCAATACCCTGCAAAATACTCTGCAATACCCTGCGCAATACTCTGCAATACCCTGCGCAATACCCTGCGCAATACCCTGCAAAATACTCTGCAATACCCTGGTGCAATACTCTGCAATACTCTGGTGCAATACCCTGCGCAATACTCTGCAATACCCTGCGCAATACTCTGCAATACCCTGCAATACCCTGCGCAATACTCTGCAATACCCTGCGCAATATTCTGCAATACCCTGCGCAATACTCTGCAATACTCTGCAATACCCTGCGCAATATTCTGCAATACCCTGCGCAATACTCTGCAATACCCTGCGCAATACCCTGGTGCAATACTCTGCAATACTCTGGTGCAATACTCTGCAATACCCTGCAAAATACTCTGCAATACCCTGCGCAATACCCTGCAAAATACTCTGCAATACCCTGGTGCAATACTCTGCAATACTCTGGTGCAATACTCTGCAATACCCTGCGCAATACTCTGCAATACCCTGCGCAATACCCTGCAAAATACTCTGCAATACCCTGGTGCAATACTCTGCAATACACTGGTGCAATACTCTGCAATACCCTGCGCAATACTCTGCAATACCCTGCGCAATACTCTGCAATACTCTGGCGCAATACTCTGCAATACCCTGCGCAATACTCTGCAATACCCTGCGCAATACCCTGCGCAATACTCTGCAATACCCTGGTGCAATACTCTGCAATACCCTGCGCAATACTCTGCAATACCCTGCGCAATACTCTGCAATACTCTGGTGCAATACTCTGCAATACCCTGGTGCAATACTCTGCAATACCCTGCGCAATACTCTGCAATACCCTGCGCAATACTCTGCAATACTCTGGTGCAATACTCTGCAATACCCTGGTGCAATACTCTGCAATACCCTGCGCAATACTCTGCAATACCCTGCGCAATACCCTGCAATACCCTGCGCAATACCCTGCAATACTCTGGTGCAATACTCTGCAATACCCTGGTGCAATACTCTGCAATACCCTGCGCAATACTCTGCAATACCCTGGTGCAATACTCTGCAATACTCTGGTGCAATACTCTGCAATACCCTGCGCAATACTCTGCAATACCCTGCGCAATACCCTGCAATACCCTGCGCAATACTCTGCAATACCCTGGTGCAATACTCTGCAATACCCTGCGCAATACTCTGCAATACCCTGCGCAATACTCTGCAATACCCTGTGCAATACTCTGCAATACTCTGGTGCAATACTCTGCAATACCCTGCGCAATACTCTGCAATACCCTGCGCAATACTCTGCAATACCCTGCGCAATACCCTGCAAAATACTCTGCAATACCCTGGTGCAATACTCTGCAATACCCTGCGCAATACTCTGCAATACCCTGCGCAATACCCTGCAATACTCTGGTGCAATACTCTGCAATACCCTGGTGCAATACTCTGCAATACCCTGCGCAATACTCTGCAATACCCTGCGCAATACTCTGCAATACCCTGTGCAATACTCTGCAATACCCTGCGCAATACTCTGCAATACCCTGCGCAATACTCTGCAATACCCTGTGCAATACTCTGCAATACTCTGGTGCAATACTCTGCAATACCCTGCGCAATACTCTGCAATACCCTGCGCAATACTCTGCAATACCCTGTGCAATACTCTGCAATACTCTGGTGCAATACTCTGCAATACCCTGCGCAATACTCTGCAATACCCTGCGCAATACCCTGCAAAATACTCTGCAATACCCTGGTGCAATACTCTGCAATACCCTGCGCAATACTCTGCAATACCCTGCGCAATACTCTGCAATACTCTGGTGCAATACTCTGCAATACCCTGGTGCAATACTCTGCAATACCCTGCGCAATACTCTGCAATACCCTGGTGCAATACTCTGCAATACCCTGCGCAATACTCTGCAATACCCTGTGCAATACTCTGCAATACTCTGGTGCAATACTCTGCAATACCCTGCGCAATACTCTGCAATACCCTGTGCAATACTCTGCAATACTCTGGTGCAATACTCTGCAATACCCTGCGCAATACTCTGCAATACCCTGCGCAATACCCTGCAAAATACTCTGCAATACCCTGGTGCAATACTCTGCAATACCCTGCGCAATACTCTGCAATACCCTGCGCAATACCCTGCAAAATACTCTGCAATACCCTGGTGCAATACTCTGCAATACTCTGGTGCAATACTCTGCAATACCCTGCGCAATACTCTGCAATACCCTGCGCAATACTCTGCAATACTCTGGTGCAATACTCTGCAATACCCTGGTGCAATACTCTGCAATACCCTGCGCAATACTCTGCAATACCCTGCGCAATACTCTGCAATACTCTGGTGCAATACTCTGCAATACCCTGGTGCAATACCCTGCGCAATACCCTGCAATACCCTGCGCAATACTCTGCAATACCCTGCGCAATACCCTGCAATACCCTGCGCAATACTCTGCAATACTCTGCAATACTCTGGTGCAATACTCTGCAATACCCTGCAAAATACTCTGCAATACCCTGCGCAATACCCTGCAAAATACTCTGCAATACCCTGGTGCAATACTCTGCAATACTCTGGTGCAATACTCTGCAATACCCTGCGCAATACTCTGCAATACCCTGCGCAATACCCTGCAAAATACTCTGCAATACCCTGGTGCAATACTCTGCAATACTCTGGTGCAATACTCTGCAATACCCTGCGCAATACTCTGCAATACCCTGCGCAATACCCTGCAATACCCTGCGCAATACTCTGCAATACTCTGGCGCAATACTCTGCAATACCCTGCGCAATACTCTGCAATACCCTGCGCAATACCCTGCAAAATACTCTGCAATACCCTGGTGCAATACTCTGCAATACTCTGGTGCAATACTCTGCAATACCCTGCGCAATACTCTGCAATACCCTGCGCAATACTCTGCAATACTCTGGCGCAATACTCTGCAATACCCTGCGCAATACTCTGCAATACCCTGCGCAATACCCTGCGCAATACTCTGCAATACCCTGGTGCAATACTCTGCAATACTCTGGTGCAATACTCTGCAATACCCTGCGCAATACTCTGCAATACCCTGCGCAATACCCTGCGCAATACTCTGCAATACCCTGGTGCAATACTCTGCAATACTCTGGTGCAATACTCTGCAATACCCTGCGCAATACTCTGCAATACCCTGCGCAATACTCTGCAATACTCTGGTGCAATACTCTGCAATACCCTGGTGCAATACTCTGCAATACCCTGCGCAATACTCTGCAATACCCTGCGCAATACTCTGCAATACCCTGCGCAATACTCTGCAATACCCTGGTGCAATACTCTGCAATACCCTGGTGCAATACCCTGCAATACCCTGCGCAATACTCTGCAATACCCTGCGCAATACCCTGCAATACCCTGCGCAATACTCTGCAATACTCTGGTGCAATACTCTGCAATACCCTGGTGCAATACTCTGCAATACCCTGGTGCAATACTCTGCAATACCCTGCGCAATACTCTGCAATACCCTGGTGCAATACTCTGCAATACTCTGGTGCAATACTCTGCAATACCCTGCACAATACTCTGCAATACCCTGCGCAATACTCTGCAATACCCTGCGCAATACTCTGCAATACCCTGCGCAATACTCTGCAATACTCTGGTGCAATACTCTGCAATACCCTGGTGCAATACTCTGCAATACCCTGCGCAATACTCTGCAATACCCTGCGCAATACCCTGCAATACCCTGCGCAATACTCTGCAATACCCTGGTGCAATACTCTGCAATACCCTGCGCAATACTCTGCAATACCCTGGTGCAATACTCTGCAATACTCTGGTGCAATACTCTGCAATACCCTGCGCAATACTCTGCAATACCCTGTGCAATACTCTGCAATACTCTGGTGCAATACTCTGCAATACCCTGCGCAATACTCTGCAATACCCTGCGCAATACTCTGCAATACCCTGCGCAATACCCTGCAAAATACTCTGCAATACCCTGGTGCAATACTCTGCAATACCCTGCGCAATACTCTGCAATACCCTGCGCAATACCCTGCAAAATACTCTGCAATACCCTGGTGCAATACTCTGCAATACCCTGGTGCAATACTCTGCAATACCCTGCGCAATACTCTGCAATACCCTGTGCAATACTCTGCAATACTCTGGTGCAATACTCTGCAATACCCTGCGCAATACTCTGCAATACCCTGCGCAATACTCTGCAATACCCTGTGCAATACTCTGCAATACTCTGGTGCAATACTCTGCAATACCCTGCGCAATACTCTGCAATACCCTGCGCAATACCCTGCAAAATACTCTGCAATACCCTGGTGCAATACTCTGCAATACCCTGCGCAATACTCTGCAATACCCTGCGCAATACTCTGCAATACTCTGGTGCAATACTCTGCAATACCCTGGTGCAATACTCTGCAATACCCTGCGCAATACTCTGCAATACCCTGGTGCAATACTCTGCAATACCCTGCGCAATACTCTGCAATACCCTGTGCAATACTCTGCAATACTCTGGTGCAATACTCTGCAATACCCTGCGCAATACTCTGCAATACCCTGTGCAATACTCTGCAATACTCTGGTGCAATACTCTGCAATACCCTGCGCAATACTCTGCAATACCCTGCGCAATACCCTGCAAAATACTCTGCAATACCCTGGTGCAATACTCTGCAATACCCTGCGCAATACTCTGCAATACCCTGCGCAATACCCTGCAAAATACTCTGCAATACCCTGGTGCAATACTCTGCAATACTCTGGTGCAATACTCTGCAATACCCTGCGCAATACTCTGCAATACCCTGCGCAATACTCTGCAATACTCTGGTGCAATACTCTGCAATACCCTGGTGCAATACTCTGCAATACCCTGCGCAATACTCTGCAATACCCTGCGCAATACTCTGCAATACTCTGGTGCAATACTCTGCAATACCCTGGTGCAATACCCTGCGCAATACTCTGCAATACCCTGCGCAATACCCTGCAATACCCTGCGCAATACTCTGCAATACCCTGCGCAATACCCTGCAATACCCTGCGCAATACTCTGCAATACTCTGCAATACTCTGGTGCAATACTCTGCAATACCCTGCAAAATACTCTGCAATACCCTGCGCAATACCCTGCAAAATACTCTGCAATACCCTGGTGCAATACTCTGCAATACTCTGGTGCAATACTCTGCAATACCCTGCGCAATACTCTGCAATACCCTGCGCAATACCCTGCAAAATACTCTGCAATACCCTGGTGCAATACTCTGCAATACTCTGGTGCAATACTCTGCAATACCCTGCGCAATACTCTGCAATACCCTGCGCAATACCCTGCAATACCCTGCGCAATACTCTGCAATACTCTGGCGCAATACTCTGCAATACCCTGCGCAATACTCTGCAATACCCTGCGCAATACCCTGCAAAATACTCTGCAATACCCTGGTGCAATACTCTGCAATACTCTGGTGCAATACTCTGCAATACCCTGCGCAATACTCTGCAATACCCTGCGCAATACTCTGCAATACTCTGGCGCAATACTCTGCAATACCCTGCGCAATACTCTGCAATACCCTGCGCAATACCCTGCGCAATACTCTGCAATACCCTGGTGCAATACTCTGCAATACTCTGGTGCAATACTCTGCAATACCCTGCGCAATACTCTGCAATACCCTGCGCAATACCCTGCGCAATACTCTGCAATACCCTGGTGCAATACTCTGCAATACTCTGGTGCAATACTCTGCAATACCCTGCGCAATACTCTGCAATACCCTGCGCAATACTCTGCAATACTCTGGTGCAATACTCTGCAATACCCTGGTGCAATACTCTGCAATACCCTGCGCAATACTCTGCAATACCCTGCGCAATACTCTGCAATACCCTGCGCAATACTCTGCAATACCCTGGTGCAATACTCTGCAATACCCTGGTGCAATACCCTGCAATACCCTGCGCAATACTCTGCAATACCCTGCGCAATACCCTGCAATACCCTGCGCAATACTCTGCAATACTCTGGTGCAATACTCTGCAATACCCTGGTGCAATACTCTGCAATACCCTGGTGCAATACTCTGCAATACCCTGCGCAATACTCTGCAATACCCTGGTGCAATACTCTGCAATACTCTGGTGCAATACTCTGCAATACCCTGCACAATACTCTGCAATACCCTGCGCAATACTCTGCAATACCCTGCGCAATACTCTGCAATACCCTGCGCAATACTCTGCAATACTCTGGTGCAATACTCTGCAATACCCTGGTGCAATACTCTGCAATACCCTGCGCAATACTCTGCAATACCCTGCGCAATACCCTGCAATACCCTGCGCAATACTCTGCAATACCCTGGTGCAATACTCTGCAATACCCTGCGCAATACTCTGCAATACCCTGGTGCAATACTCTGCAATACTCTGGTGCAATACTCTGCAATACCCTGCGCAATACTCTGCAATACCCTGTGCAATACTCTGCAATACTCTGGTGCAATACTCTGCAATACCCTGCGCAATACTCTGCAATACCCTGCGCAATACTCTGCAATACCATGCGCAATACCCTGCAAAATACTCTGCAATACCCTGGTGCAATACTCTGCAATACCCTGCGCAATACTCTGCAATACCCTGCGCAATACCCTGCAAAATACTCTGCAATACCCTGGTGCAATACTCTGCAATACCCTGGTGCAATACTCTGCAATACCCTGGTGCAATACTCTGCAATACCCTGCGCAATACTCTGCAATACTCTGGTGCAATACTCTGCAATACCCTGGTGCAATACTCTGCAATACCCTGGTGCAATACTCTGCAATACCCTGCGCAATACTCTGCAATACCCTGGTGCAATACTCTGCAATACTCTGGTGCAATACTCTGCAATACCCTGCGCAATACTCTGCAATACCCTGCGCAATACTCTGCAATACCCTGCGCAATACTCTGCAATACCCTGCGCAATACTCTGCAATACTCTGGTGCAATACTCTGCAATACCCTGGTGCAATACTCTGCAATACCCTGCGCAATACTCTGCAATACCCTGCAATACCCTGCGCAATACTCTGCAATACCCTGGTGCAATACTCTGCAATACCCTGCGCAATACTCTGCAATACCCTGGTGCAATACTCTGCAATACTCTGGTGCAATACTCTGCAATACCCTGCGCAATACTCTGCAATACCCTGCGCAATACTCTGCAATACCATGTGCAATACTCTGCAATACTCTGGTGCAATACTCTGCAATACCCTGCGCAATACTCTGCAATACCCTGCGCAATACCCTGCAAAATACTCTGCAATACCCTGGTGCAATACTCTGCAATACCCTGCGCAATACTCTGCAATACCCTGCGCAATACCCTGCAAAATACTCTGCAATACCCTGGTGCAATACTCTGCAATACTCTGGTGCAATACTCTGCAATACCCTGGTGCAATACTCTGCAATACCCTGCGCAATACTCTGCAATACCCTGCGCAATTCTCTGCAATACTCTGGTGCAATACTCTGCAATACCCTGGTGCAATACCCTGCGCAATACTCTGCAATACCCTGCGCAATACCCTGCAATACCCTGCGCAATACTCTGCAATACCCTGCGCAATACTCTGGTGCAATACTCTGCAATACCCTGCGCAATACCCTGCAAAATACTCTGCAATACCCTGGTGCAATTATCTGCAATACCCTGCGCAATACTCTGCAATACCCTGCGCAATACTCTGCAATACTCTGGTGCAATACTCTGCAATACCCTGGTGCAATACCCTGCGCAATACTCTGCAATACCCTGCGCAATACCCTGCAATACCCTGCGCAATACTCTGCAATACCCTGCGCAATACTCTGCAATACTCTGCAATACTCTGGTGCAATACTCTGCAATACCCTGCGCAATACCCTGCAAAATACTCTGCAATACCCTGGTGCAATACTCTGCAATACTCTGGTGCAATACTCTGCAATACCCTGGTGCAATACTCTGCAATACTCTGGCGCAATACTCTGCAATACCCTGCGCAATACTCTGCAATACCCTGCGCAATACCCTGCGCAATACTCTGCAATACCCTGCGCAATACCCTGGTGCAATACTCTGCAATACTCTGGTGCAATACTCTGCAATACTCTGGTGCAATACTCTTCAATACCCTGCAAAATACTCTGCAATACCCTGCGCAATACCCTGCAAAATACTCTGCAATACCCTGGTGCAATACTCTGCAATACTCTGGTGCAATACCCTGCGCAATACTCTGCAATACCCTGCGCAATACCCTGCGCAATACTCTGCAATACCCTGCAATACCCTGCGCAATACTCTGCAATACCCTGCGCAATATTCTGCAATACCCTGCGCAATACTCTGCAATACTCTGCAATACCCTGCGCAATATTCTGCAATACCCTGCGCAATACTCTGCAATACTCTGGTGCAATACTCTGCAATACCCTGCAAAATACTCTGCAATACCCTGCGCAATACCCTGCAAAATACTCTGCAATACCCTGGTGCAATACTCTGCAATACTCTGGTGCAATACTCTGCAATACCCTGCGCAATACTCTGCAATACCCTGCGCAATACCCTGCAAAATACTCTGCAATACCCTGGTGCAATACTCTGCAATACTCTGGTGCAATACTCTGCAATACCCTGCGCAATACCCTGCGCAATACCCTGCAAAATACTCTGCAATACCCTGGTGCAATACTCTGCAATACTCTGGTGCAATACTCTGCAATACCCTGGTGCAATACTCTGCAATACTCTGGCGCAATACTCTGCAATACCCTGCGCAATACTCTGCAATACCCTGCGCAATACCCTGCGCAATACTCTGCAATACCCTGGTGCAATACTCTGCAATACTCTGGTGCAATACTCTGCAATACCCTGCGCAATACTCTGCAATACCCTGCGCAATACTCTGCAATACTCTGGTGCAATACTCTGCAATACCCTGGTGCAATACTCTGCAATACTCTGCAATACCCTGCGCAATACTCTGCAATACCCTGCGCAATACTCTGCAATACCCTGCGCAATACTCTGCAATACCCTGCGCAATACTCTGCAATACTCTGGTGCAATACTCTGCAATACCCTGGTGCAATACTCTGCAATACCCTGCGCAATACTCTGCAATACCCTGCGCAATTCTCTGCAATACTCTGGTGCAATACTCTGCAATACCCTGGTGCAATACCCTGCGCAATACTCTGCAATACCCTGCGCAATACCCTGCAATACCCTGCGCAATACTCTGCAATACCCTGCGCAATACTCTGCAATACTCTGCAATACTCTGGTGCAATACTCTGCAATACCCTGCGCAATACCCTGCAAAATACTCTGCAATACCCTGGTGCAATACTCTGCAATACCCTGCGCAATACTCTGCAATACCCTGCGCAATACCCTGGTGCAATACTCTGCAATACTCTGCAATACTCTGGTGCAATACTCTGCAATACCCTGCGCAATATTCTGCAATACCCTGCGCAATACTCTGCAATACCCTGCGCAATACTCTGCAATACCCTGCGCAATACCCTGGTGCAATACTCTGCAATACTCTGGTGCAATACTCTGCAATACCCTGCGCAATACTCTGCAATACCCTGCGCAATACCCTGCAAAATACTCTGCAATACCCTGGTGCAATACTCTGCAATACACTGGTGCAATACTCTGCAATACCCTGCGCAATACTCTGCAATACCCTGCGCAATACTCTGCAATACTCTGGCGCAATACTCTGCAATACCCTGCGCAATACTCTGCAATACCCTGCGCAATACCCTGCGCAATACTCTGCAATACCCTGGTGCAATACTCTGCAATACTCTGGTGCAATACTCTGCAATACCCTGCGCAATACCCTGCAAAATACTCTGCAATACCCTGGTGCAATACTCTGCAATACTCTGGTGCAATACTCTGCAATACCCTGCGCAATATTCTGCAATACCCTGCGCAATACTCTGCAATACTCTGCAATACCCTGCGCAATATTCTGCAATACCCTGCGCAATACTCTGCAATACCCTGCGCAATACCCTGGTGCAATACTCTGCAATACTCTGGTGCAATACTCTGCAATACCCTGCGCAATACTCTGCAATACCCTGCGCAATACCCTGCAAAATACTCTGCAATACCCTGGTGCAATACTCTGCAATACACTGGTGCAATACTCTGCAATACCCTGCGCAATACTCTGCAATACCCTGCGCAATACTCTGCAATACTCTGGCGCAATACTCTGCAATACCCTGCAAAATACTCTGCAATACCCTGCGCAATACCCTGCAAAATACTCTGCAATACCCTGGTGCAATACTCTGCAATACTCTGGTGCAATACTCTGCAATACCCTGCGCAATACTCTGCAATACCCTGCGCAATACCCTGCAAAATACTCTGCAATACCCTGGTGCAATACTCTGCAATACACTGGTGCAATACTCTGCAATACCCTGCGCAATACTCTGCAATACCCTGCGCAATACTCTGCAATACTCTGGCGCAATACTCTGCAATACCCTGCGCAATACTCTGCAATACCCTGCGCAATACCCTGCGCAATACTCTGCAATACCCTGGTGCAATACTCTGCAATACCCTGCGCAATACTCTGCAATACCCTGCGCAATACTCTGCAATACTCTGGTGCAATACTCTGCAATACCCTGGTGCAATACTCTGCAATACCCTGCGCAATACTCTGCAATACCCTGCGCAATACTCTGCAATACTCTGGTGCAATACTCTGCAATACCCTGGTGCAATACTCTGCAATACCCTGCGCAATACTCTGCAATACCCTGCGCAATACCCTGCAATACCCTGCGCAATACTCTGCAATACTCTGGTGCAATACTCTGCAATACCCTGGTGCAATACTCTGCAATACCCTGCGCAATACTCTGCAATACCCTGGTGCAATACTCTGCAATACTCTGGTGCAATACTCTGCAATACCCTGCGCAATACTCTGCAATACCCTGCGCAATACCCTGCAATACCCTGCGCAATACTCTGCAATACCCTGGTGCAATACTCTGCAATACCCTGCGCAATACTCTGCAATACCCTGCGCAATACTCTGCAATACTCTGGTGCAATACTCTGCAATACCCTGCGCAATACTCTGCAATACCCTGCGCAATACTCTGCAATACCCTGTGCAATACTCTGCAATACTCTGGTGCAATACTCTGCAATACCCTGCGCAATACTCTGCAATACCCTGCGCAATACCCTGCAAAATACTCTGCAATACCCTGGTGCAATACTCTGCAATACCCTGCGCAATACTCTGCAATACCCTGCGCAATACCCTGCAATACTCTGGTGCAATACTCTGCAATACCCTGGTGCAATACTCTGCAATACCCTGCGCAATACTCTGCAATACCCTGCGCAATACTCTGCAATACCCTGCGCAATACTCTGCAATACCCTGCGCAATACTCTGCAATACCCTGCGCAATACTCTGCAATACCCTGTGCAATACTCTGCAATACTCTGGTGCAATACTCTGCAATACCCTGCGCAATACTCTGCAATACCCTGCGCAATACCCTGCAAAATACTCTGCAATACCCTGGTGCAATACTCTGCAATACCCTGCGCAATACTCTGCAATACCCTGCGCAATACTCTGCAATACTCTGGTGCAATACTCTGCAATACCCTGGTGCAATACTCTGCAATACCCTGCGCAATACTCTGCAATACCCTGGTGCAATACTCTGCAATACCCTGTGCAATACTCTGCAATACCCTGTGCAATACTCTGCAATACTCTGGTGCAATACTCTGCAATACCCTGCGCAATACTCTGCAATACCCTGTGCAATACTCTGCAATACTCTGGTGCAATACTCTGCAATACCCTGCGCAATACTCTGCAATACCCTGCGCAATACCCTGCAAAATACTCTGCAATACCCTGGTGCAATACTCTGCAATACCCTGCGCAATACTCTGCAATACCCTGCGCAATACCCTGCAAAATACTCTGCAATACCCTGGTGCAATACTCTGCAATACTCTGGTGCAATACTCTGCAATACCCTGCGCAATACTCTGCAATACCCTGCACAATACTCTGCAATACTCTGGTGCAATACTCTGCAATACCCTGGTGCAATACTCTGCAATACCCTGCGCAATACTCTGCAATACCCTGCGCAATACTCTGCAATACTCTGGTGCAATACTCTGCAATACCCTGGTGCAATACCCTGCGCAATACTCTGCAATACCCTGCGCAATACCCTGCAATACCCTGCGCAATACTCTGCAATACCCTGCGCAATACCCTGCAATACCCTGCGCAATACTCTGCAATACTCTGCAATACTCTGGTGCAATACTCTGCAATACCCTGCGCAATACCCTGCAAAATACTCTGCAATACCCTGGTGCAATACTCTGCAATACCCTGCGCAATACTCTGCAATACCCTGCGCAATACCCTGGTGCAATACTCTGCAATACTCTGGTGCAATACTCTGCAATACTCTGGTGCAATACTCTGCAATACCCTGCAAAATACTCTGCAATACCCTGCGCAATACTCTGCAATACCCTGCGCAATACCCTGCGCAATACCCTGCAAAATACTCTGCAATACCCTGGTGCAATACTCTGCAATACTCTGGTGCAATACCCTGCGCAATACTCTGCAATACCCTGCGCAATACCCTGCGCAATACTCTGCAATACCCTGCAAAATACTCTGCAATACCCTGCGCAATACCCTGCAAAATACTCTGCAATACCCTGGTGCAATACTCTGCAATACTCTGGTGCAATACCCTGCGCAATACTCTGCAATACCCTGCGCAATACTCTGCAATACCCTGCGCAATACCCTGCGCAATACTCTGCAATACCCTGCAATACCCTGCGCAATATTCTGCAATACCCTGCGCAATATTCTGCAATACCCTGCGCAATACTCTGCAATACTCTGCAATACCCTGCGCAATATTCTGCAATACACTGCGCAATACTCTGCAATACCCTGCGCAATACCCTGGTGCAATACTCTGCAATACTCTGGTGCAATACTCTGCAATACCCTGCAAAATACTCTGCAATACCCTGCGCAATACCCTGCAAAATACTCTGCAATACCCTGGTGCAATACTCTGCAATACTCTGGTGCAATACTCTGCAATACCCTGCGCAATACTCTGCAATACCCTGCGCAATACCCTGCAAAATACTCTGCAATACCCTGGTGCAATACTCTGCAATACTCTGGTGCAATACTCTGCAATACCCTGCGCAATACTCTGCAATACCCTGCGCAATACCCTGCAATACCCTGCGCAATACCCTGCAATACCCTGCGCAATATTCTGCAATACCCTGCGCAATACTCTGCAATACCCTGCGCAATACTCTGCAATACCCTGCGCAATACCCTGGTGCAATACTCTGCAATACTCTGGTGCAATACTCTGCAATACCCTGCGCAATACTCTGCAATACCCTGCGCAATACCCTGCAAAATACTCTGCAATACCCTGGTGCAATACTCTGCAATACACTGGTGCAATACTCTGCAATACCCTGCGCAATACTCTGAAATACCCTGCGCAATACTCTGCAATACTCTGGCGCAATACTCTGCAATACCCTGCGCAATACTCTGCAATACCCTGCGCAATACCCTGCGCAATACTCTGCAATACCCTGGTGCAATACTCTGCAATACTCTGGTGCAATACTCTGCAATACCCTGCGCAATACCCTGCAAAATACTCTGCAATACCCTGGTGCAATACTCTGCAATACCCTGCGCAATACCCTGCAAAATACTCTGCAATACCCTGGTGCAATACTCTGCAATACCCTGCGCAATACTCTGCAATACCCTGCGCAATACTCTGCAATACCCTGCGCAATACCCTGGTGCAATACTCTGCAATACTCTGGTGCAATACTCTGCAATACCCTGCAAAATACTCTGCAATACCCTGCGCAATACCCTGCAAAATACTCTGCAATACCCTGGTGCAATACTCTGCAATACTCTGGTGCAATACCCTGCGCAATACTCTGCAATACCCTGGTGCAATACCCTGCGCAATACTCTGCAATACCCTGCGCAATATTCTGCAATACCCTGCGCAATACTCTGCAATACCCTGCGCAATACCCTGCGCAATACTCTGCAATACCCTGCGCAATACTCTGCAATACTCTGGTGCAATACTCTGCAATACCCTGGTGCAATACCCTGCGCAATACTCTGCAATACCCTGCGCAATACCCTGCAATACCCTGCGCAATACTCTGCAATACCCTGCGCAATACTCTGCAATACTCTGCAATACTCTGGTGCAATACTCTGCAATACCCTGCGCAATACCCTGCAAAATACTCTGCAATACCCTGGTGCAATACTCTGCAATACCCTGCGCAATACTCTGCAATACCCTGCGCAATACCCTGGTGCAATACTCTGCAATACTCTGGTGCAATACTCTGCAATACTCTGGTGCAATACTCTGCAATACCCTGCAAAATACTCTGCAATACCCTGCGCAATACCCTGCAAAATACTCTGCAATACCCTGGTGCAATACTCTGCAATACTCTGGTGCAATACTCTGCAATACCCTGCGCAATACTCTGCAATACCCTGCGCAATACCCTGCAAAATACTCTGCAATACCCTGGTGCAATACTCTGCAATACTCTGGTGCAATACTCTGCAATACCCTGCGCAATACTCTGCAATACCCTGCGCAATACCCTGCAAAATACTCTGCAATACCCTGGTGCAATACTCTGCAATACTCTGGTGCAATACCCTGCAATACCCTGCGCAATACTCTGCAATACTCTGGCGCAATACTCTGCAATACCCTGGTGCAATACTCTGCAATACCCTGCGCAATACTCTGCAATACCCTGCGCAATTCTCTGCAATACTCTGGTGCAATACTCTGCAATACCCTGGTGCAATACCCTGCGCAATACTCTGCAATACCCTGCGCAATACCCTGCAATACCCTGCGCAATACTCTGCAATACCCTGCGCAATACTCTGCAATACTCTGCAATACTCTGGTGCAATACTCTGCAATACCCTGCGCAATACCCTGCAAAATACTCTGCAATACCCTGGTGCAATACTCTGCAATACTCTGCAATACTCTGGTGCAATACTCTGCAATACTCTGGTGCAATACTCTGCAATACCCTGCGCAATATTCTGCAATACCCTGCGCAATACTCTGCAATACTCTGCAATACCCTGCGCAATATTCTGCAATACCCTGCGCAATACTCTGCAATACCCTGCGCAATACCCTGGTGCAATACTCTGCAATACTCTGGTGCAATACTCTGCAATACCCTGCAAAATACTCTGCAATACCCTGCGCAATACCCTGCAAAATACTCTGCAATACCCTGGTGCAATACTCTGCAATACTCTGGTGCAATACTCTGCAATACCCTGCGCAATACTCTGCAATACCCTGCGCAATACCCTGCAAAATACTCTGCAATACCCTGGTGCAATACTCTGCAATACACTGGTGCAATACTCTGCAATACCCTGCGCAATACTCTGCAATACCCTGCGCAATACTCTGCAATACTCTGGCGCAATACTCTGCAATACCCTGCGCAATACTCTGCAATACCCTGCGCAATACCCTGCGCAATACTCTGCAATACCCTGGTGCAATACTCTGCAATACTCTGGTGCAATACCCTGCGCAATACTCTGCAATACCCTGCGCAATACTCTGCAATACTCTGGTGCAATACTCTGCAATACCCTGGTGCAATACCCTGCGCAATACTCTGCAATACCCTGCGCAATACTCTGCAATACCCTGCGCAATACTCTGCAATACTCTGGTGCAATACTCTGCAATACCCTGGTGCAATACTCTGCAATACCCTGCGCAATACTCTGCAATACCCTGCGCAATACTCTGCAATACTCTGGTGCAATACTCTGCAATACCCTGGTGCAATACTCTGCAATACTCTGCAATACCCTGCGCAATACTCTGCAATACCCTGCGCAATACTCTGCAATACTCTGGTGCAATACTCTGCAATACCCTGGTGCAATACCCTGCAATACCCTGCGCAATACTCTGCAATACCCTGCGCAATACTCTGCAATACCCTGCGCAATACTCTGCAATACTCTGGTGCAATACTCTGCAATACCCTGGTGCAATACTCTGCAATACCCTGCGCAATACTCTGCAATACCCTGCGCAATTCTCTGCAATACTCTGGTGCAATACTCTGCAATACCCTGGTGCAATACCCTGCGCAATACTCTGCAATACCCTGCGCAATACCCTGCAATACCCTGCGCAATACTCTGCAATACCCTGCGCAATACTCTGCAATACTCTGCAATACTCTGGTGCAATACTCTGCAATACCCTGCGCAATACCCTGCAAAATACTCTGCAATACCCTGCGCAATACTCTGCAATACTCTGCAATACCCTGCGCAATACCCTGGTGCAATACTCTGCAATACTCTGGTGCAATACTCTGCAATACTCTGGTGCAATACTCTGCAATACTCTGGTGCAATACTCTGCAATACCCTGCAAAATACTCTGCAATACCCTGCGCAATACTCTGCAATACCCTGCGCAATACCCTGCGCAATACCCTGCAAAATACTCTGCAATACCCTGGTGCAATACTCTGCAATACTCTGGTGCAATACCCTGCGCAATACTCTGCAATACCCTGCGCAATACTCTGCAATACCCTGCAATACCCTGCGCAATACTCTGCAATACCCTGCGCAATATTCTGCAATACCCTGCGCAATACTCTGCAATACTCTGCAATACCCTGCGCAATATTCTGCAATACCCTGCGCAATACTCTGCAATACCCTGCGCAATACCCTGGTGCAATACTCTGCAATACTCTGGTGCAATACTCTGCAATACCCTGCAAAATACTCTGCAATACCCTGCGCAATACCCTGCAAAATACTCTGCAATACCCTGGTGCAATACTCTGCAATACTCTGGTGCAATACTCTGCAATACCCTGCGCAATACTCTGCAATACCCTGCGCAATACCCTGCAAAATACTCTGCAATACCCTGGTGCAATACTCTGCAATACACTGGTGCAATACTCTGCAATACCCTGCGCAATACTCTGCAATACCCTGCGCAATACTCTGCAATACTCTGGCGCAATACTCTGCAATACCCTGCGCAATACTCTGCAATACCCTGCGCAATACCCTGCGCAATACTCTGCAATACCCTGGTGCAATACTCTGCAATACCCTGCAATACCCTGTGCAATACTCTGCAATACCCTGCGCAATACTCTGCAATACCCTGCGCAATACCCTGGTGCAATACTCTGCAATACTCTGGTGCAATACTCTGCAATACCCTGCAAAATACTCTGCAATACCCTGGTGCAATACTCTGCAATACCCTGCGCAATACTCTGCAATACCCTGTGCAATACTCTGCAATACCCTGCGCAATACCCTGCGCAATACTCTGCAATACCCTGCAATACCCTGCGCAATACTCTGCAATACCCTGCGCAATACTCTGCAATACCCTGCGCAATACTCTGCAATACCCTGCGCAATACTCTGCAATACCCTGCAATACCCTGTGCAATACTCTGCAATACCCTGCGCAATACTCTGCAATACTCTGCGCAATACCCTGCGCAATACTCTGCAATACCCTGCGCAATACTCTGCAATACCCTGCGCAATACTCTGCAATACCCTGCGCAATACCCTGCAATACCCTGCGCAATACCCTGCAATACCCTGCGCAATACTCTGCAATACCCTGCGCAATACTCTGCAATACCCTGCACAATACTCTGCAATACCCTGCGCAATACTCTGCAATACCCTGCTGAATACCCTGCAAAATACTATGCAATACCCTGGTGCAATACTCTGCAATACTCTGGTGCAATACTCTGCAATACCCTGCAAAATACTCTGCAATACCCTGCGCAATACCCTGCAAAATACTCTGCAATACCCTGGTGCAATACTCTGCAATACTCTGGTGCAATACTCTGCAATACCCTGCGCAATACTCTGCAATACCCTGCGCAATACCCTGCAAAATACTCTGCAATACCCTGGTGCAATACTCTGCAATACTCTGGTGCAATACTCTGCAATACCCTGCGCAATACTCTGCAATACCCTGCGCAATACCCTGCAAAATACTCTGCAATACCCTGGTGCAATACTCTGCAATACTCTGGTGCAATACCCTGCAATACCCTGCGCAATACTCTGCAATACTCTGGCGCAATACTCTGCAATACCCTGGTGCAATACTCTGCAATACCCTGCGCAATACTCTGCAATACCCTGCGCAATTCTCTGCAATACTCTGGTGCAATACTCTGCAATACCCTGGTGCAATACCCTGCGCAATACTCTGCAATACCCTGCGCAATACCCTGCAATACCCTGCGCAATACTCTGCAATACCCTGCGCAATACTCTGCAATACTCTGCAATACTCTGGTGCAATACTCTGCAATACCCTGCGCAATACCCTGCAAAATACTCTGCAATACCCTGGTGCAATACTCTGCAATACTCTGCAATACTCTGGTGCAATACTCTGCAATACTCTGGTGCAATACTCTGCAATACCCTGCGCAATATTCTGCAATACCCTGCGCAATACTCTGCAATACTCTGCAATACCCTGCGCAATATTCTGCAATACCCTGCGCAATACTCTGCAATACCCTGCGCAATACCCTGGTGCAATACTCTGCAATACTCTGGTGCAATACTCTGCAATACCCTGCAAAATACTCTGCAATACCCTGCGCAATACCCTGCAAAATACTCTGCAATACCCTGGTGCAATACTCTGCAATACTCTGGTGCAATACTCTGCAATACCCTGCGCAATACTCTGCAATACCCTGCGCAATACCCTGCAAAATACTCTGCAATACCCTGGTGCAATACTCTGCAATACACTGGTGCAATACTCTGCAATACCCTGCGCAATACTCTGCAATACCCTGCGCAATACTCTGCAATACTCTGGCGCAATACTCTGCAATACCCTGCGCAATACTCTGCAATACCCTGCGCAATACCCTGCGCAATACTCTGCAATACCCTGGTGCAATACTCTGCAATACTCTGGTGCAATACCCTGCGCAATACTCTGCAATACCCTGCGCAATACTCTGCAATACTCTGGTGCAATACTCTGCAATACCCTGGTGCAATACCCTGCGCAATACTCTGCAATACCCTGCGCAATACTCTGCAATACCCTGCGCAATACTCTGCAATACTCTGGTGCAATACTCTGCAATACCCTGGTGCAATACTCTGCAATACCCTGCGCAATACTCTGCAATACCCTGCGCAATACTCTGCAATACTCTGGTGCAATACTCTGCAATACCCTGGTGCAATACTCTGCAATACTCTGCAATACCCTGCGCAATACTCTGCAATACCCTGCGCAATACTCTGCAATACTCTGGTGCAATACTCTGCAATACCCTGGTGCAATACCCTGCAATACCCTGCGCAATACTCTGCAATACCCTGCGCAATACTCTGCAATACCCTGCGCAATACTCTGCAATACTCTGGTGCAATACTCTGCAATACCCTGGTGCAATACTCTGCAATACCCTGCGCAATACTCTGCAATACCCTGCGCAATTCTCTGCAATACTCTGGTGCAATACTCTGCAATACCCTGGTGCAATACCCTGCGCAATACTCTGCAATACCCTGCGCAATACCCTGCAATACCCTGCGCAATACTCTGCAATACCCTGCGCAATACTCTGCAATACTCTGCAATACTCTGGTGCAATACTCTGCAATACCCTGCGCAATACCCTGCAAAATACTCTGCAATACCCTGCGCAATACTCTGCAATACTCTGCAATACCCTGCGCAATACCCTGGTGCAATACTCTGCAATACTCTGGTGCAATACTCTGCAATACTCTGGTGCAATACTCTGCAATACTCTGGTGCAATACTCTGCAATACCCTGCAAAATACTCTGCAATACCCTGCGCAATACTCTGCAATACCCTGCGCAATACCCTGCGCAATACCCTGCAAAATACTCTGCAATACCCTGGTGCAATACTCTGCAATACTCTGGTGCAATACCCTGCGCAATACTCTGCAATACCCTGCGCAATACTCTGCAATACCCTGCAATACCCTGCGCAATACTCTGCAATACCCTGCGCAATATTCTGCAATACCCTGCACAATACTCTGCAATACTCTGCAATACCCTGCGCAATATTCTGCAATACCCTGCGCAATACTCTGCAATACCCTGCGCAATACCCTGGTGCAATACTCTGCAATACTCTGGTGCAATACTCTGCAATACCCTGCAAAATACTCTGCAATACCCTGCGCAATACCCTGCAAAATACTCTGCAATACCCTGGTGCAATACTCTGCAATACTCTGGTGCAATACTCTGCAATACCCTGCGCAATACTCTGCAATACCCTGCGCAATACCCTGCAAAATACTCTGCAATACCCTGGTGCAATACTCTGCAATACACTGGTGCAATACTCTGCAATACCCTGCGCAATACTCTGCAATACCCTGCGCAATACTCTGCAATACTCTGGCGCAATACTCTGCAATACCCTGCGCAATACTCTGCAATACCCTGCGCAATACCCTGCGCAATACTCTGCAATACCCTGGTGCAATACTCTGCAATACCCTGCAATACCCTGTGCAATACTCTGCAATACCCTGCGCAATACTCTGCAATACCCTGCGCAATACCCTGGTGCAATACTCTGCAATACTCTGGTGCAATACTCTGCAATACCCTGCAAAATACTCTGCAATACCCTGGTGCAATACTCTGCAATACCCTGCGCAATACTCTGCAATACCCTGTGCAATACTCTGCAATACCCTGCGCAATACCCTGCGCAATACTCTGCAATACCCTGCAATACCCTGCGCAATACTCTGCAATACCCTGCGCAATACTCTGCAATACCCTGCGCAATACTCTGCAATACCCTGCGCAATACTCTGCAATACCCTGCAATACCCTGTGCAATACTCTGCAATACCCTGCGCAATACTCTGCAATACTCTGCGCAATACCCTGCGCAATACTCTGCAATACCCTGCGCAATACTCTGCAATACCCTGCGCAATACTCTGCAATACCCTGCGCAATACCCTGCAATACCCTGCGCAATACCCTGCAATACCCTGCGCAATACTCTGCAATACCCTGCGCAATACTCTGCAATACCCTGCGCAATACTCTGCAATACCCTGCGCAATACTCTGCAATACCCTGCTGAATACCCTGCAAAATACTATGCAATACCCTGGTGCAATACTCTGCAATACTCTGGTGCAATACTCTGCAATACCCTGCAAAATACTCTGCAATACCCTGCGCAATACCCTGCAAAATACTCTGCAATACCCTGGTGCAATACTCTGCAATACTCTGGTGCAATACTCTGCAATACCCTGCGCAATACTCTGCAATACCCTGCGCAATACCCTGCAAAATACTCTGCAATACCCTGGTGCAATACTCTGCAATACTCTGGTGCAATACTCTGCAATACCCTGCGCAATACTCTGCAATACCCTGCGCAATACCCTGCAAAATACTCTGCAATACCCTGGTGCAATACTCTGCAATACTCTGGTGCAATACCCTGCAATACCCTGCGCAATACTCTGCAATACTCTGGCGCAATACTCTGCAATACCCTGGTGCAATACTCTGCAATACCCTGCGCAATACTCTGCAATACCCTGCGCAATTCTCTGCAATACTCTGGTGCAATACTCTGCAATACCCTGGTGCAATACCCTGCGCAATACTCTGCAATACCCTGCGCAATACCCTGCAATACCCTGCGCAATACTCTGCAATACCCTGCGCAATACTCTGCAATACTCTGCAATACTCTGGTGCAATACTCTGCAATACCCTGCGCAATACCCTGCAAAATACTCTGCAATACCCTGGTGCAATACTCTGCAATACTCTGCAATACTCTGGTGCAATACTCTGCAATACTCTGGTGCAATACTCTGCAATACCCTGCGCAATATTCTGCAATACCCTGCGCAATACTCTGCAATACTCTGCAATACCCTGCGCAATATTCTGCAATACCCTGCGCAATACTCTGCAATACCCTGCGCAATACCCTGGTGCAATACTCTGCAATACTCTGGTGCAATACTCTGCAATACCCTGCAAAATACTCTGCAATACCCTGCGCAATACCCTGCAAAATACTCTGCAATACCCTGGTGCAATACTCTGCAATACTCTGGTGCAATACTCTGCAATACCCTGCGCAATACTCTGCAATACCCTGCGCAATACCCTGCAAAATACTCTGCAATACCCTGGTGCAATACTCTGCAATACACTGGTGCAATACTCTGCAATACCCTGCGCAATACTCTGCAATACCCTGCGCAATACTCTGCAATACTCTGGCGCAATACTCTGCAATACCCTGCGCAATACTCTGCAATACCCTGCGCAATACCCTGCGCAATACTCTGCAATACCCTGGTGCAATACTCTGCAATACTCTGGTGCAATACCCTGCGCAATACTCTGCAATACCCTGCGCAATACTCTGCAATACTCTGGTGCAATACTCTGCAATACCCTGGTGCAATACCCTGCGCAATACTCTGCAATACCCTGCGCAATACTCTGCAATACCCTGCGCAATACTCTGCAATACTCTGGTGCAATACTCTGCAATACCCTGGTGCAATACTCTGCAATACCCTGCGCAATACTCTGCAATACCCTGCGCAATACTCTGCAATACTCTGGTGCAATACTCTGCAATACCCTGGTGCAATACTCTGCAATACTCTGCAATACCCTGCGCAATACTCTGCAATACCCTGCGCAATACTCTGCAATACTCTGGTGCAATACTCTGCAATACCCTGGTGCAATACCCTGCAATACCCTGCGCAATACTCTGCAATACCCTGCGCAATACTCTGCAATACCCTGCGCAATACTCTGCAATACTCTGGTGCAATACTCTGCAATACCCTGGTGCAATACTCTGCAATACCCTGCGCAATACTCTGCAATACCCTGCGCAATTCTCTGCAATACTCTGGTGCAATACTCTGCAATACCCTGGTGCAATACCCTGCGCAATACTCTGCAATACCCTGCGCAATACCCTGCAATACCCTGCGCAATACTCTGCAATACCCTGCGCAATACTCTGCAATACTCTGCAATACTCTGGTGCAATACTCTGCAATACCCTGCGCAATACCCTGCAAAATACTCTGCAATACCCTGCGCAATACTCTGCAATACTCTGCAATACCCTGCGCAATACCCTGGTGCAATACTCTGCAATACTCTGGTGCAATACTCTGCAATACTCTGGTGCAATACTCTGCAATACTCTGGTGCAATACTCTGCAATACCCTGCAAAATACTCTGCAATACCCTGCGCAATACTCTGCAATACCCTGCGCAATACCCTGCGCAATACCCTGCAAAATACTCTGCAATACCCTGGTGCAATACTCTGCAATACTCTGGTGCAATACCCTGCGCAATACTCTGCAATACCCTGCGCAATACTCTGCAATACCCTGCAATACCCTGCGCAATACTCTGCAATACCCTGCGCAATATTCTGCAATACCCTGCGCAATACTCTGCAATACTCTGCAATACCCTGCGCAATATTCTGCAATACCCTGCGCAATACTCTGCAATACCCTGCGCAATACCCTGGTGCAATACTCTGCAATACTCTGGTGCAATACTCTGCAATACCCTGCAAAATACTCTGCAATACCCTGCGCAATACCCTGCAAAATACTCTGCAATACCCTGGTGCAATACTCTGCAATACTCTGGTGCAATACTCTGCAATACCCTGCGCAATACTCTGCAATACCCTGCGCAATACCCTGCAAAATACTCTGCAATACCCTGGTGCAATACTCTGCAATACACTGGTGCAATACTCTGCAATACCCTGCGCAATACTCTGCAATACCCTGCGCAATACTCTGCAATACTCTGGCGCAATACTCTGCAATACCCTGCGCAATACTCTGCAATACCCTGCGCAATACCCTGCGCAATACTCTGCAATACCCTGGTGCAATACTCTGCAATACTCTGGTGCAATACCCTGCGCAATACTCTGCAATACCATGCGCAATACTCTGCAATACTCTGGTGCAATACTCTGCAATACCCTGGTGCAATACCCTGCGCAATACTCTGCAATACCCTGCGCAATACTCTGCAATACCCTGCGCAATACTCTGCAATACTCTGGTGCAATACTCTGCAATACCCTGGTGCAATACTCTGCAATACCCTGCGCAATACTCTGCAATACCCTGCGCAATACTCTGCAATACTCTGGTGCAATACTCTGCAATACCCTGGTGCAATACTCTGCAATACTCTGCAATACCCTGCGCAATACTCTGCAATACCCTGCGCAATACTCTGCAATACTCTGGTGCAATACTCTGCAATACCCTGGTGCAATACCCTGCAATACCCTGCGCAATACTCTGCAATACCCTGCGCAATACTCTGCAATACCCTGCGCAATACTCTGCAATACTCTGGTGCAATACTCTGCAATACCCTGGTGCAATACTCTGCAATACCCTGCGCAATACTCTGCAATACCCTGCGCAATTCTCTGCAATACTCTGGTGCAATACTCTGCAATACCCTGGTGCAATACCCTGCGCAATACTCTGCAATACCCTGCGCAATACCCTGCAATACCCTGCGCAATACTCTGCAATACCCTGCGCAATACTCTGCAATACTCTGCAATACTCTGGTGCAATACTCTGCAATACCCTGCGCAATACCCTGCAAAATACTCCGCAATACCCTGCGCAATACTCTGCAATACTCTGCAATACCCTGCGCAATACCCTGGTGCAATACTCTGCAATACTCTGGTGCAATACTCTGCAATACTCTGGTGCAATACTCTGCAATACTCTGGTGCAATACTCTGCAATACCCTGCAAAATACTCTGCAATACCCTGCGCAATACTCTGCAATACCCTGCGCAATACCCTGCGCAATACCCTGCAAAATACTCTGCAATACCCTGGTGCAATACTCTGCAATACTCTGGTGCAATACCCTGCGCAATACTCTGCAATACCCTGCGCAATACTCTGCAATACCCTGCAATACCCTGCGCAATACTCTGCAATACCCTGCGCAATATTCTGCAATACCCTGCGCAATACTCTGCAATACTCTGCAATACCCTGCGCAATATTCTGCAATACCCTGCGCAATACTCTGCAATACCCTGCGCAATACCCTGGTGCAATACTCTGCAATACTCTGGTGCAATACTCTGCAATACCCTGCAAAATACTCTGCAATACCCTGCGCAATACCCTGCAAAATACTCTGCAATACCCTGGTGCAATACTCTGCAATACTCTGGTGCAATACTCTGCAATACCCTGCGCAATACTCTGCAATACCCTGCGCAATACCCTGCAAAATACTCTGCAATACCCTGGTGCAATACTCTGCAATACACTGGTGCAATACTCTGCAATACCCTGCGCAATACTCTGCAATACCCTGCGCAATACTCTGCAATACTCTGGCGCAATACTCTGCAATACCCTGCGCAATACTCTGCAATACCCTGCGCAATACCCTGCGCAATACTCTGCAATACCCTGGTGCAATACTCTGCAATACCCTGCGCAATACTCTGCAATACCCTGCGCAATACTCTGCAATACTCTGGTGCAATACTCTGCAATACCCTGGTGCAATAATCTGCAATACCCTGCGCAATACTCTGCAATACCCTGCGCAATACTCTGCAATACTCTGGTGCAATACTCTGCAATACCCTGGTGCAATACTCTGCAATACCCTGCGCAATACTCTGCAATACCCTGCGCAATACCCTGCAATACCCTGCGCAATACTCTGCAATACTCTGGTGCAATACTCTGCAATACCCTGGTGCAATACTCTGCAATACCCTGCGCAATACTCTGCAATACCCTGGTGCAATACTCTGCAATACTCTGGTGCAATACTCTGCAATACCCTGGTGCAATAATCTGCAATACCCTGCGCAATACTCTGCAATACCCTGCGCAATACTCTGCAATACTCTGGTGCAATACTCTGCAATACCCTGGTGCAATACTCTGCAATACCCTGCGCAATACTCTGCAATACCCTGCGCAATACCCTGCAATACCCTGCGCAATACTCTGCAATACTCTGGTGCAATACTCTGCAATACCCTGGTGCAATACTCTGCAATACCCTGCGCAATACTCTGCAATACCCTGGTGCAATACTCTGCAATACTCTGGTGCAATACTCTGCAATACCCTGCGCAATACTCTGCAATACCCTGCGCAATACCCTGCAATACCCTGCGCAATACTCTGCAATACCCTGGTGCAATACTCTGCAATACCCTGCGCAATACTCTGCAATACCCTGCGCAATACTCTGCAATACCCTGGTGCAATACTCTGCAATACCCTGCGCAATACTCTGCAATACCCTGCGCAATACTCTGCAATACCCTGCGCAATACCCTGCAAAATACTCTGCAATACCCTGGTGCAATACTCTGCAATACCCTGCGCAATACTCTGCAATACCCTGCGCAATACCCTGCAATACTCTGGTGCAATACTCTGCAATACCCTGGTGCAATACTCTGCAATACCCTGCGCAATACTCTGCAATACCCTGCGCAATACTCTGCAATACCCTGTGCAATACTCTGCAATACCCTGCGCAATACTCTGCAATACCCTGCGCAATACTCTGCAATACCCTGTGCAATACTCTGCAATACTCTGGTGCAATACTCTGCAATACCCTGCGCAATACTCTGCAATACCCTGCGCAATACTCTGCAATACCCTGTGCAATACTCTGCAATACTCTGGTGCAATACTCTGCAATACCCTGCGCAATACTCTGCAATACCCTGCGCAATACCCTGCAAAATACTCTGCAATACCCTGGTGCAATACTCTGCAATACCCTGCGCAATACTCTGCAATACCCTGCGCAATACTCTGCAATACTCTGGTGCAATACTCTGCAATACCCTGGTGCAATACTCTGCAATACCCTGCGCAATACTCTGCAATACCCTGGTGCAATACTCTGCAATACCCTGCGCAATACTCTGCAATACCCTGTGCAATACTCTGCAATACTCTGGTGCAATACTCTGCAATACCCTGCGCAATACTCTGCAATACCCTGTGCAATACTCTGCAATACTCTGGTGCAATACTCTGCAATACCCTGCGCAATACTCTGCAATACCCTGCGCAATACCCTGCAAAATACTCTGCAATACCCTGGTGCAATACTCTGCAATACCCTGCGCAATACTCTGCAATACCCTGCGCAATACCCTGCAAAATACTCTGCAATACCCTGGTGCAATACTCTGCAATACTCTGGTGCAATACTCTGCAATACCCTGCGCAATACTCTGCAATACCCTGCGCAATACTCTGCAATACTCTGGTGCAATACTCTGCAATACCCTGGTGCAATACTCTGCAATACCCTGCGCAATACTCTGCAATACCCTGCGCAATACTCTGCAATACTCTGGTGCAATACTCTGCAATACCCTGGTGCAATACCCTGCGCAATACTCTGCAATACCCTGCGCAATACCCTGCAATACCCTGCGCAATACTCTGCAATACCCTGCGCAATACCCTGCAATACCCTGCGCAATACTCTGCAATACTCTGCAATACTCTGGTGCAATACTCTGCAATACCCTGCAAAATACTCTGCAATACCCTGCGCAATACCCTGCAAAATACTCTGCAATACCCTGGTGCAATACTCTGCAATACTCTGGTGCAATACTCTGCAATACCCTGCGCAATACTCTGCAATACCCTGCGCAATACCCTGCAAAATACTCTGCAATACCCTGGTGCAATACTCTGCAATACTCTGGTGCAATACTCTGCAATACCCTGCGCAATACTCTGCAATACCCTGCGCAATACCCTGCAATACCCTGCGCAATACTCTGCAATACTCTGGCGCAATACTCTGCAATACCCTGCGCAATACTCTGCAATACCCTGCGCAATACCCTGCAAAATACTCTGCAATACCCTGGTGCAATACTCTGCAATACTCTGGTGCAATACTCTGCAATACCCTGCGCAATACTCTGCAATACCCTGCGCAATACTCTGCAATACTCTGGCGCAATACTCTGCAATACCCTGCGCAATACTCTGCAATACCCTGCGCAATACCCTGCGCAATACTCTGCAATACCCTGGTGCAATACTCTGCAATACTCTGGTGCAATACTCTGCAATACCCTGCGCAATACTCTGCAATACCCTGCGCAATACCCTGCGCAATACTCTGCAATACCCTGGTGCAATACTCTGCAATACTCTGGTGCAATACTCTGCAATACCCTGCGCAATACTCTGCAATACCCTGCGCAATACTCTGCAATACTCTGGTGCAATACTCTGCAATACCCTGGTGCAATACTCTGCAATACCCTGCGCAATACTCTGCAATACCCTGCGCAATACTCTGCAATACCCTGCGCAATACTCTGCAATACCCTGGTGCAATACTCTGCAATACCCTGGTGCAATACCCTGCAATACCCTGCGCAATACTCTGCAATACCCTGCGCAATACCCTGCGCAATACCCTGCAATACCCTGCGCAATACTCTGCAATACTCTGGTGCAATACTCTGCAATACCCTGGTGCAATACTCTGCAATACCCTGGTGCAATACTCTGCAATACCCTGCGCAATACTCTGCAATACCCTGGTGCAATACTCTGCAATACTCTGGTGCAATACTCTGCAATACCCTGCGCAATACTCTGCAATACCCTGCGCAATACTCTGCAATACCCTGCGCAATACTCTGCAATACTCTGGTGCAATACTCTGCAATACCCTGGTGCAATACTCTGCAATACCCTGCGCAATACTCTGCAATACCCTGCGCAATACCCTGCAATACCCTGCGCAATACTCTGCAATACCCTGGTGCAATACTCTGCAATACCCTGCGCAATACTCTGCAATACCCTGGTGCAATACTCTGCAATACTCTGGTGCAATACTCTGCAATACCCTGCGCAATACTCTGCAATACCCTGTGCAATACTCTGCAATACTCTGGTGCAATACTCTGCAATACCCTGCGCAATACTCTGCAATACCCTGCGCAATACTCTGCAATACCCTGCGCAATACCCTGCAAAATACTCTGCAATACCCTGGTGCAATACTCTGCAATACCCTGCGCAATACTCTGCAATACCCTGCGCAATACCCTGCAAAATACTCTGCAATACCCTGGTGCAATACTCTGCAATACCCTGGTGCAATACTCTGCAATACCCTGCGCAATACTCTGCAATACTCTGGTGCAATACTCTGCAATACCCTGGTGCAATACTCTGCAATACCCTGGTGCAATACTCTGCAATACCCTGCGCAATACTCTGCAATACCCTGGTGCAATACTCTGCAATACTCTGGTGCAATACTCTGCAATACCCTGCGCAATACTCTGCAATACCCTGCGCAATACTCTGCAATACCCTGCGCAATACTCTGCAATACCCTGCGCAATACTCTGCAATACTCTGGTGCAATACTCTGCAATACCCTGGTGCAATACTCTGCAATACCCTGCGCAATACTCTGCAATACCCTGCGCAATACCCTGCAATACCCTGCGCAATACTCTGCAATACCCTGGTGCAATACTCTGCAATACCCTGCGCAATACTCTGCAATACCCTGGTGCAATACTCTGCAATACTCTGGTGCAATACTCTGCAATACCCTGCGCAATACTCTGCAATACCCTGCGCAATACTCTGCAATACCCTGTGCAATACTCTGCAATACTCTGGTGCAATACTCTGCAATACCCTGCGCAATACTCTGCAATACCCTGCGCAATACCCTGCAAAATACTCTGCAATACCCTGGTGCAATACTCTGCAATACCCTGCGCAATACTCTGCAATACCCTGCGCAATACCCTGCAAAATACTCTGCAATACCCTGGTGCAATACTCTGCAATACTCTGGTGCAATACTCTGCAATACCCTGGTGCAATACTCTGCAATACCCTGCGCAATACTCTGCAATACCCTGCGCAATTCTCTGCAATACTCTGGTGCAATACTCTGCAATACCCTGGTGCAATACCCTGCGCAATACTCTGCAATACCCTGCGCAATACCCTGCAATACCCTGCGCAATACTCTGCAATACCCTGCGCAATACTCTGGTGCAATACTCTGCAATACCCTGCGCAATACCCTGCAAAATACTCTGCAATACCCTGGTGCAATTATCTGCAATACCCTGCGCAATACTCTGCAATACCCTGCGCAATACTCTGCAATACTCTGGTGCAATACTCTGCAATACCCTGGTGCAATACCCTGCACAATACTCTGCAATACCCTGCGCAATACCCTGCAATACCCTGCGCAATACTCTGCAATACCCTGCGCAATACTCTGCAATACTCTGCAATACTCTGGTGCAATACTCTGCAATACCCTGCGCAATACCCTGCAAAATACTCTGCAATACCCTGGTGCAATACTCTGCAATACTCTGGTGCAATACTCTGCAATACCCTGGTGCAATACTCTGCAATACTCTGGCGCAATACTCTGCAATACCCTGCGCAATACTCTGCAATACCCTGCGCAATACCCTGCGCAATACTCTGCAATACCCTGCGCAATACCCTGGTGCAATACTCTGCAATACTCTGGTGCAATACTCTGCAATACTCTGGTGCAATACTCTTCAATACCCTGCAAAATACTCTGCAATACCCTGCGCAATACCCTGCAAAATACTCTGCAATACCCTGGTGCAATACTCTGCAATACTCTGGTGCAATACCCTGCGCAATACTCTGCAATACCCTGCGCAATACCCTGCGCAATACTCTGCAATACCCTGCAATACCCTGCGCAATACTCTGCAATACCCTGCGCAATATTCTGCAATACCCTGCGCAATACTCTGCAATACTCTGCAATACCCTGCGCAATATTCTGCAATACCCTGCGCAATACTCTGCAATACTCTGGTGCAATACTCTGCAATACCCTGCAAAATACTCTGCAATACCCTGCGCAATACCCTGCAAAATACTCTGCAATACCCTGGTGCAATACTCTGCAATACTCTGGTGCAATACTCTGCAATACCCTGCGCAATACTCTGCAATACCCTGCGCAATACCCTGCAAAATACTCTGCAATACCCTGGCGCAATACTCTGCAATACCCTGCGCAATACTCTGCAATACCCTGCGCAATACCCTGCGCAATACTCTGCAATACCCTGGTGCAATACTCTGCAATACTCTGGTGCAATACTCTGCAATACCCTGCGCAATACCCTGCAAAATACTCTGCAATACCCTGGTGCAATACTCTGCAATACTCTGGTGCAATACTCTGCAATACCCTGCGCAATATTCTGCAATACCCTGCGCAATACTCTGCAATACTCTGCAATACCCTGCGCAATATTCTGCAATACCCTGCGCAATACTCTGCAATACCCTGCGCAATACCCTGGTGCAATACTCTGCAATACTCTGGTGCAATACTCTGCAATACCCTGCGCAATACTCTGCAATACCCTGCGCAATACCCTGCAAAATACTCTGCAATACCCTGGTGCAATACTCTGCAATACACTGGTGCAATACTCTGCAATACCCTGCGCAATACTCTGCAATACCCTGCGCAATACCCTGCAAAATACTCTGCAATACCCTGGTGCAATACTCTGCAATACTCTGGTGCAATACTCTGCAATACTCTGGTGCAATACTCTGCAATACCCTGGTGCAATACTCTGCAATACTCTGGCGCAATACTCTGCAATACCCTGCGCAATACTCTGCGCAATACTCTGCAATACCCTGGTGCAATACTCTGCAATACTCTGGTGCAATACTCTGCAATACCCTGCGCAATACTCTGCAATACTCTGGTGCAATACTCTGCAATACCCTGGTGCAATACTCTGCAATACCCTGCGCAATACTCTGCAATACCCTGCGCAATTCTCTGCAATACTCTGGTGCAATACTCTGCAATACCCTGCGCAATACTCTGCAATACCCTGCGCAATACCCTGCAATACCCTGCGCAATACTCTGCAATACCCTGCGCAATACTCTGCAATACTCTGCAATACTCTGGTGCAATACTCTGCAATACCCTGCGCAATACCCTGCAAAATACTCTGCAATACCCTGGTGCAATACTCTGCAATACTCTGGTGCAATACTCTGCAATACCCTGCGCAATACCCTGCAAAATACTCTGCAATACCCTGGTGCAATACTCTGCAATACTCTGGTGCAATACTCTGCAATACCCTGCGCAATATTCTGCAATACCCTGCGCAATACTCTGCAATACTCTGCAATACTCTGGTGCAATACTCTACAATACCCTGCGCAATACCCTGCAAAATACTCTGCAATACCCTGGTGCAATACTCTGCAATACTCTGGTGCAATACTCTGCAATACCCTGCGCAATACCCTGCAAAATACTCTGCAATACCCTGGTGCAATACTCTGCAATACTCTGGTGCAATACTCTGCAATACCCTGCGCAATACCCTGCAAAATACTCTGCAATACCCTGGTGCAATACTCTGCAATACTCTGGTGCAATACTCTGCAATACCCTGCGCAATATTCTGCAATACCCTGCGCAATACTCTGCAATACTCTGCAATACCCTGCGCAATATTCTGCAATACCCTGCGCAATACTCTGCAATACCCTGCGCAATACCCTGGTGCAATACTCTGCAATACTCTGGTGCAATACTCTGCAATACCCTGCGCAATACTCTGCAATACCCTGCGCAATACCCTGCAAAATACTCTGCAATACCCTGGTGCAATACTCTGCAATACACTGGTGCAATACTCTGCAATACCCTGCGCAATACTCTGCAATACCCTGCGCAATACCCTGCGCAATACTCTGCAATACCCTGGTGCAATACTCTGCAATACTCTGGTGCAATACTCTGCAATACCCTGCGCAATACCCTGCAAAATACTCTGCAATACCCTGGTGCAATACTCTGCAATACCCTGCGCAATACCCTGCAAAATACTCTGCAATACCCTGGTGCAATACTCTGCAATACCCTGCGCAATACTCTGCAATACCCTGCGCAATACTCTGCAATACCCTGCGCAATACCCTGGTGCAATACTCTGCAATACTCTGGTGCAATACTCTGCAATACCCTGCAAAATACTCTGCAATACCCTGCGCAATACCCTGCAAAATACTCTGCAATACCCTGGTGCAATACTCTGCAATACTCTGGTGCAATACCCTGCGCAATACTCTGCAATACCCTGCGCAATACCCTGCGCAATACTCTGCAATACCCTGCAATACCCTGCGCAATACTCTGCAATACCCTGCGCAATATTCTGCAATACCCTGCGCAATACTCTGCAATACTCTGCGCAATACCCTGGTGCAATACTCTGCAATACTCTGGTGCAATACTCTGCAATACCCTGCAAAATACTCTGCAATACCCTGCGCAATACCCTGCAAAATACTCTGCAATACCCTGGTGCAATACTCTGCAATACTCTGGTGCAATACTCTGCAATACCCTGCGCAATACTCTGCAATACCCTGCGCAATACCCTGCAAAATACTCTGCAATACCCTGGTGCAATACTCTGCAATACTCTGGTGCAATACTCTGCAATACCCTGGTGCAATACTCTGCAATACCCTGCGCAATACTCTGCAATACCCTGCGCAATACTCTGCAATACTCTGGTGCAATACTCTGCAATACCCTGGTGCAATACCCTGCGCAATACTCTGCAATACCCTGCGCAATACCCTGCAATACCCTGCGCAATACTCTGCAATACCCTGCGCAATACTCTGCAATACTCTGCAATACTCTGGTGCAATACTCTGCAATACCCTGCGCAATACCCTGCAAAATACTCTGCAATACCCTGGTGCAATACTCTGCAATACCCTGCGCAATACTCTGCAATACCCTGCGCAATACCCTGGTGCAATACTCTGCAATACTCTGGTGCAATACTCTGCAATACTCTGGTGCAATACTCTGCAATACCCTGCAAAATACTCTGCAATACCCTGCGCAATACCCTGCAAAATACTCTGCAATACCCTGGTGCAATACTCTGCAATACTCTGGTGCAATACTCTGCAATACCCTGCGCAATACTCTGCAATACCCTGCGCAATACCCTGCAAAATACTCTGCAATACCCTGGTGCAATACTCTGCAATACTCTGGTGCAATACTCTGCAATACCCTGCAATACCCTGCGCAATACTCTGCAATACCCTGGTGCAATACTCTGCAATACCCTGGTGCAATACTCTGCAATACCCTGCGCAATACTCTGCAATACCCTGCGCAATTCTCTGCAATACTCTGGTGCAATACTCTGCAATACCCTGGTGCAATACCCTGCGCAATACTCTGCAATACCCTGCGCAATACCCTGCAATACCCTGCGCAATACTCTGCAATACCCTGCGCAATACTCTGCAATACTCTGCAATACTCTGGTGCAATACTCTGCAATACCCTGCGCAATACCCTGCAAAATACTCTGCAATACCCTGGTGCAATACTCTGCAATACCCTGCGCAATACTCTGCAATACCCTGCGCAATACCCTGGTGCAATACTCTGCAATACTCTGCAATACTCTGGTGCAATACTCTGCAATACTCTGGTGCAATACTCTGCAATACCCTGCGCAATATTCTGCAATACCCTGCGCAATACTCTGCAATACTCTGCAATACCCTGCGCAATATTCTGCAATACCCTGCGCAATACTCTGCAATACCCTGCGCAATACCCTGGTGCAATACTCTGCAATACTCTGGTGCAATACTCTGCAATACCCTGCAAAATACTCTGCAATACCCTGCGCAATACCCTGCAAAATACTCTGCAATACCCTGGTGCAATACTCTGCAATACTCTGGTGCAATACTCTGCAATACCCTGCGCAATACTCTGCAATACCCTGCGCAATACCCTGCAAAATACTCTGCAATACCCTGGTGCAATACTCTGCAATACACTGGTGCAATACTCTGCAATACCCTGCGCAATACTCTGCAATACCCTGCGCAATACTCTGCAATACTCTGGCGCAATACTCTGCAATACCCTGCGCAATACTCTGCAATACCCTGCGCAATACCCTGCGCAATACTCTGCAATACCCTGGTGCAATACTCTGCAATACTCTGGTGCAATACCCTGCGCAATACTCTGCAATACCCTGCGCAATACTCTGCAATACTCTGGTGCAATACTCTGCAATACCCTGGTGCAATACCCTGCGCAATACTCTGCAATACCCTGCGCAATACTCTGCAATACCCTGCGCAATACTCTGCAATACCCTGCGCAATACTCTGCAATACTCTGGTGCAATACTCTGCAATACCCTGGTGCAATACTCTGCAATACTCTGCAATACCCTGCGCAATACTCTGCAATACCCTGCGCAATACTCTGCAATACTCTGGTGCAATACTCTGCAATACCCTGGTGCAATACCCTGCAATACCCTGCGCAATACTCTGCAATACCCTGCGCAATACTCTGCAATACCCTGCGCAATACTCTGCAATACTCTGGTGCAATACTCTGCAATACCCTGGTGCAATACTCTGCAATACCCTGCGCAATACTCTGCAATACCCTGCGCAATTCTCTGCAATACTCTGGTGCAATACTCTGCAATACCCTGGTGCAATACCCTGCGCAATACTCTGCAATACCCTGCGCAATACCCTGCAATACCCTGCGCAATACTCTGCAATACCCTGCGCAATACTCTGCAATACTCTGCAATACTCTGGTGCAATACTCTGCAATACCCTGCGCAATACCCTGCAAAATACTCTGCAATACCCTGCGCAATACTCTGCAATACTCTGCAATACCCTGCGCAATACCCTGGTGCAATACTCTGCAATACTCTGGTGCAATACTCTGCAATACTCTGGTGCAATACTCTGCAATACCCTGCAAAATACTCTGCAATACCCTGCGCAATACTCTGCAATACCCTGCGCAATACCCTGCGCAATACCCTGCAAAATACTCTGCAATACCCTGGTGCAATACTCTGCAATACTCTGGTGCAATACCCTGCGCAATACTCTGCAATACCCTGCGCAATACTCTGCAATACCCTGCAATACCCTGCGCAATACTCTGCAATACCCTGCGCAATATTCTGCAATACCCTGCGCAATACTCTGCAATACCCTGCGCAATATTCTGCAATACCCTGCGCAATACCCTGCAAAATACTCTGCAATACCCTGGTGCAATACTCTGCAATACTCTGGTGCAATACTCTGCAATACCCTGCGCAATACTCTGCAATACCCTGCGCAATACCCTGCAAAATACTCTGCAATACCCTGGTGCAATACTCTGCAATACACTGGTGCAATACTCTGCAATACCCTGCGCAATACTCTGCAATACCCTGCGCAATACTCTGCAATACTCTGGCGCAATACTCTGCAATACCCTGCGCAATACCCTGCGCAATACTCTGCAATACCCTGGTGCAATACTCTGCAATACCCTGCGCAATACTCTGCAATACCCTGCGCAATACTCTGCAATACTCTGGTGCAATACTCTGCAATACCCTGGTGCAATACTCTGCAATACCCTGCGCAATACCCTGCAATACCCTGCGCAATACTCTGCAATACCCTGCGCAATACTCTGCAATACTCTGCAATACTCTGGTGCAATACTCTGCAATACCCTGCGCAATACCCTGCGCAATACTCTGCAATACCCTGGTGCAATACTCTGCAATACCCTGCGCAATACTCTGCAATACCCTGCGCAATACCCTGGTGCAATACTCTGCAATACTCTGGTGCAATACTCTGCAATACTCTGGTGCAATACTCTGCAATACCCTGCAAAATACTCTGCAATACCCTGCGCAATACCCTGCAAAATACTCTGCAATACCCTGGTGCAATACTCTGCAATACTCTGGTGCAATACTCTGCAATACCCTGCGCAATACTCTGCAATACCCTGCGCAATACCCTGCAAAATACTCTGCAATACCCTGGTGCAATATGAAAAAGTGTAGCGCTTATTTTTGTGAAAGAGTCAGTTAACAAAACATAACAAATGTTGCAAACATGCATATATATTAATTTCAGTGACACCAAGTGACTGAGTGTGATCCGTGAAAAAAAATATATTATATGTAAATAAATCAGAACAAAACAGTCCTCTATTGTGACCACACACAAATAACAGTCCAAAAGTGTAGAAAAAACTGCAAGGTTGAAAAAAAGAGTCCCACATGGATATGACCCTCTCTGTGAAAGGATAGAGACACCACCACCGATTATAAGGAGGAGGCTTACCAGATGGTATTGACTTGGTAAGGTGTATACCACCCAAGTCAAAACAGGCTTAAATAATCAGTCAGCAAGGTGTATCCAGCTGGTCCTGAATCCGCATATCAGTCGGCACCGCAAATTCCCGTAAACACCAGGAAGTGTGAATACATATAGTCTTGTTGGAGCCAGAGATACGGTAACCACATAACATGCGTAATGGGGAAAAAAACTCACATAGTGTGATACCGTACAAGGAAGTATTTATTTAAAAAAAGATAAAAAAATGTACACTCACATTTGGAAGAACATCATAGGCATATCACAAAATGCAAGAGCGATGTGTGTAAATGGGTCCACCCGACGCGTTTCAACTAAAAAGTCATCACTTTTTAGTTGAAACGCGTCGGGTGGACCCATTTACACACATCGCTCTTGCATTTTGTGATATGCCTATGATGTTCTTCCAAATGTGAGTGTACATTTTTTTATCTTTTTTTAAATAAATACTTCCTTGTACGGTATCACACTATGTGAGTTTTTTTCCCCATTACGCATGTTATGTGGTTACCGTATCTCTGGCTCCAACAAGACTATATGTATTCACACTTCCTGGTGTTTACGGGAATTTGCGGTGCCGACTGATATGCGGATTCAGGACCAGCTGGATACACCTTGCTGACTGATTATTTAAGCCTGTTTTGACTTGGGTGGTATACACCTTACCAAGTCAATACCATCTGGTAAGCCTCCTCCTTATAATCGGTGGTGGTGTCTCTATCCTTTCACAGAGAGGGTCATATCCATGTGGGACTCTTTTTTTCAACCTTGCAGTTTTTTCTACACTTTTGGACTGTTATTTGTGTGTGGTCACAATAGAGGACTGTTTTGTTCTGATTTATTTACATATAATATATTTTTTTTCACGGATCACACTCAGTCACTTGGTGTCACTGAAATTAATATATATGCATGTTTGCAACATTTGTTATGTTTTGTTAACTGACTCTTTCACAAAAATAAGCGCTACACTTTTTCATATTCACCAGTTTTTGCTTTGTCTCAGCTGTGTTGGCAGCTAATTTTTGTGTTCACTCATTGCACAGCGCAGTATATCCCATATCTAATTTTTTGCACAATACCCTGGTGCAATACTCTGCAATACTCTGGTGCAATACTCTGCAATACCCTGCGCAATACTCTGCAATACCCTGCGCAATACCCTGCAAAATACTCTGCAATACCCTGGTGCAATACTCTGCAATACCCTGCGCAATACCCTGCGCAATACTCTGCAATACTCTGCAATACCCTGCGCAATATTCTGCAATACCCTGCGCAATACTCTGCAATACTCTGGTGCAATACTCTGCAATACCCTGCAAAATACTCTGCAATACCCTGCGCAATACCCTGCAAAATACTCTGCAACACCCTGGTGCAATACTCTGCAATACTCTGGTGCAATACTCTGCAATACCCTGCGCAATACTCTGCAATACCCTGCGCAATACCCTGCAAAATACTCTGCAATACCCTGGTGCAATACTCTGCAATACTCTGGTGCAATACTCTGCAATACCCTGCGCAATACTCTGCAATACCCTGCGCAATACCCTGCAAAATACTCTGCAATACCCTGGTGCAATACTCTGCAATACTCTGGTGCAATACTCTGCAATACCCTGGTGCAATACTCTGCAATACTCTGGCGCAATACTCTGCAATACCCTGCGCAATACTCTGCAATACCCTGCGCAATACCCTGCGCAATACTCTGCAATACCCTGGTGCAATACTCTGCAATACTCTGGTGCAATACTCTGCAATACCCTGCGCAATACTCTGCAATACCCTGCGCAATACTCTGCAATACTCTGGTGCAATACTCTGCAATACTCTGCAATACCCTGCGCAATACTCTGCAATACCCTGCGCAATACTCTGCAATACCCTGCGCAATACTCTGCAATACCCTGCGCAATACTCTGCAATACTCTGGTGCAATACTCTGCAATACCCTGGTGCAATACTCTGCAATACCCTGCGCAATACTCTGCAATACCCTGCGCAATACTCTGAAATACCCTGCGCAATTCTCTGCAATACTCTGGTGCAATACTCTGCAATACCCTGGTGCAATACCCTGCGCAATACTCTGCAATACCCTGCGCAATACCCTGCAATACCCTGCGCAATACTCTGCAATACCCTGCGCAATACTCTGCAATACTCTGCAATACTCTGGTGCAATACTCTGCAATACCCTGCGCAATACCCTGCAAAATACTCTGCAATACCCTGGTGCAATACTCTGCAATACCCTGCGCAATACTCTGCAATACCCTGCGCAATACCCTGGTGCAATACTCTGCAATACTCTGGTGCAATACTCTGCAATACCCTGCGCAATATTCTGCAATACCCTGCGCAATACTCTGCAATACTCTGCAATACCCTGCGCAATATTCTGCAATACCCTGCGCAATACTCTGCAATACCCTGCGCAATACCCTGGTGCAATACTCTGCAATACTCTGGTGCAATACTCTGCAATACCCTGCGCAATACTCTGCAATACCCTGCGCAATACCCTGCAAAATACTCTGCAATACCCTGGTGCAATACTCTGCAATACACTGGTGCAATACTCTGCAATACCCTGCGCAATACTCTGCAATACCCTGCGCAATACTCTGCAATACTCTGGCGCAATACTCTGCAATACCCTGCGCAATACTCTGCAATACCCTGCGCAATACCCTGCGCAATACTCTGCAATACCCTGGTGCAATACTCTGCAATACTCTGGTGCAATACTCTGCAATACCCTGCGCAATACCCTGCAAAATACTCTGCAATACCCTGGTGCAATACTCTGCAATACTCTGGTGCAATACTCTGCAATACCCTGCGCAATATTCTGCAATACCCTGCGCAATACTCTGCAATACTCTGCAATACCCTGCGCAATATTCTGCAATACCCTGCGCAATACTCTGCAATACCCTGCGCAATACCCTGGTGCAATACTCTGCAATACTCTGGTGCAATACTCTGCAATACCCTGCGCAATACTCTGCAATACCCTGCGCAATACCCTGCAAAATACTCTGCAATACCCTGGTGCAATACTCTGCAATACACTGGTGCAATACTCTGCAATACCCTGCGCAATACTCTGCAATACCCTGCGCAATACTCTGCAATACCCTGCGCAATACCCTGCGCAATACTCTGCAATACCCTGGTGCAATACTCTGCAATACTCTGGTGCAATACTCTGCAATACCCTGCGCAATACCCTGCAAAATACTCTGCAATACCCTGGTGCAATACTCTGCAATACCCTGCAAAATACTCTGCAATACCCTGGTGCAATACTCTGCAATACCCTGCGCAATACTCTGCAATACCCTGCGCAATACTCTGCAATACCCTGCGCAATACCCTGGTGCAATACTCTGCAATACTCTGGTGCAATACTCTGCAATACCCTGCAAAATACTCTGCAATACCCTGCGCAATACCCTGCAAAATACTCTGCAATACCCTGGTGCAATACTCTGCAATACTCTGGTGCAATACCCTGCGCAATACTCTGCAATACCCTGCGCAATACCCTGCGCAATACTCTGCAATACCCTGCAATACCCTGCGCAATACTCTGCAATACCCTGCGCAATATTCTGCAATACCCTGCGCAATACTCTGCAATACTCTGCGCAATACCCTGGTGCAATACTCTGCAATACTCTGGTGCAATACTCTGCAATACCCTGCAAAATACTCTGCAATACCCTGCGCAATACCCTGCAAAATACTCTGCAATACCCTGGTGCAATACTCTGCAATACTCTGGTGCAATACTCTGCAATACCCTGCGCAATACTCTGCAATACCCTGCGCAATACCCTGCAAAATACTCTGCAATACCCTGGTGCAATACTCTGCAATACTCTGGTGCAATACTCTGCAATACCCTGGTGCAATACTCTGCGCAATACTCTGCAATACCCTGCGCAATACTCTGCAATACTCTGGTGCAATACTCTGCAATACCCTGGTGCAATACCCTGCGCAATACTCTGCAATACCCTGCGCAATACCCTGCAATACCCTGCGCAATACTCTGCAATACCCTGCGCAATACTCTGCAATACTCTGCAATACTCTGGTGCAATACTCTGCAATACCCTGCGCAATACCCTGCAAAATACTCTGCAATACCCTGGTGCAATACTCTGCAATACCCTGCGCAATACTCTGCAATACCCTGCGCAATACCCTGGTGCAATACTCTGCAATACTCTGGTGCAATACTCTGCAATACTCTGGTGCAATACTCTGCAATACCCTGCAAAATACTCTGCAATACCCTGCGCAATACCCTGCGCAATACCCTGCAAAATACTCTGCAATACCCTGGTGCAATACTCTGCAATACTCTGGTGCAATACTCTGCAATACCCTGCGCAATACTCTGCAATACCCTGCGCAATACCCTGCAAAATACTCTGCAATACCCTGGTGCAATACTCTGCAATACTCTGGTGCAATACTCTGGTGCAATACTCTGCAATACCCTGCGCAATACTCTGCAATACCCTGCGCAATACCCTGCAAAATACTCTGCAATACCCTGGTGCAATACTCTGCAATACTCTGGTGCAATACTCTGCAATACCCTGCAATACCCTGCGCAATACTCTGCAATACTCTGGCGCAATACTCTGCAATACCCTGGTGCAATACTCTGCAATACCCTGCGCAATACTCTGCAATACCCTGCGCAATTCTCTGCAATACTCTGGTGCAATACTCTGCAATACCCTGGTGCAATACCCTGCGCAATACTCTGCAATACCCTGCGCAATACCCTGCAATACCCTGCGCAATACTCTGCAATACCCTGCGCAATACTCTGCAATACTCTGGTGCAATACTCTGCAATACCCTGCGCAATACCCTGCAAAATACTCTGCAATACCCTGGTGCAATACTCTGCAATACCCTGCGCAATACTCTGCAATACCCTGCGCAATACCCTGGTGCAATACTCTGCAATACTCTGCAATACTCTGGTGCAATACTCTGCAATACTCTGGTGCAATACTCTGCAATACCCTGCGCAATATTCTGCAATACCCTGCGCAATACTCTGCAATACTCTGCAATACCCTGCGCAATATTCTGCAATACCCTGCGCAATACTCTGCAATACCCTGCGCAATACCCTGGTGCAATACTCTGCAATACTCTGGTGCAATACTCTGCAATACCCTGCAAAATACTCTGCAATACCCTGCGCAATACCCTGCAAAATACTCTGCAATACCCTGGTGCAATACTCTGCAATACTCTGGTGCAATACTCTGCAATACCCTGCGCAATACTCTGCAATACCCTGCGCAATACCCTGCAAAATACTCTGCAATACCCTGGTGCAATACTCTGCAATACACTGGTGCAATACTCTGCAATACCCTGCGCAATACTCTGCAATACCCTGCGCAATACTCTGCAATACTCTGGCGCAATACTCTGCAATACCCTGCGCAATACTCTGCAATACCCTGCGCAATACCCTGCGCAATACTCTGCAATACCCTGGTGCAATACTCTGCAATACTCTGGTGCAATACCCTGCGCAATACTCTGCAATACTCTGCAATACCCTGCACAATATTCTGCAATACCCTGCGCAATACTCTGCAATACTCTGGTGCAATACTCTGCAATACCCTGCGCAATATTCTGCAATACCCTGCGCAATACTCTGCAATACCCTGCGCAATACTCTGCAATACTCTGGTGCAATACTCTGCAATACCCTGGTGCAATACTCTGCAATACCCTGCGCAATACTCTGCAATACCCTGCGCAATACTCTGCAATACTCTGGTGCAATACTCTGCAATACCCTGGTGCAATACTCTGCAATACTCTGCAATACCCTGCGCAATACTCTGCAATACCCTGCGCAATACTCTGCAATACTCTGGTGCAATACTCTGCAATACCCTGGTGCAATACCCTGCAATACCCTGCGCAATACTCTGCAATACCCTGCGCAATACTCTGCAATACCCTGCGCAATACTCTGCAATACTCTGGTGCAATACTCTGCAATACCCTGGTGCAATACTCTGCAATACCCTGCGCAATACTCTGCAATACCCTGCGCAATTCTCTGCAATACTCTGGTGCAATACTCTGCAATACCCTGGTGCAATACCCTGCGCAATACTCTGCAATACCCTGCGCAATACCCTGCAATACCCTGCGCAATACTCTGCAATACCCTGCGCAATACTCTGCAATACTCTGCAATACTCTGGTGCAATACTCTGCAATACCCTGCGCAATACCCTGCAAAATACTCTGCAATACCCTGCGCAATACTCTGCAATACTCTGCAATACCCTGCGCAATACCCTGGTGCAATACTCTGCAATACTCTGGTGCAATACTCTGCAATACTCTGGTGCAATACTCTGCAATACCCTGCAAAATACTCTGCAATACCCTGCGCAATACTCTGCAATACCCTGCGCAATACCCTGCGCAATACCCTGCAAAATACTCTGCAATACCCTGGTGCAATACTCTGCAATACTCTGGTGCAATACCCTGCGCAATACTCTGCAATACCCTGCGCAATACTCTGCAACACCCTGCAATACCCTGCGCAATACTCTGCAATACCCTGCGCAATATTCTGCAATACCCTGCGCAATACTCTGCAATACTCTGCAATACCCTGCGCAATATTCTGCAATACCCTGCGCAATACTCTGCAATACCCTGCGCAATACCCTGGTGCAATACTCTGCAATACTCTGGTGCAATACTCTGCAATACCCTGCAAAATACTCTGCAATACCCTGCGCAATACCCTGCAAAATACTCTGCAATACCCTGGTGCAATACTCTGCAATACTCTGGTGCAATACTCTGCAATACCCTGCGCAATACTCTGCAATACCCTGCGCAATACTCTGCAATACCCTGCGCAATACCCTGCGCAATACCCTGCAAAATACTCTGCAATACCCTGGTGCAATACTCTGCAATACACTGGTGCAATACCCTGCGCAATACTCTGCAATACCCTGCGCAATACTCTGCAATACCCTGCGCAATATTCTGCAATACCCTGCGCAATACTCTGCAATACTCTGCAATACCCTGCGCAATATTCTGCAATACCCTGCGCAATACTCTGCAATACCCTGCGCAATACCCTGGTGCAATACTCTGCAATACTCTGGTGCAATACTCTGCAATACCCTGCAAAATACTCTGCAATACCCTGCGCAATACCCTGCAAAATACTCTGCAATACCCTGGTGCAATACTCTGCAATACTCTGGTGCAATACTCTGCAATACCCTGCGCAATACTCTGCAATACCCTGCGCAATACCCTGCAAAATACTCTGCAATACCCTGGTGCAATACTCTGCAATACACTGGTGCAATACTCTGCAATACCCTGCGCAATACTCTGCAATACCCTGCGCAATACTCTGCAATACTCTGGCGCAATACTCTGCAATACCCTGCGCAATACTCTGCAATACCCTGCGCAATACCCTGCGCAATACTCTGCAATACCCTGGTGCAATACTCTGCAATACCCTGCGCAATACTCTGCAATACCCTGCGCAATACTCTGCAATACTCTGGTGCAATACTCTGCAATACCCTGGTGCAATACTCTGCAATACCCTGCGCAATACTCTGCAATACCCTGCGCAATACTCTGCAATACTCTGGTGCAATACTCTGCAATACCCTGGTGCAATACTCTGCAATACCCTGCGCAATACTCTGCAATACCCTGCGCAATACCCTGCAATACCCTGCGCAATACTCTGCAATACTCTGGTGCAATACTCTGCAATACCCTGGTGCAATACTCTGCAATACCCTGCGCAATACTCTGCAATACCCTGGTGCAATACTCTGCAATACTCTGGTGCAATACTCTGCAATACCCTGCGCAATACTCTGCAATACCCTGCGCAATACCCTGCAATACCCTGCGCAATACTCTGCAATACCCTGGTGCAATACTCTGCAATACCCTGCGCAATACTCTGCAATACCCTGCGCAATACTCTGCAATACTCTGGTGCAATACTCTGCAATACCCTGCGCAATACTCTGCAATACCCTGCGCAATACTCTGCAATACCCTGTGCAATACTCTGCAATACTCTGGTGCAATACTCTGCAATACCCTGCGCAATACTCTGCAATACCCTGCGCAATACCCTGCAAAATACTCTGCAATACCCTGGTGCAATACTCTGCAATACCCTGCGCAATACTCTGCAATACCCTGCGCAATACCCTGCAATACTCTGGTGCAATACTCTGCAATACCCTGGTGCAATACTCTGCAATACCCTGCGCAATACTCTGCAATACCCTGCGCAATACTCTGCAATACCCTGCGCAATACTCTGCAATACCCTGCGCAATACTCTGCAATACTCTGGTGCAATACTCTGCAATACCCTGCGCAATACTCTGCAATACCCTGCGCAATACTCTGCAATACCCTGCGCAATACTCTGCAATACCCTGTGCAATACTCTGCAATACTCTGGTGCAATACTCTGCAATACCCTGCGCAATACTCTGCAATACCCTGCGCAATACCCTGCAAAATACTCTGCAATACCCTGGTGCAATACTCTGCAATACCCTGCGCAATACTCTGCAATACCCTGCGCAATACTCTGCAATACTCTGGTGCAATACTCTGCAATACCCTGGTGCAATACTCTGCAATACCCTGCGCAATACTCTGCAATACCCTGGTGCAATACTCTGCAATACCCTGCGCAATACTCTGCAATACCCTGTGCAATACTCTGCAATACTCTGGTGCAATACTCTGCAATACCCTGCGCAATACTCTGCAATACCCTGTGCAATACTCTGCAATACTCTGGTGCAATACTCTGCAATACCCTGCGCAATACTCTGCAATACCCTGCGCAATACCCTGCAAAATACTCTGCAATACCCTGGTGCAATACTCTGCAATACCCTGCGCAATACTCTGCAATACCCTGCGCAATACCCTGCAAAATACTCTGCAATACCCTGGTGCAATACTCTGCAATACTCTGGTGCAATACTCTGCAATACCCTGCGCAATACTCTGCAATACCCTGCACAATACTCTGCAATACTCTGGTGCAATACTCTGCAATACCCTGGTGCAATACTCTGCAATACCCTGCGCAATACTCTGCAATACCCTGCGCAATACTCTGCAATACTCTGGTGCAATACTCTGCAATACCCTGGTGCAATACCCTGCGCAATACTCTGCAATACCCTGCGCAATACCCTGCAATACCCTGCGCAATACTCTGCAATACCCTGCGCAATACCCTGCAATACCCTGCGCAATACTCTGCAATACTCTGCAATACTCTGGTGCAATACTCTGCAATACCCTGCGCAATACCCTGCAAAATACTCTGCAATACCCTGGTGCAATACTCTGCAATACCCTGTGCAATACTCTGCAATACCCTGCGCAATACCCTGGTGCAATACTCTGCAATACTCTGGTGCAATACTCTGCAATACTCTGGTGCAATACTCTGCAATACCCTGCAAAATACTCTGCAATACCCTGCGCAATACTCTGCAATACCCTGCGCAATACCCTGCGCAATACCCTGCAAAATACTCTGCAATACCCTGGTGCAATACTCTGCAATACTCTGGTGCAATACCCTGCGCAATACTCTGCAATACCCTGCGCAATACCCTGCGCAATACTCTGCAATACCCTGCAAAATACTCTGCAATACCCTGCGCAATACCCTGCAAAATACTCTGCAATACCCTGGTGCAATACTCTGCAATACTCTGGTGCAATACCCTGCACAATACTCTGCAATACCCTGCGCAATACTCTGCAATACCCTGCGCAATACCCTGCGCAATACTCTGCAATACCCTGCAATACCCTGCGCAATATTCTGCAATACCCTGCGCAATATTCTGCAATACCCTGCGCAATACTCTGCAATACTCTGCAATACCCTGCGCAATATTCTGCAATACACTGCGCAATACTCTGCAATACCCTGCGCAATACCCTGGTGCAATACTCTGCAATACTCTGGTGCAATACTCTGCAATACCCTGCAAAATACTCTGCAATACCCTGCGCAATACCCTGCAAAATACTCTGCAATACCCTGGTGCAATACTCTGCAATACTCTGGTGCAATACTCTGCAATACCCTGCGCAATACTCTGCAATACCCTGCGCAATACCCTGCAAAATACTCTGCAATACCCTGGTGCAATACTCTGCAATACTCTGGTGCAATACTCTGCAATACCCTGCGCAATACTCTGCAATACCCTGCGCAATACCCTGCAATACCCTGCGCAATACCCTGCAATACCCTGCGCAATATTCTGCAATACCCTGCGCAATACTCTGCAATACCCTGCGCAATACTCTGCAATACCCTGCGCAATACCCTGGTGCAATACTCTGCAATACTCTGGTGCAATACTCTGCAATACCCTGCGCAATACTCTGCAATACCCTGCGCAATACCCTGCAAAATACTCTGCAATACCCTGGTGCAATACTCTGCAATACACTGGTGCAATACTCTGCAATACCCTGCGCAATACTCTGAAATACCCTGCGCAATACTCTGCAATACTCTGGCGCAATACTCTGCAATACCCTGCGCAATACTCTGCAATACCCTGCGCAATACCCTGCGCAATACTCTGCAATACCCTGGTGCAATACTCTGCAATACTCTGGTGCAATACTCTGCAATACCCTGCGCAATACCCTGCAAAATACTCTGCAATACCCTGGTGCAATACTCTGCAATACCCTGCGCAATACTCTGCAATACCCTGCGCAATACTCTGCAATACCCTGCGCAATACCCTGGTGCAATACTCTGCAATACTCTGGTGCAATACTCTGCAATACCCTGCAAAATACTCTGCAATACCCTGCGCAATACCCTGCAAAATACTCTGCAATACCCTGGTGCAATACTCTGCAATACTCTGGTGCAATACCCTGCGCAATACTCTGCAATACCCTGCGCAATACCCTGCGCAATACTCTGCAATACCCTGCGCAATACTCTGCAATACCCTGCGCAATATTCTGCAATACCCTGCGCAATACTCTGCAATACCCTGCGCAATACCCTGCGCAATACTCTGCAATACCCTGCGCAATACTCTGCAATACTCTGGTGCAATACTCTGCAATACCCTGGTGCAATACCCTGCGCAATACTCTGCAATACCCTGCGCAATACCCTGCAATACCCTGCGCAATACTCTGCAATACCCTGCGCAATACTCTGCAATACTCTGCAATACTCTGGTGCAATACTCTGCAATACCCTGCGCAATACCCTGCAAAATACTCTGCAATACCCTGGTGCAATACTCTGCAATACCCTGCGCAATACTCTGCAATACCCTGCGCAATACCCTGGTGCAATACTCTGCAATACTCTGGTGCAATACTCTGCAATACTCTGGTGCAATACTCTGCAATACCCTGCAAAATACTCTGCAATACCCTGGTGCAATACTCTGCAATACCCTGCGCAATACTCTGCAATACCCTGCGCAATACTCTGCAATACCCTGCGCAATACCCTGCGCAATACTCTGCAATACCCTGCAATACCCTGCGCAATACTCTACAATACCCTGCGCAATACTCTACAATACCCTGCGCAATACTCTGCAATACCCTGCAATACCCTGTGCAATACTCTGCAATACCCTGCGCAATACTCTGCAATACCCTGCGCAATACCCTGGTGCAATACTCTGCAATACTCTGGTGCAATACTCTGCAATACCCTGCAAAATACTCTGCAATACCCTGGTGCAATACTCTGCAATACCCTGCGCAATACTCTGCAATACCCTGTGCAATACTCTGCAATACCCTGCGCAATACCCTGCGCAATACTCTGCAATACCCTGCAATACCCTGCGCAATACTCTGCAATACCCTGCGCAATACTCTGCAATACCCTGCGCAATACTCTGCAATACCCTGCGCAATACTCTGCAATACCCTGCAATACCCTGTGCAATACTCTGCAATACCCTGCGCAATACTCTGCAATACTCTGCGCAATACCCTGCGCAATACTCTGCAATACCCTGCGCAATACTCTGCAATACCCTGCGCAATACTCTGCAATACCCTGCGCAATACCCTGCAATACCCTGCGCAATACTCTGCAATACCCTGCGCAATACTCTGCAATACCCTGCACAATACTCTGCAATACCCTGCGCAATACTCTGCAATACCCTGCTGAATACCCTGCAAAATACTATGCAATACCCTGGTGCAATACTCTGCAATACTCTGGTGCAATACTCTGCAATACCCTGCAAAATACTCTGCAATACCCTGCGCAATACCCTGCAAAATACTCTGCAATACCCTGGTGCAATACTCTGCAATACTCTGGTGCAATACTCTGCAATACCCTGCGCAATACTCTGCAATACCCTGCGCAATACCCTGCAAAATACTCTGCAATACCCTGGTGCAATACTCTGCAATACTCTGGTGCAATACTCTGCAATACCCTGCGCAATACTCTGCAATACCCTGCGCAATACCCTGCAAAATACTCTGCAATACCCTGGTGCAATACTCTGCAATACTCTGGTGCAATACCCTGCAATACCCTGCGCAATACTCTGCAATACTCTGGCGCAATACTCTGCAATACCCTGGTGCAATACTCTGCAATACCCTGCGCAATACTCTGCAATACCCTGCGCAATTCTCTGCAATACTCTGGTGCAATACTCTGCAATACCCTGGTGCAATACCCTGCGCAATACTCTGCAATACCCTGCGCAATACCCTGCAATACCCTGCGCAATACTCTGCAATACCCTGCGCAATACTCTGCAATACTCTGCAATACTCTGGTGCAATACTCTGCAATACCCTGCGCAATACCCTGCAAAATACTCTGCAATACCCTGGTGCAATACTCTGCAATACTCTGCAATACTCTGGTGCAATACTCTGCAATACTCTGGTGCAATACTCTGCAATACCCTGCGCAATATTCTGCAATACCCTGCGCAATACTCTGCAATACTCTGCAATACCCTGCGCAATATTCTGCAATACCCTGCGCAATACTCTGCAATACCCTGCGCAATACCCTGGTGCAATACTCTGCAATACTCTGGTGCAATACTCTGCAATACCCTGCAAAATACTCTGCAATACCCTGCGCAATACCCTGCAAAATACTCTGCAATACCCTGGTGCAATACTCTGCAATACTCTGGTGCAATACTCTGCAATACCCTGCGCAATACTCTGCAATACCCTGCGCAATACCCTGCAAAATACTCTGCAATACCCTGGTGCAATACTCTGCAATACACTGGTGCAATACTCTGCAATACCCTGCGCAATACTCTGCAATACCCTGCGCAATACTCTGCAATACTCTGGCGCAATACTCTGCAATACCCTGCGCAATACTCTGCAATACCCTGCGCAATACCCTGCGCAATACTCTGCAATACCCTGGTGCAATACTCTGCAATACTCTGGTGCAATACCCTGCGCAATACTCTGCAATACCCTGCGCAATACTCTGCAATACTCTGGTGCAATACTCTGCAATACCCTGGTGCAATACCCTGCGCAATACTCTGCAATACCCTGCGCAATACTCTGCAATACCCTGCGCAATACTCTGCAATACTCTGGTGCAATACTCTGCAATACCCTGGTGCAATACTCTGCAATACCCTGCGCAATACTCTGCAATACCCTGCGCAATACTCTGCAATACTCTGGTGCAATACTCTGCAATACCCTGGTGCAATACTCTGCAATACTCTGCAATACCCTGCGCAATACTCTGCAATACCCTGCGCAATACTCTGCAATACTCTGGTGCAATACTCTGCAATACCCTGGTGCAATACCCTGCAATACCCTGCGCAATACTCTGCAATACCCTGCGCAATACTCTGCAATACCCTGCGCAATACTCTGCAATACTCTGGTGCAATACTCTGCAATACCCTGGTGCAATACTCTGCAATACCCTGCGCAATACTCTGCAATACCCTGCGCAATTCTCTGCAATACTCTGGTGCAATACTCTGCAATACCCTGGTGCAATACCCTGCGCAATACTCTGCAATACCCTGCGCAATACCCTGCAATACCCTGCGCAATACTCTGCAATACCCTGCGCAATACTCTGCAATACTCTGCAATACTCTGGTGCAATACTCTGCAATACCCTGCGCAATACCCTGCAAAATACTCTGCAATACCCTGCGCAATACTCTGCAATACCCTGCGCAATACCCTGCGCAATACCCTGCAAAATACTCTGCAATACCCGGGTGCAATACTCTGCAATACTCTGGTGCAATACCCTGCGCAATACTCTGCAATACCCTGCGCAATACTCTGCAATACCCTGCAATACCCTGCGCAATACTCTGCAATACCCTGCGCAATATTCTGCAATACCCTGCGCAATACTCTGCAATACTCTGCAATACCCTGCGCAATATTCTGCAATACCCTGCGCAATACTCTGCAATACCCTGCGCAATACCCTGGTGCAATACTCTGCAATACTCTGGTGCAATACTCTGCAATACCCTGCAAAATACTCTGCAATACCCTGCGCAATACCCTGCAAATACTCTGCAATACCCTGGTGCAATACTCTGCAATACTCTGGTGCAATACTCTGCAATACCCTGCGCAATACTCTGCAATACCCTGCGCAATACCCTGCAAAATACTCTGCAATACCCTGGTGCAATACTCTGCAATACACTGGTGCAATACTCTGCAATACCCTGCGCAATACTCTGCAATACCCTGCGCAATACTCTGCAATACTCTGGCGCAATACTCTGCAATACCCTGCGCAATACTCTGCAATACCCTGCGCAATACCCTGCGCAATACTCTGCAATACCCTGGTGCAATACTCTGCAATACCCTGCGCAATACTCTGCAATACCCTGCGCAATACTCTGCAATACTCTGGTGCAATACTCTGCAATACCCTGGTGCAATACTCTGCAATACCCTGCGCAATACTCTGCAATACCCTGCGCAATACTCTGCAATACTCTGGTGCAATACTCTGCAATACCCTGGTGCAATACTCTGCAATACCCTGCGCAATACTCTGCAATACCCTGCGCAATACCCTGCAATACCCTGCGCAATACTCTGCAATACTCTGGTGCAATACTCTGCAATACCCTGGTGCAATACTCTGCAATACCCTGCGCAATACTCTGCAATACCCTGGTGCAATACTCTGCAATACTCTGGTGCAATACTCTGCAATACCCTGCGCAATACTCTGCAATACCCTGCGCAATACCCTGCAATACCCTGCGCAATACTCTGCAATACCCTGGTGCAATACTCTGCAATACCCTGCGCAATACTCTGCAATACCCTGCGCAATACTCTGCAATACCCTGTGCAATACTCTGCAATACTCTGGTGCAATACTCTGCAATACCCTGCGCAATACTCTGCAATACCCTGCGCAATACTCTGCAATACCCTGCGCAATACCCTGCAAAATACTCTGCAATACCCTGGTGCAATACTCTGCAATACCCTGCGCAATACTCTGCAATACCCTGCGCAATACCCTGCAATACTCTGGTGCAATACTCTGCAATACCCTGGTGCAATACTCTGCAATACCCTGCGCAATACTCTGCAATACCCTGCGCAATACTCTGCAATACCCTGTGCAATACTCTGCAATACCCTGCGCAATACTCTGCAATACCCTGCGCAATACTCTGCAATACCCTGTGCAATACTCTGCAATACTCTGGTGCAATACTCTGCAATACCCTGCGCAATACTCTGCAATACCCTGCGCAATACTCTGCAATACCCTGTGCAATACTCTGCAATACTCTGGTGCAATACTCTGCAATACCCTGCGCAATACTCTGCAATACCCTGCGCAATACCCTGCAAAATACTCTGCAATACCCTGGTGCAATACTCTGCAATACCCTGCGCAATACTCTGCAATACCCTGCGCAATACTCTGCAATACTCTGGTGCAATACTCTGCAATACCCTGGTGCAATACTCTGCAATACCCTGCGCAATACTCTGCAATACCCTGGTGCAATACTCTGCAATACCCTGCGCAATACTCTGCAATACCCTGTGCAATACTCTGCAATACTCTGGTGCAATACTCTGCAATACCCTGCGCAATACTCTGCAATACCCTGTGCAATACTCTGCAATACTCTGGTGCAATACTCTGCAATACCCTGCGCAATACTCTGCAATACCCTGCGCAATACCCTGCAAAATACTCTGCAATACCCTGGTGCAATACTCTGCAATACCCTGCGCAATACTCTGCAATACCCTGCGCAATACCCTGCAAAATACTCTGCAATACCCTGGTGCAATACTCTGCAATACTCTGGTGCAATACTCTGCAATACCCTGCGCAATACTCTGCAATACCCTGCGCAATACTCTGCAATACTCTGGTGCAATACTCTGCAATACCCTGGTGCAATACTCTGCAATACCCTGCGCAATACTCTGCAATACCCTGCGCAATACTCTGCAATACTCTGGTGCAATACTCTGCAATACCCTGGTGCAATACCCTGCGCAATACTCTGCAATACCCTGCGCAATACCCTGCAATACCCTGCGCAATACTCTGCAATACCCTGCGCAATACCCTGCAATACCCTGCGCAATACTCTGCAATACTCTGCAATACTCTGGTGCAATACTCTGCAATACCCTGCAAAATACTCTGCAATACCCTGCGCAATACCCTGCAAAATACTCTGCAATACCCTGGTGCAATACTCTGCAATACTCTGGTGCAATACTCTGCAATACCCTGCGCAATACTCTGCAATACCCTGCGCAATACCCTGCAAAATACTCTGCAATACCCTGGTGCAATACTCTGCAATACTCTGGTGCAATACTCTGCAATACCCTGCGCAATACTCTGCAATACCCTGCGCAATACCCTGCAATACCCTGCGCAATACTCTGCAATACTCTGGCGCAATACTCTGCAATACCCTGCGCAATACTCTGCAATACCCTGCGCAATACCCTGCAAAATACTCTGCAATACCCTGGTGCAATACTCTGCAATACTCTGGTGCAATACTCTGCAATACCCTGCGCAATACTCTGCAATACCCTGCGCAATACTCTGCAATACTCTGGCGCAATACTCTGCAATACCCTGCGCAATACTCTGCAATACCCTGCGCAATACCCTGCGCAATACTCTGCAATACCCTGGTGCAATACTCTGCAATACTCTGGTGCAATACTCTGCAATACCCTGCGCAATACTCTGCAATACCCTGCGCAATACCCTGCGCAATACTCTGCAATACCCTGGTGCAATACTCTGCAATACTCTGGTGCAATACTCTGCAATACCCTGCGCAATACTCTGCAATACCCTGCGCAATACTCTGCAATACTCTGGTGCAATACTCTGCAATACCCTGGTGCAATACTCTGCAATACCCTGCGCAATACTCTGCAATACCCTGCGCAATACTCTGCAATACCCTGCGCAATACTCTGCAATACCCTGGTGCAATACTCTGCAATACCCTGGTGCAATACCCTGCAATACCCTGCGCAATACTCTGCAATACCCTGCGCAATACCCTGCAATACCCTGCGCAATACTCTGCAATACTCTGGTGCAATACTCTGCAATACCCTGGTGCAATACTCTGCAATACCCTGGTGCAATACTCTGCAATACCCTGCGCAATACTCTGCAATACCCTGGTGCAATACTCTGCAATACTCTGGTGCAATACTCTGCAATACCCTGCACAATACTCTGCAATACCCTGCGCAATACTCTGCAATACCCTGCGCAATACTCTGCAATACCCTGCGCAATACTCTGCAATACTCTGGTGCAATACTCTGCAATACCCTGGTGCAATACTCTGCAATACCCTGCGCAATACTCTGCAATACCCTGCGCAATACCCTGCAATACCCTGCGCAATACTCTGCAATACCCTGGTGCAATACTCTGCAATACTCTGGTGCAATACTCTGCAATACCCTGCGCAATACTCTGCAATACCCTGTGCAATACTCTGCAATACTCTGGTGCAATACTCTGCAATACCCTGCGCAATACTCTGCAATACCCTGCGCAATACTCTGCAATACCCTGCGCAATACCCTGCAAAATACTCTGCAATACCCTGGTGCAATACTCTGCAATACCCTGCGCAATACTCTGCAATACCCTGCGCAATACCCTGCAAAATACTCTGCAATACCCTGGTGCAATACTCTGCAATACCCTGGTGCAATACTCTGCAATACCCTGGTGCAATACTCTGCAATACCCTGCGCAATACTCTGCAATACTCTGGTGCAATACTCTGCAATACCCTGGTGCAATACTCTGCAATACCCTGGTGCAATACTCTGCAATACCCTGCGCAATACTCTGCAATACCCTGGTGCAATACTCTGCAATACTCTGGTGCAATACTCTGCAATACCCTGCGCAATACTCTGCAATACCCTGCGCAATACTCTGCAATACCCTGCGCAATACTCTGCAATACTCTGGTGCAATACTCTGCAATACCCTGGTGCAATACTCTGCAATACCCTGCGCAATACTCTGCAATACCCTGCGCAATACCCTGCAATACCCTGCGCAATACTCTGCAATACCCTGGTGCAATACTCTGCAATACCCTGCGCAATACTCTGCAATACCCTGGTGCAATACTCTGCAATACTCTGGTGCAATACTCTGCAATACCCTGCGCAATACTCTGCAATACCCTGCGCAATACTCTGCAATACCCTGTGCAATACTCTGCAATACTCTGGTGCAATACTCTGCAATACCCTGCGCAATACTCTGCAATACCCTGCGCAATACCCTGCAAAATACTCTGCAATACCCTGGTGCAATACTCTGCAATACCCTGCGCAATACTCTGCAATACCCTGCGCAATACCCTGCAAAATACTCTGCAATACCCTGGTGCAATACTCTGCAATACTCTGGTGCAATACTCTGCAATACCCTGGTGCAATACTCTGCAATACCCTGCGCAATACTCTGCAATACCCTGCGCAATTCTCTGCAATACTCTGGTGCAATACTCTGCAATACCCTGGTGCAATACCCTGCGCAATACTCTGCAATACCCTGCGCAATACCCTGCAATACCCTGCGCAATACTCTGCAATACCCTGCGCAATACTCTGGTGCAATACTCTGCAATACCCTGCGCAATACCCTGCAAAATACTCTGCAATACCCTGGTGCAATTATCTGCAATACCCTGCGCAATACTCTGCAATACCCTGCGCAATACTCTGCAATACTCTGGTGCAATACTCTGCAATACCCTGGTGCAATACCCTGCGCAATACTCTGCAATACCCTGCGCAATACCCTGCAATACCCTGCGCAATACTCTGCAATACCCTGCGCAATACTCTGCAATACTCTGCAATACTCTGGTGCAATACTCTGCAATACCCTGCGCAATACCCTGCAAAATACTCTGCAATACCCTGGTGCAATACTCTGCAATACTCTGGTGCAATACTCTGCAATACCCTGGTGCAATACTCTGCAATACTCTGGCGCAATACTCTGCAATACCCTGCGCAATACTCTGCAATACCCTGCGCAATACCCTGCGCAATACTCTGCAATACCCTGCGCAATACCCTGGTGCAATACTCTGCAATACTCTGGTGCAATACTCTGCAATACTCTGGTGCAATACTCTTCAATACCCTGCAAAATACTCTGCAATACCCTGCGCAATACCCTGCAAAATACTCTGCAATACCCTGGTGCAATACTCTGCAATACTCTGGTGCAATACCCTGCGCAATACTCTGCAATACCCTGCGCAATACCCTGCGCAATACTCTGCAATACCCTGCAATACCCTGCGCAATACTCTGCAATACCCTGCGCAATATTCTGCAATACCCTGCGCAATACTCTGCAATACTCTGCAATACCCTGCGCAATATTCTGCAATACCCTGCGCAATACTCTGCAATACTCTGGTGCAATACTCTGCAATACCCTGCAAAATACTCTGCAATACCCTGCGCAATACCCTGCAAAATACTCTGCAATACCCTGGTGCAATACTCTGCAATACTCTGGTGCAATACTCTGCAATACCCTGCGCAATACTCTGCAATACCCTGCGCAATACCCTGCAAAATACTCTGCAATACCCTGGTGCAATACTCTGCAATACTCTGGTGCAATACTCTGCAATACCCTGCGCAATACCCTGCGCAATACCCTGCAAAATACTCTGCAATACCCTGGTGCAATACTCTGCAATACTCTGGTGCAATACTCTGCAATACCCTGGTGCAATACTCTGCAATACTCTGGCGCAATACTCTGCAATACCCTGCGCAATACTCTGCAATACCCTGCGCAATACCCTGCGCAATACTCTGCAATACCCTGGTGCAATACTCTGCAATACTCTGGTGCAATACTCTGCAATACCCTGCGCAATACTCTGCAATACCCTGCGCAATACTCTGCAATACTCTGGTGCAATACTCTGCAATACCCTGGTGCAATACTCTGCAATACTCTGCAATACCCTGCGCAATACTCTGCAATACCCTGCGCAATACTCTGCAATACCCTGCGCAATACTCTGCAATACCCTGCGCAATACTCTGCAATACTCTGGTGCAATACTCTGCAATACCCTGGTGCAATACTCTGCAATACCCTGCGCAATACTCTGCAATACCCTGCGCAATTCTCTGCAATACTCTGGTGCAATACTCTGCAATACCCTGCGCAATACCCTGCAATACCCTGCGCAATACTCTGCAATACCCTGCGCAATACTCTGCAATACTCTGCAATACTCTGGTGCAATACTCTGCAATACCCTGCGCAATACCCTGCAAAATACTCTGCAATACCCTGGTGCAATACTCTGCAATACCCTGCGCAATACTCTGCAATACCCTGCGCAATACCCTGGTGCAATACTCTGCAATACTCTGCAATACTCTGGTGCAATACTCTGCAATACCCTGCGCAATATTCTGCAATACCCTGCGCAATACTCTGCAATACCCTGCGCAATACTCTGCAATACCCTGCGCAATACCCTGGTGCAATACTCTGCAATACTCTGGTGCAATACTCTGCAATACCCTGCGCAATACTCTGCAATACCCTGCGCAATACCCTGCAAAATACTCTGCAATACCCTGGTGCAATACTCTGCAATACACTGGTGCAATACTCTGCAATACCCTGCGCAATACTCTGCAATACCCTGCGCAATACTCTGCAATACTCTGGCGCAATACTCTGCAATACCCTGCGCAATACTCTGCAATACCCTGCGCAATACCCTGCGCAATACTCTGCAATACCCTGGTGCAATACTCTGCAATACTCTGGTGCAATACTCTGCAATACCCTGCGCAATACCCTGCAAAATACTCTGCAATACCCTGGTGCAATACTCTGCAATACTCTGGTGCAATACTCTGCAATACCCTGCGCAATATTCTGCAATACCCTGCGCAATACTCTGCAATACTCTGCAATACCCTGCGCAATATTCTGCAATACCCTGCGCAATACTCTGCAATACCCTGCGCAATACCCTGGTGCAATACTCTGCAATACTCTGGTGCAATACTCTGCAATACCCTGCGCAATACTCTGCAATACCCTGCGCAATACCCTGCAAAATACTCTGCAATACCCTGGTGCAATACTCTGCAATACACTGGTGCAATACTCTGCAATACCCTGCGCAATACTCTGCAATACCCTGCGCAATACTCTGCAATACTCTGGCGCAATACTCTGCAATACCCTGCAAAATACTCTGCAATACCCTGCGCAATACCCTGCAAAATACTCTGCAATACCCTGGTGCAATACTCTGCAATACTCTGGTGCAATACTCTGCAATACCCTGCGCAATACTCTGCAATACCCTGCGCAATACCCTGCAAAATACTCTGCAATACCCTGGTGCAATACTCTGCAATACACTGGTGCAATACTCTGCAATACCCTGCGCAATACTCTGCAATACCCTGCGCAATACTCTGCAATACTCTGGCGCAATACTCTGCAATACCCTGCGCAATACTCTGCAATACCCTGCGCAATACCCTGCGCAATACTCTGCAATACCCTGGTGCAATACTCTGCAATACCCTGCGCAATACTCTGCAATACCCTGCGCAATACTCTGCAATACTCTGGTGCAATACTCTGCAATACCCTGGTGCAATACTCTGCAATACCCTGCGCAATACTCTGCAATACCCTGCGCAATACTCTGCAATACTCTGGTGCAATACTCTGCAATACCCTGGTGCAATACTCTGCAATACCCTGCGCAATACTCTGCAATACCCTGCGCAATACCCTGCAATACCCTGCGCAATACTCTGCAATACTCTGGTGCAATACTCTGCAATACCCTGGTGCAATACTCTGCAATACCCTGCGCAATACTCTGCAATACCCTGGTGCAATACTCTGCAATACTCTGGTGCAATACTCTGCAATACCCTGCGCAATACTCTGCAATACCCTGCGCAATACCCTGCAATACTCTGGTGCAATACTCTGCAATACCCTGGTGCAATACTCTGCAATACCCTGCGCAATACTCTGCAATACCCTGCGCAATACTCTGCAATACCCTGCGCAATACTCTGCAATACCCTGCGCAATACTCTGCAATACCCTGCGCAATACTCTGCAATACCCTGCGCAATACTCTGCAATACCCTGTGCAATACTCTGCAATACTCTGGTGCAATACTCTGCAATACCCTGCGCAATACTCTGCAATACCCTGCGCAATACCCTGCAAAATACTCTGCAATACCCTGGTGCAATACTCTGCAATACCCTGCGCAATACTCTGCAATACCCTGCGCAATACTCTGCAATACTCTGGTGCAATACTCTGCAATACCCTGGTGCAATACTCTGCAATACCCTGCGCAATACTCTGCAATACCCTGGTGCAATACTCTGCAATACCCTGCGCAATACTCTGCAATACCCTGTGCAATACTCTGCAATACTCTGGTGCAATACTCTGCAATACCCTGCGCAATACTCTGCAATACCCTGTGCAATACTCTGCAATACTCTGGTGCAATACTCTGCAATACCCTGCGCAATACTCTGCAATACCCTGCGCAATACCCTGCAAAATACTCTGCAATACCCTGGTGCAATACTCTGCAATACCCTGCGCAATACTCTGCAATACCCTGCGCAATACCCTGCAAAATACTCTGCAATACCCTGGTGCAATACTCTGCAATACTCTGGTGCAATACTCTGCAATACCCTGCGCAATACTCTGCAATACCCTGCACAATACTCTGCAATACTCTGGTGCAATACTCTGCAATACCCTGGTGCAATACTCTGCAATACCCTGCGCAATACTCTGCAATACCCTGCGCAATACTCTGCAATACTCTGGTGCAATACTCTGCAATACCCTGGTGCAATACCCTGCGCAATACTCTGCAATACCCTGCGCAATACCCTGCAATACCCTGCGCAATACTCTGCAATACCCTGCGCAATACCCTGCAATACCCTGCGCAATACTCTGCAATACTCTGCAATACTCTGGTGCAATACTCTGCAATACCCTGCGCAATACCCTGCAAAATACTCTGCAATACCCTGGTGCAATACTCTGCAATACCCTGCGCAATACTCTGCAATACCCTGCGCAATACCCTGGTGCAATACTCTGCAATACTCTGGTGCAATACTCTGCAATACTCTGGTGCAATACTCTGCAATACCCTGCAAAATACTCTGCAATACCCTGCGCAATACTCTGCAATACCCTGCGCAATACCCTGCGCAATACCCTGCAAAATACTCTGCAATACCCTGGTGCAATACTCTGCAATACTCTGGTGCAATACCCTGCGCAATACTCTGCAATACCCTGCGCAATACCCTGCGCAATACTCTGCAATACCCTGCAAAATACTCTGCAATACCCTGCGCAATACCCTGCAAAATACTCTGCAATACCCTGGTGCAATACTCTGCAATACTCTGGTGCAATACCCTGCGCAATACTCTGCAATACCCTGCGCAATACTCTGCAATACCCTGCGCAATACCCTGCGCAATACTCTGCAATACCCTGCAATACCCTGCGCAATATTCTGCAATACCCTGCGCAATATTCTGCAATACCCTGCGCAATACTCTGCAATACTCTGCAATACCCTGCGCAATATTCTGCAATACACTGCGCAATACTCTGCAATACCCTGCGCAATACCCTGGTGCAATACTCTGCAATACTCTGGTGCAATACTCTGCAATACCCTGCAAAATACTCTGCAATACCCTGCGCAATACCCTGCAAAATACTCTGCAATACCCTGGTGCAATACTCTGCAATACTCTGGTGCAATACTCTGCAATACCCTGCGCAATACTCTGCAATACCCTGCGCAATACCCTGCAATACCCTGCGCAATACCCTGGTGCAATACTCTGCAATACTCTGGTGCAATACTCTGCAATACCCTGCGCAATACTCTGCAATACCCTGCGCAATACCCTGCAAAATACTCTGCAATACCCTGGTGCAATACTCTGCAATACACTGGTGCAATACTCTGCAATACCCTGCGCAATACTCTGAAATACCCTGCGCAATACTCTGCAATACTCTGGCGCAATACTCTGCAATACCCTGCGCAATACTCTGCAATACCCTGCGCAATACCCTGCGCAATACTCTGCAATACCCTGGTGCAATACTCTGCAATACTCTGGTGCAATACTCTGCAATACCCTGCGCAATACCCTGCAAAATACTCTGCAATACCCTGGTGCAATACTCTGCAATACCCTGCGCAATACCCTGCAAAATACTCTGCAATACCCTGGTGCAATACTCTGCAATACCCTGCGCAATACTCTGCAATACCCTGCGCAATACTCTGCAATACCCTGCGCAATACCCTGGTGCAATACTCTGCAATACTCTGGTGCAATACTCTGCAATACCCTGCAAAATACTCTGCAATACCCTGCGCAATACCCTGCAAAATACTCTGCAATACCCTGGTGCAATACTCTGCAATACTCTGGTGCAATACCCTGCGCAATACTCTGCAATACCCTGCGCAATACCCTGCGCAATACTCTGCAATACCCTGCGCAATACTCTGCAATACCCTGCGCAATATTCTGCAATACCCTGCGCAATACTCTGCAATACCCTGCGCAATACCCTGCGCAATACTCTGCAATACCCTGCGCAATACTCTGCAATACTCTGGTGCAATACTCTGCAATACCCTGGTGCAATACCCTGCGCAATACTCTGCAATACCCTGCGCAATACCCTGCAATACCCTGCGCAATACTCTGCAATACCCTGCGCAATACTCTGCAATACTCTGCAATACTCTGGTGCAATACTCTGCAATACCCTGCGCAATACCCTGCAAAATACTCTGCAATACCCTGGTGCAATACTCTGCAATACCCTGCGCAATACTCTGCAATACCCTGCGCAATACCCTGGTGCAATACTCTGCAATACTCTGGTGCAATACTCTGCAATACTCTGGTGCAATACTCTGCAATACCCTGCAAAATACTCTGCAATACCCTGCGCAATACCCTGCAAAATACTCTGCAATACCCTGGTGCAATACTCTGCAATACTCTGGTGCAATACTCTGCAATACCCTGCGCAATACTCTGCAATACCCTGCGCAATACCCTGCAAAATACTCTGCAATACCCTGGTGCAATACTCTGCAATACTCTGGTGCAATACTCTGCAATACCCTGCGCAATACTCTGCAATACCCTGCGCAATACCCTGCAAAATACTCTGCAATACCCTGGTGCAATACTCTGCAATACTCTGGTGCAATACCCTGCAATACCCTGCGCAATACTCTGCAATACTCTGGCGCAATACTCTGCAATACCCTGGTGCAATACTCTGCAATACCCTGCGCAATACTCTGCAATACCCTGCGCAATTCTCTGCAATACTCTGGTGCAATACTCTGCAATACCCTGGTGCAATACCCTGCGCAATACTCTGCAATACCCTGCGCAATACCCTGCAATACCCTGCGCAATACTCTGCAATACCCTGCGCAATACTCTGCAATACTCTGCAATACTCTGGTGCAATACTCTGCAATACCCTGCGCAATACCCTGCAAAATACTCTGCAATACCCTGGTGCAATACTCTGCAATACTCTGCAATACTCTGGTGCAATACTCTGCAATACTCTGGTGCAATACTCTGCAATACCCTGCGCAATATTCTGCAATACCCTGCGCAATACTCTGCAATACTCTGCAATACCCTGCGCAATATTCTGCAATACCCTGCGCAATACTCTGCAATACCCTGCGCAATACCCTGGTGCAATACTCTGCAATACTCTGGTGCAATACTCTGCAATACCCTGCAAAATACTCTGCAATACCCTGCGCAATACCCTGCAAAATACTCTGCAATACCCTGGTGCAATACTCTGCAATACTCTGGTGCAATACTCTGCAATACCCTGCGCAATACTCTGCAATACCCTGCGCAATACCCTGCAAAATACTCTGCAATACCCTGGTGCAATACTCTGCAATACTCTGGTGCAATACTCTGCAATACCCTGCGCAATACTCTGCAATACCCTGCGCAATACTCTGCAATACTCTGGCGCAATACTCTGCAATACCCTGCGCAATACTCTGCAATACCCTGCGCAATACCCTGCGCAATACTCTGCAATACCCTGGTGCAATACTCTGCAATACTCTGGTGCAATACCCTGCGCAATACTCTGCAATACCCTGCGCAATACTCTGCAATACTCTGGTGCAATACTCTGCAATACCCTGGTGCAATACCCTGCGCAATACTCTGCAATACCCTGCGCAATACTCTGCAATACCCTGCGCAATACTCTGCAATACTCTGGTGCAATACTCTGCAATACCCTGGTGCAATACTCTGCAATACCCTGCGCAATACTCTGCAATACCCTGCGCAATACTCTGCAATACTCTGGTGCAATACTCTGCAATACCCTGGTGCAATACTCTGCAATACTCTGCAATACCCTGCGCAATACTCTGCAATACCCTGCGCAATACTCTGCAATACTCTGGTGCAATACTCTGCAATACCCTGGTGCAATACCCTGCAATACCCTGCGCAATACTCTGCAATACCCTGCGCAATACTCTGCAATACCCTGCGCAATACTCTGCAATACTCTGGTGCAATACTCTGCAATACCCTGGTGCAATACTCTGCAATACCCTGCGCAATACTCTGCAATACCCTGCGCAATTCTCTGCAATACTCTGGTGCAATACTCTGCAATACCCTGGTGCAATACCCTGCGCAATACTCTGCAATACCCTGCGCAATACCCTGCAATACCCTGCGCAATACTCTGCAATACCCTGCGCAATACTCTGCAATACTCTGCAATACTCTGGTGCAATACTCTGCAATACCCTGCGCAATACCCTGCAAAATACTCTGCAATACCCTGCGCAATACTCTGCAATACTCTGCAATACCCTGCGCAATACCCTGGTGCAATACTCTGCAATACTCTGGTGCAATACTCTGCAATACTCTGGTGCAATACTCTGCAATACCCTGCAAAATACTCTGCAATACCCTGCGCAATACTCTGCAATACCCTGCGCAATACCCTGTGCAATACCCTGCAAAATACTCTGCAATACCCTGGTGCAATACTCTGCAATACTCTGGTGCAATACCCTGCGCAATACTCTGCAATACCCTGCGCAATACTCTGCAATACCCTGCAATACCCTGCGCAATACTCTGCAATACCCTGCGCAATATTCTGCAATACCCTGCGCAATACTCTGCAATACTCTGCAATACCCTGCGCAATATTCTGCAATACCCTGCGCAATACTCTGCAATACCCTGCGCAATACCCTGGTGCAATACTCTGCAATACTCTGGTGCAATACTCTGCAATACCCTGCAAAATACTCTGCAATACCCTGCGCAATACCCTGCAAAATACTCTGCAATACCCTGGTGCAATACTCTGCAATACACTGGTGCAATACTCTGCAATACCCTGCGCAATACTCTGCAATACCCTGCGCAATACTCTGCAATACTCTGGCGCAATACTCTGCAATACCCTGCGCAATACTCTGCAATACCCTGCGCAATACCCTGCGCAATACTCTGCAATACCCTGGTGCAATACTCTGCAATACCCTGCGCAATACTCTGCAATACCCTGCGCAATACTCTGCAATACTCTGGTGCAATACTCTGCAATACCCTGGTGCAATACTCTGCAATACCCTGCGCAATACTCTGCAATACCCTGCGCAATACTCTGCAATACTCTGGTGCAATACTCTGCAATACCCTGGTGCAATACTCTGCAATACCCTGCGCAATACTCTGCAATACCCTGCGCAATACCCTGCAATACCCTGCGCAATACTCTGCAATACTCTGGTGCAATACTCTGCAATACCCTGGTGCAATACTCTGCAATACCCTGCGCAATACTCTGCAATACCCTGGTGCAATACTCTGCAATACTCTGGTGCAATACTCTGCAATACCCTGCACAATACTCTGCAATACCCTGCGCAATACCCTGCAATACCCTGCGCAATACTCTGCAATACCCTGGTGCAATACTCTGCAATACCCTGCGCAATACTCTGCAATACCCTGCGCAATACTCTGCAATACCCTGTGCAATACTCTGCAATACTCTGGTGCAATACTCTGCAATACCCTGCGCAATACTCTGCAATACCCTGCGCAATACTCTGCAATACCCTGCGCAATACCCTGCAAAATACTCTGCAATACCCTGGTGCAATACTCTGCAATACCCTGCGCAATACTCTGCAATACCCTGCGCAATACCCTGCAATACTCTGGTGCAATACTCTGCAATACCCTGGTGCAATACTCTGCAATACCCTGCGCAATACTCTGCAATACCCTGCGCAATACTCTGCAATACCCTGTGCAATACTCTGCAATACCCTGCGCAATACTCTGCAATACCCTGCGCAATACTCTGCAATACCCTGTGCAATACTCTGCAATACTCTGGTGCAATACTCTGCAATACCCTGCGCAATACTCTTCAATACCCTGCGCAATACTCTGCAATACCCTGTGCAATACTCTGCAATACTCTGGTGCAATACTCTGCAATACCCTGCGCAATACTCTGCAATACCCTGCGCAATACCCTGCAAAATACTCTGCAATACCCTGGTGCAATACTCTGCAATACCCTGCGCAATACTCTGCAATACCCTGCGCAATACTCTGCAATACTCTGGTGCAATACTCTGCAATACCCTGGTGCAATACTCTGCAATACCCTGCGCAATACTCTGCAATACCCTGGTGCAATACTCTGCAATACCCTGCGCAATACTCTGCAATACCCTGTGCAATACTCTGCAATACTCTGGTGCAATACTCTGCAATACCCTGCGCAATACTCTGCAATACCCTGTGCAATACTCTGCAATACTCTGGTGCAATACTCTGCAATACCCTGCGCAATACTCTGCAATACCCTGCGCAATACCCTGCAAAATACTCTGCAATACCCTGGTGCAATACTCTGCAATACTCTGGTGCAATACTCTGCAATACCCTGCGCAATACTCTGCAATACCCTGCGCAATACTCTGCAATACTCTGGTGCAATACTCTGCAATACCCTGGTGCAATACTCTGCAATACCCTGCGCAATACTCTGCAATACCCTGCGCAATACTCTGCAATACTCTGGTGCAATACTCTGCAATACCCTGGTGCAATACCCTGCGCAATACTCTGCAATACCCTGCGCAATACCCTGCAATACCCTGCGCAATACTCTGCAATACCCTGCGCAATACCCTGCAATACCCTGCGCAATACTCTGCAATACTCTGCAATACTCTGGTGCAATACTCTGCAATACCCTGCAAAATACTCTGCAATACCCTGCGCAATACCCTGCAAAATACTCTGCAATACCCTGGTGCAATACTCTGCAATACTCTGGTGCAATACTCTGCAATACCCTGCGCAATACTCTGCAATACCCTGCGCAATACCCTGCAAAATACTCTGCAATACCCTGGTGCAATACTCTGCAATACTCTGGTGCAATACTCTGCAATACCCTGCGCAATACTCTGCAATACCCTGCGCAATACCCTGCAATACCCTGCGCAATACTCTGCAATACTCTGGCGCAATACTCTGCAATACCCTGCGCAATACTCTGCAATACCCTGCGCAATACCCTGCAAAATACTCTGCAATACCCTGGTGCAATACTCTGCAATACTCTGGTGCAATACTCTGCAATACCCTGCGCAATACTCTGCAATACCCTGCGCAATACTCTGCAATACTCTGGCGCAATACTCTGCAATACCCTGCGCAATACTCTGCAATACCCTGCGCAATACCCTGCGCAATACTCTGCAATACCCTGGTGCAATACTCTGCAATACTCTGGTGCAATACTCTGCAATACCCTGCGCAATACTCTGCAATACCCTGCGCAATACCCTGCGCAATACTCTGCAATACCCTGGTGCAATACTCTGCAATACTCTGGTGCAATACTCTGCAATACCCTGCGCAATACTCTGCAATACCCTGCGCAATACTCTGCAATACTCTGGTGCAATACTCTGCAATACCCTGGTGCAATACTCTGCAATACCCTGCGCAATACTCTGCAATACCCTGCGCAATACTCTGCAATACCCTGCGCAATACTCTGCAATACCCTGCGCAATACTCTGCAATACTCTGGTGCAATACTCTGCAATACCCTGGTGCAATACTCTGCAATACCCTGCGCAATACTCTGCAATACCCTGCGCAATACCCTGCAATACCCTGCGCAATACTCTGCAATACCCTGGTGCAATACTCTGCAATACCCTGCGCAATACTCTGCAATACCCTGGTGCAATACTCTGCAATACTCTGGTGCAATACTCTGCAATACCCTGCGCAATACTCTGCAATACCCTGTGCAATACTCTGCAATACTCTGGTGCAATACTCTGCAATACCCTGGTGCAATACTCTGCAATACCCTGCGCAATACTCTGCAATACCCTGCGCAATACCCTGGTGCAATACTCTGCAATACTCTGGTGCAATACTCTGCAATACTCTGGTGCAATACTCTGCAATACCCTGCAAAATACTCTGCAATACCCTGCGCAATACTCTGCAATACCCTGCGCAATACCCTGCGCAATACCCTGCAAAATACTCTGCAATACCCTGGTGCAATACTCTGCAATACTCTGGTGCAATACCCTGCGCAATACTCTGCAATACCCTGCGCAATACCCTGCGCAATACTCTGCAATACCCTGCAAAATACTCTGCAATACCCTGCGCAATACCCTGCAAAATACTCTGCAATACCCTGGTGCAATACTCTGCAATACTCTGGTGCAATACCCTGCGCAATACTCTGCAATACCCTGCGCAATACTCTGCAATACCCTGCGCAATACCCTGCGCAATACTCTGCAATACCCTGCAATACCCTGCGCAATATTCTGCAATACCCTGCGCAATATTCTGCAATACCCTGCGCAATACTCTGCAATACTCTGCAATACCCTGCGCAATATTCTGCAATACACTGCGCAATACTCTGCAATACCCTGCGCAATACCCTGGTGCAATACTCTGCAATACTCTGGTGCAATACTCTGCAATACCCTGCAAAATACTCTGCAATACCCTGCGCAATACCCTGCAAAATACTCTGCAATACCCTGGTGCAATACTCTGCAATACTCTGGTGCAATACTCTGCAATACACTGCGCAATACTCTGCAATACCCTGCGCAATACCCTGCAAAATACTCTGCAATACCCTGGTGCAATACTCTGCAATACTCTGGTGCAATACTCTGCAATACCCTGCGCAATACTCTGCAATACCCTGCGCAATACCCTGCAATACCCTGCGCAATACCCTGCAATACCCTGCGCAATATTCTGCAATACCCTGCGCAATACTCTGCAATACCCTGCGCAATACTCTGCAATACCCTGCGCAATACCCTGGTGCAATACTCTGCAATACTCTGGTGCAATACTCTGCAATACCCTGCGCAATACTCTGCAATACCCTGCGCAATACCCTGCAAAATACTCTGCAATACCCTGGTGCAATACTCTGCAATACACTGGTGCAATACTCTGCAATACCCTGCGCAATACTCTGAAATACCCTGCGCAATACTCTGCAATACTCTGGCGCAATACTCTGCAATACCCTGCGCAATACTCTGCAATACCCTGCGCAATACCCTGCGCAATACTCTGCAATACCCTGGTGCAATACTCTGCAATACTCTGGTGCAATACTCTGCAATACCCTGCGCAATACCCTGCAAAATACTCTGCAATACCCTGGTGCAATACTCTGCAATACCCTGCGCAATACTCTGCAATACCCTGCGCAATACTCTGCAATACCCTGCGCAATACCCTGGTGCAATACTCTGCAATACTCTGGTGCAATACTCTGCAATACCCTGCAAAATACTCTGCAATACCCTGCGCAATACCCTGCAAAATACTCTGCAATACCCTGGTGCAATACTCTGCAATACTCTGGTGCAATACCCTGCGCAATACTCTGCAATACCCTGCGCAATACCCTGCGCAATACTCTGCAATACCCTGCGCAATACTCTGCAATACCCTGCGCAATATTCTGCAATACCCTGCGCAATACTCTGCAATACCCTGCGCAATACCCTGCGCAATACTCTGCAATACCCTGCGCAATACTCTGCAATACTCTGGTGCAATACTCTGCAATACCCTGGTGCAATACCCTGCGCAATACTCTGCAATACCCTGCGCAATACCCTGCAATACCCTGCGCAATACTCTGCAATACCCTGCGCAATACTCTGCAATACTCTGCAATACTCTGGTGCAATACTCTGCAATACCCTGCGCAATACCCTGCAAAATACTCTGCAATACCCTGGTGCAATACTCTGCAATACCCTGCGCAATACTCTGCAATACCCTGCGCAATACCCTGGTGCAATACTCTGCAATACTCTGGTGCAATACTCTGCAATACTCTGGTGCAATACTCTGCAATACCCTGCAAAATACTCTGCAATACCCTGCGCAATACCCTGCAAAATACTCTGCAATACCCTGGTGCAATACTCTGCAATACTCTGGTGCAATACTCTGCAATACCCTGCGCAATACTCTGCAATACCCTGCGCAATACCCTGCAAAATACTCTGCAATACCCTGGTGCAATACTCTGCAATACTCTGGTGCAATACTCTGCAATACCCTGCGCAATACTCTGCAATACCCTGCGCAATACCCTGCAAAATACTCTGCAATACCCTGGTGCAATACTCTGCAATACTCTGGTGCAATACCCTGCAATACCCTGCGCAATACTCTGCAATACTCTGGCGCAATACTCTGCAATACCCTGGTGCAATACTCTGCAATACCCTGCGCAATACTCTGCAATACCCTGCGCAATTCTCTGCAATACTCTGGTGCAATACTCTGCAATACCCTGGTGCAATACCCTGCGCAATACTCTGCAATACCCTGCGCAATACCCTGCAATACCCTGCGCAATACTCTGCAATACCCTGCGCAATACTCTGCAATACTCTGCAATACTCTGGTGCAATACTCTGCAATACCCTGCGCAATACCCTGCAAAATACTCTGCAATACCCTGGTGCAATACTCTGCAATACTCTGCAATACTCTGGTGCAATACTCTGCAATACTCTGGTGCAATACTCTGCAATACCCTGCGCAATATTCTGCAATACCCTGCGCAATACTCTGCAATACTCTGCAATACCCTGCGCAATATTCTGCAATACCCTGCGCAATACTCTGCAATACCCTGCGCAATACCCTGGTGCAATACTCTGCAATACTCTGGTGCAATACTCTGCAATACCCTGCAAAATACTCTGCAATACCCTGCGCAATACCCTGCAAAATACTCTGCAATACCCTGGTGCAATACTCTGCAATACTCTGGTGCAATACTCTGCAATACCCTGCGCAATACTCTGCAATACCCTGCGCAATACCCTGCAAAATACTCTGCAATACCCTGGTGCAATACTCTGCAATACACTGGTGCAATACTCTGCAATACCCTGCGCAATACTCTGCAATACCCTGCGCAATACTCTGCAATACTCTGGCGCAATACTCTGCAATACCCTGCGCAATACTCTGCAATACCCTGCGCAATACCCTGCGCAATACTCTGCAATACCCTGGTGCAATACTCTGCAATACTCTGGTGCAATACCCTGCGCAATACTCTGCAATACCCTGCGCAATACTCTGCAATACTCTGGTGCAATACTCTGCAATACCCTGGTGCAATACCCTGCGCAATACTCTGCAATACCCTGCGCAATACTCTGCAATACCCTGCGCAATACTCTGCAATACTCTGGTGCAATACTCTGCAATACCCTGGTGCAATACTCTGCAATACCCTGCGCAATACTCTGCAATACCCTGCGCAATACTCTGCAATACTCTGGTGCAATACTCTGCAATACCCTGGTGCAATACTCTGCAATACTCTGCAATACCCTGCGCAATACTCTGCAATACCCTGCGCAATACTCTGCAATACTCTGGTGCAATACTCTGCAATACCCTGGTGCAATACCCTGCAATACCCTGCGCAATACTCTGCAATACCCTGCGCAATACTCTGCAATACCCTGCGCAATACTCTGCAATACTCTGGTGCAATACTCTGCAATACCCTGGTGCAATACTCTGCAATACCCTGCGCAATACTCTGCAATACCCTGCGCAATTCTCTGCAATACTCTGGTGCAATACTCTGCAATACCCTGGTGCAATACCCTGCGCAATACTCTGCAATACCCTGCGCAATACCCTGCAATACCCTGCGCAATACTCTGCAATACCCTGCGCAATACTCTGCAATACTCTGCAATACTCTGGTGCAATACTCTGCAATACCCTGCGCAATACCCTGCAAAATACTCTGCAATACCCTGCGCAATACTCTGCAATACTCTGCAATACCCTGCGCAATACCCTGGTGCAATACTCTGCAATACTCTGGTGCAATACTCTGCAATACTCTGGTGCAATACTCTGCAATACCCTGCAAAATACTCTGCAATACCCTGCGCAATACTCTGCAATACCCTGCGCAATACCCTGCGCAATACCCTGCAAAATACTCTGCAATACCCTGGTGCAATACTCTGCAATACTCTGGTGCAATACCCTGCGCAATACTCTGCAATACCCTGCGCAATACTCTGCAATACCCTGCAATACCCTGCGCAATACTCTGCAATACCCTGCGCAATATTCTGCAATACCCTGCGCAATACTCTGCAATACTCTGCAATACCCTGCGCAATATTCTGCAATACCCTGCGCAATACTCTGCAATACCCTGCGCAATACCCTGGTGCAATACTCTGCAATACTCTGGTGCAATACTCTGCAATACCCTGCAAAATACTCTGCAATACCCTGCGCAATACCCTGCAAAATACTCTGCAATACCCTGGTGCAATACTCTGCAATACTCTGGTGCAATACTCTGCAATACCCTGCGCAATACTCTGCAATACCCTGCGCAATACCCTGCAAAATACTCTGCAATACCCTGGTGCAATACTCTGCAATACACTGGTGCAATACTCTGCAATACCCTGCGCAATACTCTGCAATACCCTGCGCAATACTCTGCAATACTCTGGCGCAATACTCTGCAATACCCTGCGCAATACTCTGCAATACCCTGCGCAATACCCTGCGCAATACTCTGCAATACCCTGGTGCAATACTCTGCAATACCCTGCGCAATACTCTGCAATACCCTGCGCAATACTCTGCAATACTCTGGTGCAATACTCTGCAATACCCTGGTGCAATACTCTGCAATACCCTGCGCAATACTCTGCAATACCCTGCACAATACTCTGCAATACTCTGGTGCAATACTCTGCAATACCCTGGTGCAATACTCTGCAATACCCTGCGCAATACTCTGCAATACCCTGCAATACCCTGCGCAATACTCTGCAATACTCTGGTGCAATACTCTGCAATACCCTGGTGCAATACTCTGCAATACCCTGCGCAATACTCTGCAATACCCTGGTGCAATACTCTGCAATACTCTGGTGCAATACTCTGCAATACCCTGCGCAATACTCTGCAATACCCTGCGCAATACCCTGCAATACCCTGCGCAATACTCTGCAATACCCTGGTGCAATACTCTGCAATACCCTGCGCAATACTCTGCAATACCCTGCGCAATACTCTGCAATACCCTGTGCAATACTCTGCAATACTCTGGTGCAATACTCTGCAATACCCTGCGCAATACTCTGCAATACCCTGCGCAATACTCTGCAATACCCTGCGCAATACCCTGCAAAATACTCTGCAATACCCTGGTGCAATACTCTGCAATACCCTGCGCAATACTCTGCAATACCCTGCGCAATACCCTGCAATACTCTGGTGCAATACTCTGCAATACCCTGGTGCAATACTCTGCAATACCCTGCGCAATACTCTGCAATACCCTGCGCAATACTCTGCAATACCCTGTGCAATACTCTGCAATACCCTGCGCAATACTCTGCAATACCCTGCGCAATACTCTGCAATACCCTGTGCAATACTCTGCAATACTCTGGTGCAATACTCTGCAATACCCTGCGCAATACTCTGCAATACCCTGCGCAATACTCTGCAATACCCTGTGCAATACTCTGCAATACTCTGGTGCAATACTCTGCAATACCCTGCGCAATACCCTGCAAAATACTCTGCAATACCCTGGTGCAATACTCTGCAATACCCTGCGCAATACTCTGCAATACCCTGCGCAATACTCTGCAATACTCTGGTGCAATACTCTGCAATACCCTGGTGCAATACTCTGCAATACCCTGCGCAATACTCTGCAATACCCTGGTGCAATACTCTGCAATACCCTGCGCAATACTCTGCAATACCCTGTGCAATACTCTGCAATACTCTGGTGCAATACTCTGCAATACCCTGCGCAATACTCTGCAATACCCTGTGCAATACTCTGCAATACTCTGGTGCAATACTCTGCAATACCCTGCGCAATACTCTGCAATACCCTGCGCAATACCCTGCAAAATACTCTGCAATACCCTGGTGCAATACTCTGCAATACCCTGCGCAATACTCTGCAATACCCTGCGCAATACCCTGCAAAATACTCTGCAATACCCTGGTGCAATACTCTGCAATACTCTGGTGCAATACTCTGCAATACCCTGCGCAATACTCTGCAATACCCTGCGCAATACTCTGCAATACTCTGGTGCAATACTCTGCAATACCCTGGTGCAATACTCTGCAATACCCTGCGCAATACTCTGCAATACCCTGCGCAATACTCTGCAATACTCTGGTGCAATACTCTGCAATACCCTGGTGCAATACCCTGCGCAATACTCTGCAATACCCTGCGCAATACCCTGCAATACCCTGCGCAATACTCTGCAATACCCTGCGCAATACCCTGCAATACCCTGCGCAATACTCTGCAATACTCTGCAATACTCTGGTGCAATACTCTGCAATACCCTGCAAAATACTCTGCAATACCCTGCGCAATACCCTGCAAAATACTCTGCAATACCCTGGTGCAATACTCTGCAATACTCTGGTGCAATACTCTGCAATACCCTGCGCAATACTCTGCAATACCCTGCGCAATACCCTGCAAAATACTCTGCAATACCCTGGTGCAATACTCTGCAATACTCTGGTGCAATACTCTGCAATACCCTGCGCAATACTCTGCAATACCCTGCGCAATACCCTGCAATACCCTGCGCAATACTCTGCAATACTCTGGCGCAATACTCTGCAATACCATGCGCAATACTCTGCAATACCCTGCGCAATACCCTGCAAAATACTCTGCAATACCCTGGTGCAATACTCTGCAATACTCTGGTGCAATACTCTGCAATACCCTGCGCAATACTCTGCAATACCCTGCGCAATACTCTGCAATACTCTGGCGCAATACTCTGCAATACCCTGCGCAATACTCTGCAATACCCTGCGCAATACCCTGCGCAATACTCTGCAATACCCTGGTGCAATACTCTGCAATACTCTGGTGCAATACTCTGCAATACCCTGCGCAATACTCTGCAATACCCTGCGCAATACCCTGCGCAATACTCTGCAATACCCTGGTGCAATACTCTGCAATACTCTGGTGCAATACTCTGCAATACCCTGCGCAATACTCTGCAATACCCTGCGCAATACTCTGCAATACTCTGGTGCAATACTCTGCAATACCCTGGTGCAATACTCTGCAATACCCTGCGCAATACTCTGCAATACCCTGCGCAATACTCTGCAATACCCTGGTGCAATACTCTGCAATACCCTGGTGCAATACCCTGCAATACCCTGCGCAATACTCTGCAATACCCTGCGCAATACCCTGCAATACCCTGCGCAATACTCTGCAATACTCTGGTGCAATACTCTGCAATACCCTGGTGCAATACTCTGCAATACCCTGGTGCAATACTCTGCAATACCCTGCGCAATACTCTGCAATACCCTGGTGCAATACTCTGCAATACTCTGGTGCAATACTCTGCAATACCCTGCGCAATACTCTGCAATACCCTGCGCAATACTCTGCAATACCCTGCGCAATACTCTGCAATACCCTGCGCAATACTCTGCAATACTCTGGTGCAATACTCTGCAATACCCTGGTGCAATACTCTGCAATACCCTGCGCAATACTCTGCAATACCCTGCGCAATACCCTGCAATACCCTGCGCAATACTCTGCAATACCCTGGTGCAATACTCTGCAATACCCTGGTGCAATACTCTGCAATACTCTGGTGCAATACTCTGCAATACCCTGCGCAATACTCTGCAATACCCTGTGCAATACTCTGCAATACTCTGGTGCAATACTCTGCAATACCCTGCGCAATACTCTGCAATACCCTGCGCAATACTCTGCAATACCCTGCGCAATACCCTGCAAAATACTCTGCAATACCCTGGTGCAATACTCTGCAATACCCTGCGCAATACTCTGCAATACCCTGCGCAATACCCTGCAAAATACTCTGCAATACCCTGGTGCAATACTCTGCAATACCCTGGTGCAATACTCTGCAATACCCTGGTGCAATACTCTGCAATACCCTGCGCAATACTCTGCAATACTCTGGTGCAATACTCTGCAATACCCTGGTGCAATACTCTGCAATACCCTGGTGCAATACTCTGCAATACCCTGCGCAATACTCTGCAATACCCTGGTGCAATACTCTGCAATACTCTGGTGCAATACTCTGCAATACCCTGCGCAATACTCTGCAATACCCTGCGCAATACTCTGCAATACCCTGCGCAATACTCTGCAATACCCTGCGCAATACTCTGCAATACTCTGGTGCAATACTCTGCAATACCCTGGTGCAATACTCTGCAATACCCTGCGCAATACTCTGCAATACCCTGCGCAATACCCTGCAATACCCTGCGCAATACTCTGCAATACCCTGGTGCAATACTCTGCAATACCCTGCGCAATACTCTGCAATACCCTGGTGCAATACTCTGCAATACTCTGGTGCAATACTCTGCAATACCCTGCGCAATACTCTGCAATACCCTGCGCAATACTCTGCAATACCCTGTGCAATACTCTGCAATACTCTGGTGCAATACTCTGCAATACCCTGCGCAATACTCTGCAATACCCTGCGCAATACCCTGCAAAATACTCTGCAATACCCTGGTGCAATACTCTGCAATACCCTGCGCAATACTCTGCAATACCCTGCGCAATACCCTGCAAAATACTCTGCAATACCCTGGTGCAATACTCTGCAATACTCTGGTGCAATACTCTGCAATACCCTGGTGCAATACTCTGCAATACCCTGCGCAATACTCTGCAATACCCTGCGCAATTCTCTGCAATACTCTGGTGCAATACTCTGCAATACCCTGGTGCAATACCCTGCGCAATACTCTGCAATACCCTGCGCAATACCCTGCAATACCCTGCGCAATACTCTGCAATACCCTGCGCAATACTCTGGTGCAATACTCTGCAATACCCTGCGCAATACCCTGCAAAATACTCTGCAATACCCTGGTGCAATTATCTGCAATACCCTGCGCAATACTCTGCAATACCCTGCGCAATACTCTGCAATACTCTGGTGCAATACTCTGCAATACCCTGGTGCAATACCCTGCGCAATACTCTGCAATACCCTGCGCAATACCCTGCAATACCCTGCGCAATACTCTGCAATACCCTGCGCAATACTCTGCAATACTCTGCAATACTCTGGTGCAATACTCTGCAATACCCTGCGCAATACCCTGCAAAATACTCTGCAATACCCTGGTGCAATACTCTGCAATACCCTGCGCAATACTCTGCAATACCCTGCGCAATACCCTGGTGCAATACTCTGCAATACTCTGGTGCAATACTCTGCAATACTCTGGTGCAATACTCTTCAATACCCTGCAAAATACTCTGCAATACCCTGCGCAATACCCTGCAAAATACTCTGCAATACCCTGGTGCAATACTCTGCAATACTCTGGTGCAATACCCTGCGCAATACTCTGCAATACCCTGCGCAATACCCTGCGCAATACTCTGCAATACCCTGCAATACCCTGCGCAATACTCTGCAATACCCTGCGCAATATTCTGCAATACCCTGCGCAATACTCTGCAATACTCTGCAATACCCTGCGCAATATTCTGCAATACCCTGCGCAATACTCTGCAATACTCTGGTGCAATACTCTGCAATACCCTGCAAAATACTCTGCAATACCCTGCGCAATACCCTGCAAAATACTCTGCAATACCCTGGTGCAATACTCTGCAATACTCTGGTGCAATACTCTGCAATACCCTGCGCAATACTCTGCAATACCCTGCGCAATACCCTGCAAAATACTCTGCAATACCCTGGTGCAATACTCTGCAATACTCTGGTGCAATACTCTGCAATACCCTGCGCAATACCCTGCGCAATACCCTGCAAAATACTCTGCAATACCCTGGTGCAATACTCTGCAATACTCTGGTGCAATACTCTGCAATACCCTGGTGCAATACTCTGCAATACTCTGGCGCAATACTCTGCAATACCCTGCGCAATACTCTGCAATACCCTGCGCAATACCCTGCGCAATACTCTGCAATACCCTGGTGCAATACTCTGCAATACTCTGGTGCAATACTCTGCAATACCCTGCGCAATACTCTGCAATACCCTGCGCAATACTCTGCAATACTCTGGTGCAATACTCTGCAATACCCTGGTGCAATACTCTGCAATACTCTGCAATACCCTGCGCAATACTCTGCAATACCCTGCGCAATACTCTGCAATACCCTGCGCAATACTCTGCAATACCCTGCGCAATACTCTGCAATACTCTGGTGCAATACTCTGCAATACCCTGGTGCAATACTCTGCAATACCCTGCGCAATACTCTGCAATACCCTGCGCAATTCTCTGCAATACTCTGGTGCAATACTCTGCAATACCCTGGTGCAATACCCTGCGCAATACTCTGCAATACCCTGCGCAATACCCTGCAATACCCTGCGCAATACTCTGCAATACCCTGCGCAATACTCTGCAATACTCTGCAATACTCTGGTGCAATACTCTGCAATACCCTGCGCAATACCCTGCAAAATACTCTGCAATACCCTGGTGCAATACTCTGCAATACCCTGCGCAATACTCTGCAATACCCTGCGCAATACCCTGGTGCAATACTCTGCAATACTCTGCAATACTCTGGTGCAATACTCTGCAATACCCTGCGCAATATTCTGCAATACCCTGCGCAATACTCTGCAATACCCTGCGCAATACTCTGCAATACCCTGCGCAATACCCTGGTGCAATACTCTGCAATACTCTGGTGCAATACTCTGCAATACCCTGCGCAATACTCTGCAATACCCTGCGCAATACCCTGCAAAATACTCTGCAATACCCTGGTGCAATACTCTGCAATACACTGGTGCAATACTCTGCAATACCCTGCGCAATACTCTGCAATACCCTGCGCAATACTCTGCAATACCCTGCGCAATACTCTGCAATACTCTGGCGCAATACTCTGCAATACCCTGCGCAATACTCTGCAATACCCTGCGCAATACCCTGCGCAATACTCTGCAATACCCTGGTGCAATACTCTGCAATACTCTGGTGCAATACTCTGCAATACCCTGCGCAATACCCTGCAAAATACTCTGCAATACCCTGGTGCAATACTCTGCAATACTCTGGTGCAATACTCTGCAATACCCTGCGCAATATTCTGCAATACCCTGCGCAATACTCTGCAATACTCTGCAATACCCTGCGCAATATTCTGCAATACCCTGCGCAATACTCTGCAATACCCTGCGCAATACCCTGGTGCAATACTCTGCAATACTCTGGTGCAATACTCTGCAATACCCTGCGCAATACTCTGCAATACCCTGCGCAATACCCTGGTGCAATACTCTGCAATACCCTGGTGCAATACTCTGCAATACACTGGTGCAATACTCTGCAATACCCTGCGCAATACTCTGCAATACCCTGCGCAATACTCTGCAATACTCTGGCGCAATACTCTGCAATACCCTGCAAAATACTCTGCAATACCCTGCGCAATACCCTGCAAAATACTCTGCAATACCCTGGTGCAATACTCTGCAATACTCTGGTGCAATACTCTGCAATACCCTGCGCAATACTCTGCAATACCCTGCGCAATACCCTGCAAAATACTCTGCAATACCCTGGTGCAATACTCTGCAATACACTGGTGCAATACTCTGCAATACCCTGCGCAATACTCTGCAATACCCTGCGCAATACTCTGCAATACTCTGGCGCAATACTCTGCAATACCCTGCGCAATACTCTGCAATACCCTGCGCAATACCCTGCGCAATACTCTGCAATACCCTGGTGCAATACTCTGCAATACCCTGCGCAATACTCTGCAATACCCTGCGCAATACTCTGCAATACTCTGGTGCAATACTCTGCAATACCCTGGTGCAATACTCTGCAATACCCTGCGCAATACTCTGCAATACCCTGCGCAATACTCTGCAATACTCTGGTGCAATACTCTGCAATACCCTGGTGCAATACTCTGCAATACCCTGCGCAATACTCTGCAATACCCTGCGCAATACCCTGCAATACCCTGCGCAATACTCTGCAATACTCTGGTGCAATACTCTGCAATACCCTGGTGCAATACTCTGCAATACCCTGCGCAATACTCTGCAATACCCTGGTGCAATACTCTGCAATACTCTGGTGCAATACTCTGCAATACCCTGCGCAATACTCTGCAATACCCTGCGCAATACCCTGCAATACCCTGCGCAATACTCTGCAATACCCTGGTGCAATACTCTGCAATACCCTGCGCAATACTCTGCAATACCCTGCGCAATACTCTGCAATACTCTGGTGCAATACTCTGCAATACCCTGCGCAATACTCTGCAATACCCTGCGCAATACTCTGCAATACCCTGTGCAATACTCTGCAATACTCTGGTGCAATACTCTGCAATACCCTGCGCAATACTCTGCAATACCCTGCGCAATACCCTGCAAAATACTCTGCAATACCCTGGTGCAATACTCTGCAATACCCTGCGCAATACTCTGCAATACCCTGCGCAATACCCTGCAATACTCTGGTGCAATACTCTGCAATACCCTGGTGCAATACTCTGCAATACCCTGCGCAATACTCTGCAATACCCTGCGCAATACTCTGCAATACCCTGCGCAATACTCTGCAATACTCTGGTGCAATACTCTGCAATACCCTGCGCAATACTCTGCAATACCCTGCGCAATACTCTGCAATACCCTGCGCAATACTCTGCAATACCCTGTGCAATACTCTGCAATACTCTGGTGCAATACTCTGCAATACCCTGCGCAATACTCTGCAATACCCTGCGCAATACCCTGCAAAATACTCTGCAATACCCTGGTGCAATACTCTGCAATACCCTGCGCAATACTCTGCAATACCCTGCGCAATACTCTGCAATACTCTGGTGCAATACTCTGCAATACCCTGGTGCAATACTCTGCAATACCCTGCGCAATACTCTGCAATACCCTGGTGCAATACTCTGCAATACCCTGCGCAATACTCTGCAATACCCTGTGCAATACTCTGCAATACTCTGGTGCAATACTCTGCAATACCCTGCGCAATACTCTGCAATACCCTGTGCAATACTCTGCAATACTCTGGTGCAATACTCTGCAATACCCTGCGCAATACTCTGCAATACCCTGCGCAATACCCTGCAAAATACTCTGCAATACCCTGGTGCAATACTCTGCAATACCCTGCGCAATACTCTGCAATACCCTGCGCAATACCCTGCAAAATACTCTGCAATACCCTGGTGCAATACTCTGCAATACTCTGGTGCAATACTCTGCAATACCCTGCGCAATACTCTGCAATACCCTGCACAATACTCTGCAATACTCTGGTGCAATACTCTGCAATACCCTGGTGCAATACTCTGCAATACCCTGCGCAATACTCTGCAATACCCTGCACAATACTCTGCAATACTCTGGTGCAATACTCTGCAATACCCTGGTGCAATACCCTGCGCAATACTCTGCAATACCCTGCGCAATACCCTGCAATACCCTGCGCAATACTCTGCAATACCCTGCGCAATACCCTGCAATACCCTGCGCAATACTCTGCAATACTCTGCAATACTCTGGTGCAATACTCTGCAATACCCTGCGCAATACCCTGCAAAATACTCTGCAATACCCTGGTGCAATACTCTGCAATACCCTGCGCAATACTCTGCAATACCCTGCGCAATACCCTGGTGCAATACTCTGCAATACTCTGGTGCAATACTCTGCAATACTCTGGTGCAATACTCTGCAATACCCTGCAAAATACTCTGCAATACCCTGCGCAATACTCTGCAATACCCTGCGCAATACCCTGCGCAATACCCTGCAAAATACTCTGCAATACCCTGGTGCAATACTCTGCAATACTCTGGTGCAATACCCTGCGCAATACTCTGCAATACCCTGCGCAATACCCTGCGCAATACTCTGCAATACCCTGCAAAATACTCTGCAATACCCTGCGCAATACCCTGCAAAATACTCTGCAATACCCTGGTGCAATACTCTGCAATACTCTGGTGCAATACCCTGCGCAATACTCTGCAATACCCTGCGCAATACTCTGCAATACCCTGCAATACCCTGCGCAATATTCTGCAATACCCTGCGCAATATTCTGCAATACCCTGCGCAATACTCTGCAATACTCTGCAATACCCTGCGCAATATTCTGCAATACACTGCGCAATACTCTGCAATACCCTGCGCAATACCCTGGTGCAATACTCTGCAATACTCTGGTGCAATACTCTGCAATACCCTGCAAAATACTCTGCAATACCCTGCGCAATACCCTGCAAAATACTCTGCAATACCCTGGTGCAATACTCTGCAATACTCTGGTGCAATACTCTGCAATACCCTGTGCAATACTCTGCAATACCCTGCGCAATACCCTGCAAAATACTCTGCAATACCCTGGTGCAATACTCTGCAATACTCTGGTGCAATACTCTGCAATACCCTGCGCAATACTCTGCAATACCCTGCGCAATACCCTGCAATACCCTGCGCAATACCCTGCAATACCCTGCGCAATATTCTGCAATACCCTGCGCAATACTCTGCAATACCCTGCGCCATACTCTGCAATACCCTGCGCAATACCCTGGTGCAATACTCTGCAATACTCTGGTGCAATACTCTGCAATACCCTGCGCAATACTCTGCAATACCCTGCGCAATACCCTGCAAAATACTCTGCAATACCCTGGTGCAATACTCTGCAATACACTGGTGCAATACTCTGCAATACCCTGCGCAATACTCTGAAATACCCTGCGCAATACTCTGCAATACTCTGGCGCAATACTCTGCAATACCCTGCGCAATACTCTGCAATACCCTGCGCAATACCCTGCGCAATACTCTGCAATACCCTGGTGCAATACTCTGCAATACTCTGGTGCAATACTCTGCAATACCCTGCGCAATACCCTGCAAAATACTCTGCAATACCCTGGTGCAATACTCTGCAATACCCTGCGCAATACCCTGCAAAATACTCTGCAATACCCTGGTGCAATACTCTGCAATACCCTGCGCAATACTCTGCAATACCCTGCGCAATACTCTGCAATACCCTGCGCAATACCCTGGTGCAATACTCTGCAATACTCTGGTGCAATACTCTGCAATACCCTGCAAAATACTCTGCAATACCCTGCGCAATACCCTGCAAAATACTCTGCAATACCCTGGTGCAATACTCTGCAATACTCTGGTGCAATACCCTGCGCAATACTCTGCAATACCCTGCGCAATACCCTGCGCAATACTCTGCAATACCCTGTGCAATACTCTGCAATACCCTGCGCAATATTCTGCAATACCCTGCGCAATACTCTGCAATACCCTGCGCAATACCCTGCGCAATACTCTGCAATACCCTGCGCAATACTCTGCAATACTCTGGTGCAATACTCTGCAATACCCTGGTGCAATACCCTGCGCAATACTCTGCAATACCCTGCGCAATACCCTGCAATACCCTGCGCAATACTCTGCAATACCCTGCGCAATACTCTGCAATACTCTGCAATACTCTGGTGCAATACTCTGCAATACCCTGCGCAATACCCTGCAAAATACTCTGCAATACCCTGGTGCAATACTCTGCAATACTATGCAATACTCTGGTGCAATACTCTGCAATACTCTGGTGCAATACTCTGCAATACCCTGCGCAATATTCTGCAATACCCTGGTGCAATACTCTGCAATACCCTGCGCAATACTCTGCAATACCCTGCGCAATACCCTGGTGCAATACTCTGCAATACTCTGGTGCAATACTCTGCAATACTCTGGTGCAATACCCTGCAAAATACTCTGCAATACCCTGCGCAATACCCTGCAAAATACTCTGCAATACCCTGGTGCAATACTCTGCAATACTCTGGTGCAATACTCTGCAATACCCTGCGCAATACTCTGCAATACCCTGCGCAATACCCTGCAAAATACTCTGCAATACCCTGGTGCAATACTCTGCAATACTCTGGTGCAATACTCTGCAATACCCTGCGCAATACTCTGCAATACCCTGCGCAATACCCTGCAAAATACTCTGCAATACCCTGGTGCAATACTCTGCAATACTCTGGTGCAATACCCTGCAATACCCTGCGCAATACTCTGCAATACTCTGGCGCAATACTCTGCAATACCCTGGTGCAATACTCTGCAATACCCTGCGCAATACTCTGCAATACCCTGCGCAATTCTCTGCAATACTCTGGTGCAATACTCTGCAATACCCTGGTGCAATACCCTGCGCAATACTCTGCAATACCCTGCGCAATACCCTGCAATACCCTGCGCAATACTCTGCAATACCCTGCGCAATACTCTGCAATACTCTGCAATACTCTGGTGCAATACTCTGCAATACCCTGCGCAATACCCTGCAAAATACTCTGCAATACCCTGGTGCAATACTCTGCAATACTATGCAATACTCTGGTGCAATACTCTGCAATACTCTGGTGCAATACTCTGCAATACCCTGCGCAATATTCTGCAATACCCTGCGCAATACTCTGCAATACTCTGCAATACCCTGCGCAATATTCTGCAATACCCTGCGCAATACTCTGCAATACCCTGCGCAATACCCTGGTGCAATACTCTGCAATACTCTGGTGCAATACTCTGCAATACCCTGCAAAATACTCTGCAATACCCTGCAAAATACTCTGCAATACCCTGGTGCAATACTCTGCAATACTCTGGTGCAATACTCTGCAATACCCTGCGCAATACTCTGCAATACCCTGCGCAATACCCTGCAAAATACTCTGCAATACCCTGGTGCAATACTCTGCAATACACTGGTGCAATACTCTGCAATACCCTGCGCAATACTCTGCAATACCCTGCGCAATACTCTGCAATACTCTGGCGCAATACTCTGCAATACCCTGCGCAATACTCTGCAATACCCTGCGCAATACCCTGCGCAATACTCTGCAATACCCTGGTGCAATACTCTGCAATACTCTGGTGCAATACCCTGCACAATACTCTGCAATACCCTGCGCAATACTCTGCAATACTCTGGTGCAATACTCTGCAATACCCTGGTGCAATACCCTGCGCAATACTCTGCAATACCCTGCGCAATACTCTGCAATACCCTGCGCAATACTCTGCAATACTCTGGTGCAATACTCTGCAATACCCTGGTGCAATACTCTGCAATACCCTGCGCAATACTCTGCAATACCCTGCGCAATACTCTGCAATACTCTGGTGCAATACTCTGCAATACCCTGGTGCAATACTCTGCAATACTCTGCAATACCCTGCGCAATACTCTGCAATACCCTGCGCAATACTCTGCAATACTCTGGTGCAATACTCTGCAATACCCTGGTGCAATACCCTGCAATACCCTGCGCAATACTCTGCAATACCCTGCGCAATACTCTGCAATACCCTGCGCAATACTCTGCAATACTCTGGTGCAATACTCTGCAATACCCTGGTGCAATACTCTGCAATACCCTGCGCAATACTCTGCAATACCCTGCGCAATTCTCTGCAATACTCTGGTGCAATACTCTGCAATACCCTGGTGCAATACCCTGCGCAATACTCTGCAATACCCTGCGCAATACCCTGCAATACCCTGCGCAATACTCTGCAATACCCTGCGCAATACTCTGCAATACTCTGCAATACTCTGGTGCAATACTCTGCAATACCCTGCGCAATACCCTGCAAAATACTCTGCAATACCCTGCGCAATACTCTGCAATACTCTGCAATACCCTGCGCAATACCCTGGTGCAATACTCTGCAATACTCTGGTGCAATACTCTGCAATACTCTGGTGCAATACTCTGCAATACCCTGCAAAATACTCTGCAATACCCTGCGCAATACTCTGCAATACCCTGCGCAATACCCTGCGCAATACCCTGCAAAATACTCTGCAATACCCTGGTGCAATACTCTGCAATACTCTGGTGCAATACCCTGCGCAATACTCTGCAATACCCTGCGCAATACTCTGCAATACCCTGCAATACCCTGCGCAATACTCTGCAATACCCTGCGCAATATTCTGCAATACCCTGCGCAATACTCTGCAATACTCTGCAATACCCTGCGCAATATTCTGCAATACCCTGCGCAATACTCTGCAATACCCTGCGCAATACCCTGGTGCAATACTCTGCAATACTCTGGTGCAATACTCTGCAATACCCTGCAAAATACTCTGCAATACCCTGCGCAATACCCTGCAAAATACTCTGCAATACCCTGGTGCAATACTCTGCAATACTCTGGTGCAATACTCTGCAATACCCTGCGCAATACTCTGCAATACCCTGCGCAATACCCTGCAAAATACTCTGCAATACCCTGGTGCAATACTCTGCAATACACTGGTGCAATACTCTGCAATACCCTGCGCAATACTCTGCAATACCCTGCGCAATACTCTGCAATACTCTGGCGCAATACTCTGCAATACCCTGCGCAATACTCTGCAATACCCTGCGCAATACCCTGCGCAATACTCTGCAATACCCTGGTGCAATACTCTGCAATACCCTGCGCAATACTCTGCAATACCCTGCGCAATACTCTGCAATACTCTGGTGCAATACTCTGCAATACCCTGGTGCAATACTCTGCAATACCCTGCGCAATACTCTGCAATACCCTGCGCAATACTCTGCAATACTCTGGTGCAATACTCTGCAATACCCTGGTGCAATACTCTGCAATACCCTGCGCAATACTCTGCAATACCCTGCGCAATACCCTGCAATACCCTGCGCAATACTCTGCAATACTCTGGTGCAATACTCTGCAATACCCTGGTGCAATACTCTGCAATACCCTGCGCAATACTCTGCAATACCCTGGTGCAATACTCTGCAATACTCTGGTGCAATACTCTGCAATACCCTGCGCAATACTCTGCAATACCCTGCGCAATACCCTGCAATACCCTGCGCAATACTCTGCAATACCCTGGTGCAATACTCTGCAATACCCTGCACAATACTCTGCAATACCCTGCGCAATACTCTGCAATACCCTGTGCAATACTCTGCAATACTCTGGTGCAATACTCTGCAATACCCTGCGCAATACTCTGCAATACCCTGCGCAATACTCTGCAATACCCTGCGCAATACCCTGCAAAATACTCTGCAATACCCTGGTGCAATACTCTGCAATACCCTGCGCAATACTCTGCAATACCCTGCGCAATACCCTGCAATACTCTGGTGCAATACTCTGCAATACCCTGGTGCAATACTCTGCAATACCCTGCGCAATACTCTGCAATACCCTGCGCAATACTCTGCAATACCCTGTGCAATACTCTGCAATACCCTGCGCAATACTCTGCAATACCCTGCGCAATACTCTGCAATACCCTGTGCAATACTCTGCAATACTCTGGTGCAATACTCTGCAATACCCTGCGCAATACTCTTCAATACCCTGCGCAATACTCTGCAATACCCTGTGCAATACTCTGCAATACTCTGGTGCAATACTCTGCAATACCCTGCGCAATACTCTGCAATACCCTGCGCAATACCCTGCAAAATACTCTGCAATACCCTGGTGCAATACTCTGCAATACCCTGCGCAATACTCTGCAATACCCTGCGCAATACTCTGCAATACTCTGGTGCAATACTCTGCAATACCCTGGTGCAATACTCTGCAATACCCTGCGCAATACTCTGCAATACCCTGGTGCAATACTCTGCAATACCCTGCGCAATACTCTGCAATACCCTGTGCAATACTCTGCAATACTCTGGTGCAATACTCTGCAATACCCTGCGCAATACTCTGCAATACCCTGTGCAATACTCTGCAATACTCTGGTGCAATACTCTGCAATACCCTGCGCAATACTCTGCAATACCCTGCGCAATACCCTGCAAAATACTCTGCAATACCCTGGTGCAATACTCTGCAATACCCTGCGCAATACTCTGCAATACCCTGCGCAATACCCTGCAAAATACTCTGCAATACCCTGGTGCAATACTCTGCAATACTCTGGTGCAATACTCTGCAATACCCTGCGCAATACTCTGCAATACCCTGCGCAATACTCTGCAATACTCTGGTGCAATACTCTGCAATACCCTGGTGCAATACTCTGCAATACCCTGCGCAATACTCTGCAATACCCTGCGCAATACTCTGCAATACTCTGGTGCAATACTCTGCAATACCCTGGTGCAATACCCTGCGCAATACTCTGCAATACCCTGCGCAATACCCTGCAATACCCTGCGCAATACTCTGCAATACCCTGCGCAATACCCTGCAATACCCTGCGCAATACTCTGCAATACTCTGCAATACTCTGGTGCAATACTCTGCAATACCCTGCAAAATACTCTGCAATACCCTGGTGCAATACTCTGCAATACTCTGGTGCAATACTCTGCAATACCCTGCGCAATACTCTGCAATACCCTGCGCAATACCCTGCAATACCCTGCGCAATACTCTGCAATACTCTGGCGCAATACTCTGCAATACCCTGCGCAATACTCTGCAATACCCTGCGCAATACCCTGCAAAATACTCTGCAATACCCTGGTGCAATACTCTGCAATACTCTGGTGCAATACTCTGCAATACCCTGCGCAATACTCTGCAATACCCTGCGCAATACTCTGCAATACTCTGGCGCAATACTCTGCAATACCCTGCGCAATACTCTGCAATACCCTGCGCAATACCCTGCGCAATACTCTGCAATACCCTGGTGCAATACTCTGCAATACTCTGGTGCAATACTCTGCAATACCCTGCGCAATACTCTGCAATACCCTGCGCAATACCCTGCGCAATACTCTGCAATACCCTGGTGCAATACTCTGCAATACTCTGGTGCAATACTCTGCAATACCCTGCGCAATACTCTGCAATACCCTGCGCAATACTCTGCAATACTCTGGTGCAATACTCTGCAATACCCTGGTGCAATACTCTGCAATACCCTGCGCAATACTCTGCAATACCCTGCGCAATACTCTGCAATACCCTGCGCAATACTCTGCAATACCCTGGTGCAATACTCTGCAATACCCTGGTGCAATACCCTGCAATACCCTGCGCAATACTCTGCAATACCCTGCGCAATACCCTGCAATACCCTGCGCAATACTCTGCAATACTCTGGTGCAATACTCTGCAATACCCTGGTGCAATACTCTGCAATACCCTGGTGCAATACTCTGCAATACCCTGCGCAATACTCTGCAATACCCTGGTGCAATACTCTGCAATACTCTGGTGCAATACTCTGCAATACCCTGCGCAATACTCTGCAATACCCTGCGCAATACTCTGCAATACCCTGCGCAATACTCTGCAATACTCTGGTGCAATACTCTGCAATACCCTGGTGCAATACTCTGCAATACCCTGCGCAATACTCTGCAATACCCTGCGCAATACCCTGCAATACCCTGCGCAATACTCTGCAATACCCTGGTGCAATACTCTGCAATACTCTGGTGCAATACTCTGCAATACCCTGCGCAATACTCTGCAATACCCTGTGCAATACTCTGCAATACTCTGGTGCAATACTCTGCAATACCCTGCGCAATACTCTGCAATACCCTGCGCAATACTCTGCAATACCCTGCGCAATACCCTGCAAAATACTCTGCAATACCCTGGTGCAATACTCTGCAATACCCTGCGCAATACTCTGCAATACCCTGCGCAATACCCTGCAAAATACTCTGCAATACCCTGGTGCAATACTCTGCAATACCCTGGTGCAATACTCTGCAATACCCTGGTGCAATACTCTGCAATACCCTGCGCAATACTCTGCAATACTCCGGTGCAATACTCTGCAATACCCTGGTGCAATACTCTGCAATACCCTGGTGCAATACTCTGCAATACCCTGCGCAATACTCTGCAATACCCTGGTGCAATACTCTGCAATACTCTGGTGCAATACTCTGCAATACCCTGCGCAATACTCTGCAATACCCTGCGCAATACTCTGCAATACTCTGGTGCAATACTCTGCAATACCCTGGTGCAATACTCTGCAATACCCTGCGCAATACTCTGCAATACCCTGCGCAATACCCTGCAATACCCTGCGCAATACTCTGCAATACCCTGGTGCAATACTCTGCAATACCCTGCGCAATACTCTGCAATACCCTGGTGCAATACTCTGCAATACTCTGGTGCAATACTCTGTAATACCCTGCGCAATACTCTGCAATACCCTGCGCAATACTCTGCAATACCCTGTGCAATACTCTGCAATACTCTGGTGCAATACTCTGCAATACCCTGCGCAATACTCTGCAATACCCTGCGCAATACCCTGCAAAATACTCTGCAATACCCTGGTGCAATACTCTGCAATACCCTGCGCAATACTCTGCAATACCCTGCGCAATACCCTGCAAAATACTCTGCAATACCCTGGTGCAATACTCTGCAATACTCTGGTGCAATACTCTGCAATACCCTGGTGCAATACTCTGCAATACCCTGCGCAATACTCTGCAATACCCTGCGCAATTCTCTGCAATACTCTGGTGCAATACTCTGCAATACCCTGGTGCAATACCCTGCGCAATACTCTGCAATACCCTGCGCAATACCCTGCAATACCCTGCGCAATACTCTGCAATACCCTGCGCAATACTCTGGTGCAATACTCTGCAATACCCTGCGCAATACCCTGCAAAATACTCTGCAATACCCTGGTGCAATTATCTGCAATACCCTGCGCAATACTCTGCAATACCCTGCGCAATACTCTGCAATACTCTGGTGCAATACTCTGCAATACCCTGGTGCAATACCCTGCGCAATACTCTGCAATACCCTGCGCAATACCCTGCAATACCCTGCGCAATACTCTGCAATACCCTGCGCAATACTCTGCAATACTCTGCAATACTCTGGTGCAATACTCTGCAATACCCTGCGCAATACCCTGCAAAATACTCTGCAATACCCTGGTGCAATACTCTGCAATACCCTGCGCAATACTCTGCAATACCCTGCGCAATACCCTGGTGCAATACTCTGCAATACTCTGGTGCAATACTCTGCAATACTCTGGTGCAATACTCTTCAATACCCTGCAAAATACTCTGCAATACCCTGCGCAATACCCTGCAAAATACTCTGCAATACCCTGGTGCAATACTCTGCAATACTCTGGTGCAATACCCTGCGCAATACCCTGCGCAATACCCTGCGCAATACCCTGCGCAATACTCTGCAATACCCTGCAATACCCTGCGCAATACTCTGCAATACCCTGCGCAATACTCTGCAATACTCTGGTGCAATACTCTGCAATACCCTGCGCAATACTCTGCAATACCCTGGTGCAATACTCTGCAATACCCTGCGCAATACTCTGCAATACTCTGCAATACCCTGCGCAATATTCTGCAATACCCTGCGCAATACTCTGCAATACTCTGGTGCAATACTCTGCAATACCCTGCAAAATACTCTGCAATACCCTGCGCAATACCCTGCAAAATACTCTGCAATACCCTGGTGCAATACTCTGCAATACTCTGGTGCAATACTCTGCAATACCCTGCGCAATACTCTGCAATACCCTGCGCAATACCCTGCAAAATACTCTGCAATACCCTGGTGCAATACTCTGCAATACTCTGGTGCAATACTCTGCAATACCCTGCGCAATACCCTGCGCAATACCCTGCAAAATACTCTGCAATACCCTGGTGCAATACTCTGCAATACTCTGGTGCAATACTCTGCAATACCCTGGTGCAATACTCTGCAATACTCTGGCGCAATACTCTGCAATACCCTGCGCAATACCCTGCGCAATACTCTGCAATACCCTGGTGCAATACTCTGCAATACTCTGGTGCAATACTCTGCAATACCCTGCGCAATACTCTGCAATACCCTGCGCAATACTCTGCAATACTCTGGTGCAATACTCTGCAATACCCTGGTGCAATACTCTGCAATACTCTGCAATACCCTGCGCAATACTCTGCAATACCCTGCGCAATACTCTGCAATACCCTGCGCAATACTCTGCAATACCCTGCGCAATACTCTGCAATACTCTGGTGCAATACTCTGCAATACCCTGGTGCAATACTCTGCAATACCCTGCGCAATACTCTGCAATACCCTGCGCAATTCTCTGCAATACTCTGGTGCAATACTCTGCAATACCCTGGTGCAATACCCTGCGCAATACTCTGCAATACCCTGCGCAATACCCTGCAATACCCTGCGCAATACTCTGCAATACCCTGCGCAATACTCTGCAATACTCTGCAATACTCTGGTGCAATACTCTGCAATACCCTGCGCAATACCCTGCAAAATACTCTGCAATACCCTGGTGCAATACTCTGCAATACCCTGCGCAATACTCTGCAATACCCTGCGCAATACCCTGGTGCAATACTCTGCAATACTCTGCAATACTCTGGTGCAATACTCTGCAATACCCTGCGCAATATTCTGCAATACCCTGCGCAATACTCTGCAATACCCTGCACAATACTCTGCAATACCCTGCGCAATACCCTGGTGCAATACTCTGCAATACTCTGGTGCAATACTCTGCAATACCCTGCACAATACTCTGCAATACCCTGCGCAATACCCTGCAAAATACTCTGCAATACCCTGGTGCAATACTCTGCAATACACTGGTGCAATACTCTGCAATACCCTGCGCAATACTCTGCAATACCCTGCGCAATACTCTGCAATACTCTGGCGCAATACTCTGCAATACCCTGCGCAATACTCTGCAATACCCTGCGCAATACCCTGCGCAATACTCTGCAATACCCTGGTGCAATACTCTGCAATACTCTGGTGCAATACTCTGCAATACCCTGCGCAATACCCTGCAAAATACTCTGCAATACCCTGGTGCAATACTCTGCAATACTCTGGTGCAATACTCTGCAATACCCTGCGCAATATTCTGCAATACCCTGCGCAATACTCTGCAATACTCTGCAATACCCTGCGCAATATTCTGCAATACCCTGCGCAATACTCTGCAATACCCTGCGCAATACCCTGGTGCAATACTCTGCAATACTCTGGTGCAATACTCTGCAATACCCTGCGCAATACTCTGCAATACCCTGCGCAATACCCTGCAAAATACTCTGCAATACCCTGGTGCAATACTCTGCAATACACTGGTGCAATACTCTGCAATACCCTGCGCAATACTCTGCAATACCCTGCGCAATACTCTGCAATACTCTGGCGCAATACTCTGCAATACCCTGCGCAATACCCTGCGCAATACTCTGCAATACCCTGGTGCAATACTCTGCAATACCCTGCGCAATACCCTGCAAAATACTCTGCAATACCCTGGTGCAATACTCTGCAATACCCTGCGCAATACTCTGCAATACCCTGCGCAATACTCTGCAATACCCTGCGCAATACCCTGGTGCAATACTCTGGTGCAATACTCTGCAATACCCTGCAAAATACTCTGCAATACCCTGCGCAATACCCTGCAAAATACTCTGCAATACCCTGGTGCAATACTCTGCAATACTCTGGTGCAATACCCTGCGCAATACTCTGCAATACCCTGCGCAATACCCTGCGCAATACTCTGCAATACCCTGCAATACCCTGCGCAATACTCTGCAATACCCTGCGCAATATTCTGCAATACCCTGCGCAATACTCTGCAATACTCTGCGCAATACCCTGGTGCAATACTCTGCAATACTCTGGTGCAATACTCTGCAATACCCTGCAAAATACTCTGCAATACCCTGCGCAATACCCTGCAAAATACTCTGCAATACCCTGGTGCAATACTCTGCAATACTCTGGTGCAATACTCTGCAATACCCTGCGCAATACTCTGCAATACCCTGCGCAATACCCTGCAAAATACTCTGCAATACCCTGGTGCAATACTCTGCAATACTCTGCGCAATACTCTGCAATACCCTGCGCAATACTCTGCAATACTCTGGTGCAATACTCTGCAATACCCTGGTGCAATACCCTGCGCAATACTCTGCAATACCCTGCGCAATACCCTGCAATACCCTGCGCAATACTCTGCAATACCCTGCGCAATACTCTGCAATACTCTGCAATACTCTGGTGCAATACTCTGCAATACCCTGCGCAATACCCTGCAAAATACTCTGCAATACCCTGGTGCAATACTCTGCAATACCCTGCGCAATACTCTGCAATACCCTGCGCAATACCCTGGTGCAATACTCTGCAATACTCTGGTGCAATACTCTGCAATACTCTGGTGCAATACTCTGCAATACTCTGGTGCAATACTCTGCAATACCCTGCAAAATACTCTGCAATACCCTGCGCAATACCCTGCAAAATACTCTGCAATACCCTGGTGCAATACTCTGCAATACTCTGGTGCAATACTCTGCAATACCCTGCGCAATACCCTGCAAAATACTCTGCAATACCCTGGTGCAATACTCTGCAATACTCTGGTGCAATACTCTGCAATACCCTGCGCAATACTCTGCAATACCCTGCGCAATACCCTGCAAAATACTCTGCAATACCCTGGTGCAATACTCTGCAATACTCTGGTGCAATACTCTGCAATACCCTGGTGCAATACTCTGCAATACCCTGCGCAATACTCTGCAATACCCTGCGCAATTCTCTGCAATACTCTGGTGCAATACTCTGCAATACCCTGGTGCAATACCCTGCGCAATACTCTGCAATACCCTGCGCAATACCCTGCAATACCCTGCGCAATACTCTGCAATACCCTGCGCAATACTCTGCAATACTCTGCAATACTCTGGTGCAATACTCTGCAATACCCTGCACAATACCCTGCAAAATACTCTGCAATACCCTGGTGCAATACTCTGCAATACCCTGCGCAATACTCTGCAATACCCTGCGCAATACCCTGGTGCAATACTCTGCAATACTCTGGTGCAATACTCTGCAATACTCTGGTGCAATACTCTGCAATACCCTGCGCAATATTCTGCAATACCCTGCGCAATACTCTGCAATACTCTGCAATACCCTGCGCAATATTCTGCAATACCCTGCGCAATACTCTGCAATACCCTGCGCAATACCCTGGTGCAATACTCTGCAATACTCTGGTGCAATACTCTGCAATACCCTGCGCAATACTCTGCAATACCCTGGTGCAATACTCTGCAATACTCTGGTGCAATACTCTGCAATACCCTGCGCAATACTCTGCAATACCCTGCGCAATACTCTGCAATACCCTGCGCAATACTCTGCAATACTCTGGTGCAATACTCTGCAATACCCTGGTGCAATACTCTGCAATACCCTGCGCAATACTCTGCAATACCCTGCGCAATACTCTGCAATACTCTGGTGCAATACTCTGCAATACCCTGCAATACCCTGGTGCAATACTCTGCAATACTCTGGTGCAATACTCTGCAATACCCTGCGCAATACTCTGCAATACCCTGCGCAATACTCTGCAATACCCTGTGCAATACTCTGCAATACTCTGGTGCAATACTCTGCAATACCCTGCGCAATACTCTGCAATACCCTGCGCAATACCCTGCAAAATACTCTGCAATACCCTGGTGCAATACTCTGCAATACCCTGCGCAATACTCTGCAATACCCTGCGCAATACCCTGCAAAATACTCTGCAATACCCTGGTGCAATACTCTGCAATACTCTGGTGCAATACTCTGCAATACCCTGGTGCAATACTCTGCAATACCCTGCGCAATTCTCTGCAATACTCTGGTGCAATACTCTGCAATACCCTGGTGCAATACCCTGCGCAATACTCTGCAATACCCTGCGCAATACCCTGCAATACCCTGCGCAATACTCTGGTGCAATACTCTGCAATACCCTGCGCAATACCCTGCAAAATACTCTGCAATACCCTGGTGCAATTATCTGCAATACCCTGCGCAATACTCTGCAATACCCTGCGCAATACTCTGCAATACTCTGGTGCAATACTCTGCAATACCCTGGTGCAATACCCTGCGCAATACTCTGCAATACCCTGCGCAATACCCTGCAATACCCTGCGCAATACTCTGCAATACCCTGCGCAATACTCTGCAATACTCTGCAATACTCTGGTGCAATACTCTGCAATACCCTGCGCAATACCCTGCAAAATACTCTGCAATACCCTGGTGCAATACTCTGCAATACCCTGCACAATACTCTGCAATACCCTGCGCAATACCCTGGTGCAATACTCTGCAATACTCTGGTGCAATACTCTGCAATACTCTGGTGCAATACTCTTCAATACCCTGCAAAATACTCTGCAATACCCTGCGCAATACCCTGCAAAATACTCTGCAATACCCTGGTGCAATACTCTGCAATACTCTGGTGCAATACCCTGCGCAATACTCTGCAATACCCTGCGCAATACCCTGCGCAATACTCTGCAATACCCTGCAATACCCTGCGCAATACTCTGCAATACCCTGCGCAATATTCTGCAATACCCTGCGCAATACTCTGCAATACTCTGCAATACCCTGCGCAATATTCTGCAATACCCTGCGCAATACTCTGCAATACTCTGGTGCAATACTCTGCAATACCCTGCAAAATACTCTGCAATACCCTGCGCAATACCCTGCAAAATACTCTGCAATACCCTGGTGCAATACTCTGCAATACTCTGGTGCAATACTCTGCAATACCCTGCGCAATACTCTGCAATACCCTGCGCAATACCCTGCAAAATACTCTGCAATACCCTGGTGCAATACTCTGCAATACTCTGGTGCAATACTCTGCAATACCCTGCGCAATACTCTGCAATACCCTGCGCAATACCCTGCAAAATACTCTGCAATACCCTGGTGCAATACTCTGCAATACTCTGGTGCAATACTCTGCAATACCCTGGTGCAATACTCTGCAATACTCTGGCGCAATACTCTGCAATACCCTGCGCAATACTCTGCAATACCCTGCGCAATACCCTGCGCAATACTCTGCAATACCCTGGTGCAATACTCTGCAATACTCTGGTGCAATACTCTGCAATACCCTGCGCAATACTCTGCAATACTCTGGTGCAATACTCTGCAATACCCTGGTGCAATACTCTGCAATACCCTGCGCAATACTCTGCAATACCCTGCGCAATTCTCTGCAATACTCTGGTGCAATACTCTGCAATACCCTGGTGCAATACCCTGCGCAATACTCTGCAATACCCTGCGCAATACCCTGCAATACCCTGCGCAATACTCTGCAATACCATGCGCAATACTCTGCAATACTCTGCAATACTCTGGTGCAATACTCTGCAATACCCTGCGCAATACCCTGCAAAATACTCTGCAATACCCTGGTGCAATACTCTGCAATACTCTGGCGCAATACTCTGCAATACCCTGCGCAATACTCTGCAATACCCTGCGCAATACCCTGCGCAATACTCTGCAATACCCTGGTGCAATACTCTGCAATACTCTGGTGCAATACTCTGCAATACCCTGCGCAATACCCTGCAAAATACTCTGCAATACCCTGGTGCAATACTCTGCAATACTCTGGTGCAATACTCTGCAATACCCTGCGCAATACCCTGCAAAATACTCTGCAATACCCTGGTGCAATACTCTGCAATACCCTGCGCAATACCCTGCAAAATACTCTGCAATACCCTGGTGCAATACTCTGCAATACCCTGCGCAATACTCTGCAATACCCTGCGCAATACTCTGCAATACCCTGCGCAATACCCTGGTGCAATACTCTGCAATACTCTGGTGCAATACTCTGCAATACCCTGCAAAATACTCTGCAATACCCTGCGCAATACCCTGCAAAATACTCTGCAATACCCTGGTGCAATACTCTGCAATACTCTGGTGCAATACCCTGCGCAATACTCTGCAATACCCTGCGCAATACCCTGCGCAATACTCTGCAATACCCTGCAATACCCTGCGCAATACTCTGCAATACCCTGCGCAATATTCTGCAATACCCTGCGCAATACTCTGCAATACTCTGCGCAATACCCTGGTGCAATACTCTGCAATACTCTGGTGCAATACTCTGCAATACCCTGCAAAATACTCTGCAATACCCTGCGCAATACCCTGCAAAATACTCTGCAATACCCTGGTGCAATACTCTGCAATACTCTGGTGCAATACTCTGCAATACCCTGCGCAATACTCTGCAATACCCTGCGCAATACCCTGCAAAATACTCTGCAATACCCTGGTGCAATACTCTGCAATACTCTGGTGCAATACTCTGCAATACCCTGGTGCAATACTCTGCGCAATACTCTGCAATACCCTGCGCAATACTCTGCAATACTCTGGTGCAATACTCTGCAATACCCTGGTGCAATACCCTGCGCAATACTCTGCAATACCCTGCGCAATACCCTGCAATACCCTGCGCAATACTCTGCAATACCCTGCGCAATACTCTGCAATACTCTGCAATACTCTGGTGCAATACTCTGCAATACCCTGCGCAATACCCTGCAAAATACTCTGCAATACCCTGGTGCAATACTCTGCAATACCCTGCGCAATACTCTGCAATACCCTGCGCAATACCCTGGTGCAATACTCTGCAATACTCTGGTGCAATACTCTGCAATACTCTGGTGCAATACTCTGCAATACCCTGCAAAATACTCTGCAATACCCTGCGCAATACCCTGCGCAATACCCTGCAAAATACTCTGCAATACCCTGGTGCAATACTCTGCAATACTCTGGTGCAATACTCTGCAATACCCTGCGCAATACTCTGCAATACCCTGCGCAATACCCTGCAAAATACTCTGCAATACCCTGGTGCAATACTCTGCAATACTCTGGTGCAATACTCTGGTGCAATACTCTGCAATACCCTGCGCAATACTCTGCAATACCCTGCGCAATACCCTGCAAAATACTCTGCAATACCCTGGTGCAATACTCTGCAATACTCTGGTGCAATACTCTGCAATACCCTGCAATACCCTGCGCAATACTCTGCAATACTCTGGCGCAATACTCTGCAATACCCTGGTGCAATACTCTGCAATACCCTGCGCAATACTCTGCAATACCCTGCGCAATTCTCTGCAATACTCTGGTGCAATACTCTGCAATACCCTGGTGCAATACCCTGCGCAATACTCTGCAATACCCTGCGCAATACCCTGCAATACCCTGCGCAATACTCTGCAATACCCTGCGCAATACTCTGCAATACTCTGGTGCAATACTCTGCAATACCCTGCGCAATACCCTGCAAAATACTCTGCAATACCCTGGTGCAATACTCTGCAATACCCTGCGCAATACTCTGCAATACCCTGCGCAATACCCTGGTGCAATACTCTGCAATACTCTGGTGCAATACTCTGCAATACTCTGGTGCAATACTCTGCAATACCCTGCGCAATATTCTGCAATACCCTGCGCAATACTCTGCAATACTCTGCAATACCCTGCGCAATATTCTGCAATACCCTGCGCAATACTCTGCAATACCCTGCGCAATACCCTGGTGCAATACTCTGCAATACTCTGGTGCAATACTCTGCAATACCCTGCAAAATACTCTGCAATACCCTGCGCAATACCCTGCAAAATACTCTGCAATACCCTGGTGCAATACTCTGCAATACTCTGGTGCAATACTCTGCAATACCCTGCGCAATACTCTGCAATACCCTGCGCAATACCCTGCAAAATACTCTGCAATACCCTGGTGCAATACTCTGCAATACACTGGTGCAATACTCTGCAATACCCTGCGCAATACTCTGCAATACCCTGCGCAATACTCTGCAATACTCTGGCGCAATACTCTGCAATACCCTGCGCAATACTCTGCAATACCCTGCGCAATACCCTGCGCAATACTCTGCAATACCCTGGTGCAATACTCTGCAATACTCTGGTGCAATACCCTGCGCAATACTCTGCAATACTCTGCAATACCCTGCGCAATATTCTGCAATACCCTGCGCAATACTCTGCAATACTCTGGTGCAATACTCTGCAATACCCTGGTGCAATACCCTGCGCAATACTCTGCAATACCCTGCGCAATACTCTGCAATACCCTGCGCAATACTCTGCAATACTCTGGTGCAATACTCTGCAATACCCTGGTGCAATACTCTGCAATACCCTGCGCAATACTCTGCAATACCCTGCGCAATACTCTGCAATACTCTGGTGCAATACTCTGCAATACCCTGGTGCAATACTCTGCAATACTCTGCAATACCCTGCGCAATACTCTGCAATACCCTGCGCAATACTCTGCAATACTCTGGTGCAATACTCTGCAATACCCTGGTGCAATACCCTGCAATACCCTGCGCAATACTCTGCAATACCCTGCGCAATACTCTGCAATACCCTGCGCAATACTCTGCAATACTCTGGTGCAATACTCTGCAATACCCTGGTGCAATACTCTGCAATACCCTGCGCAATACTCTGCAATACCCTGCGCAATTCTCTGCAATACTCTGGTGCAATACTCTGCAATACCCTGGTGCAATACCCTGCGCAATACTCTGCAATACCCTGCGCAATACCCTGCAATACCCTGCGCAATACTCTGCAATACCCTGCGCAATACTCTGCAATACTCTGCAATACTCTGGTGCAATACTCTGCAATACCCTGCGCAATACCCTGCAAAATACTCTGCAATACCCTGCGCAATACTCTGCAATACTCTGCAATACCCTGCGCAATACCCTGGTGCAATACTCTGCAATACTCTGGTGCAATACTCTGCAATACTCTGGTGCAATACTCTGCAATACCCTGCAAAATACTCTGCAATACCCTGCGCAATACTCTGCAATACCCTGCGCAATACCCTGCGCAATACCCTGCAAAATACTCTGCAATACCCTGGTGCAATACTCTGCAATACTCTGGTGCAATACCCTGCGCAATACTCTGCAATACCCTGCGCAATACTCTGCAATACCCTGCAATACCCTGCGCAATACTCTGCAATACCCTGCGCAATATTCTGCAATACCCTGCGCAATACTCTGCAATACTCTGCAATACCCTGCGCAATATTCTGCAATACCCTGCGCAATACTCTGCAATACCCTGCACAATACCCTGGTGCAATACTCTGCAATACTCTGGTGCAATACTCTGCAATACCCTGCAAAATACTCTGCAATACCCTGCGCAATACCCTGCAAAATACTCTGCAATACCCTGGTGCAATACTCTGCAATACTCTGGTGCAATACTCTGCAATACCCTGCGCAATACTCTGCAATACCCTGCGCAATACTCTGCAATACCCTGCGCAATACCCTGCGCAATACCCTGCAAAATACTCTGCAATACCCTGGTGCAATACTCTGCAATACACTGGTGCAATACCCTGCGCAATACTCTGCAATACCCTGCGCAATACTCTGCAATACCCTGCAATACCCTGCGCAATACTCTGCAATACCCTGCGCAATATTCTGCAATACCCTGCGCAATACTCTGCAATACTCTGCAATACCCTGCGCAATATTCTGCAATACCCTGCGCAATACTCTGCAATACCCTGCGCAATACCCTGGTGCAATACTCTGCAATACTCTGGTGCAATACTCTGCAATACCCTGCAAAATACTCTGCAATACCCTGCGCAATACCCTGCAAAATACTCTGCAATACCCTGGTGCAATACTCTGCAATACTCTGGTGCAATACTCTGCAATACCCTGCGCAATACTCTGCAATACCCTGCGCAATACCCTGCAAAATACTCTGCAATACCCTGGTGCAATACTCTGCAATACACTGGTGCAATACTCTGCAATACCCTGCGCAATACTCTGCAATACCCTGCGCAATACTCTGCAATACTCTGGCGCAATACTCTGCAATACCCTGCGCAATACTCTGCAATACCCTGCGCAATACCCTGCGCAATACTCTGCAATACCCTGGTGCAATACTCTGCAATACCCTGCGCAATACTCTGCAATACCCTGCGCAATACTCTGCAATACTCTGGTGCAATACTCTGCAATACCCTGGTGCAATACTCTGCAATACCCTGCGCAATACTCTGCAATACCCTGCGCAATACTCTGCAATACCCTGCGCAATACTCTGCAATACTCTGGTGCAATACTCTGCAATACCCTGGTGCAATACTCTGCAATACCCTGCGCAATACTCTGCAATACCCTGCGCAATACCCTGCAATACCCTGCGCAATACTCTGCAATACTCTGGTGCAATACTCTGCAATACCCTGGTGCAATACTCTGCAATACCCTGCGCAATACTCTGCAATACCCTGGTGCAATACTCTGCAATACTCTGGTGCAATACTCTGCAATACCCTGCGCAATACTCTGCAATACCCTGCACAATACCCTGCAATACCCTGCGCAATACTCTGCAATACCCTGGTGCAATACTCTGCAATACCCTGCGCAATACTCTGCAATACCCTGCGCAATACTCTGCAATACTCTGGTGCAATACTCTGCAATACCCTGCGCAATACTCTGCAATACCCTGCGCAATACTCTGCAATACCCTGTGCAATACTCTGCAATACTCTGGTGCAATACTCTGCAATACCCTGCGCAATACTCTGCAATACCCTGCGCAATACCCTGCAAAATACTCTGCAATACCCTGGTGCAATACTCTGCAATACCCTGCGCAATACTCTGCAATACCCTGCGCAATACCCTGCAATACTCTGGTGCAATACTCTGCAATACCCTGGTGCAATACTCTGCAATACCCTGCGCAATACTCTGCAATACCCTGCGCAATACTCTGCAATACCCTGCGCAATACTCTGCAATACCCTGCGCAATACTCTGCAATACTCTGGTGCAATACTCTGCAATACCCTGCGCAATACTCTGCAATACCCTGCGCAATACTCTGCAATACCCTGCGCAATACTCTGCAATACCCTGTGCAATACTCTGCAATACTCTGGTGCAATACTCTGCAATACCCTGCGCAATACTCTGCAATACCCTGCGCAATACCCTGCAAAATACTCTGCAATACCCTGGTGCAATACTCTGCAATACCCTGCGCAATACTCTGCAATACCCTGCGCAATACTCTGCAATACTCTGGTGCAATACTCTGCAATACCCTGGTGCAATACTCTGCAATACCCTGCGCAATACTCTGCAATACCCTGGTGCAATACTCTGCAATACCCTGCGCAATACTCTGCAATACCCTGTGCAATACTCTGCAATACTCTGGTGCAATACTCTGCAATACCCTGCGCAATACTCTGCAATACCCTGTGCAATACTCTGCAATACTCTGGTGCAATACTCTGCAATACCCTGCGCAATACTCTGCAATACCCTGCGCAATACCCTGCAAAATACTCTGCAATACCCTGGTGCAATACTCTGCAATACCCTGCGCAATACTCTGCAATACCCTGCGCAATACCCTGCAAAATACTCTGCAATACCCTGGTGCAATACTCTGCAATACTCTGGTGCAATACTCTGCAATACCCTGCGCAATACTCTGCAATACCCTGCACAATACTCTGCAATACTCTGGTGCAATACTCTGCAATACCCTGGTGCAAAACTCTGCAATACCCTGCGCAATACTCTGCAATACCCTGCGCAATACTCTGCAATACTCTGGTGCAATACTCTGCAATACCCTGGTGCAATACCCTGCGCAATACTCTGCAATACCCTGCGCAATACCCTGCAATACCCTGCGCAATACTCTGCAATACCCTGCGCAATACCCTGCAATACCCTGCGCAATACTCTGCAATACTCTGCAATACCCTGCGCAATACCCTGCAAAATACTCTGCAATACCCTGGTGCAATACTCTGCAATACTCTGGTGCAATACTCTGCAATACCCTGCAAAATACTCTGCAATACCCTGCGCAATACTCTGCAATACCCTGTGCAATACCCTGCGCAATACCCTGCAAAATACTCTGCAATACCCTGGTGCAATACTCTGCAATACTCTGGTGCAATACCCTGCGCAATACTCTGCAATACCCTGCGCAATACCCTGCGCAATACTCTGCAATACCCTGCAAAATACTCTGCAATACCCTGCGCAATACCCTGCAAAATACTCTGCAATACCCTGGTGCAATACTCTGCAATACTCTGGTGCAATACCCTGCGCAATACTCTGCAATACCCTGCGCAATACTCTGCAATACCCTGCGCAATACCCTGCGCAATACTCTGCAATACCCTGCAATACCCTGCGCAATATTCTGCAATACCCTGCGCAATATTCTGCAATACCCTGCGCAATACTCTGCAATACTCTGCAATACCCTGCGCAATATTCTGCAATACACTGCGCAATACTCTGCAATACCCTGCGCAATACCCTGGTGCAATACTCTGCAATACTCTGGTGCAATACTCTGCAATACCCTGCAAAATACTCTGCAATACCCTGCGCAATACCCTGCAAAATACTCTGCAATACCCTGGTGCAATACTCTGCAATACTCTGGTGCAATACTCTGCAATACCCTGCGCAATACTCTGCAATACCCTGCGCAATACCCTGCAAAATACTCTGCAATACCCTGGTGCAATACTCTGCAATACTCTGGTGCAATACTCTGCAATACCCTGCGCAATACTCTGCAATACCCTGCGCAATACCCTGCAATACCCTGCGCAATACCCTGCAATACCCTGCGCAATATTCTGCAATACCCTGCGCAATACTCTGCAATACCCTGCGCAATACTCTGCAATACCCTGCGCAATACCCTGGTGCAATACGCTGCAATACTCTGGTGCAATACTCTGCAATACCCTGCGCAATACTCTGCAATACCCTGCGCAATACCCTGCAAAATACTCTGCAATACCCTGGTGCAATACTCTGCAATACACTGGTGCAATACTCTGCAATACCCTGCGCAATACTCTGAAATACCCTGCGCAATACTCTGCAATACTCTGGCGCAATACTCTGCAATACCCTGCGCAATACTCTGCAATACCCTGCGCAATACCCTGCGCAATACTCTGCAATACCCTGGTGCAATACTCTGCAATACTCTGGTGCAATACTCTGCAATACCCTGCGCAATACCCTGCAAAATACTCTGCAATACCCTGGTGCAATACTCTGCAATACCCTGCGCAATACTCTGCAATACCCTGCGCAATACTCTGCAATACCCTGCGCAATACCCTGGTGCAATACTCTGCAATACTCTGGTGCAATACTCTGCAATACCCTGCAAAATACTCTGCAATACCCTGCGCAATACCCTGCAAAATACTCTGCAATACCCTGGTGCAATACTCTGCAATACTCTGGTGCAATACCCTGCGCAATACTCTGCAATACCCTGCGCAATACCCTGCGCAATACTCTGCAATACCCTGCGCAATACTCTGCAATACCCTGCGCAATATTCTGCAATACCCTGCGCAATACTCTGCAATACCCTGCGCAATACCCTGCGCAATACTCTGCAATACCCTGCGCAATACTCTGCAATACTCTGGTGCAATACTCTGCAATACCCTGGTGCAATACCCTGCGCAATACTCTGCAATACCCTGCGCAATACCCTGCAATACCCTGCGCAATACTCTGCAATACCCTGCGCAATACTCTGCAATACTCTGCAATACTCTGGTGCAATACTCTGCAATACCATGCGCAATACCCTGCAAAATACTCTGCAATACCCTGGTGCAATACTCTGCAATACCCTGCGCAATACTCTGCAATACCCTGCGCAATACCCTGGTGCAATACTCTGCAATACTCTGGTGCAATACTCTGCAATACTCTGGTGCAATACTCTGCAATACCCTGCAAAATACTCTGCAATACCCTGGTGCAATACTCTGCAATACCCTGCGCAATACTCTGCAATACCCTGCGCAATACTCTGCAATACCCTGCACAATACCCTGCGCAATACTCTGCAATACCCTGCAATACCCTGCGCAATACTCTACAATACCCTGCGCAATACTCTACAATACCCTGCGCAATACTCTGCAATACCCTGCAATACCCTGTGCAATACTCTGCAATACCCTGCGCAATACTCTGCAATACCCTGCGCAATACCCTGGTGCAATACTCTGCAATACTCTGGTGCAATACTCTGCAATACCCTGCAAAATACTCTGCAATACCCTGGTGCAATACTCTGCAATACCCTGCGCAATACTCTGCAATACCCTGTGCAATACTCTGCAATACCCTGCGCAATACCCTGCGCAATACTCTGCAATACCCTGCAATACCCTGCGCAATACTCTGCAATACCCTGCGCAATACTCTGCAATACCCTGCGCAATACTCTGCAATACCCTGCGCAATACTCTGCAATACCCTGCAATACCCTGTGCAATACTCTGCAATACCCTGCGCAATACTCTGCAATACTCTGCGCAATACCCTGCGCAATACTCTGCAATACCCTGCGCAATACTCTGCAATACCCTGCGCAATACTCTGCAATACCCTGCGCAATACCCTGCAATACCCTGCGCAATACTCTGCAATACCCTGCAATACCCTGCGCAATACTCTGCAATACCCTGCGCAATACTCTGCAATACCCTGCTGAATACCCTGCAAAATACTATGCAATACCCTGGTGCAATACTCTGCAATACTCTGGTGCAATACTCTGCAATACCCTGCAAAATACTCTGCAATACCCTGCGCAATACCCTGCAAAATACTCTGCAATACCCTGGTGCAATACTCTGCAATACTCTGGTGCAATACTCTGCAATACCCTGCGCAATACTCTGCAATACCCTGCGCAATACCCTGCAAAATACTCTGCAATACCCTGGTGCAATACTCTGCAATACTCTGGTGCAATACTCTGCAATACCCTGCGCAATACTCTGCAATACCCTGCGCAATACCCTGCAAAATACTCTGCAATACCCTGGTGCAATACTCTGCAATACTCTGGTGCAATACCCTGCAATACCCTGCGCAATACTCTGCAATACTCTGGCGCAATACTCTGCAATACCCTGGTGCAATACTCTGCAATACCCTGCGCAATACTCTGCAATACCCTGCGCAATTCTCTGCAATACTCTGGTGCAATACTCTGCAATACCCTGGTGCAATACCCTGCGCAATACTCTGCAATACCCTGCGCAATACCCTGCAATACCCTGCGCAATACTCTGCAATACCCTGCGCAATACTCTGCAATACTCTGCAATACTCTGGTGCAATACTCTGCAATACCCTGCGCAATACCCTGCAAAATACTCTGCAATACCCTGGTGCAATACTCTGCAATACTCTGCAATACTCTGGTGCAATACTCTGCAATACTCTGGTGCAATACTCTGCAATACCCTGCGCAATATTCTGCAATACCCTGCGCAATACTCTGCAATACTCTGCAATACCCTGCGCAATATTCTGCAATACCCTGCGCAATACTCTGCAATACCCTGCGCAATACCCTGGTGCAATACTCTGCAATACTCTGGTGCAATACTCTGCAATACCCTGCAAAATACTCTGCAATACCCTGCGCAATACCCTGCAAAATACTCTGCAATACCCTGGTGCAATACTCTGCAATACTCTGGTGCAATACTCTGCAATACCCTGCGCAATACTCTGCAATACCCTGCGCAATACCCTGCAAAATACTCTGCAATACCCTGGTGCAATACTCTGCAATACACTGGTGCAATACTCTGCAATACCCTGCGCAATACTCTGCAATACCCTGCGCAATACTCTGCAATACTCTGGCGCAATACTCTGCAATACCCTGCGCAATACTCTGCAATACCCTGCGCAATACCCTGCGCAATACTCTGCAATACCCTGGTGCAATACTCTGCAATACTCTGGTGCAATACCCTGCGCAATACTCTGCAATACCCTGCGCAATACTCTGCAATACTCTGGTGCAATACTCTGCAATACCCTGGTGCAATACCCTGCGCAATACTCTGCAATACCCTGCGCAATACTCTGCAATACCCTGCGCAATACTCTGCAATACTCTGGTGCAATACTCTGCAATACCCTGGTGCAATACTCTGCAATACCCTGCGCAATACTCTGCAATACCCTGCGCAATACTCTGCAATACTCTGGTGCAATACTCTGCAATACCCTGGTGCAATACTCTGCAATACTCTGCAATACCCTGCGCAATACTCTGCAATACCCTGCGCAATACTCTGCAATACTCTGGTGCAATACTCTGCAATACCCTGGTGCAATACCCTGCAATACCCTGCGCAATACTCTGCAATACCCTGCACAATACTCTGCAATACCCTGCGCAATACTCTGCAATACTCTGCAATACTCTGGTGCAATACTCTGCAATACCCTGGTGCAATACTCTGCAATACCCTGCGCAATACTCTGCAATACCCTGCGCAATTCTCTGCAATACTCTGGTGCAATACTCTGCAATACCCTGGTGCAATACCCTGCGCAATACTCTGCAATACCCTGCGCAATACCCTGCAATACCCTGCGCAATACTCTGCAATACCCTGCGCAATACTCTGCAATACTCTGCAATACTCTGGTGCAATACTCTGCAATACCCTGCGCAATACCCTGCAAAATACTCTGCAATACCCTGCGCAATACTCTGCAATACTCTGCAATACCCTGCGCAATACCCTGGTGCAATACTCTGCAATACTCTGGTGCAATACTCTGCAATACTCTGGTGCAATACTCTGCAATACTCTGGTGCAATACTCTGCAATACCCTGCAAAATACTCTGCAATACCCTGCGCAATACTCTGCAATACCCTGCGCAATACCCTGCGCAATACCCTGCAAAATACTCTGCAATACCCTGGTGCAATACTCTGCAATACTCTGGTGCAATACCCTGCGCAATACTCTGCAATACCCTGCGCAATACTCTGCAATACCCTGCAATACCCTGCGCAATACTCTGCAATACCCTGCGCAATATTCTGCAATACCCTGCGCAATACTCTGCAATACTCTGCAATACCCTGCGCAATATTCTGCAATACCCTGCGCAATACTCTGCAATACCCTGCGCAATACCCTGGTGCAATACTCTGCAATACTCTGGTGCAATACTCTGCAATACCCTGCAAAATACTCTGCAATACCCTGCGCAATACCCTGCAAAATACTCTGCAATACCCTGGTGCAATACTCTGCAATACTCTGGTGCAATACTCTGCAATACCCTGCGCAATACTCTGCAATACCCTGCGCAATACCCTGCAAAATACTCTGCAATACCCTGGTGCAATACTCTGCAATACACTGGTGCAATACTCTGCAATACCCTGCGCAATACTCTGCAATACCCTGCGCAATACTCTGCAATACTCTGGCGCAATACTCTGCAATACCCTGCGCAATACTCTGCAATACCCTGCGCAATACCCTGCGCAATACTCTGCAATACTCTGGTGCAATACTCTGCAATACCCTGGTGCAATACTCTGCAATACCCTGCGCAATACTCTGCAATACCCTGGTGCAATACTCTGCAATACTCTGGTGCAATACTCTGCAATACCCTGCGCAATACTCTGCAATACCCTGCGCAATACCCTGCAATACCCTGCGCAATACTCTGCAATACCCTGGTGCAATACTCTGCAATACCCTGCGCAATACTCTGCAATACCCTGCGCAATACTCTGCAATACCCTGTGCAATACTCTGCAATACTCTGGTGCAATACTCTGCAATACCCTGCGCAATACTCTGCAATACCCTGCGCAATACTCTGCAATACCCTGCGCAATACCCTGCAAAATACTCTGCAATACCCTGGTGCAATACTCTGCAATACCCTGCGCAATACTCTGCAATACCCTGCGCAATACCCTGCAATACTCTGGTGCAATACTCTGCAATACCCTGGTGCAATACTCTGCAATACCCTGCGCAATACTCTGCAATACCCTGCGCAATACTCTGCAATACCCTGTGCAATACTCTGCAATACCCTGCACAATACTCTGCAATACCCTGCGCAATACTCTGCAATACCCTGTGCAATACTCTGCAATACTCTGGTGCAATACTCTGCAATACCCTGCGCAATACTCTGCAATACCCTGCGCAATACTCTGCAATACCCTGTGCAATACTCTGCAATACTCTGGTGCAATACTCTGCAATACCCTGCGCAATACTCTGCAATACCCTGCGCAATACCCTGCAAAATACTCTGCAATACCCTGGTGCAATACTCTGCAATACCCTGCGCAATACTCTGCAATACCCTGCGCAATACTCTGCAATACTCTGGTGCAATACTCTGCAATACCCTGGTGCAATACTCTGCAATACCCTGCGCAATACTCTGCAATACCCTGGTGCAATACTCTGCAATACCCTGCGCAATACTCTGCAATACCCTGTGCAATACTCTGCAATACTCTGGTGCAATACTCTGCAATACCCTGCGCAATACTCTGCAATACCCTGTGCAATACTCTGCAATACTCTGGTGCAATACTCTGCAATACCCTGCGCAATACTCTGCAATACCCTGCGCAATACCCTGCAAAATACTCTGCAATACCCTGGTGCAATACTCTGCAATACCCTGCGCAATACTCTGCAATACCCTGCGCAATACCCTGCAAAATACTCTGCAATACCCTGGTGCAATACTCTGCAATACTCTGGTGCAATACTCTGCAATACCCTGCGCAATACTCTGCAATACCCTGCGCAATACTCTGCAATACTCTGGTGCAATACTCTGCAATACCCTGGTGCAATACTCTGCAATACCCTGCGCAATACTCTGCAATACCCTGCGCAATACTCTGCAATACTCTGGTGCAATACTCTGCAATACCCTGGTGCAATACCCTGCGCAATACTCTGCAATACCCTGCGCAATACCCTGCAATACCCTGCGCAATACTCTGCAATACCCTGCGCAATACCCTGCAATACCCTGCGCAATACTCTGCAATACTCTGCAATACTCTGGTGCAATACTCTGCAATACCCTGCAAAATACTCTGCAATACCCTGCGCAATACCCTGCAAAATACTCTGCAATACCCTGGTGCAATACTCTGCAATACTCTGGTGCAATACTCTGCAATACCCTGCGCAATACTCTGCAATACCCTGCGCAATACCCTGCAAAATACTCTGCAATACCCTGGTGCAATACTCTGCAATACTCTGGTGCAATACTCTGCAATACCCTGCGCAATACTCTGCAATACCCTGCGCAATACCCTGCAATACCCTGCGCAATACTCTGCAATACTCTGGCGCAATACTCTGCAATACCCTGCGCAATACTCTGCAATACCCTGCGCAATACCCTGCAAAATACTCTGCAATACCCTGGTGCAATACTCTGCAATACTCTGGTGCAATACTCTGCAATACCCTGCGCAATACTCTGCAATACCCTGCGCAATACTCTGCAATACTCTGGCGCAATACTCTGCAATACCCTGCGCAATACTCTGCAATACCCTGCGCAATACCCTGCGCAATACTCTGCAATACCCTGGTGCAATACTCTGCAATACTCTGGTGCAATACTCTGCAATACCCTGCGCAATACTCTGCAATACCCTGCGCAATACCCTGCGCAATACTCTGCAATACCCTGGTGCAATACTCTGCAATACTCTGGTGCAATACTCTGCAATACCCTGCGCAATACTCTGCAATACCCTGCGCAATACTCTGCAATACTCTGGTGCAATACTCTGCAATACCCTGGTGCAATACTCTGCAATACCCTGCGCAATACTCTGCAATACCCTGCGCAATACTCTGCAATACCCTGCGCAATACTCTGCAATACCCTGGTGCAATACTCTGCAATACCCTGGTGCAATACCCTGCAATACCCTGCGCAATACTCTGCAATACCCTGCGCAATACCCTGCAATACCCTGCGCAATACTCTGCAATACTCTGGTGCAATACTCTGCAATACCCTGGTGCAATACTCTGCAATACCCTGGTGCAATACTCTGCAATACCCTGCGCAATACTCTGCAATACCCTGGTGCAATACTCTGCAATACTCTGGTGCAATACTCTGCAATACCCTGCACAATACTCTGCAATACCCTGCGCAATACTCTGCAATACCCTGCGCAATACTCTGCAATACCCTGCGCAATACTCTGCAATACTCTGGTGCAATACTCTGCAATACCCTGGTGCAATACTCTGCAATACCCTGCGCAATACTCTGCAATACCCTGCGCAATACCCTGCAATACCCTGCGCAATACTCTGCAATACCCTGGTGCAATACTCTGCAATACCCTGCGCAATACTCTGCAATACCCTGGTGCAATACTCTGCAATACTCTGGTGCAATACTCTGCAATACCCTGCGCAATACTCTGCAATACCCTGTGCAATACTCTGCAATACTCTGGTGCAATACTCTGCAATACCCTGCGCAATACTCTGCAATACCCTGCGCAATACTCTGCAATACCCTGCGCAATACCCTGCAAAATACTCTGCAATACCCTGGTGCAATACTCTGCAATACCCTGCGCAATACTCTGCAATACCCTGCGCAATACCCTGCAAAATACTCTGCAATACCCTGGTGCAATACTCTGCAATACCCTGGTGCAATACTCTGCAATACCCTGGTGCAATACTCTGCAATACCCTGCGCAATACTCTGCAATACTCTGGTGCAATACTCTGCAATACCCTGGTGCAATACTCTGCAATACCCTGGTGCAATACTCTGCAATACCCTGCGCAATACTCTGCAATACCCTGGTGCAATACTCTGCAATACTCTGGTGCAATACTCTGCAATACCCTGCGCAATACTCTGCAATACCCTGCGCAATACTCTGCAATACCCTGCGCAATACTCTGCAATACCCTGCGCAATACTCTGCAATACTCTGGTGCAATACTCTGCAATACCCTGGTGCAATACTCTGCAATACCCTGCGCAATACTCTGCAATACCCTGCGCAATACCCTGCAATACCCTGCGCAATACTCTGCAATACCCTGGTGCAATACTCTGCAATACCCTGCGCAATACTCTGCAATACCCTGGTGCAATACTCTGCAATACTCTGGTGCAATACTCTGCAATACCCTGCGCAATACTCTGCAATACCCTGCGCAATACTCTGCAATACCCTGTGCAATACTCTGCAATACTCTGGTGCAATACTCTGCAATACCCTGCGCAATACTCTGCAATACCCTGCGCAATACCCTGCAAAATACTCTGCAATACCCTGGTGCAATACTCTGCAATACCCTGCGCAATACCCTGCAAAATACTCTGCAATACCCTGGTGCAATACTCTGCAATACTCTGGTGCAATACTCTGCAATACCCTGGTGCAATACTCTGCAATACCCTGCGCAATACTCTGCAATACCCTGCGCAATTCTCTGCAATACTCTGGTGCAATACTCTGCAATACCCTGGTGCAATACCCTGCGCAATACTCTGCAATACCCTGCGCAATACCCTGCAATACCCTGCGCAATACTCTGCAATACCCTGCGCAATACTCTGGTGCAATACTCTGCAATACCCTGCGCAATACCCTGCAAAATACTCTGCAATACCCTGGTGCAATTATCTGCAATACCCTGCGCAATACTCTGCAATACCCTGCGCAATACTCTGCAATACTCTGGTGCAATACTCTGCAATACCCTGGTGCAATACCCTGCGCAATACTCTGCAATACCCTGCGCAATACCCTGCAATACCCTGCGCAATACTCTGCAATACCCTGCGCAATACTCTGCAATACTCTGCAATACTCTGGTGCAATACTCTGCAATACCCTGCGCAATACCCTGCAAAATACTCTGCAATACCCTGGTGCAATACTCTGCAATACTCTGGTGCAATACTCTGCAATACCCTGGTGCAATACTCTGCAATACTCTGGCGCAATACTCTGCAATACCCTGCGCAATACTCTGCAATACCCTGCGCAATACCCTGCGCAATACTCTGCAATACCCTGCGCAATACCCTGGTGCAATACTCTGCAATACTCTGGTGCAATACTCTGCAATACTCTGGTGCAATACTCTTCAATACCCTGCAAAATACTCTGCAATACCCTGCGCAATACCCTGCAAAATACTCTGCAATACCCTGGTGCAATACTCTGCAATACTCTGGTGCAATACCCTGCGCAATACTCTGCAATACCCTGCGCAATACCCTGCGCAATACTCTGCAATACCCTGCAATACCCTGCGCAATACTCTGCAATACCCTGCGCAATATTCTGCAATACCCTGCGCAATACTCTGCAATACTCTGCAATACCCTGCGCAATATTCTGCAATACCCTGCGCAATACTCTGCAATACTCTGGTGCAATACTCTGCAATACCCTGCAAAATACTCTGCAATACCCTGCGCAATACCCTGCAAAATACTCTGCAATACCCTGGTGCAATACTCTGCAATACTCTGGTGCAATACTCTGCAATACCCTGCGCAATACTCTGCAATACCCTGCGCAATACCCTGCAAAATACTCTGCAATACCCTGGTGCAATACTCTGCAATACTCTGGTGCAATACTCTGCAATACCCTGCGCAATACCCTGCGCAATACCCTGCAAAATACTCTGCAATACCCTGGTGCAATACTCTGCAATACTCTGGTGCAATACTCTGCAATACCCTGCGCAATACTCTGCAATACCCTGCGCAATACCCTGCAAAATACTCTGCAATACCCTGGTGCAATACTCTGCAATACTCTGGTGCAATACTCTGCAATACCCTGGTGCAATACTCTGCAATACTCTGGCGCAATACTCTGCAATACCCTGCGCAATACTCTGCAATACCCTGCGCAATACCCTGCGCAATACTCTGCAATACCCTGGTGCAATACTCTGCAATACTCTGGTGCAATACTCTGCAATACCCTGCGCAATACTCTGCAATACCCTGCGCAATACTCTGCAATACTCTGGTGCAATACTCTGCAATACCCTGGTGCAATACTCTGCAATACTCTGCAATACCCTGCGCAATACTCTGCAATACCCTGCGCAATACTCTGCAATACCCTGCGCAATACTCTGCAATACCCTGCGCAATACTCTGCAATACTCTGGTGCAATACTCTGCAATACCCTGGTGCAATACTCTGCAATACCCTGCGCAATACTCTGCAATACCCTGCGCAATTCTCTGCAATACTCTGGTGCAATACTCTGCAATACCCTGGTGCAATACCCTGCGCAATACTCTGCAATACCCTGCGCAATACCCTGCAATACCCTGCGCAATACTCTGCAATACCCTGCGCAATACTCTGCAATACTCTGCAATACTCTGGTGCAATACTCTGCAATACCCTGCGCAATACCCTGCAAAATACTCTGCAATACCCTGGTGCAATACTCTGCAATACCCTGCGCAATACTCTGCAATACCCTGCGCAATACCCTGGTGCAATACTCTGCAATACTCTGCAATACTCTGGTGCAATACTCTGCAATACCCTGTGCAATATTCTGCAATACCCTGCGCAATACTCTGCAATACCCTGCGCAATACTCTGCAATACCCTGCGCAATACCCTGGTGCAATACTCTGCAATACTCTGGTGCAATACTCTGCAATACCCTGCGCAATACTCTGCAATACCCTGCGCAATACCCTGCAAAATACTCTGCAATACCCTGGTGCAATACTCTGCAATACACTGGTGCAATACTCTGCAATACCCTGCGCAATACTCTGCAATACCCTGCGCAATACTCTGCAATACTCTGGCGCAATACTCTGCAATACCCTGCGCAATACTCTGCAATACCCTGCGCAATACCCTGCGCAATACTCTGCAATACCCTGGTGCAATACTCTGCAATACTCTGGTGCAATACTCTGCAATACCCTGCGCAATACCCTGCAAAATACTCTGCAATACCCTGGTGCAATACTCTGCAATACTCTGGTGCAATACTCTGCAATACCCTGCGCAATATTCTGCAATACCCTGCGCAATACTCTGCAATACTCTGCAATACCCTGCGCAATATTCTGCAATACCCTGCGCAATACTCTGCAATACCCTGCGCAATACCCTGGTGCAATACTCTGCAATACTCTGGTGCAATACTCTGCAATACCCTGCGCAATACTCTGCAATACCCTGCGCAATACCCTGCAAAATACTCTGCAATACCCTGGTGCAATACTCTGCAATACACTGGTGCAATACTCTGCAATACCCTGCGCAATACTCTGCAATACCCTGCGCAATACTCTGCAATACTCTGGCGCAATACTCTGCAATACCCTGCGCAATACCCTGCAAAATACTCTGCAATACCCTGGTGCAATACTCTGCAATACTCTGGTGCAATACTCTGCAATACCCTGCGCAATACTCTGCAATACCCTGCGCAATACCCTGCAAAATACTCTGCAATACCCTGGTGCAATACTCTGCAATACACTGGTGCAATACTCTGCAATACCCTGCGCAATACTCTGCAATACCCTGCGCAATACTCTGCAATACTCTGGCGCAATACTCTGCAATACCCTGCGCAATACTCTGCAATACCCTGCGCAATACCCTGCGCAATACTCTGCAATACCCTGGTGCAATACTCTGCAATACCCTGCGCAATACTCTGCAATACCCTGCGCAATACTCTGCAATACTCTGGTGCAATACTCTGCAATACCCTGGTGCAATACTCTGCAATACCCTGCGCAATACTCTGCAATACCCTGCGCAATTCTCTGCAATACTCTGGTGCAATACTCTGCAATACCCTGGTGCAATACTCTGCAATACCCTGCGCAATACTCTGCAATACCCTGCGCAATACCCTGCAATACCCTGCGCAATACTCTGCAATACTCTGGTGCAATACTCTGCAATACCCTGGTGCAATACTCTGCAATACCCTGCGCAATACTCTGCAATACCCTGGTGCAATACTCTGCAATACTCTGGTGCAATACTCTGCAATACCCTGCGCAATACTCTGCAATACCCTGCGCAATACCCTGCAATACCCTGCGCAATACTCTGCAATACCCTGGTGCAATACTCTGCAATACCCTGCGCAATACTCTGCAATACCCTGCGCAATACTCTGCAATACTCTGGTGCAATACTCTGCAATACCCTGCGCAATACTCTGCAATACCCTGCGCAATACTCTGCAATACCCTGTGCAATACTCTGCAATACTCTGGTGCAATACTCTGCAATACCCTGCGCAATACTCTGCAATACCCTGCGCAATACCCTGCAAAATACTCTGCAATACCCTGGTGCAATACTCTGCAATACCCTGCGCAATACTCTGCAATACCCTGCGCAATACCCTGCAATACTCTGGTGCAATACTCTGCAATACCCTGGTGCAATACTCTGCAATACCCTGCGCAATACTCTGCAATACCCTGCGCAATACTCTGCAATACCCTGCGCAATACTCTGCAATACCCTGCGCAATACTCTGCAATACCCTGCGCAATACTCTGCAATACCCTGCGCAATACTCTGCAATACCCTGTGCAATACTCTGCAATACTCTGGTGCAATACTCTGCAATACCCTGCGCAATACTCTGCAATACCCTGCGCAATACCCTGCAAAATACTCTGCAATACCCTGGTGCAATACTCTGCAATACCCTGCGCAATACTCTGCAATACCCTGCGCAATACTCTGCAATACTCTGGTGCAATACTCTGCAATACCCTGGTGCAATACTCTGCAATACCCTGCGCAATACTCTGCAATACCCTGGTGCAATACTCTGCAATACCCTGCGCAATACTCTGCAATACCCTGTGCAATACTCTGCAATACTCTGGTGCAATACTCTGCAATACCCTGCGCAATACTCTGCAATACCCTGTGCAATACTCTGCAATACTCTGGTGCAATACTCTGCAATACCCTGCGCAATACTCTGCAATACCCTGCGCAATACCCTGCAAAATACTCTGCAATACCCTGGTGCAATACTCTGCAATACCCTGCGCAATACTCTGCAATACCCTGCGCAATACCCTGCAAAATACTCTGCAATACCCTGGTGCAATACTCTGCAATACTCTGGTGCAATACTCTGCAATACCCTGCGCAATACTCTGCAATACCCTGCACAATACTCTGCAATACTCTGGTGCAATACTCTGCAATACCCTGGTGCAATACTCTGCAATACCCTGCGCAATACTCTGCAATACCCTGCGCAATACTCTGCAATACTCTGGTGCAATACTCTGCAATACCCTGGTGCAATACCCTGCGCAATACTCTGCAATACCCTGCGCAATACCCTGCAATACCCTGCGCAATACTCTGCAATACCCTGCGCAATACCCTGCAATACCCTGCGCAATACTCTGCAATACTCTGCAATACTCTGGTGCAATACTCTGCAATACCCTGCGCAATACCCTGCAAAATACTCTGCAATACCCTGGTGCAATACTCTGCAATACCCTGCGCAATACTCTGCAATACCCTGCGCAATACCCTGGTGCAATACTCTGCAATACTCTGGTGCAATACTCTGCAATACTCTGGTGCAATACTCTGCAATACCCTGCAAAATACTCTGCAATACCCTGCGCAATACTCTGCAATACCCTGCGCAATACCCTGCGCAATACCCTGCAAAATACTCTGCAATACCCTGGTGCAATACTCTGCAATACTCTGGTGCAATACCCTGCGCAATACTCTGCAATACCCTGCGCAATACCCTGCGCAATACTCTGCAATACCCTGCAAAATACTCTGCAATACCCTGCGCAATACCCTGCAAAATACTCTGCAATACCCTGGTGCAATACTCTGCAATACTCTGGTGCAATACCCTGCGCAATACTCTGCAATACCCTGCGCAATACTCTGCGCAATACTCTGCAATACCCTGCAATACCCTGCGCAATATTCTGCAATACCCTGCGCAATATTCTGCAATACCCTGCGCAATACTCTGCAATACTCTGCAATACCCTGCGCAATATTCTGCAATACACTGCGCAATACTCTGCAATACCCTGCGCAATACCCTGGTGCAATACTCTGCAATACTCTGGTGCAATACTCTGCAATACCCTGCAAAATACTCTGCAATACCCTGCGCAATACCCTGCAAAATACTCTGCAATACCCTGGTGCAATACTCTGCAATACTCTGGTGCAATACTCTGCAATACCCTGCGCAATACTCTGCAATACCCTGCGCAATACCCTGCAAAATACTCTGCAATACCCTGGTGCAATACTCTGCAATACTCTGGTGCAATACTCTGCAATACCCTGCGCAATACTCTGCAATACCCTGCGCAATACCCTGCAATACCCTGCGCAATACCCTGCAATACCCTGCGCAATATTCTGCAATACCCTGCGCAATACTCTGCAATACCCTGCGCAATACTCTGCAATACCCTGCGCAATACCCTGGTGCAATACTCTGCAATACTCTGGTGCAATACTCTGCAATACCCTGCGCAATACTCTGCAATACCCTGCGCAATACCCTGCAAAATACTCTGCAATACCCTGGTGCAATACTCTGCAATACACTGGTGCAATACTCTGCAATACCCTGCGCAATACTCTGAAATACCCTGCGCAATACTCTGCAATACTCTGGCGCAATACTCTGCAATACCCTGCGCAATACTCTGCAATACCCTGCGCAATACCCTGCGCAATACTCTGCAATACCCTGGTGCAATACTCTGCAATACTCTGGTGCAATACTCTGCAATACCCTGCGCAATACCCTGCAAAATACTCTGCAATACCCTGGTGCAATACTCTGCAATACCCTGCGCAATACCCTGCAAAATACTCTGCAATACCCTGGTGCAATACTCTGCAATACCCTGCGCAATACTCTGCAATACCCTGCGCAATACTCTGCAATACCCTGCGCAATACCCTGGTGCAATACTCTGCAATACTCTGGTGCAATACTCTGCAATACCCTGCAAAATACTCTGCAATACCCTGCGCAATACCCTGCAAAATACTCTGCAATACCCTGGTGCAATACTCTGCAATACTCTGGTGCAATACCCTGCGCAATACTCTGCAATACCCTGCGCAATACCCTGCGCAATACTCTGCAATACCCTGCGCAATACTCTGCAATACCCTGCGCAATATTCTGCAATACCCTGCGCAATACTCTGCAATACCCTGCGCAATACCCTGCGCAATACTCTGCAATACCCTGCGCAATACTCTGCAATACTCTGGTGCAATACTCTGCAATACCCTGGTGCAATACCCTGCGCAATACTCTGCAATACCCTGCGCAATACCCTGCAATACCCTGCACAATACTCTGCAATACCCTGCGCAATACTCTGCAATACTCTGCAATACTCTGGTGCAATACTCTGCAATACCCTGCGCAATACCCTGCAAAATACTCTGCAATACCCTGGTGCAATACTCTGCAATACCCTGCGCAATACTCTGCAATACCCTGCGCAATACCCTGGTGCAATACTCTGCAATACTCTGGTGCAATACTCTGCAATACTCTGGTGCAATACTCTGCAATACCCTGCAAAATACTCTGCAATACCCTGCGCAATACCCTGCAAAATACTCTGCAATACCCTGGTGCAATACTCTGCAATACTCTGGTGCAATACTCTGCAATACCCTGCGCAATACTCTGCAATACCCTGCGCAATACCCTGCAAAATACTCTGCAATACCCTGGTGCAATACTCTGCAATACTCTGGTGCAATACTCTGCAATACCCTGCGCAATACTCTGCAATACCCTGCGCAATACCCTGCAAAATACTCTGCAATACCCTGGTGCAATACTCTGCAATACTCTGGTGCAATACCCTGCAATACCCTGCGCAATACTCTGCAATACTCTGGCGCAATACTCTGCAATACCCTGGTGCAATACTCTGCAATACCCTGCGCAATACTCTGCAATACCCTGCGCAATTCTCTGCAATACTCTGGTGCAATACTCTGCAATACCCTGGTGCAATACCCTGCGCAATACTCTGCAATACCCTGCGCAATACCCTGCAATACCCTGCGCAATACTCTGCAATACCCTGCGCAATACTCTGCAATACTCTGCAATACTCTGGTGCAATACTCTGCAATACCCTGCGCAATACCCTGCAAAATACTCTGCAATACCCTGGTGCAATACTCTGCAATACTCTGCAATACTCTGGTGCAATACTCTGCAATACTCTGGTGCAATACTCTGCAATACCCTGCGCAATATTCTGCAATACCCTGCGCAATACTCTGCAATACTCTGCAATACCCTGCGCAATATTCTGCAATACCCTGCGCAATACTCTGCAATACCCTGCGCAATACCCTGGTGCAATACTCTGCAATACTCTGGTGCAATACTCTGCAATACCCTGCAAAATACTCTGCAATACCCTGCGCAATACCCTGCAAAATACTCTGCAATACCCTGGTGCAATACTCTGCAATACTCTGGTGCAATACTCTGCAATACCCTGCGCAATACTCTGCAATACCCTGCGCAATACCCTGCAAAATACTCTGCAATACCCTGGTGCAATACTCTGCAATACACTGGTGCAATACTCTGCAATACCCTGCGCAATACTCTGCAATACCCTGCGCAATACTCTGCAATACTCTGGCGCAATACTCTGCAATACCCTGCGCAATACTCTGCAATACCCTGCGCAATACCCTGCGCAATACTCTGCAATACCCTGGTGCAATACTCTGCAATACTCTGGTGCAATACCCTGCGCAATACTCTGCAATACCCTGCGCAATACTCTGCAATACTCTGGTGCAATACTCTGCAATACCCTGGTGCAATACCCTGCGCAATACTCTGCAATACCCTGCGCAATACTCTGCAATACCCTGCGCAATACTCTGCAATACTCTGGTGCAATACTCTGCAATACCCTGGTGCAATACTCTGCAATACCCTGCGCAATACTCTGCAATACCCTGCGCAATACTCTGCAATACTCTGGTGCAATACTCTGCAATACCCTGGTGCAATACTCTGCAATACTCTGCAATACCCTGCGCAATACTCTGCAATACCCTGCGCAATACTCTGCAATACTCTGGTGCAATACTCTGCAATACCCTGGTGCAATACCCTGCAATACCCTGCGCAATACTCTGCAATACCCTGCGCAATACTCTGCAATACCCTGCGCAATACTCTGCAATACTCTGGTGCAATACTCTGCAATACCCTGGTGCAATACTCTGCAATACCCTGCGCAATACTCTGCAATACCCTGCGCAATTCTCTGCAATACTCTGGTGCAATACTCTGCAATACCCTGGTGCAATACCCTGCGCAATACTCTGCAATACCCTGCGCAATACCCTGCAATACCCTGCGCAATACTCTGCAATACCCTGCGCAATACTCTGCAATACTCTGCAATACTCTGGTGCAATACTCTGCAATACCCTGCGCAATACCCTGCAAAATACTCTGCAATACCCTGCGCAATACTCTGCAATACTCTGCAATACCCTGCGCAATACCCTGGTGCAATACTCTGCAATACTCTGGTGCAATACTCTGCAATACTCTGGTGCAATACTCTGCAATACCCTGCAAAATACTCTGCAATACCCTGCGCAATACTCTGCAATACCCTGCGCAATACCCTGCGCAATACCCTGCAAAATACTCTGCAATACCCTGGTGCAATACTCTGCAATACTCTGGTGCAATACCCTGCGCAATACTCTGCAATACCCTGCGCAATACTCTGCAATACCCTGCAATACCCTGCGCAATACTCTGCAATACCCTGCGCAATATTCTGCAATACCCTGCGCAATACTCTGCAATACTCTGCAATACCCTGCGCAATATTCTGCAATACCCTGCGCAATACTCTGCAATACCCTGCGCAATACCCTGGTGCAATACTCTGCAATACTCTGGTGCAATACTCTGCAATACCCTGCAAAATACTCTGCAATACCCTGCGCAATACCCTGCAAAATACTCTGCAATACCCTGGTGCAATACTCTGCAATACTCTGGTGCAATACTCTGCAATACCCTGCGCAATACTCTGCAATACCCTGCGCAATACCCTGCAAAATACTCTGCAATACCCTGGTGCAATACTCTGCAATACACTGGTGCAATACTCTGCAATACCCTGCGCAATACTCTGCAATACCCTGCGCAATACTCTGCAATACTCTGGCGCAATACTCTGCAATACCCTGCGCAATACTCTGCAATACCCTGCGCAATACCCTGCGCAATACTCTGCAATACCCTGGTGCAATACTCTGCAATACCCTGCGCAATACTCTGCAATACCCTGCGCAATACTCTGCAATACTCTGGTGCAATACTCTGCAATACCCTGGTGCAATACTCTGCAATACCCTGCGCAATACTCTGCAATACTCTGGTGCAATACTCTGCAATACCCTGGTGCAATACTCTGCAATACCCTGCGCAATACTCTGCAATACCCTGCGCAATACCCTGCAATACCCTGCGCAATACTCTGCAATACTCTGGTGCAATACTCTGCAATACCCTGGTGCAATACTCTGCAATACCCTGCGCAATACTCTGCAATACCCTGGTGCAATACTCTGCAATACTCTGGTGCAATACTCTGCAATACCCTGCACAATACTCTGCAATACCCTGCGCAATACCCTGCAATACCCTGCGCAATACTCTGCAATACCCTGGTGCAATACTCTGCAATACCCTGCGCAATACTCTGCAATACCCTGCGCAATACTCTGCAATACCCTGTGCAATACTCTGCAATACTCTGGTGCAATACTCTGCAATACCCTGCGCAATACTCTGCAATACCCTGCGCAATACTCTGCAATACCCTGCGCAATACCCTGCAAAATACTCTGCAATACCCTGGTGCAATACTCTGCAATACCCTGCGCAATACTCTGCAATACCCTGCGCAATACCCTGCAATACTCTGGTGCAATACTCTGCAATACCCTGGTGCAATACTCTGCAATACCCTGCAATACTCTGCAATACCCTGCGCAATACTCTGCAATACCCTGTGCAATACTCTGCAATACCCTGCGCAATACTCTGCAATACCCTGCGCAATACTCTGCAATACCCTGTGCAATACTCTGCAATACTCTGGTGCAATACTCTGCAATACCCTGCGCAATACTCTTCAATACCCTGCGCAATACTCTGCAATACCCTGTGCAATACTCTGCAATACTCTGGTGCAATACTCTGCAATACCCTGCGCAATACTCTGCAATACCCTGCGCAATACCCTGCAAAATACTCTGCAATACCCTGGTGCAATACTCTGCAATACCCTGCGCAATACTCTGCAATACCCTGCGCAATACTCTGCAATACTCTGGTGCAATACTCTGCAATACCCTGGTGCAATACTCTGCAATACCCTGCGCAATACTCTGCAATACCCTGGTGCAATACTCTGCAATACCCTGCGCAATACTCTGCAATACCCTGTGCAATACTCTGCAATACTCTGGTGCAATACTCTGCAATACCCTGCGCAATACTCTGCAATACCCTGTGCAATACTCTGCAATACTCTGGTGCAATACTCTGCAATACCCTGCGCAATACTCTGCAATACCATGCGCAATACCCTGCAAAATACTCTGCAATACCCTGGTGCAATACTCTGCAATACCCTGCGCAATACTCTGCAATACCCTGCGCAATACCCTGCAAAATACTCTGCAATACCCTGGTGCAATACTCTGCAATACTCTGGTGCAATACTCTGCAATACCCTGCGCAATACTCTGCAATACCCTGCGCAATACTCTGCAATACTCTGGTGCAATACTCTGCAATACCCTGGTGCAATACTCTGCAATACCCTGCGCAATACTCTGCAATACCCTGCGCAATACTCTGCAATACTCTGGTGCAATACTCTGCAATACCCTGGTGCAATACCCTGCGCAATACTCTGCAATACCCTGCGCAATACCCTGCAATACCCTGCGCAATACTCTGCAATACCCTGCGCAATACCCTGCAATACCCTGCGCAATACTCTGCAATACTCTGCAATACTCTGGTGCAATACTCTGCAATACCCTGCAAAATACTCTGCAATACCCTGCGCAATACCCTGCAAAATACTCTGCAATACCCTGGTGCAATACTCTGCAATACTCTGGTGCAATACTCTGCAATACCCTGCGCAATACTCTGCAATACCCTGCGCAATACCCTGCAAAATACTCTGCAATACCCTGGTGCAATACTCTGCAATACTCTGGTGCAATACTCTGCAATACCCTGCGCAATACTCTGCAATACCCTGCGCAATACTCTGCAATACCCTGCGCAATACTCTGCAATACTCTGGCGCAATACTCTGCAATACCCTGCGCAATACTCTGCAATACCCTGCGCAATACCCTGCGCAATACTCTGCAATACCCTGGTGCAATACTCTGCAATACTCTGGTGCAATACTCTGCAATACCCTGCGCAATACTCTGCAATACCCTGCGCAATACTCTGCAATACTCTGGCGCAATACTCTGCAATACCCTGCGCAATACTCTGCAATACCCTGCGCAATACCCTGCGCAATACTCTGCAATACCCTGGTGCAATACTCTGCAATACTCTGGTGCAATACTCTGCAATACCCTGCGCAATACTCTGCAATACCCTGCGCAATACCCTGCGCAATACTCTGCAATACCCTGGTGCAATACTCTGCAATACTCTGGTGCAATACTCTGCAATACCCTGCGCAATACTCTGCAATACCCTGCGCAATACTCTGCAATACTCTGGTGCAATACTCTGCAATACCCTGGTGCAATACTCTGCAATACCCTGCGCAATACTCTGCAATACCCTGCGCAATACTCTGCAATACCCTGCGCAATACTCTGCAATACCCTGGTGCAATACTCTGCAATACCCTGGTGCAATACCCTGCAATACCCTGCGCAATACTCTGCAATACCCTGCGCAATACCCTGCAATACCCTGCGCAATACTCTGCAATACTCTGGTGCAATACTCTGCAATACCCTGGTGCAATACTCTGCAATACCCTGGTGCAATACTCTGCAATACCCTGCGCAATACTCTGCAATACCCTGGTGCAATACTCTGCAATACTCTGGTGCAATACTCTGCAATACCCTGCGCAATACTCTGCAATACCCTGCGCAATACTCTGCAATACCCTGCGCAATACTCTGCAATACCCTGCGCAATACTCTGCAATACTCTGGTGCAATACTCTGCAATACCCTGGTGCAATACTCTGCAATACCCTGCGCAATACTCTGCAATACCCTGCGCAATACCCTGCAATACCCTGCGCAATACTCTGCAATACCCTGGTGCAATACTCTGCAATACCCTGCGCAATACTCTGCAATACCCTGGTGCAATACTCTGCAATACTCTGGTGCAATACTCTGCAATACCCTGCGCAATACTCTGCAATACCCTGTGCAATACTCTGCAATACTCTGGTGCAATACTCTGCAATACCCTGGTGCAATACTCTGCAATACCCTGCGCAATACTCTGCAATACCCTGCGCAATACCCTGGTGCAATACTCTGCAATACTCTGGTGCAATACTCTGCAATACTCTGGTGCAATACTCTGCAATACCCTGCAAAATACTCTGCAATACCCTGCGCAATACTCTGCAATACCCTGCGCAATACCCTGCGCAATACCCTGCAAAATACTCTGCAATACCCTGGTGCAATACTCTGCAATACTCTGGTGCAATACCCTGCGCAATACTCTGCAATACCCTGCGCAATACCCTGCACAATACTCTGCAATACCCTGCAAAATACTCTGCAATACCCTGCGCAATACCCTGCAAAATACTCTGCAATACCCTGGTGCAATACTCTGCAATACTCTGGTGCAATACCCTGCGCAATACTCTGCAATACCCTGCGCAATACTCTGCAATACCCTGCGCAATACCCTGCGCAATACTCTGCAATACCCTGCAATACCCTGCGCAATATTCTGCAATACCCTGCGCAATATTCTGCAATACCCTGCGCAATACTCTGCAATACTCTGCAATACCCTGCGCAATATTCTGCAATACACTGCGCAATACTCTGCAATACCCTGCGCAATACCCTGGTGCAATACTCTGCAATACTCTGGTGCAATACTCTGCAATACCCTGCAAAATACTCTGCAATACCCTGCGCAATACCCTGCAAAATACTCTGCAATACCCTGGTGCAATACTCTGCAATACTCTGGTGCAATACTCTGCAATACCCTGCGCAATACTCTGCAATACCCTGCGCAATACCCTGCAAAATACTCTGCAATACCCTGGTGCAATACTCTGCAATACTCTGGTGCAATACTCTGCAATACCCTGCGCAATACTCTGCAATACCCTGCGCAATACCCTGCAATACCCTGCGCAATACCCTGCAATACCCTGCGCAATATTCTGCAATACCCTGCGCAATACTCTGCAATACCCTGCGCAATACTCTGCAATACCCTGCGCAATACCCTGGTGCAATACTCTGCAATACTCTGGTGCAATACTCTGCAATACCCTGCGCAATACTCTGCAATACCCTGCGCAATACCCTGCAAAATACTCTGCAATACCCTGGTGCAATACTCTGCAATACACTGGTGCAATACTCTGCAATACCCTGCGCAATACTCTGAAATACCCTGCGCAATACTCTGCAATACTCTGGCGCAATACTCTGCAATACCCTGCGCAATACTCTGCAATACCCTGCGCAATACCCTGCGCAATACTCTGCAATACCCTGGTGCAATACTCTGCAATACTCTGGTGCAATACTCTGCAATACCCTGCGCAATACCCTGCAAAATACTCTGCAATACCCTGGTGCAATACTCTGCAATACCCTGCGCAATACTCTGCAATACCCTGCGCAATACTCTGCAATACCCTGCGCAATACCCTGGTGCAATACTCTGCAATACTCTGGTGCAATACTCTGCAATACCCTGCAAAATACTCTGCAATACCCTGCGCAATACCCTGCAAAATACTCTGCAATACCCTGGTGCAATACTCTGCAATACTCTGGTGCAATACCCTGCGCAATACTCTGCAATACCCTGCGCAATACCCTGCGCAATACTCTGCAATACCCTGCGCAATACTCTGCAATACCCTGCGCAATATTCTGCAATACCCTGCGCAATACTCTGCAATACCCTGCGCAATACCCTGCGCAATACTCTGCAATACCCTGCGCAATACTCTGCAATACTCTGGTGCAATACTCTGCAATACCCTGGTGCAATACCCTGCGCAATACTCTGCAATACCCTGCGCAATACCCTGCAATACCCTGCGCAATACTCTGCAATACCCTGCGCAATACTCTGCAATACTCTGCAATACTCTGGTGCAATACTCTGCAATACCCTGCGCAATACCCTGCAAAATACTCTGCAATACCCTGGTGCAATACTCTGCAATACCCTGCGCAATACTCTGCAATACCCTGCGCAATACCCTGGTGCAATACTCTGCAATACTCTGGTGCAATACTCTGCAATACTCTGGTGCAATACTCTGCAATACCCTGCAAAATACTCTGCAATACCCTGCGCAATACCCTGCAAAATACTCTGCAATACCCTGGTGCAATACTCTGCAATACTCTGGTGCAATACTCTGCAATACCCTGCGCAATACTCTGCAATACCCTGCGCAATACCCTGCAAAATACTCTGCAATACCCTGGTGCAATACTCTGCAATACTCTGGTGCAATACTCTGCAATACCCTGCGCAATACTCTGCAATACCCTGCGCAATACCCTGCAAAATACTCTGCAATACCCTGGTGCAATACTCTGCAATACTCTGGTGCAATACCCTGCAATACCCTGCGCAATACTCTGCAATACTCTGGCGCAATACTCTGCAATACCCTGGTGCAATACTCTGCAATACCCTGCGCAATACTCTGCAATACCCTGCGCAATTCTCTGCAATACTCTGGTGCAATACTCTGCAATACCCTGGTGCAATACCCTGCGCAATACTCTGCAATACCCTGCGCAATACCCTGCAATACCCTGCGCAATACTCTGCAATACCCTGCGCAATACTCTGCAATACTCTGCAATACTCTGGTGCAATACTCTGCAATACCCTGCGCAATACCCTGCAAAATACTCTGCAATACCCTGGTGCAATACTCTGCAATACGCTGCAATACTCTGGTGCAATACTCTGCAATACTCTGGTGCAATACTCTGCAATACCCTGCGCAATATTCTGCAATACCCTGCGCAATACTCTGCAATACTCTGCAATACCCTGCGCAATATTCTGCAATACCCTGCGCAATACTCTGCAATACCCTGCGCAATACCCTGGTGCAATACTCTGCAATACTCTGGTGCAATACTCTGCAATACCCTGCAAAATACTCTGCAATACCCTGCGCAATACCCTGCAAAATACTCTGCAATACCCTGGTGCAATACTCTGCAATACTCTGGTGCAATACTCTGCAATACCCTGCGCAATACTCTGCAATACCCTGCGCAATACCCTGCAAAATACTCTGCAATACCCTGGTGCAATACTCTGCAATACACTGGTGCAATACTCTGCAATACCATGCGCAATACTCTGCAATACCCTGCGCAATACTCTGCAATACTCTGGCGCAATACTCTGCAATACCCTGCGCAATACTCTGCAATACCCTGCGCAATACCCTGCGCAATACTCTGCAATACCCTGGTGCAATACTCTGCAATACTCTGGTGCAATACCCTGCGCAATACTCTGCAATACCCTGCGCAATACTCTGCAATACTCTGGTGCAATACTCTGCAATACCCTGGTGCAATACCCTGCGCAATACTCTGCAATACCCTGCGCAATACTCTGCAATACCCTGCGCAATACTCTGCAATACTCTGGTGCAATACTCTGCAATACCCTGGTGCAATACTCTGCAATACCCTGCGCAATACTCTGCAATACCCTGCGCAATACTCTGCAATACTCTGGTGCAATACTCTGCAATACCCTGGTGCAATACTCTGCAATACTCTGCAATACCCTGCGCAATACTCTGCAATACCCTGCGCAATACTCTGCAATACTCTGGTGCAATACTCTGCAATACCCTGGTGCAATACCCTGCAATACCCTGGTGCAATACTCTGCAATACCCTGCGCAATACTCTGCAATACCCTGCGCAATTCTCTGCAATACTCTGGTGCAATACTCTGCAATACCCTGGTGCAATACCCTGCGCAATACTCTGCAATACCCTGCGCAATACCCTGCAATACCCTGCGCAATACTCTGCAATACCCTGCGCAATACTCTGCAATACTCTGCAATACTCTGGTGCAATACTCTGCAATACCCTGCGCCATACCCTGCAAAATACTCTGCAATACCCTGCGCAATACTCTGCAATACTCTGCAATACCCTGCGCAATACCCTGGTGCAATACTCTGCAATACTCTGGTGCAATACTCTGCAATACTCTGGTGCAATACTCTGCAATACCCTGCAAAATACTCTGCAATACCCTGCGCAATACTCTGCAATACCCTGCGCAATACCCTGCGCAATACCCTGCAAAATACTCTGCAATACCCTGGTGCAATACTCTGCAATACTCTGGTGCAATACCCTGCGCAATACTCTGCAATACCCTGCGCAATACTCTGCAATACCCTGCAATACCCTGCGCAATACTCTGCAATACCCTGCGCAATATTCTGCAATACCCTGCGCAATACTCTGCAATACTCTGCAATACCCTGCGCAATATTCTGCAATACCCTGCGCAATACTCTGCAATACCCTGCGCAATACCCTGGTGCAATACTCTGCAATACTCTGGTGCAATACTCTGCAATACCCTGCAAAATACTCTGCAATACCCTGCGCAATACCCTGCAAAATACTCTGCAATACCCTGGTGCAATACTCTGCAATACTCTGGTGCAATACTCTGCAATACCCTGCGCAATACTCTGCAATACCCTGCGCAATACCCTGCAAAATACTCTGCAATACCCTGGTGCAATACTCTGCAATACACTGGTGCAATACTCTGCAATACCCTGCGCAATACTCTGCAATACCCTGCGCAATACTCTGCAATACTCTGGCGCAATACTCTGCAATACCCTGCGCAATACTCTGCAATACCCTGCGCAATACCCTGCGCAATACTCTGCAATACCCTGGTGCAATACTCTGCAATACCCTGCGCAATACTCTGCAATACCCTGCGCAATACTCTGCAATACTCTGGTGCAATACTCTGCAATACCCTGGTGCAATACTCTGCAATACCCTGCGCAATACTCTGCAATACCCTGCGCAATACTCTGCAATACTCTGGTGCAATACTCTGCAATACCCTGGTGCAATACTCTGCAATACCCTGCGCAATACTCTGCAATACCCTGCGCAATACCCTGCAATACCCTGCGCAATACTCTGCAATACTCTGGTGCAATACTCTGCAATACCCTGGTGCAATACTCTGCAATACCCTGCGCAATACTCTGCAATACCCTGGTGCAATACTCTGCAATACTCTGGTGCAATACTCTGCAATACCCTGCGCAATACTCTGCAATACCCTGCACAATACCCTGCAATACCCTGCGCAATACTCTGCAATACCCTGGTGCAATACTCTGCAATACCCTGCGCAATACTCTGCAATACCCTGCGCAATACTCTGCAATACCCTGTGCAATACTCTGCAATACTCTGGTGCAATACTCTGCAATACCCTGCGCAATACTCTGCAATACCCTGCGCAATACTCTGCAATACCCTGCGCAATACCCTGCAAAATACTCTGCAATACCCTGGTGCAATACTCTGCAATACCCTGCGCAATACTCTGCAATACCCTGCGCAATACCCTGCAATACTCTGGTGCAATACTCTGCAATACCCTGGTGCAATACTCTGCAATACCCTGCGCAATACTCTGCAATACCCTGCGCAATACTCTGCAATACCCTGCGCAATACTCTGCAATACCCTGCGCAATACTCTGCAATACCCTGTGCAATACTCTGCAATACTCTGGTGCAATACTCTGCAATACCCTGCGCAATACTCTGCAATACCCTGCGCAATACTCTGCAATACCCTGTGCAATACTCTGCAATACTCTGGTGCAATACTCTGCAATACCCTGCGCAATACTCTGCAATACCCTGCGCAATACCCTGCAAAATACTCTGCAATACCCTGGTGCAATACTCTGCAATACCCTGCGCAATACTCTGCAATACCCTGCGCAATACTCTGCAATACTCTGGTGCAATACTCTGCAATACCCTGGTGCAATACTCTGCAATACCCTGCGCAATACTCTGCAATACCCTGGTGCAATACTCTGCAATACCCTGCGCAATACTCTGCAATACCCTGTGCAATACTCTGCAATACTCTGGTGCAATACTCTGCAATACCCTGCGCAATACTCTGCAATACCCTGTGCAATACTCTGCAATACTCTGGTGCAATACTCTGCAATACCATGCGCAATACTCTGCAATACCCTGCGCAATACCCTGCAAAATACTCTGCAATACCCTGGTGCAATACTCTGCAATACCCTGCGCAATACTCTGCAATACCCTGCGCAATACCCTGCAAAATACTCTGCAATACCCTGGTGCAATACTCTGCAATACTCTGGTGCAATACTCTGCAATACCCTGCGCAATACTCTGCAATACCCTGCGCAATACTCTGCAATACTCTGGTGCAATACTCTGCAATACCCTGGTGCAATACTCTGCAATACCCTGCGCAATACTCTGCAATACCCTGCGCAATACTCTGCAATACTCTGGTGCAATACTCTGCAATACCCTGGTGCAATACCCTGCGCAATACTCTGCAATACCCTGCGCAATACCCTGCAATACCCTGCGCAATACTCTGCAATACCCTGCGCAATACCCTGCAATACCCTGCGCAATACTCTGCAATACTCTGCAATACTCTGGTGCAATACTCTGCAATACCCTGCAAAATACTCTGCAATACCCTGCGCAATACCCTGCAAAATACTCTGCAATACCCTGGTGCAATACTCTGCAATACTCTGGTGCAATACTCTGCAATACCCTGCGCAATACTCTGCAATACCCTGCGCAATACCCTGCAAAATACTCTGCAATACCCTGGTGCAATACTCTGCAATACTCTGGTGCAATACTCTGCAATACCCTGCGCAATACTCTGCAATACCCTGCGCAATACCCTGCAATACCCTGCGCAATACTCTGCAATACTCTGGCGCAATACTCTGCAATACCCTGCGCAATACTCTGCAATACCCTGCGCAATACCCTGCAAAATACTCTGCAATACCCTGGTGCAATACTCTGCAATACTCTGGTGCAATACTCTGCAATACCCTGCGCAATACTCTGCAATACCCTGCGCAATACTCTGCAATACTCTGGCGCAATACTCTGCAATACCCTGCGCAATACTCTGCAATACCCTGCGCAATACCCTGCGCAATACTCTGCAATACCCTGGTGCAATACTCTGCAATACTCTGGTGCAATACTCTGCAATACCCTGCGCAATACTCTGCAATACCCTGCACAATACCCTGCGCAATACTCTGCAATACCCTGGTGCAATACTCTGCAATACTCTGGTGCAATACTCTGCAATACCCTGCGCAATACTCTGCAATACCCTGCGCAATACTCTGCAATACTCTGGTGCAATACTCTGCAATACCCTGGTGCAATACTCTGCAATACCCTGCGCAATACTCTGCAATACCCTGCGCAATACTCTGCAATACCCTGGTGCAATACTCTGCAATACCCTGGTGCAATACCCTGCAATACCCTGCGCAATACTCTGCAATACCCTGCGCAATACCCTGCAATACCCTGCGCAATACTCTGCAATACTCTGGTGCAATACTCTGCAATACCCTGGTGCAATACTCTGCAATACCCTGGTGCAATACTCTGCAATACCCTGCGCAATACTCTGCAATACCCTGGTGCAATACTCTGCAATACTCTGGTGCAATACTCTGCAATACCCTGGTGCAATACTCTGCAATACCCTGCGCAATACTCTGCAATACCCTGCGCAATTCTCTGCAATACTCTGGTGCAATACTCTGCAATACCCTGGTGCAATACCCTGCGCAATACTCTGCAATACCCTGCGCAATACCCTGCAATACCCTGCACAATACTCTGCAATACCCTGCGCAATACTCTGGTGCAATACTCTGCAATACCCTGCGCAATACCCTGCAAAATACTCTGCAATACCCTGGTGCAATTATCTGCAATACCCTGCGCAATACTCTGCAATACCCTGCGCAATACTCTGCAATACTCTGGTGCAATACTCTGCAATACCCTGGTGCAATACCCTGCGCAATACTCTGCAATACCCTGCGCAATACCCTGCAATACCCTGCGCAATACTCTGCAATACCCTGCGCAATACTCTGCAATACTCTGCAATACTCTGGTGCAATACTCTGCAATACCCTGCGCAATACCCTGCAAAATACTCTGCAATACCCTGGTGCAATACTCTGCAATACCCTGCGCAATACTCTGCAATACCCTGCGCAATACCCTGGTGCAATACTCTGCAATACTCTGGTGCAATACTCTGCAATACTCTGGTGCAATACTCTTCAATACCCTGCAAAATACTCTGCAATACCCTGCGCAATACCCTGCAAAATACTCTGCAATACCCTGGTGCAATACTCTGCAATACTCTGGTGCAATACCCTGCGCAATACTCTGCAATACCCTGCGCAATACCCTGCGCAATACTCTGCAATACCCTGCAATACCCTGCGCAATACTCTGCAATACCCTGCGCAATATTCTGCAATACCCTGCGCAATACTCTGCAATACTCTGCAATACCCTGCGCAATATTCTGCAATACCCTGCGCAATACTCTGCAATACTCTGGTGCAATACTCTGCAATACCCTGCAAAATACTCTGCAATACCCTGCGCAATACCCTGCAAAATACTCTGCAATACCCTGGTGCAATACTCTGCAATACTCTGGTGCAATACTCTGCAATACCCTGCGCAATACTCTGCAATACCCTGCGCAATACCCTGCAAAATACTCTGCAATACCCTGGTGCAATACTCTGCAATACTCTGGTGCAATACTCTGCAATACCCTGCGCAATACCCTGCGCAATACCCTGCAAAATACTCTGCAATACCCTGGTGCAATACTCTGCAATACTCTGGTGCAATACTCTGCAATACCCTGGTGCAATACTCTGCAATACTCTGGCGCAATACTCTGCAATACCCTGCGCAATACTCTGCAATACCCTGCGCAATACCCTGCGCAATACTCTGCAATACCCTGGTGCAATACTCTGCAATACTCTGGTGCAATACTCTGCAATACCCTGCGCAATACTCTGCAATACCCTGCGCAATACTCTGCAATACTCTGGTGCAATACTCTGCAATACCCTGGTGCAATACTCTGCAATACTCTGCAATACCCTGCGCAATACTCTGCAATACCCTGCGCAATACTCTGCAATACCCTGCGCAATACTCTGCAATACTCTGGTGCAATACTCTGCAATACCCTGGTGCAATACTCTGCAATACCCTGCGCAATACTCTGCAATACCCTGCGCAATTCTCTGCAATACTCTGGTCTAATACTCTGCAATACCCTGGTGCAATACCCTGCGCAATACTCTGCAATACCCTGCGCAATACCCTGCAATACCCTGCGCAATACTCTGCAATACCCTGCGCAATACTCTGCAATACTCTGCAATACTCTGGTGCAATACTCTGCAATACCCTGCGCAATACCCTGCAAAATACTCTGCAATACCCTGGTGCAATACTCTGCAATACCCTGCGCAATACTCTGCAATACCCTGCGCAATACCCTGGTGCAATACTCTGCAATACTCTGCAATACTCTGGTGCAATACTCTGCAATACCCTGCGCAATATTCTGCAATACCCTGCGCAATACTCTGCAATACCCTGCGCAATACTCTGCAATACCCTGCGCAATACCCTGGTGCAATACTCTGCAATACTCTGGTGCAATACTCTGCAATACCCTGCGCAATACTCTGCAATACCCTGCGCAATACCCTGCAAAATACTCTGCAATACCCTGGTGCAATACTCTGCAATACACTGGTGCAATACTCTGCAATACCCTGCGCAATACTCTGCAATACCCTGCGCAATACTCTGCAATACTCTGGCGCAATACTCTGCAATACCCTGCGCAATACTCTGCAATACCCTGCGCAATACCCTGCGCAATACTCTGCAATACCCTGGTGCAATACTCTGCAATACTCTGGTGCAATACTCTGCAATACCCTGCGCAATACCCTGCAAAATACTCTGCAATACCCTGGTGCAATACTCTGCAATACTCTGGTGCAATACTCTGCAATACCCTGCGCAATATTCTGCAATACCCTGCGCAATACTCTGCAATACCCTGCGCAATATTCTGCAATACCCTGCGCAATACTCTGCAATACCCTGCGCAATACCCTGGTGCAATACTCTGCAATACTCTGGTGCAATACTCTGCAATACCCTGCGCAATACTCTGCAATACCCTGCGCAATACCCTGCAAAATACTCTGCAATACCCTGGTGCAATACTCTGCAATACACTGGTGCAATACTCTGCAATACCCTGCGCAATACTCTGCAATACCCTGCGCAATACTCTGCAATACTCTGGCGCAATACTCTGCAATACCCTGCAAAATACTCTGCAATACCCTGCGCAATACCCTGCAAAATACTCTGCAATACCCTGGTGCAATACTCTGCAATACTCTGGTGCAATACTCTGCAATACCCTGCGCAATACTCTGCAATACCCTGCGCAATACCCTGCAAAATACTCTGCAATACCCTGGTGCAATACTCTGCAATACACTGGTGCAATACTCTGCAATACCCTGCGCAATACTCTGCAATACCCTGCGCAATACTCTGCAATACTCTGGCGCAATACTCTGCAATACCCTGCGCAATACTCTGCAATACCCTGCGCAATACCCCGCGCAATACTCTGCAATACCCTGGTGCAATACTCTGCAATACCCTGCACAATACTCTGCAATACCCTGCGCAATACTCTGCAATACTCTGGTGCAATACTCTGCAATACCCTGGTGCAATACTCTGCAATACCCTGCGCAATACTCTGCAATACCTTGCGCAATACTCTGCAATACTCTGGTGCAATACTCTGCAATACCCTGGTGCAATACTCTGCAATACCCTGCGCAATACTCTGCAATACCCTGCGCAATACCCTGCAATACCCTGCGCAATACTCTGCAATACTCTGGTGCAATACTCTGCAATACCCTGGTGCAATACTCTGCAATACCCTGCGCAATACTCTGCAATACCCTGGTGCAATACTCTGCAATACTCTGGTGCAATACTCTGCAATACCCTGCGCAATACTCTGCAATACCCTGCGCAATACCCTGCAATACCCTGCGCAATACTCTGCAATACCCTGGTGCAATACTCTGCAATACCCTGCGCAATACTCTGCAATACCCTGCGCAATACTCTGCAATACTCTGGTGCAATACTCTGCAATACCCTGCGCAATACTCTGCAATACCCTGCGCAATACTCTGCAATACCCTGTGCAATACTCTGCAATACTCTGGTGCAATACTCTGCAATACCCTGCGCAATACTCTGCAATACCCTGCGCAATACCCTGCAAAATACTCTGCAATACCCTGGTGCAATACTCTGCAATACCCTGCGCAATACTCTGCAATACCCTGCGCAATACCCTGCAATACTCTGGTGCAATACTCTGCAATACCCTGGTGCAATACTCTGCAATACCCTGCGCAATACTCTGCAATACCCTGCGCAATACTCTGCAATACCCTGCGCAATACTCTGCAATACTCTGGTGCAATACTCTGCAATACCCTGCGCAATACTCTGCAATACCATGCGCAATACTCTGCAATACCCTGCGCAATACTCTGCAATACCCTGTGCAATACTCTGCAATACTCTGGTGCAATACTCTGCAATACCCTGCGCAATACTCTGCAATACCCTGCGCAATACCCTGCAAAATACTCTGCAATACCCTGGTGCAATACTCTGCAATACCCTGCGCAATACTCTGCAATACCCTGCGCAATACTCTGCAATACTCTGGTGCAATACTCTGCAATACCCTGGTGCAATACTCTGCAATACCCTGCGCAATACTCTGCAATACCCTGGTGCAATACTCTGCAATACCCTGCGCAATACTCTGCAATACCCTGTGCAATACTCTGCAATACTCTGGTGCAATACTCTGCAATACCCTGCGCAATACTCTGCAATACCCTGTGCAATACTCTGCAATACTCTGGTGCAATACTCTGCAATACCCTGCGCAATACTCTGCAATACCCTGCGCAATACCCTGCAAAATACTCTGCAATACCCTGGTGCAATACTCTGCAATACCCTGCGCAATACTCTGCAATACCCTGCGCAATACCCTGCAAAATACTCTGCAATACCCTGGTGCAATACTCTGCAATACTCTGGTGCAATACTCTGCAATACCCTGCGCAATACTCTGCAATACCCTGCACAATACTCTGCAATACTCTGGTGCAATACTCTGCAATACCCTGGTGCAATACTCTGCAATACCCTGCGCAATACTCTGCAATACCCTGCGCAATACTCTGCAATACTCTGGTGCAATACTCTGCAATACCCTGGTGCAATACCCTGCGCAATACTCTGCAATACCCTGCGCAATACCCTGCAATACCCTGCGCAATACTCTGCAATACCCTGCAATACCCTGCGCAATACTCTGCAATACTCTGCAATACTCTGGTGCAATACTCTGCAATACCCTGCGCAATACCCTGCAAAATACTCTGCAATACCCTGGTGCAATACTCTGCAATACCCTGCGCAATACTCTGCAATACCCTGCGCAATACCCTGGTGCAATACTCTGCAATACTCTGGTGCAATACTCTGCAATACTCTGGTGCAATACTCTGCAATACCCTGCAAAATACTCTGCAATACCCTGCACAATACTCTGCAATACCCTGCGCAATACCCTGCGCAATACCCTGCAAAATACTCTGCAATACCCTGGTGCAATACTCTGCAATACTCTGGTGCAATACCCTGCGCAATACTCTGCAATACCCTGCGCAATACCCTGCGCAATACTCTGCAATACCCTGCAAAATACTCTGCAATACCCTGCGCAATACCCTGCAAAATACTCTGCAATACCCTGGTGCAATACTCTGCAATACTCTGGTGCAATACCCTGCGCAATACTCTGCAATACCCTGCGCAATACTCTGCAATACCCTGCGCAATACCCTGCGCAATACTCTGCAATACCCTGCAATACCCTGCGCAATATTCTGCAATACCCTGCGCAATATTCTGCAATACCCTGCGCAATACTCTGCAATACTCTGCAATACCCTGCGCAATATTCTGCAATACACTGCGCAATACTCTGCAATACCCTGCGCAATACCCTGGTGCAATACTCTGCAATACTCTGGTGCAATACTCTGCAATACCCTGCAAAATACTCTGCAATACCCTGCGCAATACCCTGCAAAATACTCTGCAATACCCTGGTGCAATACTCTGCAATACTCTGGTGCAATACTCTGCAATACCCTGCGCAATACTCTGCAATACCCTGCGCAATACCCTGCAAAATACTCTGCAATACCCTGGTGCAATACTCTGCAATACTCTGGTGCAATACTCTGCAATACCCTGCGCAATACTCTGCAATACCCTGCGCAATACCCTGCAATACCCTGCGCAATACCCTGCAATACCCTGCGCAATATTCTGCAATACCCTGCGCAATACTCTGCAATACCCTGCGCAATACTCTGCAATACCCTGCGCAATACCCTGGTGCAATACTCTGCAATACTCTGGTGCAATACTCTGCAATACCCTGCGCAATACTCTGCAATACCCTGCGCAATACCCTGCAAAATACGCTGCAATACCCTGGTGCAATACTCTGCAATACACTGGTGCAATACTCTGCAATACCCTGCGCAATACTCTGAAATACCCTGCGCAATACTCTGCAATACTCTGGCGCAATACTCTGCAATACCCTGCGCAATACTCTGCAATACCCTGCGCAATACCCTGCGCAATACTCTGCAATACCCTGGTGCAATACTCTGCAATACTCTGGTGCAATACTCTGCAATACCCTGCGCAATACCCTGCAAAATACTCTGCAATACCCTGGTGCAATACTCTGCAATACCCTGCGCAATACCCTGCAAAATACTCTGCAATACCCTGGTGCAATACTCTGCAATACCCTGCGCAATACTCTGCAATACCCTGCGCAATACTCTGCAATACCCTGCGCAATACCCTGGTGCAATACTCTGCAATACTCTGGTGCAATACTCTGCAATACCCTGCAAAATACTCTGCAATACCCTGCGCAATACCCTGCAAAATACTCTGCAATACCCTGGTGCAATACTCTGCAATACTCTGGTGCAATACCCTGCGCAATACTCTGCAATACCCTGCACAATACCCTGCGCAATACTCTGCAATACCCTGCGCAATACTCTGCAATACCCTGCGCAATATTCTGCAATACCCTGCGCAATACTCTGCAATACCCTGCGCAATACCCTGCGCAATACTCTGCAATACCCTGCGCAATACTCTGCAATACTCTGGTGCAATACTCTGCAATACCCTGGTGCAATACCCTGCGCAATACTCTGCAATACCCTGCGCAATACCCTGCAATACCCTGCGCAATACTCTGCAATACCCTGCGCAATACTCTGCAATACTCTGCAATACTCTGGTGCAATACTCTGCAATACCCTGCGCAATACCCTGCAAAATACTCTGCAATACCCTGGTGCAATACTCTGCAATACCCTGCGCAATACTCTGCAATACCCTGCGCAATACCCTGGTGCAATACTCTGCAATACTCTGGTGCAATACTCTGCAATACTCTGGTGCAATACTCTGCAATACCCTGCAAAATACTCTGCAATACCCTGCGCAATACCCTGCAAAATACTCTGCAATACCCTGGTGCAATACTCTGCAATACTCTGGTGCAATACTCTGCAATACCCTGCGCAATACTCTGCAATACCCTGCACAATACCCTGCAAAATACTCTGCAATACCCTGGTGCAATACTCTGCAATACTCTGGTGCAATACTCTGCAATACCCTGCGCAATACTCTGCAATACCCTGCGCAATACCCTGCAAAATACTCTGCAATACCCTGGTGCAATACTCTGCAATACTCTGGTGCAATACCCTGCAATACCCTGCGCAATACTCTGCAATACTCTGGCGCAATACTCTGCAATACCCTGGTGCAATACTCTGCAATACCCTGCGCAATACTCTGCAATACCCTGCGCAATTCTCTGCAATACTCTGGTGCAATACTCTGCAATACCCTGGTGCAATACCCTGCGCAATACTCTGCAATACCCTGCGCAATACCCTGCAATACCCTGCGCAATACTCTGCAATACCCTGCGCAATACTCTGCAATACTCTGCAATACTCTGGTGCAATACTCTGCAATACCCTGCGCAATACCCTGCAAAATACTCTGCAATACCCTGGTGCAATACTCTGCAATACTATGCAATACTCTGGTGCAATACTCTGCAATACTCTGGTGCAATACTCTGCAATACCCTGCGCAATATTCTGCAATACCCTGCGCAATACTCTGCAATACTCTGCAATACCCTGCGCAATATTCTGCAATACCCTGCGCAATACTCTGCAATACCCTGCGCAATACCCTGGTGCAATACTCTGCAATACTCTGGTGCAATACTCTGCAATACCCTGCAAAATACTCTGCAATACCCTGCAAAATACTCTGCAATACCCTGGTGCAATACTCTGCAATACTCTGGTGCAATACTCTGCAATACCCTGCGCAATACTCTGCAATACCCTGCGCAATACCCTGCAAAATACTCTGCAATACCCTGGTGCAATACTCTGCAATACACTGGTGCAATACTCTGCAATACCCTGCGCAATACTCTGCAATACCCTGCGCAATACTCTGCAATACTCTGGCGCAATACTCTGCAATACCCTGCGCAATACTCTGCAATACCCTGCGCAATACCCTGCGCAATACTCTGCAATACCCTGGTGCAATACTCTGCAATACTCTGGTGCAATACCCTGCGCAATACTCTGCAATACCCTGCGCAATACTCTGCAATACTCTGGTGCAATACTCTGCAATACCCTGGTGCAATACCCTGCGCAATACTCTGCAATACCCTGCGCAATACTCTGCAATACCCTGCGCAATACTCTGCAATACTCTGGTGCAATACTCTGCAATACCCTGGTGCAATACTCTGCAATACCCTGCGCAATACTCTGCAATACCCTGCGCAATACTCTGCAATACTCTGGTGCAATACTCTGCAATACCCTGGTGCAATACTCTGCAATACTCTGCAATACCCTGCGCAATACTCTGCAATACCCTGCGCAATACTCTGCAATACTCTGGTGCAATACTCTGCAATACCCTGGTGCAATACCCTGCAATACCCTGCGCAATACTCTGCAATACCCTGCGCAATACTCTGCAATACCCTGCGCAATACTCTGCAATACTCTGGTGCAATACTCTGCAATACCCTGGTGCAATACTCTGCAATACCCTGCGCAATACTCTGCAATACCCTGCGCAATTCTCTGCAATACTCTGGTGCAATACTCTGCAATACCCTGGTGCAATACCCTGCGCAATACTCTGCAATACCCTGCGCAATACCCTGCAATACCCTGCGCAATACTCTGCAATACCCTGCGCAATACTCTGCAATACTCTGCAATACTCTGGTGCAATACTCTGCAATACCCTGCGCAATACCCTGCAAAATACTCTGCAATACCCTGCGCAATACTCTGCAATACTCTGCAATACCCTGCGCAATACCCTGGTGCAATACTCTGCAATACTCTGGTGCAATACTCTGCAATACTCTGGTGCAATACTCTGCAATACCCTGCAAAATACTCTGCAATACCCTGCGCAATACTCTGCAATACCCTGCGCAATACCCTGCGCAATACCCTGCAAAATACTCTGCAATACCCTGGTGCAATACTCTGCAATACTCTGGTGCAATACCCTGCGCAATACTCTGCAATACCCTGCACAATACTCTGCAATACCCTGCAATACCCTGCGCAATACTCTGCAATACCCTGCGCAATATTCTGCAATACCCTGCGCAATACTCTGCAATACTCTGCAATACCCTGCGCAATATTCTGCAATACCCTGCGCAATACTCTGCAATACCCTGCGCAATACCCTGGTGCAATACTCTGCAATACTCTGGTGCAATACTCTGCAATACCCTGCAAAATACTCTGCAATACCCTGCGCAATACCCTGCAAAATACTCTGCAATACCCTGGTGCAATACTCTGCAATACTCTGGTGCAATACTCTGCAATACCCTGCGCAATACTCTGCAATACCCTGCGCAATACCCTGCAAAATACTCTGCAATACCCTGGTGCAATACTCTGCAATACACTGGTGCAATACTCTGCAATACCCTGCGCAATACTCTGCAATACCCTGCGCAATACTCTGCAATACTCTGGCGCAATACTCTGCAATACCCTGCGCAATACTCTGCAATACCCTGCGCAATACCCTGCGCAATACTCTGCAATACCCTGGTGCAATACTCTGCAATACCCTGCGCAATACTCTGCAATACCCTGCGCAATACTCTGCAATACTCTGGTGCAATACTCTGCAATACCCTGGTGCAATACTCTGCAATACCCTGCGCAATACTCTGCAATACCCTGCGCAATACTCTGCAATACTCTGGTGCAATACTCTGCAATACCCTGGTGCAATACTCTGCAATACCCTGCGCAATACTCTGCAATACCCTGCGCAATACCCTGCAATACCCTGCGCAATACTCTGCAATACTCTGGTGCAATACTCTGCAATACCCTGGTGCAATACTCTGCAATACCCTGCGCAATACTCTGCAATACCCTGGTGCAATACTCTGCAATACTCTGGTGCAATACTCTGCAATACCCTGCGCAATACTCTGCAATACCCTGCGCAATACCCTGCAATACCCTGCGCAATACTCTGCAATACCCTGGTGCAATACTCTGCAATACCCTGCGCAATACTCTGCAATACCCTGCGCAATACTCTGCAATACCCTGTGCAATACTCTGCAATACTCTGGTGCAATACTCTGCAATACCCTGCGCAATACTCTGCAATACCCTGCGCAATACTCTGCAATACCCTGCGCAATACCCTGCAAAATACTCTGCAATACCCTGGTGCAATACTCTGCAATACCCTGCGCAATACTCTGCAATACCCTGCGCAATACCCTGCAATACTCTGGTGCAATACTCTGCAATACCCTGGTGCAATACTCTGCAATACCCTGCGCAATACTCTGCAATACCCTGCGCAATACTCTGCAATACCCTGTGCAATACTCTGCAATACCCTGTGCAATACTCTGCAATACCCTGCGCAATACTCTGCAATACCCTGTGCAATACTCTGCAATACTCTGGTGCAATACTCTGCAATACCCTGCGCAATACTCTTCAATACCCTGCGCAATACTCTGCAATACCCTGTGCAATACTCTGCAATACTCTGGTGCAATACTCTGCAATACCCTGCGCAATACTCTGCAATACCCTGCGCAATACCCTGCAAAATACTCTGCAATACCCTGGTGCAATACTCTGCAATACCCTGCGCAATACTCTGCAATACCCTGCGCAATACTCTGCAATACTCTGGTGCAATACTCTGCAATACCCTGGTGCAATACTCTGCAATACCCTGCGCAATACTCTGCAATACCCTGGTGCAATACTCTGCAATACCCTGCGCAATACTCTGCAATACCCTGTGCAATACTCTGCAATACTCTGGTGCAATACTCTGCAATACCCTGCGCAATACTCTGCAATACCCTGTGCAATACTCTGCAATACTCTGGTGCAATACTCTGCAATACCCTGCGCAATACTCTGCAATACCCTGCGCAATACCCTGCAAAATACTCTGCAATACCCTGGTGCAATACTCTGCAATACCCTGCGCAATACTCTGCAATACCCTGCGCAATACCCTGCAAAATACTCTGCAATACCCTGGTGCAATACTCTGCAATACTCTGGTGCAATACTCTGCAATACCCTGCGCAATACTCTGCAATACCCTGCGCAATACTCTGCAATACTCTGGTGCAATACTCTGCAATACCCTGGTGCAATACTCTGCAATACCCTGCGCAATACTCTGCAATACCCTGCGCAATACTCTGCAATACTCTGGTGCAATACTCTGCAATACCCTGGTGCAATACCCTGCGCAATACTCTGCAATACCCTGCGCAATACCCTGCAATACCCTGCGCAATACTCTGCAATACCCTGCGCAATACCCTGCAATACCCTGCGCAATACTCTGCAATACTCTGCAATACTCTGGTGCAATACTCTGCAATACCCTGCAAAATACTCTGCAATACCCTGCGCAATACCCTGCAAAATACTCTGCAATACCCTGGTGCAATACTCTGCAATACTCTGGTGCAATACTCTGCAATACCCTGCGCAATACTCTGCAATACCCTGCGCAATACCCTGCGCAATACCCTGCAAAATACTCTGCAATACCCTGGTGCAATACTCTGCAATACTCTGGTGCAATACTCTGCAATACCCTGCGCAATACTCTGCAATACCCTGCGCAATACCCTGCAATACCCTGCGCAATACTCTGCAATACTCTGGCGCAATACTCTGCAATACCCTGCGCAATACTCTGCAATACCCTGCGCAATACCCTGCAAAATACTCTGCAATACCCTGGTGCAATACTCTGCAATACTCTGGTGCAATACTCTGCAATACCCTGCGCAATACTCTGCAATACCCTGCGCAATACTCTGCAATACTCTGGCGCAATACTCTGCAATACCCTGCGCAATACTCTGCAATACCCTGCGCAATACCCTGCGCAATACTCTGCAATACCCTGGTGCAATACTCTGCAATACTCTGGTGCAATACTCTGCAATACCCTGCGCAATACTCTGCAATACCCTGCGCAATACCCTGCGCAATACTCTGCAATACCCTGGTGCAATACTCTGCAATACTCTGGTGCAATACTCTGCAATACCCTGCGCAATACTCTGCAATACCCTGCGCAATACTCTGCAATACTCTGGTGCAATACTCTGCAATACCCTGGTGCAATACTCTGCAATACCCTGCGCAATACTCTGCAATACCCTGCGCAATACTCTGCAATACCCTGCGCAATACTCTGCAATACCCTGCGCAATACTCTGCAATACCCTGGTGCAATACCCTGCAATACCCTGCGCAATACTCTGCAATACCCTGCGCAATACCCTGCAATACCCTGCGCAATACTCTGCAATACTCTGGTGCAATACTCTGCAATACCCTGGTGCAATACTCTGCAATACCCTGGTGCAATACTCTGCAATACCCTGCGCAATACTCTGCAATACCCTGGTGCAATACTCTGCAATACTCTGGTGCAATACTCTGCAATACCCTGCGCAATACTCTGCAATACCCTGCGCAATACTCTGCAATACCCTGCGCAATACTCTGCAATACCCTGCGCAATACTCTGCAATACTCTGGTGCAATACTCTGCAATACCCTGGTGCAATACTCTGCAATACCCTGCGCAATACTCTGCAATACCCTGCGCAATACCCTGCAATACCCTGCGCAATACTCTGCAATACCCTGGTGCAATACTCTGCAATACCCTGCGCAATACTCTGCAATACCCTGGTGCAATACTCTGCAATACTCTGGTGCAATACTCTGCAATACCCTGCGCAATACTCTGCAATACCCTGTGCAATACTCTGCAATACTCTGGTGCAATACTCTGCAATACCCTGCGCAATACTCTGCAATACCCTGCGCAATACTCTGCAATACCCTGCGCAATACCCTGCAAAATACTCTGCAATACCCTGGTGCAATACTCTGCAATACCCTGCGCAATACTCTGCAATACCCTGCGCAATACCCTGCAAAATACTCTGCAATACCCTGGTGCAATACTCTGCAATACCCTGGTGCAATACTCTGCAATACCCTGCGCAATACTCTGCAATACCCTGCGCAATTCTCTGCAATACTCTGGTGCAATACTCTGCAATACCCTGGTGCAATACCCTGCGCAATACTCTGCAATACCCTGCGCAATACCCTGCAATACCCTGCGCAATACTCTGCAATACCCTGCGCAATACTCTGCAATACTCTGCAATACTCTGGTGCAATACTCTGCAATACCCTGCGCAATACCCTGCAAAATACTCTGCAATACCCTGGTGCAATACTCTGCAATACTATGCAATACTCTGGTGCAATACTCTGCAATACTCTGGTGCAATACTCTGCAATACCCTGCGCAATATTCTGCAATACCCTGCGCAATACTCTGCAATACTCTGCAATACCCTGCGCAATATTCTGCAATACCCTGCGCAATACTCTGCAATACCCTGCGCAATACCCTGGTGCAATACTCTGCAATACTCTGGTGCAATACTCTGCAATACCCTGCAAAATACTCTGCAATACCCTGCAAAATACTCTGCAATACCCTGGTGCAATACTCTGCAATACTCTGGTGCAATACTCTGCAATACCCTGCGCAATACTCTGCAATACCCTGCGCAATACCCTGCAAAATACTCTGCAATACCCTGGTGCAATACTCTGCAATACACTGGTGCAATACTCTGCAATACCCTGCGCAATACTCTGCAATACCCTGCGCAATACTCTGCAATACTCTGGCGCAATACTCTGCAATACCCTGCGCAATACTCTGCAATACCCTGCGCAATACCCTGCGCAATACTCTGCAATACCCTGGTGCAATACTCTGCAATACTCTGGTGCAATACCCTGCGCAATACTCTGCAATACCCTGCGCAATACTCTGCAATACTCTGGTGCAATACTCTGCAATACCCTGGTGCAATACCCTGCGCAATACTCTGCAATACCCTGCGCAATACTCTGCAATACCCTGCGCAATACTCTGCAATACTCTGGTGCAATACTCTGCAATACCCTGGTGCAATACTCTGCAATACCCTGCGCAATACTCTGCAATACCCTGCGCAATACTCTGCAATACTCTGGTGCAATACTCTGCAATACCCTGGTGCAATACTCTGCAATACTCTGCAATACCCTGCGCAATACTCTGCAATACCCTGCGCAATACTCTGCAATACTCTGGTGCAATACTCTGCAATACCCTGGTGCAATACCCTGCAATACCCTGCGCAATACTCTGCAATACCCTGCGCAATACTCTGCAATACCCTGCGCAATACTCTGCAATACTCTGGTGCAATACTCTGCAATACCCTGGTGCAATACTCTGCAATACCCTGCGCAATACTCTGCAATACCCTGCGCAATTCTCTGCAATACTCTGGTGCAATACTCTGCAATACCCTGGTGCAATACCCTGCGCAATACTCTGCAATACCCTGCGCAATACCCTGCAATACCCTGCGCAATACTCTGCAATACCCTGCGCAATACTCTGCAATACTCTGCAATACTCTGGTGCAATACTCTGCAATACCCTGCGCAATACCCTGCAAAATACTCTGCAATACCCTGCGCAATACTCTGCAATACTCTGCAATACCCTGCGCAATACCCTGGTGCAATACTCTGCAATACTCTGGTGCAATACTCTGCAATACTCTGGTGCAATACTCTGCAATACCCTGCAAAATACTCTGCAATACCCTGCGCAATACTCTGCAATACCCTGCGCAATACCCTGCGCAATACCCTGCAAAATACTCTGCAATACCCTGGTGCAATACTCTGCAATACTCTGGTGCAATACCCTGCGCAATACTCTGCAATACCCTGCGCAATACTCTGCAATACCCTGCAATACCCTGCGCAATACTCTGCAATACCCTGCGCAATATTCTGCAATACCCTGCGCAATACTCTGCAATACTCTGCAATACCCTGCGCAATATTCTGCAATACCCTGCGCAATACTCTGCAATACCCTGCGCAATACCCTGGTGCAATACTCTGCAATACTCTGGTGCAATACTCTGCAATACCCTGCAAAATACTCTGCAATACCCTGCGCAATACCCTGCAAAATACTCTGCAATACCCTGGTGCAATACTCTGCAATACTCTGGTGCAATACTCTGCAATACCCTGCGCAATACTCTGCAATACCCTGCGCAATACCCTGCAAAATACTCTGCAATACCCTGGTGCAATACTCTGCAATACACTGGTGCAATACTCTGCAATACCCTGCGCAATACTCTGCAATACCCTGCGCAATACTCTGCAATACTCTGGCGCAATACTCTGCAATACCCTGCGCAATACTCTGCAATACCCTGCGCAATACCCTGCGCAATACTCTGCAATACCCTGGTGCAATACTCTGCAATACCCTGCGCAATACTCTGCAATACCCTGCGCAATACTCTGCAATACTCTGGTGCAATACTCTGCAATACCCTGGTGCAATACTCTGCAATACCCTGCGCAATACTCTGCAATACCCTGCGCAATACTCTGCAATACTCTGGTGCAATACTCTGCAATACCCTGGTGCAATACTCTGCAATACCCTGCGCAATACTCTGCAATACCCTGCGCAATACCCTGCAATACCCTGCGCAATACTCTGCAATACTCTGGTGCAATACTCTGCAATACCCTGGTGCAATACTCTGCAATACCCTGCGCAATACTCTGCAATACCCTGGTGCAATACTCTGCAATACTCTGGTGCAATACTCTGCAATACCCTGCGCAATACTCTGCAATACCCTGCGCAATACCCTGCAATACCCTGCGCAATACTCTGCAATACCCTGGTGCAATACTCTGCAATACCCTGCGCAATACTCTGCAATACCCTGCGCAATACTCTGCAATACCCTGTGCAATACTCTGCAATACTCTGGTGCAATACTCTGCAATACCCTGCGCAATACTCTGCAATACCCTGCGCAATACTCTGCAATACCCTGCGCAATACCCTGCAAAATACTCTGCAATACCCTGGTGCAATACTCTGCAATACCCTGCGCAATACTCTGCAATACCCTGCGCAATACCCTGCAATACTCTGGTGCAATACTCTGCAATACCCTGGTGCAATACTCTGCAATACCCTGCGCAATACTCTGCAATACCCTGCGCAATACTCTGCAATACCCTGTGCAATACTCTGCAATACCCTGTGCAATACTCTGCAATACCCTGCGCAATACTCTGCAATACCCTGTGCAATACTCTGCAATACTCTGGTGCAATACTCTGCAATACCCTGCGCAATACTCTTCAATACCCTGCGCAATACTCTGCAATACCCTGTGCAATACTCTGCAATACTCTGGTGCAATACTCTGCAATACCCTGCGCAATACTCTGCAATACCCTGCGCAATACCCTGCAAAATACTCTGCAATACCCTGGTGCAATACTCTGCAATACCCTGCGCAATACTCTGCAATACCCTGCGCAATACTCTGCAATACTCTGGTGCAATACTCTGCAATACCCTGGTGCAATACTCTGCAATACCCTGCGCAATACTCTGCAATACCCTGGTGCAATACTCTGCAATACCCTGCGCAATACTCTGCAATACCCTGTGCAATACTCTGCAATACTCTGGTGCAATACTCTGCAATACCCTGCGCAATACTCTGCAATACCCTGTGCAATACTCTGCAATACTCTGGTGCAATACTCTGCAATACCCTGCGCAATACTCTGCAATACCCTGCGCAATACCCTGCAAAATACTCTGCAATACCCTGGTGCAATACTCTGCAATACCCTGCGCAATACTCTGCAATACCCTGCGCAATACCCTGCAAAATACTCTGCAATACCCTGGTGCAATACTCTGCAATACTCTGGTGCAATACTCTGCAATACCCTGCGCAATACTCTGCAATACCCTGCGCAATACTCTGCAATACTCTGGTGCAATACTCTGCAATACCCTGGTGCAATACTCTGCAATACCCTGCGCAATACTCTGCAATACCCTGCGCAATACTCTGCAATACTCTGGTGCAATACTCTGCAATACCCTGGTGCAATACCCTGCGCAATACTCTGCAATACCCTGCGCAATACCCTGCAATACCCTGCGCAATACTCTGCAATACCCTGCGCAATACCCTGCAATACCCTGCGCAATACTCTGCAATACTCTGCAATACTCTGGTGCAATACTCTGCAATACCCTGCAAAATACTCTGCAATACCCTGCGCAATACCCTGCAAAATACTCTGCAATACCCTGGTGCAATACTCTGCAATACTCTGGTGCAATACTCTGCAATACCCTGCGCAATACTCTGCAATACCCTGCGCAATACCCTGCGCAATACCCTGCAAAATACTCTGCAATACCCTGGTGCAATACTCTGCAATACTCTGGTGCAATACTCTGCAATACCCTGCGCAATACTCTGCAATACCCTGCGCAATACCCTGCAATACCCTGCGCAATACTCTGCAATACTCTGGCGCAATACTCTGCAATACCCTGCGCAATACTCTGCAATACCCTGCGCAATACCCTGCAAAATACTCTGCAATACCCTGGTGCAATACTCTGCAATACTCTGGTGCAATACTCTGCAATACCCTGCGCAATACTCTGCAATACCCTGCGCAATACTCTGCAATACTCTGGCGCAATACTCTGCAATACCCTGCGCAATACTCTGCAATACCCTGCGCAATACCCTGCGCAATACTCTGCAATACCCTGGTGCAATACTCTGCAATACTCTGGTGCAATACTCTGCAATACCCTGCGCAATACTCTGCAATACCCTGCGCAATACCCTGCGCAATACTCTGCAATACCCTGGTGCAATACTCTGCAATACTCTGGTGCAATACTCTGCAATACCCTGCGCAATACTCTGCAATACCCTGCGCAATACTCTGCAATACTCTGGTGCAATACTCTGCAATACCCTGGTGCAATACTCTGCAATACCCTGCGCAATACTCTGCAATACCCTGCGCAATACTCTGCAATACCCTGCGCAATACTCTGCAATACCCTGGTGCAATACTCTGCAATACCCTGGTGCAATACCCTGCAATACCCTGCGCAATACTCTGCAATACCCTGCGCAATACCCTGCAATACCCTGCGCAATACTCTGCAATACTCTGGTGCAATACTCTGCAATACCCTGGTGCAATACTCTGCAATACCCTGGTGCAATACTCTGCAATACCCTGCGCAATACTCTGCAATACCCTGGTGCAATACTCTGCAATACTCTGGTGCAATACTCTGCAATACCCTGCGCAATACTCTGCAATACCCTGCGCAATACTCTGCAATACCCTGCGCAATACTCTGCAATACCCTGCGCAATACTCTGCAATACTCTGGTGCAATACTCTGCAATACCCTGGTGCAATACTCTGCAATACCCTGCGCAATACTCTGCAATACCCTGCGCAATACCCTGCAATACCCTGCGCAATACTCTGCAATACCCTGGTGCAATACTCTGCAATACCCTGCGCAATACTCTGCAATACCCTGGTGCAATACTCTGCAATACTCTGGTGCAATACTCTGCAATACCCTGCGCAATACTCTGCAATACCCTGTGCAATACTCTGCAATACTCTGGTGCAATACTCTGCAATACCCTGCGCAATACTCTGCAATACCCTGCGCAATACTCTGCAATACCCTGCGCAATACCCTGCAAAATACTCTGCAATACCCTGGTGCAATACTCTGCAATACCCTGCGCAATACTCTGCAATACCCTGCGCAATACCCTGCAAAATACTCTGCAATACCCTGGTGCAATACTCTGCAATACCCTGGTGCAATACTCTGCAATACCCTGGTGCAATACTCTGCAATACCCTGCGCAATACTCTGCAATACTCTGGTGCAATACTCTGCAATACCCTGGTGCAATACTCTGCAATACCCTGGTGCAATACTCTGCAATACCCTGCGCAATACTCTGCAATACCCTGGTGCAATACTCTGCAATACTCTGGTGCAATACTCTGCAATACCCTGCGCAATACTCTGCAATACCCTGCGCAATACTCTGCAATACCCTGCGCAATACTCTGCAATACTCTGGTGCAATACTCTGCAATACCCTGGTGCAATACTCTGCAATACCCTGCGCAATACTCTGCAATACCCTGCGCAATACCCTGCAATACCCTGCGCAATACTCTGCAATACCCTGGTGCAATACTCTGCAATACCCTGCGCAATACTCTGCAATACCCTGGTGCAATACTCTGCAATACTCTGGTGCAATACTCTGCAATACCCTGCGCAATACTCTGCAATACCCTGCGCAATACTCTGCAATACCCTGTGCAATACTCTGCAATACTCTGGTGCAATACTCTGCAATACCCTGCGCAATACTCTGCAATACCCTGCGCAATACCCTGCAAAATACTCTGCAATACCCTGGTGCAATACTCTGCAATACCCTGCGCAATACTCTGCAATACCCTGCGCAATACCCTGCAAAATACTCTGCAATACCCTGGTGCAATACTCTGCAATACTCTGGTGCAATACTCTGCAATACCCTGGTGCAATACTCTGCAATACCCTGCGCAATACTCTGCAATACCCTGCGCAATTCTCTGCAATACTCTGGTGCAATACTCTGCAATACCCTGGTGCAATACCCTGCGCAATACTCTGCAATACCCTGCGCAATACCCTGCAATACCCTGTGCAATACTCTGCAATACCCTGCGCAATACTCTGGTGCAATACTCTGCAATACCCTGCGCAATACCCTGCAAAATACTCTGCAATACCCTGGTGCAATTATCTGCAATACCCTGCGCAATACTCTGCAATACCCTGCGCAATACTCTGCAATACTCTGGTGCAATACTCTGCAATACCCTGGTGCAATACCCTGCGCAATACTCTGCAATACCCTGCGCAATACCCTGCAATACCCTGCGCAATACTCTGCAATACCCTGCGCAATACTCTGCAATACTCTGCAATACTCTGGTGCAATACTCTGCAATACCCTGCGCAATACCCTGCAAAATACTCTGCAATACCCTGGTGCAATACTCTGCAATACCCTGCGCAATACTCTGCAATACCCTGCGCAATACCCTGGTGCAATACTCTGCAATACTCTGGTGCAATACTCTGCAATACTCTGGTGCAATACTCTGCAATACCCTGCAAAATACTCTGCAATACCCTGCGCAATACCCTGCAAAATACTCTGCAATACCCTGGTGCAATACTCTGCAATACTCTGGTGCAATACCCTGCGCAATACCCTGCGCAATACCCTGCGCAATACCCTGCGCAATACTCTGCAATACCCTGCAATACCCTGCGCAATACTCTGCAATACCCTGCGCAATACTCTGCAATACTCTGGTGCAATACTCTGCAATACCCTGCGCAATACTCTGCAATACCCTGGTGCAATACTCTGCAATACCCTGCGCAATACTCTGCAATACTCTGCAATACCCTGCGCAATATTCTGCAATACCCTGCGCAATACTCTGCAATACTCTGGTGCAATACTCTGCAATACCCTGCAAAATACTCTGCAATACCCTGCGCAATACCCTGCAAAATACTCTGCAATACCCTGGTGCAATACTCTGCAATACTCTGGTGCAATACTCTGCAATACCCTGCGCAATACTCTGCAATACCCTGCGCAATACCCTGCAAAATACTCTGCAATACCCTGGTGCAATACTCTGCAATACTCTGGTGCAATACTCTGCAATACCCTGCGCAATACCCTGCGCAATACCCTGCAAAATACTCTGCAATACCCTGGTGCAATACTCTGCAATACTCTGGTGCAATACTCTGCAATACCCTGGTGCAATACTCTGCAATACTCTGGCGCAATACTCTGCAATACCCTGCGCAATACCCTGCGCAATACTCTGCAATACCCTGGTGCAATACTCTGCAATACTCTGGTGCAATACTCTGCAATACCCTGCGCAATACTCTGCAATACCCTGCGCAATACTCTGCAATACTCTGGTGCAATACTCTGCAATACCCTGGTGCAATACTCTGCAATACTCTGCAATACCCTGCGCAATACTCTGCAATACCCTGCGCAATACTCTGCAATACCCTGCGCAATACTCTGCAATACCCTGCGCAATACTCTGCAATACTCTGGTGCAATACTCTGCAATACCCTGGTGCAATACTCTGCAATACCCTGCGCAATACTCTGCAATACCCTGCGCAATTCTCTGCAATACTCTGGTGCAATACTCTGCAATACCCTGGTGCAATACCCTGCGCAATACTCTGCAATACCCTGCGCAATACCCTGCAATACCCTGCGCAATACTCTGCAATACCCTGCGCAATACTCTGCAATACCCTGCAATACTCTGGTGCAATACTCTGCAATACCCTGCGCAATACCCTGCAAAATACTCTGCAATACCCTGGTGCAATACTCTGCAATACCCTGCGCAATACTCTGCAATACCCTGCGCAATACCCTGGTGCAATACTCTGCAATACTCTGCAATACTCTGGTGCAATACTCTGCAATACCCTGCGCAATATTCTGCAATACCCTGCGCAATACTCTGCAATACCCTGCGCAATACTCTGCAATACCCTGCGCAATACCCTGGTGCAATACTCTGCAATACTCTGGTGCAATACTCTGCAATACCCTGCGCAATACTCTGCAATACCCTGCGCAATACCCTGCAAAATACTCTGCAATACCCTGGTGCAATACTCTGCAATACACTGGTGCAATACTCTGCAATACCCTGCGCAATACTCTGCAATACCCTGCGCAATACTCTGCAATACTCTGGCGCAATACTCTGCAATACCCTGCGCAATACTCTGCAATACCCTGCGCAATACCCTGCGCAATACTCTGCAATACCCTGGTGCAATACTCTGCAATACTCTGGTGCAATACTCTGCAATACCCTGCGCAATACCCTGCAAAATACTCTGCAATACCCTGGTGCAATACTCTGCAATACCCTGCGCAATATTCTGCAATACCCTGCGCAATACTCTGCAATACTCTGCAATACCCTGCACAATATTCTGCAATACCCTGCGCAATACTCTGCAATACCCTGCGCAATACCCTGGTGCAATACTCTGCAATACTCTGGTGCAATACTCTGCAATACCCTGCGCAATACTCTGCAATACCCTGCGCAATACCCTGCAAAATACTCTGCAATACCCTGGTGCAATACTCTGCAATACACTGGTGCAATACTCTGCAATACCCTGCGCAATACTCTGCAATACCCTGCGCAATACTCTGCAATACTCTGGCGCAATACTCTGCAATACCCTGCGCAATACCCTGCGCAATACTCTGCAATACCCTGGTGCAATACTCTGCAATACCCTGCGCAATACCCTGCAAAATACTCTGCAATACCCTGGTGCAATACTCTGCAATACCCTGCGCAATACTCTGCAATACCCTGCGCAATACTCTGCAATACCCTGCGCAATACCCTGGTGCAATACTCTGGTGCAATACTCTGCAATACCCTGCAAAATACTCTGCAATACCCTGCGCAATACCCTGCAAAATACTCTGCAATACCCTGGTGCAATACTCTGCAATACTCTGGTGCAATACCCTGCGCAATACTCTGCAATACCCTGCGCAATACCCTGCGCAATACTCTGCAATACCCTGCAATACCCTGCGCAATACTCTGCAATACCCTGCGCAATATTCTGCAATACCCTGCGCAATACTCTGCAATACTCTGCGCAATACCCTGGTGCAATACTCTGCAATACTCTGGTGCAATACTCTGCAATACCCTGCAAAATACTCTGCAATACCCTGCGCAATACCCTGCAAAATACTCTGCAATACCCTGGTGCAATACTCTGCAATACTCTGGTGCAATACTCTGCAATACCCTGCGCAATACTCTGCAATACCCTGCGCAATACCCTGCAAAATACTCTGCAATACCCTGGTGCAATACTCTGCAATACTCTGGTGCAATACTCTGCAATACCCTGGTGCAATACTCTGCAATACCCTGCGCAATACTCTGCAATACCCTGCGCAATACTCTGCAATACTCTGGTGCAATACTCTGCAATACCCTGGTGCAATACCCTGTGCAATACTCTGCAATACCCTGCGCAATACCCTGCAATACCCTGCGCAATACTCTGCAATACCCTGCGCAATACTCTGCAATACCCTGCGCAATACTCTGCAATACTCTGCAATACTCTGGTGCAATACTCTGCAATACCCTGCGCAATACCCTGCAAAATACTCTGCAATACCCTGGTGCAATACTCTGCAATACCCTGCGCAATACTCTGCAATACCCTGCGCAATACCCTGGTGCAATACTCTGCAATACTCTGGTGCAATACTCTGCAATACTCTGGTGCAATACTCTGCAATACCCTGCAAAATACTCTGCAATACCCTGCGCAATACCCTGCAAAATACTCTGCAATACCCTGGTGCAATACTCTGCAATACTCTGGTGCAATACTCTGCAATACCCTGCGCAATACTCTGCAATACCCTGCGCAATACCCTGCAAAATACTCTGCAATACCCTGGTGCAATACTCTGCAATACTCTGGTGCAATACTCTGCAATACCCTGCGCAATACTCTGCAATACCCTGCGCAATACCCTGCAAAATACTCTGCAATACCCTGGTGCAATACTCTGCAATACTCTGGTGCAATACTCTGCAATACCCTGGTGCAATACTCTGCAATACCCTGCGCAATACTCTGCAATACCCTGCGCAATTCTCTGCAATACTCTGGTGCAATACTCTGCAATACCCTGGTGCAATACCCTGCGCAATACTCTGCAATACCCTGCGCAATACCCTGCAATACCCTGCGCAATACTCTGCAATACCCTGCGCAATACTCTGCAATACTCTGCAATACTCTGGTGCAATACTCTGCAATACCCTGCACAATACCCTGCAAAATACTCTGCAATACCCTGGTGCAATACTCTGCAATACCCTGCGCAATACTCTGCAATACCCTGCGCAATACCCTGGTGCAATACTCTGCAATACTCTGGTGCAATACTCTGCAATACTCTGGTGCAATACTCTGCAATACCCTGCGCAATATTCTGCAATACCCTGCGCAATACTCTGCAATACTCTGCAATACCCTGCGCAATATTCTGCAATACCCTGCGCAATACTCTGCAATACCCTGCGCAATACCCTGGTGCAATACTCTGCAATACTCTGGTGCAATACTCTGCAATACCCTGCGCAATACTCTGCAATACCCTGCGCAATACTCTGCAATACCCTGCGCAATACTCTGCAATACTCTGGTGCAATACTCTGCAATACCCTGGTGCAATACTCTGCAATACCCTGCGCAATACTCTGCAATACCCTGCGCAATACTCTGCAATACTCTGGTGCAATACTCTGCAATACCCTGCAATACCCTGGTGCAATACTCTGCAATACTCTGGTGCAATACTCTGCAATACCCTGCGCAATACTCTGCAATACCCTGCGCAATACTCTGCAATACCCTGTGCAATACTCTGCAATACTCTGGTGCAATACTCTGCAATACCCTGCGCAATACTCTGCAATACCCTGCGCAATACCCTGCAAAATACTCTGCAATACCCTGGTGCAATACTCTGCAATACCCTGCGCAATACTCTGCAATACCCTGCGCAATACCCTGCAAAATACTCTGCAATACCCTGGTGCAATACTCTGCAATACTCTGGTGCAATACTCTGCAATACCCTGGTGCAATACTCTGCAATACCCTGCGCAATTCTCTGCAATACTCTGGTGCAATACTCTGCAATACCCTGGTGCAATACCCTGCGCAATACTCTGCAATACCCTGCGCAATACCCTGCAATACCCTGCGCAATACTCTGGTGCAATACTCTGCAATACCCTGCGCAATACCCTGCAAAATACTCTGCAATACCCTGGTGCAATTATCTGCAATACCCTGCGCAATACTCTGCAATACCCTGCGCAATACTCTGCAATACTCTGGTGCAATACTCTGCAATACCCTGGTGCAATACCCTGCGCAATACTCTGCAATACCCTGCGCAATACCCTGCAATACCCTGCGCAATACTCTGCAATACCCTGCGCAATACTCTGCAATACTCTGCAATACTCTGGTGCAATACTCTGCAATACCCTGCGCAATACCCTGCAAAATACTCTGCAATACCCTGGTGCAATACTCTGCAATACCCTGCGCAATACTCTGCAATACCCTGCGCAATACCCTGGTGCAATACTCTGCAATACTCTGGTGCAATACTCTGCAATACTCTGGTGCAATACTCTTCAATACCCTGCAAAATACTCTGCAATACCCTGCGCAATACCCTGCAAAATACTCTACAATACCCTGGTGCAATACTCTGCAATACTCTGGTGCAATACCCTGCGCAATACTCTGCAATACCCTGCGCAATACCCTGCGCAATACTCTGCAATACCCTGCAATACCCTGCGCAATACTCTGCAATACCCTGCGCAATATTCTGCAATACCCTGCGCAATACTCTGCAATACTCTGCAATACCCTGCGCAATATTCTGCAATACCCTGCGCAATACTCTGCAATACTCTGGTGCAATACTCTGCAATACCCTGCAAAATACTCTGCAATACCCTGCGCAATACCCTGCAAAATACTCTGCAATACCCTGGTGCAATACTCTGCAATACTCTGGTGCAATACTCTGCAATACCCTGCGCAATACTCTGCAATACCCTGCGCAATACCCTGCAAAATACTCTGCAATACCCTGGTGCAATACTCTGCAATACTCTGGTGCAATACTCTGCAATACCCTGCGCAATACTCTGCAATACCCTGCGCAATACCCTGCAAAATACTCTGCAATACCCTGGTGCAATACTCTGCAATACTCTGGTGCAATACTCTGCAATACCCTGGTGCAATACTCTGCAATACTCTGGCGCAATACTCTGCAATACCCTGCGCAATACTCTGCAATACCCTGCGCAATACCCTGCGCAATACTCTGCAATACCCTGGTGCAATACTCTGCAATACTCTGGTGCAATACTCTGCAATACCCTGCGCAATACTCTGCAATACTCTGGTGCAATACTCTGCAATACCCTGGTGCAATACTCTGCAATACCCTGCGCAATACTCTGCAATACCCTGCGCAATTCTCTGCAATACTCTGGTGCAATACTCTGCAATACCCTGGTGCAATACCCTGCGCAATACTCTGCAATACCCTGCGCAATACCCTGCAATACCCTGCGCAATACTCTGCAATACCCTGCGCAATACTCTGCAATACTCTGCAATACTCTGGTGCAATACTCTGCAATACCCTGCGCAATACCCTGCAAAATACTCTGCAATACCCTGGTGCAATACTCTGCAATACTCTGGCGCAATACTCTGCAATACCCTGCGCAATACTCTGCAATACCCTGCGCAATACCCTGCGCAATACTCTGCAATACCCTGGTGCAATACTCTGCAATACTCTGGTGCAATACTCTGCAATACCCTGCGCAATACCCTGCAAAATACTCTGCAATACCCTGGTGCAATACTCTGCAATACTCTGGTGCAATACTCTGCAATACCCTGCGCAATATTCTGCAATACCCTGCGCAATACTCTGCAATACTCTGCAATACCCTGCGCAATATTCTGCAATACCCTGCGCAATACTCTGCAATACCCTGCGCAATACCCTGGTGCAATACTCTGCAATACTCTGGTGCAATACTCTGCAATACCCTGCGCAATACTCTGCAATACCCTGCGCAATACCCTGCAAAATACTCTGCAATACCCTGGTGCAATACTCTGCAATACCCTGCGCAATACTCTGCAATACCCTGCGCAATACCCTGGTGCAATACTCTGCAATACTCTGGTGCAATACTCTGCAATACCCTGCGCAATACTCTGCAATACCCTGCGCAATACCCTGCAAAATACTCTGCAATACCCTGGTGCAATACTCTGCAATACTCTGGTGCAATACTCTGCAATACCCTGCGCAATACCCTGCAAAATACTCTGCAATACCCTGGTGCAATACTCTGCAATACCCTGCGCAATACCCTGCAAAATACTCTGCAATACCCTGGTGCAATACTCTGCAATACCCTGCGCAATACTCTGCAATACCCTGCGCAATACCCTGGTGCAATACTCTGCAATACTCTGGTGCAATACTCTGCAATACCCTGCAAAATACTCTGCAATACCCTGCGCAATACCCTGCAAAATACTCTGCAATACCCTGGTGCAATACTCTGCAATACTCTGGTGCAATACCCTGCGCAATACTCTGCAATACCCTGCGCAATACCCTGCGCAATACTCTGCAATACCCTGCAATACCCTGCGCAATACTCTGCAATACCCTGCGCAATATTCTGCAATACCCTGCGCAATACTCTGCAATACTCTGCGCAATACCCTGGTGCAATACTCTGCAATACTCTGGTGCAATACTCTGCAATACCCTGCAAAATACTCTGCAATACCCTGCGCAATACCCTGCAAAATACTCTGCAATACCCTGGTGCAATACTCTGCAATACTCTGGTGCAATACTCTGCAATACCCTGCGCAATACTCTGCAATACCCTGCGCAATACCCTGCAAAATACTCTGCAATACCCTGGTGCAATACTCTGCAATACCCTGGTGCAATACTCTGCAATACCCTGGTGCAATACTCTGCAATACCCTGCGCAATACTCTGCAATACCCTGCGCAATACTCTGCAATACTCTGGTGCAATACTCTGCAATACCCTGGTGCAATACCCTGCGCAATACTCTGCAATACCCTGCGCAATACCCTGCAATACCCTGCGCAATACTCTGCAATACCCTGCGCAATACTCTGCAATACTCTGCAATACTCTGGTGCAATACTCTGCAATACCCTGCAAAATACTCTGCAATACCCTGCGCAATACCCTGCAAAATACTCTGCAATACCCTGGTGCAATACTCTGCAATACTCTGGTGCAATACTCTGCAATACCCTGCGCAATACTCTGCAATACCCTGCGCAATACCCTGCAAAATACTCTGCAATACCCTGGTGCAATACTCTGCAATACTCTGGTGCAATACTCTGCAATACCCTGCGCAATACTCTGCAATACCCTGCGCAATACCCTGCAAAATACTCTGCAATACCCTGGTGCAATACTCTGCAATACTCTGGTGCAATACTCTGCAATACCCTGCAATACCCTGCGCAATACTCTGCAATACCCTGGTGCAATACTCTGCAATACCCTGGTGCAATACTCTGCAATACCCTGCGCAATACTCTGCAATACCCTGCGCAATTCTCTGCAATACTCTGGTGCAATACTCTGCAATACCCTGGTGCAATACCCTGCGCAATACTCTGCAATACCCTGCGCAATACCCTGCAATACCCTGCGCAATACTCTGCAATACCCTGCGCAATACTCTGCAATACTCTGCAATACTCTGGTGCAATACTCTGCAATACCCTGCGCAATACCCTGCAAAATACTCTGCAATACCCTGGTGCAATACTCTGCAATACCCTGCGCAATACTCTGCAATACCCTGCGCAATACCCTGGTGCAATACTCTGCAATACTCTGCAATACTCTGGTGCAATACTCTGCAATACTCTGGTGCAATACTCTGCAATACCCTGCGCAATATTCTGCAATACCCTGCACAATACTCTGCAATACTCTGCAATACCCTGCGCAATATTCTGCAATACCCTGCACAATACTCTGCAATACCCTGCGCAATACCCTGGTGCAATACTCTGCAATACTCTGGTGCAATACTCTGCAATACCCTGCAAAATACTCTGCAATACCCTGCGCAATACCCTGCAAAATACTCTGCAATACCCTGGTGCAATACTCTGCAATACTCTGGTGCAATACTCTGCAATACCCTGCGCAATACTCTGCAATACCCTGCGCAATACCCTGCAAAATACTCTGCAATACCCTGGTGCAATACTCTGCAATACACTGGTGCAATACTCTGCAATACCCTGCGCAATACTCTGCAATACCCTGCGCAATACTCTGCAATACTCTGGCGCAATACTCTGCAATACCCTGCGCAATACTCTGCAATACCCTGCGCAATACCCTGCGCAATACCCTGGTGCAATACTCTGCAATACTCTGGTGCAATACCCTGCGCAATACTCTGCAATACCCTGCGCAATACTCTGCAATACTCTGGTGCAATACTCTGCAATACCCTGGTGCAATACCCTGCGCAATACTCTGCAATACCCTGCGCAATACTCTGCAATACCCTGCGCAATACTCTGCAATACCCTGCGCAATACTCTGCAATACTCTGGTGCAATACTCTGCAATACCCTGGTGCAATACTCTGCAATACTCTGCAATACCCTGCGCAATACTCTGCAATACCCTGCGCAATACTCTGCAATACTCTGGTGCAATACTCTGCAATACCCTGGTGCAATACCCTGCAATACCCTGCGCAATACTCTGCAATACCCTGCGCAATACTCTGCAATACCCTGCGCAATACTCTGCAATACTCTGGTGCAATACTCTGCAATACCCTGGTGCAATACTCTGCAATACCCTGCGCAATACTCTGCAATACCCTGCGCAATTCTCTGCAATACTCTGGTGCAATACTCTGCAATACCCTGGTGCAATACCCTGCGCAATACTCTGCAATACCCTGCGCAATACCCTGCAATACCCTGCGCAATACTCTGCAATACCCTGCGCAATACTCTGCAATACTCTGCAATACTCTGGTGCAATACTCTGCAATACCCTGCGCAATACCCTGCAAAATACTCTGCAATACCCTGCGCAATACTCTGCAATACTCTGCAATACCCTGCGCAATACCCTGGTGCAATACTCTGCAATACTCTGGTGCAATACTCTGCAATACTCTGGTGCAATACTCTGCAATACCCTGCAAAATACTCTGCAATACCCTGCGCAATACTCTGCAATACCCTGCGCAATACCCTGCGCAATACCCTGCAAAATACTCTGCAATACCCTGGTGCAATACTCTGCAATACTCTGGTGCAATACCCTGCGCAATACTCTGCAATACCCTGCGCAATACTCTGCAATACCCTGCAATACCCTGCGCAATACTCTGCAATACCCTGCGCAATATTCTGCAATACCCTGCGCAATACTCTGCAATACTCTGCAATACCCTGCGCAATATTCTGCAATACCCTGCGCAATACCCTGCAAAATACTCTGCAATACCCTGGTGCAATACTCTGCAATACTCTGGTGCAATACTCTGCAATACCCTGCGCAATACTCTGCAATACCCTGCGCAATACCCTGCAAAATACTCTGCAATACCCTGGTGCAATACTCTGCAATACACTGGTGCAATACTCTGCAATACCCTGCGCAATACTCTGCAATACCCTGCGCAATACTCTGCAATACTCTGGCGCAATACTCTGCAATACCCTGCGCAATACCCTGCGCAATACTCTGCAATACCCTGGTGCAATACTCTGCAATACCCTGCGCAATACTCTGCAATACCCTGCGCAATACTCTGCAATACTCTGGTGCAATACTCTGCAATACCCTGGTGCAATACTCTGCAATACCCTGCGCAATACTCTGCAATACCCTGCGCAATACCCTGCAATACCCTGCGCAATACTCTGCAATACTCTGGTGCAATACTCTGCAATACCCTGGTGCAATACTCTGCAATACCCTGCGCAATACTCTGCAATACCCTGGTGCAATACTCTGCAATACTCTGGTGCAATACTCTGCAATACCCTGCGCAATACCCTGCGCAATACCCTGCAATACCCTGCAATACCCTGCGCAATACTCTGCAATACCCTGGTGCAATACTCTGCAATACCCTGCGCAATACTCTGCAATACCCTGCGCAATACTCTGCAATACCCTGTGCAATACTCTGCAATACTCTGGTGCAATACTCTGCAATACCCTGCGCAATACTCTGCAATACCCTGCGCAATACTCTGCAATACCCTGTGCAATACTCTGCAATACTCTGGTGCAATACTCTGCAATACCCTGCGCAATACTCTGCAATACCCTGCGCAATACCCTGCAAAATACTCTGCAATACCCTGGTGCAATACTCTGCAATACCCTGCGCAATACTCTGCAATACCCTGCGCAATACCCTGCAATACTCTGGTGCAATACTCTGCAATACCCTGGTGCAATACTCTGCAATACCCTGCGCAATACTCTGCAATACCCTGCGCAATACTCTGCAATACCCTGTGCAATACTCTGCAATACCCTGCGCAATACTCTGCAATACCCTGCGCAATACTCTGCAATACCCTGTGCAATACTCTGCAATACTCTGGTGCAATACTCTGCAATACCCTGCGCAATACTCTGCAATACCCTGCGCAATACTCTGCAATACCCTGCGCAATACTCTGCAATACTCTGCAATACTCTGGTGCAATACTCTGCAATACCCTGCGCAATACTCTGCAATACCCTGCGCAATACCCTGCAAAATACTCTGCAATACCCTGGTGCAATACTCTGCAATACCCTGCGCAATACTCTGCAATACCCTGCGCAATACTCTGCAATACTCTGGTGCAATACTCTGCAATACCCTGGTGCAATACTCTGCAATACCCTGCGCAATACTCTGCAATACCCTGGTGCAATACTCTGCAATACCCTGCGCAATACTCTGCAATACCCTGTGCAATACTCTGCAATACTCTGGTGCAATACTCTGCAATACCCTGCGCAATACTCTGCAATACCATGCGCAATACCCTGCAAAATACTCTGCAATACCCTGGTGCAATACTCTGCAATACTCTGGTGCAATACTCTGCAATACCCTGCGCAATACTCTGCAATACCCTGCGCAATACTCTGCAATACTCTGGTGCAATACTCTGCAATACCCTGGTGCAATACTCTGCAATACCCTGCGCAATACTCTGCAATACCCTGCGCAATACTCTGCAATACTCTGGTGCAATACTCTGCAATACCCTGGTGCAATACCCTGCGCAATACTCTGCAATACCCTGCGCAATACCCTGCAATACCCTGCGCAATACTCTGCAATACCCTGCGCAATACCCTGCAATACCCTGCGCAATACTCTGCAATACTCTGGTGCAATACTCTGGTGCAATACTCTGCAATACCCTGCGCAATACCCTGCAAAATACTCTGCAATACCCTGGTGCAATACTCTGCAATACCCTGCGCAATACTCTGCAATACCCTGCGCAATACCCTGGTGCAATACTCTGCAATACTCTGGTGCAATACTCTGCAATACTCTGGTGCAATACTCTGCAATACCCTGCAAAATACTCTGCAATACCCTGCGCAATACTCTGCAATACCCTGCGCAATACCCTGCGCAATACCCTGCAAAATACTCTGCAATACCCTGCGCAATACTCTGCAATACCCTGCGCAATACTCTGCAATACCCTGCGCAATACCCTGCGCAATACTCTGCAATACCCTGCAATACCCTGCACAATATTCTGCAATACCCTGCGCAATATTCTGCAATACCCTGCGCAATACTCTGCAATACTCTGCAATACCCTGCGCAATATTCTGCAATACACTGCGCAATACTCTGCAATACCCTGCGCAATACCCTGGTGCAATACTCTGCAATACTCTGGTGCAATACTCTGCAATACCCTGCGCAATACTCTGCAATACCCTGGTGCAATACTCTGCAATACACTGGTGCAATACTCTGCAATACCCTGCGCAATACTCTGAAATACCCTGCGCAATACTCTGCAATACTCTGGCGCAATACTCTGCAATACCCTGCGCAATACTCTGCAATACCCTGCGCAATACCCTGCGCAATACTCTGCAATACCCTGGTGCAATACTCTGCAATACTCTGGTGCAATACTCTGCAATACCCTGCGCAATACCCTGCAAAATACTCTGCAATACCCTGGTGCAATACTCTGCAATACCCTGCGCAATACCCTGCAAAATACTCTGCAATACCCTGGTGCAATACTCTGCAATACCCTGCGCAATACTCTGCAATACCCTGCGCAATACTCTGCAATACCCTGCGCAATACCCTGGTGCAATACTATGCAATACTCTGGTGCAATACTCTGCAATACCCTGCAAAATACTCTGCAATACCCTGCAAAATACTCTGCAATACCCTGGTGCAATACTCTGCAATACTCTGGTGCAATACCCTGCGCAATACTCTGCAATACCCTGCGCAATACCCTGCGCAATACTCTGCAATACCCTGCAATACCCTGCGCAATACTCTGCAATACCCTGCGCAATATTCTGCAATACCCTGCGCAATACTCTGCAATACTCTGCGCAATACCCTGGTGCAATACTCTGCAATACTCTGGTGCAATACTCTGCAATACCCTGCAAAATACTCTGCAATACCCTGCGCAATACCCTGCAAAATACTCTGCAATACCCTGGTGCAATACTCTGCAATACTCTGGTGCAATACTCTGCAATACCCTGCGCAATACTCTGCAATACCCTGCGCAATACCCTGCAAAATACTCTGCAATACCCTGGTGCAATACTCTGCAATACTCTGGTGCAATACTCTGCAATACCCTGGTGCAATACTCTGCAATACCCTGCGCAATACTCTGCAATACCCTGCGCAATACTCTGCAATACTCTGGTGCAATACTCTGCAATACCCTGGTGCAATACTCTGCAATACCCTGCGCAATACCCTGCAATACCCTGCGCAATACTCTGCAATACCCTGCGCAATACTCTGCAATACTCTGCAATACTCTGGTGCAATACTCTGCAATACCCTGCGCAATACCCTGCAAAATACTCTGCAATACCCTGGTGCAATACTCTGCAATACCCTGCGCAATACTCTGCAATACCCTGCGCAATACCCTGGTGCAATACTCTGCAATACTCTGGTGCAATACTCTGCAATACTCTGGTGCAATACTCTGCAATACCCTGCAAAATACTCTGCAATACCCTGCGCAATACCCTGCAAAATACTCTGCAATACCCTGGTGCAATACTCTGCAATACTCTGGTGCAATACTCTGCAATACCCTGCGCAATACTCTGCAATACCCTGCGCAATACCCTGCAAAATACTCTGCAATACCCTGGTGCAATACTCTGCAATACTCTGGTGCAATACTCTGCAATACCCTGCGCAATACTCTGCAATACCCTGCGCAATACCCTGCAAAATACTCTGCAATACCCTGGTGCAATACTCTGCAATACTCTGGTGCAATACCCTGCAATACCCTGCGCAATACTCTGCAATACTCTGGCGCAATACTCTGCAATACCCTGGTGCAATACTCTGCAATACCCTGCGCAATACTCTGCAATACTCTGGTGCAATACTCTGCAATACCCTGGTGCAATACCCTGCGCAATACTCTGCAATACTCTGCAATACTCTGGTGCAATACTCTGCAATACCCTGCAAAATACTCTGCAATACTCTGCGCAATACCCTGGTGCAATACTCTGCAATACTCTGGTGCAATACTCTGCAATACCCTGCAAAATACTCTGCAATACCCTGCGCAATACCCTGCAAAATACTCTGCAATACCCTGGTGCAATACTCTGCAATACTCTGGTGCAATACTCTGCAATACCCTGCGCAATACTCTGCAATACCCTGCGCAATACCCTGCAAAATACTCTGCAATACCCTGGTGCAATACTCTGCAATACTCTGGTGCAATACTCTGCAATACCCTGGTGCAATACTCTGCAATACCCTGCGCAATACTCTGCAATACCCTGCGCAATACTCTGCAATACTCTGGTGCAATACTCTGCAATACCCTGGTGCAATACTCTGCAATACCCTGCGCAATACCCTGCAATACCCTGCGCAATACTCTGCAATACCCTGCGCAATACTCTGCAATACTCTGCAATACTCTGGTGCAATACTCTGCAATACCCTGCGCAATACCCTGCAAAATACTCTGCAATACCCTGGTGCAATACTCTGCAATACCCTGCGCAATACTCTGCAATACCCTGCGCAATACCCTGGTGCAATACTCTGCAATACTCTGGTGCAATACTCTGCAATACTCTGGTGCAATACTCTGCAATACCCTGCAAAATACTCTGCAATACCCTGCGCAATACCCTGCAAAATACTCTGCAATACCCTGGTGCAATACTCTGCAATACTCTGGTGCAATACTCTGCAATACCCTGCGCAATACTCTGCAATACCCTGCGCAATACCCTGCAAAATACTCTGCAATACCCTGGTGCAATACTCTGCAATACTCTGGTGCAATACTCTGCAATACCCTGCGCAATACTCTGCAATACCCTGCGCAATACCCTGCAAAATACTCTGCAATACCCTGGTGCAATACTCTGCAATACTCTGGTGCAATACCCTGCAATACCCTGCGCAATACTCTGCAATACTCTGGCGCAATACTCTGCAATACCCTGGTGCAATACTCTGCAATACCCTGCGCAATACTCTGCAATACTCTGCAATACCCTGGTGCAATACCCTGCGCAATACTCTGCAATACTCTGCAATACTCTGGTGCAATACTCTGCAATACCCTGCAAAATACTCTGCAATACTCTGGTGCAATACTCTGCAATACCCTGGTGCAATACTCTGCAATACCCTGGTGCAATACTCTGCAATACCCTGCGCAATACTCTGCAATACCCTGGTGCAATACTCTGCAATACTCTGGTGCAATACTCTGCAATACCCTGCGCAATACTCTGCAATACCCTGCGCAATACTCTGCAATACCCTGCGCAATACTCTGCAATACCCTGCGCAATACTCTGCAATACTCTGGTGCAATACTCTGCAATACCCTGGTGCAATACTCTGCAATACCCTGCGCAATACTCTGCAATACCCTGCGCAATACCCTGCAATACCCTGCGCAATACTCTGCAATACCCTGGTGCAATACTCTGCAATACCCTGCGCAATACTCTGCAATACCCTGGTGCAATACTCTGCAATACTCTGGTGCAATACTCTGCAATACCCTGCGCAATACTCTGCAATACCCTGCGCAATACCCTGCAAAATACTCTGCAATACCCTGGTGCAATACTCTGCAATACCCTGCGCAATACTCTGCAATACCCTGCGCAATACCCTGCAAAATACTCTGCAATACCCTGGTGCAATACTCTGCAATACTCTGGTGCAATACTCTGCAATACCCTGGTGCAATACTCTGCAATACCCTGCGCAATACTCTGCAATACTCTGGTGCAATACTCTGCAATACCCTGGTGCAATACTCTGCAATACCCTGGTGCAATACTCTGCAATACCCTTCGCAATACTCTGCAATACCCTGCGCAATACTCTGCAATACCCTGGTGCAATACTCTGCAATACTCTGGTGCAATACTCTGCAATACCCTGCGCAATACTCTGCAATACCCTGCGCAATACTCTGCAATACCCTGCGCAATACTCTGCAATACTCTGGTGCAATACTCTGCAATACCCTGGTGCAATACTCTGCAATACCCTGCGCAATACTCTGCAATACCCTGCGCAATACTCTGCAATACTCTGGTGCAATACTCTGCAATACCATGCAATACCCTGGTGCAATACTCTGCAATACTCTGGTGCAATACTCTGCAATACCCTGCGCAATACTCTGCAATACCCTGCGCAATACTCTGCAATACCCTGTGCAATACTCTGCAATACTCTGGTGCAATACTCTGCAATACCCTGCGCAATACTCTGCAATACCCTGCGCAATACCCTGCAAAATACTCTGCAATACCCTGGTGCAATACTCTGCAATACCCTGCGCAATACTCTGCAATACCCTGCGCAATACCCTGCAAAATACTCTGCAATACCCTGGCGCAATACTCTGCAATACTCTGGTGCAATACTCTGCAATACCCTGGTGCAATACTCTGCAATACCCTGCGCAATTCTCTGCAATACTCTGGTGCAATACTCTGCGCAATACTCTGCAATACCCTGCGCAATACCCTGCAATACCCTGCACAATACTCTGGTGCAATACTCTGCAATACCCTGCGCAATACCCTGCAAAATACTCTGCAATACCCTGGTGCAATTATCTGCAATACCCTGCGCAATACTCTGCAATACCCTGCGCAATACTCTGCAATACTCTGGTGCAATACTCTGCAATACCCTGGTGCAATACCCTGCGCAATACTCTGCAATACCCTGCGCAATACCCTGCAATACCATGCGCAATACTCTGCAATACCCTGCGCAATACTCTGCAATACTCTGCAATACTCTGGTGCAATACTCTGCAATACCCTGCGCAATACCCTGCAAAATACTCTGCAATACCCTGGTGCAATACTCTGCAATACCCTGCGCAATACTCTGCAATACCCTGCGCAATACCCTGGTGCAATACTCTGCAATACTCTGGTGCAATACTCTGCAATACTCTGGTGCAATACTCTTCAATACCCTGCAAAATACTCTGCAATACCCTGCGCAATACCCTGCAAAATACTCTGCAATACCCTGGTGCAATACTCTGCAATACTCTGGTGCAATACCCTGCGCAATACTCTGCAATACCCTGCGCAATACCCTGCGCAATACTCTGCAATACCCTGCAATACCCTGCGCAATACTCTGCAATACCCTGCGCAATATTCTGCAATACCCTGCGCAATACTCTGCAATACTCTGCAATACCCTGCGCAATATTCTGCAATACCCTGCGCAATACTCTGCAATACTCTGGTGCAATACTCTGCAATACCCTGCAAAATACTCTGCAATACCCTGCGCAATACCCTGCAAAATACTCTGCAATACCCTGGTGCAATACTCTGCAATACTCTGGTGCAATACTCTGCAATACCCTGCGCAATACTCTGCAATACCCTGCGCAATACCCTGCAAAATACTCTGCAATACCCTGGTGCAATACTCTGCAATACTCTGGTGCAATACTCTGCAATACCCTGCGCAATACTCTGCAATACCCTGCGCAATACCCTGCAAAATACTCTGTAATACCCTGGTGCAATACTCTGCAATACTCTGGTGCAATACTCTGCAATACTCTGGTGCAATACTCTGCAATACCCTGGTGCAATACTCTGCAATACTCTGGCGCAATACTCTGCAATACCCTGCGCAATACTCTGCGCAATACTCTGCAATACCCTGGTGCAATACTCTGCAATACTCTGGTGCAATACTCTGCAATACCCTGCGCAATACTCTGCAATACTCTGGTGCAATACTCTGCAATACCCTGGTGCAATACTCTGCAATACCCTGCGCAATACTCTGCAATACCCTGCGCAATTCTCTGCAATACTCTGGTGCAATACTCTGCAATACCCTGGTGCAATACCCTGCGCAATACTCTGCAATACCCTGCGCAATACCCTGCAATACCCTGCGCAATACTCTGCAATACCCTGCGCAATACTCTGCAATACTCTGCAATACTCTGGTGCAATACTCTGCAATACCCTGCGCAATACCCTGCAAAATACTCTGCAATACCCTGGTGCAATACTCTGCAATACTCTGGCGCAATACTCTGCAATACCCTGCGCAATACTCTGCAATACCCTGCGCAATACCCTGCGCAATACTCTGCAATACCCTGGTGCAATACTCTGCAATACTCTGGTGCAATACTCTGCAATACCCTGCGCAATACCCTGCAAAATACTCTGCAATACCCTGGTGCAATACTCTGCAATACTCTGGTGCAATACTCTGCAATACCCTGCGCAATATTCTGCAATACCCTGCGCAATACTCTGCAATACTCTGCAATACCCTGCGCAATATTCTGCAATACCCTGCGCAATACTCTGCAATACCCTGCGCAATACCCTGGTGCAATACTCTGCAATACTCTGGTGCAATACTCTGCAATACCCTGCGCAATACTCTGCAATACCCTGCGCAATACCCTGCAAAATACTCTGCAATACCCTGGTGCAATACTCTGCAATACACTGGTGCAATACTCTGCAATACCCTGCGCAATACTCTGCAATACCCTGCGCAATACCCTGCGCAATACTCTGCAATACCCTGGTGCAATACTCTGCAATACTCTGGTGCAATACTCTGCAATACCCTGCGCAATACCCTGCAAAATACTCTGCAATACCCTGGTGCAATACTCTGCAATACCCTGCGCAATACCCTGCAAAATACTCTGCAATACCCTGGTGCAATACTCTGCAATACCCTGCGCAATACTCTGCAATACCCTGCGCAATACTCTGCAATACCCTGCGCAATACCCTGGTGCAATACTCTGCAATACTCTGGTGCAATACTCTGCAATACCCTGCAAAATACTCTGCAATACCCTGCGCAATACCCTGCAAAATACTCTGCAATACCCTGGTGCAATACTCTGCAATACTCTGGTGCAATACCCTGCGCAATACTCTGCAATACCCTGCGCAATACCCTGCGCAATACTCTGCAATACCCTGCAATACCCTGCGCAATACTCTGCAATACCCTGCGCAATATTCTGCAATACCCTGCGCAATACTCTGCAATACTCTGCGCAATACCCTGGTGCAATACTCTGCAATACTCTGGTGCAATACTCTGCAATACCCTGCAAAATACTCTGCAATACCCTGCGCAATACCCTGCAAAATACTCTGCAATACCCTGGTGCAATACTCTGCAATACTCTGGTGCAATACTCTGCAATACCCTGCGCAATACTCTGCAATACCCTGCGCAATACCCTGCAAAATACTCTGCAATACCCTGGTGCAATACTCTGCAATACTCTGGTGCAATACTCTGCAATACCCTGGTGCAATACTCTGCAATACCCTGCGCAATACTCTGCAATACCCTGCGCAATACTCTGCAATACTCTGGTGCAATACTCTGCAATACCCTGGTGCAATACCCTGCGCAATACTCTGCAATACCCTGCGCAATACCCTGCAATACCCTGCGCAATACTCTGCAATACCCTGCGCAATACTCTGCAATACTCTGCAATACTCTGGTGCAATACTCTGCAATACCCTGCGCAATACCCTGCAAAATACTCTGCAATACCCTGGTGCAATACTCTGCAATACCCTGCGCAATACTCTGCAATACCCTACGCAATACCCTGGTGCAATACTCTGCAATACTCTGGTGCAATACTCTGCAATACTCTGGTGCAATACTCTGCAATACCCTGCAAAATACTCTGCAATACCCTGCGCAATACCCTGCAAAATACTCTGCAATACCCTGGTGCAATACTCTGCAATACTCTGGTGCAATACTCTGCAATACCCTGCGCAATACTCTGCAATACCCTGCGCAATACCCTGCAAAATACTCTGCAATACCCTGGTGCAATACTCTGCAATACTCTGGTGCAATACTCTGCAATACCCTGCGCAATACTCTGCAATACCCTGCGCAATACCCTGCAAAATACTCTGCAATACCCTGGTGCAATACTCTGCAATACTCTGGTGCAATACTCTGCAATACCCTGCAATACCCTGCGCAATACTCTGCAATACCCTGGTGCAATACTCTGCAATACCCTGGTGCAATACTCTGCAATACCCTGCGCAATACTCTGCAATACCCTGCGCAATTCTCTGCAATACTCTGGTGCAATACTCTGCAATACCCTGGTGCAATACCCTGCGCAATACTCTGCAATACCCTGCGCAATACCCTGCAATACCCTGCGCAATACTCTGCAATACCCTGCGCAATACTCTGCAATATTCTGCAATACTCTGGTGCAATACTCTGCAATACCCTGCGCAATACCCTGCAAAATACTCTGCAATACCCTGGTGCAATACTCTGCAATACCCTGCGCAATACTCTGCAATACCCTGCGCAATACCCTGGTGCAATACTCTGCAATACTCTGCAATACTCTGGTGCAATACTCTGCAATACTCTGGTGCAATACTCTGCAATACCCTGCGCAATATTCTGCAATACCCTGCGCAATACTCTTCAATACTCTGCAATACCCTGCGCAATATTCTGCAATACCCTGCGCAATACTCTGCAATACCCTGCGCAATACCCTGGTGCAATACTCTGCAATACTCTGGTGCAATACTCTGCAATACCCTGCAAAATACTCTGCAATACCCTGCGCAATACCCTGCAAAATACTCTGCAATACCCTGGTGCAATACTCTGCAATACTCTGGTGCAATACTCTGCAATACCCTGCGCAATACTCTGCAATACCCTGCGCAATACCCTGCAAAATACTCTGCAATACCCTGGTGCAATACTCTGCAATACACTGGTGCAATACTCTGCAATACCCTGCGCAATACTCTGCAATACCCTGCGCAATACTCTGCAATACTCTGGCGCAATACTCTGCAATACCCTGCGCAATACTCTGCAATACCCTGCGCAATACTCTGCAATACCCTGCGCAATACCCTGCAATACTCTGGTGCAATACTCTGCAATACCCTGGTGCAATACTCTGCAATACCCTGCGCAATACTCTGCAATACCCTGCGCAATACTCTGCAATACCCTGTGCAATACTCTGCAATACCCTGCGCAATACTCTGCAATACCCTGCGCAATACTCTGCAATACCCTGTGCAATACTCTGCAATACTCTGGTGCAATACTCTGCAATACCCTGCGCAATACTCTGCAATACCCTGCGCAATACTCTGCAATACCCTGCGCAATACTCTGCAATACTCTGCAATACTCTGGTGCAATACTCTGCAATACCCTGCGCAATACTCTGCAATACCCTGCGCAATACCCTGCAAAATACTCTGCAATACCCTGGTGCAATACTCTGCAATACCCTGCGCAATACTCTGCAATACCCTGCGCAATACTCTGCAATACTCTGGTGCAATACTCTGCAATACCCTGGTGCAATACTCTGCAATACCCTGCGCAATACTCTGCAATACCCTGGTGCAATACTCTGCAATACCCTGCGCAATACTCTGCAATACCCTGTGCAATACTCTGCAATACTCTGGTGCAATACTCTGCAATACCCTGCGCAATACTCTGCAATACCATGCGCAATACCCTGCAAAATACTCTGCAATACCCTGGTGCAATACTCTGCAATACTCTGGTGCAATACTCTGCAATACCCTGCGCAATACTCTGCAATACCCTGCGCAATACTCTGCAATACTCTGGTGCAATACTCTGCAATACCCTGGTGCAATACTCTGCAATACCCTGCGCAATACTCTGCAATACCCTGCGCAATACTCTGCAATACTCTGGTGCAATACTCTGCAATACCCTGGTGCAATACCCTGCGCAATACTCTGCAATACCCTGCGCAATACCCTGCAATACCCTGCGCAATACTCTGCAATACCCTGCGCAATACCCTGCAATACCCTGCGCAATACTCTGCAATACTCTGGTGCAATACTCTGGTGCAATACTCTGCAATACCCTGCGCAATACCCTGCAAAATACTCTGCAATACCCTGGTGCAATACTCTGCAATACCCTGCGCAATACTCTGCAATACCCTGCGCAATACCCTGGTGCAATACTCTGCAATACTCTGGTGCAATACTCTGCAATACTCTGGTGCAATACTCTGCAATACCCTGCAAAATACTCTGCAATACCCTGCGCAATACTCTGCAATACCCTGCGCAATACCCTGCGCAATACCCTGCAAAATACTCTGCAATACCCTGCGCAATACTCTGCAATACCCTGCGCAATACTCTGCAATACCCTGCGCAATACCCTGCGCAATACTCTGCAATACCCTGCAATACCCTGCGCAATATTCTGCAATACCCTGCGCAATATTCTGCAATACCCTGCGCAATACTCTGCAATACTCTGCAATACCCTGCGCAATATTCTGCAATACACTGCGCAATACTCTGCAATACCCTGCGCAATACCCTGGTGCAATACTCTGCAATACTCTGGTGCAATACTCTGCAATACCCTGCAAAATACTCTGCAATACCCTGCGCAATACCCTGCAAAATACTCTGCAATACCCTGGTGCAATACTCTGCAATACTCTGGTGCAATACTCTGCAATACCCTGCGCAATACTCTGCAATACCCTGCGCAATACCCTGCAAAATACTCTGCAATACCCTGGTGCAATACTCTGCAATACACTGGTGCAATACTCTGCAATACCCTGCGCAATACTCTGAAATACCCTGCGCAATACTCTGCAATACTCTGGCGCAATACTCTGCAATACCCTGCGCAATACTCTGCAATACCCTGCGCAATACCCTGCGCAATACTCTGCAATACCCTGGTGCAATACTCTGCAATACTCTGGTGCAATACTCTGCAATACCCTGCGCAATACCCTGCAAAATACTCTGCAATACCCTGGTGCAATACTCTGCAATACCCTGCGCAATACCCTGCAAAATACTCTGCAATACCCTGGTGCAATACTCTGCAATACCCTGCGCAATACTCTGCAATACCCTGCGCAATACTCTGCAATACCCTGCGCAATACCCTGGTGCAATACTATGCAATACTCTGGTGCAATACTCTGCAATACCCTGCAAAATACTCTGCAATACCCTGCGCAATACCCTGCAAAATACTCTGCAATACCCTGGTGCAATACTCTGCAATACTCTGGTGCAATACCCTGCGCAATACTCTGCAATACCCTGCGCAATACCCTGCGCAATACTCTGCAATACCCTGCAATACCCTGCGCAATACTCTGCAATACCCTGCGCAATATTCTGCAATACCCTGCGCAATACTCTGCAATACTCTGCGCAATACCCTGGTGCAATACTCTGCAATACTCTGGTGCAATACTCTGCAATACCCTGCAAAATACTCTGCAATACCCTGCGCAATACCCTGCAAAATACTCTGCAATACCCTGGTGCAATACTCTGCAATACTCTGGTGCAATACTCTGCAATACCCTGCGCAATACTCTGCAATACCCTGCGCAATACCCTGCAAAATACTCTGCAATACCCTGGTGCAATACTCTGCAATACTCTGGTGCAATACTCTGCAATACCCTGGTGCAATACTCTGCAATACCCTGCGCAATACTCTGCAATACCCTGCGCAATACTCTGCAATACTCTGGTGCAATACTCTGCAATACCCTGGTGCAATACTCTGCAATACCCTGCGCAATACCCTGCAATACCCTGCGCAATACTCTGCAATACCCTGCGCAATACTCTGCAATACTCTGCAATACTCTGGTGCAATACTCTGCAATACCCTGCGCAATACCCTGCAAAATACTCTGCAATACCCTGGTGCAATACTATGCAATACCCTGCGCAATACTCTGCAATACCCTGCGCAATACCCTGGTGCAATACTCTGCAATACTCTGGTGCAATACTCTGCAATACTCTGGTGCAATACTCTGCAATACCCTGCAAAATACTCTGCAATACCCTGCGCAATACCCTGCAAAATACTCTGCAATACCCTGGTGCAATACTCTGCAATACTCTGGTGCAATACTCTGCAATACCCTGCGCAATACTCTGCAATACCCTGCGCAATACCCTGCAAAATACTCTGCAATACCCTGGTGCAATACTCTGCAATACTCTGGTGCAATACTCTGCAATACCCTGCGCAATACTCTGCAATACCCTGCGCAATACCCTGCAAAATACTCTGCAATACCCTGGTGCAATACTCTGCAATACTCTGGTGCAATACCCTGCAATACCCTGCGCAATACTCTGCAATACTCTGGCGCAATACTCTGCAATACCCTGGTGCAATACTCTGCAATACCCTGCGCAATACTCTGCAATACTCTGGTGCAATACTCTGCAATACCCTGGTGCAATACCCTGCGCAATACTCTGCAATACTCTGCAATACTCTGGTGCAATACTCTGCAATACCCTGCAAAATACTCTGCAATACTCTGGTGCAATACTCTGCAATACCCTGGTGCAATACTCTGCAATACCCTGGTGCAATACTCTGCAATACCCTGCGCAATACTCTGCAATACCCTGGTGCAATACTCTGCAATACTCTGGTGCAATACTCTGCAATACCCTGCGCAATACTCTGCAATACCCTGCGCAATACTCTGCAATACCCTGCGCAATACTCTGCAATACCCTGCGCAATACTCTGCAATACTCTGGTGCAATACTCTGCAATACCCTGGTGCAATACTCTGCAATACCCTGCGCAATACTCTGCAATACCCTGCGCAATACCCTGCAATACCCTGCGCAATACTCTGCAATACCCTGGTGCAATACTCTGCAATACCCTGCGCAATACTCTGCAATACCCTGGTGCAATACTCTGCAATACTCTGGTGCAATACTCTGCAATACCCTGCGCAATACTCTGCAATACCCTGCGCAATACCCTGCAAAATACTCTGCAATACCCTGGTGCAATACTCTGCAATACCCTGCGCAATACTCTGCAATACCCTGCGCAATACCCTGCAAAATACTCTGCAATACCCTGGTGCAATACTCTGCAATACTCTGGTGCAATACTCTGCAATACCCTGGTGCAATACTCTGCAATACCCTGCGCAATACTCTGCAATACTCTGGTGCAATACTCTGCAATACCCTGGTGCAATACTCTGCAATACCCTGGTGCAATACTCTGCAATACCCTTCGCAATACTCTGCAATACCCTGCGCAATACTCTGCAATACCCTGGTGCAATACTCTGCAATACTCTGGTGCAATACTCTGCAATACCCTGCGCAATACTCTGCAATACCCTGCGCAATACTCTGCAATACCCTGCGCAATACTCTGCAATACTCTGGTGCAATACTCTGCAATACCCTGGTGCAATACTCTGCAATACCCTGCGCAATACTCTGCAATACCCTGCGCAATACTCTGGTGCAATACTCTGCAATACCCTGCAATACCCTGGTGCAATACTCTGCAATACTCTGGTGCAATACTCTGCAATACCCTGCGCAATACTCTGCAATACCCTGCGCAATACTCTGCAATACCCTGTGCAATACTCTGCAATACTCTGGTGCAATACTCTGCAATACCCTGCGCAATACTCTGCAATACCCTGCGCAATACCCTGCAAAATACTCTGCAATACCCTGGTGCAATACTCTGCAATACCCTGCGCAATACTCTGCAATACCCTGCGCAATACCCTGCAAAATACTCTGCAATACCCTGGTGCAATACTCTGCAATACTCTGGTGCAATACTCTGCAATACCCTGGTGCAATACTCTGCAATACCCTGCGCAATTCTCTGCAATACTCTGGTGCAATACTCTGCAATACCCTGGTGCAATACCCTGCGCAATACTCTGCAATACCCTGCGCAATACCCTGCAATACCCTGCGCAATACTCTGGTGCAATACTCTGCAATACCCTGCGCAATACCCTGCAAAATACTCTGCAATACCCTGGTGCAATTATCTGCAATACCCTGCGCAATACTCTGCAATACCCTGCGCAATACTCTGCAATACTCTGGTGCAATACTCTGCAATACCCTGGTGCAATACCCTGCGCAATACTCTGCAATACCCTGCGCAATACCCTGCAATACCATGCGCAATACTCTGCAATACCCTGCGCAATACTCTGCAATACTCTGCAATACTCTGGTGCAATACTCTGCAATACCCTGCACAATACCCTGCAAAATACTCTGCAATACCCTGGTGCAATACTCTGCAATACCCTGCGCAATACTCTGCAATACCCTGCGCAATACCCTGGTGCAATACTCTGCAATACTCTGGTGCAATACTCTGCAATACTCTGGTGCAATACTCTTCAATACCCTGCAAAATACTCTGCAATACCCTGCGCAATACCCTGCAAAATACTCTGCAATACCCTGGTGCAATACTCTGCAATACTCTGGTGCAATACCCTGCGCAATACTCTGCAATACCCTGCGCAATACCCTGCGCAATACTCTGCAATACCCTGCAATACCCTGCGCAATACTCTGCAATACCCTGCGCAATATTCTGCAATACCCTGCGCAATACTCTGCAATACTCTGCAATACCCTGCGCAATATTCTGCAATACCCTGCGCAATACTCTGCAATACTCTGGTGCAATACTCTGCAATACCCTGCAAAATACTCTGCAATACCCTGCGCAATACCCTGCAAAATACTCTGCAATACCCTGGTGCAATACTCTGCAATACTCTGGTGCAATACTCTGCAATACCCTGCGCAATACTCTGCAATACCCTGCGCAATACCCTGCAAAATACTCTGCAATACCCTGGTGCAATACTCTGCAATACTCTGGTGCAATACTCTGCAATACCCTGCGCAATACTCTGCAATACCCTGCGCAATACCCTGCAAAATACTCTGCAATACCCTGGTGCAATACTCTGCAATACTCTGGTGCAATACTCTGCAATACCCTGCGCAATACTCTGCAATACCCTGCGCAATACCCTGCAAAATACTCTGCAATACCCTGGTGCAATACTCTGCAATACTCTGGTGCAATACTCTGCAATACTCTGGTGCAATACTCTGCAATACCCTGGTGCAATACTCTGCAATACTCTGGCGCAATACTCTGCAATACCCTGCGCAATACTCTGCGCAATACTCTGCAATACCCTGGTGCAATACTCTGCAATACTCTGGTGCAATACTCTGCAATACCCTGCGCAATACTCTGCAATACTCTGGTGCAATACTCTGCAATACCCTGGTGCAATACTCTGCAATACCCTGCGCAATACTCTGCAATACCCTGCGCAATTCTCTGCAATACTCTGGTGCAATACTCTGCAATACCCTGGTGCAATACCCTGCGCAATACTCTGCAATACCCTGCGCAATACCCTGCAATACCCTGCGCAATACTCTGCAATACCCTGCGCAATACTCTGCAATACTCTGCAATACTCTGGTGCAATACTCTGCAATACCCTGCGCAATACCCTGCAAAATACTCTGCAATACCCTGGTGCAATACTCTGCAATACTCTGGCGCAATACTCTGCAATACCCTGCGCAATACTCTGCAATACCCTGCGCAATACCCTGCGCAATACTCTGCAATACCCTGGTGCAATACTCTGCAATACTCTGGTGCAATACTCTGCAATACCCTGCGCAATACCCTGCAAAATATTCTGCAATACCCTGGTGCAATACTCTGCAATACTCTGGTGCAATACTCTGCAATACCCTGCGCAATATTCTGCAATACCCTGCGCAATACTCTGCAATACTCTGCAATACCCTGCGCAATATTCTGCAATACCCTGCGCAATACTCTGCAATACCCTGCGCAATACCCTGGTGCAATACTCTGCAATACTCTGGTGCAATACTCTGCAATACCCTGCGCAATACTCTGCAATACCCTGCGCAATACCCTGCAAAATACTCTGCAATACCCTGGTGCAATACTCTGCAATACACTGGTGCAATACTCTGCAATACCCTGCGCAATACTCTGCAATACCCTGCGCAATACCCTGCGCAATACTCTGCAATACCCTGGTGCAATACTCTGCAATACTCTGGTGCAATACTCTGCAATACCCTGCGCAATACCCTGCAAAATACTCTGCAATACCCTGGTGCAATACTCTGCAATACCCTGCGCAATACCCTGCAAAATACTCTGCAATACCCTGGTGCAATACTCTGCAATACCCTGCGCAATACTCTGCAATACCCTGCGCAATACTCTGCAATACCCTGCGCAATACCCTGGTGCAATACTCTGCAATACTCTGGTGCAATACTCTGCAATACCCTGCAAAATACTCTGCAATACCCTGCGCAATACCCTGCAAAATACTCTGCAATACCCTGGTGCAATACTCTGCAATACTCTGGTGCAATACCCTGCGCAATACTCTGCAATACCCTGCGCAATACCCTGCGCAATACCCTGCAATACCCTGCGCAATACTCTGCAATACCCTGCGCAATATTCTGCAATACCCTGCGCAATACTCTGCAATACTCTGCGCAATACCCTGGTGCAATACTCTGCAATACTCTGGTGCAATACTCTGCAATACCCTGCAAAATACTCTGCAATACCCTGCGCAATACCCTGCAAAATACTCTGCAATACCCTGGTGCAATACTCTGCAATACTCTGGTGCAATACTCTGCAATACCCTGCGCAATACTCTGCAATACCCTGCGCAATACCCTGCAAAATACTCTGCAATACCCTGGTGCAATACTCTGCAATACTCTGGTGCAATACTCTGCAATACCCTGGTGCAATACTCTGCAATACCCTGCGCAATACTCTGCAATACCCTGCGCAATACTCTGCAATACTCTGGTGCAATACTCTGCAATACCCTGGTGCAATACCCTGCGCAATACTCTGCAATACCCTGCGCAATACCCTGCAATACCCTGCGCAATACTCTGCAATACCCTGCGCAATACTCTGCAATACTCTGCAATACTCTGGTGCAATACTCTGCAATACCCTGCGCAATACCCTGCAAAATACTCTGCAATACCCTGGTGCAATACTCTGCAATACCCTGCGCAATACTCTGCAATACCCTGCGCAATACCCTGGTGCAATACTCTGCAATACTCTGGTGCAATACTCTGCAATACTCTGGTGCAATACTCTGCAATACCCTGCGCAATACTCTGCAATACCCTGCGCAATACCCTGCAAAATACTCTGCAATACCCTGGTGCAATACTCTGCAATACTCTGGTGCAATACTCTGCAATACCCTGCGCAATACTCTGCAATACCCTGCGCAATACCCTGCAAAATACTCTGCAATACCCTGGTGCAATACTCTGCAATACTCTGGTGCAATACTCTGCAATACCCTGCGCAATACTCTGCAATACCCTGCGCAATACCCTGCAAAATACTCTGCAATACCCTGGTGCAATACTCTGCAATACTCTGGTGCAATACTCTGCAATACCCTGCAATACCCTGCGCAATACTCTGCAATACCCTGGTGCAATACTCTGCAATACCCTGGTGCAATACTCTGCAATACCCTGCGCAATACTCTGCAATACCCTGCGCAATTCTCTGCAATACTCTGGTGCAATACTCTGCAATACCCTGGTGCAATACCCTGCGCAATACTCTGCAATACCCTGCGCAATACCCTGCAATACCCTGCGCAATACTCTGCAATACCCTGCGCAATACTCTGCAATACTCTGCAATACTCTGGTGCAATACTCTGCAATACCCTGCGCAATACCCTGCAAAATACTCTGCAATACCCTGGTGCAATACTCTGCAATACCCTGCGCAATACTCTGCAATACCCTGCGCAATACCCTGGTGCAATACTCTGCAATACTCTGCAATACTCTGGTGCAATACTCTGCAATACTCTGGTGCAATACTCTGCAATACCCTGCGCAATATTCTGCAATACCCTGCGCAATACTCTTCAATACTCTGCAATACCCTGCGCAATATTCTGCAATACCCTGCGCAATACTCTGCAATACCCTGCGCAATACCCTGGTGCAATACTCTGCAATACTCTGGTGCAATACTCTGCAATACCCTGCAAAATACTCTGCAATACCCTGCGCAATACCCTGCAAAATACTCTGCAATACCCTGGTGCAATACTCTGCAATACTCTGGTGCAATACTCTGCAATACCCTGCGCAATACTCTGCAATACCCTGCGCAATACCCTGCAAAATACTCTGCAATACCCTGGTGCAATACTCTGCAATACACTGGTGCAATACTCTGCAATACCCTGCGCAATACTCTGCAATACCCTGCGCAATACTCTGCAATACTCTGGCGCAATACTCTGCAATACCCTGCGCAATACTCTGCAATACCCTGCGCAATACCCTGCGCAATACTCTGCAATACCCTGGTGCAATACTCTGCAATACTCTGGTGCAATACCCTGCGCAATACTCTGCAATACCCTGCGCAATACTCTGCAATACTCTGGTGCAATACTCTGCAATACCCTGGTGCAATACCCTGCGCAATACTCTGCAATACCCTGCGCAATACTCTGCAATACCCTGCGCAATACTCTGCAATACCCTGCGCAATACTCTGCAATACTCTGGTGCAATACTCTGCAATACCCTGGTGCAATACTCTGCAATACTCTGCAATACCCTGCGCAATACTCTGCAATACCCTGCGCAATACTCTGCAATACTCTGGTGCAATACTCTGCAATACCCTGGTGCAATACCCTGCAATACCCTGCGCAATACTCTGCAATACCCTGCGCAATACTCTGCAATACCCTGCGCAATACTCTGCAATACTCTGGTGCAATACTCTGCAATACCCTGGTGCAATACTCTGCAATACCCTGCGCAATACTCTGCAATACCCTGCGCAATTCTCTGCAATACTCTGGTGCAATACTCTGCAATACCCTGGTGCAATACCCTGCGCAATACTCTGCAATACCCTGCGCAATACCCTGCAATACCCTGCGCAATACTCTGCAATACCCTGCGCAATACTCTGCAATACTCTGCAATACTCTGGTGCAATACTCTGCAATACCCTGCGCAATACCCTGCAAAATACTCTGCAATACCCTGCGCAATACTCTGCAATACTCTGCAATACCCTGCGCAATACCCTGGTGCAATACTCTGCAATACTCTGGTGCAATACTCTGCAATACTCTGGTGCAATACTCTGCAATACCCTGCAAAATACTCTGCAATACCCTGCGCAATACTCTGCAATACCCTGCGCAATACCCTGCGCAATACCCTGCAAAATACTCTGCAATACCCTGGTGCAATACTCTGCAATACTCTGGTGCAATACCCTGCGCAATACTCTGCAATACCCTGCGCAATACTCTGCAATACCCTGCAATACCCTGCGCAATACTCTGCAATACCCTGCGCAATATTCTGCAATACCCTGCGCAATACTCTGCAATACTCTGCAATACCCTGCGCAATATTCTGCAATACCCTGCGCAATACCCTGCAAAATACTCTGCAATACCCTGGTGCAATACTCTGCAATACTCTGGTGCAATACTCTGCAATACCCTGCGCAATACTCTGCAATACCCTGCGCAATACCCTGCAAAATACTCTGCAATACCCTGGTGCAATACTCTGCAATACACTGGTGCAATACTCTGCAATACCCTGCGCAATACTCTGCAATACCCTGCGCAATACTCTGCAATACTCTGGCGCAATACTCTGCAATACCCTGCGCAATACCCTGCGCAATACTCTGCAATACCCTGGTGCAATACTCTGCAATACCCTGCGCAATACTCTGCAATACCCTGCGCAATACTCTGCAATACTCTGGTGCAATACTCTGCAATACCCTGGTGCAATACTCTGCAATACCCTGCGCAATACTCTGCAATACCCTGCGCAATACCCTGCAATACCCTGCGCAATACCCTGCAATACCCTGCGCAATACTCTGCAATACTCTGGTGCAATACTCTGCAATACCCTGGTGCAATACTCTGCAATACCCTGCGCAATACTCTGCAATACCCTGGTGCAATACTCTGCAATACTCTGGTGCAATACTCTGCAATACCCTGCGCAATACCCTGCGCAATACCCTGCGCAATACCCTGCAATACCCTGCGCAATACTCTGCAATACCCTGGTGCAATACTCTGCAATACCCTGCGCAATACTCTGCAATACCCTGCGCAATACTCTGCAATACCCTGTGCAATACTCTGCAATACTCTGGTGCAATACTCTGCAATACCCTGCGCAATACTCTGCAATACCCTGCGCAATACTCTGCAATACCCTGCGCAATACTCTGCAATACTCTGGTGCAATACTCTGCAATACCCTGCGCAATACTCTGCAATACCCTGCGCAATACCCTGCAAAATACTCTGCAATACCCTGGTGCAATACTCTGCAATACCCTGCGCAATACTCTGCAATACCCTGCGCAATACCCTGCAATACTCTGGTGCAATACTCTGCAATACCATGCGCAATACTCTGCAATACCCTGCGCAATACTCTGCAATACCCTGTGCAATACTCTGCAATACCCTGCGCAATACTCTGCAATACCCTGCGCAATACTCTGCAATACCCTGTGCAATACTCTGCAATACTCTGGTGCAATACTCTGCAATACCCTGCGCAATACTCTGCAATACCCTGCGCAATACTCTGCAATACCCTGCGCAATACTCTGCAATACTCTGCAATACTCTGGTGCAATACTCTGCAATACCCTGCGCAATACTCTGCAATACCCTGCGCAATACCCTGCAAAATACTCTGCAATACCCTGGTGCAATACTCTGCAATACCCTGCGCAATACTCTGCAATACCCTGCGCAATACTCTGCAATACTCTGGTGCAATACTCTGCAATACCCTGGTGCAATACTCTGCAATACCCTGCACAATACTCTGCAATACCCTGGTGCAATACTCTGCAATACCCTGCGCAATACTCTGCAATACCCTGTGCAATACTCTGCAATACTCTGGTGCAATACTCTGCAATACCCTGCGCAATACTCTGCAATACCCTGCGCAATACCCTGCAAAATACTCTGCAATACCCTGGTGCAATACTCTGCAATACTCTGGTGCAATACTCTGCAATACCCTGCGCAATACTCTGCAATACCCTGCGCAATACTCTGCAATACTCTGGTGCAATACTCTGCAATACCCTGGTGCAATACTCTGCAATACCCTGCGCAATACTCTGCAATACCCTGCGCAATACTCTGCAATACTCTGGTGCAATACTCTGCAATACCCTGGTGCAATACCCTGCGCAATACTCTGCAATACCCTGCGCAATACCCTGCAATACCCTGCGCAATACTCTGCAATACCCTGCGCAATACCCTGCAATACCCTGCGCAATACTCTGCAATACTCTGCAATACTCTGGTGCAATACTCTGGTGCAATACTCTGCAATACCCTGCGCAATACCCTGCAAAATACTCTGCAATACCCTGGTGCAATACTCTGCAATACCCTGCGCAATACTCTGCAATACCCTGCGCAATACCCTGGTGCAATACTCTGCAATACTCTGGTGCAATACTCTGCAATACTCTGGTGCAATACTCTGCAATACCCTGCAAAATACTCTGCAATACCCTGCGCAATACTCTGCAATACCCTGCGCAATACCCTGCGCAATACCCTGCAAAATACTCTGCAATACCCTGCGCAATACTCTGCAATACCCTGCGCAATACTCTGCAATACCCTGCGCAATACCCTGCGCAATACTCTGCAATACCCTGCAATACCCTGCGCAATATTCTGCAATACCCTGCGCAATATTCTGCAATACCCTGCGCAATACTCTGCAATACTCTGCAATACCCTGCGCAATATTCTGCAATACACTGCGCAATACTCTGCAATACCCTGCGCAATACCCTGGTGCAATACTCTGCAATACTCTGGTGCAATACTCTGCAATACCCTGCAAAATACTCTGCAATACCCTGCGCAATACCCTGCAAAATACTCTGCAATACCCTGGTGCAATACTCTGCAATACTCTGGTGCAATACTCTGCAATACCCTGCGCAATACTCTGCAATACCCTGCGCAATACCCTGCAAAATACTCTGCAATACCCTGGTGCAATACTCTGCAATACTCTGGTGCAATACTCTGCAATACCCTGCGCAATACTCTGCAATACCCTGCGCAATACTCTGCAATACCCTGCGCAATACCCTGCAATACCCTGCGCAATACTCTGCAATACCCTGCGCAATATTCTGCAATACCCTGCGCAATACTCTGCAATACCCTGCGCAATACTCTGCAATACCCTGCGCAATACCCTGGTGCAATACTCTGCAATACTCTGGTGCAATACTCTGCAATACCCTGCGCAATACTCTGCAATACCCTGCGCAATACCCTGCAAAATACTCTGCAATACCCTGGTGCAATACTCTGCAATACACTGGTGCAATACTCTGCAATACCCTGCGCAATACTCTGAAATACCCTGCGCAATACTCTGCAATACTCTGACGCAATACTCTGCAATACCCTGCGCAATACTCTGCAATACCCTGCGCAATACCCTGCGCAATACTCTGCAATACCCTGGTGCAATACTCTGCAATACTCTGGTGCAATACTCTGCAATACCCTGCGCAATACCCTGCAAAATACTCTGCAATACCCTGGTGCAATACTCTGCAATACCCTGCGCAATACCCTGCAAAATACTCTGCAATACCCTGGTGCAATACTCTGCAATACCCTGCGCAATACTCTGCAATACCCTGCGCAATACTCTGCAATACCCTGCGCAATACCCTGGTGCAATACTCTGCAATACTCTGGTGCAATACTCTGCAATACCCTGCAAAATACTCTGCAATACCCTGTGCAATACCCTGCAAAATACTCTGCAATACCCTGGTGCAATACTCTGGTGCAATACTCTGGTGCAATACCCTGCGCAATACTCTGCAATACCCTGCGCAATACCCTGCGCAATACTCTGCAATACCCTGCAATACCCTGCGCAATACTCTGCAATACCCTGCGCAATATTCTGCAATACCCTGCGCAATACTCTGCAATACTCTGCGCAATACCCTGGTGCAATACTCTGCAATACTCTGGTGCAATACTCTGCAATACCCTGCAAAATACTCTGCAATACCCTGCGCAATACCCTGCAAAATACTCTGCAATACCCTGGTGCAATACTCTGCAATACTCTGGTGCAATACTCTGCAATACCCTGCGCAATACTCTGCAATACCCTGCGCAATACCCTGCAAAATACTCTGCAATACCCTGGTGCAATACTCTGCAATACTCTGGTGCAATACTCTGCAATACCCTGGTGCAATACTCTGCAATACCCTGCGCAATACTCTGCAATACCCTGCGCAATACTCTGCAATACTCTGGTGCAATACTCTGCAATACCCTGGTGCAATACTCTGCAATACCCTGCGCAATACCCTGCAATACCCTGCGCAATACTCTGCAATACCCTGCGCAATACTCTGCAATACTCTGCAATACTCTGGTGCAATACTCTGCAATACCCTGCGCAATACCCTGCAAAATACTCTGCAATACCCTGGTGCAATACTCTGCAATACCCTGCGCAATACTCTGCAATACCCTGCACAATACCCTGGTGCAATACTCTGCAATACTCTGGTGCAATACTCTGCAATACTCTGGTGCAATACTCTGCAATACCCTGCAAAATACTCTGCAATACCCTGCGCAATACCCTGCAAAATACTCTGCAATACCCTGGTGCAATACTCTGCAATACTCTGGTGCAATACTCTGCAATACCCTGCGCAATACTCTGCAATACCCTGCGCAATACCCTGCAAAATACTCTGCAATACCCTGGTGCAATACTCTGCAATACTCTGGTGCAATACTCTGCAATACCCTGCGCAATACTCTGCAATACCCTGCGCAATACCCTGCAAAATACTCTGCAATACCCTGGTGCAATACTCTGCAATACTCTGGTGCAATACCCTGCAATACCCTGCGCAATACTCTGCAATACTCTGGCGCAATACTCTGCAATACCCTGGTGCAATACTCTGCAATACCCTGCGCAATACTCTGCAATACTCTGGTGCAATACTCTGCAATACCCTGGTGCAATACCCTGCGCAATACTCTGCAATACTCTGCAATACTCTGGTGCAATACTCTGCAATACCCTGCAAAATACTCTGCAATACCATGGTGCAATACTCTGCAATACCCTGCGCAATACTCTGCAATACCCTGCGCAATACCCTGGTGCAATACTCTGCAATACTCTGGTGCAATACTCTGCAATACTCTGGTGCAATACTCTTCAATACCCTGCAAAATACTCTGCAATACCCTGCGCAATACCCTGCGCAATACTCTGCAATACCCTGCGCAATACCCTGCGCAATACTCTGCAATACCCTGCAATACCCTGCGCAATACTCTGCAATACCCTGCGCAATATTCTGCAATACCCTGCGCAATACTCTGCAATACTCTGCAATACCCTGCGCAATATTCTGCAATACCCTGCGCAATACTCTGCAATACTCTGGTGCAATACTCTGCAATACCCTGCAAAATACTCTGCAATACCCTGCGCAATACCCTGCAAAATACTCTGCAATACCCTGGTGCAATACTCTGCAATACTCTGGTGCAATACTCTGCAATACCCTGCGCAATACTCTGCAATACCCTGCGCAATACCCTGCAAAATACTCTGCAATACCCTGGTGCAATACTCTGCAATACTCTGGTGCAATACTCTGCAATACCCTGCGCAATACTCTGCAATACCCTGCGCAATACCCTGCAAAATACTCTGCAATACCCTGGTGCAATACTCTGCAATACTCTGGTGCAATACTCTGCAATACCCTGGTGCAATACTCTGCAATACTCTGGCGCAATACTCTGCAATACCCTGCGCAATACTCTGCAATACCCTGCGCAATACCCTGCGCAATACTCTGCAATACCCTGGTGCAATACTCTGCAATACTCTGGTGCAATACTCTGCAATACCCTGCGCAATACTCTGCAATACCCTGCGCAATACTCTGCAATACTCTGGTGCAATACTCTGCAATACTCTGCAATACCCTGCGCAATACTCTGCAATACCCTGCGCAATACTCTGCAATACCCTGCGCAATACTCTGCAATACCCTGCGCAATACTCTGCAATACTCTGGTGCAATACTCTGCAATACCCTGGTGCAATACTCTGCAATACCCTGCGCAATACTCTGCAATACCCTGCGCAATACTCTGCAATACCCTGCGCAATTCTCTGCAATACTCTGGTGCAATACTCTGCAATACCCTGGTGCAATACCCTGCGCAATACTCTGCAATACCCTGCGCAATACCCTGCAATACCCTGCGCAATACTCTGCAATACCCTGCGCAATACTCTGCAATACTCTGCAATACTCTGGTGCAATACTCTGCAATACCCTGCGCAATACCCTGCAAAATACTCTGCAATACCCTGGTGCAATACTCTGCAATACCCTGCGCAATACTCTGCAATACCCTGCGCAATACCCTGGTGCAATACTCTGCAATACTCTGGTGCAATACTCTGCAATACCCTGCGCAATATTCTGCAATACCCTGCGCAATACTCTGCAATACTCTGCAATACCCTGCGCAATATTCTGCAATACCCTGCGCAATACTCTGCAATACCCTGCGCAATACCCTGGTGCAATACTCTGCAATACTCTGGTGCAATACTCTGCAATACCCTGCGCAATACTCTGCAATACCCTGCGCAATACCCTGCAAAATACTCTGCAATACCCTGGTGCAATACTCTGCAATACACTGGTGCAATACTCTGCAATACCCTGCGCAATACTCTGCAATACCCTGCGCAATACTCTGCAATACTCTGGCGCAATACTCTGCAATACCCTGCGCAATACTCTGCAATACCCTGCGCAATACCCTGCGCAATACTCTGCAATACCCTGGTGCAATACTCTGCAATACTCTGGTGCAATACTCTGCAATACCCTGCGCAATACCCTGCAAAATACTCTGCAATACCCTGGTGCAATACTCTGCAATACTCTGGTGCAATACTCTGCAATACCCTGCGCAATATTCTGCAATACCCTGCGCAATACTCTGCAATACTCTGCAATACCCTGCGCAATATTCTGCAATACCCTGCGCAATACTCTGCAATACCCTGCGCAATACCCTGGTGCAATACTCTGCAATACTCTGGTGCAATACTCTGCAATACCCTGCGCAATACTCTGCAATACCCTGCGCAATACCCTGCAAAATACTCTGCAATACCCTGGTGCAATACTCTGCAATACACTGGTGCAATACTCTGCAATACCCTGCGCAATACTCTGCAATACCCTGCGCAATACTCTGCAATACTCTGGCGCAATACTCTGCAATACCCTGCGCAATACTCTGCAATACCCTGCGCAATACCCTGCGCAATACTCTGCAATACCCTGGTGCAATACTCTGCAATACTCTGGTGCAATACTCTGCAATACCCTGCGCAATACCCTGCAAAATACTCTGCAATACCCTGGTGCAATACTCTGCAATACCCTGCGCAATACCCTGCAAAATACTCTGCAATACCCTGGTGCAATACTCTGCAATACCCTGCGCAATACTCTGCAATACCCTGCGCAATACTCTGCAATACCCTGCGCAATACCCTGGTGCAATACTCTGCAATACTCTGGTGCAATACTCTGCAATACCCTGCAAAATACTCTGCAATACCCTGCGCAATACCCTGCAAAATACTCTGCAATACCCTGGTGCAATACTCTGCAATACTCTGGTGCAATACCCTGCGCAATACTCTGCAATACCCTGCGCAATACCCTGCGCAATACTCTGCAATACCCTGCAATACCCTGCGCAATACTCTGCAATACCCTGCGCAATATTCTGCAATACCCTGCGCAATACTCTGCAATACTCTGCGCAATACCCTGGTGCAATACTCTGCAATACTCTGGTGCAATACTCTGCAATACCCTGCAAAATACTCTGCAATACCCTGCGCAATACCCTGCAAAATACTCTGCAATACCCTGGTGCAATACTCTGCAATACTCTGGTGCAATACTCTGCAATACCCTGCGCAATACTCTGCAATACCCTGCGCAATACCCTGCAAAATACTCTGCAATACCCTGGTGCAATACTCTGCAATACTCTGGTGCAATACTCTGCAATACCCTGGTGCAATACTCTGCAATACCCTGCGCAATACTCTGCAATACCCTGCACAATACTCTGCAATACTCTGGTGCAATACTCTGCAATACCCTGGTGCAATACCCTGCGCAATACTCTGCAATACCCTGCGCAATACCCTGCAATACCCTGCGCAATACTCTGCAATACCCTGCGCAATACTCTGCAATACTCTGCAATACTCTGGTGCAATACTCTGCAATACCCTGCGCAATACCCTGCAAAATACTCTGCAATACCCTGGTGCAATACTCTGCAATACCCTGCGCAATACTCTGCAATACCCTGCGCAATACCCTGGTGCAATACTCTGCAATACTCTGGTGCAATACTCTGCAATACTCTGGTGCAATACTCTGCAATACCCTACAAAATACTCTGCAATACCCTGCGCAATACCCTGCGCAATACCCTGCAAAATACTCTGCAATACCCTGGTGCAATACTCTGCAATACTCTGGTGCAATACTCTGCAATACCCTGCGCAATACTCTGCAATACCCTGCGCAATACCCTGCAAAATACTCTGCAATACCCTGGTGCAATACTCTGCAATACTCTGGTGCAATACTCTGGTGCAATACTCTGCAATACCCTGCGCAATACTCTGCAATACCCTGCGCAATACCCTGCAAAATACTCTGCAATACCCTGGTGCAATACTCTGCAATACTCTGGTGCAATACTCTGCAATACCCTGCAATACCCTGCGCAATACTCTGCAATACTCTGGCGCAATACTCTGCAATACCCTGGTGCAATACTCTGCAATACCCTGCGCAATACTCTGCAATACCCTGCGCAATTCTCTGCAATACTCTGGTGCAATACTCTGCAATACCCTGGTGCAATACCCTGCGCAATACTCTGCAATACCCTGCGCAATACCCTGCAATACCCTGCGCAATACTCTGCAATACCCTGCGCAATACTCTGCAATACTCTGGTGCAATACTCTGCAATACCCTGCGCAATACCCTGCAAAATACTCTGCAATACCCTGGTGCAATACTCTGCAATACCCTGCGCAATACTCTGCAATACCCTGCGCAATACCCTGGTGCAATACTCTGCAATACTCTGCAATACTCTGGTGCAATACTCTGCAATACTCTGGTGCAATACTCTGCAATACCCTGCGCAATATTCTGCAATACCCTGCGCAATACTCTGCAATACTCTGCAATACCCTGCGCAATATTCTGCAATACCCTGCGCAATACTCTGCAATACCCTGCGCAATACCCTGGTGCAATACTCTGCAATACTCTGGTGCAATACTCTGCAATACCCTGCAAAATACTCTGCAATACCCTGCGCAATACCCTGCAAAATACTCTGCAATACCCTGGTGCAATACTCTGCAATACTCTGGTGCAATACTCTGCAATACCCTGCGCAATACTCTGCAATACCCTGCGCAATACCCTGCAAAATACTCTGCAATACCCTGGTGCAATACTCTGCAATACACTGGTGCAATACTCTGCAATACCCTGCGCAATACTCTGCAATACCCTGCGCAATACTCTGCAATACTCTGGCACAATACTCTGCAATACCCTGCGCAATACTCTGCAATACCCTGCGCAATACCCTGCGCAATACTCTGCAATACCCTGGTGCAATACTCTGCAATACTCTGGTGCAATACCCTGCGCAATACTCTGCAATACTCTGGTGCAATACTCTGCAATACCCTGGTGCAATACCCTGCGCAATACTCTGCAATACCCTGCGCAATACTCTGCAATACCCTGCGCAATACTCTGCAATACTCTGGTGCAATACTCTGCAATACCCTGGTGCAATACTCTGCAATACCCTGCGCAATACTCTGCAATACCCTGCGCAATACTCTGCAATACTCTGGTGCAATACTCTGCAATACCCTGGTGCAATACTCTGCAATACTCTGCAATACCCTGCGCAATACTCTGCAATACCCTGCGCAATACTCTGCAATACTCTGGTGCAATACTCTGCAATACCCTGGTGCAATACCCTGCAATACCCTGCGCAATACTCTGCAATACCCTGCGCAATACTCTGCAATACCCTGCGCAATACTCTGCAATACTCTGGTGCAATACTCTGCAATACCCTGGTGCAATACTCTGCAATACCCTGCGCAATACTCTGCAATACCCTGCGCAATTCTCTGCAATACTCTGGTGCAATACTCTGCAATACCCTGGTGCAATACCCTGCGCAATACTCTGCAATACCCTGCGCAATACCCTGCAATACCCTGCGCAATACTCTGCAATACCCTGCGCAATACTCTGCAATACTCTGCAATACTCTGGTGCAATACTCTGCAATACCCTGCGCAATACCCTGCAAAATACTCTGCAATACCCTGCGCAATACTCTGCAATACTCTGCAATACCCTGCGCAATACCCTGGTGCAATACTCTGCAATACTCTGGTGCAATACTCTGCAATACTCTGGTGCAATACTCTGCAATACCCTGCAAAATACTCTGCAATACCCTGCGCAATACTCTGCAATACCCTGCGCAATACCCTGCGCAATACCCTGCAAAATACTCTGCAATACCCTGGTGCAATACTCTGCAATACTCTGGTGCAATACCCTGCGCAATACTCTGCAATACCCTGCGCAATACTCTGCAATACCCTGCAATACCCTGCGCAATACTCTGCAATACCCTGCGCAATATTCTGCAATACCCTGCGCAATACTCTGCAATACTCTGCAATACCCTGCGCAATATTCTGCAATACCCTGCGCAATACTCTGCAATACCCTGCGCAATACCCTGGTGCAATACTCTGCAATACTCTGGTGCAATACTCTGCAATACCCTGCAAAATACTCTGCAATACCCTGTGCAATACCCTGCAAAATACTCTGCAATACCCTGGTGCAATACTCTGCAATACTCTGGTGCAATACTCTGCAATACCCTGCGCAATACTCTGCAATACCCTGCGCAATACTCTGCAATACCCTGCGCAATACCCTGCGCAATACCCTGCAAAATACTCTGCAATACCCTGGTGCAATACTCTGCAATACACTGGTGCAATACCCTGCGCAATACTCTGCAATACCCTGCGCAATACTCTGCAATACCCTGCAATACCCTGCGCAATACTCTGCAATACCCTGCGCAATATTCTGCAATACCCTGCGCAATACTCTGCAATACTCTGCAATACCCTGCGCAATATTCTGCAATACCCTGCGCAATACTCTGCAATACCCTGCGCAATACCCTGGTGCAATACTCTGCAATACTCTGGTGCAATACTCTGCAATACCCTGCAAAATACTCTGCAATACCCTGCGCAATACCCTGCAAAATACTCTGCAATACCCTGGTGCAATACTCTGCAATACTCTGGTGCAATACTCTGCAATACCCTGCGCAATACTCTGCAATACCCTGCGCAATACCCTGCAAAATACTCTGCAATACCCTGGTGCAATACTCTGCAATACACTGGTGCAATACTCTGCAATACCCTGCGCAATACTCTGCAATACCCTGCGCAATACTCTGCAATACACTGGTGCAATACTCTGCAATACCCTGCGCAATACTCTGCAATACCATGTGCAATACTCTGCAATACTCTGGCGCAATACTCTGCAATACCCTGCGCAATACTCTGCAATACCCTGCGCAATACCCTGCGCAATACTCTGCAATACCCTGGTGCAATACTCTGCAATACCCTGCGCAATACTCTGCAATACCCTGCGCAATACTCTGCAATACTCTGGTGCAATACTCTGCAATACCCTGGTGCAATACTCTGCAATACCCTGCGCAATACTCTGCAATACCCTGCGCAATACTCTGCAATACTCTGGTGCAATACTCTGCAATACCCTGGTGCAATACTCTGCAATACCCTGCGCAATACTCTGCAATACCCTGCGCAATACCCTGCAATACCCTGCGCAATACTCTGCAATACTCTGGTGCAATACTCTGCAATACCCTGGTGCAATACTCTGCAATACCCTGCGCAATACTCTGCAATACCCTGGTGCAATACTCTGCAATACTCTGGTGCAATACTCTGCAATACCCTGCGCAATACTCTGCAATACCCTGCGCAATACCCTGCAATACCCTGCGCAATACTCTGCAATACCCTGGTGCAATACTCTGCAATACCCTGCGCAATACTCTGCAATACCCTGCGCAATACTCTGCAATACTCTGGTGCAATACTCTGCAATACCCTGCGCAATACTCTGCAATACCCTGCGCAATACTCTGCAATACCCTGTGCAATACTCTGCAATACTCTGGTGCAATACTCTGCAATACCCTGCGCAATACTCTGCAATACCCTGCGCAATACCCTGCAAAATACTCTGCAATACCCTGGTGCAATACTCTGCAATACCCTGCGCAATACTCTGCAATACCCTGCGCAATACCCTGCAATACTCTGGTGCAATACTCTGCAATACCCTGGTGCAATACTCTGCAATACCCTGCGCAATACTCTGCAATACCCTGCGCAATACTCTGCAATACCCTGCGCAATACTCTGCAATACCCTGCGCAATACTCTGCAATACTCTGGTGCAATACTCTGCAATACCCTGCGCAATACTCTGCAATACCCTGCGCAATACTCTGCAATACCCTGCGCAATACTCTGCAATACCCTGTGCAATACTCTGCAATACTCTGGTGCAATACTCTGCAATACCCTGCGCAATACTCTGCAATACCCTGCGCAATACCCTGCAAAATACTATGCAATACCCTGGTGCAATACTCTGCAATACCCTGCGCAATACTCTGCAATACCCTGCGCAATACTCTGCAATACTCTGGTGCAATACTCTGCAATACCCTGCGCAATACTCTGCAATACTCTGGTGCAATACTCTGCAATACCCTGCGCAATACTCTGCAATACCCTGCGCAATACCCTGCAAAATACTATGCAATACCCTGGTGCAATACTCTGCAATACCCTGCGCAATACTCTGCAATACCCTGCGCAATACTCTGCAATACTCTGGTGCAATACTCTGCAATACCCTGTGCAATACTCTGCAATACTCTGGTGCAATACTCTGCAATACCCTGCGCAATACTCTGCAATACCCTGTGCAATACTCTGCAATACTCTGGTGCAATACTCTGCAATACCCTGCGCAATACTCTGCAATACCCTGCGCAATACCCTGCAAAATACTCTGCAATACCCTGGTGCAATACTCTGCAATACCCTGCGCAATACTCTGCAATACCCTGCGCAATACCCTGCAAAATACTCTGCAATACCCTGGTGCAATACTCTGCAATACTCTGGTGCAATACTCTGCAATACCCTGCGCAATACTCTGCAATACCCTGCACAATACTCTGCAATACTCTGGTGCAATACTCTGCAATACCCTGGTGCAATACTCGGCAATACCCTGCGCAATACTCTGCAATACCCTGCGCAATACTCTGCAATACTCTGGTGCAATACTCTGCAATACCCTGGTGCAATACCCTGCGCAATACTCTGCAATACCCTGCGCAATACCCTGCAATACTCTGCAATACCCTGCGCAATACCCTGCAATACCCTGCGCAATACTCTGCAATACTCTGCAATACTCTGGTGCAATACTCTGCAATACCCTGCGCAATACCCTGCAAAATACTCTGCAATACCCTGGTGCAATACTCTGCAATACCCTGCGCAATACTCTGCAATACCCTGCGCAATACCCTGGTGCAATACTCTGCAATACTCTGGTGCAATACTCTGCAATACTCTGGTGCAATACTCTGCAATACCCTGCAAAATACTCTGCAATACCCTGCGCAATACTCTGCAATACCCTGCACAATACCCTGCGCAATACCCTGCAAAATACTCTGCAATACCCTGGTGCAATACTCTGCAATACTCTGGTGCAATACCCTGCGCAATACTCTGCAATACCCTGCGCAATACCCTGCGCAATACTCTGCAATACCCTGCAAAATACTCTGCAATACCCTGCGCAATACCCTGCAAAATACTCTGCAATACCCTGGTGCAATACTCTGCAATACTCTGGTGCAATACCCTGCGCAATACTCTGCAATACCCTGCGCAATACTCTGCAATACCCTGCGCAATACCCTGCGCAATACTCTGCAATACCCTGCAATACCCTGCGCAATATTCTGCAATACCCTGCGCAATATTCTGCAATACCCTGCGCAATACTCTGCAATACTCTGCAATACCCTGCGCAATATTCTGCAATACACTGCGCAATACTCTGCAATACCCTGCGCAATACCCTGGTGCAATACTCTGCAATACTCTGGTGCAATACTCTGCAATACCCTGCAAAATACTCTGCAATACCCTGCGCAATACCCTGCAAAATACTCTGCAATACCCTGGTGCAATACTCTGCAATACTCTGGTGCAATACTCTGCAATACCCTGCGCAATACGCTGCAATACCCTGCGCAATACCCTGCAAAATACTCTGCAATACCCTGGTGCAATACTCTGCAATACTCTGGTGCAATACTCTGCAATACCCTGCGCAATACTCTGCAATACCCTGCGCAATACCCTGCAATACCCTGCGCAATACCCTGCAATACCCTGCGCAATATTCTGCAATACCCTGCGCAATACTCTGCAATACCCTGCGCAATACTCTGCAATACCCTGCGCAATACCCTGGTGCAATACTCTGCAATACTCTGGTGCAATACTCTGCAATACCCTGCGCAATACTCTGCAATACCCTGCGCAATACCCTGCAAAATACTCTGCAATACCCTGGTGCAATACTCTGCAATACACTGGTGCAATACTCTGCAATACCCTGCGCAATACTCTGAAATACCCTGCGCAATACTCTGCAATACTCTGGCGCAATACTCTGCAATACCCTGCGCAATACTCTGCAATACCCTGCGCAATACCCTGCGCAATACTCTGCAATACCCTGGTGCAATACTCTGCAATACTCTGGTGCAATACTCTGCAATACCCTGCGCAATACCCTGCAAAATACTCTGCAATACCCTGGTGCAATACTCTGCAATACCCTGCGCAATACCCTGCAAAATACTCTGCAATACCCTGGTGCAATACTCTGCAATACCCTGCGCAATACTCTGCAATACCCTGCGCAATACTCTGCAATACCCTGCGCAATACCCTGGTGCAATACTCTGCAATACTCTGGTGCAATACTCTGCAATACCCTGCAAAATACTCTGCAATACCCTGCGCAATACCCTGCAAAATACTCTGCAATACCCTGGTGCAATACTCTGCAATACTCTGGTGCAATACCCTGCGCAATACTCTGCAATACCCTGCGCAATACCCTGCGCAATACTCTGCAATACCCTGCGCAATACTCTGCAATACCCTGCGCAATATTCTGCAATACCCTGCGCAATACTCTGCAATACCCTGCGCAATACCCTGCGCAATACTCTGCAATACCCTGCGCAATACTCTGCAATACTCTGGTGCAATACTCTGCAATACCCTGGTGCAATACCCTGCGCAATACTCTGCAATACCCTGCGCAATACCCTGCAATACCCTGCGCAATACTCTGCAATACCCTGCGCAATACTCTGCAATACTCTGCAATACTCTGGTGCAATACTCTGCAATACCCTGCGCAATACCCTGCAAAATACTCTGCAATACCCTGGTGCAATACTCTGCAATACCCTGCGCAATACTCTGCAATACCCTGCGCAATACCCTGGTGCAATACTCTGCAATACTCTGGTGCAATACTCTGCAATACTCTGGTGCAATACTCTGCAATACCCTGCAAAATACTCTGCAATACCCTGCGCAATACCCTGCAAAATACTCTGCAATACCCTGGTGCAATACTCTGCAATACTCTGGTGCAATACTCTGCAATACCCTGCGCAATACTCTGCAATACCCTGCGCAATACCCTGCAAAATACTCTGCAATACCCTGGTGCAATACTCTGCAATACTCTGGTGCAATACTCTGCAATACCCTGCGCAATACTCTGCAATACCCTGCGCAATACCCTGCAAAATACTCTGCAATACCCTGGTGCAATACTCTGCAATACTCTGGTGCAATACCCTGCAATACCCTGCGCAATACTCTGCAATACTCTGGCGCAATACTCTGCAATACCCTGGTGCAATACTCTGCAATACCCTGCGCAATACTCTGCAATACCCTGCACAATTCTCTGCAATACTCTGGTGCAATACTCTGCAATACCCTGGTGCAATACCCTGCGCAATACTCTGCAATACCCTGCGCAATACCCTGCAATACCCTGCGCAATACTCTGCAATACCCTGCGCAATACTCTGCAATACTCTGCAATACTCTGGTGCAATACTCTGCAATACCCTGCGCAATACCCTGCGCAATACCCTGCAAAATACTCTGCAATACCCTGGTGCAATACTCTGCAATACTCTGCAATACTCTGGTGCAATACTCTGCAATACTCTGGTGCAATACTCTGCAATACCCTGCGCAATATTCTGCAATACCCTGCGCAATACTCTGCAATACTCTGCAATACCCTGCGCAATATTCTGCAATACCCTGCGCAATACTCTGCAATACCCTGCGCAATACCCTGGTGCAATACTCTGCAATACTCTGGTGCAATACTCTGCAATACCCTGCAAAATACTCTGCAATACCCTGCGCAATACCCTGCAAAATACTCTGCAATACCCTGGTGCAATACTCTGCAATACTCTGGTGCAATACTCTGCAATACCCTGCGCAATACTCTGCAATACCCTGCGCAATACCCTGCAAAATACTCTGCAATACCCTGGTGCAATACTCTGCAATACACTGGTGCAATACTCTGCAATACCCTGCGCAATACTCTGCAATACCCTGCGCAATACTCTGCAATACTCTGGCGCAATACTCTGCAATACCCTGCGCAATACTCTGCAATACCCTGCGCAATACCCTGCGCAATACTCTGCAATACCCTGGTGCAATACTCTGCAATACTCTGGTGCAATACCCTGCGCAATACTCTGCAATACCCTGCGCAATACTCTGCAATACTCTGGTGCAATACTCTGCAATACCCTGGTGCAATACCCTGCGCAATACTCTGCAATACCCTGCGCAATACTCTGCAATACCCTGCGCAATACTCTGCAATACTCTGGTGCAATACTCTGCAATACCCTGCGCAATACTCTGCAATACCCTGCGCAATACTCTGCAATACTCTGGTGCAATACTCTGCAATACCCTGGTGCAATACTCTGCAATACTCTGCAATACCCTGCGCAATACTCTGCAATACCCTGCGCAATACTCTGCAATACTCTGGTGCAATACTCTGCAATACCCTGGTGCAATACCCTGCAATACCCTGCGCAATACTCTGCAATACCCTGCGCAATACTCTGCAATACCCTGCGCAATACTCTGCAATACTCTGGTGCAATACTCTGCAATACCCTGGTGCAATACTCTGCAATACCCTGCGCAATACTCTGCAATACCCTGCGCAATTCTCTGCAATACTCTGGTGCAATACTCTGCAATACCCTGGTGCAATACCCTGCGCAATACTCTGCAATACCCTGCGCAATACCCTGCAATACCCTGCGCAATACTCTGCAATACCCTGCGCAATACTCTGCAATACTCTGCAATACTCTGGTGCAATACTCTGCAATACCCTGCGCAATACCCTGCAAAATACTCTGCAATACCCTGCGCAATACTCTGCAATACTCTGCAATACCCTGCGCAATACCCTGGTGCAATACTCTGCAATACTCTGGTGCAATACTCTGCAATACTCTGGTGCAATACTCTGCAATACCCTGCAAAATACTCTGCAATACCCTGCGCAATACTCTGCAATACCCTGCGCAATACCCTGCGCAATACCCTGCAAAATACTCTGCAATACCCTGGTGCAATACTCTGCAATACTCTGGTGCAATACCCTGCGCAATACTCTGCAATACCCTGCGCAATACTCTGCAATACCCTGCAATACCCTGCGCAATACTCTGCAATACCCTGCGCAATATTCTGCAATACCCTGCGCAATACTCTGCAATACTCTGCAATACCCTGCGCAATATTCTGCAATACCCTGCGCAATACTCTGCAATACCCTGCGCAATACCCTGGTGCAATACTCTGCAATACTCTGGTGCAATACTCTGCAATACCCTGCAAAATACTCTGCAATACCCTGCGCAATACCCTGCAAAATACTCTGCAATACCCTGGTGCAATACTCTGCAATACTCTGGTGCAATACTCTGCAATACCCTGCGCAATACTCTGCAATACCCTGCGCAATACCCTGCAAAATACTCTGCAATACCCTGGTGCAATACTCTGCAATACACTGGTGCAATACTCTGCAATACCCTGCGCAATACTCTGCAATACCCTGCGCAATACTCTGCAATACTCTGGCGCAATACTCTGCAATACCCTGCGCAATACTCTGCAATACCCTGCGCAATACCCTGCGCAATACTCTGCAATACCCTGGTGCAATACTCTGCAATACCCTGCGCAATACTCTGCAATACCCTGCGCAATACTCTGCAATACTCTGGTGCAATACTCTGCAATACCCTGGTGCAATACTCTGCAATACCCTGCGCAATACTCTGCAATACCCTGCGCAATACTCTGCAATACTCTGGTGCAATACTCTGCAATACCCTGGTGCAATACTCTGCAATACCCTGCGCAATACTCTGCAATACCCTGCGCAATACCCTGCAATACCCTGCGCAATACTCTGCAATACTCTGGTGCAATACTCTGCAATACCCTGGTGCAATACTCTGCAATACCCTGCGCAATACTCTGCAATACCCTGGTGCAATACTCTGCAATACTCTGGTGCAATACTCTGCAATACCCTGCGCAATACTCTGCAATACCCTGCGCAATACCCTGCAATACCCTGCGCAATACTCTGCAATACCCTGGTGCAATACTCTGCAATACCCTGCGCAATACTCTGCAATACCCTGCGCAATACTCTGCAATACCCTGTGCAATACTCTGCAATACTCTGGTGCAATACTCTGCAATACCCTGCGCAATACTCTGCAATACCCTGCGCAATACTCTGCAATACCCTGCGCAATACCCTGCAAAATACTCTGTAATACCCTGGTGCAATACTCTGCAATACCCTGCGCAATACTCTGCAATACCCTGCGCAATACCCTGCAATACTCTGGTGCAATACTCTGCAATACCCTGGTGCAATACTCTGCAATACCCTGTGCAATACTCTGCAATACCCTGCGCAATACTCTGCAATACCCTGTGCAATACTCTGCAATACCCTGCGCAATACTCTGCAATACCCTGCGCAATACTCTGCAATACCCTGTGCAATACTCTGCAATACTCTGGTGCAATACTCTGCAATACCCTGCGCAATACTCTGCAATACCCTGCGCAATACTCTGCAATACCCTGTGCAATACTCTGCAATACTCTGGTGCAATACTCTGCAATACCCTGCGCAATACTCTGCAATACCCTGCACAATACCCTGCAAAATACTCTGCAATACCCTGGTGCAATACTCTGCAATACCCTGCACAATACTCTGCAATACCCTGCGCAATACTCTGCAATACTCTGGTGCAATACTCTGCAATACCCTGGTGCAATACTCTGCAATACCCTGGTGCAATACTCTGCAATACCCTGCGCAATACTCTGCAATACCCTGGTGCAATACTCTGCAATACCCTGCGCAATACTCTGCAATACCCTGTGCAATACTCTGCAATACTCTGGTGCAATACTCTGCAATACCCTGCGCAATACTCTGCAATACCCTGTGCAATACTCTGCAATACTCTGGTGCAATACTCTGCAATACCCTGCGCAATACTCTGCAATACCCTGCGCAATACCCTGCAAAATACTCTGCAATACCCTGGTGCAATACTCTGCAATACCCTGCGCAATACTCTGCAATACCCTGCGCAATACCCTGCAAAATACTCTGCAATACCCTGGTGCAATACTCTGCAATACTCTGGTGCAATACTCTGCAATACCCTGCGCAATACTCTGCAATACCCTGCGCAATACTCTGCAATACTCTGGTGCAATACTCTGCAATACCCTGGTGCAATACTCTGCAATACCCTGCTCAATACTCTGCAATACCCTGCGCAATACTCTGCAATACTCTGGTGCAATACTCTGCAATACCCTGGTGCAATACCCTGCGCAATACTCTGCAATACCCTGCGCAATACCCTGCAATACCCTGCGCAATACTCTGCAATACCCTGCGCAATACCCTGCAATACCCTGCGCAATACTCTGCAATACTCTGCAATACTCTGGTGCAATACTCTGCAATACCCTGCAAAATACTCTGCAATACCCTGCGCAATACCCTGCAAAATACTCTGCAATACCCTGGTGCAATACTCTGCAATACTCTGGTGCAATACTCTGCAATACCCTGCGCAATACTCTGCAATACCCTGCGCAATACCCTGCAAAATACTCTGCAATACCCTGGTGCAATACTCTGCAATACTCTGGTGCAATACTCTGCAATACCCTGTGCAATACTCTGCAATACCCTGCGCAATACCCTGCAATACCCTGCGCAATACTCTGCAATACTCTGGCGCAATACTCTGCAATACCCTGCGCAATACTCTGCAATACCCTGCGCAATACCCTGCAAAATACTCTGCAATACCCTGGTGCAATACTCTGCAATACTCTGGTGCAATACTCTGCAATACCCTGCGCAATACTCTGCAATACCCTGCGCAATACTCTGCAATACTCTGGCGCAATACTCTGCAATACCCTGCGCAATACTCTGCAATACCCTGCGCAATACCCTGCGCAATACTCTGCAATACCCTGGTGCAATACTCTGCAATACTCTGGTGCAATACTCTGCAATACCCTGCGCAATACTCTGCAATACCCTGCGCAATACCCTGCGCAATACTCTGCAATACCCTGGTGCAATACTCTGCAATACCCTGGTGCAATACTCTGCAATACCCTGCGCAATACTCTGCAATACCCTGGTGCAATACTCTGCAATACTCTGGTGCAATACTCTGCAATACCCTGCGCAATACTCTGCAATACCCTGCGCAATACTCTGCAATACCCTGCGCAATACTCTGCAATACCCTGCGCAATACTCTGCAATACTCTGGTGCAATACTCTGCAATACCCTGGTGCAATACTCTGCAATACCCTGGTGCAATACTCTGCAATACCCTGCGCAATACCCTGCAATACCCTGCGCAATACTCTGCAATACCCTGGTGCAATACTCTGCAATACCCTGCGCAATACTCTGCAATACCCTGGTGCAATACTCTGCAATACTCTGGTGCAATACTCTGCAATACCCTGCGCAATACTCTGCAATACCCTGTGCAATACTCTGCAATACTCTGGTGCAATACTCTGCAATACCCTGCGCAATACTCTGCAATACCCTGGTGCAATACTCTGCAATACCCTGCGCAATACTCTGCAATACCCTGCGCAATACCCTGCAAAATACTCTGCAATACCCTGCGCAATACCCTGCAAAATACTCTGCAATACCCTGGTGCAATACTCTGCAATACCCTGCGCAATACTCTGCAATACCCTGCGCAATACCCTGCAAAATACTCTGCAATACCCTGCAAAATACTCTGCAATACCCTGGTGCAATACTCTGCAATACTCTGGTGCAATACTCTGCAATACCCTGCGCAATACTCTGCAATACCCTGCGCAATACTCTGCAATACCCTGTGCAATACTCTGCAATACTCTGGTGCAATACTCTGCAATACCCTGCGCAATACTCTGCAATACCCTGCGCAATACCCTGCAAAATACTCTGCAATACCCTGGTGCAATACTCTGCAATACCCTGCGCAATACTCTGCAATACCCTGCGCAATACCCTGCAAAATACTCTGCAATACCCTGGTGCAATACTCTGCAATACTCTGGTGCAATACTCTGCAATACCCTGGTGCAATACTCTGCAATACCCTGCGCAATACTCTGCAATACCCTGCGCAATTCTCTGCAATACTCTGGTGCAATACTCTGCAATACCCTGGTGCAATACCCTGCGCAATACTCTGCAATACCCTGCGCAATACCCTGCAATACCCTGCGCAATACTCTGCAATACCCTGCGCAATACTCTGGTGCAATACTCTGCAATACCCTGCGCAATACCCTGCAAAATACTCTGCAATACCCTGGTGCAATTATCTGCAATACCCTGCGCAATACTCTGCAATACCCTGCGCAATACTCTGCAATACTCTGGTGCAATACTCTGCAATACCCTGGTGCAATACCCTGCGCAATACTCTGCAATACCCTGCGCAATACCCTGCAATACCCTGCGCAATACTCTGCAATACCCTGCGCAATACTCTGCAATACTCTGCAATACTCTGGTGCAATACTCTGCAATACCCTGCGCAATACCCTGCAAAATACTCTGCAATACCCTGGTGCAATACTCTGCAATACCCTGCGCAATACTCTGCAATACCCTGCGCAATACCCTGGTGCAATACTCTGCAATACTCTGGTGCAATACTCTGCAATACTCTGGTGCAATACTCTTCAATACCCTGCAAAATACTCTGCAATACCCTGCGCAATACCCTGCAAAATACTCTGCAATACCCTGGTGCAATACTCTGCAATACTCTGGTGCAATACCCTGCGCAATACTCTGCAATACCCTGCGCAATACCCTGCGCAATACTCTGCAATACCCTGCAATACCCTGCGCAATACTCTGCAATACCCTGCGCAACATTCTGCAATACCCTGCGCAATACTCTGCAATACTCTGCAATACCCTGCGCAATATTCTGCAATACCCTGCGCAATACTCTGCAATACTCTGGTGCAATACTCTGCAATACCCTGCAAAATACTCTGCAATACCCTGCGCAATACCCTGCAAAATACTCTGCAATACCCTGGTGCAATACTCTGCAATACTCTGGTGCAATACTCTGCAATACCCTGCGCAATACTCTGCAATACCCTGCGCAATACCCTGCAAAATACTCTGCAATACCCTGGTGCAATACTCTGCAATACTCTGGTGCAATACTCTGCAATACCCTGCGCAATACCCTGCGCAATACCCTGCAAAATACTCTGCAATACCCTGGTGCAATACTCTGCAATACTCTGGTGCAATACTCTGCAATACCCTGGTGCAATACTCTGCAATACTCTGGCGCAATACTCTGCAATACCCTGCGCAATACTCTGCAATACCCTGCGCAATACCCTGCGCAATACTCTGCAATACCCTGGTGCAATACTCTGCAATACTCTGGTGCAATACTCTGCAATACCCTGCGCAATACTCTGCAATACCCTGCGCAATACTCTGCAATACTCTGGTGCAATACTCTGCAATACCCTGATGCAATACTCTGCAATACTCTGCAATACCCTGCGCAATACTCTGCAATACCCTGCGCAATACTCTGCAATACCCTGCGCAATACTCTGCAATACCCTGCGCAATACTCTGCAATACTCTGGTGCAATACTCTGCAATACCCTGGTGCAATACTCTGCAATACCCTGCGCAATACTCTGCAATACCCTGCGCAATTCTCTGCAATACTCTGGTGCAATACTCTGCAATACCCTGGTGCAATACCCTGCGCAATACTCTGCAATACCCTGCGCAATACCCTGCAATACCCTGCGCAATACTCTGCAATACCCTGCGCAATACTCTGCAATACTCTGCAATACTCTGGTGCAATACTCTGCAATACCCTGCGCAATACCCTGCAAAATACTCTGCAATACCCTGGTGCAATACTCTGCAATACCCTGCGCAATACTCTGCAATACCCTGCGCAATACCCTGGTGCAATACTCTGCAATACTCTGCAATACTCTGGTGCAATACTCTGCAATACCCTGCGCAATATTCTGCAATACCCTGCGCAATACTCTGCAATACCCTGCGCAATACTCTGCAATACCCTGCGCAATACCCTGGTGCAATACTCTGCAATACTCTGGTGCAATACTCTGCAATACCCTGCGCAATACTCTGCAATACCCTGCGCAATACCCTGCAAAATACTCTGCAATACCCTGGTGCAATACTCTGCAATACACTGGTGCAATACTCTGCAATACCCTGCGCAATACTCTGCAATACCCTGCGCAATACTCTGCAATACTCTGGCGCAATACTCTGCAATACCCTGCGCAATACTCTGCAATACCCTGGTGCAATACTCTGCAATACTCTGGTGCAATACTCTGCAATACCCTGCGCAATACCCTGCAAAATACTCTGCAATACCCTGGTGCAATACTCTGCAATACTCTGGTGCAATACTCTGCAATACCCTGCGCAATATTCTGCAATACCCTGCGCAATACTCTGCAATACTCTGCAATACCCTGCGCAATATTCTGCAATACCCTGCGCAATACTCTGCAATACCCTGCGCAATACCCTGGTGCAATACTCTGCAATACTCTGGTGCAATACTCTGCAATACCCTGCGCAATACTCTGCAATACCCTGCGCAATACCCTGCAAAATACTCTGCAATACCCTGGTGCAATACTCTGCAATACACTGGTGCAATACTCTGCAATACCCTGCGCAATACTCTGCAATACCCTGCGCAATACTCTGCAATACTCTGGCGCAATACTCTGCAATACCCTGCAAAATACTCTGCAATACCCTGCGCAATACCCTGCAAAATACTCTGCAATACCCTGGTGCAATACTCTGCAATACTCTGGTGCAATACTCTGCAATACCCTGTGCAATACTCTGCAATACCCTGCGCAATACCCTGCAAAATACTCTGCAATACCCTGGTGCAATACTCTGCAATACACTGCGCAATACTCTGCAATACCCTGCGCAATACTCTGCAATACCCTGCGCAATACTCTGCAATACCCTGCGCAATACTCTGCAATACCCTGCGCAATACTCTGCAATACCCTGCGCAATACCCTGCGCAATACTCTGCAATACCCTGGTGCAATACTCTGCAATACCCTGCGCAATACTCTGCAATACCCTGCGCAATACTCTGCAATACTCTGGTGCAATACTCTGCAATACCCTGGTGCAATACTCTGCAATACCCTGCGCAATACTCTGCAATACCCTGCGCAATACTCTGCAATACTCTGGTGCAATACTCTGCAATACCCTGGTGCAATACTCTGCAATACCCTGCGCAATACTCTGCAATACCCTGCGCAATACCCTGCAATACCCTGCGCAATACTCTGCAATACTCTGGTGCAATACTCTGCAATACTCTGGTGCAATACTCTGCAATACCCTGGTGCAATACTCTGCAATACCCTGCGCAATACTCTGCAATACCCTGGTGCAATACTCTGCAATACTCTGGTGCAATACTCTGCAATACCCTGCGCAATACTCTGCAATACCCTGCGCAATACCCTGCAATACCCTGTGCAATACTCTGCAATACCCTGGTGCAATACTCTGCAATACCCTGCGCAATACTCTGCAATACCCTGCGCAATACTCTGCAATACTCTGGTGCAATACTCTGCAATACCCTGCGCAATACTCTGCAATACCCTGCGCAATACTCTGCAATACCCTGTGCAATACTCTGCAATACTCTGGTGCAATACTCTGCAATACCCTGCGCAATACTCTGCAATACCCTGCGCAATACCCTGCAAAATACTCTGCAATACCCTGGTGCAATACTCTGCAATACCCTGTGCAATACTCTGCAATACCCTGCGCAATACCCTGCAATACTCTGGTGCAATACTCTGCAATACCCTGGTGCAATACTCTGCAATACCCTGCGCAATACTCTGCAATACCCTGCGCAATACTCTGCAATACCCTGCGCAATACTCTGCAATACCCTGCGCAATACTCTGCAATACTCTGGTGCAATACTCTGCAATACCCTGCGCAATACTCTGCAATACCCTGTGCAATACTCTGCAATACTCTGGTGCAATACTCTGCAATACCCTGCGCAATACTCTGCAATACCCTGCGCAATACCCTGCAAAATACTCTGCAATACCCTGGTGCAATACTCTGCAATACCCTGCGCAATACCCTGCAATACTCTGGTGCAATACTCTGCAATACCCTGGTGCAATACTCTGCAATACCCTGCGCAATACTCTGCAATACCCTGCGCAATACTCTGCAATACCCTGCGCAATACTCTGCAATACCCTGCGCAATACTCTGCAATACTCTGGTGCAATACTCTGCAATACCCTGCGCAATACTCTGCAATACCCTGGTGCAATACTCTGCAATACTCTGGTGCAATACTCTGCAATACCCTGCGCAATACTCTGCAATACCCTGCACAATACTCTGCAATACTCTGGTGCAATACTCTGCAATACCCTGGTGCAATACTCTGCAATACCCTGCGCAATACTCTGCAATACCCTGCGCAATACTCTGCAATACTCTGGTGCAATACTCTGCAATACCCTGGTGCAATACCCTGCGCAATACTCTGCAATACCCTGCGCAATACCCTGCAATACCCTGCGCAATACTCTGCAATACCCTGCGCAATACCCTGCAATACCCTGCGCAATACTCTGCAATACTCTGCAATACTCTGGTGCAATACTCTGCAATACCCTGCACAATACCCTGCAAAATACTCTGCAATACCCTGGTGCAATACTCTGCAATACCCTGCGCAATACTCTGCAATACCCTGCGCAATACCCTGGTGCAATACTCTGCAATACTCTGGTGCAATACTCTGCAATACTCTGGTGCAATACTCTGCAATACCCTGCAAAATACTCTGCAATACCCTGCGCAATACTCTGCAATACCCTGCGCAATACCCTGCGCAATACCCTGCAAAATACTCTGCAATACCCTGGTGCAATACTCTGCAATACTCTGGTGCAATACCCTGCGCAATACTCTGCAATACCCTGCGCAATACCCTGCGCAATACTCTGCAATACCCTGCAAAATACTCTGCAATACCCTGCGCAATACCCTGCAAAATACTCTGCAATACCCTGGTGCAATACTCTGCAATACTCTGGTGCAATACCCTGCGCAATACTCTGCAATACCCTGCGCAATACCCTGCGCAATACCCTGCGCAATACTCTGCAATACCCTGCAATACCCTGCGCAATATTCTGCAATACCCTGCGCAATATTCTGCAATACCCTGCGCAATACTCTGCAATACTCTGCAATACCCTGCGCAATATTCTGCAATACACTGCGCAATACTCTGCAATACCCTGCGCAATACCCTGGTGCAATACTCTGCAATACTCTGGTGCAATACTCTGCAATACCCTGCAAAATACTCTGCAATACCCTGCGCAATACCCTGCAAAATACTCTGCAATACCCTGGTGCAATACTCTGCAATACTCTGGTGCAATACTCTGCAATACCCTGCGCAATACTCTGCAATACCCTGCGCAATACCCTGCAAAATACTCTGCAATACCCTGGTGCAATACTCTGCAATACTCTGGTGCAATACTCTGCAATACCCTGCGCAATACTCTGCAATACCCTGCGCAATACCCTGCAATACCCTGCGCAATACCCTGCAATACCCTGCGCAATATTCTGCAATACCCTGCGCAATACTCTGCAATACCCTGCGCAATACTCTGCAATACCCTGCGCAATACCCTGGTGCAATACTCTGCAATACTCTGGTGCAATACTCTGCAATACCCTGCGCAATACTCTGCAATACCCTGCGCAATACCCTGCAAAATACTCTGCAATACCCTGGTGCAATACTCTGCAATACACTGGTGCAATACTCTGCAATACCCTGCGCAATACTCTGAAATACCCTGCGCAATACTCTGCAATACTCTGGCGCAATACTCTGCAATACCCTGCGCAATACTCTGCAATACCCTGCGCAATACCCTGCGCAATACTCTGCAATACCCTGGTGCAATACTCTGCAATACTCTGGTGCAATACTCTGCAATACCCTGCGCAATACCCTGCAAAATACTCTGCAATACCCTGGTGCAATACTCTGCAATACCCTGCGCAATACCCTGCAAAATACTCTGCAATACCCTGGTGCAATACTCTGCAATACCCTGCGCAATACTCTGCAATACCCTGCGCAATACTCTGCAATACCCTGCGCAATACCCTGGTGCAATACTCTGCAATACTCTGGTGCAATACTCTGCAATACCCTGCAAAATACTCTGCAATACCCTGCGCAATACCCTGCAAAATACTCTGCAATACCCTGGTGCAATACTCTGCAATACTCTGGTGCAATACCCTGCGCAATACTCTGCAATACCCTGCGCAATACCCTGCGCAATACTCTGCAATACCCTGCGCAATACTCTGCAATACCCTGCGCAATATTCTGCAATACCCTGCGCAATACTCTGCAATACCCTGCGCAATACCCTGCGCAATACTCTGCAATACCCTGCGCAATACTCTGCAATACTCTGGTGCAATACTCTGCAATACCCTGGTGCAATACCCTGCGCAATACTCTGCAATACCCTGCGCAATACCCTGCAATACCCTGCGCAATACTCTGCAATACCCTGCGCAATACTCTGCAATACTCTGCAATACTCTGGTGCAATACTCTGCAATACCCTGCGCAATACCCTGCAAAATACTCTGCAATACCCTGGTGCAATACTCTGCAATACCCTGCGCAATACTCTGCAATACCCTGCGCAATACCCTGGTGCAATACTCTGCAATACTCTGGTGCAATACTCTGCAATACTCTGGTGCAATACTCTGCAATACCCTGCAAAATACTCTGCAATACCCTGCGCAATACCCTGCAAAATACTCTGCAATACCCTGGTGCAATACTCTGCAATACTCTGGTGCAATACTCTGCAATACCCTGCGCAATACTCTGCAATACCCTGCGCAATACCCTGCAAAATACTCTGCAATACCCTGGTGCAATACTCTGCAATACTCTGGTGCAATACTCTGCAATACCCTGCGCAATACTCTGCAATACCCTGCGCAATACCCTGCAAAATACTCTGCAATACCCTGGTGCAATACTCTGCAATACTCTGGTGCAATACCCTGCAATACCCTGCGCAATACTCTGCAATACTCTGGCGCAATACTCTGCAATACCCTGGTGCAATACTCTGCAATACCCTGCGCAATACTCTGCAATACCCTGCGCAATTCTCTGCAATACTCTGGTGCAATACTCTGCAATACCCTGGTGCAATACCCTGCGCAATACTCTGCAATACCCTGCGCAATACCCTGCAATACCCTGCGCAATACTCTGCAATACCCTGCGCAATACTCTGCAATACTCTGCAATACTCTGGTGCAATACTCTGCAATACCCTGCGCAATACCCTGCAAAATACTCTGCAATACCCTGGTGCAATACTCTGCAATACTCTGCAATACTCTGGTGCAATACTCTGCAATACTCTGGTGCAATACTCTGCAATACCCTGCGCAATATTCTGCAATACCCTGCGCAATACTCTGCAATACTCTGCAATACCCTGCGCAATATTCTGCAATACCCTGCGCAATACTCTGCAATACCCTGCGCAATACCCTGGTGCAATACTCTGCAATACTCTGGTGCAATACTCTGCAATACCCTGCAAAATACTCTGCAATACCCTGCGCAATACCCTGCAAAATACTCTGCAATACCCTGGTGCAATACTCTGCAATACTCTGGTGCAATACTCTGCAATACCCTGCGCAATACTCTGCAATACCCTGCGCAATACCCTGCAAAATACTCTGCAATACCCTGGTGCAATACTCTGCAATACACTGGTGCAATACTCTGCAATACCCTGCGCAATACTCTGCAATACCCTGCGCAATACTCTGCAATACTCTGGCGCAATACTCTGCAATACCCTGCGCAATACTCTGCAATACCCTGCGCAATACCCTGCGCAATACTCTGCAATACCCTGGTGCAATACTCTGCAATACTCTGGTGCAATACCCTGCGCAATACTCTGCAATACCCTGCGCAATACTCTGCAATACTCTGGTGCAATACTCTGCAATACCCTGGTGCAATACCCTGCGCAATACTCTGCAATACCCTGCGCAATACTCTGCAATACCCTGCGCAATACTCTGCAATACTCTGGTGCAATACTCTGCAATACCCTGGTGCAATACTCTGCAATACCCTGCGCAATACTCTGCAATACTCTGGTGCAATACTCTGCAATACCCTGGTGCAATACTCTGCAATACTCTGCAATACCCTGCGCAATACTCTGCAATACCCTGCGCAATACTCTGCAATACTCTGGTGCAATACTCTGCAATACCCTGGTGCAATACCCTGCAATACCCTGCGCAATACTCTGCAATACCCTGCGCAATACTCTGCAATACCCTGCGCAATACTCTGCAATACTCTGGTGCAATACTCTGCAATACCCTGGTGCAATACTCTGCAATACCCTGCGCAATACTCTGCAATACCCTGCGCAATTCTCTGCAATACTCTGGTGCAATACTCTGCAATACCCTGGTGCAATACCCTGCGCAATACTCTGCAATACCCTGCGCAATACCCTGCAATACCCTGCGCAATACTCTGCAATACCCTGCGCAATACTCTGCAATACTCTGCAATACTCTGGTGCAATACTCTGCAATACCCTGCGCAATACCCTGCAAAATACTCTGCAATACCCTGCGCAATACTCTGCAATACTCTGCAATACCCTGCGCAATACCCTGGTGCAATACTCTGCAATACTCTGGTGCAATACTCTGCAATACTCTGGTGCAATACTCTGCAATACCCTGCAAAATACTCTGCAATACCCTGCGCAATACTCTGCAATACCCTGCGCAATACCCTGCGCAATACCCTGCAAAATACTCTGCAATACCCTGGTGCAATACTCTGCAATACTCTGGTGCAATACCCTGCGCAATACTCTGCAATACCCTGCGCAATACTCTGCAATACCCTGCAATACCCTGCGCAATACTCTGCAATACCCTGCGCAATATTCTGCAATACCCTGCGCAATACTCTGCAATACTCTGCAATACCCTGCGCAATATTCTGCAATACCCTGCGCAATACTCTGCAATACCCTGCGCAATACCCTGGTGCAATACTCTGCAATACTCTGGTGCAATACTCTGCAATACCCTGCAAAATACTCTGCAATACCCTGCGCAATACCCTGCAAAATACTCTGCAATACCCTGGTGCAATACTCTGCAATACTCTGGTGCAATACTCTGCAATACCCTGCGCAATACTCTGCAATACCCTGCGCAATACCCTGCAAAATACTCTGCAATACCCTGGTGCAATACTCTGCAATACACTGGTGCAATACTCTGCAATACCCTGCGCAATACTCTGCAATACCCTGCGCAATACTCTGCAATACTCTGGCGCAATACTCTGCAATACCCTGCACAATACTCTGCAATACCCTGCGCAATACCCTGCGCAATACTCTGCAATACCCTGGTGCAATACTCTGCAATACCCTGCGCAATACTCTGCAATACCCTGCGCAATACTCTGCAATACTCTGGTGCAATACTCTGCAATACCCTGGTGCAATACTCTGCAATACCCTGCGCAATACTCTGCAATACCCTGCGCAATACTCTGCAATACTCTGGTGCAATACTCTGCAATACCCTGGTGCAATACTCTGCAATACCCTGCGCAATACTCTGCAATACCCTGCGCAATACCCTGCAATACCCTGCGCAATACTCTGCAATACTCTGGTGCAATACTCTGCAATACCCTGGTGCAATACTATGCAATACCCTGCGCAATACTCTGCAATACCCTGGTGCAATACTCTGCAATACTCTGGTGCAATACTCTGCAATACCCTGCGCAATACTCTGCAATACCCTGCGCAATACCCTGCAATACCCTGCGCAATACTCTGCAATACCCTGGTGCAATACTCTGCAATACCCTGCGCAATACTCTGCAATACCCTGCGCAATACTCTGCAATACCCTGTGCAATACTCTGCAATACTCTGGTGCAATACTCTGCAATACCCTGCGCAATACTCTGCAATACCCTGCGCAATACTCTGCAATACCCTGCGCAATACCCTGCAAAATACTCTGCAATACCCTGGTGCAATACTCTGCAATACCCTGCGCAATACTCTGCAATACCCTGCGCAATACCCTGCAATACTCTGGTGCAATACTCTGCAATACCCTGGTGCAATACTCTGCAATACCCTGCGCAATACTCTGCAATACCCTGCGCAATACTCTGCAATACCCTGTGCAATACTCTGCAATACCCTGCGCAATACTCTGCAATACCCTGCGCAATACTCTGCAATACCCTGTGCAATACTCTGCAATACTCTGGTGCAATACTCTGCAATACCCTGCGCAATACTCTTCAATACCCTGCGCAATACTCTGCAATACCCTGTGCAATACTCTGCAATACTCTGGTGCAATACTCTGCAATACCCTGCGCAATACTCTGCAATACCCTGCGCAATACCCTGCAAAATACTCTGCAATACCCTGGTGCAATACTCTGCAATACCCTGCGCAATACTCTGCAATACCCTGCGCAATACTCTGCAATACTCTGGTGCAATACTCTGCAATACCCTGGTGCAATACTCTGCAATACCCTGCGCAATACTCTGCAATACCCTGGTGCAATACTCTGCAATACCCTGCGCAATACTCTGCAATACCCTGTGCAATACTCTGCAATACTCTGGTGCAATACTCTGCAATACCCTGCGCAATACTCTGCAATACCCTGTGCAATACTCTGCAATACTCTGGTGCAATACTCTGCAATACCCTGCGCAATACTCTGCAATACCCTGCGCAATACCCTGCAAAATACTCTGCAATACCCTGGTGCAATACTCTGCAATACCCTGCGCAATACTCTGCAATACCCTGCGCAATACCCTGCAAAATACTCTGCAATACCCTGGTGCAATACTCTGCAATACTCTGGTGCAATACTCTGCAATACCCTGCGCAATACTCTGCAATACCCTGCGCAATACTCTGCAATACTCTGGTGCAATACTCTGCAATACCCTGGTGCAATACTCTGCAATACCCTGCGCAATACTCTGCAATACCCTGCGCAATACTCTGCAATACTCTGGTGCAATACTCTGCAATACCCTGGTGCAATACCCTGCGCAATACCCTGCAATACCCTGCGCAATACCCTGCAATACCCTGCGCAATACTCTGCAATACCCTGCGCAATACCCTGCAATACCCTGCGCAATACTCTGCAATACTCTGCAATACTCTGGTGCAATACTCTGCAATACCCTGCAAAATACTCTGCAATACCCTGCGCAATACCCTGCAAAATACTCTGCAATACCCTGGTGCAATACTCTGCAATACTCTGGTGCAATACTCTGCAATACCCTGCGCAATACTCTGCAATACCCTGCGCAATACCCTGCAAAATACTCTGCAATACCCTGGTGCAATACTCTGCAATACTCTGGTGCAATACTCTGCAATACCCTGCGCAATACTCTGCAATACCCTGCGCAATACCCTGCAATACCCTGCGCAATACTCTGCAATACTCTGGCGCAATACTCTGCAATACCCTGCGCAATACTCTGCAATACCCTGCGCAATACCCTGCAAAATACTCTGCAATACCCTGGTGCAATACTCTGCAATACTCTGGTGCAATACTCTGCAATACCCTGTGCAATACTCTGCAATACCCTGCGCAATACTCTGCAATACTCTGGCGCAATACTCTGCAATACCCTGCGCAATACTCTGCAATACCCTGCGCAATACCCTGCGCAATACTCTGCAATACCCTGGTGCAATACTCTGCAATACTCTGGTGCAATACTCTGCAATACCCTGCGCAATACTCTGCAATACCCTGCGCAATACCCTGCGCAATACTCTGCAATACCCTGGTGCAATACTCTGCAATACTCTGGTGCAATACTCTGCAATACCCTGCGCAATACTCTGCAATACCCTGCGCAATACTCTGCAATACTCTGGTGCAATACTCTGCAATACCCTGGTGCAATACTCTGCAATACCCTGCGCAATACTCTGCAATACCCTGCGCAATACTCTGCAATACCCTGCGCAATACTCTGCAATACCCTGGTGCAATACTCTGCAATACCCTGGTGCAATACCCTGCAATACCCTGCGCAATACTCTGCAATACCCTGCGCAATACCCTGCAATACCCTGCGCAATACTCTGCAATACTCTGGTGCAATACTCTGCAATACCCTGGTGCAATACTCTGCAATACCCTGCGCAATACTCTGCAATACCCTGGTGCAATACTCTGCAATACTCTGGTGCAATACTCTGCAATACCCTGCGCAATACTCTGCAATACCCTGCGCAATACTCTGCAATACCCTGCGCAATACTCTGCAATACCCTGCGCAATACTCTGCAATACTCTGGTGCAATACTCTGCAATACCCTGGTGCAATACTCTGCAATACCCTGCGCAATACTCTGCAATACCCTGCGCAATACCCTGCAATACCCTGCACAATACTCTGCAATACCCTGGTGCAATACTCTGCAATACCCTGCGCAATACTCTGCAATACCCTGGTGCAATACTCTGCAATACTCTGGTGCAATACTCTGCAATACCCTGCGCAATACTCTGCAATACCCTGTGCAATACTCTGCAATACTCTGGTGCAATACTCTGCAATACCCTGCGCAATACTCTGCAATACCCTGCGCAATACTCTGCAATACCCTGCGCAATACCCTGCAAAATACTCTGCAATACCCTGGTGCAATACTCTGCAATACCCTGCGCAATACTCTGCAATACCCTGCGCAATACCCTGCAAAATACTCTGCAATACCCTGGTGCAATACTCTGCAATACCCTGGTGCAATACTCTGCAATACCCTGGTGCAATACTCTGCAATACCCTGCGCAATACTCTGCAATACTCTGGTGCAATACTCTGCAATACCCTGGTGCAATACTCTGCAATACCCTGGTGCAATACTCTGCAATACCCTGCGCAATACTCTGCAATACCCTGGTGCAATACTCTGCAATACTCTGGTGCAATACTCTGCAATACCCTGCGCAATACTCTGCAATACCCTGCGCAATACTCTGCAATACCCTGCGCAATACTCTGCAATACTCTGGTGCAATACTCTGCAATACCCTGGTGCAATACTCTGCAATACCCTGCGCAATACTCTGCAATACCCTGCGCAATACCCTGCAATACCCTGCGCAATACTCTGCAATACCCTGGTGCAATACTCTGCAATACCCTGCGCAATACTCTGCAATACCCTGGTGCAATACTCTGCAATACTCTGGTGCAATACTCTGCAATACCCTGCGCAATACTCTGCAATACCCTGCGCAATACTCTGCAATACCCTGTGCAATACTCTGCAATACTCTGGTGCAATACTCTGCAATACCCTGCGCAATACTCTGCAATACCCTGCGCAATACCCTGCAAAATACTCTGCAATACCCTGGTGCAATACTCTGCAATACCCTGCGCAATACTCTGCAATACCCTGCGCAATACCCTGCAAAATACTCTGCAATACCCTGGTGCAATACTCTGCAATACTCTGGTGCAATACTCTGCAATACCCTGGTGCAATACTCTGCAATACCCTGCGCAATACTCTGCAATACCCTGCGCAATTCTCTGCAATACTCTGGTGCAATACTCTGCAATACCCTGGTGCAATACCCTGCGCAATACTTTGCAATACCCTGCGCAATACCCTGCAATACCCTGCGCAATACTCTGCAATACCCTGCGCAATACTCTGGTGCAATACTCTGCAATACCCTGCGCAATACCCTGCAAAATACTCTGCAATACCCTGGTGCAATTATCTGCAATACCCTGCGCAATACTCTGCAATACCCTGCGCAATACTCTGCAATACTCTGGTGCAATACTCTGCAATACCCTGGTGCAATACCCTGCGCAATACTCTGCAATACCCTGCGCAATACCCTGCAATACCCTGCGCAATACTCTGCAATACCCTGCGCAATACTCTGCAATACTCTGCAATACTCTGGTGCAATACTCTGCAATACCCTGCGCAATACCCTGCAAAATACTCTGCAATACCCTGGTGCAATACTCTGCAATACCCTGCGCAATACTCTGCAATACCCTGCGCAATACCCTGGTGCAATACTCTGCAATACTCTGGTGCAATACTCTGCAATACTCTGGTGCAATACTCTGCAATACTCTGGTGCAATACTCTTCAATACCCTGCAAAATACTCTGCAATACCCTGCGCAATACCCTGCAAAATACTCTGCAATACCCTGGTGCAATACTCTGCAATACTCTGGTGCAATACCCTGCGCAATACTCTGCAATACCCTGCGCAATACCCTGCGCAATACTCTGCAATACCCTGCAATACCCTGCGCAATACTCTGCAATACCCTGCGCAATATTCTGCAATACCCTGCGCAATACTCTGCAATACTCTGGTGCAATACTCTGCAATACCCTGCAAAATACTCTGCAATACCCTGCGCAATACCCTGCAAAATACTCTGCAATACCCTGGTGCAATACTCTGCAATACTCTGGTGCAATACTCTGCAATACCCTGCGCAATACCCTGCAAAATACTCTGCAATACCCTGGTGCAATACTCTGCAATACTCTGGTGCAATACTCTGCAATACCCTGCGCAATACCCTGCGCAATACCCTGCAAAATACTCTGCAATACCCTGGTGCAATACTCTGCAATACTCTGGTGCAATACTCTGCAATACCCTGGTGCAATACTCTGCAATACTCTGGCGCAATACTCTGCAATACCCTGCGCAATACTCTGCAATACCCTGCGCAATACCCTGCGCAATACTCTGCAATACCCTGGTGCAATACTCTGCAATACTCTGGTGCAATACTCTGCAATACCCTGCGCAATACTCTGCAATACCCTGCGCAATACTCTGCAATACTCTGGTGCAATACTCTGCAATACCCTGGTGCAATACTCTGCAATACTCTGCAATACCCTGCGCAATACTCTGCAATACCCTGCGCAATACTCTGCAATACCCTGCGCAATACTCTGCAATACCCTGCGCAATACTCTGCAATACTCTGGTGCAATACTCTGCAATACCCTGGTGCAATACTCTGCAATACCCTGCGCAATACTCTGCAATACCCTGCGCAATTCTCTGCAATACTCTGGTGCAATACTCTGCAATACCCTGGTGCAATACCCTGCGCAATACTCTGCAATACCCTGCGCAATACCCTGCAATACCCTGCGCAATACTCTGCAATACCCTGCGCAATACTCTGCAATACTCTGCAATACTCTGGTGCAATACTCTGCAATACCCTGCGCAATACCCTGCAAAATACTCTGCAATACCCTGGTGCAATACTCTGCAATACCCTGCGCAATACTCTGCAATACCCTGCGCAATACCCTGGTGCAATACTCTGCAATACTCTGCAATACTCTGGTGCAATACTCTGCAATACCCTGCGCAATATTCTGCAATACCCTGCGCAATACTCTGCAATACCCTGCGCAATACTCTGCAATACCCTGCGCAATACCCTGGTGCAATACTCTGCAATACTCTGGTGCAATACTCTGCAATACCCTGCGCAATACTCTGCAATACCCTGCGCAATACCCTGCAAAATACTCTGCAATACCCTGGTGCAATACTCTGCAATACACTGGTGCAATACTCTGCAATACCCTGCGCAATACTCTGCAATACCCTGCGCAATACTCTGCAATACTCTGGCGCAATACTCTGCAATACCCTGCGCAATACTCTGCAATACCCTGCGCAATACCCTGCGCAATACTCTGCAATACCCTGGTGCAATACTCTGCAATACTCTGGTGCAATACTCTGCAATACCCTGCGCAATACCCTGCAAAATACTCTGCAATACCCTGGTGCAATACTCTGCAATACTCTGGTGCAATACTCTGCAATACCCTGCGCAATATTCTGCAATACCCTGCGCAATACTCTGCAATACTCTGCAATACCCTGCGCAATATTCTGCAATACCCTGCGCAATACTCTGCAATACCCTGCGCAATACCCTGGTGCAATACTCTGCAATACTCTGGTGCAATACTCTGCAATACCCTGCGCAATACTCTGCAATACCCTGCGCAATACCCTGCAAAATACTCTGCAATACCCTGGTGCAATACTCTGCAATACACTGGTGCAATACTCTGCAATATCCTGCGCAATACTCTGCAATACCCTGCGCAATACTCTGCAATACTCTGGCGCAATACTCTGCAATACCCTGCGCAATACCCTGCGCAATACTCTGCAATACCCTGGTGCAATACTCTGCAATACTCTGGTGCAATACTCTGCAATACCCTGCGCAATACCCTGCAAAATACTCTGCAATACCCTGGTGCAATACTCTGCAATACCCTGCGCAATACCCTGCAAAATACTCTGCAATACCCTGGTGCAATACTCTGCAATACCCTGCGCAATACTCTGCAATACCCTGCGCAATACTCTGCAATACCCTGCGCAATACCCTGGTGCAATACTCTGGTGCAATACTCTGCAATACCCTGCAAAATACTCTGCAATACCCTGCGCAATACCCTGCAAAATACTCTGCAATACCCTGGTGCAATACTCTGCAATACTCTGGTGCAATACCCTGCGCAATACTCTGCAATACCCTGCGCAATACCCTGCGCAATACCCTGCAATACCCTGCAATACCCTGCGCAATACTCTGCAATACCCTGGTGCAATACTCTGCAATACCCTGCGCAATACTCTGCAATACCCTGCGCAATACTCTGCAATACCCTGTGCAATACTCTGCAATACTCTGGTGCAATACTCTGCAATACCCTGCGCAATACTCTGCAATACCCTGCGCAATACTCTGCAATACCCTGCGCAATACTCTGCAATACTCTGGTGCAATACTCTGCAATACCCTGCGCAATACTCTGCAATACCCTGCGCAATACCCTGCAAAATACTCTGCAATACCCTGGTGCAATACTCTGCAATACCCTGCGCAATACTCTGCAATACCCTGCGCAATACCCTGCAATACTCTGGTGCAATACTCTGCAATACCATGCGCAATACTCTGCAATACCCTGCGCAATACTCTGCAATACCCTGTGCAATACTCTGCAATACCCTGCGCAATACTCTGCAATACCCTGCGCAATACTCTGCAATACCCTGTGCAATACTCTGCAATACTCTGGTGCAATACTCTGCAATACCCTGCGCAATACTCTGCAATACCCTGCGCAATACTCTGCAATACCCTGCGCAATACTCTGCAATACTCTGCAATACTCTGGTGCAATACTCTGCAATACCCTGCGCAATACTCTGCAATACCCTGCGCAATACCCTGCAAAATACTCTGCAATACCCTGGTGCAATACTCTGCAATACCCTGCGCAATACTCTGCAATACCCTGCGCAATACTCTGCAATACTCTGGTGCAATACTCTGCAATACCCTGGTGCAATACTCTGCAATACCCTGCACAATACTCTGCAATACCCTGGTGCAATACTCTGCAATACCCTGCGCAATACTCTGCAATACCCTGTGCAATACTCTGCAATACTCTGGTGCAATACTCTGCAATACCCTGCGCAATACTCTGCAATACCCTGCGCAATACCCTGCAAAATACTCTGCAATACCCTGGTGCAATACTCTGCAATACTCTGGTGCAATACTCTGCAATACCCTGCGCAATACTCTGCAATACCCTGCGCAATACTCTGCAATACTCTGGTGCAATACTCTGCAATACCCTGGTGCAATACTCTGCAATACCCTGCGCAATACTCTGCAATACCCTGCGCAATACTCTGCAATACTCTGGTGCAATACTCTGCAATACCCTGGTGCAATACCCTGCGCAATACTCTGCAATACCCTGCGCAATACCCTGCAATACCCTGCGCAATACTCTGCAATACCCTGCGCAATACCCTGCAATACCCTGCGCAATACTCTGCAATACTCTGCAATACTCTGGTGCAATACTCTGGTGCAATACTCTGCAATACCCTGCGCAATACCCTGCAAAATACTCTGCAATACCCTGGTGCAATACTCTGCAATACCCTGCGCAATACTCTGCAATACCCTGCGCAATACCCTGGTGCAATACTCTGCAATACTCTGGTGCAATACTCTGCAATACTCTGGTGCAATACTCTGCAATACCCTGCAAAATACTCTGCAATACCCTGCGCAATACTCTGCAATACCCTGCGCAATACCCTGCGCAATACCCTGCAAAATACTCTGCAATACCCTGCGCAATACTCTGCAATACCCTGCGCAATACTCTGCAATACCCTGCGCAATACCCTGCGCAATACTCTGCAATACCCTGCAATACCCTGCGCAATATTCTGCAATACCCTGCACAATATTCTGCAATACCCTGCGCAATACTCTGCAATACTCTGCAATACCCTGCGCAATATTCTGCAATACACTGCGCAATACTCTGCAATACCCTGCGCAATACCCTGGTGCAATACTCTGCAATACTCTGGTGCAATACTCTGCAATACCCTGCAAAATACTCTGCAATACCCTGCGCAATACCCTGCAAAATACTCTGCAATACCCTGGTGCAATACTCTGCAATACTCTGGTGCAATACTCTGCAATACCCTGCGCAATACTCTGCAATACCCTGCGCAATACCCTGCAAAATACTCTGCAATACCCTGGTGCAATACTCTGCAATACTCTGGTGCAATACTCTGCAATACCCTGCGCAATACTCTGCAATACCCTGCGCAATACTCTGCAATACCCTGCGCAATACCCTGCAATACCCTGCGCAATACTCTGCAATACCCTGCGCAATATTCTGCAATACCCTGCGCAATACTCTGCAATACCCTGCGCAATACTCTGCAATACCCTGCGCAATACCCTGGTGCAATACTCTGCAATACTCTGGTGCAATACTCTGCAATACCCTGCGCAATACTCTGCAATACCCTGCGCAATACCCTGCAAAATACTCTGCAATACCCTGGTGCAATACTCTGCAATACACTGGTGCAATACTCTGCAATACCCTGCGCAATACTCTGAAATACCCTGCGCAATACTCTGCAATACTCTGACGCAATACTCTGCAATACCCTGCGCAATACTCTGCAATACCCTGCGCAATACCCTGCGCAATACTCTGCAATACCCTGGTGCAATACTCTGCAATACTCTGGTGCAATACTCTGCAATACCCTGCGCAATACCCTGCAAAATACTCTGCAATACCCTGGTGCAATACTCTGCAATACCCTGCGCAATACCCTGCAAAATACTCTGCAATACCCTGGTGCAATACTCTGCAATACCCTGCGCAATACTCTGCAATACCCTGCGCAATACTCTGCAATACCCTGCGCAATACCCTGGTGCAATACTCTGCAATACTCTGGTGCAATACTCTGCAATACCCTGCAAAATACTCTGCAATACCCTGCGCAATACCCTGCAAAATACTCTGCAATACCCTGGTGCAATACTCTGGTGCAATACTCTGGTGCAATACCCTGCGCAATACTCTGCAATACCCTGCGCAATACCCTGCGCAATACTCTGCAATACCCTGCAATACCCTGCGCAATACTCTGCAATACCCTGCGCAATATTCTGCAATACCCTGCGCAATACTCTGCAATACTCTGCGCAATACCCTGGTGCAATACTCTGCAATACTCTGGTGCAATACTCTGCAATACCCTGCAAAATACTCTGCAATACCCTGCGCAATACCCTGCAAAATACTCTGCAATACCCTGGTGCAATACTCTGCAATACTCTGGTGCAATACTCTGCAATACCCTGCGCAATACTCTGCAATACCCTGCGCAATACCCTGCAAAATACTCTGCAATACCCTGGTGCAATACTCTGCAATACTCTGGTGCAATACTCTGCAATACCCTGGTGCAATACTCTGCAATACCCTGCGCAATACTCTGCAATACCCTGCGCAATACTCTGCAATACTCTGGTGCAATACTCTGCAATACCCTGGTGCAATACTCTGCAATACCCTGCGCAATACCCTGCAATACCCTGCGCAATACTCTGCAATACCCTGCGCAATACTCTGCAATACTCTGCAATACTCTGGTGCACTACTCTGCAATACCCTGCGCAATACCCTGCAAAATACTCTGCAATACCCTGGTGCAATACTCTGCAATACCCTGCGCAATACTCTGCAATACCCTGCACAATACCCTGGTGCAATACTCTGCAATACTCTGGTGCAATACTCTGCAATACTCTGGTGCAATACTCTGCAATACCCTGCAAAATACTCTGCAATACCCTGCGCAATACCCTGCAAAATACTCTGCAATACCCTGGTGCAATACTCTGCAATACTCTGGTGCAATACTCTGCAATACCCTGCGCAATACTCTGCAATACCCTGCGCAATACCCTGCAAAATACTCTGCAATACCCTGGTGCAATACTCTGCAATACTCTGGTGCAATACTCTGCAATACCCTGCGCAATACTCTGCAATACCCTGCGCAATACCCTGCAAAATACTCTGCAATACCCTGGTGCAATACTCTGCAATACTCTGGTGCAATACCCTGCAATACCCTGCGCAATACTCTGCAATACTCTGGCGCAATACTCTGCAATACCCTGGTGCAATACTCTGCAATACCCTGCGCAATACTCTGCAATACTCTGGTGCAATACTCTGCAATACCCTGGTGCAATAACCTGCGCAATACTCTGCAATACTCTGCAATACTCTGGTGCAATACTCTGCAATACCCTGCAAAATACTCTGCAATACCCTGGTGCAATACTCTGCAATACCCTGCGCAATACTCTGCAATACCCTGCGCAATACCCTGGTGCAATACTCTGCAATACTCTGGTGCAATACTCTGCAATACTCTGGTGCAATACTCTTCAATACCCTGCAAAATACTCTGCAATACCCTGCGCAATACCCTGCGCAATACTCTGCAATACCCTGCGCAATACCCTGCGCAATACTCTGCAATACCCTGCAATACCCTGCGCAATACTCTGCAATACCCTGCGCAATATTCTGCAATACCCTGCGCAATACTCTGCAATACTCTGCAATACCCTGCGCAATATTCTGCAATACCCTGCGCAATACTCTGCAATACTCTGGTGCAATACTCTGCAATACCCTGCAAAATACTCTGCAATACCCTGCGCAATACCCTGCAAAATACTCTGCAATACCCTGGTGCAATACTCTGCAATACTCTGGTGCAATACTCTGCAATACCCTGCGCAATACTCTGCAATACCCTGCGCAATACCCTGCAAAATACTCTGCAATACCCTGGTGCAATACTCTGCAATACTCTGGTGCAATACTCTGCAATACCCTGCGCAATACTCTGCAATACCCTGCGCAATACCCTGCAAAATACTCTGCAATACCCTGGTGCAATACTCTGCAATACTCTGGTGCAATACTCTGCAATACCCTGGTGCAATACTCTGCAATACTCTGGCGCAATACTCTGCAATACCCTGCGCAATACTCTGCAATACCCTGCGCAATACCCTGTGCAATACTCTGCAATACCCTGGTGCAATACTCTGCAATACTCTGGTGCAATACTCTGCAATACCCTGCGCAATACTCTGCAATACCCTGCGCAATACTCTGCAATACTCTGGTGCAATACTCTGCAATACTCTGCAATACCCTGCGCAATACTCTGCAATACCCTGCGCAATACTCTGCAATACCCTGCGCAATACTCTGCAATACCCTGCGCAATACTCTGCAATACTCTGGTGCAATACTCTGCAATACCCTGGTGCAATACTCTGCAATACCCTGCGCAATACTCTGCAATACCCTGCGCAATACTCTGCAATACCCTGCGCAATTCTCTGCAATACTCTGGTGCAATACTCTGCAATACCCTGGTGCAATACCCTGCGCAATACTCTGCAATACCCTGCGCAATACCCTGCAATACCCTGCGCAATACTCTGCAATACCCTGCGCAATACTCTGCAATACTCTGCAATACTCTGGTGCAATACTCTGCAATACCCTGCGCAATACCCTGCAAAATACTCTGCAATACCCTGGTGCAATACTCTGCAATACCCTGCGCAATACTCTGCAATACCCTGCGCAATACCCTGGTGCAATACTCTGCAATACTCTGGTGCAATACTCTGCAATACCCTGCGCAATATTCTGCAATACCCTGCGCAATACTCTGCAATACTCTGCAATACCCTGCGCAATATTCTGCAATACCCTGCGCAATACTCTGCAATACCCTGCGCAATACCCTGGTGCAATACTCTGCAATACTCTGGTGCAATACTCTGCAATACCCTGCGCAATACTCTGCAATACCCTGCGCAATACCCTGCAAAATACTCTGCAATACCCTGGTGCAATACTCTGCAATACACTGGTGCAATACTCTGCAATACCCTGCGCAATACTCTGCAATACCCTGCGCAATACTCTGCAATACTCTGGCGCAATACTCTGCAATACCCTGCGCAATACTCTGCAATACCCTGCGCAATACCCTGCGCAATACTCTGCAATACCCTGGTGCAATACTCTGCAATACTCTGGTGCAATACTCTGCAATACCCTGCGCAATACCCTGCAAAATACTCTGCAATACCCTGGTGCAATACTCTGCAATACTCTGGTGCAATACTCTGCAATACCCTGCGCAATATTCTGCAATACCCTGCGCAATACTCTGCAATACTCTGCAATACCCTGCGCAATATTCTGCAATACCCTGCGCAATACTCTGCAATACCCTGCGCAATACCCTGGTGCAATACTCTGCAATACTCTGGTGCAATACTCTGCAATACCCTGCGCAATACTCTGCAATACCCTGCGCAATACCCTGCAAAATACTCTGCAATACCCTGGTGCAATACTCTGCAATACACTGGTGCAATACTCTGCAATACCCTGCGCAATACTCTGCAATACCCTGCGCAATACTCTGCAATACTCTGGCGCAATACTCTGCAATACCCTGCGCAATACTCTGCAATACCCTGCGCAATACCCTGCGCAATACTCTGCAATACCCTGGTGCAATACTCTGCAATACTCTGGTGCAATACTCTGCAATACCCTGCGCAATACCCTGCAAAATACTCTGCAATACCCTGGTGCAATACTCTGCAATACCCTGCGCAATACCCTGCAAAATACTCTGCAATACCCTGGTGCAATACTCTGCAATACCCTGCGCAATACTCTGCAATACCCTGCGCAATACTCTGCAATACCCTGCGCAATACCCTGGTGCAATACTCTGCAATACTCTGGTGCAATACTCTGCAATACCCTGCAAAATACTCTGCAATACCCTGCGCAATACCCTGCAAAATACTCTGCAATACCCTGGTGCAATACTCTGCAATACTCTGGTGCAATACCCTGCGCAATACTCTGCAATACCCTGCGCAATACCCTGCGCAATACTCTGCAATACCCTGCAATACCCTGCGCAATACTCTGCAATACCCTGCGCAATATTCTGCAATACCCTGCGCAATACTCTGCAATACTCTGCGCAATACCCTGGTGCAATACTCTGCAATACTCTGGTGCAATACTCTGCAATACCCTGCAAAATACTCTGCAATACCCTGCGCAATACCCTGCAAAATACTCTGCAATACCCTGGTGCAATACTCTGCAATACTCTGGTGCAATACTCTGCAATACCCTGCGCAATACTCTGCAATACCCTGCGCAATACCCTGCAAAATACTCTGCAATACCCTGGTGCAATACTCTGCAATACTCTGGTGCAATACTCTGCAATACCCTGGTGCAATACTCTGCAATACCCTGCGCAATACTCTGCAATACCCTGCGCAATACTCTGCAATACTCTGGTGCAATACTCTGCAATACCCTGGTGCAATACCCTGCGCAATACTCTGCAATACCCTGCGCAATACCCTGCAATACCCTGCGCAATACTCTGCAATACCCTGCGCAATACTCTGCAATACTCTGCAATACTCTGGTGCAATACTCTGCAATACCCTGCGCAATACCCTGCAAAATACTCTGCAATACCCTGGTGCAATACTCTGCAATACCCTGCGCAATACTCTGCAATACCCTGCGCAATACCCTGGTGCAATACTCTGCAATACTCTGGTGCAATACTCTGCAATACTCTGGTGCAATACTCTGCAATACCCTGCAAAATACTCTGCAATACCCTGCGCAATACCCTGCGCAATACCCTGCAAAATACTATGCAATACCCTGGTGCAATACTCTGCAATACTCTGGTGCAATACTCTGCAATACCCTGCGCAATACTCTGCAATACCCTGCGCAATACCCTGCAAAATACTCTGCAATACCCTGGTGCAATACTCTGCAATACTCTGGTGCAATACTCTGGTGCAATACTCTGCAATACCCTGCGCAATACTCTGCAATACCCTGCGCAATACCCTGCAAAATACTCTGCAATACCCTGGTGCAATACTCTGCAATACTCTGGTGCAATACTCTGCAATACCCTGCAATACCCTGCGCAATACTCTGCAATACTCTGGCGCAATACTCTGCAATACCCTGGTGCAATACTCTGCAATACCCTGCGCAATACTCTGCAATACCCTGCGCAATTCTCTGCAATACTCTGGTGCAATACTCTGCAATACCCTGGTGCAATACCCTGCGCAATACTCTGCAATACCCTGCAATACCCTGCGCAATACTCTGCAATACCCTGCGCAATACTCTGCAATACTCTGGTGCAATACTCTGCAATACCCTGCGCAATACCCTGCAAAATACTCTGCAATACCCTGGTGCAATACTCTGCAATACCCTGCGCAATACTCTGCAATACCCTGCGCAATACCCTGGTGCAATACTCTGCAATACTCTGCAATACTCTGGTGCAATACTCTGCAATACTCTGGTGCAATACTCTGCAATACCCTGCGCAATATTCTGCAATACCCTGCGCAATACTCTGCAATACTCTGCAATACCCTGCGCAATATTCTGCAATACCCTGCGCAATACTCTGCAATACCCTGCGCAATACCCTGGTGCAATACTCTGCAATACTCTGGTGCAATACTCTGCAATACCCTGCAAAATACTCTGCAATACCCTGCGCAATACCCTGCAAAATACTCTGCAATACCCTGGTGCAATACTCTGCAATACTCTGGTGCAATACTCTGCAATACCCTGCGCAATACTCTGCAATACCCTGCGCAATACCCTGCAAAATACTCTGCAATACCCTGGTGCAATACTCTGCAATACACTGGTGCAATACTCTGCAATACCCTGCGCAATACTCTGCAATACCCTGCGCAATACTCTGCAATACTCTGGCACAATACTCTGCAATACCCTGCGCAATACTCTGCAATACCCTGTGCAATACCCTGCGCAATACTCTGCAATACCCTGGTGCAATACTCTGCAATACTCTGGTGCAATACCCTGCGCAATACTCTGCAATACTCTGGTGCAATACTCTGCAATACCCTGGTGCAATACCCTGCGCAATACTCTGCAATACCCTGCGCAATACTCTGCAATACCCTGCGCAATACTCTGCAATACTCTGGTGCAATACTCTGCAATACCCTGGTGCAATACTCTGCAATACCCTGCGCAATACTCTGCAATACCCTGCGCAATACTCTGCAATACTCTGGTGCAATACTCTGCAATACCCTGGTGCAATACTCTGCAATACTCTGCAATACCCTGCGCAATACTCTGCAATACCCTGCGCAATACTCTGCAATACTCTGGTGCAATACTCTGCAATACCCTGGTGCAATACCCTGCAATACCCTGCGCAATACTCTGCAATACCCTGCGCAATACTCTGCAATACCCTGCGCAATACTCTGCAATACTCTGGTGCAATACTCTGCAATACCCTGGTGCAATACTCTGCAATACCCTGCGCAATACTCTGCAATACCCTGCGCAATTCTCTGCAATACTCTGGTGCAATACTCTGCAATACCCTGGTGCAATACCCTGCGCAATACTCTGCAATACCCTGCGCAATACCCTGCAATACCCTGCGCAATACTCTGCAATACCCTGCGCAATACTCTGCAATACTCTGCAATACTCTGGTGCAATACTCTGCAATACCCTGCGCAATACCCTGCAAAATACTCTGCAATACCCTGCGCAATACTCTGCAATACTCTGCAATACCCTGCGCAATACCCTGGTGCAATACTCTGCAATACTCTGGTGCAATACTCTGCAATACTCTGGTGCAATACTCTGCAATACCCTGCAAAATACTCTGCAATACCCTGCGCAATACTCTGCAATACCCTGCGCAATACCCTGCGCAATACCCTGCAAAATACTCTGCAATACCCTGGTGCAATACTCTGCAATACTCTGGTGCAATACCCTGCGCAATACTCTGCAATACCCTGCGCAATACTCTGCAATACCCTGCAATACCCTGCGCAATACTCTGCAATACCCTGCGCAATATTCTGCAATACCCTGCGCAATACTCTGCAATACTCTGCAATACCCTGCGCAATATTCTGCAATACCCTGCGCAATACTCTGCAATACCCTGCGCAATACCCTGGTGCAATACTCTGCAATACTCTGGTGCAATACTCTGCAATACCCTGCAAAATACTCTGCAATACCCTGTGCAATACCCTGCAAAATACTCTGCAATACCCTGGTGCAATACTCTGCAATACTCTGGTGCAATACTCTGCAATACCCTGCGCAATACTCTGCAATACCCTGCGCAATACTCTGCAATACCCTGCGCAATACCCTGCGCAATACCCTGCAAAATACTCTGCAATACCCTGGTGCAATACTCTGCAATACACTGGTGCAATACCCTGCGCAATACTCTGCAATACCCTGCGCAATACTCTGCAATACCCTGCAATACCCTGCGCAATACTCTGCAATACCCTGCGCAATATTCTGCAATACCCTGCGCAATACTCTGCAATACTCTGCAATACCCTGCGCAATATTCTGCAATACCCTGCGCAATACTCTGCAATACCCTGCGCAATACCCTGGTGCAATACTCTGCAATACTCTGGTGCAATACTCTGCAATACCCTGCAAAATACTCTGCAATACCCTGCGCAATACCCTGCAAAATACTCTGCAATACCCTGGTGCAATACTCTGCAATACTCTGGTGCAATACTCTGCAATACCCTGCGCAATACTCTGCAATACCCTGCGCAATACCCTGCAAAATACTCTGCAATACCCTGGTGCAATACTCTGCAATACACTGGTGCAATACTCTGCAATACCCTGCGCAATACTCTGCAATACCCTGCGCAATACTCTGCAATACACTGGTGCAATACTCTGCAATACCCTGCGCAATACTCTGCAATACCATGTGCAATACTCTGCAATACTCTGGCGCAATACTCTGCAATACCCTGCGCAATACTCTGCAATACCCTGCGCAATACCCTGCGCAATACTCTGCAATACCCTGGTGCAATACTCTGCAATACCCTGCGCAATACTCTGCAATACCCTGCGCAATACTCTGCAATACTCTGGTGCAATACTCTGCAATACCCTGGTGCAATACTCTGCAATACCCTGCGCAATACTCTGCAATACCCTGCGCAATACTCTGCAATACTCTGGTGCAATACTCTGCAATACCCTGGTGCAATACTCTGCAATACCCTGCGCAATACTCTGCAATACCCTGCGCAATACCCTGCAATACCCTGCGCAATACTCTGCAATACTCTGGTGCAATACTCTGCAATACCCTGGTGCAATACTCTGCAATACCCTGCGCAATACTCTGCAATACCCTGGTGCAATACTCTGCAATACTCTGGTGCAATACTCTGCAATACCCTGCGCAATACTCTGCAATACCCTGCGCAATACCCTGCAATACCCTGCGCAATACTCTGCAATACCCTGGTGCAATACTCTGCAATACCCTGCGCAATACTCTGCAATACCCTGCGCAATACTCTGCAATACTCTGGTGCAATACTCTGCAATACCCTGCGCAATACTCTGCAATACCCTGCGCAATACTCTGCAATACCCTGTGCAATACTCTGCAATACTCTGGTGCAATACTCTGCAATACCCTGCGCAATACTCTGCAATACCCTGCGCAATACCCTGCAAAATACTCTGCAATACCCTGGTGCAATACTCTGCAATACCCTGCGCAATACTCTGCAATACCCTGCGCAATACCCTGCAATACTCTGGTGCAATACTCTGCAATACCCTGGTGCAATACTCTGCAATACCCTGCGCAATACTCTGCAATACCCTGCGCAATACTCTGCAATACCCTGCGCAATACTCTGCAATACCCTGCGCAATACTCTGCAATACTCTGGTGCAATACTCTGCAATACCCTGCGCAATACTCTGCAATACCCTGCGCAATACTCTGCAATACCCTGCGCAATACTCTGCAATACCCTGTGCAATACTCTGCAATACTCTGGTGCAATACTCTGCAATACCCTGCGCAATACTCTGCAATACCCTGCGCAATACCCTGCAAAATACTATGCAATACCCTGGTGCAATACTCTGCAATACCCTGCGCAATACTCTGCAATACCCTGCGCAATACTCTGCAATACTCTGGTGCAATACTCTGCAATACCCTGGTGCAATACTCTGCAATACCCTGCGCAATACTCTGCAATACCCTGGTGCAATACTCTGCAATACCCTGCGCAATACTCTGCAATACCCTGTGCAATACTCTGCAATACTCTGGTGCAATACTCTGCAATACCCTGCGCAATACTCTGCAATACCCTGTGCAATACTCTGCAATACTCTGGTGCAATACTCTGCAATACCCTGCGCAATACTCTGCAATACCCTGCGCAATACCCTGCAAAATACTCTGCAATACCCTGGTGCAATACTCTGCAATACCCTGCGCAATACTCTGCAATACCCTGCGCAATACCCTGCAAAATACTCTGCAATACCCTGGTGCAATACTCTGCAATACTCTGGTGCAATACTCTGCAATACCCTGCGCAATACTCTGCAATACCCTGCACAATACTCTGCAATACTCTGGTGCAATACTCTGCAATACCCTGGTGCAATACTCGGCAATACCCTGCGCAATACTCTGCAATACCCTGCGCAATACTCTGCAATACTCTGGTGCAATACTCTGCAATACCCTGGTGCAATACCCTGCGCAATACTCTGCAATACCCTGCGCAATACCCTGCAATACTCTGCAATACCCTGCGCAATACCCTGCAATACCCTGCGCAATACTCTGCAATACTCTGCAATACTCTGGTGCAATACTCTGCAATACCCTGCGCAATACCCTGCAAAATACTCTGCAATACCCTGGTGCAATACTCTGCAATACCCTGCGCAATACTCTGCAATACCCTGCGCAATACCCTGGTGCAATACTCTGCAATACTCTGGTGCAATACTCTGCAATACTCTGGTGCAATACTCTGCAATACCCTGCAAAATACTCTGCAATACCCTGCGCAATACTCTGCAATACCCTGCACAATACCCTGCGCAATACCCTGCAAAATACTCTGCAATACCCTGGTGCAATACTCTGCAATACTCTGGTGCAATACCCTGCGCAATACTCTGCAATACCCTGCGCAATACCCTGCGCAATACTCTGCAATACCCTGCAAAATACTCTGCAATACCCTGCGCAATACCCTGCAAAATACTCTGCAATACCCTGGTGCAATACTCTGCAATACTCTGGTGCAATACCCTGCGCAATACTCTGCAATACCCTGCGCAATACTCTGCAATACCCTGCGCAATACCCTGCGCAATACTCTGCAATACCCTGCAATACCCTGCGCAATATTCTGCAATACCCTGCGCAATATTCTGCAATACCCTGCGCAATACTCTGCAATACTCTGCAATACCCTGCGCAATATTCTGCAATACACTGCGCAATACTCTGCAATACCCTGCGCAATACCCTGGTGCAATACTCTGCAATACTCTGGTGCAATACTCTGCAATACCCTGCAAAATACTCTGCAATACCCTGCGCAATACCCTGCAAAATACTCTGCAATACCCTGGTGCAATACTCTGCAATACTCTGGTGCAATACTCTGCAATACCCTGCGCAATACTCTGCAATACCCTGCGCAATACCCTGCAAAATACTCTGCAATACCCTGGTGCAATACTCTGCAATACTCTGGTGCAATACTCTGCAATACCCTGCGCAATACTCTGCAATACCCTGCGCAATACCCTGCAATACCCTGCGCAATACCCTGCAATACCCTGCGCAATATTCTGCAATACCCTGCGCAATACTCTGCAATACCCTGCGCAATACTCTGCAATACCCTGCGCAATACCCTGGTGCAATACTCTGCAATACTCTGGTGCAATACTCTGCAATACCCTGCGCAATACTCTGCAATACCCTGCGCAATACCCTGCAAAATACTCTGCAATACCCTGGTGCAATACTCTGCAATACACTGGTGCAATACTCTGCAATACCCTGCGCAATACTCTGAAATACCCTGCGCAATACTCTGCAATACTCTGGCGCAATACTCTGCAATACCCTGCGCAATACTCTGCAATACCCTGCGCAATACCCTGTGCAATACTCTGCAATACCCTGGTGCAATACTCTGCAATACTCTGGTGCAATACTCTGCAATACCCTGCGCAATACCCTGCAAAATACTCTGCAATACCCTGGTGCAATACTCTGCAATACCCTGCGCAATACCCTGCAAAATACTCTGCAATACCCTGGTGCAATACTCTGCAATACCCTGCGCAATACTCTGCAATACCCTGCGCAATACTCTGCAATACCCTGCGCAATACCCTGGTGCAATACTCTGCAATACTCTGGTGCAATACTCTGCAATACCCTGCAAAATACTCTGCAATACCCTGCGCAATACCCTGCAAAATACTCTGCAATACCCTGGTGCAATACTCTGCAATACTCTGGTGCAATACCCTGCGCAATACTCTGCAATACCCTGCGCAATACCCTGCGCAATACTCTGCAATACCCTGCGCAATACTCTGCAATACCCTGCGCAATATTCTGCAATACCCTGCGCAATACTCTGCAATACCCTGCGCAATACCCTGCGCAATACTCTGCAATACCCTGCGCAATACTCTGCAATACTCTGGTGCAATACTCTGCAATACCCTGGTGCAATACCCTGCGCAATACTCTGCAATACCCTGCGCAATACCCTGCAATACCCTGCGCAATACTCTGCAATACCCTGCGCAATACTCTGCAATACTCTGCAATACTCTGGTGCAATACTCTGCAATACCCTGCGCAATACCCTGCAAAATACTCTGCAATACCCTGGTGCAATACTCTGCAATACCCTGCGCAATACTCTGCAATACCCTGCGCAATACCCTGGTGCAATACTCTGCAATACTCTGGTGCAATACTCTGCAATACTCTGGTGCAATACTCTGCAATACCCTGCAAAATACTCTGCAATACCCTGCGCAATACCCTGCAAAATACTCTGCAATACCCTGGTGCAATACTCTGCAATACTCTGGTGCAATACTCTGCAATACCCTGCGCAATACTCTGCAATACCCTGCGCAATACCCTGCAAAATACTCTGCAATACCCTGGTGCAATACTCTGCAATACTCTGGTGCAATACTCTGCAATACCCTGCGCAATACTCTGCAATACCCTGCGCAATACCCTGCAAAATACTCTGCAATACCCTGGTGCAATACTCTGCAATACTCTGGTGCAATACCCTGCAATACCCTGCGCAATACTCTGCAATACTCTGGCGCAATACTCTGCAATACCCTGGTGCAATACTCTGCAATACCCTGCGCAATACTCTGCAATACCCTGCACAATTCTCTGCAATACTCTGGTGCAATACTCTGCAATACCCTGGTGCAATACCCTGCGCAATACTCTGCAATACCCTGCGCAATACCCTGCAATACCCTGCGCAATACTCTGCAATACCCTGCGCAATACTCTGCAATACTCTGCAATACTCTGGTGCAATACTCTGCAATACCCTGCGCAATACCCTGCGCAATACCCTGCAAAATACTCTGCAATACCCTGGTGCAATACTCTGCAATACTCTGCAATACTCTGGTGCAATACTCTGCAATACTCTGGTGCAATACTCTGCAATACCCTGCGCAATATTCTGCAATACCCTGCGCAATACTCTGCAATACTCTGCAATACCCTGCGCAATATTCTGCAATACCCTGCGCAATACTCTGCAATACCCTGCGCAATACCCTGGTGCAATACTCTGCAATACTCTGGTGCAATACTCTGCAATACCCTGCAAAATACTCTGCAATACCCTGCGCAATACCCTGCAAAATACTCTGCAATACCCTGGTGCAATACTCTGCAATACTCTGGTGCAATACTCTGCAATACCCTGCGCAATACTCTGCAATACCCTGCGCAATACCCTGCAAAATACTCTGCAATACCCTGGTGCAATACTCTGCAATACACTGGTGCAATACTCTGCAATACCCTGCGCAATACTCTGCAATACCCTGCGCAATACTCTGCAATACTCTGGCGCAATACTCTGCAATACCCTGCGCAATACTCTGCAATACCCTGTGCAATACCCTGCGCAATACTCTGCAATACCCTGGTGCAATACTCTGCAATACTCTGGTGCAATACCCTGCGCAATACTCTGCAATACCCTGCGCAATACTCTGCAATACTCTGGTGCAATACTCTGCAATACCCTGGTGCAATACCCTGCGCAATACTCTGCAATACCCTGCGCAATACTCTGCAATACCCTGCGCAATACTCTGCAATACTCTGGTGCAATACTCTGCAATACCCTGCGCAATACTCTGCAATACCCTGCGCAATACTCTGCAATACTCTGGTGCAATACTCTGCAATACCCTGGTGCAATACTCTGCAATACTCTGCAATACCCTGCGCAATACTCTGCAATACCCTGCGCAATACTCTGCAATACTCTGGTGCAATACTCTGCAATACCCTGGTGCAATACCCTGCAATACCCTGCGCAATACTCTGCAATACCCTGCGCAATACTCTGCAATACCCTGCGCAATACTCTGCAATACTCTGGTGCAATACTCTGCAATACCCTGGTGCAATACTCTGCAATACCCTGCGCAATACTCTGCAATACCCTGCGCAATTCTCTGCAATACTCTGGTGCAATACTCTGCAATACCCTGGTGCAATACCCTGCGCAATACTCTGCAATACCCTGCGCAATACCCTGCAATACCCTGCGCAATACTCTGCAATACCCTGCGCAATACTCTGCAATACTCTGCAATACTCTGGTGCAATACTCTGCAATACCCTGCGCAATACCCTGCAAAATACTCTGCAATACCCTGCGCAATACTCTGCAATACTCTGCAATACCCTGCGCAATACCCTGGTGCAATACTCTGCAATACTCTGGTGCAATACTCTGCAATACTCTGGTGCAATACTCTGCAATACCCTGCAAAATACTCTGCAATACCCTGCGCAATACTCTGCAATACCCTGCGCAATACCCTGCGCAATACCCTGCAAAATACTCTGCAATACCCTGGTGCAATACTCTGCAATACTCTGGTGCAATACCCTGCGCAATACTCTGCAATACCCTGCGCAATACTCTGCAATACCCTGCAATACCCTGCGCAATACTCTGCAATACCCTGCGCAATATTCTGCAATACCCTGCGCAATACTCTGCAATACTCTGCAATACCCTGCGCAATATTCTGCAATACCCTGCGCAATACTCTGCAATACCCTGCGCAATACCCTGGTGCAATACTCTGCAATACTCTGGTGCAATACTCTGCAATACCCTGCAAAATACTCTGCAATACCCTGCGCAATACCCTGCAAAATACTCTGCAATACCCTGGTGCAATACTCTGCAATACTCTGGTGCAATACTCTGCAATACCCTGCGCAATACTCTGCAATACCCTGCGCAATACCCTGCAAAATACTCTGCAATACCCTGGTGCAATACTCTGCAATACACTGGTGCAATACTCTGCAATACCCTGCGCAATACTCTGCAATACCCTGCGCAATACTCTGCAATACTCTGGCGCAATACTCTGCAATACCCTGCGCAATACTCTGCAATACCCTGCGCAATACCCTGCGCAATACTCTGCAATACCCTGGTGCAATACTCTGCAATACCCTGCGCAATACTCTGCAATACCCTGCGCAATACTCTGCAATACTCTGGTGCAATACTCTGCAATACCCTGGTGCAATACTCTGCAATACCCTGCGCAATACTCTGCAATACCCTGCGCAATACTCTGCAATACTCTGGTGCAATACTCTGCAATACCCTGGTGCAATACTCTGCAATACCCTGCGCAATACTCTGCAATACCCTGCGCAATACCCTGCAATACCCTGCGCAATACTCTGCAATACTCTGGTGCAATACTCTGCAATACCCTGGTGCAATACTCTGCAATACCCTGCGCAATACTCTGCAATACCCTGGTGCAATACTCTGCAATACTCTGGTGCAATACTCTGCAATACCCTGCGCAATACTCTGCAATACCCTGCGCAATACCCTGCAATACCCTGCGCAATACTCTGCAATACCCTGGTGCAATACTCTGCAATACCCTGCGCAATACTCTGCAATACCCTGCGCAATACTCTGCAATACCCTGTGCAATACTCTGCAATACTCTGGTGCAATACTCTGCAATACCCTGCGCAATACTCTGCAATACCCTGCGCAATACTCTGCAATACCCTGCGCAATACCCTGCAAAATACTCTGTAATACCCTGGTGCAATACTCTGCAATACCCTGCGCAATACTCTGCAATACCCTGCGCAATACCCTGCAATACTCTGGTGCAATACTCTGCAATACCCTGGTGCAATACTCTGCAATACCCTGCGCAATACTCTGCAATACCCTGCGCAATACTCTGCAATACCCTGTGCAATACTCTGCAATACCCTGCGCAATACTCTGCAATACCCTGCGCAATACTCTGCAATACCCTGTGCAATACTCTGCAATACTCTGGTGCAATACTCTGCAATACCCTGCGCAATACTCTGCAATACCCTGCGCAATACTCTGCAATACCCTGTGCAATACTCTGCAATACTCTGGTGCAATACTCTGCAATACCCTGCGCAATACTCTGCAATACCCTGCACAATACCCTGCAAAATACTCTGCAATACCCTGGTGCAATACTCTGCAATACCCTGCACAATACTCTGCAATACCCTGCGCAATACTCTGCAATACTCTGGTGCAATACTCTGCAATACCCTGGTGCAATACTCTGCAATACCCTGGTGCAATACTCTGCAATACCCTGCGCAATACTCTGCAATACCCTGGTGCAATACTCTGCAATACCCTGCGCAATACTCTGCAATACCCTGTGCAATACTCTGCAATACTCTGGTGCAATACTCTGCAATACCCTGCGCAATACTCTGCAATACCCTGTGCAATACTCTGCAATACTCTGGTGCAATACTCTGCAATACCCTGCGCAATACTCTGCAATACCCTGCGCAATACCCTGCAAAATACTCTGCAATACCCTGGTGCAATACTCTGCAATACCCTGCGCAATACTCTGCAATACCCTGCGCAATACCCTGCAAAATACTCTGCAATACCCTGGTGCAATACTCTGCAATACTCTGGTGCAATACTCTGCAATACCCTGCGCAATACTCTGCAATACCCTGCGCAATACTCTGCAATACTCTGGTGCAATACTCTGCAATACCCTGGTGCAATACTCTGCAATACCCTGCGCAATACTCTGCAATACCCTGCGCAATACTCTGCAATACTCTGGTGCAATACTCTGCAATACCCTGGTGCAATACCCTGCGCAATACTCTGCAATACCCTGCGCAATACCCTGCAATACCCTGCGCAATACTCTGCAATACCCTGCGCAATACCCTGCAATACCCTGCGCAATACTCTGCAATACTCTGCAATACTCTGGTGCAATACTCTGCAATACCCTGCAAAATACTCTGCAATACCCTGCGCAATACCCTGCAAAATACTCTGCAATACCCTGGTGCAATACTCTGCAATACTCTGGTGCAATACTCTGCAATACCCTGCGCAATACTCTGCAATACCCTGCGCAATACCCTGCAAAATACTCTGCAATACCCTGGTGCAATACTCTGCAATACTCTGGTGCAATACTCTGCAATACCCTGCGCAATACTCTGCAATACCCTGCGCAATACCCTGCAATACCCTGCGCAATACTCTGCAATACTCTGGCGCAATACTCTGCAATACCCTGCGCAATACTCTGCAATACCCTGCGCAATACCCTGCAAAATACTCTGCAATACCCTGGTGCAATACTCTGCAATACTCTGGTGCAATACTCTGCAATACCCTGCGCAATACTCTGCAATACCCTGCGCAATACTCTGCAATACTCTGGCGCAATACTCTGCAATACCCTGCGCAATACTCTGCAATACCCTGCGCAATACCCTGCGCAATACTCTGCAATACCCTGGTGCAATACTCTGCAATACTCTGGTGCAATACTCTGCAATACCCTGCGCAATACTCTGCAATACCCTGCGCAATACCCTGCGCAATACTCTGCAATACCCTGGTGCAATACTCTGCAATACCCTGGTGCAATACTCTGCAATACCCTGCGCAATACTCTGCAATACCCTGGTGCAATACTCTGCAATACTCTGGTGCAATACTCTGCAATACCCTGCGCAATACTCTGCAATACCCTGCGCAATACTCTGCAATACCCTGCGCAATACTCTGCAATACCCTGCGCAATACTCTGCAATACTCTGGTGCAATACTCTGCAATACCCTGGTGCAATACTCTGCAATACCCTGGTGCAATACTCTGCAATACCCTGCGCAATACCCTGCAATACCCTGCGCAATACTCTGCAATACCCTGGTGCAATACTCTGCAATACCCTGCGCAATACTCTGCAATACCCTGGTGCAATACTCTGCAATACTCTGGTGCAATACTCTGCAATACCCTGCGCAATACTCTGCAATACCCTGTGCAATACTCTGCAATACTCTGGTGCAATACTCTGCAATACCCTGCGCAATACTCTGCAATACCCTGGTGCAATACTCTGCAATACCCTGCGCAATACTCTGCAATACCCTGCGCAATACCCTGCAAAATACTCTGCAATACCCTGCGCAATACCCTGCAAAATACTCTGCAATACCCTGGTGCAATACTCTGCAATACCCTGCGCAATACTCTGCAATACCCTGCGCAATACCCTGCAAAATACTCTGCAATACCCTGCAAAATACTCTGCAATACCCTGGTGCAATACTCTGCAATACTCTGGTGCAATACTCTGCAATACCCTGCGCAATACTCTGCAATACCCTGCGCAATACTCTGCAATACCCTGTGCAATACTCTGCAATACTCTGGTGCAATACTCTGCAATACCCTGCGCAATACTCTGCAATACCCTGCGCAATACCCTGCAAAATACTCTGCAATACCCTGGTGCAATACTCTGCAATACCCTGCGCAATACTCTGCAATACCCTGCGCAATACCCTGCAAAATACTCTGCAATACCCTGGTGCAATACTCTGCAATACTCTGGTGCAATACTCTGCAATACCCTGGTGCAATACTCTGCAATACCCTGCGCAATACTCTGCAATACCCTGCGCAATTCTCTGCAATACTCTGGTGCAATACTCTGCAATACCCTGGTGCAATACCCTGCGCAATACTCTGCAATACCCTGCGCAATACCCTGCAATACCCTGCGCAATACTCTGCAATACCCTGCGCAATACTCTGGTGCAATACTCTGCAATACCCTGCGCAATACCCTGCAAAATACTCTGCAATACCCTGGTGCAATTATCTGCAATACCCTGCGCAATACTCTGCAATACCCTGCGCAATACTCTGCAATACTCTGGTGCAATACTCTGCAATACCCTGGTGCAATACCCTGCGCAATACTCTGCAATACCCTGCGCAATACCCTGCAATACCCTGCGCAATACTCTGCAATACCCTGCGCAATACTCTGCAATACTCTGCAATACTCTGGTGCAATACTCTGCAATACCCTGCGCAATACCCTGCAAAATACTCTGCAATACCCTGGTGCAATACTCTGCAATACCCTGCGCAATACTCTGCAATACCCTGCGCAATACCCTGGTGCAATACTCTGCAATACTCTGGTGCAATACTCTGCAATACTCTGGTGCAATACTCTTCAATACCCTGCAAAATACTCTGCAATACCCTGCGCAATACCCTGCAAAATACTCTGCAATACCCTGGTGCAATACTCTGCAATACTCTGGTGCAATACCCTGCGCAATACTCTGCAATACCCTGCGCAATACCCTGCGCAATACTCTGCAATACCCTGCAATACCCTGCGCAATACTCTGCAATACCCTGCGCAACATTCTGCAATACCCTGCGCAATACTCTGCAATACTCTGCAATACCCTGCGCAATATTCTGCAATACCCTGCGCAATACTCTGCAATACTCTGGTGCAATACTCTGCAATACCCTGCAAAATACTCTGCAATACCCTGCGCAATACCCTGCAAAATACTCTGCAATACCCTGGTGCAATACTCTGCAATACTCTGGTGCAATACTCTGCAATACCCTGCGCAATACTCTGCAATACCCTGCGCAATACCCTGCAAAATACTCTGCAATACCCTGGTGCAATACTCTGCAATACTCTGGTGCAATACTCTGCAATACCCTGCGCAATACCCTGCGCAATACCCTGCAAAATACTCTGCAATACCCTGGTGCAATACTCTGCAATACTCTGGTGCAATACTCTGCAATACCCTGGTGCAATACTCTGCAATACTCTGGCGCAATACTCTGCAATACCCTGCGCAATACTCTGCAATACCCTGCGCAATACCCTGCGCAATACTCTGCAATACCCTGGTGCAATACTCTGCAATACTCTGGTGCAATACTCTGCAATACCCTGCGCAATACTCTGCAATACCCTGCGCAATACTCTGCAATACTCTGGTGCAATACTCTGCAATACCCTGATGCAATACTCTGCAATACTCTGCAATACCCTGCGCAATACTCTGCAATACCCTGCGCAATACTCTGCAATACCCTGCGCAATACTCTGCAATACCCTGCGCAATACTCTGCAATACTCTGGTGCAATACTCTGCAATACCCTGGTGCAATACTCTGCAATACCCTGCACAATACTCTGCAATACCCTGCGCAATTCTCTGCAATACTCTGGTGCAATACTCTGCAATACCCTGGTGCAATACCCTGCGCAATACTCTGCAATACCCTGCGCAATACCCTGCAATACCCTGCGCAATACTCTGCAATACCCTGCGCAATACTCTGCAATACTCTGCAATACTCTGGTGCAATACTCTGCAATACCCTGCGCAATACCCTGCAAAATACTCTGCAATACCCTGGTGCAATACTCTGCAATACCCTGCGCAATACTCTGCAATACCCTGCGCAATACCCTGGTGCAATACTCTGCAATACTCTGCAATACTCTGGTGCAATACTCTGCAATACCCTGCGCAATATTCTGCAATACCCTGCGCAATACTCTGCAATACCCTGCGCAATACTCTGCAATACCCTGCGCAATACCCTGGTGCAATACTCTGCAATACTCTGGTGCAATACTCTGCAATACCCTGCGCAATACTCTGCAATACCCTGCGCAATACCCTGCAAAATACTCTGCAATACCCTGGTGCAATACTCTGCAATACACTGGTGCAATACTCTGCAATACCCTGCGCAATACTCTGCAATACCCTGCGCAATACTCTGCAATACTCTGGCGCAATACTCTGCAATACCCTGCGCAATACTCTGCAATACCCTGGTGCAATACTCTGCAATACTCTGGTGCAATACTCTGCAATACCCTGCGCAATACCCTGCAAAATACTCTGCAATACCCTGGTGCAATACTCTGCAATACTCTGGTGCAATACTCTGCAATACCCTGCGCAATATTCTGCAATACCCTGCGCAATACTCTGCAATACTCTGCAATACCCTGCGCAATATTCTGCAATACCCTGCGCAATACTCTGCAATACCCTGCGCAATACCCTGGTGCAATACTCTGCAATACTCTGGTGCAATACTCTGCAATACCCTGCGCAATACTCTGCAATACCCTGCGCAATACCCTGCAAAATACTCTGCAATACCCTGGTGCAATACTCTGCAATACACTGGTGCAATACTCTGCAATACCCTGCGCAATACTCTGCAATACCCTGCGCAATACTCTGCAATACTCTGGCGCAATACTCTGCAATACCCTGCAAAATACTCTGCAATACCCTGCGCAATACCCTGCAAAATACTCTGCAATACCCTGGTGCAATACTCTGCAATACTCTGGTGCAATACTCTGCAATACCCTGTGCAATACTCTGCAATACCCTGCGCAATACCCTGCAAAATACTCTGCAATACCCTGGTGCAATACTCTGCAATACACTGCGCAATACTCTGCAATACCCTGCGCAATACTCTGCAATACCCTGCGCAATACTCTGCAATACCCTGCGCAATACTCTGCAATACCCTGCGCAATACTCTGCAATACCCTGCGCAATACCCTGCGCAATACTCTGCAATACCCTGGTGCAATACTCTGCAATACCCTGCGCAATACTCTGCAATACCCTGCGCAATACTCTGCAATACTCTGGTGCAATACTCTGCAATACCCTGGTGCAATACTCTGCAATACCCTGCGCAATACTCTGCAATACCCTGCGCAATACTCTGCAATACTCTGGTGCAATACTCTGCAATACCCTGGTGCAATACTCTGCAATACCCTGCGCAATACTCTGCAATACCCTGCGCAATACCCTGCAATACCCTGCGCAATACTCTGCAATACTCTGGTGCAATACTCTGCAATACTCTGGTGCAATACTCTGCAATACCCTGGTGCAATACTCTGCAATACCCTGCGCAATACTCTGCAATACCCTGGTGCAATACTCTGCAATACTCTGGTGCAATACTCTGCAATACCCTGCGCAATACTCTGCAATACCCTGCGCAATACCCTGCAATACCCTGTGCAATACTCTGCAATACCCTGGTGCAATACTCTGCAATACCCTGCGCAATACTCTGCAATACCCTGCGCAATACTCTGCAATACTCTGGTGCAATACTCTGCAATACCCTGCGCAATACTCTGCAATACCCTGCGCAATACTCTGCAATACCCTGTGCAATACTCTGCAATACTCTGGTGCAATACTCTGCAATACCCTGCGCAATACTCTGCAATACCCTGCGCAATACCCTGCAAAATACTCTGCAATACCCTGGTGCAATACTCTGCAATACCCTGTGCAATACTCTGCAATACCCTGCGCAATACCCTGCAATACTCTGGTGCAATACTCTGCAATACCCTGGTGCAATACTCTGCAATACCCTGCGCAATACTCTGCAATACCCTGCGCAATACTCTGCAATACCCTGCGCAATACTCTGCAATACCCTGCGCAATACTCTGCAATACTCTGGTGCAATACTCTGCAATACCCTGCGCAATACTCTGCAATACCCTGTGCAATACTCTGCAATACTCTGGTGCAATACTCTGCAATACCCTGCGCAATACTCTGCAATACCCTGCGCAATACCCTGCAAAATACTCTGCAATACCCTGGTGCAATACTCTGCAATACCCTGCGCAATACTCTGCAATACCCTGCGCAATACCCTGCAAAATACTCTGCAATACCCTGGTGCAATACTCTGCAATACTCTGGTGCAATACTCTGCAATACCCTGCGCAATACTCTGCAATACCCTGCACAATACTCTGCAATACTCTGGTGCAATACTCTGCAATACCCTGGTGCAATACTCTGCAATACCCTGCGCAATACTCTGCAATACCCTGCGCAATACTCTGCAATACTCTGGTGCAATACTCTGCAATACCCTGGTGCAATACCCTGCGCAATACTCTGCAATACCCTGCGCAATACCCTGCAATACCCTGCGCAATACTCTGCAATACCCTGCGCAATACCCTGCAATACCCTGCGCAATACTCTGCAATACTCTGCAATACTCTGGTGCAATACTCTGCAATACCCTGCACAATACCCTGCAAAATACTCTGCAATACCCTGGTGCAATACTCTGCAATACCCTGCGCAATACTCTGCAATACCCTGCGCAATACCCTGGTGCAATACTCTGCAATACTCTGGTGCAATACTCTGCAATACTCTGGTGCAATACTCTGCAATACCCTGCAAAATACTCTGCAATACCCTGCGCAATACTCTGCAATACCCTGCGCAATACCCTGCGCAATACCCTGCAAAATACTCTGCAATACCCTGGTGCAATACTCTGCAATACTCTGGTGCAATACCCTGCGCAATACTCTGCAATACCCTGCGCAATACCCTGCGCAATACTCTGCAATACCCTGCAAAATACTCTGCAATACCCTGCGCAATACCCTGCAAAATACTCTGCAATACCCTGGTGCAATACTCTGCAATACTCTGGTGCAATACCCTGCGCAATACTCTGCAATACCCTGCGCAATACCCTGCGCAATACCCTGCGCAATACTCTGCAATACCCTGCAATACCCTGCGCAATATTCTGCAATACCCTGCGCAATATTCTGCAATACCCTGCGCAATACTCTGCAATACTCTGCAATACCCTGCGCAATATTCTGCAATACACTGCGCAATACTCTGCAATACCCTGCGCAATACCCTGGTGCAATACTCTGCAATACTCTGGTGCAATACTCTGCAATACCCTGCAAAATACTCTGCAATACCCTGCGCAATACCCTGCAAAATACTCTGCAATACCCTGGTGCAATACTCTGCAATACTCTGGTGCAATACTCTGCAATACCCTGCGCAATACTCTGCAATACCCTGCGCAATACCCTGCAAAATACTCTGCAATACCCTGGTGCAATACTCTGCAATACTCTGGTGCAATACTCTGCAATACCCTGCGCAATACTCTGCAATACCCTGCGCAATACCCTGCAATACCCTGCGCAATACCCTGCAATACCCTGCGCAATATTCTGCAATACCCTGCGCAATACTCTGCAATACCCTGCGCAATACTCTGCAATACCCTGCGCAATACCCTGGTGCAATACTCTGCAATACTCTGGTGCAATACTCTGCAATACCCTGCGCAATACTCTGCAATACCCTGCGCAATACCCTGCAAAATACTCTGCAATACCCTGGTGCAATACTCTGCAATACACTGGTGCAATACTCTGCAATACCCTGCGCAATACTCTGAAATACCCTGCGCAATACTCTGCAATACTCTGGCGCAATACTCTGCAATACCCTGCGCAATACTCTGCAATACCCTGCGCAATACCCTGCGCAATACTCTGCAATACCCTGGTGCAATACTCTGCAATACTCTGGTGCAATACTCTGCAATACCCTGCGCAATACCCTGCAAAATACTCTGCAATACCCTGGTGCAATACTCTGCAATACCCTGCGCAATACCCTGCAAAATACTCTGCAATACCCTGGTGCAATACTCTGCAATACCCTGCGCAATACTCTGCAATACCCTGCGCAATACTCTGCAATACCCTGCGCAATACCCTGGTGCAATACTCTGCAATACTCTGGTGCAATACTCTGCAATACCCTGCAAAATACTCTGCAATACCCTGCGCAATACCCTGCAAAATACTCTGCAATACCCTGGTGCAATACTCTGCAATACTCTGGTGCAATACCCTGCGCAATACTCTGCAATACCCTGCGCAATACCCTGCGCAATACTCTGCAATACCCTGCGCAATACTCTGCAATACCCTGCGCAATATTCTGCAATACCCTGCGCAATACTCTGCAATACCCTGCGCAATACCCTGCGCAATACTCTGCAATACCCTGCGCAATACTCTGCAATACTCTGGTGCAATACTCTGCAATACCCTGGTGCAATACCCTGCGCAATACTCTGCAATACCCTGCGCAATACCCTGCAATACCCTGCGCAATACTCTGCAATACCCTGCGCAATACTCTGCAATACTCTGCAATACTCTGGTGCAATACTCTGCAATACCCTGCGCAATACCCTGCAAAATACTCTGCAATACCCTGGTGCAATACTCTGCAATACCCTGCGCAATACTCTGCAATACCCTGCGCAATACCCTGGTGCAATACTCTGCAATACTCTGGTGCAATACTCTGCAATACTCTGGTGCAATACTCTGCAATACCCTGCAAAATACTCTGCAATACCCTGCGCAATACCCTGCAAAATACTCTGCAATACCCTGGTGCAATACTCTGCAATACTCTGGTGCAATACTCTGCAATACCCTGCGCAATACTCTGCAATACCCTGCGCAATACCCTGCAAAATACTCTGCAATACCCTGGTGCAATACTCTGCAATACTCTGGTGCAATACTCTGCAATACCCTGCGCAATACTCTGCAATACCCTGCGCAATACCCTGCAAAATACTCTGCAATACCCTGGTGCAATACTCTGCAATACTCTGGTGCAATACCCTGCAATACCCTGCGCAATACTCTGCAATACTCTGGCGCAATACTCTGCAATACCCTGGTGCAATACTCTGCAATACCCTGCGCAATACTCTGCAATACCCTGCGCAATTCTCTGCAATACTCTGGTGCAATACTCTGCAATACCCTGGTGCAATACCCTGCGCAATACTCTGCAATACCCTGCGCAATACCCTGCAATACCCTGCGCAATACTCTGCAATACCCTGCGCAATACTCTGCAATACTCTGCAATACTCTGGTGCAATACTCTGCAATACCCTGCGCAATACCCTGCAAAATACTCTGCAATACCCTGGTGCAATACTCTGCAATACTCTGCAATACTCTGGTGCAATACTCTGCAATACTCTGGTGCAATACTCTGCAATACCCTGCGCAATATTCTGCAATACCCTGCGCAATACTCTGCAATACTCTGCAATACCCTGCGCAATATTCTGCAATACCCTGCGCAATACTCTGCAATACCCTGCGCAATACCCTGGTGCAATACTCTGCAATACTCTGGTGCAATACTCTGCAATACCCTGCAAAATACTCTGCAATACCCTGCGCAATACCCTGCAAAATACTCTGCAATACCCTGGTGCAATACTCTGCAATACTCTGGTGCAATACTCTGCAATACCCTGCGCAATACTCTGCAATACCCTGCGCAATACCCTGCAAAATACTCTGCAATACCCTGGTGCAATACTCTGCAATACACTGGTGCAATACTCTGCAATACCCTGCGCAATACTCTGCAATACCCTGCGCAATACTCTGCAATACTCTGGCGCAATACTCTGCAATACCCTGCGCAATACTCTGCAATACCCTGCGCAATACCCTGCGCAATACTCTGCAATACCCTGGTGCAATACTCTGCAATACTCTGGTGCAATACCCTGCGCAATACTCTGCAATACCCTGCGCAATACTCTGCAATACTCTGGTGCAATACTCTGCAATACCCTGGTGCAATACCCTGCGCAATACTCTGCAATACCCTGCGCAATACTCTGCAATACCCTGCGCAATACTCTGCAATACTCTGGTGCAATACTCTGCAATACCCTGGTGCAATACTCTGCAATACCCTGCGCAATACTCTGCAATACTCTGGTGCAATACTCTGCAATACCCTGGTGCAATACTCTGCAATACTCTGCAATACCCTGCGCAATACTCTGCAATACCCTGCGCAATACTCTGCAATACTCTGGTGCAATACTCTGCAATACCCTGGTGCAATACCCTGCAATACCCTGCGCAATACTCTGCAATACCCTGCGCAATACTCTGCAATACCCTGCGCAATACTCTGCAATACTCTGGTGCAATACTCTGCAATACCCTGGTGCAATACTCTGCAATACCCTGCGCAATACTCTGCAATACCCTGCGCAATTCTCTGCAATACTCTGGTGCAATACTCTGCAATACCCTGGTGCAATACCCTGCGCAATACTCTGCAATACCCTGCGCAATACCCTGCAATACCCTGCGCAATACTCTGCAATACCCTGCGCAATACTCTGCAATACTCTGCAATACTCTGGTGCAATACTCTGCAATACCCTGCGCAATACCCTGCAAAATACTCTGCAATACCCTGCGCAATACTCTGCAATACTCTGCAATACCCTGCGCAATACCCTGGTGCAATACTCTGCAATACTCTGGTGCAATACTCTGCAATACTCTGGTGCAATACTCTGCAATACCCTGCAAAATACTCTGCAATACCCTGCGCAATACTCTGCAATACCCTGCGCAATACCCTGCGCAATACCCTGCAAAATACTCTGCAATACCCTGGTGCAATACTCTGCAATACTCTGGTGCAATACCCTGCGCAATACTCTGCAATACCCTGCGCAATACTCTGCAATACCCTGCAATACCCTGCGCAATACTCTGCAATACCCTGCGCAATATTCTGCAATACCCTGCGCAATACTCTGCAATACTCTGCAATACCCTGCGCAATATTCTGCAATACCCTGCGCAATACTCTGCAATACCCTGCGCAATACCCTGGTGCAATACTCTGCAATACTCTGGTGCAATACTCTGCAATACCCTGCAAAATACTCTGCAATACCCTGCGCAATACCCTGCAAAATACTCTGCAATACCCTGGTGCAATACTCTGCAATACTCTGGTGCAATACTCTGCAATACCCTGCGCAATACTCTGCAATACCCTGCGCAATACCCTGCAAAATACTCTGCAATACCCTGGTGCAATACTCTGCAATACACTGGTGCAATACTCTGCAATACCCTGCGCAATACTCTGCAATACCCTGCGCAATACTCTGCAATACTCTGGCGCAATACTCTGCAATACCCTGCACAATACTCTGCAATACCCTGCGCAATACCCTGCGCAATACTCTGCAATACCCTGGTGCAATACTCTGCAATACCCTGCGCAATACTCTGCAATACCCTGCGCAATACTCTGCAATACTCTGGTGCAATACTCTGCAATACCCTGGTGCAATACTCTGCAATACCCTGCGCAATACTCTGCAATACCCTGCGCAATACTCTGCAATACTCTGGTGCAATACTCTGCAATACCCTGGTGCAATACTCTGCAATACCCTGCGCAATACTCTGCAATACCCTGCGCAATACCCTGCAATACCCTGCGCAATACTCTGCAATACTCTGGTGCAATACTCTGCAATACCCTGGTGCAATACTCTGCAATACCCTGCGCAATACTCTGCAATACCCTGGTGCAATACTCTGCAATACTCTGGTGCAATACTCTGCAATACCCTGCGCAATACTCTGCAATACCCTGCGCAATACCCTGCAATACCCTGCGCAATACTCTGCAATACCCTGGTGCAATACTCTGCAATACCCTGCGCAATACTCTGCAATACCCTGCGCAATACTCTGCAATACCCTGTGCAATACTCTGCAATACTCTGGTGCAATACTCTGCAATACCCTGCGCAATACTCTGCAATACCCTGCGCAATACTCTGCAATACCCTGCGCAATACCCTGCAAAATACTCTGCAATACCCTGGTGCAATACTCTGCAATACCCTGCGCAATACTCTGCAATACCCTGCGCAATACCCTGCAATACTCTGGTGCAATACTCTGCAATACCCTGGTGCAATACTCTGCAATACCCTGCGCAATACTCTGCAATACCCTGCGCAATACTCTGCAATACCCTGTGCAATACTCTGCAATACCCTGCGCAATACTCTGCAATACCCTGCGCAATACTCTGCAATACCCTGTGCAATACTCTGCAATACTCTGGTGCAATACTCTGCAATACCCTGCGCAATACTCTTCAATACCCTGCGCAATACTCTGCAATACCCTGTGCAATACTCTGCAATACTCTGGTGCAATACTCTGCAATACCCTGCGCAATACTCTGCAATACCCTGCGCAATACCCTGCAAAATACTCTGCAATACCCTGGTGCAATACTCTGCAATACCCTGCGCAATACTCTGCAATACCCTGCGCAATACTCTGCAATACTCTGGTGCAATACTCTGCAATACCCTGGTGCAATACTCTGCAATACCCTGCGCAATACTCTGCAATACCCTGGTGCAATACTCTGCAATACCCTGCGCAATACTCTGCAATACCCTGTGCAATACTCTGCAATACTCTGGTGCAATACTCTGCAATACCCTGCGCAATACTCTGCAATACCCTGTGCAATACTCTGCAATACTCTGGTGCAATACTCTGCAATACCCTGCGCAATACTCTGCAATACCCTGCGCAATACCCTGCAAAATACTCTGCAATACCCTGGTGCAATACTCTGCAATACACTGGTGCAATACTCTGCAATACCCTGCGCAATACTCTGCAATACCCTGCGCAATACCCTGCAAAATACTCTGCAATACCCTGGTGCAATACTCTGCAATACACTGGTGCAATACTCTGCAATACCCTGCGCAATACTCTGCAATACCCTGCGCAATACTCTGCAATACTCTGGCGCAATACTCTGCAATACCCTGCGCAATACTCTGCAATACCCTGCGCAATACCCTGCGCAATACTCTGCAATACCCTGGTGCAATACTCTGCAATACTCTGGTGCAATACCCTGCGCAATACTCTGCAATACCCTGCGCAATACTCTGCAATACTCTGGTGCAATACTCTGCAATACCCTGGTGCAATACCCTGCGCAATACTCTGCAATACCCTGCGCAATACTCTGCAATACCCTGCGCAATACTCTGCAATACTCTGGTGCAATACTCTGCAATACCCTGGTGCAATACTCTGCAATACCCTGCGCAATACTCTGCAATACTCTGGTGCAATACTCTGCAATACCCTGGTGCAATACTCTGCAATACTCTGCAATACCCTGCGCAATACTCTGCAATACCCTGCGCAATACTCTGCAATACTCTGGTGCAATACTCTGCAATACCCTGGTGCAATACCCTGCAATACCCTGCGCAATACTCTGCAATACCCTGCGCAATACTCTGCAATACCCTGCGCAATACTCTGCAATACTCTGGTGCAATACTCTGCAATACCCTGGTGCAATACTCTGCAATACCCTGCGCAATACTCTGCAATACCCTGCGCAATTCTCTGCAATACTCTGGTGCAATACTCTGCAATACCCTGGTGCAATACCCTGCGCAATACTCTGCAATACCCTGCGCAATACCCTGCAATACCCTGCGCAATACTCTGCAATACCCTGCGCAATACTCTGCAATACTCTGCAATACTCTGGTGCAATACTCTGCAATACCCTGCGCAATACCCTGCAAAATACTCTGCAATACCCTGCGCAATACTCTGCAATACTCTGCAATACCCTGCGCAATACCCTGGTGCAATACTCTGCAATACTCTGGTGCAATACTCTGCAATACTCTGGTGCAATACTCTGCAATACCCTGCAAAATACTCTGCAATACCCTGCGCAATACTCTGCAATACCCTGCGCAATACCCTGCGCAATACCCTGCAAAATACTCTGCAATACCCTGGTGCAATACTCTGCAATACTCTGGTGCAATACCCTGCGCAATACTCTGCAATACCCTGCGCAATACTCTGCAATACCCTGCAATACCCTGCGCAATACTCTGCAATACCCTGCGCAATATTCTGCAATACCCTGCGCAATACTCTGCAATACTCTGCAATACCCTGCGCAATATTCTGCAATACCCTGCGCAATACTCTGCAATACCCTGCGCAATACCCTGGTGCAATACTCTGCAATACTCTGGTGCAATACTCTGCAATACCCTGCAAAATACTCTGCAATACCCTGCGCAATACCCTGCAAAATACTCTGCAATACCCTGGTGCAATACTCTGCAATACTCTGGTGCAATACTCTGCAATACCCTGCGCAATACTCTGCAATACCCTGCGCAATACCCTGCAAAATACTCTGCAATACCCTGGTGCAATACTCTGCAATACACTGGTGCAATACTCTGCAATACCCTGCGCAATACTCTGCAATACCCTGCGCAATACTCTGCAATACTCTGGCGCAATACTCTGCAATACCCTGCACAATACTCTGCAATACCCTGCGCAATACCCTGCGCAATACTCTGCAATACCCTGGTGCAATACTCTGCAATACCCTGCGCAATACTCTGCAATACCCTGCGCAATACTCTGCAATACTCTGGTGCAATACTCTGCAATACCCTGGTGCAATACTCTGCAATACCCTGCGCAATACTCTGCAATACCCTGCGCAATACTCTGCAATACTCTGGTGCAATACTCTGCAATACCCTGGTGCAATACTCTGCAATACCCTGCGCAATACTCTGCAATACCCTGCGCAATACCCTGCAATACCCTGCGCAATACTCTGCAATACTCTGGTGCAATACTCTGCAATACCCTGGTGCAATACTCTGCAATACCCTGCGCAATACTCTGCAATACCCTGGTGCAATACTCTGCAATACTCTGGTGCAATACTCTGCAATACCCTGCGCAATACTCTGCAATACCCTGCGCAATACCCTGCAATACCCTGCGCAATACTCTGCAATACCCTGGTGCAATACTCTGCAATACCCTGCGCAATACTCTGCAATACCCTGCGCAATACTCTGCAATACCCTGTGCAATACTCTGCAATACTCTGGTGCAATACTCTGCAATACCCTGCGCAATACTCTGCAATACCCTGCGCAATACTCTGCAATACCCTGCGCAATACCCTGCAAAATACTCTGCAATACCCTGGTGCAATACTCTGCAATACCCTGCGCAATACTCTGCAATACCCTGCGCAATACCCTGCAATACTCTGGTGCAATACTCTGCAATACCCTGGTGCAATACTCTGCAATACCCTGCGCAATACTCTGCAATACCCTGCGCAATACTCTGCAATACCCTGTGCAATACTCTGCAATACCCTGCGCAATACTCTGCAATACCCTGCGCAATACTCTGCAATACCCTGTGCAATACTCTGCAATACTCTGGTGCAATACTCTGCAATACCCTGCGCAATACTCTTCAATACCCTGCGCAATACTCTGCAATACCCTGTGCAATACTCTGCAATACTCTGGTGCAATACTCTGCAATACCCTGCGCAATACTCTGCAATACCCTGCGCAATACCCTGCAAAATACTCTGCAATACCCTGGTGCAATACTCTGCAATACCCTGCGCAATACTCTGCAATACCCTGCGCAATACTCTGCAATACTCTGGTGCAATACTCTGCAATACCCTGGTGCAATACTCTGCAATACCCTGCGCAATACTCTGCAATACCCTGGTGCAATACTCTGCAATACCCTGCGCAATACTCTGCAATACCCTGTGCAATACTCTGCAATACTCTGGTGCAATACTCTGCAATACCCTGCGCAATACTCTGCAATACCCTGTGCAATACTCTGCAATACTCTGGTGCAATACTCTGCAATACCCTGCGCAATACTCTGCAATACCCTGCGCAATACCCTGCAAAATACTCTGCAATACCCTGGTGCAATACTCTGCAATACACTGGTGCAATACTCTGCAATACCCTGCGCAATACTCTGCAATACCCTGCGCAATACCCTGCAAAATACTCTGCAATACCCTGGTGCAATACTCTGCAATACACTGGTGCAATACTCTGCAATACCCTGCGCAATACTCTGCAATACCCTGCGCAATACTCTGCAATACTCTGGCGCAATACTCTGCAATACCCTGCGCAATACTCTGCAATACCCTGCGCAATACCCTGCGCAATACTCTGCAATACCCTGGTGCAATACTCTGCAATACTCTGGTGCAATACCCTGCGCAATACTCTGCAATACCCTGCGCAATACTCTGCAATACTCTGGTGCAATACTCTGCAATACCCTGGTGCAATACCCTGCGCAATACTCTGCAATACCCTGCGCAATACTCTGCAATACCCTGCGCAATACTCTGCAATACTCTGGTGCAATACTCTGCAATACCCTGGTGCAATACTCTGCAATACCCTGCGCAATACTCTGCAATACTCTGGTGCAATACTCTGCAATACCCTGGTGCAATACTCTGCAATACTCTGCAATACCCTGCGCAATACTCTGCAATACCCTGCGCAATACTCTGCAATACTCTGGTGCAATACTCTGCAATACCCTGGTGCAATACCCTGCAATACCCTGCGCAATACTCTGCAATACCCTGCGCAATACTCTGCAATACCCTGCGCAATACTCTGCAATACTCTGGTGCAATACTCTGCAATACCCTGGTGCAATACTCTGCAATACCCTGCGCAATACTCTGCAATACCCTGCGCAATTCTCTGCAATACTCTGGTGCAATACTCTGCAATACCCTGGTGCAATACCCTGCGCAATACTCTGCAATACCCTGCGCAATACCCTGCAATACCCTGCGCAATACTCTGCAATACCCTGCGCAATACTCTGCAATACTCTGCAATACTCTGGTGCAATACTCTGCAATACCCTGCGCAATACCCTGCAAAATACTCTGCAATACCCTGCGCAATACTCTGCAATACTCTGCAATACCCTGCGCAATACCCTGGTGCAATACTCTGCAATACTCTGGTGCAATACTCTGCAATACTCTGGTGCAATACTCTGCAATACCCTGCAAAATACTCTGCAATACCCTGCGCAATACTCTGCAATACCCTGCGCAATACCCTGCGCAATACCCTGCAAAATACTCTGCAATACCCTGGTGCAATACTCTGCAATACTCTGGTGCAATACCCTGCGCAATACTCTGCAATACCCTGCGCAATACTCTGCAATACCCTGCAATACCCTGCGCAATACTCTGCAATACCCTGCGCAATATTCTGCAATACCCTGCGCAATACTCTGCAATACTCTGCAATACCCTGCGCAATATTCTGCAATACCCTGCGCAATACTCTGCAATACCCTGCGCAATACCCTGGTGCAATACTCTGCAATACTCTGGTGCAATACTCTGCAATACCCTGCAAAATACTCTGCAATACCCTGCGCAATACCCTGCAAAATACTCTGCAATACCCTGGTGCAATACTCTGCAATACTCTGGTGCAATACTCTGCAATACCCTGCGCAATACTCTGCAATACCCTGCGCAATACCCTGCAAAATACTCTGCAATACCCTGGTGCAATACTCTGCAATACACTGGTGCAATACTCTGCAATACCCTGCGCAATACTCTGCAATACCCTGCGCAATACTCTGCAATACTCTGGCGCAATACTCTGCAATACCCTGCACAATACTCTGCAATACCCTGCGCAATACCCTGCGCAATACTCTGCAATACCCTGGTGCAATACTCTGCAATACCCTGCGCAATACTCTGCAATACCCTGCGCAATACTCTGCAATACTCTGGTGCAATACTCTGCAATACCCTGGTGCAATACTCTGCAATACCCTGCGCAATACTCTGCAATACCCTGCGCAATACTCTGCAATACTCTGGTGCAATACTCTGCAATACCCTGGTGCAATACTCTGCAATACCCTGCGCAATACTCTGCAATACCCTGCGCAATACCCTGCAATACCCTGCGCAATACTCTGCAATACTCTGGTGCAATACTCTGCAATACCCTGGTGCAATACTCTGCAATACCCTGCGCAATACTCTGCAATACCCTGGTGCAATACTCTGCAATACTCTGGTGCAATACTCTGCAATACCCTGCGCAATACTCTGCAATACCCTGCGCAATACCCTGCAATACCCTGCGCAATACTCTGCAATACCCTGGTGCAATACTCTGCAATACCCTGCGCAATACTCTGCAATACCCTGCGCAATACTCTGCAATACCCTGTGCAATACTCTGCAATACTCTGGTGCAATACTCTGCAATACCCTGCGCAATACTCTGCAATACCCTGCGCAATACTCTGCAATACCCTGCGCAATACCCTGCAAAATACTCTGCAATACCCTGGTGCAATACTCTGCAATACCCTGCGCAATACTCTGCAATACCCTGCGCAATACCCTGCAATACTCTGGTGCAATACTCTGCAATACCCTGGTGCAATACTCTGCAATACCCTGCGCAATACTCTGCAATACCCTGCGCAATACTCTGCAATACCCTGTGCAATACTCTGCAATACCCTGCGCAATACTCTGCAATACCCTGCGCAATACTCTGCAATACCCTGTGCAATACTCTGCAATACTCTGGTGCAATACTCTGCAATACCCTGCGCAATACTCTTCAATACCCTGCGCAATACTCTGCAATACCCTGTGCAATACTCTGCAATACTCTGGTGCAATACTCTGCAATACCCTGCGCAATACTCTGCAATACCCTGCGCAATACCCTGCAAAATACTCTGCAATACCCTGGTGCAATACTCTGCAATACCCTGCGCAATACTCTGCAATACCCTGCGCAATACTCTGCAATACTCTGGTGCAATACTCTGCAATACCCTGGTGCAATACTCTGCAATACCCTGCGCAATACTCTGCAATACCCTGGTGCAATACTCTGCAATACCCTGCGCAATACTCTGCAATACCCTGTGCAATACTCTGCAATACTCTGGTGCAATACTCTGCAATACCCTGCGCAATACTCTGCAATACCCTGTGCAATACTCTGCAATACTCTGGTGCAATACTCTGCAATACCCTGCGCAATACTCTGCAATACCCTGCGCAATACCCTGCAAAATACTCTGCAATACCCTGGTGCAATACTCTGCAATACCCTGCGCAATACTCTGCAATACCCTGCGCAATACCCTGCAAAATACTCTGCAATACCCTGGTGCAATACTCTGCAATACTCTGGTGCAATACTCTGCAATACCCTGCGCAATACTCTGCAATACCCTGCGCAATACTCTGCAATACTCTGGTGCAATACTCTGCAATACCCTGGTGCAATACTCTGCAATACCCTGCGCAATACTCTGCAATACCCTGCGCAATACTCTGCAATACTCTGGTGCAATACTCTGCAATACCCTGGTGCAATACCCTGCGCAATACCCTGCAATACCCTGCGCAATACCCTGCAATACCCTGCGCAATACTCTGCAATACCCTGCGCAATACCCTGCAATACCCTGCGCAATACTCTGCAATACTCTGCAATACTCTGGTGCAATACTCTGCAATACCCTGCAAAATACTCTGCAATACCCTGCGCAATACCCTGCAAAATACTCTGCAATACCCTGGTGCAATACTCTGCAATACTCTGGTGCAATACTCTGCAATACCCTGCGCAATACTCTGCAATACCCTGCGCAATACCCTGCAAAATACTCTGCAATACCCTGGTGCAATACTCTGCAATACTCTGGTGCAATACTCTGCAATACCCTGCGCAATACTCTGCAATACCCTGCGCAATACCCTGCAATACCCTGCGCAATACTCTGCAATACTCTGGCGCAATACTCTGCAATACCCTGCGCAATACTCTGCAATACCCTGCGCAATACCCTGCAAAATACTCTGCAATACCCTGGTGCAATACTCTGCAATACTCTGGTGCAATACTCTGCAATACCCTGTGCAATACTCTGCAATACCCTGCGCAATACTCTGCAATACTCTGGCGCAATACTCTGCAATACCCTGCGCAATACTCTGCAATACCCTGCGCAATACCCTGCGCAATACTCTGCAATACCCTGGTGCAATACTCTGCAATACTCTGGTGCAATACTCTGCAATACCCTGCGCAATACTCTGCAATACCCTGCGCAATACCCTGCGCAATACTCTGCAATACCCTGGTGCAATACTCTGCAATACTCTGGTGCAATACTCTGCAATACCCTGCGCAATACTCTGCAATACCCTGCGCAATACTCTGCAATACTCTGGTGCAATACTCTGCAATACCCTGGTGCAATACTCTGCAATACCCTGCGCAATACTCTGCAATACCCTGCGCAATACTCTGCAATACCCTGCGCAATACTCTGCAATACCCTGGTGCAATACTCTGCAATACCCTGGTGCAATACCCTGCAATACCCTGCGCAATACTCTGCAATACCCTGCGCAATACCCTGCAATACCCTGCGCAATACTCTGCAATACTCTGGTGCAATACTCTGCAATACCCTGGTGCAATACTCTGCAATACCCTGCGCAATACTCTGCAATACCCTGGTGCAATACTCTGCAATACTCTGGTGCAATACTCTGCAATACCCTGCGCAATACTCTGCAATACCCTGCGCAATACTCTGCAATACCCTGCGCAATACTCTGCAATACCCTGCGCAATACTCTGCAATACTCTGGTGCAATACTCTGCAATACCCTGGTGCAATACTCTGCAATACCCTGCGCAATACTCTGCAATACCCTGCGCAATACCCTGCAATACCCTGCACAATACTCTGCAATACCCTGGTGCAATACTCTGCAATACCCTGCGCAATACTCTGCAATACCCTGGTGCAATACTCTGCAATACTCTGGTGCAATACTCTGCAATACCCTGCGCAATACTCTGCAATACCCTGTGCAATACTCTGCAATACTCTGGTGCAATACTCTGCAATACCCTGCGCAATACTCTGCAATACCCTGCGCAATACTCTGCAATACCCTGCGCAATACCCTGCAAAATACTCTGCAATACCCTGGTGCAATACTCTGCAATACCCTGCGCAATACTCTGCAATACCCTGCGCAATACCCTGCAAAATACTCTGCAATACCCTGGTGCAATACTCTGCAATACCCTGGTGCAATACTCTGCAATACCCTGGTGCAATACTCTGCAATACCCTGCGCAATACTCTGCAATACTCTGGTGCAATACTCTGCAATACCCTGGTGCAATACTCTGCAATACCCTGGTGCAATACTCTGCAATACCCTGCGCAATACTCTGCAATACCCTGGTGCAATACTCTGCAATACTCTGGTGCAATACTCTGCAATACCCTGCGCAATACTCTGCAATACCCTGCGCAATACTCTGCAATACCCTGCGCAATACTCTGCAATACTCTGGTGCAATACTCTGCAATACCCTGGTGCAATACTCTGCAATACCCTGCGCAATACTCTGCAATACCCTGCGCAATACCCTGCAATACCCTGCGCAATACTCTGCAATACCCTGGTGCAATACTCTGCAATACCCTGCGCAATACTCTGCAATACCCTGGTGCAATACTCTGCAATACTCTGGTGCAATACTCTGCAATACCCTGCGCAATACTCTGCAATACCCTGCGCAATACTCTGCAATACCCTGTGCAATACTCTGCAATACTCTGGTGCAATACTCTGCAATACCCTGCGCAATACTCTGCAATACCCTGCGCAATACCCTGCAAAATACTCTGCAATACCCTGGTGCAATACTCTGCAATACCCTGCGCAATACTCTGCAATACCCTGCGCAATACCCTGCAAAATACTCTGCAATACCCTGGTGCAATACTCTGCAATACTCTGGTGCAATACTCTGCAATACCCTGGTGCAATACTCTGCAATACCCTGCGCAATACTCTGCAATACCCTGCGCAATTCTCTGCAATACTCTGGTGCAATACTCTGCAATACCCTGGTGCAATACCCTGCGCAATACTTTGCAATACCCTGCGCAATACCCTGCAATACCCTGCGCAATACTCTGCAATACCCTGCGCAATACTCTGGTGCAATACTCTGCAATACCCTGCGCAATACCCTGCAAAATACTCTGCAATACCCTGGTGCAATTATCTGCAATACCCTGCGCAATACTCTGCAATACCCTGCGCAATACTCTGCAATACTCTGGTGCAATACTCTGCAATACCCTGGTGCAATACCCTGCGCAATACTCTGCAATACCCTGCGCAATACCCTGCAATACCCTGCGCAATACTCTGCAATACCCTGCGCAATACTCTGCAATACTCTGCAATACTCTGGTGCAATACTCTGCAATACCCTGCGCAATACCCTGCAAAATACTCTGCAATACCCTGGTGCAATACTCTGCAATACCCTGCGCAATACTCTGCAATACCCTGCGCAATACCCTGGTGCAATACTCTGCAATACTCTGGTGCAATACTCTGCAATACTCTGGTGCAATACTCTGCAATACTCTGGTGCAATACTCTTCAATACCCTGCAAAATACTCTGCAATACCCTGCGCAATACCCTGCAAAATACTCTGCAATACCCTGGTGCAATACTCTGCAATACTCTGGTGCAATACCCTGCGCAATACTCTGCAATACCCTGCAATACCCTGCGCAATACTCTGCAATACCCTGCGCAATATTCTGCAATACCCTGCGCAATACTCTGCAATACTCTGGTGCAATACTCTGCAATACCCTGCAAAATACTCTGCAATACCCTGCGCAATACCCTGCAAAATACTCTGCAATACCCTGGTGCAATACTCTGCAATACTCTGGTGCAATACTCTGCAATACCCTGCGCAATACCCTGCAAAATACTCTGCAATACCCTGGTGCAATACTCTGCAATACTCTGGTGCAATACTCTGCAATACCCTGCGCAATACCCTGCGCAATACCCTGCAAAATACTCTGCAATACCCTGGTGCAATACTCTGCAATACTCTGGTGCAATACTCTGCAATACCCTGGTGCAATACTCTGCAATACTCTGGCGCAATACTCTGCAATACCCTGCGCAATACTCTGCAATACCCTGCGCAATACCCTGCGCAATACTCTGCAATACCCTGGTGCAATACTCTGCAATACTCTGGTGCAATACTCTGCAATACCCTGCGCAATACTCTGCAATACCCTGCGCAATACTCTGCAATACTCTGGTGCAATACTCTGCAATACCCTGGTGCAATACTCTGCAATACTCTGCAATACCCTGCGCAATACTCTGCAATACCCTGCGCAATACTCTGCAATACCCTGCGCAATACTCTGCAATACCCTGCGCAATACTCTGCAATACTCTGGTGCAATACTCTGCAATACCCTGGTGCAATACTCTGCAATACCCTGCGCAATACTCTGCAATACCCTGCACAATTCTCTGCAATACTCTGGTGCAATACTCTGCAATACCCTGGTGCAATACCCTGCGCAATACTCTGCAATACCCTGCGCAATACCCTGCAATACCCTGCGCAATACTCTGCAATACCCTGCGCAATACTCTGCAATACTCTGCAATACTCTGGTGCAATACTCTGCAATACCCTGCGCAATACCCTGCAAAATACTCTGCAATACCCTGGTGCAATACTCTGCAATACCCTGCGCAATACTCTGCAATACCCTGCGCAATACCCTGGTGCAATACTCTGCAATACTCTGCAATACTCTGGTGCAATACTCTGCAATACCCTGCGCAATATTCTGCAATACCCTGCGCAATACTCTGCAATACCCTGCGCAATACTCTGCAATACCCTGCGCAATACCCTGGTGCAATACTCTGCAATACTCTGGTGCAATACTCTGCAATACCCTGCGCAATACTCTGCAATACCCTGCGCAATACCCTGCAAAATACTCTGCAATACCCTGGTGCAATACTCTGCAATACACTGGTGCAATACTCTGCAATACCCTGCGCAATACTCTGCAATACCCTGCGCAATACTCTGCAATACTCTGGCGCAATACTCTGCAATACCCTGCGCAATACTCTGCAATACCCTGCGCAATACCCTGCGCAATACTCTGCAATACCCTGGTGCAATACTCTGCAATACTCTGGTGCAATACTCTGCAATACCCTGCGCAATACCCTGCAAAATACTCTGCAATACCCTGGTGCAATACTCTGCAATACTCTGGTGCAATACTCTGCAATACCCTGCGCAATATTCTGCAATACCCTGCGCAATACTCTGCAATACTCTGCAATACCCTGCGCAATATTCTGCAATACCCTGCGCAATACTCTGCAATACCCTGCGCAATACCCTGGTGCAATACTCTGCAATACTCTGGTGCAATACTCTGCAATACCCTGCGCAATACTCTGCAATACCCTGCGCAATACCCTGCAAAATACTCTGCAATACCCTGGTGCAATACTCTGCAATACACCGGTGCAATACTCTGCAATATCCTGCGCAATACTCTGCAATACCCTGCGCAATACTCTGCAATACTCTGGCGCAATACTCTGCAATACCCTGCGCAATACCCTGCGCAATACTCTGCAATACCCTGGTGCAATACTCTGCAATACTCTGGTGCAATACTCTGCAATACCCTGCGCAATACCCTGCAAAATACTCTGCAATACCCTGGTGCAATACTCTGCAATACCCTGCGCAATACCCTGCAAAATACTCTGCAATACCCTGGTGCAATACTCTGCAATACCCTGCGCAATACTCTGCAATACCCTGCGCAATACTCTGCAATACCCTGCGCAATACCCTGGTGCAATACTCTGGTGCAATACTCTGCAATACCCTGCAAAATACTCTGCAATACCCTGCGCAATACCCTGCAAAATACTCTGCAATACCCTGGTGCAATACTCTGCAATACTCTGGTGCAATACCCTGCGCAATACTCTGCAATACCCTGCGCAATACCCTGCGCAATACTCTGCAATACCCTGCAATACCCTGCGCAATACTCTGCAATACCCTGCGCAATATTCTGCAATACCCTGCGCAATACTCTGCAATACTCTGCGCAATACCCTGGTGCAATACTCTGCAATACTCTGGTGCAATACTCTGCAATACCCTGCAAAATACTCTGCAATACCCTGCGCAATACCCTGCAAAATACTCTGCAATACCCTGGTGCAATACTCTGCAATACTCTGGTGCAATACTCTGCAATACCCTGCGCAATACTCTGCAATACCCTGCGCAATACCCTGCAAAATACTCTGCAATACCCTGGTGCAATACTCTGCAATACTCTGGTGCAATACTCTGCAATACCCTGGTGCAATACTCTGCAATACCCTGCGCAATACTCTGCAATACCCTGCGCAATACTCTGCAATACTCTGGTGCAATACTCTGCAATACCCTGGTGCAATACCCTGCGCAATACTCTGCAATACCCTGCGCAATACCCTGCAATACCATGCGCAATACTCTGCAATACCCTGCGCAATACTCTGCAATACTCTGCAATACTCTGGTGCAATACTCTGCAATACCCTGCGCAATACCCTGCAAAATACTCTGCAATACCCTGGTGCAATACTCTGCAATACCCTGCGCAATACTCTGCAATACCCTGCGCAATACCCTGGTGCAATACTCTGCAATACTCTGGTGCAATACTCTGCAATACTCTGGTGCAATACTCTGCAATACCCTGCAAAATACTCTGCAATACCCTGCGCAATACCCTGCAAAATACTCTGCAATACCCTGGTGCAATACTCTGCAATACTCTGGTGCAATACTCTGCAATACCCTGCGCAATACTCTGCAATACCCTGCGCAATACCCTGCAAAATACTCTGCAATACCCTGGTGCAATACTCTGCAATACTCTGGTGCAATACTCTGCAATACCCTGCGCAATACTCTGCAATACCCTGCGCAATACCCTGCAAAATACTCTGCAATACCCTGGTGCAATACTCTGCAATACTCTGGTGCAATACTCTGCAATACCCTGGTGCAATACTCTGCAATACCCTGCGCAATACTCTGCAATACCCTGCGCAATTCTCTGCAATACTCTGGTGCAATACTCTGCAATACCCTGGTGCAATACCCTGCGCAATACTCTGCAATACCCTGCGCAATACCCTGCAATACCCTGCGCAATACTCTGCAATACCCTGCGCAATACTCTGCAATACTCTGCAATACTCTGGTGCAATACTCTGCAATACCCTGCGCAATACCCTGCAAAATACTCTGCAATACCCTGGTGCAATACTCTGCAATACCCTGCGCAATACTCTGCAATACCCTGCGCAATACCCTGGTGCAATACTCTGCAATACTCTGCAATACTCTGGTGCAATACTCTGCAATACTCTGGTGCAATACTCTGCAATACCCTGCGCAATATTCTGCAATACCCTGCGCAATACTCTGCAATACTCTGCAATACCCTGCGCAATATTCTGCAATACCCTGCGCAATACTCTGCAATACCCTGCGCAATACCCTGGTGCAATACTCTGCAATACTCTGGTGCAATACTCTGCAATACCCTGCGCAATACTCTGCAATACCCTGGTGCAATACTCTGCAATACTCTGGTGCAATACTCTGCAATACCCTGCGCAATACTCTGCAATACCCTGCGCAATACTCTGCAATACCCTGCGCAATACTCTGCAATACTCTGGTGCAATACTCTGCAATACCCTGGTGCAATACTCTGCAATACCCTGCGCAATACTCTGCAATACCCTGCGCAATACTCTGCAATACTCTGGTGCAATACTCTGCAATACCCTGCAATACCCTGGTGCAATACTCTGCAATACTCTGGTGCAATACTCTGCAATACCCTGCGCAATACTCTGCAATACCCTGCGCAATACTCTGCAATACCCTGTGCAATACTCTGCAATACTCTGGTGCAATACTCTGCAATACCCTGCGCAATACTCTGCAATACCCTGCGCAATACCCTGCAAAATACTCTGCAATACCCTGGTGCAATACTCTGCAATACCCTGCGCAATACTCTGCAATACCCTGCGCAATACCCTGCAAAATACTCTGCAATACCCTGGTGCAATACTCTGCAATACTCTGGTGCAATACTCTGCAATACCCTGGTGCAATACTCTGCAATACCCTGCGCAATTCTCTGCAATACTCTGGTGCAATACTCTGCAATACCCTGGTGCAATACCCTGCGCAATACTCTGCAATACCCTGCGCAATACCCTGCAATACCCTGCGCAATACTCTGGTGCAATACTCTGCAATACCCTGCGCAATACCCTGCAAAATACTCTGCAATACCCTGGTGCAATTATCTGCAATACCCTGCGCAATACTCTGCAATACCCTGCGCAATACTCTGCAATACTCTGGTGCAATACTCTGCAATACCCTGGTGCAATACCCTGCGCAATACTCTGCAATACCCTGCGCAATACCCTGCAATACCCTGCGCAATACTCTGCAATACCCTGCGCAATACTCTGCAATACTCTGCAATACTCTGGTGCAATACTCTGCAATACCCTGCGCAATACCCTGCAAAATACTCTGCAATACCCTGGTGCAATACTCTGCAATACCCTGCGCAATACTCTGCAATACCCTGCGCAATACCCTGGTGCAATACTCTGCAATACTCTGGTGCAATACTCTGCAATACTCTGGTGCAATACTCTTCAATACCCTGCAAAATACTCTGCAATACCCTGCGCAATACCCTGCAAAATACTCTGCAATACCCTGGTGCAATACTCTGCAATACTCTGGTGCAATACCCTGCGCAATACTCTGCAATACCCTGCGCAATACCCTGCGCAATACTCTGCAATACCCTGCAATACCCTGCGCAATACTCTGCAATACCCTGCGCAATATTCTGCAATACCCTGCGCAATACTCTGCAATACTCTGCAATACCCTGCGCAATATTCTGCAATACCCTGCGCAATACTCTGCAATACTCTGGTGCAATACTCTGCAATACCCTGCAAAATACTCTGCAATACCCTGCGCAATACCCTGCAAAATACTCTGCAATACCCTGGTGCAATACTCTGCAATACTCTGGTGCAATACTCTGCAATACCCTGCGCAATACTCTGCAATACCCTGCGCAATACCCTGCAAAATACTCTGCAATACCCTGGTGCAATACTCTGCAATACTCTGGTGCAATACTCTGCAATACCCTGCGCAATACTCTGCAATACCCTGCGCAATACCCTGCAAAATACTCTGCAATACCCTGGTGCAATACTCTGCAATACTCTGGTGCAATACTCTGCAATACCCTGGTGCAATACTCTGCAATACTCTGGCGCAATACTCTGCAATACCCTGCGCAATACTCTGCAATACCCTGCGCAATACCCTGCGCAATACTCTGCAATACCCTGGTGCAATACTCTGCAATACTCTGGTGCAATACTCTGCAATACCCTGCGCAATACTCTGCAATACTCTGGTGCAATACTCTGCAATACCCTGGTGCAATACTCTGCAATACCCTGCGCAATACTCTGCAATACCCTGCGCAATTCTCTGCAATACTCTGGTGCAATACTCTGCAATACCCTGGTGCAATACCCTGCGCAATACTCTGCAATACCCTGCGCAATACCCTGCAATACCCTGCGCAATACTCTGCAATACCCTGCGCAATACTCTGCAATACTCTGCAATACTCTGGTGCAATACTCTGCAATACACTGCGCAATACCCTGCAAAATACTCTGCAATACCCTGGTGCAATACTCTGCAATACTCTGGCGCAATACTCTGCAATACCCTGCGCAATACTCTGCAATACCCTGCACAATACCCTGCGCAATACTCTGCAATACCCTGGTGCAATACTCTGCAATACTCTGGTGCAATACTCTGCAATACCCTGCGCAATACCCTGCAAAATACTCTGCAATACCCTGGTGCAATACTCTGCAATACTCTGGTGCAATACTCTGCAATACCCTGCGCAATATTCTGCAATACCCTGCGCAATACTCTGCAATACTCTGCAATACCCTGCGCAATATTCTGCAATACCCTGCGCAATACTCTGCAATACCCTGCGCAATACCCTGGTGCAATACTCTGCAATACTCTGGTGCAATACTCTGCAATACCCTGCGCAATACTCTGCAATACCCTGCGCAATACCCTGCAAAATACTCTGCAATACCCTGGTGCAATACTCTGCAATACACTGGTGCAATACTCTGCAATACCCTGCGCAATACTCTGCAATACCCTGCGCAATACTCTGCAATACTCTGGCGCAATACTCTGCAATACCCTGCGCAATACTCTGCAATACCCTGCGCAATACCCTGCGCAATACTCTGCAATACCCTGGTGCAATACTCTGCAATACTCTGGTGCAATACTCTGCAATACCCTGCGCAATACCCTGCAAAATACTCTGCAATACCCTGGTGCAATACTCTGCAATACCCTGCGCAATACCCTGCAAAATACTCTGCAATACCCTGGTGCAATACTCTGCAATACCCTGCGCAATACTCTGCAATACCCTGCGCAATACTCTGCAATACCCTGCGCAATACCCTGGTGCAATACTCTGCAATACTCTGGTGCAATACTCTGCAATACCCTGCAAAATACTCTGCAATACCCTGCGCAATACCCTGCAAAATACTCTGCAATACCCTGGTGCAATACTCTGCAATACTCTGGTGCAATACCCTGCGCAATACTCTGCAATACCCTGCGCAATACCCTGCACAATACTCTGCAATACCCTGCAATACCCTGCGCAATACTCTGCAATACCCTGCGCAATATTCTGCAATACCCTGCGCAATACTCTGCAATACTCTGCGCAATACCCTGGTGCAATACTCTGCAATACTCTGGTGCAATACTCTGCAATACCCTGCAAAATACTCTGCAATACCCTGCGCAATACCCTGCAAAATACTCTGCAATACCCTGGTGCAATACTCTGCAATACTCTGGTGCAATACTCTGCAATACCCTGCGCAATACTCTGCAATACCCTGCGCAATACCCTGCAAAATACTCTGCAATACCCTGGTGCAATACTCTGCAATACTCTGGTGCAATACTCTGCAATACCCTGGTGCAATACTCTGCAATACCCTGCGCAATACTCTGCAATACCCTGCGCAATACTCTGCAATACTCTGGTGCAATACTCTGCAATACCCTGGTGCAATACCCTGCGCAATACTCTGCAATACCCTGCGCAATACCCTGCAATACCCTGCGCAATACTCTGCAATACCCTGCGCAATACTCTGCAATACTCTGCAATACTCTGGTGCAATACTCTGCAATACCCTGCGCAATACCCTGCAAAATACTCTGCAATACCCTGGTGCAATACTCTGCAATACCCTGCGCAATACTCTGCAATACCCTGCGCAATACCCTGGTGCAATACTCTGCAATACTCTGGTGCAATACTCTGCAATACTCTGGTGCAATACTCTGCAATACCCTGCAAAATACTCTGCAATACCCTGCGCAATACCCTGCAAAATACTCTGCAATACCCTGGTGCAATACTCTGCAATACTCTGGTGCAATACTCTGCAATACCCTGCGCAATACTCTGCAATACCCTGCAAAATACTCTGCAATACCCTGGTGCAATACTCTGCAATACTCTGGTGCAATACTCTGCAATACCCTGCAATACCCTGCGCAATACTCTGCAATACCCTGGTGCAATACTCTGCAATACCCTGGTGCAATACTCTGCAATACCCTGCGCAATACTCTGCAATACCCTGCGCAATTCTCTGCAATACTCTGGTGCAATACTCTGCAATACCCTGGTGCAATACCCTGCGCAATACTCTGCAATACCCTGCGCAATACCCTGCAATACCCTGCGCAATACTCTGCAATACTCTGCGCAATACTCTGCAATACTCTGCAATACTCTGGTGCAATACTCTGCAATACCCTGCGCAATACCCTGCAAAATACTCTGCAATACCCTGGTGCAATACTCTGCAATACCCTGCGCAATACTCTGCAATACCCTGCGCAATACCCTGGTGCAATACTCTGCAATACTCTGCAATACTCTGGTGCAATACTCTGCAATACTCTGGTGCAATACTCTGCAATACCCTGCGCAATATTCTGCAATACCCTGCGCAATACTCTGCAATACTCTGCAATACCCTGCGCAATATTCTGCAATACCCTGCACAATACTCTGCAATACCCTGCGCAATACCCTGGTGCAATACTCTGCAATACTCTGGTGCAATACTCTGCAATACCCTGCAAAATACTCTGCAATACCCTGCGCAATACCCTGCAAAATACTCTGCAATACCCTGGTGCAATACTCTGCAATACTCTGGTGCAATACTCTGCAATACCCTGCGCAATACTCTGCAATACCCTGCGCAATACCCTGCAAAATACTCTGCAATACCCTGGTGCAATACTCTGCAATACACTGGTGCAATACTCTGCAATACCCTGCGCAATACTCTGCAATACCCTGCGCAATACTCTGCAATACTCTGGCGCAATACTCTGCAATACCCTGCGCAATACTCTGCAATACCCTGCGCAATACCCTGCGCAATACTCTGCAATACCCTGGTGCAATACTCTGCAATACTCTGGTGCAATACCCTGCGCAATACTCTGCAATACCCTGCGCAATACTCTGCAATACTCTGGTGCAATACTCTGCAATACCCTGGTGCAATACCCTGCGCAATACTCTGCAATACCCTGCGCAATACTCTGCAATACCCTGCGCAATACTCTGCAATACCCTGCGCAATACTCTGCAATACTCTGGTGCAATACTCTGCAATACCCTGGTGCAATACTCTGCAATACTCTGCAATACCCTGCGCAATACTCTGCAATACCCTGCGCAATACTCTGCAATACTCTGGTGCAATACTCTGCAATACCCTGGTGCAATACCCTGCAATACCCTGCGCAATACTCTGCAATACCCTGCGCAATACTCTGCAATACCCTGCGCAATACTCTGCAATACTCTGGTGCAATACTCTGCAATACCCTGGTGCAATACTCTGCAATACCCTGCGCAATACTCTGCAATACCCTGCGCAATTCTCTGCAATACTCTGGTGCAATACTCTGCAATACCCTGGTGCAATACCCTGCGCAATACTCTGCAATACCCTGCGCAATACCCTGCAATACCCTGCGCAATACTCTGCAATACCCTGCGCAATACTCTGCAATACTCTGCAATACTCTGGTGCAATACTCTGCAATACCCTGCGCAATACCCTGCAAAATACTCTGCAATACCCTGCGCAATACTCTGCAATACTCTGCAATACCCTGCGCAATACCCTGGTGCAATACTCTGCAATACTCTGGTGCAATACTCTGCAATACTCTGGTGCAATACTCTGCAATACCCTGCAAAATACTCTGCAATACCCTGCGCAATACTCTGCAATACCCTGCGCAATACCCTGCGCAATACCCTGCAAAATACTCTGCAATACCCTGGTGCAATACTCTGCAATACTCTGGTGCAATACCCTGCGCAATACTCTGCAATACCCTGCGCAATACTCTGCAATACCCTGCAATACCCTGCGCAATACTCTGCAATACCCTGCGCAATATTCTGCAATACCCTGCGCAATACTCTGCAATACTCTGCAATACCCTGCGCAATATTCTGCAATACCCTGCGCAATACTCTGCAATACCCTGCGCAATACCCTGGTGCAATACTCTGCAATACTCTGGTGCAATACTCTGCAATACCCTGCAAAATACTCTGCAATACCCTGCGCAATACCCTGCAAAATACTCTGCAATACCCTGGTGCAATACTCTGCAATACTCTGGTGCAATACTCTGCAATACCCTGTGCAATACTCTGCAATACCCTGCGCAATACCCTGCAAAATACTCTGCAATACCCTGGTGCAATACTCTGCAATACACTGGTGCAATACTCTGCAATACCCTGCGCAATACTCTGCAATACCCTGCGCAATACTCTGCAATACTCTGGCGCAATACTCTGCAATACCCTGCGCAATACCCTGCGCAATACTCTGCAATACCCTGGTGCAATACTCTGCAATACCCTGCGCAATACTCTGCAATACCCTGCGCAATACTCTGCAATACTCTGGTGCAATACTCTGCAATACCCTGGTGCAATACTCTGCAATACCCTGCGCAATACTGTGCAATACCCTGCGCAATACTCTGCAATACTCTGGTGCAATACTCTGCAATACCCTGGTGCAATACTCTGCAATACCCTGCGCAATACTCTGCAATACCCTGCGCAATACCCTGCAATACCCTGCGCAATACTCTGCAATACTCTGGTGCAATACTCTGCAATACCCTGGTGCAATACTCTGCAATACCCTGCGCAATACTCTGCAATACCCTGGTGCAATACTCTGCAATACTCTGGTGCAATACTCTGCAATACACTGGTGCAATACTCTGCAATACCCTGCGCAATACTCTGCAATACCCTGCGCAATACTCTGCAATACTCTGGCGCAATACTCTGCAATACCCTGCGCAATACCCTGCGCAATACTCTGCAATACCCTGCAAAATACTCTGCAATACCCTGCGCAATAGCCTGAAAAATACTCTGCAATACCCTGGTGCAATACTCTGCAATACTCTGGTGCAATACTCTGCAATACTCTGGTGCAATACCCTGCGCAATACTCTGCAATACCCTGCGCAATACTCTGCAATACCCTGCGCAATACCCTGCGCAATACTCTGCAATACCCTGCAATACCCTGCGCAATATTCTGCAATACCCTGCGCAATATTCTGCAATACCCTGCGCAATACTCTGCAATACTCTGCAATACCCTGTGCAATATTCTGCAATACACTGCGCAATACTCTGCAATACCCTGCGCAATACCCTGGTGCAATACTCTGCAATACTCTGGTGCAATACTCTGCAATACCCTGCAAAATACTCTGCAATACCCTGCGCAATACCCTGCAAAATACTCTGCAATACCCTGGTGCAATACTCTGCAATACTCTGGTGCAATACTCTGCAATACCCTGCGCAATACTCTGCAATACCCTGCGCAATACCCTGCAAAATACTCTGCAATACCCTGGTGCAATACTCTGCAATACTCTGGTGCAATACTCTGCAATACCCTGCGCAATACTCTGCAATACCCTGCGCAATACTCTGCAATACCCTGCGCAATACCATGCAATACCCTGCGCAATACTCTGCAATACCCTGCGCAATATTCTGCAATACCCTGCGCAATACTCTGCAATACCCTGCGCAATACTCTGCAATACCCTGCGCAATACCCTGGTGCAATACTCTGCAATACTCTGGTGCAATACTCTGCAATACCCTGCGCAATACTCTGCAATACCCTGCGCAATACCCTGCAAAATACTCTGCAATACCCTGGTGCAATACTCTGCAATACACTGGTGCAATACTCTGCAATACCCTGCGCAATACTCTGCAATACCCTGCGCAATACTCTGCAATACTCTGGCGCAATACTCTGCAATACCCTGCGCAATACTCTGCAATACCCTGCGCAATACCCTGCGCAATACTCTGCAATACCCTGGTGCAATACTCTGCAATACTCTGGTGCAATACTCTGCAATACCCTGCGCAATACCCTGCAAAATACTCTGCAATACCCTGGTGCAATACTCTGCAATACCCTGCGCAATACCCTGCAAAATACTCTGCAATACCCTGGTGCAATACTCTGCAATACCCTGCGCAATACTCTGCAATACCCTGCGCAATACTCTGCAATACCCTGCGCAATACCCTGGTGCAATACTCTGCAATACTCTGGTGCAATACTCTGCAATACCCTGCAAAATACTCTGCAATACCCTGCGCAATACCCTGCAAAATACTCTGCAATACCCTGGTGCAATACTCTGCAATACTCTGGTGCAATACCCTGCGCAATACTCTGCAATACCCTGCGCAATACCCTGCGCAATACTCTGCAATACCCCGCAATACCCTGCGCAATACTCTGCAATACCCTGCGCAATATTCTGCAATACCCTGCGCAATACTCTGCAATACTCTGCGCAATACCCTGGTGCAATACTCTGCAATACTCTGGTGCAATACTCTGCAATACCCTGCAAAATACTCTGCAATACCCTGCGCAATACCCTGCAAAATACTCTGCAATACCCTGGTGCAATACTCTGCAATACTCTGGTGCAATACTCTGCAATACCCTGCGCAATACTCTGCAATACCCTGCGCAATACCCTGCAAAATACTCTGCAATACCCTGGTGCAATACTCTGCAATACTCTGGTGCAATACTCTGCAATACCCTGGTGCAATACTCTGCAATACCCTGCGCAATACTCTGCAATACCCTGCGCAATACTCTGCAATACTCTGGTGCAATACTCTGCAATACCCTGGTGCAATACCCTGCGCAATACTCTGCAATACCCTGCGCAATACCCTGCAATACCCTGCGCAATACTCTGCAATACCCTGCGCAATACTCTGCAATACTCTGCAATACTCTGGTGCAATACTCTGCAATACCCTGCGCAATACCCTGCAAAATACTCTGCAATACCCTGGTGCAATACTCTGCAATACCCTGCGCAATACTCTGCAATACCCTGCGCAATACCCTGGTGCAATACTCTGCAATACTCTGGTGCAATACTCTGCAATACTCTGGTGCAATACTCTGCAATACCCTGCAAAATACTCTGCAATACCCTGCGCAATACCCTGCAAAATACTCTGCAATACCCTGGTGCAATACTCTGCAATACTCTGGTGCAATACTCTGCAATACCCTGCGCAATACTCTGCAATACCCTGCGCAATACCCTGCAAAATACTCTGCAATACCCTGGTGCAATACTCTGCAATACTCTGGTGCAATACTCTGCAATACCCTGCGCAATACTCTGCAATACCCTGCGCAATACCCTGCAAAATACTCTGCAATACCCTGGTGCAATACTCTGCAATACTCTGGTGCAATACCCTGCAATACCCTGCGCAATACTCTGCAATACTCTGGCGCAATACTCTGCAATACCCTGGTGCAATACTCTGCAATACCCTGCGCAATACTCTGCAATACTCTGGTGCAATACTCTGCAATACCCTGGTGCAATACCCTGCGCAATACTCTGCAATACTCTGCAATACTCTGGTGCAATACTCTGCAATACCCTGCGCAATACCCTGCAAAATACTCTGCAATACCCTGGTGCAATACTCTGCAATACCCTGCGCAATACTCTGCAATACCCTGCGCAATACCCTGGTGCAATACTCTGCAATACTCTGGTGCAATACTCTGCAATACTCTGGTGCAATACTCTTCAATACCCTGCAAAATACTCTGCAATACCCTGCGCAATACCCTGCAAAATACTCTGCAATACCCTGGTGCAATACTCTGCAATACTCTGGTGCAATACCCTGCGCAATACTCTGCAATACCCTGCGCAATACCCTGCGCAATACTCTGCAATACCCTGCAATACCCTGCGCAATACTCTGCAATACCCTGCACAATATTCTGCAATACCCTGCGCAATACTCTGCAATACTCTGCAATACCCTGCGCAATATTCTGCAATACCCTGCGCAATACTCTGCAATACTCTGGTGCAATACTCTGCAATACCCTGCAAAATACTCTGCAATACCCTGCGCAATACCCTGCAAAATACTCTGCAATACCCTGGTGCAATACTCTGCAATACTCTGGTGCAATACTCTGCAATACCCTGCGCAATACTCTGCAATACCCTGCGCAATACCCTGCAAAATACTCTGCAATACCCTGGTGCAATACTCTGCAATACTCTGGTGCAATACTCTGCAATACCCTGCGCAATACTCTGCAATACCCTGCGCAATACCCTGCAAAATACTCTGCAATACCCTGGTGCAATACTCTGCAATACTCTGGTGCAATACTCTGCAATACCCTGGTGCAATACTCTGCAATACTCTGGCGCAATACTCTGCAATACCCTGCGCAATACTCTGCAATACCCTGCGCAATACCCTGCGCAATACTCTGCAATACCCTGGTGCAATACTCTGCAATACTCTGGTGCAATACTCTGCAATACCCTGCGCAATACTCTGCAATACCCTGCGCAATACTCTGCAATACTCTGGTGCAATACTCTGCAATACTCTGCAATACCCTGCGCAATACTCTGCAATACCCTGCGCAATACTCTGCAATACCCTGCGCAATACTCTGCAATACCCTGCGCAATACTCTGCAATACTCTGGTGCAATACTCTGCAATACCCTGGTGCAATACTCTGCAATACCCTGCGCAATACTCTGCAATACCCTGCGCAATTCTCTGCAATACTCTGGTGCAATACTCTGCAATACCCTGGTGCAATACCCTGCGCAATACTCTGCAATACCCTGCGCAATACCCTGCAATACCCTGCGCAATACTCTGCAATACCCTGCGCAATACTCTGCAATACTCTGCAATACTCTGGTGCAATACTCTGCAATACCCTGCGCAATACCCTGCAAAATACTCTGCAATACCCTGGTGCAATACTCTGCAATACCCTGCGCAATACTCTGCAATACCCTGCGCAATACCCTGGTGCAATACTCTGCAATACTCTGGTGCAATACTCTGCAATACCCTGCGCAATATTCTGCAATACCCTGCGCAATACTCTGCAATACTCTGCAATACCCTGCGCAATATTCTGCAATACCCTGCGCAATACTCTGCAATACCCTGCGCAATACCCTGGTGCAATACTCTGCAATACTCTGGTGCAATACTCTGCAATACCCTGCGCAATACTCTGCAATACCCTGCGCAATACCCTGCAAAATACTCTGCAATACCCTGGTGCAATACTCTGCAATACACTGGTGCAATACTCTGCAATACCCTGCGCAATACTCTGCAATACCCTGCGCAATACTCTGCAATACTCTGGCGCAATACTCTGCAATACCCTGCGCAATACTCTGCAATACCCTGCGCAATACCCTGCGCAATACTCTGCAATACCCTGGTGCAATACTCTGCAATACTCTGGTGCAATACTCTGCAATACCCTGCGCAATACCCTGCAAAATACTCTGCAATACCCTGGTGCAATACTCTGCAATACTCTGGTGCAATACTCTGCAATACCCTGCGCAATATTCTGCAATACCCTGCGCAATACTCTGCAATACTCTGCAATACCCTGCGCAATATTCTGCAATACCCTGCGCAATACTCTGCAATACCCTGCGCAATACCCTGGTGCAATACTCTGCAATACTCTGGTGCAATACTCTGCAATACCCTGCGCAATACTCTGCAATACCCTGCACAATACCCTGCAAAATACTCTGCAATACCCTGGTGCAATACTCTGCAATACACTGGTGCAATACTCTGCAATACCCTGCGCAATACTCTGCAATACCCTGCGCAATACTCTGCAATACTCTGGCGCAATACTCTGCAATACCCTGCGCAATACTCTGCAATACCCTGCGCAATACCCTGCGCAATACTCTGCAATACCCTGGTGCAATACTCTGCAATACTCTGGTGCAATACTCTGCAATACCCTGCGCAATACCCTGCAAAATACTCTGCAATACCCTGGTGCAATACTCTGCAATACCCTGCGCAATACCCTGCAAAATACTCTGCAATACCCTGGTGCAATACTCTGCAATACCCTGCGCAATACTCTGCAATACCCTGCGCAATACTCTGCAATACCCTGCGCAATACCCTGGTGCAATACTCTGCAATACTCTGGTGCAATACTCTGCAATACCCTGCAAAATACTCTGCAATACCCTGCGCAATACCCTGCAAAATACTCTGCAATACCCTGGTGCAATACTCTGCAATACTCTGGTGCAATACCCTGCGCAATACTCTGCAATACCCTGCGCAATACCCTGCGCAATACTCTGCAATACCCTGCAATACCCTGCGCAATACTCTGCAATACCCTGCGCAATATTCTGCAATACCCTGCGCAATACTCTGCAATACCCTGCGCAATACCCTGCAAAATACTCTGCAATACCCTGGTGCAATACTCTGCAATACTCTGGTGCAATACTCTGCAATACCCTGCGCAATACCCTGCAATACCCTGCGCAATACTCTGCAATACTCTGGTGCAATACTCTGCAATACCCTGGTGCAATACTCTGCAATACCCTGCGCAATACTCTGCAATACCCTGCGCAATACTCTGCAATACCCTGCGCAATACCCTGCGCAATACCCTGCGCAATACCCTGCGCAATACCCTGCGCAATACTCTGCAATACCCTGCGCAATACTCTGCAATACCCTGCGCAATACCCTGGTGCAATACTCTGCAATACTCTGGTGCAATACTCTGCAATACCCTGCGCAATACTCTGCAATACCCTGCGCAATACCCTGCAAAATACTCTGCAATACCCTGGTGCAATACTCTGCAATACACTGGTGCAATACTCTGCAATACCCTGCGCAATACTCTGAAATACCCTGCGCAATACTCTGCAATACTCTGGCGCAATACTCTGCAATACCCTGCACAATACTCTGCAATACCCTGCGCAATACCCTGCGCAATACTCTGCAATACCCTGGTGCAATACTCTGCAATACTCTGGTGCAATACTCTGCAATACCCTGCGCAATACCCTGCAAAATACTCTGCAATACCCTGGTGCAATACTCTGCAATACCCTGCGCAATACCCTGCAAAATACTCTGCAATACCCTGGTGCAATACTCTGCAATACCCTGCGCAATACTCTGCAATACCCTGCACAATACTCTGCAATACCCTGCGCAATACCCTGGTGCAATACTCTGCAATACTCTGGTGCAATACTCTGCAATACCCTGCAAAATACTCTGCAATACCCTGCGCAATACCCTGCAAAATACTCTGCAATACCCTGGTGCAATACTCTGCAATACTCTGGTGCAATACCCTGCGCAATACTCTGCAATACCCTGCGCAATACCCTGCGCAATACTCTGCAATACCCTGCAATACCCTGCGCAATACTCTGCAATACCCTGCGCAATATTCTGCAATACCCTGCGCAATACTCTGCAATACTCTGCGCAATACCCTGGTGCAATACTCTGCAATACTCTGGTGCAATACTCTGCAATACCCTGCAAAATACTCTGCAATACCCTGCGCAATACCCTGCAAAATACTCTGCAATACCCTGGTGCAATACTCTGCAATACTCTGGTGCAATACTCTGCAATACCCTGCGCAATACTCTGCAATACCCTGCGCAATACCCTGCAAAATACTCTGCAATACCCTGGTGCAATACTCTGCAATACTCTGGTGCAATACTCTGCAATACCCTGGTGCAATACTCTGCAATACCCTGCGCAATACTCTGCAATACCCTGCGCAATACTCTGCAATACTCTGGTGCAATACTCTGCAATACCCTGGTGCAATACCCTGCGCAATACTCTGCAATACCCTGCGCAATACCCTGCAATACCCTGCGCAATACTCTGCAATACCCTGCGCAATACTCTGCAATACTCTGCAATACTCTGGTGCAATACTCTGCAATACCCTGCGCAATACCCTGCAAAATACTCTGCAATACCCTGGTGCAATACTCTGCAATACCCTGCGCAATACTCTGCAATACCCTGCGCAATACCCTGGTGCAATACTCTGCAATACTCTGGTGCAATACTCTGCAATACTCTGGTGCAATACCCTGCAAAATACTCTGCAATACCCTGCACAATACCCTGCAAAATACTCTGCAATACCCTGGTGCAATACTCTGCAATACTCTGGTGCAATACTCTGCAATACCCTGCGCAATACTCTGCAATACCCTGCGCAATACCCTGCAAAATACTCTGCAATACCCTGGTGCAATACTCTGCAATACTCTGGTGCAATACTCTGCAATACCCTGCGCAATACTCTGCAATACCCTGCGCAATACCCTGCAAAATACTCTGCAATACCCTGGTGCAATACTCTGCAATACTCTGGTGCAATACCCTGCAATACCCTGCGCAATACTCTGCAATACTCTGGCGCAATACTCTGCAATACCCTGGTGCAATACTCTGCAATACCCTGCGCAATACTCTGCAATACCCTGCGCAATTCTCTGCAATACTCTGGTGCAATACTCTGCAATACCCTGGTGCAATACCCTGCGCAATACTCTGCAATACCCTGCGCAATACCCTGCAATACCCTGCGCAATACTCTGCAATACCCTGCGCAATACTCTGCAATACTCTGCAATACTCTGGTGCAATACTCTGCAATACCCTGCGCAATACCCTGCAAAATACTCTGCAATACCCTGGTGCAATACTCTGCAATACCCTGCGCAATACTCTGCAATACCCTGCGCAATACCCTGGTGCAATACTCTGCAATACTCTGCAATACTCTGGTGCAATACTCTGCAATACTCTGGTGCAATACTCTGCAATACCCTGCGCAATATTCTGCAATACCCTGCGCAATACTCTGCAATACTCTGCAATACCCTGCGCAATATTCTGCAATACCCTGCGCAATACTCTGCAATACCCTGCGCAATACCCTGGTGCAATACTCTGCAATACTCTGGTGCAATACTCTGCAATACCCTGCAAAATACTCTGCAATACCCTGCGCAATACCCTGCAAAATACTCTGCAATACCCTGGTGCAATACTCTGCAATACTCTGGTGCAATACTCTGCAATACCCTGCGCAATACTCTGCAATACCCTGCGCAATACCCTGCAAAATACTCTGCAATACCCTGGTGCAATACTCTGCAATACACTGGTGCAATACTCTGCAATACCCTGCGCAATACTCTGCAATACCCTGCGCAATACTCTGCAATACTCTGGCGCAATACTCTGCAATACCCTGCGCAATACTCTGCAATACCCTGCGCAATACCCTGCGCAATACTCTGCAATACCCTGGTGCAATACTCTGCAATACTCTGGTGCAATACCCTGCGCAATACTCTGCAATACCCTGCGCAATACTCTGCAATACTCTGGTGCAATACTCTGCAATACCCTGGTGCAATACCCTGTGCAATACTCTGCAATACCCTGCGCAATACTCTGCAATACCCTGCGCAATACTCTGCAATACTCTGGTGCAATACTCTGCAATACCCTGGTGCAATACTCTGCAATACCCTGCGCAATACTCTGCAATACCCTGCGCAATACTCTGCAATACTCTGGTGCAATACTCTGCAATACCCTGGTGCAATACTCTGCAATACTCTGCAATACCCTGCGCAATACTCTGCAATACCCTGCGCAATACTCTGCAATACTCTGGTGCAATACTCTGCAATACCCTGGTGCAATACCCTGCAATACCCTGCGCAATACTCTGCAATACCCTGCGCAATACTCTGCAATACCCTGCGCAATACTCTGCAATACTCTGGTGCAATACTCTGCAATACCCTGGTGCAATACTCTGCAATACCCTGCGCAATACTCTGCAATACCCTGCGCAATTCTCTGCAATACTCTGGTGCAATACTCTGCAATACCCTGGTGCAATACCCTGCGCAATACTCTGCAATACCCTGCGCAATACCCTGCAATACCCTGCGCAATACTCTGCAATACCCTGCGCAATACTCTGCAATACTCTGCAATACTCTGGTGCAATACTCTGCAATACCCTGCGCAATACCCTGCAAAATACTCTGCAATACCCTGCGCAATACTCTGCAATACTCTGCAATACCCTGCGCAATACCCTGGTGCAATACTCTGCAATACTCTGGTGCAATACTCTGCAATACTCTGGTGCAATACTCTGCAATACCCTGCAAAATACTCTGCAATACCCTGCGCAATACTCTGCAATACCCTGCGCAATACCCTGCGCAATACCCTGCAAAATACTCTGCAATACCCTGGTGCAATACTCTGCAATACTCTGGTGCAATACCCTGCGCAATACTCTGCAATACCCTGCGCAATACTCTGCAATACCCTGCGCAATACTCTGCAATACCCTGCGCAATATTCTGCAATACCCTGCGCAATACTCTGCAATACTCTGCAATACCCTGCGCAATATTCTGCAATACCCTGTGCAATACTCTGCAATACCCTGCGCAATACCCTGGTGCAATACTCTGCAATACTCTGGTGCAATACTCTGCAATACCCTGCAAAATACTCTGCAATACCCTGCGCAATACCCTGCAATACCCTGCGCAATACTCTGCAATACCCTGGTGCAATACTCTGCAATACCCTGCGCAATACTCTGCAATACCCTGCGCAATACTCTGCAATACCCTGCGCAATACTCTGCAATACTCTGGTGCAATACTCTGCAATACCCTGGTGCAATACTCTGCAATACCCTGCGCAATACTCTGCAATACCCTGCGCAATACCCTGCAATACCCTGCGCAATACTCTGCAATACTCTGGTGCAATACTCTGCAATACCCTGGTGCAATACTCTGCAATACCCTGCGCAATACTCTGCAATACCCTGGTGCAATACTCTGCAATACTCTGGTGCAATACTCTGCAATACCCTGCGCAATACTCTGCAATACCCTGCGCAATACCCTGCAATACCCTGCGCAATACTCTGCAATACCCTGGTGCAATACTCTGCAATACCCTGCGCAATACTCTGCAATACCCTGCGCAATACTCTGCAATACCCTGTGCAATACTCTGCAATACTCTGGTGCAATACTCTGCAATACCCTGTGCAATACTCTGCAATACCCTGCGCAATACTCTGCAATACCCTGTGCAATACCCTGCAAAATACTCTGCAATACCCTGGTGCAATACTCTGCAATACCCTGCGCAATACTCTGCAATACCCTGCGCAATACCCTGCAATACTCTGGTGCAATACTCTGCAATACCCTGGTGCAATACTCTGCAATACCCTGCGCAATACTCTGCAATACCCTGCGCAATACTCTGCAATACCCTGTGCAATACTCTGCAATACCCTGCGCAATACTCTGCAATACCCTGCGCAATACTCTGCAATACCCTGTGCAATACTCTGCAATACTCTGGTGCAATACTCTGCAATACCCTGCGCAATACTCTGCAATACCCTGCGCAATACTCTGCAATACCCTGTGCAATACTCTGCAATACTCTGGTGCAATACTCTGCAATACCCTGCGCAATACTCTGCAATACCCTGCGCAATACCCTGCAAAATACTCTGCAATACCCTGGTGCAATACTCTGCAATACCCTGCGCAATACTCTGCAATACCCTGCGCAATACTCTGCAATACTCTGGTGCAATACTCTGCAATACCCTGGTGCAATACTCTGCAATACCCTGCGCAATACTCTGCAATACCCTGGTGCAATACTCTGCAATACCCTGCGCAATACTCTGCAATACCCTGTGCAATACTCTGCAATACTCTGGTGCAATACTCTGCAATACCCTGCGCAATACTCTGCAATACCCTGTGCAATACTCTGCAATACTCTGGTGCAATACTCTGCAATACCCTGCGCAATACTCTGCAATACCCTGCGCAATACCCTGCAAAATACTCTGCAATACCCTGGTGCAATACTCTGCAATACCCTGCGCAATACTCTGCAATACCCTGCGCAATACCCTGCAAAATACTCTGCAATACCCTGGTGCAATACTCTGCAATACTCTGGTGCAATACTCTGCAATACCCTGCGCAATACTCTGCAATACCCTGCGCAATACTCTGCAATACTCTGGTGCAATACTCTGCAATACCCTGGTGCAATACTCTGCAATACCCTGCGCAATACTCTGCAATACCCTGCGCAATACTCTGCAATACTCTGGTGCAATACTCTGCAATACCCTGGTGCAATACCCTGCGCAATACTCTGCAATACCCTGCGCAATACCCTGCAATACCCTGCGCAATACTCTGCAATACCCTGCGCAATACCCTGCAATACCCTGCGCAATACTCTGCAATACTCTGCAATACTCTGGTGCAATACTCTGCAATACCCTGCAAAATACTCTGCAATACCCTGCGCAATACCCTGCAAAATACTCTGCAATACCCTGGTGCAATACTCTGCAATACTCTGGTGCAATACTCTGCAATACCCTGCGCAATACTCTGCAATACCCTGCGCAATACCCTGCAAAATACTCTGCAATACCCTGGTGCAATACTCTGCAATACTCTGGTGCAATACTCTGCAATACCCTGCGCAATACTCTGCAATACCCTGCGCAATACCCTGCAATACCCTGCGCAATACTCTGCAATACTCTGGCGCAATACTCTGCAATACCCTGCGCAATACTCTGCAATACCCTGCGCAATACCCTGCAAAATACTCTGCAATACCCTGGTGCAATACTCTGCAATACTCTGGTGCAATACTCTGCAATACCCTGCGCAATACTCTGCAATACCCTGCGCAATACTCTGCAATACTCTGGCGCAATACTCTGCAATACCCTGCGCAATACTCTGCAATACCCTGCGCAATACCCTGCGCAATACTCTGCAATACCCTGGTGCAATACTCTGCAATACTCTGGTGCAATACTCTGCAATACCCTGCGCAATACTCTGCAATACCCTGCGCAATACCCTGCGCAATACTCTGCAATACCCTGGTGCAATACTCTGCAATACTCTGGTGCAATACTCTGCAATACCCTGCGCAATACTCTGCAATACTCTGGTGCAATACTCTGCAATACTCTGGTGCAATACTCTGCAATACCCTGGTGCAATACTCTGCAATACCCTGCGCAATACTCTGCAATACCCTGCGCAATACTCTGCAATACCCTGCGCAATACTCTGCAATACCCTGGTGCAATACTCTGCAATACCCTGGTGCAATACCCTGCAATACCCTGCGCAATACTCTGCAATACCCTGCGCAATACCCTGCAATACCCTGCGCAATACTCTGCAATACTCTGGTGCAATACTCTGCAATACCCTGGTGCAATACTCTGCAATACCCTGGTGCAATACTCTGCAATACCCTGCGCAATACTCTGCAATACCCTGGTGCAATACTCTGCAATACTCTGGTGCAATACTCTGCAATACCCTGCGCAATACTCTGCAATACCCTGCGCAATACTCTGCAATACCCTGCGCAATACTCTGCAATACTCTGGTGCAATACTCTGCAATACCCTGGTGCAATACTCTGCAATACCCTGCGCAATACTCTGCAATACCCTGCGCAATACCCTGCAATACCCTGCGCAATACTCTGCAATACCCTGGTGCAATACTCTGCAATACCCTGCGCAATACTCTGCAATACCCTGGTGCAATACTCTGCAATACTCTGGTGCAATACTCTGCAATACCCTGCGCAATACTCTGCAATACCCTGTGCAATACTCTGCAATACTCTGGTGCAATACTCTGCAATACCCTGCGCAATACTCTGCAATACCCTGCGCAATACCCTGCAAAATACTCTGCAATACCCTGGTGCAATACTCTGCAATACCCTGCGCAATACTCTGCAATACCCTGCGCAATACCCTGCAAAATACTCTGCAATACCCTGGTGCAATACTCTGCAATACCCTGGTGCAATACTCTGCAATACCCTGGTGCAATACTCTGCAATACCCTGCGCAATACTCTGCAATACTCTGGTGCAATACTCTGCAATACCCTGGTGCAATACTCTGCAATACCCTGGTGCAATACTCTGCAATACCCTGCACAATACTCTGCAATACCCTGGTGCAATACTCTGCAATACTCTGGTGCAATACTCTGCAATACCCTGCGCAATACTCTGCAATACCCTGCGCAATACTCTGCAATACCCTGCGCAATACTCTGCAATACCCTGCGCAATACTCTGCAATACTCTGGTGCAATACTCTGCAATACCCTGGTGCAATACTCTGCAATACCCTGCGCAATACTCTGCAATACCCTGCGCAATACCCTGCAATACCCTGCGCAATACTCTGCAATACCCTGGTGCAATACTCTGCAATACCCTGCGCAATACTCTGCAATACCCTGGTGCAATACTCTGCAATACTCTGGTGCAATAATCTGCAATACCCTGCGCAATACTCTGCAATACCCTGCGCAATACTCTGCAATACCCTGTGCAATACTCTGCAATACTCTGGTGCAATACTCTGCAATACCCTGCGCAATACTCTGCAATACCCTGCGCAATACCCTGCAAAATACTCTGCAATACCCTGGTGCAATACTCTGCAATACCCTGCGCAATACTCTGCAATACCCTGCGCAATACCCTGCAAAATACTCTGCAATACCCTGGTGCAATACTCTGCAATACTCTGGTGCAATACTCTGCAATACCCTGGTGCAATACTCTGCAATACCCTGCGCAATACTCTGCAATACCCTGCGCAATTCTCTGCAATACTCTGGTGCAATACTCTGCAATACCCTGGTGCAATACCCTGTGCAATACTCTGCAATACCCTGCGCAATACCCTGCAATACCCTGCGCAATACTCTGCAATACCCTGCGCAATACTCTGGTGCAATACTCTGCAATACCCTGCGCAATACCCTGCAAAATACTCTGCAATACCCTGGTGCAATTATCTGCAATACCCTGCGCAATACTCTGCAATACCCTGCGCAATACTCTGCAATACTCTGGTGCAATACTCTGCAATACCCTGGTGCAATACCCTGCGCAATACTCTGCAATACCCTGCGCAATACCCTGCAATACCCTGCGCAATACTCTGCAATACCCTGCGCAATACTCTGCAATACTCTGCAATACTCTGGTGCAATACTCTGCAATACCCTGCGCAATACCCTGCAAAATACTCTGCAATACCCTGGTGCAATACTCTGCAATACCCTGCGCAATACTCTGCAATACCCTGCGCAATACCCTGGTGCAATACTCTGCAATACTCTGGTGCAATACTCTGCAATACTCTGGTGCAATACTCTTCAATACCCTGCAAAATACTCTGCAATACCCTGCGCAATACCCTGCAAAATACTCTGCAATACCCTGGTGCAATACTCTGCAATACTCTGGTGCAATACCCTGCACAATACTCTGCAATACCCTGCGCAATACCCTGCGCAATACTCTGCAATACCCTGCAATACCCTGCGCAATACTCTGCAATACCCTGCGCAATATTCTGCAATACCCTGCGCAATACTCTGCAATACTCTGCAATACCCTGCGCAATATTCTGCAATACTCTGGTGCAATACTCTGCAATACCCTGCGCAATACCCTGCGCAATACCCTGCAAAATACTCTGCAATACCCTGGTGCAATACTCTGCAATACTCTGGTGCAATACTCTGCAATACCCTGGTGCAATACTCTGCAATACTCTGGCGCAATACTCTGCAATACCCTGCGCAATACTCTGCAATACCCTGCGCAATACCCTGCGCAATACTCTGCAATACCCTGGTGCAATACTCTGCAATACTCTGGTGCAATACTCTGCAATACCCTGCGCAATACTCTGCAATACCCTGCGCAATACTCTGCAATACTCTGGTGCAATACTCTGCAATACCCTGGTGCAATACTCTGCAATACTCTGCAATACCCTGCGCAATACTCTGCAATACCCTGCGCAATACTCTGCAATACCCTGCGCAATACTCTGCAATACCCTGCGCAATACTCTGCAATACTCTGGTGCAATACTCTGCAATACCCTGGTGCAATACTCTGCAATACCCTGCACAATACTCTGCAATACCCTGCGCAATTCTCTGCAATACTCTGGTGCAATACTCTGCAATACCCTGGTGCAATACCCTGCGCAATACTCTGCAATACCCTGCGCAATACCCTGCAATACCCTGCGCAATACTCTGCAATACCCTGCGCAATACTCTGCAATACTCTGCAATACTCTGGTGCAATACTCTGCAATACCCTGCGCAATACCCTGCAAAATACTCTGCAATACCCTGGTGCAATACTCTGCAATACCCTGCGCAATACTCTGCAATACCCTGCGCAATACCCTGGTGCAATACTCTGCAATACTCTGCAATACTCTGGTGCAATACTCTGCAATACCCTGCGCAATATTCTGCAATACCCTGCGCAATACTCTGCAATACTCTGCAATACCCTGCGCAATATTCTGCAATACCCTGCGCAATACTCTGCAATACCCTGCGCAATACCCTGGTGCAATACTCTGCAATACTCTGGTGCAATACTCTGCAATACCCTGCGCAATACTCTGCAATACCCTGCGCAATACCCTGCAAAATACTCTGCAATACCCTGGTGCAATACTCTGCAATACACTGGTGCAATACTCTGCAATACCCTGCGCAATACTCTGCAATACCCTGCGCAATACTCTGCAATACTCTGGCGCAATACTCTGCAATACCCTGCGCAATACTCTGCAATACCCTGCGCAATACTCTGCAATACCCTGGTGCAATACTCTGCAATACTCTGGTGCAATACTCTGCAATACCCTGCGCAATACCCTGCAAAATACTCTGCAATACCCTGGTGCAATACTCTGCAATACCCTGCGCAATACCCTGCAAAATACTCTGCAATACCCTGGTGCAATACTCTGCAATACCCTGCGCAATACTCTGCAATACCCTGCGCAATACTCTGCAATACCCTGCGCAATACCCTGGTGCAATACTCTGGTGCAATACTCTGCAATACCCTGCAAAATACTCTGCAATACCCTGCGCAATACCCTGCAAAATACTCTGCAATACCCTGGTGCAATACTCTGCAATACTCTGGTGCAATACTCTGCAATACCCTGCGCAATACTCTGCAATACCCTGCGCAATACCCTGCGCAATACTCTGCAATACCCTGCAATACCCTGCGCAATACTCTGCAATACCCTGCGCAATATTCTGCAATACCCTGCGCAATACTCTGCAATACTCTGCGCAATACCCTGGTGCAATACTCTGCAATACTCTGGTGCAATACTCTGCAATACCCTGCAAAATACTCTGCAATACCCTGCGCAATACCCTGCAAAATACTCTGCAATACCCTGGTGCAATACTCTGCAATACTCTGGTGCAATACTCTGCAATACCCTGCGCAATACTCTGCAATACCCTGCGCAATACCCTGCAAAATACTCTGCAATACCCTGGTGCAATACTCTGCAATACTCTGGTGCAATACTCTGCAATACCCTGGTGCAATACTCTGCAATACCCTGCGCAATACTCTGCAATACCCTGCGCAATACTCTGCAATACTCTGGTGCAATACTCTGCAATACCCTGGTGCAATACCCTGCGCAATACTCTGCAATACCCTGCGCAATACCCTGCAATACCCTGCGCAATACTCTGCAATACCCTGCGCAATACTCTGCAATACTCTGCAATACTCTGGTGCAATACTCTGCAATACCCTGCGCAATACCCTGCAAAATACTCTGCAATACCCTGGTGCAATACTCTGCAATACCCTGCGCAATACTCTGCAATACCCTGCGCAATACCCTGGTGCAATACTCTGCAATACTCTGGTGCAATACTCTGCAATACTCTGGTGCAATACTCTGCAATACCCTGCAAAATACTCTGCAATACCCTGCGCAATACCCTGCAAAATACTCTGCAATACCCTGGTGCAATACTCTGCAATACTCTGGTGCAATACTCTGCAATACCCTGCGCAATACTCTGCAATACCCTGCGCAATACCCTGCAAAATACTCTGCAATACCCTGGTGCAATACTCTGCAATACTCTGGTGCAATACTCTGCAATACCCTGCGCAATACTCTGCAATACCCTGCGCAATACCCTGCAAAATACTCTGCAATACCCTGGTGCAATACTCTGCAATACTCTGGTGCAATACTCTGCAATACCCTGCAATACCCTGCGCAATACTCTGCAATACTCTGGCGCAATACTCTGCAATACCCTGGTGCAATACTCTGCAATACCCTGCGCAATACTCTGCAATACCCTGCGCAATTCTCTGCAATACTCTGGTGCAATACTCTGCAATACCCTGGTGCAATACCCTGCGCAATACTCTGCAATACCCTGCGCAATACCCTGCAATACCCTGCGCAATACTCTGCAATACCCTGCGCAATACTCTGCAATACTCTGCAATACTCTGGTGCAATACTCTGCAATACCCTGCGCAATACCCTGCAAAATACTCTGCAATACCCTGGTGCAATACTCTGCAATACCCTGCGCAATACTCTGCAATACCCTGCGCAATACCTTGGTGCAATACTCTGCAATACTCTGCAATACTCTGGTGCAATACTCTGCAATACTCTGGTGCAATACTCTGCAATACCCTGCGCAATATTCTGCAATACCCTGCGCAATACTCTGCAATACTCTGCAATACCCTGCGCAATATTCTGCAATACCCTGCGCAATACTCTGCAATACCCTGCGCAATACCCTGGTGCAATACTCTGCAATACTCTGGTGCAATACTCTGCAATACTCTGCAATACCCTGCAAAATACTCTGCAATACCCTGCGCAATACCCTGCAAAATACTCTGCAATACCCTGGTGCAATACTCTGCAATACTCTGGTGCAATACTCTGCAATACCCTGCGCAATACTCTGCAATACCCTGCGCAATACCCTGCAAAATACTCTGCAATACCCTGGTGCAATACTCTGCAATACACTGGTGCAATACTCTGCAATACCCTGCGCAATACTCTGCAATACCCTGCGCAATACTCTGCAATACTCTGGCGCAATACTCTGCAATACCCTGCGCAATACTCTGCAATACCCTGCGCAATACCCTGCGCAATACTCTGCAATACCCTGGTGCAATACTCTGCAATACTCTGGTGCAATACCCTGCGCAATACTCTGCAATACCCTGCGCAATACTCTGCAATACTCTGGTGCAATACTCTGCAATACCCTGGTGCAATACCCTGCGCAATACTCTGCAATACCCTGCGCAATACTCTGCAATACCCTGCGCAATACTCTGCAATACTCTGGTGCAATACTCTGCAATACCCTGGTGCAATACTCTGCAATACCCTGCGCAATACTCTGCAATACCCTGCGCAATACTCTGCAATACTCTGGTGCAATACTCTGCAATACCCTGGTGCAATACTCTGCAATACCCTGCGCAATACTCTGCAATACCCTGCGCAATACTCTGCAATACTCTGGTGCAATACTCTGCAATACCCTGGTGCAATACCCTGCAATACCCTGCGCAATACTCTGCAATACCCTGCGCAATACTCTGCAATACCCTGCGCAATACTCTGCAATACTCTGGTGCAATACTCTGCAATACCCTGGTGCAATACTCTGCAATACCCTGCACAATACTCTGCAATACCCTGCGCAATTCTCTGCAATACTCTGGTGCAATACTCTGCAATACCCTGGTGCAATACCCTGCGCAATACTCTGCAATACCCTGCGCAATACCCTGCAATACCCTGCGCAATACTCTGCAATACCCTGCGCAATACTCTGCAATACTCTGCAATACTCTGGTGCAATACTCTGCAATACCCTGCGCAATACCCTGCAAAATACTCTGCAATACCCTGCGCAATACTCTGCAATACTCTGCAATACCCTGCGCAATACCCTGGTGCAATACTCTGCAATACTCTGGTGCAATACTCTGCAATACTCTGGTGCAATACTCTGCAATACCCTGCAAAATACTCTGCAATACCCTGCGCAATACTCTGCAATACCCTGCGCAATACCCTGCGCAATACCCTGCAAAATACTCTGCAATACCCTGGTGCAATACTCTGCAATACTCTGGTGCAATACCCTGCGCAATACTCTGCAATACCCTGCGCAATACTCTGCAATACCCTGCAATACCCTGCGCAATACTCTGCAATACCCTGCGCAATATTCTGCAATACCCTGCGCAATACTCTGCAATACTCTGCAATACCCTGCGCAATATTCTGCAATACCCTGCGCAATACTCTGCAATACCCTGCGCAATACCCTGGTGCAATACTCTGCAATACTCTGGTGCAATACTCTGCAATACCCTGCAAAATACTCTGCAATACCCTGCGCAATACCCTGCAAAATACTCTGCAATACCCTGGTGCAATACTCTGCAATACTCTGGTGCAATACTCTGCAATACCCTGCGCAATACTCTGCAATACCCTGCGCAATACCCTGCAAAATACTCTGCAATACCCTGGTGCAATACTCTGCAATACACTGGTGCAATACTCTGCAATACCCTGCGCAATACTCTGCAATACCCTGCGCAATACTCTGCAATACTCTGGCGCAATACTCTGCAATACCCTGTGCACTACTCTGCAATACCCTGCGCAATACCCTGCGCAATACTCTGCAATACCCTGGTGCAATACTCTGCAATACCCTGCGCAATACTCTGCAATACCCTGCGCAATACTCTGCAATACTCTGGTGCAATACTCTGCAATACCCTGGTGCAATACTCTGCAATACCCTGCGCAATACTCTGCAATACCCTGCGCAATACTCTGCAATACTCTGGTGCAATACTCTGCAATACCCTGGTGCAATACTCTGCGCAATACTCTGCAATACCCTGCGCAATACCCTGCAATACCCTGCGCAATACTCTGCAATACTCTGGTGCAATACTCTGCAATACCCTGGTGCAATACTCTGCAATACCCTGCGCAATACTCTGCAATACCCTGGTGCAATACTCTGCAATACTCTGGTGCAATACTCTGCAATACCCTGCGCAATACTCTGCAATACCCTGCGCAATACCCTGCAATACCCTGCGCAATACTCTGCAATACCCTGGTGCAATACTCTGCAATACCCTGGTGCAATACTCTGCAATACCCTGCGCAATACTCTGCAATACCCTGCGCAATACTCTGCAATACCCTGTGCAATACTCTGCAATACTCTGGTGCAATACTCTGCAATACCCTGCGCAATACTCTGCAATACCCTGCGCAATACTCTGCAATACCCTGTGCAATACTCTGCAATACTCTGGTGCAATACTCTGCAATACCCTGCGCAATACTCTGCAATACCCTGCGCAATACCCTGCAAAATACTCTGCAATACCCTGGTGCAATACTCTGCAATACCCTGCGCAATACTCTGCAATACCCTGCGCAATACCCTGCAATACTCTGGTGCAATACTCTGCAATACCCTGGTGCAATACTCTGCAATACCCTGCGCAATACTCTGCAATACCCTGCGCAATACTCTGCAATACCCTGTGCAATACTCTGCAATACCCTGCGCAATACTCTGCAATACCCTGCGCAATACTCTGCAATACCCTGTGCAATACTCTGCAATACTCTGGTGCAATACTCTGCAATACCCTGCGCAATACTCTGCAATACCCTGCGCAATACTCTGCAATACCCTGCGCAATACTCTGCAATACCCTGTGCAATACTCTGCAATACTCTGGTGCAATACTCTGCAATACCCTGCGCAATACTCTGCAATACCCTGCGCAATACCCTGCAAAATACTCTGCAATACCCTGGTGCAATACTCTGCAATACCCTGCGCAATACTCTGCAATACCCTGCGCAATACTCTGCAATACTCTGGTGCAATACTCTGCAATACCCTGGTGCAATACTCTGCAATACCCTGCGCAATACTCTGCAATACCCTGGTGCAATACTCTGCAATACCCTGCGCAATACTCTGCAATACCCTGTGCAATACTCTGCAATACTCTGGTGCAATACTCTGCAATACCCTGCGCAATACTCTGCAATACCCTGTGCAATACTCTGCAATACTCTGGTGCAATACTCTGCAATACCATGCGCAATACTCTGCAATACCCTGCGCAATACCCTGCAAAATACTCTGCAATACCCTGGTGCAATACTCTGCAATACCCTGCGCAATACTCTGCAATACCCTGCGCAATACCCTGCAAAATACTCTGCAATACCCTGGTGCAATACTCTGCAATACTCTGGTGCAATACTCTGCAATACCCTGCGCAATACTCTGCAATACCCTGCGCAATACTCTGCAATACTCTGGTGCAATACTCTGCAATACCCTGGTGCAATACTCTGCAATACCCTGCGCAATACTCTGCAATACCCTGCGCAATACTCTGCAATACTCTGGTGCAATACTCTGCAATACCCTGGTGCAATACCCTGCGCAATACTCTGCAATACCCTGCGCAATACCCTGCAATACCCTGCGCAATACTCTGCAATACCCTGCGCAATACCCTGCAATACCCTGCGCAATACTCTGCAATACTCTGCAATACTCTGGTGCAATACTCTGCAATACCCTGCGCAATACCCTGCAAAATACTCTGCAATACCCTGGTGCAATACTCTGCAATACCCTGCGCAATACTCTGCAATACCCTGCGCAATACCCTGGTGCAATACTCTGCAATACTCTGGTGCAATACTCTGCAATACTCTGGTGCAATACTCTGCAATACCCTGCAAAATACTCTGCAATACCCTGCACAATACTCTGCAATACCCTGCGCAATACCCTGCGCAATACCCTGCAAAATACTCTGCAATACCCTGGTGCAATACTCTGCAATACTCTGGTGCAATACCCTGCGCAATACTCTGCAATACCCTGCGCAATACCCTGCGCAATACTCTGCAATACCCTGCAAAATACTCTGCAATACCCTGCGCAATACCCTGCAAAATACTCTGCAATACCCTGGTGCAATACTCTGCAATACTCTGGTGCAATACCCTGCGCAATACTCTGCAATACCCTGCGCAATACCCTGCGCAATACTCTGCAATACCCTGCAATACCCTGCGCAATATTCTGCAATACCCTGCGCAATATTCTGCAATACCCTGCGCAATACTCTGCAATACTCTGCAATACCCTGCGCAATATTCTGCAATACCCTGCGCAATACTCTGCAATACCCTGCGCAATACCCTGGTGCAATACTCTGCAATACTCTGGTGCAATACTCTGCAATACCCTGCAAAATACTCTGCAATACCCTGCGCAATACCCTGCAAAATACTCTGCAATACCCTGGTGCAATACTCTGCAATACTCTGGTGCAATACTCTGCAATACCCTGCGCAATACTCTGCAATACCCTGCGCAATACCCTGCAAAATACTCTGCAATACCCTGGTGCAATACTCTGCAATACTCTGGTGCAATACTCTGCAATACCCTGCGCAATACTCTGCAATACCCTGCGCAATACTCTGCAATACCCTGCGCAATACCCTGCAATACCCTGCGCAATACTCTGCAATACCCTGCGCAATATTCTGCAATACCCTGCGCAATACTCTGCAATACCCTGCGCAATACTCTGCAATACCCTGCGCAATACTCTGCAATACCCTGCGCAATACCCTGGTGCAATACTCTGCAATACTCTGGTGCAATACTCTGCAATACCCTGCACAATACTCTGCAATACCCTGCGCAATACCCTGCAAAATACTCTGCAATACCCTGGTGCAATACTCTGCAATACACTGGTGCAATACTCTGCAATACCCTGCGCAATACTCTGCAATACCCTGCGCAATACTCTGCAATACTCTGGCGCAATACTCTGCAATACCCTGCGCAATACCCTGGTGCAATACTCTGCAATACTCTGGTGCAATACTCTGCAATACCCTGCAAAATACTCTGCAATACCCTGCGCAATACCCTGCAAAATACTCTGCAATACCCTGGTGCAATACTCTGCAATACTCTGGTGCAATACTCTGCAATACCCTGCGCAATACTCTGCAATACCCTGCGCAATACCCTGCAAAATACTCTGCAATACCCTGGTGCAATACTCTGCAATACACTGGTGCAATACTCTGCAATACCCTGCGCAATACTCTGCAATACCCTGCGCAATACTCTGCAATACTCTGGCGCAATACTCTGCAATACCCTGTGCACTACTCTGCAATACCCTGCGCAATACCCTGCGCAATACTCTGCAATACCCTGGTGCAATACTCTGCAATACCCTGCGCAATACTCTGCAATACCCTGCGCAATACTCTGCAATACTCTGGTGCAATACTCTGCAATACCCTGGTGCAATACTCTGCAATACCCTGCGCAATACTCTGCAATACCCTGCGCAATACTCTGCAATACTCTGGTGCAATACTCTGCAATACCCTGGTGCAATACTCTGCGCAATACTCTGCAATACCCTGCGCAATACCCTGCAATACCCTGCGCAATACTCTGCAATACTCTGGTGCAATACTCTGCAATACCCTGGTGCAATACTCTGCAATACCCTGCGCAATACTCTGCAATACCCTGGTGCAATACTCTGCAATACTCTGGTGCAATACTCTGCAATACCCTGCGCAATACTCTGCAATACCCTGCGCAATACCCTGCAATACCCTGCGCAATACTCTGCAATACCCTGGTGCAATACTCTGCAATACCCTGGTGCAATACTCTGCAATACCCTGCGCAATACTCTGCAATACCCTGCGCAATACTCTGCAATACCCTGTGCAATACTCTGCAATACTCTGGTGCAATACTCTGCAATACCCTGCGCAATACTCTGCAATACCCTGCGCAATACTCTGCAATACCCTGTGCAATACTCTGCAATACTCTGGTGCAATACTCTGCAATACCCTGCGCAATACTCTGCAATACCCTGCGCAATACCCTGCAAAATACTCTGCAATACCCTGGTGCAATACTCTGCAATACCCTGCGCAATACTCTGCAATACCCTGCGCAATACCCTGCAATACTCTGGTGCAATACTCTGCAATACCCTGGTGCAATACTCTGCAATACCCTGCGCAATACTCTGCAATACCCTGCGCAATACTCTGCAATACCCTGTGCAATACTCTGCAATACCCTGCGCAATACTCTGCAATACCCTGCGCAATACTCTGCAATACCCTGTGCAATACTCTGCAATACTCTGGTGCAATACTCTGCAATACCCTGCGCAATACTCTGCAATACCCTGCACAATACTCTGCAATACCCTGCGCAATACTCTGCAATACCCTGTGCAATACTCTGCAATACTCTGGTGCAATACTCTGCAATACCCTGCGCAATACTCTGCAATACCCTGCGCAATACCCTGCAAAATACTCTGCAATACCCTGGTGCAATACTCTGCAATACCCTGCGCAATACTCTGCAATACCCTGCGCAATACTCTGCAATACTCTGGTGCAATACTCTGCAATACCCTGGTGCAATACTCTGCAATACCCTGCGCAATACTCTGCAATACCCTGGTGCAATACTCTGCAATACCCTGCGCAATACTCTGCAATACCCTGTGCAATACTCTGCAATACTCTGGTGCAATACTCTGCAATACCCTGCGCAATACTCTGCAATACCCTGTGCAATACTCTGCAATACTCTGGTGCAATACTCTGCAATACCATGCGCAATACTCTGCAATACCCTGCGCAATACCCTGCAAAATACTCTGCAATACCCTGGTGCAATACTCTGCAATACCCTGCGCAATACTCTGCAATACCCTGCGCAATACCCTGCAAAATACTCTGCAATACCCTGGTGCAATACTCTGCAATACTCTGGTGCAATACTCTGCAATACCCTGCGCAATACTCTGCAATACCCTGCGCAATACTCTGCAATACTCTGGTGCAATACTCTGCAATACCCTGGTGCAATACTCTGCAATACCCTGCGCAATACTCTGCAATACCCTGCGCAATACTCTGCAATACTCTGGTGCAATACTCTGCAATACCCTGGTGCAATACTCTGCAATACCCTGCGCAATACTCTGCAATACCCTGCGCAATACTCTGCAATACTCTGGTGCAATACTCTGCAATACCCTGGTGCAATACCCTGCGCAATACTCTGCAATACCCTGCGCAATACCCTGCAATACCCTGCGCAATACTCTGCAATACCCTGCGCAATACCCTGCAATACCCTGCGCAATACTCTGCAATACTCTGCAATACTCTGGTGCAATACTCTGCAATACCCTGCGCAATACCCTGCAAAATACTCTGCAATACCCTGGTGCAATACTCTGCAATACCCTGCGCAATACTCTGCAATACCCTGCGCAATACCCTGGTGCAATACTCTGCAATACTCTGATGCAATACTCTGCAATACTCTGGTGCAATACTCTGCAATACCCTGCAAAATACTCTGCAATACCCTGCGCAATACTCTGCAATACCCTGCGCAATACCCTGCAAAATACTCTGCAATACCCTGGTGCAATACTCTGCAATACTCTGGTGCAATACCCTGCGCAATACTCTGCAATACCCTGCTCAATACCCTGCGCAATACTCTGCAATACCCTGCAAAATACTCTGCAATACCCTGCGCAATACCCTGCAAAATACTCTGCAATACCCTGGTGCAATACTCTGCAATACTCTGGTGCAATACCCTGCGCAATACTCTGCAATACCCTGCGCAATACCCTGCGCAATACTCTGCAATACCCTGCAATACCCTGCGCAATATTCTGCAATACCCTGCGCAATATTCTGCAATACCCTGCGCAATACTCTGCAATACTCTGCAATACCCTGCGCAATATTCTGCAATACCCTGCGCAATACTCTGCAATACCCTGCGCAATACCCTGGTGCAATACTCTGCAATACTCTGGTGCAATACTCTGCAATACCCTGCAAAATACTCTGCAATACCCTGCGCAATACCCTGCAAAATACTCTGCAATACCCTGGTGCAATACTCTGCAATACTCTGGTGCAATACTCTGCAATACCCTGCGCAATACTCTGCAATACCCTGCGCAATACCCTGCAAAATACTCTGCAATACCCTGGTGCAATACTCTGCAATACTCTGGTGCAATACTCTGCAATACCCTGCGCAATACTCTGCAATACCCTGCGCAATACTCTGCAATACCCTGCGCAATACCCTGCAATACCCTGCGCAATACTCTGCAATACCCTGCGCAATATTCTGCAATACCCTGCGCAATACTCTGCAATACCCTGCGCAATACTCTGCAATACCCTGCGCAATACTCTGCAATACCCTGCGCAATACCCTGGTGCAATACTCTGCAATACTCTGGTGCAATACTCTGCAATACCCTGCACAATACTCTGCAATACCCTGCGCAATACCCTGCAAAATACTCTGCAATACCCTGGTGCAATACTCTGCAATACACTGGTGCAATACTCTGCAATACCCTGCGCAATACTCTGCAATACCCTGCGCAATACTCTGCAATACTCTGGCGCAATACTCTGCAATACCCTGCGCAATACCCTGGTGCAATACTCTGCAATACTCTGGTGCAATACTCTGCAATACCCTGCAAAATACTCTGCAATACCCTGCGCAATACCCTGCAAAATACTCTGCAATACCCTGGTGCAATACTCTGCAATACTCTGGTGCAATACTCTGCAATACCCTGCGCAATACTCTGCAATACCCTGCGCAATACCCTGCAAAATACTCTGCAATACCCTGGTGCAATACTCTGCAATACACTGGTGCAATACTCTGCAATACCCTGCGCAATACTCTGCAATACCCTGCGCAATACTCTGCAATACTCTGGCGCAATACTCTGCAATACCCTGTGCACTACTCTGCAATACCCTGCGCAATACCCTGCGCAATACTCTGCAATACCCTGGTGCAATACTCTGCAATACCCTGCGCAATACTCTGCAATACCCTGCGCAATACTCTGCAATACTCTGGTGCAATACTCTGCAATACCCTGGTGCAATACTCTGCAATACCCTGCGCAATACTCTGCAATACCCTGCGCAATACTCTGCAATACTCTGGTGCAATACTCTGCAATACCCTGGTGCAATACTCTGCGCAATACTCTGCAATACCCTGCGCAATACCCTGCAATACCCTGCGCAATACTCTGCAATACTCTGGTGCAATACTCTGCAATACCCTGGTGCAATACTCTGCAATACCCTGCGCAATACTCTGCAATACCCTGGTGCAATACTCTGCAATACTCTGGTGCAATACTCTGCAATACCCTGCGCAATACTCTGCAATACCCTGCGCAATACCCTGCAATACCCTGCGCAATACTCTGCAATACCCTGGTGCAATACTCTGCAATACCCTGGTGCAATACTCTGCAATACCCTGCGCAATACTCTGCAATACCCTGCGCAATACTCTGCAATACCCTGTGCAATACTCTGCAATACTCTGGTGCAATACTCTGCAATACCCTGCGCAATACTCTGCAATACCCTGCGCAATACTCTGCAATACCCTGTGCAATACTCTGCAATACTCTGGTGCAATACTCTGCAATACCCTGCGCAATACTCTGCAATACCCTGCGCAATACCCTGCAAAATACTCTGCAATACCCTGGTGCAATACTCTGCAATACCCTGCGCAATACTCTGCAATACCCTGCGCAATACCCTGCAATACTCTGGTGCAATACTCTGCAATACCCTGGTGCAATACTCTGCAATACCCTGCGCAATACTCTGCAATACCCTGCGCAATACTCTGCAATACCCTGTGCAATACTCTGCAATACCCTGCGCAATACTCTGCAATACCCTGCGCAATACTCTGCAATACCCTGTGCAATACTCTGCAATACTCTGGTGCAATACTCTGCAATACCCTGCGCAATACTCTGCAATACCCTGCACAATACTCTGCAATACCCTGCGCAATACTCTGCAATACCCTGTGCAATACTCTGCAATACTCTGGTGCAATACTCTGCAATACCCTGCGCAATACTCTGCAATACCCTGCGCAATACCCTGCAAAATACTCTGCAATACCCTGGTGCAATACTCTGCAATACCCTGCGCAATACTCTGCAATACCCTGCGCAATACTCTGCAATACTCTGGTGCAATACTCTGCAATACCCTGGTGCAATACTCTGCAATACCCTGCGCAATACTCTGCAATACCCTGGTGCAATACTCTGCAATACCCTGCGCAATACTCTGCAATACCCTGTGCAATACTCTGCAATACTCTGGTGCAATACTCTGCAATACCCTGCGCAATACTCTGCAATACCCTGTGCAATACTCTGCAATACTCTGGTGCAATACTCTGCAATACCATGCGCAATACTCTGCAATACCCTGCGCAATACCCTGCAAAATACTCTGCAATACCCTGGTGCAATACTCTGCAATACCCTGCGCAATACTCTGCAATACCCTGCGCAATACCCTGCAAAATACTCTGCAATACCCTGGTGCAATACTCTGCAATACTCTGGTGCAATACTCTGCAATACCCTGCGCAATACTCTGCAATACCCTGCGCAATACTCTGCAATACTCTGGTGCAATACTCTGCAATACCCTGGTGCAATACTCTGCAATACCCTGCGCAATACTCTGCAATACCCTGCGCAATACTCTGCAATACTCTGGTGCAATACTCTGCAATACCCTGGTGCAATACTCTGCAATACCCTGCGCAATACTCTGCAATACCCTGCGCAATACTCTGCAATACTCTGGTGCAATACTCTGCAATACCCTGGTGCAATACCCTGCGCAATACTCTGCAATACCCTGCGCAATACCCTGCAATACCCTGCGCAATACTCTGCAATACCCTGCGCAATACCCTGCAATACCCTGCGCAATACTCTGCAATACTCTGCAATACTCTGGTGCAATACTCTGCAATACCCTGCGCAATACCCTGCAAAATACTCTGCAATACCCTGGTGCAATACTCTGCAATACCCTGCGCAATACTCTGCAATACCCTGCGCAATACCCTGGTGCAATACTCTGCAATACTCTGATGCAATACTCTGCAATACTCTGGTGCAATACTCTGCAATACCCTGCAAAATACTCTGCAATACCCTGCGCAATACTCTGCAATACCCTGCGCAATACCCTGCAAAATACTCTGCAATACCCTGGTGCAATACTCTGCAATACTCTGGTGCAATACCCTGCGCAATACTCTGCAATACCCTGCTCAATACCCTGCGCAATACTCTGCAATACCCTGCAAAATACTCTGCAATACCCTGCGCAATACCCTGCAAAATACTCTGCAATACCCTGGTGCAATACTCTGCAATACTCTGGTGCAATACCCTGCGCAATACTCTGCAATACCCTGCGCAATACCCTGCGCAATACTCTGCAATACCCTGCAATACCCTGCGCAATATTCTGCAATACCCTGCGCAATATTCTGCAATACCCTGCGCAATACTCTGCAATACTCTGCAATACCCTGCGCAATATTCTGCAATACCCTGCGCAATACTCTGCAATACCCTGCGCAATACCCTGGTGCAATACTCTGCAATACTCTGGTGCAATACTCTGCAATACCCTGCAAAATACTCTGCAATACCCTGCGCAATACCCTGCAAAATACTCTGCAATACCCTGGTGCAATACTCTGCAATACTCTGGTGCAATACTCTGCAATACCCTGCGCAATACTCTGCAATACCCTGCGCAATACCCTGCAAAATACTCTGCAATACCCTGGTGCAATACTCTGCAATACTCTGGTGCAATACTCTGCAATACCCTGCGCAATACTCTGCAATACCCTGCGCAATACTCTGCAATACCCTGCGCAATACCCTGCAATACCCTGCGCAATACTCTGCAATACCCTGCGCAATATTCTGCAATACCCTGCGCAATACTCTGCAATACCCTGCGCAATACTCTGCAATACCCTGCGCAATACTCTGCAATACCCTGCGCAATACCCTGGTGCAATACTCTGCAATACTCTGGTGCAATACTCTGCAATACCCTGCACAATACTCTGCAATACCCTGCGCAATACCCTGCAAAATACTCTGCAATACCCTGGTGCAATACTCTGCAATACACTGGTGCAATACTCTGCAATACCCTGCGCAATACTCTGCAATACCCTGCGCAATACTCTGCAATACTCTGGCGCAATACTATGCAATACCCTGCACAATACTCTGCAATACCCTGCGCAATACTCTGCAATACCCTGGTGCAATACTCTGCAATACTCTGGTGCAATACTCTGCAATACCCTGCGCAATACCCTGCAAAATACTCTGCAATACCCTGGTGCAATACTCTGCAATACCCTGCGCAATACCCTGCAAAATACTCTGCAATACCCTGGTGCAATACTCTGCAATACCCTGCGCAATACTCTGCAATACCCTGCGCAATACTCTGCAATACCCTGCGCAATACCCTGGTGCAATACTCTGCAATACTCTGGTGCAATACTCTGCAATACCCTGCAAAATACTCTGCAATACCCTGCGCAATACCCTGCAAAATACTCTGCAATACCCTGGTGCAATACTCTGCAATACTCTGGTGCAATACCCTGCGCAATACTCTGCAATACCCTGCGCAATACCCTGCGCAATACTCTGCAATACCCTGCAATACCCTGCGCAATACTCTGCAATACCCTGCGCAATATTCTGCAATACCCTGCGCAATACTCTGCAATACTCTGCGCAATACCCTGGTGCAATACTCTGCAATACTCTGGTGCAATACTCTGCAATACCCTGCGCAATACTCTGCAATACCCTGCGCAATACCCTGCAAAATACTCCGCAATACCCTGGTGCAATACTCTGCAATACTCTGGTGCAATACTCTGCAATACCCTGCGCAATACTCTGCAATACCCTGCGCAATACCCTGCAAAATACTCTGCAATACCCTGGTGCAATACTCTGCAATACTCTGGTGCAATACTCTGCAATACCCTGGTGCAATACTCTGCAATACCCTGCGCAATACTCTGCAATACCCTGCGCAATACTCTGCAATACTCTGGTGCAATACTCTGCAATACCCTGGTGCAATACCCTGCGCAATACTCTGCAATACCCTGCGCAATACCCTGCAATACCCTGCGCAATACTCTGCAATACCCTGCGCAATACTCTGCAATACCCTGCGCAATACTCTGCAATACTCTGCAATACTCTGGTGCAATACTCTGCAATACCCTGCGCAATACCCTGCAAAATACTCTGCAATACCCTGGTGCAATACTCTGCAATACCCTGCGCAATACTCTGCAATACCCTGCGCAATACCCTGGTGCAATACTCTGCAATACTCTGGTGCAATACTCTGCAATACTCTGGTGCAATACTCTGCAATACCCTGCAAAATACTCTGCAATACCCTGCGCAATACCCTGCAAAATACTCTGCAATACCCTGGTGCAATACTCTGCAATACTCTGGTGCAATACTCTGCAATACCCTGCGCAATACTCTGCAATACCCTGCGCAATACCCTGCAAAATACTCTGCAATACCCTGGTGCAATACTCTGCAATACTCTGGTGCAATACTCTGCAATACCCTGCGCAATACTCTGCAATACCCTGCGCAATACCCTGCAAAATACTCTGCAATACCCTGGTGCAATACTCTGCAATACTCTGGTGCAATACTCTGCAATACCCTGCAATACCCTGCGCAATACTCTGCAATACTCTGGCGCAATACTCTGCAATACCCTGGTGCAATACTCTGCAATACCCTGCGCAATACTCTGCAATACCCTGCGCAATTCTCTGCAATACTCTGGTGCAATACTCTGCAATACCCTGGTGCAATACCCTGCGCAATACTCTGCAATACCCTGCGCAATACCCTGCAATACCCTGCGCAATACTCTGCAATACCCTGCGCAATACTCTGCAATACTCTGCAATACTCTGGTGCAATACTCTGCAATACCCTGCGCAATACCCTGCAAAATACTCTGCAATACCCTGGTGCAATACTCTGCAATACCCTGCGCAATACTCTGCAATACCCTGCGCAATACCCTGGTGCAATACTCTGCAATACTCTGGTGCAATACTCTGCAATACTCTGGTGCAATACTCTGCAATACCCTGCGCAATATTCTGCAATACCCTGCGCAATACTCTGCAATACTCTGCAATACCCTGCGCAATATTCTGCAATACCCTGCGCAATACTCTGCAATACCCTGCGCAATACCCTGGTGCAATACTCTGCAATACTCTGGTGCAATACTCTGCAATACCCTGCAAAATACTCTGCAATACCCTGCGCAATACCCTGCAAAATACTCTGCAATACCCTGGTGCAATACTCTGCAATACTCTGGTGCAATACTCTGCAATACCCTGCGCAATACTCTGCAATACCCTGCGCAATACCCTGCAAAATACTCTGCAATACCCTGGTGCAATACTCTGCAATACACTGGTGCAATACTCTGCAATACCCTGCGCAATACTCTGCAATACCCTGCGCAATACTCTGCAATACTCTGGCGCAATACTCTGCAATACCCTGCGCAATACCCTGCGCAATACTCTGCAATACCCTGGTGCAATACTCTGCAATACTCTGGTGCAATACCCTGCGCAATACTCTGCAATACCCTGCGCAATACTCTGCAATACTCTGGTGCAATACTCTGCAATACCCTGGTGCAATACCCTGCGCAATACTCTGCAATACCCTGCGCAATACTCTGCAATACCCTGCGCAATACTCTGCAATACTCTGGTGCAATACTCTGCAATACCCTGGTGCAATACTCTGCAATACCCTGCGCAATACTCTGCAATACCCTGCGCAATACTCTGCAATACTCTGGTGCAATACTCTGCAATACCCTGGTGCAATACTCTGCAATACTCTGCAATACCCTGCGCAATACTCTGCAATACCCTGCGCAATACTCTGCAATACTCTGGTGCAATACTCTGCAATACCCTGGTGCAATACCCTGCAATACCCTGCGCAATACTCTGCAATACCCTGCGCAATACTCTGCAATACCCTGCGCAATACTCTGCAATACTCTGGTGCAATACTCTGCAATACCCTGGTGCAATACTCTGCAATACCCTGCGCAATACTCTGCAATACCCTGCACAATTCTCTGCAATACTCTGGTGCAATACTCTGCAATACCCTGGTGCAATACCCTGCGCAATACTCTGCAATACCCTGCGCAATACCCTGCAATACCCTGCGCAATACTCTGCAATACCCTGCGCAATACTCTGCAATACTCTGCAATACTCTGGTGCAATACTCTGCAATACCCTGCGCAATACCCTGCAAAATACTCTGCAATACCCTGCGCAATACTCTGCAATACTCTGCAATACCCTGCGCAATACCCTGGTGCAATACTCTGCAATACTCTGGTGCAATACTCTGCAATACTCTGGTGCAATACTCTGCAATACCCTGCAAAATACTCTGCAATACCCTGCGCAATACTCTGCAATACCCTGCGCAATACCCTGCGCAATACCCTGCAAAATACTCTGCAATACCCTGGTGCAATACTCTGCAATACTCTGGTGCAATACCCTGCGCAATACTCTGCAATACCCTGCGCAATACTCTGCAATACCCTGCAATACCCTGCGCAATACTCTGCAATACCCTGCGCAATATTCTGCAATACCCTGCGCAATACTCTGCAATACCCTGCGCAATACCCTGCGCAATACTCTGCAATACCCTGGTGCAATACTCTGCAATACCCTGCGCAATACTCTGCAATACCCTGCGCAATACTCTGCAATACTCTGGTGCAATACTCTGCAATACCCTGGTGCAATACTCTGCAATACCCTGCGCAATACTCTGCAATACCCTGCGCAATACTCTGCAATACTCTGGTGCAATACTCTGCAATACCCTGGTGCAATACTCTGCAATACCCTGCGCAATACTCTGCAATACCCTGCGCAATACCCTGCAATACCCTGCGCAATACTCTGCAATACTCTGGTGCAATACTCTGCAATACCCTGGTGCAATACTCTGCAATACCCTGCGCAATACTCTGCAATACCCTGGTGCAATACTCTGCAATACTCTGGTGCAATACTCTGCAATACCCTGCGCAATACTCTGCAATACCCTGCGCAATACCCTGCAATACCCTGCGCAATACTCTGCAATACCCTGGTGCAATACTCTGCAATACCCTGCGCAATACTCTGCAATACCCTGCGCAATACTCTGCAATACCCTGTGCAATACTCTGCAATACTCTGGTGCAATACTCTGCAATACCCTGCGCAATACTCTGCAATACCCTGCGCAATACTCTGCAATACCCTGTGCAATACTCTGCAATACTCTGGTGCAATACTCTGCAATACCCTGCGCAATACTCTGCAATACCCTGCGCAATACCCTGCAAAATACTCTGCAATACCCTGGTGCAATACTCTGCAATACCCTGCGCAATACTCTGCAATACCCTGCGCAATACTCTGCAATACCCTGTGCAATACTCTGCAATACCCTGCGCAATACTCTGCAATACCCTGCGCAATACTCTGCAATACCCTGTGCAATACTCTGCAATACTCTGGTGCAATACTCTGCAATACCCTGCGCAATACTCTGCAATACCCTGCGCAATACTCTGCAATACCCTGCGCAATACTCTGCAATACCCTGCGCAATACTCTGCAATACCCTGTGCAATACTCTGCAATACTCTGGTGCAATACTCTGCAATACCCTGCGCAATACTCTGCAATACCCTGCGCAATACCCTGCAAAATACTCTGCAATACCCTGGTGCAATACTCTGCAATACCCTGCGCAATACTCTGCAATACCCTGCGCAATACTCTGCAATACTCTGGTGCAATACTCTGCAATACCCTGGTGCAATACTCTGCAATACCCTGCGCAATACTCTGCAATACCCTGGTGCAATACTCTGCAATACCCTGCGCAATACTCTGCAATACCCTGTGCAATACTCTGCAATACTCTGGTGCAATACTCTGCAATACCCTGCGCAATACTCTGCAATACCCTGTGCAATACTCTGCAATACTCTGGTGCAATACTCTGCAATACCCTGCGCAATACTCTGCAATACCCTGCGCAATACCCTGCAAAATACTCTGCAATACCCTGGTGCAATACTCTGCAATACCCTGCGCAATACTCTGCAATACCCTGCGCAATACCCTGCAAAATACTCTGCAATACCCTGGTGCAATACTCTGCAATACTCTGGTGCAATACTCTGCAATACCCTGCGCAATACTCTGCAATACCCTGCGCAATACTCTGCAATACTCTGGTGCAATACTCTGCAATACCCTGGTGCAATACTCTGCAATACCCTGCGCAATACTCTGCAATACCCTGCGCAATACTCTGCAATACTCTGGTGCAATACTCTGCAATACCCTGGTGCAATACCCTGCGCAATACTCTGCAATACCCTGCGCAATACCCTGCAATACCCTGCGCAATACTCTGCAATACCCTGCGCAATACCCTGCAATACCCTGCGCAATACTCTGCAATACTCTGCAATACTCTGGTGCAATACTCTGCAATACCCTGCGCAATACCCTGCAAAATACTCTGCAATACCCTGGTGCAATACTCTGCAATACCCTGCGCAATACTCTGCAATACCCTGCGCAATACCCTGGTGCAATACTCTGCAATACTCTGGTGCAATACTCTGCAATACTCTGGTGCAATACTCTGCAATACCCTGCAAAATACTCTGCAATACCCTGCGCAATACTCTGCAATACCCTGCGCAATACCCTGCGCAATACCCTGCAATACCCTGCAAAATACTCTGCAATACCCTGCGCAATACCCTGCAAAATACTCTGCAATACCCTGGTGCAATACTCTGCAATACTCTGGTGCAATACCCTGCGCAATACTCTGCAATACCCTGCGCAATACCCTGCGCAATACTCTGCAATACCCTGCAATACCCTGCGCAATATTCTGCAATACCCTGCGCAATATTCTGCAATACCCTGCGCAATACTCTGCAATACTCTGCAATACCCTGCGCAATATTCTGCAATACCCTGCGCAATACTCTGCAATACCCTGCGCAATACCCTGGTGCAATACTCTGCAATACTCTGGTGCAATACTCTGCAATACCCTGCAAAATACTCTGCAATACCCTGCGCAATACCCTGCAAAATACTCTGCAATACCCTGGTGCAATACTCTGCAATACTCTGGTGCAATACTCTGCAATACCCTGCGCAATACTCTGCAATACCCTGCGCAATACCCTGCAAAATACTCTGCAATACCCTGGTGCAATACTCTGCAATACTCTGGTGCAATACTCTGCAATACCCTGCGCAATACTCTGCAATACCCTGCGCAATACTCTGCAATACCCTGCGCAATACCCTGCAATACCCTGCGCAATACTCTGCAATACCCTGCGCAATATTCTGCAATACCCTGCGCAATACTCTGCAATACCCTGCGCAATACCCTGGTGCAATACTCTGCAATACTCTGGTGCAATACTCTGCAATACCCTGCAAAATACTCTGCAATACCCTGGTGCAATACTCTGCAATACTCTGGTGCAATACTCTGCAATACCCTGCGCAATACTCTGCAATACCCTGCGCAATACCCTGTAAAATACTCTGCAATACCCTGGTGCAATACTCTGCAATACTCTGGTGCAATACTCTGCAATACCCTGCGCAATACTCTGCAATACCCTGCGCAATACCCTGCAAAATACTCTGCAATACCCTGGTGCAATACTCTGCAATACTCTGGTGCAATACTCTGCAATACCCTGCGCAATACTCTGCAATACCCTGCGCAATACTCTGCAATACTCTGGCGCAATACTCTGCAATACCCTGCGCAATACTCTGCAATACCCTGCGCAATACCCTGCGCAATACTCTGCAATACCCTGGTGCAATACTCTGCAATACTCTGGTGCAATACTCTGCAATACCCTGCGCAATACTCTGCAATACCCTGCGCAATACCCTGGTGCAATACTCTGCAATACCCTGGTGCAATACTCTGCAATACTCTGCAATACCCTGCGCAATACTCTGCAATACCCTGCGCAATACTCTGCAATACTCTGGTGCAATACTCTGCAATACCCTGGTGCAATACTCTGCAATACCCTGCGCAATACTCTGCAATACCCTGCGCAATACTCTGCAATACCCTGCGCAATACTCTGCAATACTCTGGTGCAATACTCTGCAATACCCTGGTGCAATACCCTGCAATACCCTGCGCAATACTCTGCAATACCCTGCGCAATACCCTGCAATACCCTGCGCAATACTCTGCAATACCCTGGTGCAATACTCTGCAATACCCTGGTGCAATACTCTGCAATACCCTGCGCAATACTCTGCAATACCCTGGTGCAATACTCTGCAATACTCTGGTGCAATACTCTGCAATACCCTGCGCAATACTCTGCAATACCCTGCGCAATACCCTGCAATACCCTGCGCAATACTCTGCAATACCCTGCGCAATACTCTGCAATACTCTGGTGCAATACTCTGCAATACCCTGGTGCAATACTCTGCAATACCCTGCGCAATACTCTGCAATACCCTGCGCAATACCCTGCAATACCCTGCGCAATACTCTGCAATACCCTGGTGCAATACTCTGCAATACTCTGGTGCAATACTCTGCAATACCCTGCGCAATACTCTGCAATACCCTGCGCAATACTCTGCAATACCCTGCGCAATACTCTGCAATACCCTGCGCAATACTCTGCAATACTCTGGTGCAATACTCTGCAATACCCTGGTGCAATACTCTGCAATACCCTGCGCAATACTCTGCAATACCCTGCGCAATACCCTGCAATACCCTGCGCAATACTCTGCAATACTCTGGTGCAATACTCTGCAATACCCTGGTGCAATACTCTGCAATACCCTGCGCAATACTCTGCAATACCCTGGTGCAATACTCTGCAATACTCTGGTGCAATACTCTGCAATACCCTGCGCAATACTCTGCAATACCCTGTGCAATACTCTGCAATACTCTGGTGCAATACTCTGCAATACCCTGCGCAATACTCTGCAATACCCTGCGCAATACCCTGCAAAATACTCTGCAATACCCTGGTGCAATACTCTGCAATACCCTGCGCAATACTCTGCAATACCCTGCGCAATACCCTGCAAAATACTCTGCAATACCCTGGTGCAATACTCTGCAATACTCTGGTGCAATACTCTGCAATACCCTGCGCAATACTCTGCAATACCCTGCGCAATACTCTGCAATACTCTGGTGCAATACTCTGCAATACCCTGGTGCAATACTCTGCAATACCCTGCGCAATACTCTGCAATACCCTGCGCAATACTCTGCAATACTCTGGTGCAATACTCTGCAATACCCTGGTGCAATACTCTGCAATACCCTGCGCAATACTCTGCAATACCCTGCGCAATACTCTGCAATACTCTGGTGCAATACTCTGCAATACCCTGGTGCAATACCCTGCGCAATACTCTGCAATACCCTGCGCAATACCCTGCAATACCCTGCGCAATACTCTGCAATACCCTGCGCAATACCCTGCAATACCCTGCGCAATACTCTGCAATACTCTGCAATACTCTGGTGCAATACTCTGCAATACCCTGCGCAATACCCTGCAAAATACTCTGCAATACCCTGGTGCAATACTCTGCAATACCCTGCGCAATACTCTGCAATACCCTGCGCAATACCCTGGTGCAATACTCTGCAATACTCTGGTGCAATACTCTGCAATACCCTGCGCAATACTCTGCAATACCCTGCGCAATACTCTGCAATACCCTGGTGCAATACTCTGCAATACCCTGGTGCAATACTCTGCAATACCCTGCGCAATACTCTGCAATACCCTGCGCAATACTCTGCAATACTCTGGTGCAATACTCTGCAATACCCTGGTGCAATACTCTGCAATACCCTGGTGCAATACTCTGCAATACCCTGCGCAATACTCTGCAATACCCTGCGCAATACTCTGCAATACCCTGGTGCAATACCCTGCGCAATACTCTGCAATACCCTGCGCAATACCCTGCAATACCCTGCGCAATACTCTGCAATACCCTGCGCAATACCCTGCAATACCCTGCGCAATACTCTGCAATACTCTGCAATACTCTGGTGCAATACTCTGCAATACCCTGCGCAATACCCTGCAAAATACTCTGCAATACCCTGGTGCAATACTCTGCAATACCCTGCGCAATACTCTGCAATACCCTGCGCAATACCCTGGTGCAATACTCTGCAATACTCTGGTGCAATACTCTGCAATACTCTGGTGCAATACTCTGCAATACCCTGCAAAATACTCTGCAATACCCTGCGCAATACTCTGCAATACCCTGCGCAATACCCTGGTGCAATACTCTGCAATACTCTGGTGCAATACTCTGCAATACTCTGGTGCAATACTCTGCAATACCCTGCAAAATACTCTGCAATACCCTGCGCAATACCCTGCGCAATACCCTGCAAAATACTCTGCAATACCCTGGTGCAATACTCTGCAATACTCTGGTGCAATACCCTGCGCAATACTCTGCAATACCCTGCGCAATACCCTGCGCAATACTCTGCAATACCCTGCAAAATACTCTGCAATACCCTGCGCAATACCCTGCAAAATACTCTGCAATACCCTGGTGCAATACTCTGCAATACTCTGGTGCAATACCCTGCGCAATACTCTGCAATACCCTGCGCAATACCCTGGTGCAATACTCTGCAATACTCTGGTGCAATACTCTGCAATACTCTGGTGCAATACTCTGCAATACTCTGGTGCAATACTCTGCAATACCCTGCGCAATACTCTGCAATACCCTGCGCAATATTCTGCAATACCCTGCGCAATACTCTGCAATACTCTGCAATACCCTGCGCAATATTCTGCAATACCCTGCGCAATACTCTGCAATACCCTGCGCAATACCCTGGTGCAATACTCTGCAATACTCTGGTGCAATACTCTGCAAAATACTCTGCAATACCCTGCAAAATACTCTGCAATACCCTGCGCAATACCCTGCAAAATACTCTGCAATACCCTGGTGCAATACTCTGCAATACTCTGGTGCAATACTCTGCAATACCCTGCGCAATACTCTGCAATACCCTGCGCAATACCCTGCAAAATACTCTGCAATACCCTGGTGCAATACTCTGCAATACTCTGGTGCAATACTCTGCAATACCCTGCGCAATACTCTGCAATACCCTGCGCAATACCCTGCAATACCCTGCGCAATACTCTGCAATACTCTGGCGCAATACTCTGCAATACCCTGCGCAATACTCTGCAATACCCTGCGCAATACCCTGCAAAATACTCTGCAATACCCTGGTGCAATACTCTGCAATACTCTGGTGCAATACTCTGCAATACCCTGCGCAATACTCTGCAATACCCTGCGCAATACTCTGCAATACTCTGGCGCAATACTCTGCAATACCCTGCGCAATACTCTGCAATACCCTGCGCAATACCCTGCGCAATACTCTGCAATGCCCTGGTGCAATACTCTGCAATACTCTGGTGCAATACTCTGCAATACCCTGCGCAATACTCTGCAATACCCTGCGCAATACTCTGCAATACCCTGGTGCAATACTCTGCAATACTCTGCAATACCCTGCGCAATACTCTGCAATACCCTGCGCAATACTCTGCAATACCCTGCGCAATACTCTGCAATACTCTGGTGCAATACTCTGCAATACCCTGGTGCAATACTCTGCAATACCCTGCGCAATACTCTGCAATACTCTGGTGCAATACTCTGCAATACCCTGGTGCAATACCCTGCAATACCCTGCGCAATACTCTGCAATACCCTGCGCAATACCCTGCAATACCCTGCGCAATACTCTGCAATACTCTGGTGCAATACTCTGCAATACCCTGGTGCAATACTCTGCAATACCCTGCAATACCCTGGTGCAATACTCTGCAATACTCTGGTGCAATACTCTGCAATACCCTGCGCAATACTCTGCAATACCCTTCGCAATACCCTGCAATACCCTGCGCAATACTCTGCAATACCCTGCGCAATACTCTGCAATACTCTGGTGCAATACTCTGCAATACCCTGGTGCAATACTCTGCAATACCCTGGTGCAATACTCTGCAATACCCTGCGCAATACTCTGCAATACTCTGGTGCAATACTCTGCAATACCCTGCGCAATACTCTGCAATACCCTGCGCAATACTCTGCAATACTCTGGTGCAATACTCTGCAATACCCTGGTGCAATACTCTGCAATACCCTGCGCAATACTCTGCAATACCCTGCGCAATACCCTGCAATACCCTGCGCAATACTCTGCAATACTCTGGTGCAATACTCTGCAATACCCTGGTGCAATACTCTGCAATACCCTGCGCAATACTCTGCAATACCCTGGTGCAATACTCTGCAATACTCTGGTGCAATACTCTGCAATACCCTGCGCAATACTCTGCAATACCCTGCGCAATACCCTGCAATACCCTGCGCAATACTCTGCAATACCCTGCGCAATACTCTGCAATACCCTGCGCAATACTCTGCAATACCCTGTGCAATACTCTGCAATACTCTGGTGCAATACTCTGCAATACCCTGCGCAATACTCTGCAATACCCTGCGCAATACTCTGCAATACCCTGCGCAATACTCTGCAATACCCTGTGCAATACTCTGCAATACCCTGCGCAATACTCTGCAATACCCTGCGCAATACCCTGCAAAATACTCTGCAATACCCTGGTGCAATACTCTGCAATACCCTGCGCAATACTCTGCAATACCCTGCGCAATACCCTGCAAAATACTCTGCAATACCCTGGTGCAATACTCTGCAATACTCTGGTGCAATACTCTGCAATACCCTGCGCAATACTCTGCAATACCCTGCGCAATACCCTGCAATACCCTGCGCAATACTCTGCAATACTCTGGTGCAATACTCTGCAATACCCTGGTGCAATACTCTGCAATACTCTGCAATACCCTGCGCAATACTCTGCAATACTCTGGTGCAATACTCTGCAATACCCTGGTGCAATACTCTGCAATACCCTGCGCAATACTCTGCAATACCCTGCGCAATACTCTGCAATACTCTGGTGCAATACTCTGCAATACCCTGCGCAATACCCTGCAATACTCTGGTGCAATACTCTGCAATACCCTGCGCAATACTCTGCAATACTCTGCAATACTCTGGTGCAATACTCTGCAATACCCTGCGCAATACCCTGCAAAATACTCTGCAATACCCTGGTGCAATACTCTGCAATACCCTGCGCAATACTCTGCAATACCCTGCGCAATACTCTGCAATACCCTGCGCAATACTCTGCAATACTCTGGTGCAATACTCTGCAATACCCTGCAAAATACTCTGCAATACCCTGCGCAATACCCTGCAAAATACTCTGCAATACCCTGGTGCAATACTCTGCAATACTCTGGTGCAATACCCTGCGCAATACTCTGCAATACCCTGCGCAATACCCTGCGCAATACTCTGCAATACCCTGCAATACCCTGCGCAATACTCTGCAATACCCTGCGCAATATTCTGCAATACCCTGCGCAATACTCTGCAATACTCTGCAATACCCTGCGCAATATTCTGCAATACCCTGCACAATACTCTGCAATACCCTGCGCAATACCCTGGTGCAATACTCTGCAATACTCTGGTGCAATACTCTGCAATACCCTGCAAAATACTCTGCAATACCCTGCGCAATACCCTGCAAAATACTCTGCAATACCCTGGTGCAATACTCTGCAATACTCTGGTGCAATACTCTGCAATACCCTGCGCAATACTCTGCAATACCCTGCGCAATACCCTGCAAAATACTCTGCAATACCCTGGTGCAATACTCTGCAATACTCTGGTGCAATACTCTGCAATACCCTGGTGCAATACTCTGCAATACCCTGCGCAATACTCTGCAATACCCTGCGCAATACTCTGCAATACTCTGGTGCAATACTCTGCAATACCCTGGTGCAATACCCTGCGCAATACTCTGCAATACCCTGCGCAATACCCTGCAATACCCTGCGCAATACTCTGCAATACCCTGCGCAATACTCTGCAATACTCTGCAATACTCTGGTGCAATACTCTGCAATACCCTGCGCAATACCCTGCAAAATACTCTGCAATACCCTGGTGCAATACTCTGCAATACCCTGCGCAATACTCTGCAATACCCTGCGCAATACCCTGGTGCAATACTCTGCAATACTCTGGTGCAATACTCTGCAATACTCTGGTGCAATACTCTGCAATACCCTGCAAAATACTCTGCAATACCCTGCGCAATACCCTGCAAAATACTCTGCAATACCCTGGTGCAATACTCTGCAATACTCTGGTGCAATACCCTGCGCAATACTCTGCAATACCCTGCGCAATACCCTGCGCAATACTCTGCAATACCCTGCAATACCCTGCGCAATACTCTGCAATACCCTGCGCAATATTCTGCAATACCCTGCGCAATACTCTGCAATACTCTGCAATACCCTGCGCAATATTCTGCAATACCCTGCGCAATACTCTGCAATACCATGCGCAATACCCTGGTGCAATACTCTGCAATACTCTGGTGCAATACTCTGCAATACCCTGCAAAATACTCTGCAATACCCTGCGCAATACCCTGCAAAATACTCTGCAATACCCTGGTGCAATACTCTGCAATACTCTGGTGCAATACTCTGCAATACCCTGCGCAATACTCTGCAATACCCTGCGCAATACCCTGCAAAATACTCTGCAATACCCTGGTGCAATACTCTGCAATACTCTGGTGCAATACTCTGCAATACCCTGCGCAATACTCTGCAATACCCTGCGCAATACCCTGCAAAATACTCTGCAATACCCTGGTGCAATACTCTGCAATACTCTGGTGCAATACTCTGCAATACCCTGCGCAATACTCTGCAATACCCTGCGCAATACCCTGCAAAATACTCTGCAATACCCTGGTGCAATACTCTGCAATACACTGGTGCAATACTCTGCAATACCCTGCGCAATACTCTGCAATACCCTGCGCAATACTCTGCAATACTCTGGCGCAATACTCTGCAATACCCTGCGCAATACTCTGCAATACCCTGCGCAATACCCTGCGCAATACTCTGCAATACCCTGGTGCAATACTCTGCAATACTCTGGTGCAATACTCTGCAATACCCTGCGCAATACCCTGCAAAATACTCTGCAATACCCTGGTGCAATACTCTGCAATACCCTGCGCAATACCCTGCAAAATACTCTGCAATACCCTGGTGCAATACTCTGCAATACCCTGCGCAATACTCTGCAATACCCTGCGCAATACTCTGCAATACCCTGCGCAATACCCTGGTGCAATACTCTGCAATACTCTGGTGCAATACTCTGCAATACCCTGCAAAATACTCTGCAATACCCTGCGCAATACCCTGCAAAATACTCTGCAATACCCTGGTGCAATACTCTGCAATACTCTGGTGCAATACCCTGCGCAATACTCTGCAATACCCTGCGCAATACCCTGCGCAATACTCTGCAATACCCTGCAATACCCTGCGCAATACTCTGCAATACCCTGTGCAATATTCTGCAATACCCTGCGCAATACTCTGCAATACTCTGCGCAATACCCTGGTGCAATACTCTGCAATACTCTGGTGCAATACTCTGCAATACCCTGCAAAATACTCTGCAATACCCTGCGCAATACCCTGCAAAATACTCTGCAATACCCTGGTGCAATACTCTGCAATACTCTGGTGCAATACTCTGCAATACCCTGCGCAATACTCTGCAATACCCTGCGCAATACCCTGCAAAATACTCTGCAATACCCTGGTGCAATACTCTGCAATACTCTGGTGCAATACTCTGCAATACCCTGGTGCAATACTCTGCAATACCCTGCGCAATACTCTGCAATACCCTGCGCAATACTCTGCAATACTCTGGTGCAATACTCTGCAATACCCTGGTGCAATACCCTGCGCAATACTCTGCAATACCCTGCACAATACCCTGCAATACCCTGCGCAATACTCTGCAATACCCTGCGCAATACTCTGCAATACCCTGCGCAATACTCTGGTGCAATACTCTGCAATACCCTGCGCAATACCCTGCAAAATACTCTGCAATACCCTGGTGCAATACTCTGCAATACCCTGCGCAATACCCTGGTGCAATACTCTGCAATACTCTGGTGCAATACTCTGCAATACTCTGGTGCAATACTCTGCAATACCCTGCAAAATACTCTGCAATACCCTGCGCAATACCCTGCAAAATACTCTGCAATACCCTGGTGCAATACTCTGCAATACTCTGGTGCAATACCCTGCGCAATACTCTGCAATACCCTGCGCAATACCCTGCACAATACTCTGCAATACCCTGCAATACCCTGCGCAATACTCTGCAATACCCTGCGCAATATTCTGCAATACCCTGCGCAATACTCTGCAATACTCTGCAATACCCTGCGCAATATTCTGCAATACCCTGCGCAATACTCTGCAATACCCTGCGCAATACCCTGGTGCAATACTCTGCAATACTCTGGTGCAATACTCTGCAATACCCTGCGCAATACCCTGCAAAATACTCTGCAATACCCTGGTGCAATACTCTGCAATACTCTGGTGCAATACTCTGCAATACCCTGCGCAATACTCTGCAATACCCTGCGCAATACCCTGCAAAATACTCTGCAATACCCTGGTGCAATACTCTGCAATACTCTGGTGCAATACTCTGCAATACCCTGCGCAATACTCTGCAATACCCTGCGCAATACCCTGCAAAATACTCTGCAATACCCTGGTGCAATACTCTGCAATACTCTGGTGCAATACTCTGCAATACCCTGCGCAATACTCTGCAATACCCTGCGCAATACCCTGCAAAATACTCTGCAATACCCTGGTGCAATACTCTGCAATACTCTGGTGCAATACTCTGCAATACCCTGCACAATACTCTGCAATACCCTGCGCAATACCCTGCGCAATACCCTGCAAAATACTCTGCAATACCCTGGTGCAATACTCTGCAATACTCTGGTGCAATACTCTGCAATACCCTGCAATACCCTGCGCAATACTCTGCAATACTCTGGCGCAATACTCTGCAATACCCTGCGCAATACTCTGCAATACCCTGCGCAATACCCTGCGCAATACTCTGCAATACCCTGGTGCAATACTCTGCAATACTCTGGTGCAATACTCTGCAATACCCTGGTGCAATACCCTGCGCAATACTCTGCAATACCCTGCGCAATACCCTGGTGCAATACTCTGCAATACTCTGGTGCAATACTCTGCAATACTCTGGTGCAATACTCTGCAATACCCTGCAAAATACTCTGCAATACCCTGCGCAATACCCTGCGCAATACCCTGCAAAATACTCTGCAATACCCTGGTGCAATACTCTGCAATACTCTGGTGCAATACCCTGCGCAATACTCTGCAATACCCTGCGCAATACCCTGCGCAATACTCTGCAATACCCTGCAAAATACTCTGCAATACCCTGCGCAATACCCTGCAAAATACTCTGCAATACCCTGGTGCAATACTCTGCAATACTCTGGTGCAATACCCTGCGCAATACTCTGCAATACCCTGCGCAATACCCTGGTGCAATACTCTGCAATACTCTGGTGCAATACTCTGCAATACTCTGGTGCAATACTCTGCAATACTCTGGTGCAATACTCTGCAATACCCTGCGCAATACTCTGCAATACCCTGCGCAATATTCTGCAATACCCTGCGCAATACTCTGCAATACTCTGCAATACCCTGCGCAATATTCTGCAATACCCTGCGCAATACTCTGCAATACCCTGCGCAATACCCTGGTGCAATACTCTGCAATACTCTGGTGCAATACTCTGCAAAATACTCTGCAATACCCTGCAAAATACTCTGCAATACCCTGCGCAATACCCTGCAAAATACTCTGCAATACCCTGGTGCAATACTCTGCAATACTCTGGTGCAATACTCTGCAATACCCTGCGCAATACTCTGCAATACCCTGCGCAATACCCTGCAAAATACTCTGCAATACCCTGGTGCAATACTCTGCAATACTCTGGTGCAATACTCTGCAATACCCTGCGCAATACTCTGCAATACCCTGCGCAATACCCTGCAATACCCTGCGCAATACTCTGCAATACTCTGGCGCAATACTCTGCAATACCCTGCGCAATACTCTGCAATACCCTGCGCAATACCCTGCAAAATACTCTGCAATACCCTGGTGCAATACTCTGCAATACTCTGGTGCAATACTCTGCAATACCCTGCGCAATACTCTGCAATACCCTGCGCAATACTCTGCAATACTCTGGCGCAATACTCTGCAATACCCTGCGCAATACTCTGCAATACCCTGCGCAATACCCTGCGCAATACTCTGCAATGCCCTGGTGCAATACTCTGCAATACTCTGGTGCAATACTCTGCAATACCCTGCGCAATACTCTGCAATACCCTGCGCAATACTCTGCAATACCCTGGTGCAATACTCTGCAATACTCTGCAATACCCTGCGCAATACTCTGCAATACCCTGCGCAATACTCTGCAATACCCTGCGCAATACTCTGCAATACTCTGGTGCAATACTCTGCAATACCCTGGTGCAATACTCTGCAATACCCTGCGCAATACTCTGCAATACTCTGGTGCAATACTCTGCAATACCCTGGTGCAATACCCTGCAATACCCTGCGCAATACTCTGCAATACCCTGCGCAATACCCTGCAATACCCTGCGCAATACTCTGCAATACTCTGGTGCAATACTCTGCAATACCCTGGTGCAATACTCTGCAATACCCTGCAATACCCTGGTGCAATACTCTGCAATACTCTGGTGCAATACTCTGCAATACCCTGCGCAATACTCTGCAATACCCTTCGCAATACCCTGCAATACCCTGCGCAATACTCTGCAATACCCTGCGCAATACTCTGCAATACTCTGGTGCAATACTCTGCAATACCCTGGTGCAATACTCTGCAATACCCTGGTGCAATACTCTGCAATACCCTGCGCAATACTCTGCAATACTCTGGTGCAATACTCTGCAATACCCTGCGCAATACTCTGCAATACCCTGCGCAATACTCTGCAATACTCTGGTGCAATACTCTGCAATACCCTGGTGCAATACTCTGCAATACCCTGCGCAATACTCTGCAATACCCTGCGCAATACCCTGCAATACCCTGCGCAATACTCTGCAATACTCTGGTGCAATACTCTGCAATACCCTGGTGCAATACTCTGCAATACCCTGCGCAATACTCTGCAATACCCTGGTGCAATACTCTGCAATACTCTGGTGCAATACTCTGCAATACCCTGCGCAATACTCTGCAATACCCTGCGCAATACCCTGCAATACCCTGCGCAATACTCTGCAATACCCTGCGCAATACTCTGCAATACCCTGCGCAATACTCTGCAATACCCTGTGCAATACTCTGCAATACTCTGGTGCAATACTCTGCAATACCCTGCGCAATACTCTGCAATACCCTGCGCAATACTCTGCAATACCCTGCGCAATACTCTGCAATACCCTGTGCAATACTCTGCAATACCCTGCGCAATACTCTGCAATACCCTGCGCAATACCCTGCAAAATACTCTGCAATACCCTGGTGCAATACTCTGCAATACCCTGCGCAATACTCTGCAATACCCTGCGCAATACCCTGCAAAATACTCTGCAATACCCTGGTGCAATACTCTGCAATACTCTGGTGCAATACTCTGCAATACCCTGCGCAATACTCTGCAATACCCTGCGCAATACCCTGCAATACCCTGCGCAATACTCTGCAATACTCTGGTGCAATACTCTGCAATACCCTGGTGCAATACTCTGCAATACTCTGCAATACCCTGCGCAATACTCTGCAATACTCTGGTGCAATACTCTGCAATACCCTGGTGCAATACTCTGCAATACCCTGCGCAATACTCTGCAATACCCTGCGCAATACTCTGCAATACTCTGGTGCAATACTCTGCAATACCCTGCGCAATACCCTGCAATACTCTGGTGCAATACTCTGCAATACCCTGCGCAATACTCTGCAATACTCTGCAATACTCTGGTGCAATACTCTGCAATACCCTGCGCAATACCCTGCAAAATACTCTGCAATACCCTGGTGCAATACTCTGCAATACCCTGCGCAATACTCTGCAATACCCTGCGCAATACTCTGCAATACCCTGCGCAATACTCTGCAATACTCTGGTGCAATACTCTGCAATACCCTGCAAAATACTCTGCAATACCCTGCGCAATACCCTGCAAAATACTCTGCAATACCCTGGTGCAATACTCTGCAATACTCTGGTGCAATACCCTGCGCAATACTCTGCAATACCCTGCGCAATACCCTGCGCAATACTCTGCAATACCCTGCAATACCCTGCGCAATACTCTGCAATACCCTGCGCAATATTCTGCAATACCCTGCGCAATACTCTGCAATACTCTGCAATACCCTGCGCAATATTCTGCAATACCCTGCACAATACTCTGCAATACCCTGCGCAATACCCTGGTGCAATACTCTGCAATACTCTGGTGCAATACTCTGCAATACCCTGCAAAATACTCTGCAATACCCTGCGCAATACCCTGCAAAATACTCTGCAATACCCTGGTGCAATACTCTGCAATACTCTGGTGCAATACTCTGCAATACCCTGCGCAATACTCTGCAATACCCTGCGCAATACCCTGCAAAATACTCTGCAATACCCTGGTGCAATACTCTGCAATACTCTGGTGCAATACTCTGCAATACCCTGGTGCAATACTCTGCAATACCCTGCGCAATACTCTGCAATACCCTGCGCAATACTCTGCAATACTCTGGTGCAATACTCTGCAATACCCTGGTGCAATACCCTGCGCAATACTCTGCAATACCCTGCGCAATACCCTGCAATACCCTGCGCAATACTCTGCAATACCCTGCGCAATACTCTGCAATACTCTGCAATACTCTGGTGCAATACTCTGCAATACCCTGCGCAATACCCTGCAAAATACTCTGCAATACCCTGGTGCAATACTCTGCAATACCCTGCGCAATACTCTGCAATACCCTGCGCAATACCCTGGTGCAATACTCTGCAATACTCTGGTGCAATACTCTGCAATACTCTGGTGCAATACTCTGCAATACCCTGCAAAATACTCTGCAATACCCTGCGCAATACCCTGCAAAATACTCTGCAATACCCTGGTGCAATACTCTGCAATACTCTGGTGCAATACCCTGCGCAATACTCTGCAATACCCTGCGCAATACCCTGCGCAATACTCTGCAATACCCTGCAATACCCTGCGCAATACTCTGCAATACCCTGCGCAATATTCTGCAATACCCTGCGCAATACTCTGCAATACTCTGCAATACCCTGCGCAATATTCTGCAATACCCTGCGCAATACTCTGCAATACCATGCGCAATACCCTGGTGCAATACTCTGCAATACTCTGGTGCAATACTCTGCAATACCCTGCAAAATACTCTGCAATACCCTGCGCAATACCCTGCAAAATACTCTGCAATACCCTGGTGCAATACTCTGCAATACTCTGGTGCAATACTCTGCAATACCCTGCGCAATACTCTGCAATACCCTGCGCAATACCCTGCAAAATACTCTGCAATACCCTGGTGCAATACTCTGCAATACTCTGGTGCAATACTCTGCAATACCCTGCGCAATACTCTGCAATACCCTGCGCAATACCCTGCAAAATACTCTGCAATACCCTGGTGCAATACTCTGCAATACTCTGGTGCAATACTCTGCAATACCCTGCGCAATACTCTGCAATACCCTGCGCAATACCCTGCAAAATACTCTGCAATACCCTGGTGCAATACTCTGCAATACACTGGTGCAATACTCTGCAATACCCTGCGCAATACTCTGCAATACCCTGCGCAATACTCTGCAATACTCTGGCGCAATACTCTGCAATACCCTGCGCAATACTCTGCAATACCCTGCGCAATACCCTGCGCAATACTCTGCAATACCCTGGTGCAATACTCTGCAATACTCTGGTGCAATACTCTGCAATACCCTGCGCAATACCCTGCAAAATACTCTGCAATACCCTGGTGCAATACTCTGCAATACCCTGCGCAATACCCTGCAAAATACTCTGCAATACCCTGGTGCAATACTCTGCAATACCCTGCGCAATACTCTGCAATACCCTGCGCAATACTCTGCAATACCCTGCGCAATACCCTGGTGCAATACTCTGCAATACTCTGGTGCAATACTCTGCAATACCCTGCAAAATACTCTGCAATACCCTGCGCAATACCCTGCAAAATACTCTGCAATACCCTGGTGCAATACTCTGCAATACTCTGGTGCAATACCCTGCGCAATACTCTGCAATACCCTGCGCAATACCCTGCGCAATACTCTGCAATACCCTGCAATACCCTGCGCAATACTCTGCAATACCCTGTGCAATATTCTGCAATACCCTGCGCAATACTCTGCAATACTCTGCGCAATACCCTGGTGCAATACTCTGCAATACTCTGGTGCAATACTCTGCAATACCCTGCAAAATACTCTGCAATACCCTGCGCAATACCCTGCAAAATACTCTGCAATACCCTGGTGCAATACTCTGCAATACTCTGGTGCAATACTCTGCAATACCCTGCGCAATACTCTGCAATACCCTGCGCAATACCCTGCAAAATACTCTGCAATACCCTGGTGCAATACTCTGCAATACTCTGGTGCAATACTCTGCAATACCCTGGTGCAATACTCTGCAATACCCTGCGCAATACTCTGCAATACCCTGCGCAATACTCTGCAATACTCTGGTGCAATACTCTGCAATACCCTGGTGCAATACCCTGCGCAATACTCTGCAATACCCTGCACAATACCCTGCAATACCCTGCGCAATACTCTGCAATACCCTGCGCAATACTCTGCAATACCCTGCGCAATACTCTGGTGCAATACTCTGCAATACCCTGCGCAATACCCTGCAAAATACTCTGCAATACCCTGGTGCAATACTCTGCAATACCCTGCGCAATACCCTGGTGCAATACTCTGCAATACTCTGGTGCAATACTCTGCAATACTCTGGTGCAATACTCTGCAATACCCTGCAAAATACTCTGCAATACCCTGCGCAATACCCTGCAAAATACTCTGCAATACCCTGGTGCAATACTCTGCAATACTCTGGTGCAATACCCTGCGCAATACTCTGCAATACCCTGCGCAATACCCTGCACAATACTCTGCAATACCCTGCAATACCCTGCGCAATACTCTGCAATACCCTGCGCAATATTCTGCAATACCCTGCGCAATACTCTGCAATACTCTGCAATACCCTGCGCAATATTCTGCAATACCCTGCGCAATACTCTGCAATACCCTGCGCAATACCCTGGTGCAATACTCTGCAATACTCTGGTGCAATACTCTGCAATACCCTGCGCAATACCCTGCAAAATACTCTGCAATACCCTGGTGCAATACTCTGCAATACTCTGGTGCAATACTCTGCAATACCCTGCGCAATACTCTGCAATACCCTGCGCAATACCCTGCAAAATACTCTGCAATACCCTGGTGCAATACTCTGCAATACTCTGGTGCAATACTCTGCAATACCCTGCGCAATACTCTGCAATACCCTGCGCAATACCCTGCAAAATACTCTGCAATACCCTGGTGCAATACTCTGCAATACTCTGGTGCAATACTCTGCAATACCCTGCGCAATACTCTGCAATACCCTGCGCAATACCCTGCAAAATACTCTGCAATACCCTGGTGCAATACTCTGCAATACTCTGGTGCAATACTCTGCAATACCCTGCACAATACTCTGCAATACCCTGCGCAATACCCTGCGCAATACCCTGCAAAATACTCTGCAATACCCTGGTGCAATACTCTGCAATACTCTGGTGCAATACTCTGCAATACCCTGCAATACCCTGCGCAATACTCTGCAATACTCTGGCGCAATACTCTGCAATACCCTGCGCAATACTCTGCAATACCCTGCGCAATACCCTGCGCAATACTCTGCAATACCCTGGTGCAATACTCTGCAATACTCTGGTGCAATACTCTGCAATACCCTGGTGCAATACTCTGCAATACTCTGCAATACCCTGCGCAATACTCTGCAATACCCTGCGCAATACTCTGCAATACCCTGCGCAATACTCTGCAATACCCTGCGCAATACCCTGCGCAATACTCTGCAATACCCTGGTGCAATACTCTGCAATACTCTGGTGCAATACCCTGCGCAATACTCTGCAATACCCTGCGCAATACTCTGCAATACTCTGGTGCAATACTCTGCAATACCCTGGTGCAATACCCTGCGCAATACTCTGCAATACCCTGCGCAATACTCTGCAATACCCTGCGCAATACTCTGCAATACTCTGGTGCAATACTCTGCAATACCCTGGTGCAATACTCTGCAATACCCTGCACAATACTCTGCAATACCCTGCGCAATACTCTGCAATACTCTGGTGCAATACTCTGCAATACCCTGGTGCAATACTCTGCAATACTCTGCAATACCCTGCGCAATACTCTGCAATACCCTGCGCAATACTCTGCAATACTCTGGTGCAATACTCTGCAATACCCTGGTGCAATACCCTGCAATACCCTGCGCAATACTCTGCAATACCCTGCGCAATACTCTGCAATACCCTGCGCAATACTCTGCAATACTCTGGTGCAATACTCTGCAATACCCTGGTGCAATACTCTGCAATACCCTGCGCAATACTCTGCAATACCCTGCGCAATTCTCTGCAATACTCTGGTGCAATACTCTGCAATACCCTGGTGCAATACCCTGCGCAATACTCTGCAATACCCTGCGCAATACCCTGCAATACCCTGCGCAATACTCTGCAATACCCTGCGCAATACTCTGCAATACTCTGCAATACTCTGGTGCAATACTCTGCAATACCCTGCGCAATACCCTGCAAAATACTCTGCAATACCCTGCGCAATACTCTGCAATACTCTGCAATACCCTGCGCAATACCCTGGTGCAATACTCTGCAATACTCTGGTGCAATACTCTGCAATACTCTGGTGCAATACTCTGCAATACCCTGCAAAATACTCTGCAATACCCTGCGCAATACTCTGCAATACCCTGCGCAATACCCTGCGCAATACCCTGCAAAATACTCTGCAATACCCTGGTGCAATACTCTGCAATACTCTGGTGCAATACCCTGCGCAATACTCTGCAATACCCTGCGCAATACTCTGCAATACCCTGCAATACCCTGCGCAATACTCTGCAATACCCTGCGCAATATTCTGCAATACCCTGCGCAATACTCTGCAATACTCTGCAATACCCTGCGCAATATTCTGCAATACCCTGCGCAATACTCTGCAATACCCTGCGCAATACCCTGGTGCAATACTCTGCAATACTCTGGTGCAATACTCTGCAATACCCTGCAAAATACTCTGCAATACCCTGCGCAATACCCTGCAAAATACTCTGCAATACCCTGGTGCAATACTCTGCAATACTCTGGTGCAATACTCTGCAATACCCTGCGCAATACTCTGCAATACCCTGCGCAATACCCTGCAAAATACTCTGCAATACCCTGGTGCAATACTCTGCAATACACTGGTGCAATACTCTGCAATACCCTGCGCAATACTCTGCAATACCCTGCGCAATACTCTGCAATACTCTGGCGCAATACTCTGCAATACCCTGCGCAATACTCTGCAATACCCTGCGCAATACCCTGCGCAATACTCTGCAATACCCTGGTGCAATACTCTGCAATACCCTGCGCAATACTCTGCAATACCCTGCGCAATACTCTGCAATACTCTGGTGCAATACTCTGCAATACCCTGGTGCAATACTCTGCAATACCCTGCGCAATACTCTGCAATACCCTGCGCAATACTCTGCAATACTCTGGTGCAATACTCTGCAATACCCTGCGCAATACTCTGCAATACCCTGCGCAATACCCTGCAATACCCTGCGCAATACTCTGCAATACTCTGGTGCAATACTCTGCAATACCCTGCGCAATACTCTGCAATACCCTGGTGCAATACTCTGCAATACTCTGGTGCAATACTCTGCAATACCCTGCGCAATACCCTGCAATACCCTGCGCAATACCCTGCAATACCCTGCGCAATACCCTGCAATACCCTGCGCAATACTCTGCAATACCCTGGTGCAATACTCTGCAATACCCTGCGCAATACTCTGCAATACCCTGCGCAATACTCTGCAATACCCTGCGCAATACTCTGCAATACCCTGTGCAATACTCTGCAATACTCTGGTGCAATACTCTGCAATACCCTGCGCAATACTCTGCAATACCCTGCGCAATACTCTGCAATACCCTGCGCAATACTCTGCAATACCCTGTGCAATACTCTGCAATACTCTGGTGCAATACTCTGCAATACCCTGCGCAATACTCTGCAATACCCTGCGCAATACCCTGCAAAATACTCTGCAATACCCTGGTGCAATACTCTGCAATACCCTGCGCAATACTCTGCAATACCCTGCGCAATACCCTGCAATACTCTGGTGCAATACTCTGCAATACCCTGGTGCAATACTCTGCAATACCCTGCGCAATACTCTGCAATACCCTGCGCAATACTCTGCAATACCCTGTGCAATACTCTGCAATACCCTGCGCAATACTCTGCAATACCCTGTGCAATACTCTGCAATACTCTGGTGCAATACTCTGCAATACCCTGCGCAATACTCTGCAATACCCTGCGCAATACTCTGCAATACCCTGCGCAATACTCTGCAATACCCTGTGCAATACTCTGCAATACTCTGGTGCAATACTCTGCAATACCCTGCGCAATACTCTGCAATACCCTGCACAATACCCTGCAAAATACTCTGCAATACCCTGGTGCAATACTCTGCAATACCCTGCGCAATACTCTGCAATACTCTGGTGCAATACTCTGCAATACCCTGGTGCAATACTCTGCAATACCCTGCGCAATACTCTGCAATACCCTGGTGCAATACTCTGCAATACCCTGCGCAATACTCTGCAATACCCTGTGCAATACTCTGCAATACCCTGTGCAATACTCTGCAATACTCTGGTGCAATACTCTGCAATACCCTGCGCAATACTCTGCAATACCCTGTGCAATACTCTGCAATACTCTGGTGCAATACTCTGCAATACCCTGCGCAATACTCTGCAATACCCTGCGCAATACCCTGCAAAATACTCTGCAATACCCTGGTGCAATACTCTGCAATACCCTGCGCAATACCCTGCAAAATACTCTGCAATACCCTGGTGCAATACTCTGCAATACTCTGGTGCAATACTCTGCAATACCCTGCGCAATACTCTGCAATACCCTGCGCAATACTCTGCAATACTCTGGTGCAATACTCTGCAATACCCTGGTGCAATACTCTGCAATACCCTGCGCAATACTCTGCAATACCCTGCGCAATACTCTGCAATACTCTGGTGCAATACTCTGCAATACCCTGGTGCAATACCCTGCGCAATACTCTGCAATACCCTGCGCAATACCCTGCAATACCCTGCGCAATACTCTGCAATACCCTGCGCAATACCCTGCAATACCCTGCGCAATACTCTGCAATACTCTGCAATACTCTGGTGCAATACTCTGCAATACCCTGCGCAATACCCTGCAAAATACTCTGCAATACCCTGGTGCAATACTCTGCAATACCCTGCGCAATACTCTGCAATACCCTGCGCAATACCCTGGTGCAATACTCTGCAATACTCTGGTGCAATACTCTGCAATACTCTGGTGCAATACTCTGCAATACCCTGCAAAATACTCTGCAATACCCTGCGCAATACTCTGCAATACCCTGCGCAATACCCTGCGCAATACCCTGCAAAATACTCTGCAATACCCTGGTGCAATACTCTGCAATACTCTGGTGCAATACCCTGCGCAATACTCTGCAATACCCTGCGCAATACCCTGCGCAATACTCTGCAATACCCTGCAATACCCTGCGCAATACTCTGCAATACCCTGCGCAATATTCTGCAATACCCTGCGCAATACTCTGCAATACTCTGCAATACCCTGCGCAATATTCTGCAATACCCTGCGCAATACTCTGCAATACCCTGCGCAATACCCTGGTGCAATACTCTGCAATACTCTGGTGCAATACTCTGCAATACCCTGCAAAATACTCTGCAATACCCTGCGCAATACCCTGCAAAATACTCTGCAATACCCTGGTGCAATACTCTGCAATACTCTGGTGCAATACTCTGCAATACCCTGCGCAATACTCTGCAATACCCTGCGCAATACCCTGCAATACCCTGCGCACTACTCTGCAATACTCTGGCGCAATACTCTGCAATACCCTGCGCAATACTCTGCAATACCCTGCGCAATACCCTGCGCAATACTCTGCAATACCCTGGTGCAATACTCTGCAATACTCTGGTGCAATACTCTGCAATACCCTGCGCAATACTCTGCAATACCCTGCGCAATACCCTGGTGCAATACTCTGCAATACCCTGGTGCAATACTCTGCAATACTCTGCAATACCCTGCGCAATACTCTGCAATACCCTGCGCAATACTCTGCAATACCCTGCGCAATACTCTGCAATACTCTGGTGCAATACTCTGCAATACCCTGGTGCAATACTCTGCAATACCCTGCGCAATACTCTGCAATACCCTGCGCAATACTCTGCAATACCCTGCGCAATACTCTGCAATACTCTGGTGCAATACTCTGCAATACCCTGGTGCAATACCCTGCAATACCCTGCGCAATACTCTGCAATACCCTGCGCAATACCCTGCAATACCCTGCGCAATACTCTGCAATACTCTGGTGCAATACTCTGCAATACCCTGGTGCAATACTCTGCAATACCCTGCGCAATACTCTGCAATACCCTGGTGCAATACTCTGCAATACTCTGGTGCAATACTCTGCAATACCCTGCGCAATACTCTGCAATACCCTGCGCAATACCCTGCAATACCCTGCGCAATACTCTGCAATACCCTGCGCAATACTCTGCAATACTCTGGTGCAATACTCTGCAATACCCTGGTGCAATACTCTGCAATACCCTGGTGCAATACTCTGCAATACCCTGCGCAATACTCTGCAATACCCTGGTGCAATACTCTGCAATACTCTGGTGCAATACTCTGCAATACCCTGCGCAATACTCTGCAATACCCTGCGCAATACTCTGCAATACCCTGCGCAATACTCTGCAATACTCTGGTGCAATACTCTGCAATACCCTGGTGCAATACTCTGCAATACCCTGCGCAATACTCTGCAATACCCTGCGCAATACCCTGCAATACCCTGCGCAATACTCTGCAATACTCTGGTGCAATACTCTGCAATACCCTGGTGCAATACTCTGCAATACCCTGCGCAATACTCTGCAATACCCTGCGCAATACTCTGCAATACCCTGGTGCAATACTCTGCAATACTCTGGTGCAATACTCTGCAATACCCTGCGCAATACTCTGCAATACCCTGCGCAATACCCTGGTGCAATACTCTGCAATACTCTGCAATACTCTGGTGCAATACTCTGCAATACTCTGGTGCAATACTCTGCAATACCCTGCGCAATATTCTGCAATACCCTGCGCAATACTCTGCAATACTCTGCAATACTCTGCAATACCCTGCGCAATATTCTGCAATACCCTGCGCAATACTCTGCAATACCCTGCGCAATACCCTGGTGCAATACTCTGCAATACTCTGGTGCAATACTCTGCAATACCCTGGTGCAATACTCTGCAATACCCTGGTGCAATACTCTGCAATACCCTGCGCAATACCCTGCAAAATACTCTGCAATACCCTGGTGCAATACTCTGCAATACTCTGGTGCAATACTCTGCAATACCCTGGTGCAATACTCTGCAATACCCTGCGCAATACTCTGCAATACCCTGCGCAATACTCTGCAATACTCTGGTGCAATACTCTGCAATACCCTGGTGCAATACCCTGCGCAATACTCTGCAATACCCTGCGCAATACCCTGCAATACCCTGCGCAATACTCTGCAATACCCTGCGCAATACTCTGCAATACTCTGCAATACTCTGGTGCAATACTCTGCAATACCCTGCGCAATACCCTGCAAAATACTCTGCAATACCCTGGTGCAATACTCTGCAATACCCTGCGCAATACTCTGCAATACCCTGCGCAATACCCTGGTGCAATACTCTGCAATACTCTGGTGCAATACTCTGCAATACTCTGGTGCAATACTCTGCAATACCCTGCAAAATACTCTGCAATACCCTGCGCAATACCCTGCAAAATACTCTGCAATACCCTGGTGCAATACTCTGCAATACTCTGGTGCAATACCCTGCGCAATACTCTGCAATACCCTGCGCAATACCCTGCGCAATACTCTGCAATACCCTGCAATACCCTGCGCAATACTCTGCAATACCCTGCGCAATATTCTGCAATACCCTGCGCAATACTCTGCAATACTCTGCAATACCCTGCGCAATATTCTGCAATACCCTGCGCAATACTCTGCAATACCCTGCGCAATACCCTGGTGCAATACTCTGCAATACTCTGGTGCAATACTCTGCAATACCCTGCAAAATACTCTGCAATACCCTGCGCAATACCCTGCGCAATACTCTGCAATACCCTGGTGCAATACTCTGCAATACTCTGGTGCAATACTCTGCAATACCCTGCGCAATACTCTGCAATACCCTGCGCAATACCCTGCAAAATACTCTGCAATACCCTGGTGCAATACTCTGCAATACTCTGGTGCAATACTCTGCAATACCCTGCGCAATACTCTGCAATACCCTGTGCAATACCCTGCAAAATACTCTGCAATACCCTGGTGCAATACTCTGCAATACTCTGGTGCAATACTCTGCAATACCCTGCGCAATACTCTGCAATACCCTGCGCAATACCCTGCAAAATACTCTGCAATACCCTGGTGCAATACTCTGCAATACACTGGTGCAATACTCTGCAATACCCTGCGCAATACTCTGCAATACCCTGCGCAATACTCTGCAATACTCTGGCGCAATACTCTGCAATACCCTGCGCAATACTCTGCAATACCCTGCGCAATACCCTGCGCAATACTCTGCAATACCCTGGTGCAATACTCTGCAATACTCTGGTGCAATACTCTGCAATACCCTGCGCAATACCCTGCAAAATACTCTGCAATACCCTGGTGCAATACTCTGCAATACCCTGCGCAATACCCTGCAAAATACTCTGCAATACCCTGGTGCAATACTCTGCAATACCCTGCGCAATACTCTGCAATACCCTGCGCAATACTCTGCAATACCCTGTGCAATACCCTGGTGCAATACTCTGCAATACTCTGGTGCAATACTCTGCAATACCCTGCAAAATACTCTGCAATACCCTGCGCAATACCCTGCAAAATACTCTGCAATACCCTGGTGCAATACTCTGCAATACTCTGGTGCAATACCCTGCGCAATACTCTGCAATACCCTGCGCAATACCCTGCGCAATACTCTGCAATACCCTGCAATACCCTGCGCAATACTCTGCAATACCCTGCGCAATATTCTGCAATACCCTGCGCAATACTCTGCAATACTCTGCGCAATACCCTGGTGCAATACTCTGCAATACTCTGGTGCAATACTCTGCAATACCCTGCAAAATACTCTGCAATACCCTGCGCAATACCCTGCAAAATACTCTGCAATACCCTGGTGCAATACTCTGCAATACTCTGGTGCAATACTCTGCAATACCCTGCGCAATACTCTGCAATACCCTGCGCAATACCCTGCAAAATACTCTGCAATACCCTGGTGCAATACTCTGCAATACTCTGGTGCAATACTCTGCAATACCCTGGTGCAATACTCTGCAATACCCTGCGCAATACTCTGCAATACCCTGCGCAATACTCTGCAATACTCTGGTGCAATACTCTGCAATACCCTGGTGCAATACCCTGCGCAATACTCTGCAATACCCTGCGCAATACCCTGCAATACCCTGCGCAATACTCTGCAATACCCTGCGCAATACTCTGCAATACTCTGCAATACTCTGGTGCAATACTCTGCAATACCCTGCGCAATACCCTGCAAAATACTCTGCAATACCCTGGTGCAATACTCTGCAATACCCTGCGCAATACCCTGGTGCAATACTCTGCAATACTCTGGTGCAATACTCTGCAATACTCTGGTGCAATACTCTGCAATACCCTGCAAAATACTCTGCAATACCCTGCGCAATACCCTGCAAAATACTCTGCAATACCCTGGTGCAATACTCTGCAATACTCTGGTGCAATACCCTGCGCAATACTCTGCAATACCCTGCGCAATACCCTGCACAATACTCTGCAATACCCTGCAATACCCTGCGCAATACTCTGCAATACCCTGCGCAATATTCTGCAATACCCTGCGCAATACTCTGCAATACTCTGCAATACCCTGCGCAATATTCTGCAATACCCTGCGCAATACTCTGCAATACCCTGCGCAATACCCTGGTGCAATACTCTGCAATACTCTGGTGCAATACTCTGCAATACCCTGCGCAATACCCTGCAAAATACTCTGCAATACCCTGGTGCAATACTCTGCAATACTCTGGTGCAATACTCTGCAATACCCTGCGCAATACTCTGCAATACCCTGCGCAATACCCTGCAAAATACTCTGCAATACCCTGGTGCAATACTCTGCAATACTCTGGTGCAATACTCTGCAATACCCTGCGCAATACTCTGCAATACCCTGCGCAATACCCTGCAAAATACTCTGCAATACCCTGGTGCAATACTCTGCAATACTCTGGTGCAATACTCTGCAATACCCTGCGCAATACTCTGCAATACCCTGCGCAATACCCTGCAAAATACTCTGCAATACCCTGGTGCAATACTCTGCAATACTCTGGTGCAATACTCTGCAATACCCTGCACAATACTCTGCAATACCCTGCGCAATACCCTGCGCAATACCCTGCAAAATACTCTGCAATACCCTGGTGCAATACTCTGCAATACTCTGGTGCAATACTCTGCAATACCCTGCAATACCCTGCGCAATACTCTGCAATACTCTGGCGCAATACTCTGCAATACCCTGCGCAATACTCTGCAATACCCTGTGCAATACCCTGCGCAATACTCTGCAATACCCTGGTGCAATACTCTGCAATACTCTGGTGCAATACTCTGCAATACCCTGGTGCAATACTCTGCAATACTCTGCAATACCCTGCGCAATACTCTGCAATACCCTGCGCAATACTCTGCAATACCCTGCGCAATACTCTGCAATACCCTGCGCAATACCCTGCGCAATACTCTGCAATACCCTGGTGCAATACTCTGCAATACTCTGGTGCAATACCCTGCGCAATACTCTGCAATACCCTGCGCAATACTCTGCAATACTCTGGTGCAATACTCTGCAATACCCTGGTGCAATACCCTGCGCAATACTCTGCAATACCCTGCGCAATACTCTGCAATACCCTGCGCAATACTCTGCAATACTCTGGTGCAATACTCTGCAATACCCTGGTGCAATACTCTGCAATACCCTGCACAATACTCTGCAATACCCTGCGCAATACTCTGCAATACTCTGGTGCAATACTCTGCAATACCCTGGTGCAATACTCTGCAATACTCTGCAATACCCTGCGCAATACTCTGCAATACCCTGCGCAATACTCTGCAATACTCTGGTGCAATACTCTGCAATACCCTGGTGCAATACCCTGCAATACCCTGCGCAATACTCTGCAATACCCTGCGCAATACTCTGCAATACCCTGCGCAATACTCTGCAATACTCTGGTGCAATACTCTGCAATACCCTGGTGCAATACTCTGCAATACCCTGCGCAATACTCTGCAATACCCTGCGCAATTCTCTGCAATACTCTGGTGCAATACTCTGCAATACCCTGGTGCAATACCCTGCGCAATACTCTGCAATACCCTGCGCAATACCCTGCAATACCCTGCGCAATACTCTGCAATACCCTGCGCAATACTCTGCAATACTCTGCAATACTCTGGTGCAATACTCTGCAATACCCTGCGCAATACCCTGCAAAATACTCTGCAATACCCTGCGCAATACTCTGCAATACTCTGCAATACCCTGCGCAATACCCTGGTGCAATACTCTGCAATACTCTGGTGCAATACTCTGCAATACTCTGGTGCAATACTCTGCAATACCCTGCAAAATACTCTGCAATACCCTGCGCAATACTCTGCAATACCCTGCGCAATACCCTGCGCAATACCCTGCAAAATACTCTGCAATACCCTGGTGCAATACTCTGCAATACTCTGGTGCAATACCCTGCGCAATACTCTGCAATACCCTGCGCAATACTCTGCAATACCCTGCAATACCCTGCGCAATACTCTGCAATACCCTGCGCAATATTCTGCAATACCCTGCGCAATACTCTGCAATACTCTGCAATACCCTGCGCAATATTCTGCAATACCCTGCGCAATACTCTGCAATACCCTGCGCAATACCCTGGTGCAATACTCTGCAATACTCTGGTGCAATACTCTGCAATACCCTGCAAAATACTCTGCAATACCCTGCGCAATACCCTGCAAAATACTCTGCAATACCCTGGTGCAATACTCTGCAATACTCTGGTGCAATACTCTGCAATACCCTGCGCAATACTCTGCAATACCCTGCGCAATACCCTGCAAAATACTCTGCAATACCCTGGTGCAATACTCTGCAATACACTGGTGCAATACTCTGCAATACCCTGCGCAATACTCTGCAATACCCTGCGCAATACTCTGCAATACTCTGGCGCAATACTCTGCAATACCCTGCGCAATACTCTGCAATACCCTGCGCAATACCCTGCGCAATACTCTGCAATACCCTGGTGCAATACTCTGCAATACCCTGCGCAATACCCTGCAATACCCTGCGCAATACTCTGCAATACTCTGGTGCAATACTCTGCAATACCCTGGTGCAATACTCTGCAATACCCTGCGCAATACTCTGCAATACCCTGGTGCAATACTCTGCAATACTCTGGTGCAATACTCTGCAATACCCTGCGCAATACCCTGCAATACCCTGCGCAATACCCTGCAATACCCTGCGCAATACTCTGCAATACCCTGGTGCAATACTCTGCAATACCCTGCGCAATACTCTGCAATACCCTGCGCAATACTCTGCAATACCCTGCGCAATACTCTGCAATACCCTGTGCAATACTCTGCAATACTCTGGTGCAATACTCTGCAATACCCTGCGCAATACTCTGCAATACCCTGCGCAATACTCTGCAATACCCTGCGCAATACTCTGCAATACCCTGTGCAATACTCTGCAATACTCTGGTGCAATACTCTGCAATACCCTGCGCAATACTCTGCAATACCCTGCGCAATACCCTGCAAAATACTCTGCAATACCCTGGTGCAATACTCTGCAATACCCTGCGCAATACTCTGCAATACCCTGCGCAATACCCTGCAATACTCTGGTGCAATACTCTGCAATACCCTGGTGCAATACTCTGCAATACCCTGCGCAATACTCTGCAATACCCTGCGCAATACTCTGCAATACCCTGTGCAATACTCTGCAATACCCTGCGCAATACTCTGCAATACCCTGTGCGATACTCTGCAATACTCTGGTGCAATACTCTGCAATACCCTGCGCAATACTCTGCAATACCCTGCGCAATACTCTGCAATACCCTGCGCAATACTCTGCAATACCCTGTGCAATACTCTGCAATACTCTGGTGCAATACTCTGCAATACCCTGCGCAATACTCTGCAATACCCTGCACAATACCCTGCAAAATACTCTGCAATACCCTGGTGCAATACTCTGCAATACCCTGCGCAATACTCTGCAATACCCTGCGCAATACTCTGCAATACTCTGGTGCAATACTCTGCAATACCCTGGTGCAATACTCTGCAATACCCTGCGCAATACTCTGCAATACCCTGGTGCAATACTCTGCAATACCCTGCGCAATACTCTGCAATACCCTGTGCAATACTCTGCAATACCCTGTGCAATACTCTGCAATACTCTGGTGCAATACTCTGCAATACCCTGCGCAATACTCTGCAATACCCTGTGCAATACTCTGCAATACTCTGGTGCAATACTCTGCAATACCCTGCGCAATACTCTGCAATACCCTGCGCAATACCCTGCAAAATACTCTGCAATACCCTGGTGCAATACTCTGCAATACCCTGCGCAATACTCTGCAATACCCTGCGCAATACCCTGCAAAATACTCTGCAATACCCTGGTGCAATACTCTGCAATACTCTGGTGCAATACTCTGCAATACCCTGCGCAATACTCTGCAATACCCTGCGCAATACTCTGCAATACTCTGGTGCAATACTCTGCAATACCCTGGTGCAATACTCTGCAATACCCTGCGCAATACTCTGCAATACCCTGCGCAATACTCTGCAATACTCTGGTGCAATACTCTGCAATACCCTGGTGCAATACCCTGCGCAATACTCTGCAATACCCTGCGCAATACCCTGCAATACCCTGCGCAATACTCTGCAATACCCTGCGCAATACCCTGCAATACCCTGCGCAATACTCTGCAATACTCTGCAATACTCTGGTGCAATACTCTGCAATACCCTGCGCAATACCCTGCAAAATACTCTGCAATACCCTGGTGCAATACTCTGCAATACCCTGCGCAATACTCTGCAATACCCTGCGCAATACCCTGGTGCAATACTCTGCAATACTCTGGTGCAATACTCTGCAATACTCTGGTGCAATACTCTGCAATACCCTGCAAAATACTCTGCAATACCCTGCGCAATACTCTGCAATACCCTGCGCAATACCCTGCGCAATACCCTGCAAAATACTCTGCAATACCCTGGTGCAATACTCTGCAATACTCTGGTGCAATACCCTGCGCAATACTCTGCAATACCCTGCGCAATACCCTGCGCAATACTCTGCAATACCCTGCAATACCCTGCGCAATACTCTGCAATACCCTGCGCAATATTCTGCAATACCCTGCGCAATACTCTGCAATACTCTGCAATACCCTGCGCAATATTCTGCAATACCCTGCGCAATACTCTGCAATACCCTGCGCAATACCCTGGTGCAATACTCTGCAATACTCTGGTGCAATACTCTGCAATACCCTGCAAAATACTCTGCAATACCCTGCGCAATACCCTGCAAAATACTCTGCAATACCCTGGTGCAATACTCTGCAATACTCTGGTGCAATACTCTGCAATACCCTGCGCAATACTCTGCAATACCCTGCGCAATACCCTGCAATACCCTGCGCACTACTCTGCAATACTCTGGCGCAATACTCTGCAATACCCTGCGCAATACTCTGCAATACCCTGCGCAATACCCTGCGCAATACTCTGCAATACCCTGGTGCAATACTCTGCAATACTCTGGTGCAATACTCTGCAATACCCTGCGCAATACTCTGCAATACCCTGCGCAATACCCTGGTGCAATACTCTGCAATACCCTGGTGCAATACTCTGCAATACTCTGCAATACCCTGCGCAATACTCTGCAATACCCTGCGCAATACTCTGCAATACCCTGCGCAATACTCTGCAATACTCTGGTGCAATACTCTGCAATACCCTGGTGCAATACTCTGCAATACCCTGCGCAATACTCTGCAATACCCTGCGCAATACTCTGCAATACCCTGCGCAATACTCTGCAATACTCTGGTGCAATACTCTGCAATACCCTGGTGCAATACCCTGCAATACCCTGCGCAATACTCTGCAATACCCTGCGCAATACCCTGCAATACCCTGCGCAATACTCTGCAATACTCTGGTGCAATACTCTGCAATACCCTGGTGCAATACTCTGCAATACCCTGCGCAATACTCTGCAATACCCTGGTGCAATACTCTGCAATACTCTGGTGCAATACTCTGCAATACCCTGCGCAATACTCTGCAATACCCTGCGCAATACCCTGCAATACCCTGCGCAATACTCTGCAATACCCTGCGCAATACTCTGCAATACTCTGGTGCAATACTCTGCAATACCCTGGTGCAATACTCTGCAATACCCTGGTGCAATACTCTGCAATACCCTGCGCAATACTCTGCAATACCCTGGTGCAATACTCTGCAATACTCTGGTGCAATACTCTGCAATACCCTGCGCAATACTCTGCAATACCCTGCGCAATACTCTGCAATACCCTGCGCAATACTCTGCAATACTCTGGTGCAATACTCTGCAATACCCTGGTGCAATACTCTGCAATACCCTGCGCAATACTCTGCAATACCCTGCGCAATACCCTGCAATACCCTGCGCAATACTCTGCAATACTCTGGTGCAATACTCTGCAATACCCTGGTGCAATACTCTGCAATACCCTGCGCAATACTCTGCAATACCCTGCGCAATACTCTGCAATACCCTGGTGCAATACTCTGCAATACTCTGGTGCAATACTCTGCAATACCCTGCGCAATACTCTGCAATACCCTGCGCAATACCCTGGTGCAATACTCTGCAATACTCTGCAATACTCTGGTGCAATACTCTGCAATACTCTGGTGCAATACTCTGCAATACCCTGCGCAATATTCTGCAATACCCTGCGCAATACTCTGCAATACTCTGCAATACTCTGCAATACCCTGCGCAATATTCTGCAATACCCTGCGCAATACTCTGCAATACCCTGCGCAATACCCTGGTGCAATACTCTGCAATACTCTGGTGCAATACTCTGCAATACCCTGGTGCAATACTCGGCAATACCCTGGTGCAATACTCTGCAATACCCTGCGCAATACCCTGCAATACCCTGCGCAATACTCTGCAATACTCTGGTGCAATACTCTGCAATACCCTGGTGCAATACTCTGCAATACCCTGGTGCAATACTCTGCAATACCCTGCGCAATACTCTGCAATACCCTGGTGCAATACTCTGCAATACTCTGGTGCAATACTCTGCAATACCCTGCGCAATACTCTGCAATACCCTGCGCAATACCCTGGTGCAATACTCTGCAATACTCTGCAATACCCTGGTGCAATACTCTGCAATACTCTGGTGCAATACTCTGCAATACCCTGCGCAATACTCTGCAATACCCTGCGCAATACCCTGCAATACCCTGCGCAATACTCTGCAATACCCTGCGCAATACTCTGCAATACTCTGGTGCAATACTCTGCAATACCCTGGTGCAATACTCTGCAATACCCTGCGCAATACTCTGCAATACCCTGGTGCAATACTCTGCAATACTCTGGTGCAATACTCTGCAATACCCTGCGCAATACCCTGCAAAATACTCTGCAATACCCTGGTGCAATACTCTGCAATACCCTGCGCAATACTCTGCAATACCCTGCGCAATACCCTGCAAAATACTCTGCAATACCCTGGTGCAATACTCTGCAATACTCTGGTGCAATACTCTGCAATACCCTGCGCAATACTCTGCAATACCCTGCGCAATACCCTGCAATACCCTGCGCAATACTCTGCAATACTCTGGTGCAATACTCTGCAATACCCTGGTGCAATACTCTGCAATACCCTGTGCAATACTCTGCAATACCCTGGTGCAATACTCTGCAATACTCTGGTGCAATACTCTGCAATACCCTGCGCAATACTCTGCAATACCCTGCGCAATACCCTGCAATACCCTGCGCAATACTCTGCAATACCCTGGTGCAATACTCTGCAATACCCTGCGCAATACTCTGCAATACCCTGCGCAATACTCTGCAATACCCTGTGCAATACTCTGCAATACTCTGCAATACCCTGCACAATACTCTGCAATACCCTGTGCAATACTCTGCAATACTCTGGTGCAATACTCTGCAATACCCTGCGCAATACTCTGCAATACCCTGCGCAATACCCTGCAAAATACTCTGCAATACCCTGGTGCAATACTCTGCAATACCCTGCGCAATACTCTGCAATACCCTGCGCAATACCCTGCAAAATACTCTGCAATACCCTGGTGCAATACTCTGCAATACTCTGGTGCAATACTCTGCAATACCCTGCGCAATACTCTGCAATACCCTGCGCAATACCCTGCAATACCCTGCGCAATACTCTGCAATACTCTGGTGCAATACTCTGCAATACCCTGGTGCAATACTCTGCAATACCCTGCGCAATACTCTGCAATACCCTGCGCAATACTCTGCAATACTCTGGTGCAATACTCTGCAATACCCTGGTGCAATACTCTGCAATACCCTGCGCAATACTCTGCAATACCCTGCGCAATACTCTGCAATACTCTGGTGCAATACTCTGCAATACCCTGGTGCAATACCCTGCGCAATACTCTGCAATACCCTGCGCAATACCCTGCAATACCCTGCGCAATACTCTGCAATACCCTGCGCAATACTCTGCAATACTCTGCAATACTCTGGTGCAATACTCTGCAATACCCTGCGCAATACCCTGCAAAATACTCTGCAATACCCTGGTGCAATACTCTGCAATACCCTGCGCAATACTCTGCAATACCCTGCGCAATACCCTGGTGCAATACTCTGCAATACTCTGGTGCAATACTCTGCAATACTCTGGTGCAATACTCTGCAATACCCTGCAAAATACTCTGCAATACCCTGCGCAATACTCTGCAATACCCTGCGCAATACCCTGCGCAATACCCTGCAAAATACTCTGCAATACCCTGGTGCAATACTCTGCAATACTCTGGTGCAATACCCTGCGCAATACTCTGCAATACCCTGCGCAATACCCTGCGCAATACTCTGCAATACCCTGCAAAATACTCTGCAATACCCTGCGCAATACCCTGCAAAATACTCTGCAATACCCTGGTGCAATACTCTGCAATACTCTGGTGCAATACCCTGCGCAATACTCTGCAATACCCTGCACAATACCCTGCGCAATACTCTGCAATACCCTGCAATACCCTGCGCAATACTCTGCAATACCCTGCGCAATATTCTGCAATACCCTGCGCAATACTCTGCAATACTCTGCAATACCCTGCGCAATATTCTGCAATACCCTGCGCAATACTCTGCAATACCCTGCGCAATACCCTGGTGCAATACTCTGCAATACTCTGGTGCAATACTCTGCAATACCCTGCAAAATACTCTGCAATACCCTGCGCAATACCCTGCAAAATACTCTGCAATACCCTGGTGCAATACTCTGCAATACTCTGGTGCAATACTCTGCAATACCCTGCGCAATACTCTGCAATACCCTGCGCAATACCCTGCAAAATACTCTGCAATACCCTGGTGCAATACTCTGCAATACTCTGGTGCAATACTCTGCAATACCCTGGTGCAATACTCTGCAATACCCTGCGCAATACTCTGCAATACCCTGCGCAATACTCTGCAATACTCTGGTGCAATACTCTGCAATACCCTGGTGCAATACCCTGCGCAATACTCTGCAATACCCTGCGCAATACCCTGCAATACCCTGCGCAATACTCTGCAATACCCTGCGCAATACTCTGCAATACTCTGCAATACTCTGGTGCAATACTCTGCAATACCCTGCGCAATACCCTGCAAAATACTCTGCAATACCCTGGTGCAATACTCTGCAATACCCTGCGCAATACTCTGCAATACCCTGCGCAATACCCTGGTGCAATACTCTGCAATACTCTGGTGCAATACTCTGCAATACTCTGGTGCAATACTCTGCAATACCCTGCAAAATACTCTGCAATACCCTGCGCAATACCCTGCAAAATACTCTGCAATACCCTGGTGCAATACTCTGCAATACTCTGGTGCAATACCCTGCGCAATACTCTGCAATACCCTGCGCAATACCCTGCGCAATACTCTGCAATACCCTGCAATACCCTGCGCAATACTCTGCAATACCCTGCGCAATATTCTGCAATACCCTGCGCAATACTCTGCAATACTCTGCAATACCCTGCGCAATATTCTGCAATACCCTGCGCAATACTCTGCAATACCCTGCGCAATACTCTGCAATACTCTGGTGCAATACTCTGCAATACCCTGCAAAATACTCTGCAATACCCTGCGCAATACCCTGCAAAATACTCTGCAATACCCTGGTGCAATACTCTGCAATACTCTGGTGCAATACTCTGCAATACCCTGCGCAATACTCTGCAATACCCTGCGCAATACCCTGCAAAATACTCTGCAATACCCTGGTGCAATACTCTGCAATACTCTGGTGCAATACTCTGCAATACCCTGCGCAATACTCTGCAATACCCTGCGCAATACCCTGCAAAATACTCTGCAATACCCTGGTGCAATACTCTGCAATACACTGGTGCAATACTCTGCAATACCCTGCGCAATACTCTGCAATACCCTGCGCAATACTCTGCAATACTCTGGCGCAATACTCTGCAATACCCTGCGCAATACTCTGCAATACCCTGCGCAATACCCTGCGCAATACTCTGCAATACCCTGGTGCAATACTCTGCAATACTCTGGTGCAATACTCTGCAATACCCTGCGCAATACCCTGCAAAATACTCTGCAATACCCTGGTGCAATACTCTGCAATACCCTGCGCAATACCCTGCAAAATACTCTGCAATACCCTGGTGCAATACTCTGCAATACCCTGCGCAATACTCTGCAATACCCTGCGCAATACTCTGCAATACCCTGCGCAATACCCTGGTGCAATACTCTGCAATACTCTGGTGCAATACTCTGCAATACCCTGCAAAATACTCTGCAATACCCTGCGCAATACCCTGCAAAATACTCTGCAATACCCTGGTGCAATACTCTGCAATACTCTGGTGCAATACCCTGCGCAATACTCTGCAATACCCTGCGCAATACTCTGCAATACCCTGCAATACCCTGCGCAATACTCTGCAATACCATGCGCAATATTCTGCAATACCCTGCGCAATACTCTGCAATACTCTGCGCAATACCCTGGTGCAATACTCTGCAATACTCTGGTGCAATACTCTGCAATACCCTGCAAAATACTCTGCAATACCCTGCGCAATACCCTGCAAAATACTCTGCAATACCCTGGTGCAATACTCTGCAATACTCTGGTGCAATACTCTGCAATACCCTGCGCAATACTCTGCAATACCCTGCGCAATACCCTGCAAAATACTCTGCAATACCCTGGTGCAATACTCTGCAATACTCTGGTGCAATACTCTGCAATACCCTGGTGCAATACTCTGCAATACCCTGCGCAATACTCTGCAATACCCTGCGCAATACTCTGCAATACTCTGGTGCAATACTCTGCAATACCCTGGTGCAATACCCTGCGCAATACTCTGCAATACCCTGCGCAATACCCTGCAATACCCTGCGCAATACTCTGCAATACCCTGCGCAATACTCTGCAATACTCTGCAATACTCTGGTGCAATACTCTGCAATACCCTGCGCAATACCCTGCAAAATACTCTGCAATACCCTGGTGCAATACTCTGCAATACCCTGCGCAATACCCTGGTGCAATACTCTGCAATACTCTGGTGCAATACTCTGCAATACTCTGGTGCAATACTCTGCAATACCCTGCGCAATACTCTGCAATACCCTGCGCAATACTCTGCAATACCCTGCGCAATACTCTGCAATACTCTGGTGCAATACTCTGCAATACCCTGGTGCAATACTCTGCAATACCCTGCGCAATACTCTGCAATACCCTGCGCAATACTCTGCAATACCCTGCGCAATACTCTGCAATACTCTGGTGCAATACTCTGCAATACCCTGGTGCAATACCCTGCAATACCCTGCGCAATACTCTGCAATACCCTGCGCAATACCCTGCAATACCCTGCGCAATACTCTGCAATACTCTGGTGCAATACTCTGCAATACCCTGGTGCAATACTCTGCAATACCCTGGTGCAATACTCTGCAATACCCTGCGCAATACTCTGCAATACCCTGGTGCAATACTCTGCAATACTCTGGTGCAATACTCTGCAATACCCTGCGCAATACTCTGCAATACCCTGCGCAATACTCTGCAATACCCTGCGCAATACTCTGCAATACCCTGCGCAATACTCTGCAATACTCTGGTGCAATACTCTGCAATACCCTGGTGCAATACTCTGCAATACCCTGCGCAATACTCTGCAATACCCTGCGCAATACCCTGCAATACCCTGCGCAATACTCTGCAATACCCTGGTGCAATACTCTGCAATACCCTGCGCAATACTCTGCAATACCCTGCGCAATACTCTGCAATACCCTGGTGCAATACTCTGCAATACTCTGGTGCAATACTCTGCAATACCCTGCGCAATACTCTGCAATACCCTGTGCAATACTCTGCAATACTCTGGTGCAATACTCTGCAATACCCTGCGCAATACTCTGCAATACCCTGCGCAATACCCTGCAAAATACTCTGCAATACCCTGGTGCAATACTCTGCAATACCCTGCGCAATACTCTGCAATACCCTGCGCAATACCCTGCAAAATACTCTGCAATACCCTGTGCAATACTCTGCAATACTCTGGTGCAATACTCTGCAATACCCTGGTGCAATACTCTGCAATACCCTGCGCAATACTCTGCAATACTCTGGTGCAATACTCTGCAATACCCTGGTGCAATACTCTGCAATACCCTGGTGCAATACTCTGCAATACCCTGCGCAATACTCTGCAATACCCTGGTGCAATACTCTGCAATACTCTGGTGCAATACTCTGCAATACCCTGCGCAATACTCTGCAATACCCTGCGCAATACTCTGCAATACCCTGCGCAATACTCTGCAATACCCTGCGCAATACTCTGCAATACTCTGGTGCAATACTCTGCAATACCCTGGTGCAATACTCTGCAATACCCTGCGCAATACTCTGCAATACCCTGCGCAATACTCTGCAATACTCTGGTGCAATACTCTGCAATACCCTGCGCAATACTCTGCAATACCCTGGTGCAATACTCTGCAATACTCTGGTGCAATACTCTGCAATACCCTGCGCAATACTCTGCAATACCCTGCGCAATACTCTGCAATACCCTGTGCAATACTCTGCAATACTCTGGTGCAATACTCTGCAATACCCTGCGCAATACTCTGCAATACCCTGCGCAATACCCTGCAAAATACTCTGCAATACCCTGGTGCAATACTCTGCAATACCCTGCGCAATACTCTGCAATACCCTGCGCAATACCCTGCAAAATACTCTGCAATACCCTGGTGCAATACTCTGCAATACTCTGGTGCAATACTCTGCAATACCCTGGTGCAATACTCTGCAATACCCTGCGCAATACTCTGCAATACCCTGCGCAATTCTCTGCAATACTCTGGTGCAATACTCTGCAATACCCTGGTGCAATACCCTGCGCAATACTCTGCAATACCCTGCGCAATACCCTGCAATACCCTGCGCAATACTCTGCAATACCCTGCGCAATACTCTGGTGCAATACTCTGCAATACCCTGCGCAATACCCTGCAAAATACTCTGCAATACCCTGGTGCAATTATCTGCAATACCCTGCGCAATACTCTGCAATACCCTGCGCAATACTCTGCAATACTCTGGTGCAATACTCTGCAATACCCTGGTGCAATACCCTGCGCAATACTCTGCAATACCCTGCGCAATACCCTGCAATACCCTGCGCAATACTCTGCAATACCCTGCACAATACTCTGCAATACTCTGCAATACTCTGGTGCAATACTCTGCAATACCCTGCGCAATACCCTGCAAAATACTCTGCAATACCCTGGTGCAATACTCTGCAATACCCTGCGCAATACTCTGCAATACCCTGCGCAATACCCTGGTGCAATACTCTGCAATACTCTGGTGCAATACTCTGCAATACTCTGGTGCAATACTCTTCAATACCCTGCAAAATACTCTGCAATACCCTGCGCAATACCCTGCAAAATACTCTGCAATACCCTGGTGCAATACTCTGCAATACTCTGGTGCAATACCCTGCGCAATACTCTGCAATACCCTGCGCAATACCCTGCGCAATACTCTGCAATACCCTGCAATACCCTGCGCAATACTCTGCAATACCCTGCGCAATATTCTGCAATACCCTGCGCAATACTCTGCAATACTCTGCAATACCCTGCGCAATATTCTGCAATACCCTGCGCAATACTCTGCAATACTCTGGTGCAATACTCTGCAATACCCTGCAAAATACTCTGCAATACTCTGCAATACCCTGCGCAATATTCTGCAATACCCTGCGCAATACTCTGCAATACCCTGGTGCAATACTCTGCAATACTCTGGTGCAATACTCTGCAATACCCTGCGCAATACTCTGCAATACCCTGCGCAATACCCTGCAAAATACTCTGCAATACCCTGGTGCAATACTCTGCAATACTCTGGTGCAATACTCTGCAATACCCTGCGCAATACTCTGCAATACCCTGCGCAATACCCTGCAAAATACTCTGCAATACCCTGGTGCAATACTCTGCAATACTCTGGTGCAATACTCTGCAATACCCTGGTGCAATACTCTGCAATACTCTGGCGCAATACTCTGCAATACCCTGCGCAATACTCTGCAATACCCTGCGCAATACCCTGCGCAATACTCTGCAATACCCTGGTGCAATACTCTGCAATACTCTGGTGCAATACTCTGCAATACCCTGCGCAATACTCTGCAATACTCTGGTGCAATACTCTGCAATACCCTGGTGCAATACCCTGCGCAATACTCTGCAATACCCTGCGCAATACTCTGCAATACCCTGCGCAATACTCTGCAATACCCTGCGCAATACTCTGCAATACCCTGCGCAATACTCTGCAATACTCTGGTGCAATACTCTGCAATACCCTGGTGCAATACTCTGCAATACCCTGCGCAATACTCTGCAATACCCTGCGCAATTCTCTGCAATACTCTGGTGCAATACTCTGCAATACCCTGGTGCAATACCCTGCGCAATACTCTGCAATACCCTGCGCAATACCCTGCAATACCCTGCGCAATACTCTGCAATACCCTGCGCAATACTCTGCAATACTCTGCAATACTCTGGTGCAATACTCTGCAATACCCTGTGCAATACCCTGCAAAATACTCTGCAATACCCTGGTGCAATACTCTGCAATACCCTGCGCAATACTCTGCAATACCCTGCGCAATACCCTGGTGCAATACTCTGCAATACTCTGGTGCAATACTCTGCAATACCCTGCGCAATACTCTGCAATACTCTGCAATACCCTGCGCAATATTCTGCAATACCCTGCGCAATATTCTGCAATACCCTGCGCAATACTCTGCAATACCCTGCGCAATACCCTGGTGCAATACTCTGCAATACTCTGGTGCAATACTCTGCAATACCCTGCGCAATACTCTGCAATACCCTGCGCAATACCCTGCAAAATACTCTGCAATACCCTGGTGCAATACTCTGCAATACACTGGTGCAATACTCTGCAATACCCTGCGCAATACTCTGCAATACCCTGCGCAATACTCTGCAATACTCTGGCGCAATACTCTGCAATACCCTGCGCAATACTCTGCAATACCCTGCGCAATACCCTGCGCAATACTCTGCAATACCCTGGTGCAATACTCTGCAATACTCTGGTGCAATACTCTGCAATACCCTGCGCAATACCCTGCAAAATACTCTGCAATACCCTGGTGCAATACTCTGCAATACTCTGGTGCAATACTCTGCAATACCCTGCGCAATATTCTGCAATACCCTGCGCAATACTCTGCAATACTCTGCAATACCCTGCGCAATATTCTGCAATACCCTGCGCAATACTCTGCAATACCCTGCGCAATACCCTGGTGCAATACTCTGCAATACTCTGGTGCAATACTCTGCAATACCCTGCGCAATACTCTGCAATACCCTGCGCAATACTCTGCAATACTCTGGCGCAATACTCTGCAATACCCTGCGCAATACTCTGCAATACCCTGCGCAATACCCTGCGCAATACTCTGCAATACCCTGGTGCAATACTCTGCAATACTCTGGTGCAATACTCTGCAATACCCTGCGCAATACCCTGCAAAATACTCTGCAATACCCTGGTGCAATACTCTGCAATACCCTGCGCAATACCCTGCAAAATACTCTGCAATACCCTGGTGCAATACTCTGCAATACCCTGCGCAATACTCTGCAATACCCTGCGCAATACTCTGCAATACCCTGCGCAATACCCTGCAAAATACTCTGCAATACCCTGGTGCAATACTCTGCAATACTCTGGTGCAATACCCTGCGCAATACTCTGCAATACCCTGCGCAATACCCTGCGCAATACTCTGCAATACCCTGCAATACCCTGCGCAATACTCTGCAATACCCTGCGCAATATTCTGCAATACCCTGCGCAATACTCTGCAATACTCTGCGCAATACCCTGGTGCAATACTCTGCAATACTCTGGTGCAATACTCTGCAATACCCTGCAAAATACTCTGCAATACCCTGCGCAATACCCTGCAAAATACTCTGCAATACCCTGGTGCAATACTCTGCAATACTCTGGTGCAATACTCTGCAATACCCTGCGCAATACTCTGCAATACCCTGCGCAATACCCTGCAAAATACTCTGCAATACCCTGGTGCAATACTCTGCAATACTCTGGTGCAATACTCTGCAATACCCTGGTGCAATACTCTGCAATACCCTGCGCAATACTCTGCAATACCCTGCGCAATACTCTGCAATACTCTGGTGCAATACTCTGCAATACCCTGGTGCAATACCCTGCGCAATACTCTGCAATACCCTGCGCAATACCCTGCAATACCCTGCGCAATACTCTGCAATACCCTGCGCAATACTCTGCAATACTCTGCAATACTCTGGTGCAATACTCTGCAATACCCTGCGCAATACCCTGCAAAATACTCTGCAATACCCTGGTGCAATACTCTGCAATACCCTGCGCAATACTCTGCAATACCCTGCGCAATACCCTGGTGCAATACTCTGCAATACTCTGGTGCAATACTCTGCAATACTCTGGTGCAATACTCTGCAATACCCTGCAAAATACTCTGCAATACCCTGCGCAATACCCTGCAAAATACTCTGCAATACCCTGGTGCAATACTCTGCAATACTCTGGTGCAATACTCTGCAATACCCTGCGCAATACTCTGCAATACCCTGCGCAATACCCTGCAAAATACTCTGCAATACCCTGGTGCAATACTCTGCAATACTCTGGTGCAATACTCTGCAATACCCTGCGCAATACTCTGCAATACCCTGCGCAATACCCTGCAAAATACTCTGCAATACCCTGGTGCAATACTCTGCAATACTCTGGTGCAATACTCTGCAATACCCTGGTGCAATACTCTGCAATACCCTGCGCAATACTCTGCAATACCCTGCGCAATTCTCTGCAATACTCTGGTGCAATACTCTGCAATACCCTGGTGCAATACCCTGCGCAATACTCTGCAATACCCTGCGCAATACCCTGCAATACCCTGCGCAATACTCTGCAATACCCTGCGCAATACTCTGCAATACTCTGCAATACTCTGGTGCAATACTCTGCAATACCCTGCGCAATACCCTGCAAAATACTCTGCAATACCCTGGTGCAATACTCTGCAATACCCTGCGCAATACTCTGCAATACCCTGCGCAATACCCTGGTGCAATACTCTGCAATACTCTGCAATACTCTGGTGCAATACTCTGCAATACTCTGGTGCAATACTCTGCAATACCCTGCGCAATATTCTGCAATACCCTGCGCAATACTCTGCAATACTCTGCAATACCCTGCGCAATATTCTGCAATACCCTGCGCAATACTCTGCAATACCCTGCGCAATACCCTGGTGCAATACTCTGCAATACTCTGGTGCAATACTCTGCAATACCCTGCAAAATACTCTGCAATACCCTGCGCAATACCCTGCAAAATACTCTGCAATACCCTGGTGCAATACTCTGCAATACTCTGGTGCAATACTCTGCAATACCCTGCGCAATACTCTGCAATACCCTGCGCAATACCCTGCAAAATACTCTGCAATACCCTGGTGCAATACTCTGCAATACACTGGTGCAATACTCTGCAATACCCTGCGCAATACTCTGCAATACCCTGCGCAATACTCTGCAATACTCTGGCGCAATACTCTGCAATACCCTGCGCAATACTCTGCAATACCCTGCGCAATACCCTGCGCAATACTCTGCAATACCCTGGTGCAATACTCTGCAATACTCTGGTGCAATACCCTGCGCAATACTCTGCAATACCCTGCGCAATACTCTGCAATACTCTGGTGCAATACTCTGCAATACCCTGGTGCAATACCCTGCGCAATACTCTGCAATACCCTGCGCAATACTCTGCAATACCCTGCGCAATACTCTGCAATACTCTGGTGCAATACTCTGCAATACCCTGGTGCAATACTCTGCAATACCCTGCGCAATACTCTGCAATACCCTGCGCAATACTCTGCAATACTCTGGTGCAATACTCTGCAATACCCTGGTGCAATACTCTGCAATACTCTGCAATACCCTGCGCAATACTCTGCAATACCCTGCGCAATACTCTGCAATACTCTGGTGCAATACTCTGCAATACCCTGGTGCAATACCCTGCAATACCCTGCGCAATACTCTGCAATACCCTGCGCAATACTCTGCAATACCCTGCGCAATACTCTGCAATACTCTGGTGCAATACTCTGCAATACCCTGGTGCAATACTCTGCAATACCCTGCGCAATACTCTGCAATACCCTGCGCAATTCTCTGCAATACTCTGGTGCAATACTCTGCAATACCCTGGTGCAATACCCTGCGCAATACTCTGCAATACCCTGCGCAATACCCTGCAATACCCTGCGCAATACTCTGCAATACCCTGCGCAATACTCTGCAATACTCTGCAATACTCTGGTGCAATACTCTGCAATACCCTGCGCAATACCCTGCAAAATACTCTGCAATACCCTGCGCAATACTCTGCAATACTCTGCAATACCCTGCGCAATACCCTGGTGCAATACTCTGCAATACTCTGGTGCAATACTCTGCAATACTCTGGTGCAATACTCTGCAATACCCTGCAAAATACTCTGCAATACCCTGCGCAATACCCTGCAAAATACTCTGCAATACCCTGGTGCAATACTCTGCAATACCCTGCGCAATACTCTGCAATACCCTGCGCAATACCCTGGTGCAATACTCTGCAATACTCTGCAATACTCTGGTGCAATACTCTGCAATACTCTGGTGCAATACTCTGCAATACCCTGCGCAATATTCTGCAATACCCTGCGCAATACTCTGCAATACTCTGCAATACCCTGCGCAATATTCTGCAATACCCTGCGCAATACTCTGCAATACCCTGCGCAATACCCTGGTGCAATACTCTGCAATACTCTGGTGCAATACTCTGCAATACCCTGCAAAATACTCTGCAATACCCTGCGCAATACCCTGCAAAATACTCTGCAATACCCTGGTGCAATACTCTGCAATACTCTGGTGCAATACTCTGCAATACCCTGCGCAATACTCTGCAATACCCTGCGCAATACCCTGCAAAATACTCTGCAATACCCTGGTGCAATACTCTGCAATACACTGGTGCAATACTCTGCAATACCCTGCGCAATACTCTGCAATACCCTGCGCAATACTCTGCAATACTCTGGCGCAATACTCTGCAATACCCTGCGCAATACTCTGCAATACCCTGCGCAATACCCTGCGCAATACTCTGCAATACCCTGGTGCAATACTCTGCAATACTCTGGTGCAATACCCTGCGCAATACTCTGCAATACCCTGCGCAATACTCTGCAATACTCTGGTGCAATACTCTGCAATACCCTGGTGCAATACCCTGCGCAATACTCTGCAATACCCTGCGCAATACTCTGCAATACCCTGCGCAATACTCTGCAATACTCTGGTGCAATACTCTGCAATACCCTGGTGCAATACTCTGCAATACCCTGCGCAATACTCTGCAATACCCTGCGCAATACTCTGCAATACTCTGGTGCAATACTCTGCAATACCCTGGTGCAATACTCTGCAATACTCTGCAATACCCTGCGCAATACTCTGCAATACCCTGCGCAATACTCTGCAATACTCTGGTGCAATACTCTGCAATACCCTGGTGCAATACCCTGCAATACCCTGCGCAATACTCTGCAATACCCTGCGCAATACTCTGCAATACCATGCGCAATACTCTGCAATACTCTGGTGCAATACTCTGCAATACCCTGGTGCAATACTCTGCAATACCCTGCGCAATACTCTGCAATACCCTGCGCAATTCTCTGCAATACTCTGGTGCAATACTCTGCAATACCCTGGTGCAATACCCTGCGCAATACTCTGCAATACCCTGCGCAATACCCTGCAATACCCTGCGCAATACTCTGCAATACCCTGCGCAATACTCTGCAATACTCTGCAATACTCTGGTGCAATACTCTGCAATACCCTGCGCAATACCCTGCAAAATACTCTGCAATACCCTGCGCAATACTCTGCAATACTCTGCAATACCCTGCGCAATACCCTGGTGCAATACTCTGCAATACTCTGGTGCAATACTCTGCAATACTCTGGTGCAATACTCTGCAATACCCTGCAAAATACTCTGCAATACCCTGCGCAATACTCTGCAATACCCTGCGCAATACCCTGCAAAATACTCTGCAATACCCTGGTGCAATACTCTGCAATACTCTGGTGCAATACCCTGCGCAATACTCTGCAATACCCTGTGCAATACTCTGCAATACCCTGCAATACCCTGCGCAATACTCTGCAATACCCTGCGCAATACTCTGCAATACCCTGCGCAATATTCTGCAATACCCTGCACAATACTCTGCAATACTCTGCAATACCCTGCGCAATATTCTGCAATACCCTGCGCAATACTCTGCAATACCCTGCGCAATACCCTGGTGCAATACTCTGCAATACTCTGGTGCAATACTCTGCAATACCCTGCAAAATACTCTGCAATACCCTGCGCAATACCCTGCAAAATACTCTGCAATACCCTGGTGCAATACTCTGCAATACACTGGTGCAATACTCTGCAATACCCTGCGCAATACTCTGCAATACCCTGCGCAATACTCTGCAATACTCTGGCGCAATACTCTGCAATACCCTGCGCAATACTCTGCAATACCCTGCGCAATACCCTGCGCAATACTCTGCAATACCCTGGTGCAATACTCTGCAATACCCTGCGCAATACTCTGCAATACCCTGCGCAATACTCTGCAATACTCTGGTGCAATACTCTGCAATACCCTGGTGCAATACTCTGCAATACCCTGCGCAATACTCTGCAATACCCTGCGCAATACTCTGCAATACTCTGGTGCAATACTCTGCAATACCCTGGTGCAATACTCTGCAATACCCTGCGCAATACTCTGCAATACCCTGCGCAATACCCTGCAATACCCTGCGCAATACTCTGCAATACTCTGGTGCAATACTCTGCAATACCCTGGTGCAATACTCTGCAATACCCTGCGCAATACTCTGCAATACCCTGGTGCAATACTCTGCAATACTCTGGTGCAATACTCTGCAATACCCTGCGCAATACTCTGCAATACCCTGCGCAATACCCTGCAATACCCTGCGCAATACTCTGCAATACCCTGGTGCAATACTCTGCAATACCCTGCGCAATACTCTGCAATACCCTGCGCAATACTCTGCAATACCCTGTGCAATACTCTGCAATACTCTGGTGCAATACTCTGCAATACCCTGCGCAATACTCTGCAATACCCTGCGCAATACTCTGCAATACCCTGTGCAATACTCTGCAATACTCTGGTGCAATATTCTGCAATACCCTGCGCAATACTCTGCAATACCCTGCGCAATACCCTGCAAAATACTCTGCAATACCCTGGTGCAATACTCTGCAATACCCTGCGCAATACTCTGCAATACCCTGCGCAATACCCTGCAATACTCTGGTGCAATACTCTGCAATACCCTGGTGCAATACTCTGCAATACCCTGCGCAATACTCTGCAATACCCTGCGCAATACTCTGCAATACCCTGTGCAATACTCTGCAATACCCTGCGCAATACTCTGCAATACCCTGCGCAATACTCTGCAATACCCTGTGCAATACTCTGCAATACTCTGGTGCAATACTCTGCAATACCCTGCGCAATACTCTGCAATACCCTGCGCAATACTCTGCAATACCCTGCGCAATACTCTGCAATACCCTGCGCAATACTCTGCAATACTCTGGTGCAATACTCTGCAATACCCTGCGCAATACTCTGCAATACCCTGCGCAATACCCTGCAAAATACTCTGCAATACCCTGGTGCAATACTCTGCAATACCCTGCGCAATACTCTGCAATACCCTGCGCAATACTCTGCAATACTCTGGTGCAATACTCTGCAATACCCTGGTGCAATACTCTGCAATACCCTGCGCAATACTCTGCAATACCCTGGTGCAATACTCTGCAATACCCTGCGCAATACTCTGCAATACCCTGTGCAATACTCTGCAATACTCTGGTGCAATACTCTGCAATACCCTGCACAATACTCTGCAATACCCTGTGCAATACTCTGCAATACTCTGGTGCAATACTCTGCAATACCCTGCGCAATACTCTGCAATACCCTGCGCAATACCCTGCAAAATACTCTGCAATACCCTGGTGCAATACTCTGCAATACCCTGCGCAATACTCTGCAATACCCTGCGCAATACCCTGCAAAATACTCTGCAATACCCTGGTGCAATACTCTGCAATACTCTGGTGCAATACTCTGCAATACCCTGCGCAATACTCTGCAATACCCTGCGCAATACTCTGCAATACTCTGGTGCAATACTCTGCAATACCCTGGTGCAATACTCTGCAATACCCTGCGCAATACTCTGCAATACCCTGCGCAATACTCTGCAATACTCTGGTGCAATACTCTGCAATACCCTGGTGCAATACCCTGCGCAATACTCTGCAATACCCTGCGCAATACCCTGCAATACCCTGCGCAATACTCTGCAATACCCTGCGCAATACCCTGCAATACCCTGCGCAATACTCTGCAATACTCTGCAATACTCTGGTGCAATACTCTGCAATACCCTGCGCAATACCCTGCAAAATACTCTGCAATACCCTGGTGCAATACTCTGCAATACCCTGCGCAATACTCTGCAATACCCTGCGCAATACCCTGGTGCAATACTCTGCAATACTCTGGTGCAATACTCTGCAATACTCTGGTGCAATACTCTGCAATACCCTGCAAAATACTCTGCAATACCCTGCGCAATACTCTGCAATACCCTGCGCAATACCCTGCGCAATACCCTGCAAAATACTCTGCAATACCCTGGTGCAATACTCTGCAATACTCTGGTGCAATACCCTGCGCAATACTCTGCAATACCCTGCGCAATACCCTGCGCAATACTCTGCAATACCCTGCAAAATACTCTGCAATACCCTGCGCAATACCCTGCAAAATACTCTGCAATACCCTGGTGCAATACTCTGCAATACTCTGGTGCAATACCCTGCGCAATACTCTGCAATACCCTGCGCAATACTCTGCAATACCCTGCGCAATACCCTGCGCAATACTCTGCAATACCCTGCAATACCCTGCGCAATATTCTGCAATACCCTGCGCAATATTCTGCAATACCCTGCGCAATACTCTGCAATACTCTGCAATACCCTGCGCAATATTCTGCAATACACTGCGCAATACTCTGCAATACCCTGCGCAATACCCTGGTGCAATACTCTGCAATACTCTGGTGCAATACTCTGCAATACCCTGCAAAATACTCTGCAATACCCTGCGCAATACCCTGCAAAATACTCTGCAATACCCTGGTGCAATACTCTGCAATACTCTGGTGCAATACTCTGCAATACCCTGCGCAATACTCTGCAATACCCTGCGCAATACCCTGCAAAATACTCTGCAATACCCTGGTGCAATACTCTGCAATACTCTGGTGCAATACTCTGCAATACCCTGCGCAATACTCTGCAATACCCTGCGCAATACTCTGCAATACCCTGCGCAATACCATGCAATACCCTGCGCAATACTCTGCAATACCCTGCGCAATATTCTGCAATACCCTGCGCAATACTCTGCAATACCCTGCGCAATACTCTGCAATACCCTGCGCAATACTCTGCAATACCCTGTGCAATACCCTGGTGCAATACTCTGCAATACTCTGGTGCAATACTCTGCAATACCCTGCGCAATACTCTGCAATACCCTGCGCAATACCCTGCAAAATACTCTGCAATACCCTGGTGCAATACTCTGCAATACACTGGTGCAATACTCTGCAATACCCTGCGCAATACTCTGCAATACCCTGCGCAATACTCTGCAATACTCTGGCGCAATACTCTGCAATACCCTGCGCAATACTCTGCAATACCCTGCGCAATACCCTGCGCAATACTCTGCAATACCCTGGTGCAATACTCTGCAATACTCTGGTGCAATACTCTGCAATACCCTGCGCAATACCCTGCAAAATACTCTGCAATACCCTGGTGCAATACTCTGCAATACCCTGCGCAATACCCTGCAAAATACTCTGCAATACCCTGGTGCAATACTCTGCAATACCCTGCGCAATACTCTGCAATACCCTGCGCAATACTCTGCAATACCCTGCGCAATACCCTGGTGCAATACTCTGCAATACTCTGGTGCAATACTCTGCAATACCCTGCAAAATACTCTGCAATACCCTGCGCAATACCCTGCAAAATACTCTGCAATACCCTGGTGCAATACTCTGCAATACTCTGGTGCAATACCCTGCGCAATACTCTGCAATACCCTGCGCAATACCCTGCGCAATACTCTGCAATACCCTGCAATACCCTGCGCAATACTCTGCAATACCCTGCGCAATATTCTGCAATACCCTGCGCAATACTCTGCAATACTCTGCGCAATACCCTGGTGCAATACTCTGCAATACTCTGGTGCAATACTCTGCAATACCCTGCAAAATACTCTGCAATACCCTGCGCAATACCCTGCAAAATACTCTGCAATACCCTGGTGCAATACTCTGCAATACTCTGGTGCAATACTCTGCAATACCCTGCGCAATACTCTGCAATACCCTGCGCAATACCCTGCAAAATACTCTGCAATACCCTGGTGCAATACTCTGCAATACTCTGGTGCAATACTCTGCAATACCCTGGTGCAATACTCTGCAATACCCTGCGCAATACTCTGCAATACCCTGCGCAATACTCTGCAATACTCTGGTGCAATACTCTGCAATACCCTGGTGCAATACCCTGCGCAATACTCTGCAATACCCTGCGCAATACCCTGCAATACCCTGCGCAATACTCTGCAATACCCTGCGCAATACTCTGCAATACTCTGCAATACTCTGGTGCAATACTCTGCAATACCCTGCGCAATACCCTGCAAAATACTCTGCAATACCCTGGTGCAATACTCTGCAATACCCTGCGCAATACTCTGCAATACCCTGCGCAATACCCTGGTGCAATACTCTGCAATACTCTGGTGCAATACTCTGCAATACTCTGGTGCAATACTCTGCAATACCCTGCAAAATACTCTGCAATACCCTGCGCAATACCCTGCAAAATACTCTGCAATACCCTGGTGCAATACTCTGCAATACTCTGGTGCAATACTCTGCAATACCCTGCGCAATACTCTGCAATACCCTGCGCAATACCCTGCAAAATACTCTGCAATACCCTGGTGCAATACTCTGCAATACTCTGGTGCAATACCCTGCAATACCCTGCGCAATACTCTGCAATACTCTGGCGCAATACTCTGCAATACCCTGGTGCAATACTCTGCAATACCCTGCGCAATACTTTGCAATACCCTGCGCAATTCTCTGCAATACTCTGGTGCAATACTCTGCAATACCCTGGTGCAATACCCTGCGCAATACTCTGCAATACCCTGCGCAATACCCTGCAATACCCTGCGCAATACTCTGCAATACCCTGCGCAATACTCTGCAATACTCTGCAATACTCTGGTGCAATACTCTGCAATACCCTGCGCAATACCCTGCAAAATACTCTGCAATACCCTGGTGCAATACTCTGCAATACCCTGCACAATACTCTGCAATACCCTGCACAATACCCTGGTGCAATACTCTGCAATACTCTGCAATACTCTGGTGCAATACTCTGCAATACTCTGGTGCAATACTCTGCAATACTCTGGTGCAATACTCTGCAATACCCTGCGCAATACTCTGCAATACTCTGCAATACCCTGCGCAATATTCTGCAATACCCTGCGCAATACTCTGCAATACCCTGCGCAATACCCTGGTGCAATACTCTGCAATACTCTGGTGCAATACTCTGCAATACCCTGCAAAATACTCTGCAATACCCTGCGCAATACCCTGCAAAATACTCTGCAATACTCTGGTGCAATACTCTGCAATACCCTGCGCAATACTCTGCAATACCCTGCGCAATACCCTGCAAAATACTCTGCAATACCCTGGTGCAATACTCTGCAATACACTGGTGCAATACTCTGCAATACCCTGCGCAATACTCTGCAATACCCTGCGCAATACTCTGCAATACTCTGGCGCAATACTCTGCAATACCCTGCGCAATACTCTGCAATACCCTGCGCAATACCCTGCGCAATACTCTGCAATACCCTGGTGCAATACTCTGCAATACTCTGGTGCAATACCCTGCGCAATACTCTGCAATACCCTGCGCAATACTCTGCAATACTCTGGTGCAATACTCTGCAATACCCTGGTGCAATACCCTGCGCAATACTCTGCAATACCCTGCGCAATACTCTGCAATACCCTGCGCAATACTCTGCAATACCCTGCGCAATACTCTGCAATACTCTGGTGCAATACTCTGCAATACCCTGGTGCAATACTCTGCAATACCCTGCGCAATACTCTGCAATACCCTGCGCAATACTCTGCAATACTCTGGTGCAATACTCTGCAATACCCTGGTGCAATACTCTGCAATACTCTGCAATACCCTGCGCAATACTCTGCAATACCCTGCGCAATACTCTGCAATACTCTGGTGCAATACTCTGCAATACCCTGGTGCAATACCCTGCAATACCCTGCGCAATACTCTGCAATACCCTGCGCAATACTCTGCAATACCCTGCGCAATACTCTGCAATACTCTGGTGCAATACTCTGCAATACCCTGGTGCAATACTCTGCAATACCCTGCGCAATACTCTGCAATACCCTGCGCAATTCTCTGCAATACTCTGGTGCAATACTCTGCAATACCCTGGTGCAATACCCTGCGCAATACTCTGCAATACCCTGCGCAATACCCTGCAATACCCTGCGCAATACTCTGCAATACCCTGCGCAATACTCTGCAATACTCTGCAATACTCTGGTGCAATACTCTGCAATACCCTGCGCAATACCCTGCAAAATACTCTGCAATACCCTGCGCAATACTCTGCAATACTCTGCAATACCCTGCGCAATACCCTGGTGCAATACTCTGCAATACTCTGGTGCAATACTCTGCAATACTCTGGTGCAATACTCTGCAATACCCTGCAAAATACTCTGCAATACCCTGCGCAATACTCTGCAATACCCTGCGCAATACCCTGCGCAATACCCTGCAAAATACTCTGCAATACCCTGGTGCAATACTCTGCAATACTCTGGTGCAATACCCTGCGCAATACTCTGCAATACCCTGCGCAATACTCTGCAATACCCTGCAATACCCTGCGCAATACTCTGCAATACCCTGCGCAATATTCTGCAATACCCTGCGCAATACTCTGCAATACTCTGCAATACCCTGCGCAATATTCTGCAATACCCTGCGCAATACTCTGCAATACCCTGCGCAATACCCTGGTGCAATACTCTGCAATACTCTGGTGCAATACTCTGCAATACCCTGCAAAATACTCTGCAATACCCTGCGCAATACCCTGCAAAATACTCTGCAATACCCTGGTGCAATACTCTGCAATACTCTGGTGCAATACTCTGCAATACCCTGCGCAATACTCTGCAATACCCTGCGCAATACCCTGCAAAATACTCTGCAATACCCTGGTGCAATACTCTGCAATACACTGGTGCAATACTCTGCAATACCCTGCGCAATACTCTGCAATACCCTGCGCAATACTCTGCAATACTCTGGCGCAATACTCTGCAATACCCTGCGCAATACTCTGCAATACCCTGCGCAATACCCTGCGCAATACTCTGCAATACCCTGGTGCAATACTCTGCAATACCCTGCGCAATACTCTGCAATACCCTGCGCAATACTCTGCAATACTCTGGTGCAATACTCTGCAATACCCTGGTGCAATACTCTGCAATACCCTGCGCAATACTCTGCAATACCCTGCGCAATACTCTGCAATACTCTGGTGCAATACTCTGCAATACCCTGGTGCAATACTCTGCAATACCCTGCGCAATACTCTGCAATACCCTGCGCAATACCCTGCAATACCCTGCGCAATACTCTGCAATACTCTGGTGCAATACTCTGCAATACCCTGGTGCAATACTCTGCAATACCCTGCGCAATACTCTGCAATACCCTGGTGCAATACTCTGCAATACTCTGGTGCAATACTCTGCAATACCCTGCGCAATACTCTGCAATACCCTGCGCAATACCCTGCAATACCCTGCGCAATACTCTGCAATACCCTGGTGCAATACTCTGCAATACCCTGCGCAATACTCTGCAATACCCTGCGCAATACTCTGCAATACCCTGTGCAATACTCTGCAATACTCTGGTGCAATACTCTGCAATACCCTGCGCAATACTCTGCAATACCCTGCGCAATACTCTGCAATACCCTGTGCAATACTCTGCAATACTCTGGTGCAATACTCTGCAATACCCTGCGCAATACTCTGCAATACCCTGCGCAATACCCTGCAAAATACTCTGCAATACCCTGCGCAATACTCTGCAATACCCTGCGCAATACTCTGCAATACCCTGCGCAATACCCTGCAATACTCTGGTGCAATACTCTGCAATACCCTGGTGCAATACTCTGCAATACCCTGCGCAATACTCTGCAATACCCTGCGCAATACTCTGCAATACCCTGTGCAATACTCTGCAATACCCTGCGCAATACTCTGCAATACCCTGCGCAATACTCTGCAATACCCTGTGCAATACTCTGCAATACTCTGGTGCAATACTCTGCAATACCCTGCGCAATACTCTGCAATACCCTGCGCAATACTCTGCAATACCCTGCGCAATACTCTGCAATACCCTGTGCAATACTCTGCAATACTCTGGTGCAATACTCTGCAATACCCTGCGCAATACTCTGCAATACCCTGCGCAATACCCTGCAAAATACTCTGCAATACCCTGGTGCAATACTCTGCAATACCCTGCGCAATACTCTGCAATACCCTGCGCAATACTCTGCAATACTCTGGTGCAATACTCTGCAATACCCTGGTGCAATACTCTGCAATACCCTGCGCAATACTCTGCAATACCCTGGTGCAATACTCTGCAATACCCTGCGCAATACTCTGCAATACCCTGTGCAATACTCTGCAATACTCTGGTGCAATACTCTGCAATACCCTGCGCAATACTCTGCAATACCCTGTGCAATACTCTGCAATACTCTGGTGCAATACTCTGCAATACCCTGCGCAATACTCTGCAATACCCTGCGCAATACCCTGCAAAATACTCTGCAATACCCTGGTGCAATACTCTGCAATACCCTGCGCAATACTCTGCAATACCCTGCGCAATACCCTGCAAAATACTCTGCAATACCCTGGTGCAATACTCTGCAATACTCTGGTGCAATACTCTGCAATACCCTGCGCAATACTCTGCAATACCCTGCGCAATACTCTGCAATACTCTGGTGCAATACTCTGCAATACCCTGGTGCAATACTCTGCAATACCCTGCGCAATACTCTGCAATACCCTGCGCAATACTCTGCAATACTCTGGTGCAATACTCTGCAATACCCTGGTGCAATACCCTGCGCAATACTCTGCAATACCCTGCGCAATACCCTGCAATACCCTGCGCAATACTCTGCAATACCCTGCGCAATACCCTGCAATACCCTGCGCAATACTCTGCAATACTCTGCAATACTCTGGTGCAATACTCTGCAATACCCTGCAAAATACTCTGCAATACCCTGCGCAATACCCTGCAAAATACTCTGCAATACCCTGGTGCAATACTCTGCAATACTCTGGTGCAATACTCTGCAATACCCTGCGCAATACTCTGCAATACCCTGCGCAATACCCTGCAAAATACTCTGCAATACCCTGGTGCAATACTCTGCAATACTCTGGTGCAATACTCTGCAATACCCTGCGCAATACTCTGCAATACCCTGCGCAATACCCTGCAATACCCTGCGCAATACTCTGCAATACTCTGGCGCAATACTCTGCAATACCCTGCGCAATACTCTGCAATACCCTGCGCAATACCCTGCAAAATACTCTGCAATACCCTGGTGCAATACTCTGCAATACTCTGGTGCAATACTCTGCAATACCCTGCGCAATACTCTGCAATACCCTGCGCAATACTCTGCAATACTCTGGCGCAATACTCTGCAATACCCTGCGCAATACTCTGCAATACCCTGCGCAATACCCTGCGCAATACTCTGCAATACCCTGGTGCAATACTCTGCAATACTCTGGTGCAATACTCTGCAATACCCTGCGCAATACTCTGCAATACCCTGCGCAATACTCTGCAATACCCTGGTGCAATACTCTGGTGCAATACTCTGCAATACCCTGCGCAATACTCTGCAATACCCTGCGCAATACTCTGCAATACCCTGCGCAATACTCTGCAATACTCTGGTGCAATACTCTGCAATACCCTGGTGCAATACTCTGCAATACCCTGCGCAATACTCTGCAATACCCTGCGCAATACTCTGCAATACCCTGCGCAATACTCTGCAATACTCTGGTGCAATACTCTGCAATACCCTGGTGCAATACCCTGCAATACCCTGCGCAATACTCTGCAATACCCTGCGCAATACCCTGCAATACCCTGCGCAATACTCTGCAATACTCTGGTGCAATACTCTGCAATACCCTGGTGCAATACTCTGCAATACCCTGGTGCAATACTCTGCAATACCCTGCGCAATACTCTGCAATACCCTGGTGCAATACTCTGCAATACTCTGGTGCAATACTCTGCAATACCCTGCGCAATACTCTGCAATACCCTGCGCAATACTCTGCAATACCCTGCGCAATACTCTGCAATACCCTGGTGCAATACTCTGCAATACCCTGGTGCAATACTCTGCAATACCCTGCACAATACTCTGCAATACCCTGCGCAATACCCTGCAATACCCTGCGCAATACTCTGCAATACCCTGGTGCAATACTCTGCAATACCCTGCGCAATACTCTGCAATACCCTGGTGCAATACTCTGCAATACTCTGGTGCAATACTCTGCAATACCCTGCGCAATACTCTGCAATACCCTGTGCAATACTCTGCAATACTCTGGTGCAATACTCTGCAATACCCTGCGCAATACTCTGCAATACCCTGCAAAATACCCTGCAAAATACTCTGCAATACCCTGGTGCAATACTCTGCAATACCCTGCACAATACTCTGCAATACCCTGCGCAATACCCTGCAAAATACTCTGCAATACCCTGGTGCAATACTCTGCAATACTCTGGTGCAATACTCTGCAATACCCTGGTGCAATACTCTGCAATACCCTGCGCAATACTCTGCAATACTCTGGTGCAATACTCTGCAATACCCTGGTGCAATACTCTGCAATACCCTGGTGCAATACTCTGCAATACCCTGCGCAATACTCTGCAATACCCTGGTGCAATACTCTGCAATACTCTGGTGCAATACTCTGCAATACCCTGCGCAATACTCTGCAATACCCTGCGCAATACTCTGCAATACCCTGCGCAATACTCTGCAATACCCTGCGCAATACTCTGCAATACTCTGGTGCAATACTCTGCAATACCCTGGTGCAATACTCTGCAATACCCTGCGCAATACTCTGCAATACCCTGCGCAATACCCTGCAATACCCTGCGCAATACTCTGCAATACCCTGGTGCAATACTCTGCAATACCCTGCGCAATACTCTGCAATACCCTGGTGCAATACTCTGCAATACTCTGGTGCAATACTCTGCAATACCCTGCGCAATACTCTGCAATACCCTGCGCAATACTCTGCAATACCCTGTGCAATACTCTGCAATACTCTGGTGCAATACTCTGCAATACCCTGCGCAATACTCTGCAATACCCTGCGCAATACCCTGCAAAATACTCTGCAATACCCTGGTGCAATACTCTGCAATACCCTGCGCAATACTCTGCAATACCCTGCGCAATACCCTGCAAAATACTCTGCAATACCCTGGTGCAATACTCTGCAATACTCTGGTGCAATACTCTGCAATACCCTGGTGCAATACTCTGCAATACCCTGCGCAATACTCTGCAATACCCTGCGCAATTCTCTGCAATACTCTGGTGCAATACTCTGCAATACCCTGGTGCAATACCCTGCGCAATACTCTGCAATACCCTGTGCAATACCCTGCAATACCCTGCGCAATACTCTGCAATACCCTGCGCAATACTCTGGTGCAATACTCTGCAATACCCTGCGCAATACCCTGCAAAATACTCTGCAATACCCTGGTGCAATTATCTGCAATACCCTGCGCAATACTCTGCAATACCCTGCGCAATACTCTGCAATACTCTGGTGCAATACTCTGCAATACCCTGGTGCAATACCCTGCGCAATACTCTGCAATACCCTGCGCAATACCCTGCAATACCCTGCGCAATACTCTGCAATACCCTGCGCAATACTCTGCAATACTCTGCAATACTCTGGTGCAATACTCTGCAATACCCTGCGCAATACCCTGCAAAATACTCTGCAATACCCTGGTGCAATACTCTGCAATACCCTGCGCAATACTCTGCAATACCCTGCGCAATACCCTGGTGCAATACTCTGCAATACTCTGGTGCAATACTCTGCAATACTCTGGTGCAATACTCTTCAATACCCTGCAAAATACTCTGCAATACCCTGCGCAATACCCTGCAAAATACTCTGCAATACCCTGGTGCAATACTCTGCAATACTCTGGTGCAATACCCTGCGCAATACTCTGCAATACCCTGCGCAATACCCTGCGCAATACTCTGCAATACCCTGCAATACCCTGCGCAATACTCTGCAATACCCTGCGCAATATTCTGCAATACCCTGCGCAATACTCTGCAATACTCTGCAATACCCTGCGCAATATTCTGCAATACCCTGCGCAATACTCTGCAATACTCTGGTGCAATACTCTGCAATACCCTGCAAAATACTCTGCAATACCCTGCGCAATACCCTGCAAAATACTCTGCAATACCCTGGTGCAATACTCTGCAATACTCTGGTGCAATACTCTGCAATACCCTGCGCAATACTCTGCAATACCCTGCGCAATACCCTGCAAAATACTCTGCAATACCCTGGTGCAATACTCTGCAATACCCTGCGCAATACTCTGCAATACCCTGCGCAATACCCTGCAAAATACTCTGCAATACCCTGGTGCAATACTCTGCAATACTCTGGTGCAATACTCTGCAATACCCTGGTGCAATACTCTGCAATACTCTGGCGCAATACTCTGCAATACCCTGCGCAATACTCTGCAATACCCTGCGCAATACCCTGCGCAATACTCTGCAATACCCTGGTGCAATACTCTGCAATACTCTGGTGCAATACTCTGCAATACCCTGTGCAATACTCTGCAATACCCTGCGCAATACTCTGCAATACTCTGGTGCAATACTCTGCAATACCCTGGTGCAATACTCTGCAATACTCTGCAATACCCTGCGCAATACTCTGCAATACCCTGCGCAATACTCTGCAATACCCTGCGCAATACTCTGCAATACCCTGCGCAATACTCTGCAATACTCTGGTGCAATACTCTGCAATACCCTGGTGCAATACTCTGCAATACCCTGCGCAATACGCAATTCTCTGCAATACTCTGGTGCAATACTCTGCAATACCCTGGTGCAATACCCTGCGCAATACTCTGCAATACCCTGCGCAATACCCTGCAATACCCTGCGCAATACTCTGCAATACCCTGCGCAATACTCTGCAATACTCTGCAATACCCTGAGCAATACCCTGGTGCAATACTCTGCAATACTCTGGTGCAATACTCTGCAATACCCTGCGCAATACTCTGCAATACCCTGCGCAATACCCTGCAAAATACTCTGCAATACCCTGGTGCAATACTCTGCAATACACTGGTGCAATACTCTGCAATACCCTGCGCAATACTCTGCAATACCCTGCGCAATACTCTGCAATACTCTGGCGCAATACTCTGCAATACCCTGCGCAATACTCTGCAATACCCTGCGCAATACCCTGGTGCAATACTCTGCAATACTCTGGTGCAATACTCTGCAATACTCTGGTGCAATACTCTGCAATACCCTGCGCAATACCCTGCAAAATACTCTGCAATACCCTGGTGCAATACTCTGCAATACCCTGCGCAATACCCTGCAAAATACTCTGCAATACCCTGGTGCAATACTCTGCAATACCCTGCGCAATACTCTGCAATACCCTGCGCAATACTCTGCAATACCCTGCGCAATACCCTGGTGCAATACTCTGCAATACTCTGGTGCAATACTCTGCAATACCCTGCAAAATACTCTGCAATACCCTGCGCAATACCCTGCAAAATACTCTGCAATACCCTGGTGCAATACTCTGCAATACTCTGGTGCAATACCCTGCGCAATACTCTGCAATACCCTGCGCAATACCCTGCGCAATACTCTGCAATACCCTGCAATACCCTGCGCAATACTCTGCAATACCCTGCGCAATATTCTGCAATACCCTGCGCAATACTCTGCAATACTCTGCGCAATACCCTGGTGCAATACTCTGCAATACTCTGGTGCAATACTCTGCAATACCCTGCAAAATACTCTGCAATACCCTGCGCAATACCCTGCAAAACACTCTGCAATACCCTGGTGCAATACTCTGCAATACTCTGGTGCAATACTCTGCAATACCCTGCGCAATACTCTGCAATACCCTGCGCAATACCCTGCAAAATACTCTGCAATACCCTGGTGCAATACTCTGCAATACTCTGGTGCAATACTCTGCAATACCCTGGTGCAATACTCTGCAATACCCTGCGCAATACTCTGCAATACCCTGCGCAATACTCTGCAATACTCTGGTGCAATACTCTGCAATACCCTGGTGCAATACCCTGCGCAATACTCTGCAATACCCTGCGCAATACCCTGCAATACCCTGCGCAATACTCTGCAATACCCTGCGCAATACTCTGCAATACTCTGCAATACTCTGGTGCAATACTCTGCAATACCCTGCGCAATACCCTGCAAAATACTCTGCAATACCCTGGTGCAATACTCTGCAATACCCTGCGCAATACTCTGCAATACCCTGCGCAATACCCTGGTGCAATACTCTGCAATACTCTGGTGCAATACTCTGCAATACTCTGGTGCAATACTCTGCAATACCCTGCAAAATACTCTGCAATACCCTGCGCAATACCCTGCAAAATACTCTGCAATACCCTGGTGCAATACTCTGCAATACTCTGGTGCAATACTCTGCAATACCCTGCGCAATACTCTGCAATACCCTGCGCAATACCCTGCAAAATACTCTGCAATACCCTGGTGCAATACTCTGCAATACTCTGGTGCAATACTCTGCAATACCCTGCGCAATACTCTGCAATACCCTGCGCAATACCCTGCAAAATACTCTGCAATACCCTGGTGCAATACTCTGCAATACTCTGGTGCAATACTCTGCAATACCCTGCAATACCCTGCGCAATACTCTGCAATACTCTGGCGCAATACTCTGCAATACCCTGGTGCAATACTCTGCAATACCCTGCGCAATACTCTGCAATACCCTGCGCAATTCTCTGCAATACTCTGGTGCAATACTCTGCAATACCCTGGTGCAATACCCTGCGCAATACTCTGCAATACCCTGCGCAATACCCTGCAATACCCTGCGCAATACTCTGCAATACCCTGCGCAATACTCTGCAATACTCTGCAATACTCTGGTGCAATACTCTGCAATACCCTGCGCAATACCCTGCAAAATACTCTGCAATACCCTGGTGCAATACTCTGCAATACCCTGCGCAATACTCTGCAATACCCTGCGCAATACCCTGGTGCAATACTCTGCAATACTCTGCAATACTCTGGTGCAATACTCTGCAATACTCTGGTGCAATACTCTGCAATACCCTGCGCAATATTCTGCAATACCCTGCGCAATACTCTGCAATACTCTGCAATACCCTGCGCAATATTCTGCAATACCCTGCGCAATACTCTGCAATACCCTGCGCAATACCCTGGTGCAATACTCTGCAATACTCTGGTGCAATACTCTGCAATACCCTGCAAAATACTCTGCAATACCCTGCGCAATACCCTGCAAAATACTCTGCAATACCCTGGTGCAATACTCTGCAATACTCTGGTGCAATACTCTGCAATACCCTGCGCAATACTCTGCAATACCCTGCGCAATACCCTGCAAAATACTCTGCAATACCCTGGTGCAATACTCTGCAATACACTGGTGCAATACTCTGCAATACCCTGCGCAATACTCTGCAATACCCTGCGCAATACTCTGCAATACTCTGGCGCAATACTCTGCAATACCCTGCGCAATACTCTGCAATACCCTGCGCAATACCCTGCGCAATACCCTGCGCAATACCCTGCGCAATACTCTGCAATACTCTGGTGCAATACCCTGCGCAATACTCTGCAATACCCTGCGCAATACTCTGCAATACTCTGGTGCAATACTCTGCAATACCCTGGTGCAATACCCTGCGCAATACTCTGCAATACCCTGCGCAATACTCTGCAATACCCTGCGCAATACTCTGCAATACTCTGGTGCAATACTCTGCAATACCCTGGTGCAATACTCTGCAATACCCTGCGCAATACTCTGCAATACCCTGCGCAATACTCTGCAATACTCTGGTGCAATACTCTGCAATACCCTGGTGCAATACTCTGCAATACTCTGCAATACCCTGCGCAATACTCTGCAATACCCTGCGCAATACTCTGCAATACTCTGGTGCAATACTCTGCAATACCCTGGTGCAATACCCTGCAATACCCTGCGCAATACTCTGCAATACCCTGCGCAATACTCTGCAATACCCTGCGCAATACTCTGCAATACTCTGGTGCAATACTCTGCAATACCCTGGTGCAATACTCTGCAATACCCTGCGCAATACTCTGCAATACCCTGCGCAATTCTCTGCAATACTCTGGTGCAATACTCTGCAATACCCTGGTGCAATACCCTGCGCAATACTCTGCAATACCCTGCGCAATACCCTGCAATACCCTGCGCAATACTCTGCAATACCCTGCGCAATACTCTGCAATACTCTGCAATACTCTGGTGCAATACTCTGCAATACCCTGCGCAATACCCTGCAAAATACTCTGCAATACCCTGCGCAATACTCTGCAATACTCTGCAATACCCTGCGCAATACCCTGGTGCAATACTCTGCAATACTCTGGTGCAATACTCTGCAATACTCTGGTGCAATACTCTGCAATACCCTGCAAAATACTCTGCAATACCCTGCGCAATACTCTGCAATACCCTGCGCAATACCCTGCGCAATACCCTGCAAAATACTCTGCAATACCCTGGTGCAATACTCTGCAATACTCTGGTGCAATACCCTGCGCAATACTCTGCAATACCCTGCGCAATACTCTGCAATACCCTGCAATACCCTGCGCAATACTCTGCAATACCCTGCGCAATATTCTGCAATACCCTGCGCAATACTCTGCAATACTCTGCAATACCCTGCGCAATATTCTGCAATACCCTGCGCAATACTCTGCAATACCCTGCGCAATACCCTGGTGCAATACTCTGCAATACTCTGGTGCAATACTCTGCAATACCCTGCAAAATACTCTGCAATACCCTGCACAATACCCTGCAAAATACTCTGCAATACCCTGGTGCAATACTCTGCAATACTCTGGTGCAATACTCTGCAATACCCTGCGCAATACTCTGCAATACCCTGCGCAATACCCTGCAAAATACTCTGCAATACCCTGGTGCAATACTCTGCAATACACTGGTGCAATACTCTGCAATACCCTGCGCAATACTCTGCAATACCCTGCGCAATACCCTGCGCAATACTCTGCAATACCCTGGTGCAATACTCTGCAATACCCTGCGCAATACTCTGCAATACCCTGCGCAATACTCTGCAATACTCTGGTGCAATACTCTGCAATACCCTGGTGCAATACTCTGCAATACCCTGCGCAATACTCTGCAATACCCTGCACAATACTCTGCAATACTCTGGTGCAATACTCTGCAATACCCTGGTGCAATACTCTGCGCAATACTCTGCAATACCCTGCGCAATACCCTGCAATACCCTGCGCAATACTCTGCAATACTCTGGTGCAATACTCTGCAATACCCTGGTTTAATACTCTGCAATACCCTGCGCAATACTCTGCAATACCCTGGTGCAATACTCTGCAATACTCTGGTGCAATACTCTGCAATACCCTGCGCAATACTCTGCAATACCCTGCGCAATACCCTGCAATACCCTGCGCAATACTCTGCAATACCCTGGTGCAATACTCTGCAATACCCTGCGCAACACTCTGCAATACCCTGCGCAATACTCTGCAATACCCTGTGCAATACTCTGCAATACTCTGGTGCAATACTCTGCAATACCCTGCGCAATACTCTGCAATACCCTGCGCAATACTCTGCAATACCCTGTGCAATACTCTGCAATACTCTGGTGCAATACTCTGCAATACCCTGCGCAATACCCTGCAAAATACTCTGCAATACCCTGGTGCAATACTCTGCAATACCCTGCGCAATACTCTGCAATACCCTGCGCAATACCCTGCAATACTCTGGTGCAATACTCTGCAATACCCTGGTGCAATACTCTGCAATACCCTGCGCAATACTCTGCAATACCCTGCGCAATACTCTGCAATACCCTGTGCAATACTCTGCAATACCCTGCGCAATACTCTGCAATACCCTGCGCAATACTCTGCAATACCCTGTGCAATACTCTGCAATACTCTGGTGCAATACTCTGCAATACCCTGCGCAATACTCTGCAATACCCTGCGCAATACTCTGCAATACCCTGCGCAATACTCTGCAATACCCTGTGCAATACTCTGCAATACTCTGGTGCAATACTCTGCAATACCCTGCGCAATACTCTGCAATACCCTGCGCAATACCCTGCAAAATACTCTGCAATACCCTGGTGCAATACTCTGCAATACCCTGCGCAATACTCTGCAATACCCTGCGCAATACTCTGCAATACTCTGGTGCAATACTCTGCAATACCCTGGTGCAATACTCTGCAATACCCTGCGCAATACTCTGCAATACCCTGGTGCAATACTCTGCAATACCCTGCGCAATACTCTGCAATACCCTGTGCAATACTCTGCAATACTCTGGTGCAATACTCTGCAATACCCTGCGCAATACTCTGCAATACCCTGTGCAATACTCTGCAATACTCTGGTGCAATACTCTGCAATACCCTGCGCAATACTCTGCAATACCCTGCGCAATACCCTGCAAAATACTCTGCAATACCCTGGTGCAATACTCTGCAATACCCTGCGCAATACTCTGCAATACCCTGCGCAATACCCTGCAAAATACTCTGCAATACCCTGGTGCAATACTCTGCAATACTCTGGTGCAATACTCTGCAATACCTGCGCAATACTCTGCAATACCCTGCGCAATACTCTGCAATACTCTGGTGCAATACTCTGCAATACCCTGGTGCAATACTCTGCAATACCCTGCGCAATACTCTGCAATACCCTGCGCAATACTCTGCAATACTCTGGTGCAATACTCTGCAATACCCTGGTGCAATACCCTGCGCAATACTCTGCAATACCCTGCGCAATACCCTGCAATACCCTGCGCAATACTCTGCAATACCCTGCGCAATACCCTGCAATACCCTGCGCAATACTCTGCAATACTCTGCAATACTCTGGTGCAATACTCTGCAATACCCTGCGCAATACCCTGCAAAATACTCTGCAATACCCTGGTGCAATACTCTGCAATACCCTGCGCAATACTCTGCAATACCCTGCGCAATACCCTGGTGCAATACTCTGCAATACTCTGGTGCAATACTCTGCAATACTCTGGTGCAATACTCTGCAATACCCTGCAAAATACTCTGCAATACCCTGCGCAATACTCTGCAATACCCTGCGCAATACCATGCGCAATACCCTGCAAAATACTCTGCAATACCCTGGTGCAATACTCTGCAATACTCTGGTGCAATACCCTGCGCAATACTCTGCAATACCCTGCGCAATACCCTGCGCAATACTCTGCAATTCCCTGCAAAATACTCTGCAATACCCTGCGCAATACCCTGCAAAATACTCTGCAATACCCTGGTGCAATACTCTGCAATACTCTGGTGCAATACCCTGCGCAATACTCTGCAATACCCTGCGCAATACCCTGCGCAATACTCTGCAATACCCTGCAATACCCTGCGCAATATTCTGCAATACCCTGCGCAATATTCTGCAATACCCTGCGCAATACTCTGCAATACTCTGCAATACCCTGCGCAATATTCTGCAATACCCTGCGCAATACTCTGCAATACCCTGCGCAATACCCTGGTGCAATACTCTGCAATACTCTGGTGCAATACTCTGCAATACCCTGCAAAATACTCTGCAATACCCTGCGCAATACCCTGCAAAATACTCTGCAATACCCTGGTGCAATACTCTGCAATACTCTGGTGCAATACTCTGCAATACCCTGCGCAATACTCTGCAATACCCTGCGCAATACCCTGCAAAATACTCTGCAATACCCTGGTGCAATACTCTGCAATACTCTGGTGCAATACTCTGCAATACCCTGCGCAATACTCTGCAATACCCTGCGCAATACTCTGCAATACCCTGCGCAATACCCTGCAATACCCTGCGCAATACTCTGCAATACCCTGCGCAATATTCTGCAATACCCTGCGCAATACTCTGCAATACCCTGCGCAATACTCTGCAATACCCTGCGCAATACTCTGCAATACCCTGCGCAATACCCTGGTGCAATACTCTGCAATACTCTGGTGCAATACTCTGCAATACCCTGCGCAATACTCTGCAATACCCTGCACAATACCCTGCAAAATACTCTGCAATACCCTGGTGCAATACTCTGCAATACACTGGTGCAATACTCTGCAATACCCTGCGCAATACTCTGCAATACCCTGCGCAATACTCTGAAATACTCTGGCGCAATACTCTGCAATACCCTGCGCAATACTCTGCAATACCCTGCGCAATACCCTGCAATACTCTGGTGCAATACTCTGCAATACCCTGGTGCAATACTCTGCAATACCCTGCGCAATACTCTGCAATACCCTGCGCAATACTCTGCAATACCCTGTGCAATACTCTGCAATACCCTGCGCAATACTCTGCAATACCCTGCGCAATACTCTGCAATACCCTGTGCAATACTCTGCAATACTCTGGTGCAATACTCTGCAATACCCTGCGCAATACTCTGCAATACCCTGCGCAATACTCTGCAATACCCTGCGCAATACTCTGCAATACCCTGTGCAATACTCTGCAATACTCTGGTGCAATACTCTGCAATACCCTGCGCAATACTCTGCAATACCCTGCGCAATACCCTGCAAAATACTCTGCAATACCCTGGTGCAATACTCTGCAATACCCTGCGCAATACTCTGCAATACCCTGCGCAATACTCTGCAATACTCTGGTGCAATACTCTGCAATACCCTGGTGCAATACTCTGCAATACCCTGCGCAATACTCTGCAATACCCTGGTGCAATACTCTGCAATACCCTGCGCAATACTCTGCAATACCCTGTGCAATACTCTGCAATACTCTGGTGCAATACTCTGCAATACCCTGCGCAATACTCTGCAATACCCTGTGCAATACTCTGCAATACTCTGGTGCAATACTCTGCAATACCCTGCGCAATACCCTGCAAAATACTCTGCAATACCCTGGTGCAATACTCTGCAATACCCTGCGCAATACTCTGCAATACCCTGCGCAATACCCTGCAAAATACTCTGCAATACCCTGGTGCAATACTCTGCAATACTCTGGTGCAATACTCTGCAATACCCTGCGCAATACTCTGCAATACCCTGCGCAATACTCTGCAATACTCTGGTGCAATACTCTGCAATACCCTGGTGCAATACTCTGCAATACCCTGCGCAATACTCTGCAATACCCTGCGCAATACTCTGCAATACTCTGGTGCAATACTCTGCAATACCCTGGTGCAATACCCTGCGCAATACTCTGCAATACCCTGCGCAATACCCTGCAATACCCTGCGCAATACTCTGCAATACCCTGCGCAATACCCTGCAATACCCTGCGCAATACTCTGCAATACTCTGCAATACTCTGGTGCAATACTCTGCAATACCCTGCGCAATACCCTGCAAAATACTCTGCAATACCCTGGTGCAATACTCTGCAATACCCTGCGCAATACTCTGCAATACCCTGCGCAATACCCTGGTGCAATACTCTGCAATACTCTGGTGCAATACTCTGCAATACTCTGGTGCAATACTCTGCAATACCCTGCAAAATACTCTGCAATACCCTGCGCAATACTCTGCAATACCCTGCGCAATACCATGCGCAATACCCTGCAAAATACTCTGCAATACCCTGGTGCAATACTCTGCAATACTCTGGTGCAATACCCTGCGCAATACTCTGCAATACCCTGCGCAATACCCTGCGCAATACTCTGCAATACCCTGCAAAATACTCTGCAATACCCTGCGCAATACCCTGCAAAATACTCTGCAATACCCTGGTGCAATACTCTGCAATACTCTGGTGCAATACCCTGCACAATACTCTGCAATACCCTGCGCAATACCCTGCGCAATACTCTGCAATACCCTGCAATACCCTGCGCAATATTCTGCAATACCCTGCGCAATATTCTGCAATACCCTGCGCAATACTCTGCAATACTCTGCAATACCCTGCGCAATATTCTGCAATACCCTGCGCAATACTCTGCAATACCCTGCGCAATACCCTGGTGCAATACTCTGCAATACTCTGGTGCAATACTCTGCAATACCCTGCAAAATACTCTGCAATACCCTGCGCAATACCCTGCAAAATACTCTGCAATACCCTGGTGCAATACTCTGCAATACTCTGGTGCAATACTCTGCAATACCCTGCGCAATACTCTGCAATACCCTGCGCAATACCCTGCAAAATACTCTGCAATACCCTGGTGCAATACTCTGCAATACTCTGGTGCAATACTCTGCAATACCCTGCGCAATACTCTGCAATACCCTGCGCAATACTCTGCAATACCCTGCGCAATACCCTGCAATACCCTGCGCAATACTCTGCAATACCCTGCGCAATATTCTGCAATACCCTGCGCAATACTCTGCAATACCCTGCGCAATACTCTGCAATACCCTGCGCAATACTCTGCAATACCCTGCGCAATACCCTGGTGCAATACTCTGCAATACTCTGGTGCAATACTCTGCAATACCCTGCGCAATACTCTGCAATACCCTGCAAAATACTCTGCAATACCCTGGTGCAATACTCTGCAATACACTGGTGCAATACTCTGCAATACCCTGCGCAATACTCTGCAATACCCTGCGCAATACTCTGCAATACTCTGGCGCAATACTCTGCAATACCCTGCGCAATACTCTGCAATACCCTGCGCAATACCCTGCGCAATACTCTGCAATACCCTGGTGCAATACTCTGCAATACTCTGGTGCAATACTCTGCAATACCCTGCGCAATACCCTGCAAAATACTCTGCAATACCCTGGTGCAATACTCTGCAATACCCTGCGCAATACCCTGCAAAATACTCTGCAATACCCTGGTGCAATACTCTGCAATACCCTGCGTAATACTCTGCAATACCCTGCGCAATACTCTGCAATACCCTGCGCAATACCCTGGTGCAATACTCTGCAATACTCTGGTGCAATACTCTGCAATACCCTGCAAAATACTCTGCAATACCCTGCGCAATACCCTGCAAAATACTCTGCAATACCCTGGTGCAATACTCTGCAATACTCTGGTGCAATACCCTGCGCAATACTCTGCAATACCCTGCGCAATACCCTGCGCAATACTCTGCAATACCCTGCAATACCCTGCGCAATACTCTGCAATACCCTGCGCAATATTCTGCAATACCCTGCGCAATACTCTGCAATACTCTGCGCAATACCCTGGTGCAATACTCTGCAATACTCTGGTGCAATACTCTGCAATACCCTGCAAAATACTCTGCAATACCCTGCGCAATACCCTGCAAAATACTCTGCAATACCCTGGTGCAATACTCTGCAATACTCTGCAATACCCTGCGCAATACTCTGCAATACCCTGCGCAATACCCTGCAAAATACTCTGCAATACCCTGGTGCAATACTCTGCAATACTCTGGTGCAATACTCTGCAATACCCTGGTGCAATACTCTGCAATACCCTGCGCAATACTCTGCAATACCCTGCGCAATACTCTGCAATACTCTGGTGCAATACTCTGCAATACCCTGCGCAATACCCTGCAATACCCTGCGCAATACTCTGCAATACCCTGCGCAATACTCTGCAATACTCTGCAATACTCTGGTGCAATACTCTGCAATACCCTGCGCAATACCCTGCAAAATACTCTGCAATACCCTGGTGCAATACTCTGCAATACCCTGCGCAATACTCTGCAATGCCCTGCGCAATACCCTGGTGCAATACTCTGCAATACTCTGGTGCAATACTCTGCAATACTCTGGTGCAATACTCTGCAATACCCTGCAAAATACTCTGCAATACCCTGCGCAATACCCTGCAAAATACTCTGCAATACCCTGGTGCAATACTCTGCAATACTCTGGTGCAATACTCTGCAATACCCTGCGCAATACTCTGCAATACCCTGCGCAATACCCTGCAAAATACTCTGCAATACCCTGGTGCAATACTCTGCAATACTCTGGTGCAATACTCTGCAATACCCTGCGCAATACTCTGCAATACCCTGCGCAATACCCTGCAAAATACTCTGCAATACCCTGGTGCAATACTCTGCAATACTCTGGTGCAATACTCTGCAATACCCTGCAATACCCTGCGCAATACTCTGCAATACTCTGGCGCAATACTCTGCAATACCCTGGTGCAATACTCTGCAATACCCTGCGCAATACTCTGCAATACCCTGCGCAATTCTCTGCAATACTCTGGTGCAATACTCTGCAATACCCTGGTGCAATACCCTGCGCAATACTCTGCAATACCCTGCGCAATACCCTGCAATACCCTGCACAATACTCTGCAATACCCTGCGCAATACTCTGCAATACTCTGCAATACTCTGGTGCAATACTCTGCAATACCCTGCGCAATACCCTGCAAAATACTCTGCAATACCCTGGTGCAATACTCTGCAATACCCTGCGCAATACTCTGCAATACCCTGCGCAATACCCTGGTGCAATACTCTGCAATACTCTGCAATACTCTGGTGCAATACTCTGCAATACTCTGGTGCAATACTCTGCAATACCCTGCGCAATATTCTGCAATACCCTGCGCAATACTCTGCAATACTCTGCAATACCCTGCGCAATATTCTGCAATACCCTGCGCAATACTCTGCAATACCCTGCGCAATACCCTGGTGCAATACTCTGCAATACTCTGGTGCAATACTCTGCAATACCCTGCAAAATACTCTGCAATACCCTGCGCAATACCCTGCAAAATACTCTGCAATACCCTGGTGCAATACTCTGCAATACTCTGGTGCAATACTCTGCAATACCCTGCGCAATACTCTGCAATACCCTGCGCAATACCCTGCAAAATACTCTGCAATACCCTGGTGCAATACTCTGCAATACACTGGTGCAATACTCTGCAATACCCTGCGCAATACTCTGCAATACCCTGCGCAATACTCTGCAATACTCTGGCGCAATACTCTGCAATACCCTGCGCAATACTCTGCAATACCCTGCGCAATACCCTGCGCAATACTCTGCAATACCCTGGTGCAATACTCTGCAATACTCTGGTGCAATACCCTGCGCAATACTCTGCAATACCCTGCGCAATACTCTGCAATACTCTGGTGCAATACTCTGCAATACCCTGGTGCAATACCCTGCGCAATACTCTGCAATACCCTGCGCAATACTCTGCAATACCCTGCGCAATACTCTGCAATACTCTGGTGCAATACTCTGCAATACCCTGGTGCAATACTCTGCAATACCCTGCGCAATACTCTGCAATACCCTGCGCAATACTCTGCAATACTCTGGTGCAATACTCTGCAATACCCTGGTGCAATACTCTGCAATACTCTGCAATACCCTGCGCAATACTCTGCAATACCCTGCGCAATACTCTGCAATACTCTGGTGCAATACTCTGCAATACCCTGGTGCAATACCCTGCAATACCCTGCGCAATACTCTGCAATACCCTGCGCAATACTCTGCAATACCCTGCGCAATACTCTGCAATACTCTGGTGCAATACTCTGCAATACCCTGGTGCAATACTCTGCAATACCCTGCGCAATACTCTGCAATACCCTGCGCAATTCTCTGCAATACTCTGGTGCAATACTCTGGTGCAATACTCTGCAATACCCTGGTGCAATACCCTGCGCAATACTCTGCAATACCCTGCGCAATACCCTGCAATACCCTGCGCAATACTCTGCAATACCCTGCGCAATACTCTGCAATACTCTGCAATACTCTGGTGCAATACTCTGCAATACCCTGCGCAATACCCTGCAAAATACTCTGCAATACCCTGCGCAATACTCTGCAATACTATGCAATACCCTGCGCAATACCCTGGTGCAATACTCTGCAATACTCTGGTGCAATACTCTGCAATACTCTGGTGCAATACTCTGCAATACCCTGCAAAATACTCTGCAATACCCTGCGCAATACTCTGCAATACCCTGCGCAATACCCTGCGCAATACCCTGCAAAATACTCTGCAATACCCTGGTGCAATACTCTGCAATACTCTGGTGCAATACCCTGCGCAATACTCTGCAATACCCTGCGCAATACTCTGCAATACCCTGCAATACCCTGCACAATACTCTGCAATACCCTGCGCAATATTCTGCAATACCCTGCGCAATACTCTGCAATACTCTGCAATACCCTGCGCAATATTCTGCAATACCCTGCGCAATACTCTGCAATACCCTGCGCAATACCCTGGTGCAATACTCTGCAATACTCTGGTGCAATACTCTGCAATACCCTGCAAAATACTCTGCAATACCCTGCGCAATACCCTGCAAAATACTCTGCAATACCCTGGTGCAATACTCTGCAATACTCTGGTGCAATACTCTGCAATACCCTGCGCAATACTCTGCAATACCCTGCGCAATACCCTGCAAAATACTCTGCAATACCCTGGTGCAATACTCTGCAATACACTGGTGCAATACTCTGCAATACCCTGCGCAATACTCTGCAATACCCTGCGCAATACTCTGCAATACTCTGGCGCAATACTCTGCAATACCCTGCGCAATACTCTGCAATACCCTGCGCAATACCCTGCGCAATACTCTGCAATACCCTGGTGCAATACTCTGCAATACCCTGCGCAATACTCTGCAATACCCTGCGCAATACTCTGCAATACTCTGGTGCAATACTCTGCAATACCCTGGTGCAATACTCTGCAATACCCTGCGCAATACTCTGCAATACCCTGCGCAATACTCTGCAATACTCTGGTGCAATACTCTGCAATACCCTGGTGCAATACTCTGCAATACCCTGCGCAATACCCTGCGCAATACTCTGCAATACCCTGGTGCAATACTCTGCAATACCCTGCGCAATACTCTGCAATACCCTGCGCAATACTCTGCAATACCCTGTGCAATACTCTGCAATACTCTGGTGCAATACTCTGCAATACCCTGCGCAATACTCTGCAATACCCTGCGCAATACTCTGCAATACCCTGTGCAATACTCTGCAATACTCTGGTGCAATACTCTGCAATACCCTGCGCAATACTCTGCAATACCCTGCGCAATACCCTGCAAAATACTCTGCAATACCCTGGTGCAATACTCTGCAATACCCTGCGCAATACTCTGCAATACCCTGCGCAATACTCTGCAATACCCTGCGCAATACTCTGCAATACCCTGCGCAATACTCTGCAATACCCTGTGCAATACTCTGCAATACTCTGGTGCAATACTCTGCAATACCCTGCGCAATACTCTGCAATACCCTGCGCAATACTCTGCAATACCCTGCGCAATACTCTGCAATACCCTGTGCAATACTCTGCAATACTCTGGTGCAATACTCTGCAATACCCTGCGCAATACTCTGCAATACCCTGCGCAATACCCTGCAAAATACTCTGCAATACCCTGGTGCAATACTCTGCAATACCCTGCGCAATACTCTGCAATACCCTGCGCAATACTCTGCAATACTCTGGTGCAATACTCTGCAATACCCTGGTGCAATACTCTGCAATACCCTGCGCAATACTCTGCAATACCCTGGTGCAATACTCTGCAATACCCTGCGCAATACTCTGCAATACCCTGTGCAATACTCTGCAATACTCTGGTGCAATACTCTGCAATACCCTGCGCAATACTCTGCAATACCCTGTGCAATACTCTGCAATACTCTGGTGCAATACTCTGCAATACCCTGCGCAATACTCTGCAATACCCTGCGCAATACCCTGCAAAATACTCTGCAATACCCTGGTGCAATACTCTGCAATACCCTGCGCAATACTCTGCAATACCCTGCGCAATACCCTGCAAAATACTCTGCAATACCCTGGTGCAATACTCTGCAATACTCTGGTGCAATACTCTGCAATACCCTGCGCAATACTCTGCAATACCCTGCGCAATACTCTGCAATACTCTGGTGCAATACTCTGCAATACCCTGGTGCAATACTCTGCAATACCCTGCGCAATACTCTGCAATACCCTGCGCAATACTCTGCAATACTCTGGTGCAATACTCTGCAATACCCTGGTGCAATACCCTGCGCAATACTCTGCAATACCCTGCGCAATACCCTGCAATACCCTGCGCAATACTCTGCAATACCCTGCGCAATACCCTGCAATACCCTGCGCAATACTCTGCAATACTCTGCAATACTCTGGTGCAATACTCTGCAATACCCTGCGCAATACCCTGCAAAATACTCTGCAATACCCTGGTGCAATACTCTGCAATACCCTGCGCAATACTCTGCAATACCCTGCGCAATACCCTGGTGCAATACTCTGCAATACTCTGGTGCAATACTCTGCAATACTCTGGTGCAATACTCTGCAATACCCTGCAAAATACTCTGCAATACCCTGCGCAATACTCTGCAATACCCTGCGCAATACCCTGCGCAATACCCTGCAAAATACTCTGCAATACCCTGGTGCAATACTCTGCAATACTCTGGTGCAATACCCTGCGCAATGCTCTGCAATACCCTGCGCAATACCCTGCGCAATACTCTGCAATACCCTGCAAAATACTCTGCAATACCCTGCGCAATACCCTGCAAAATACTCTGCAATACCCTGGTGCAATACTCTGCAATACTCTGGTGCAATACCCTGCGCAATACTCTGCAATACCCTGCGCAATACCCTGCGCAATACTCTGCAATACCCTGCAATACCCTGCGCAATATTCTGCAATACCCTGCGCAATATTCTGCAATACCCTGCGCAATACTCTGCAATACTCTGCAATACCCTGCGCAATATTCTGCAATACCCTGCGCAATACTCTGCAATACCCTGCGCAATACCCTGGTGCAATACTCTGCAATACTCTGGTGCAATACTCTGCAATACCCTGCAAAATACTCTGCAATACCCTGCGCAATACCCTGCAAAATACTCTGCAATACCCTGGTGCAATACTCTGCAATACTCTGGTGCAATACTCTGCAATACCCTGCGCAATACTCTGCAATACCCTGCGCAATACCCTGCAAAATACTCTGCAATACCCTGGTGCAATACTCTGCAATACTCTGGTGCAATACTCTGCAATACCCTGCGCAATACTCTGCAATACCCTGCGCAATACTCTGCAATACCCTGCGCAATACCCTGCAATACCCTGCGCAATACTCTGCAATACCCTGCGCAATATTCTGCAATACCCTGCGCAATACTCTGCAATACCCTGCGCAATACCCTGGTGCAATACTCTGCAATACTCTGGTGCAATACTCTGCAATACCCTGCAAAATACTCTGCAATACCCTGCGCAATACCCTGCAAAATACTCTGCAATACCCTGGTGCAATACTCTGCAATACTCTGGTGCAATACTCTGCAATACCCTGCGCAATACTCTGCAATACCCTGCGCAATACCCTGCAAAATACTCTGCAATACCCTGGTGCAATACTCTGCAATACTCTGGTGCAATACTCTGCAATACCCTGCGCAATACTCTGCAATACCCTGCGCAATACCCTGCAAAATACTCTGCAATACCCTGGTGCAATACTCTGCAATACTCTGGTGCAATACTCTGCAATACCCTGCGCAATACTCTGCAATACCCTGCGCAATACTCTGCAATACTCTGGCGCAATACTCTGCAATACCCTGCGCAATACTCTGCAATACCCTGCGCAATACCCTGCGCAATACTCTGCAATACCCTGGTGCAATACTCTGCAATACTCTGGTGCAATACTCTGCAATACCCTGTGCAATACTCTGCAATACCCTGCGCAATACCCTGGTGCAATACTCTGCAATACCCTGGTGCAATACTCTGCAATACTCTGCAATACCCTGCGCAATACTCTGCAATACCCTGCGCAATACTCTGCAATACCCTGCGCAATACTCTGCAATACTCTGGTGCAATACTCTGCAATACCCTGGTGCAATACTCTGCAATACCCTGCGCAATACTCTGCAATACCCTGCGCAATACTCTGCAATACCCTGCGCAATACTCTGCAATACTCTGGTGCAATACTCTGCAATACCCTGGTGCAATACCCTGCAATACCCTGCGCAATACTCTGCAATACCCTGCGCAATACCCTGCAATACCCTGCGCAATACTCTGCAATACCCTGGTGCAATACTCTGCAATACCCTGGTGCAATACTCTGCAATACCCTGCGCAATACTCTGCAATACCCTGGTGCAATACTCTGCAATACTCTGGTGCAATACTCTGCAATACCCTGCGCAATACTCTGCAATACCCTGCGCAATACCCTGCAATACCCTGCGCAATACTCTGCAATACCCTGCGCAATACTCTGCAATACTCTGGTGCAATACTCTGCAATACCCTGGTGCAATACTCTGCAATACCCTGCGCAATACTCTGCAATACCCTGCGCAATACCCTGCAATACCCTGCGCAATACTCTGCAATACCCTGGTGCAATACTCTGCAATACTCTGGTGCAATACTCTGCAATACCCTGCGCAATACTCTGCAATACCCTGCGCAATACTCTGCAATACCCTGCGCAATACTCTGCAATACTCTGGTGCAATACTCTGCAATACCCTGGTGCAATACTCTGCAATACCCTGCGCAATACTCTGCAATACCCTGCGCAATACCCTGCAATACCCTGCGCAATACTCTGCAATACTCTGGTGCAATACTCTGCAATACCCTGGTGCAATACTCTGCAATACCCTGCGCAATACTCTGCAATACCCTGGTGCAATACTCTGCAATACTCTGGTGCAATACTCTGCAATACCCTGCACAATACTCTGCAATACCCTGTGCAATACTCTGCAATACTCTGGTGCAATACTCTGCAATACCCTGCGCAATACTCTGCAATACCCTGCGCAATACCCTGCAAAATACTCTGCAATACCCTGGTGCAATACTCTGCAATACCCTGCGCAATACTCTGCAATACCCTGCGCAATACCCTGCAAAATACTCTGCAATACCCTGGTGCAATACTCTGCAATACTCTGGTGCAATACTCTGCAATACCCTGCGCAATACTCTGCAATACCCTGCGCAATACTCTGCAATACTCTGGTGCAATACTCTGCAATACCCTGGTGCAATACTCTGCAATACCCTGCGCAATACTCTGCAATACCCTGCGCAATACTCTGCAATACTCTGGTGCAATACTCTGCAATACCCTGGTGCAATACTCTGCAATACCCTGCGCAATACTCTGCAATACCCTGCGCAATACTCTGCAATACTCTGGTGCAATACTCTGCAATACCCTGGTGCAATACCCTGCGCAATACTCTGCAATACCCTGGTGCAATACCCTGCGCAATACCCTGCAATACCCTGCGCAATACCCTGGTGCAATACTCTGCAATACTCTGGTGCAATACTCTGCAATACCCTGCGCAATACTCTGCAATACCCTGCGCAATACCCTGGTGCAATACTCTGCAATACTCTGGTGCAATACTCTGCAATACCCTGCGCAATACTCTGCAATACCCTGCGCAATACTCTGCAATACCCTGGTGCAATACTCTGCAATACCCTGGTGCAATACTCTGCAATACCCTGCGCAATACTCTGCAATACCCTGCGCAATACTCTGCAATACTCTGGTGCAATACTCTGCAATACCCTGGTGCAATACTCTGCAATACCCTGCGCAATACTCTGCAATACCCTGCGCAATACTCTGCAATACCCTGGTGCAATACCCTGCGCAATACTCTGCAATACCCTGCGCAATACCCTGCAATACCCTGCGCAATACTCTGCAATACCCTGCGCAATACCCTGCAATACCCTGCGCAATACTCTGCAATACTCTGCAATACTCTGGTGCAATACTCTGCAATACCCTGCGCAATACCCTGCAAAATACTCTGCAATACCCTGGTGCAATACTCTGCAATACCCTGCGCAATACCCTGGTGCAATACTCTGCAATACTCTGGTGCAATACTCTGCAATACTCTGGTGCAATACTCTGCAATACCCTGCAAAATACTCTGCAATACCCTGCGCAATACCCTGCGCAATACCCTGCAAAATACTCTGCAATACCCTGGTGCAATACTCTGCAATACTCTGGTGCAATACCCTGCGCAATACTCTGCAATACCCTGCGCAATACCCTGCGCAATACTCTGCAATACCCTGCAAAATACTCTGCAATACCCTGCGCAATACCCTGCAAAATACTCTGCAATACCCTGGTGCAATACTCTGCAATACTCTGGTGCAATACCCTGCGCAATACTCTGCAATACCCTGCGCAATACCCTGCGCAATACTCTGCAATACCCTGGTGCAATACTCTGCAATACTCTGGTGCAATACTCTGCAATACTCTGGTGCAATACTCTGCAATACCCTGCGCAATACTCTGCAATACCCTGCGCAATATTCTGCAATACCCTGCGCAATACTCTGCAATACTCTGCAATACCCTGCGCAATATTCTGCAATACCCTGCGCAATACTCTGCAATACCCTGCGCAATACCCTGGTGCAATACTCTGCAATACTCTGGTGCAATACTCTGCAATACTCTGCAATACCCTGCAAAATACTCTGCAATACCCTGCGCAATACCCTGCAAAATACTCTGCAATACCCTGGTGCAATACTCTGCAATACTCTGGTGCAATACTCTGCAATACCCTGCGCAATACTCTGCAATACCCTGCGCAATACCCTGCAAAATACTCTGCAATACCCTGGTGCAATACTCTGCAATACTCTGGTGCAATACTCTGCAATACCCTGCGCAATACTCTGCAATACCCTGCGCAATACCCTGCAATACCCTGCGCAATACTCTGCAATACTCTGGCGCAATACTCTGCAATACCCTGCGCAATACTCTGCAATACCCTGCGCAATACCCTGCAAAATACTCTGCAATACCCTGGTGCAATACTCTGCAATACTCTGGTGCAATACTCTGCAATACCCTGCGCAATACTCTGCAATACCCTGCGCAATACTCTGCAATACTCTGGCGCAATACTCTGCAATACCCTGCGCAATACTCTGCAATACCCTGCGCAATACCCTGCGCAATACTCTGCAATACCCTGGTGCAATACTCTGCAATACTCTGGTGCAATACTCTGCAATACCCTGCGCAATACTCTGCAATACCCTGCGCAATACTCTGCAATACCCTGGTGCAATACTCTGCAATACTCTGCAATACCCTGCGCAATACTCTGCAATACCCTGCGCAATACTCTGCAATACCCTGCGCAATACTCTGCAATACTCTGGTGCAATACTCTGCAATACCCTGGTGCAATACTCTGCAATACCCTGCGCAATACTCTGCAATACTCTGGTGCAATACTCTGCAATACCCTGGTGCAATACCCTGCAATACCCTGTGCAATACTCTGCAATACCCTGCGCAATACCCTGCAATACCCTGCGCAATACTCTGCAATACTCTGGTGCAATACTCTGCAATACCCTGGTGCAATACTCTGCAATACCCTGCAATACCCTGGTGCAATACTCTGCAATACTCTGGTGCAATACTCTGCAATACCCTGCGCAATACTCTGCAATACCCTGCGCAATACCCTGCAATACCCTGCGCAATACTCTGCAATACCCTGCGCAATACTCTGCAATACTCTGGTGCAATACTCTGCAATACCCTGGTGCAATACTCTGCAATACCCTGGTGCAATACTCTGCAATACCCTGCGCAATACTCTGCAATACTCTGGTGCAATACTCTGCAATACCCTGCGCAATACTCTGCAATACCCTGCGCAATACTCTGCAATACTCTGGTGCAATACTCTGCAATACCCTGGTGCAATACTCTGCAATACCCTGCGCAATACTCTGCAATACCCTGGTGCAATACTCTGCAATACTCTGGTGCAATACTCTGCAATACCCTGCGCAATACTCTGCAATACCCTGCGCAATACCCTGCAATACCCTGCGCAATACTCTGCAATACCCTGCGCAATACTCTGCAATACCCTGTGCAATACTCTGCAATACCCTGCGCAATACTCTGCAATACCCTGCAAAATACTCTGCAATACCCTGCGCAATACCCTGCAAAATACTCTGCAATACCCTGGTGCAATACTCTGCAATACTCTGGTGCAATACTCTGCAATACCCTGCGCAATACTCTGCAATACCCTGCGCAATACCCTGCAAAATACTCTGCAATACCCTGGTGCAATACTCTGCAATACCCTGCGCAATACTCTGCAATACCCTGCGCAATACCCTGCAATACTCTGGTGCAATACTCTGCAATACCCTGGTGCAATACTCTGCAATACCCTGCGCAATACTCTGCAATACCCTGCGCAATACTCTGCAATACCCTGTGCAATACTCTGCAATACCCTGCGCAATACTCTGCAATACCCTGCGCAATACTCTGCAATACCCTGTGCAATACTCTGCAATACTCTGGTGCAATACTCTGCAATACCCTGCGCAATACTCTGCAATACCCTGTGCAATACTCTGCAATACTCTGGTGCAATACTCTGCAATACCCTGCGCAATACTCTGCAATACCCTGCGCAATACCCTGCAAAATACTCTGCAATACCCTGGTGCAATACTCTGCAATACCCTGCGCAATACTCTGCAATACCCTGCGCAATACCCTGCAAAATACTCTGCAATACCCTGGTGCAATACTCTGCAATACTCTGGTGCAATACTCTGCAATACCCTGCGCAATACTCTGCAATACCCTGCGCAATACTCTGCAATACTCTGGTGCAATACTCTGCAATACCCTGGTGCAATACTCTGCAATACCCTGCGCAATACTCTGCAATACCCTGCGCAATACTCTGCAATACTCTGGTGCAATACTCTGCAATACCCTGGTGCAATACCCTGCGCAATACTCTGCAATACCCTGCGCAATACCCTGCAATACCCTGCGCAATACTCTGCAATACCCTGCGCAATACCCTGCAATACCCTGCGCAATACTCTGCAATACTCTGCAATACTCTGGTGCAATACTCTGCAATACCCTGCGCAATACCCTGCAAAATACTCTGCAATACCCTGGTGCAATACTCTGCAATACCCTGCGCAATACTCTGCAATACCCTGCGCAATACCCTGGTGCAATACTCTGCAATACTCTGGTGCAATACTCTGCAATACTCTGGTGCAATACTCTGCAATACCCTGCAAAATACTCTGCAATACCCTGCGCAATACTCTGCAATACCCTGCGCAATACCCTGCGCAATACCCTGCAAAATACTCTGCAATACCCTGGTGCAATACTCTGCAATACTCTGGTGCAATACCCTGCGCAATGCTCTGCAATACCCTGCGCAATACCCTGCGCAATACTCTGCAATACCCTGCAAAATACTCTGCAATACCCTGCGCAATACCCTGCAAAATACTCTGCAATACCCTGGTGCAATACTCTGCAATACTCTGGTGCAATACCCTGCGCAATACTCTGCAATACCCTGCGCAATACCCTGCGCAATACTCTGCAATACCCTGCAATACCCTGCGCAATATTCTGCAATACCCTGCGCAATATTCTGCAATACCCTGCGCAATACTCTGCAATACTCTGCAATACCCTGCGCAATATTCTGCAATACCCTGCGCAATACTCTGCAATACCCTGCGCAATACCCTGGTGCAATACTCTGCAATACTCTGGTGCAATACTCTGCAATACCCTGCAAAATACTCTGCAATACCCTGCGCAATACCCTGCAAAATACTCTGCAATACCCTGGTGCAATACTCTGCAATACTCTGGTGCAATACTCTGCAATACCCTGCGCAATACTCTGCAATACCCTGCGCAATACCCTGCAAAATACTCTGCAATACCCTGGTGCAATACTCTGCAATACTCTGGTGCAATACTCTGCAATACCCTGCGCAATACTCTGCAATACCCTGCGCAATACTCTGCAATACCCTGCGCAATACCCTGCAATACCCTGCGCAATACTCTGCAATACCCTGCGCAATATTCTGCAATACCCTGCGCAATACTCTGCAATACCCTGCGCAATACCCTGGTGCAATACTCTGCAATACTCTGGTGCAATACTCTGCAATACCCTGCAAAATACTCTGCAATACCCTGCGCAATACCCTGCAAAATACTCTGCAATACCCTGGTGCAATACTCTGCAATACTCTGGTGCAATACTCTGCAATACCCTGCGCAATACTCTGCAATACCCTGCGCAATACCCTGCAAAATACTCTGCAATACCCTGGTGCAATACTCTGCAATACTCTGGTGCAATACTCTGCAATACCCTGCGCAATACTCTGCAATACCCTGCGCAATACCCTGCAAAATACTCTGCAATACCCTGGTGCAATACTCTGCAATACTCTGGTGCAATACTCTGCAATACCCTGCGCAATACTCTGCAATACCCTGCGCAATACTCTGCAATACTCTGGCGCAATACTCTGCAATACCCTGCGCAATACTCTGCAATACCCTGCGCAATACCCTGCGCAATACTCTGCAATACCCTGGTGCAATACTCTGCAATACTCTGGTGCAATACTCTGCAATACCCTGCGCAATACTCTGCAATACCCTGCGCAATACCCTGGTGCAATACTCTGCAATACCCTGGTGCAATACTCTGCAATACTCTGCAATACCCTGCGCAATACTCTGCAATACCCTGCGCAATACTCTGCAATACCCTGCGCAATACTCTGCAATACTCTGGTGCAATACTCTGCAATACCCTGGTGCAATACTCTGCAATACCCTGCGCAATACTCTGCAATACCCTGCGCAATACTCTGCAATACCCTGCGCAATACTCTGCAATACTCTGGTGCAATACTCTGCAATACCCTGGTGCAATACCCTGCAATACCCTGCGCAATACTCTGCAATACCCTGCGCAATACCCTGCAATACCCTGCGCAATACTCTGCAATACCCTGGTGCAATACTCTGCAATACCCTGGTGCAATACTCTGCAATACCCTGCGCAATACTCTGCAATACCCTGGTGCAATACTCTGCAATACTCTGGTGCAATACTCTGCAATACCCTGCGCAATACTCTGCAATACCCTGCGCAATACCCTGCAATACCCTGCGCAATACTCTGCAATACCCTGCGCAATACTCTGCAATACTCTGGTGCAATACTCTGCAATACCCTGGTGCAATACTCTGCAATACCCTGCGCAATACTCTGCAATACCCTGCGCAATACCCTGCAATACCCTGCGCAATACTCTGCAATACCCTGGTGCAATACTCTGCAATACTCTGGTGCAATACTCTGCAATACCCTGCGCAATACTCTGCAATACCCTGCGCAATACTCTGCAATACCCTGCGCAATACTCTGCAATACTCTGGTGCAATACTCTGCAATACCCTGGTGCAATACTCTGCAATACCCTGCGCAATACTCTGCAATACCCTGCGCAATACCCTGCAATACCCTGCGCAATACTCTGCAATACTCTGGTGCAATACTCTGCAATACCCTGGTGCAATACTCTGCAATACCCTGCGCAATACTCTGCAATACCCTGGTGCAATACTCTGCAATACTCTGGTGCAATACTCTGCAATACCCTGCACAATACTCTGCAATACCCTGTGCAATACTCTGCAATACTCTGGTGCAATACTCTGCAATACCCTGCGCAATACTCTGCAATACCCTGCGCAATACCCTGCAAAATACTCTGCAATACCCTGGTGCAATACTCTGCAATACCCTGCGCAATACTCTGCAATACCCTGCGCAATACCCTGCAAAATACTCTGCAATACCCTGGTGCAATACTCTGCAATACTCTGGTGCAATACTCTGCAATACCCTGCGCAATACTCTGCAATACCCTGCGCAATACTCTGCAATACTCTGGTGCAATACTCTGCAATACCCTGGTGCAATACTCTGCAATACCCTGCGCAATACTCTGCAATACCCTGCGCAATACTCTGCAATACTCTGGTGCAATACTCTGCAATACCCTGGTGCAATACTCTGCAATACTCTGCAATACCCTGCGCAATACTCTGCAATACTCTGGTGCAATACTCTGCAATACCCTGGTGCAATACCCTGCGCAATACTCTGCAATACCCTGCGCAATACCCTGCAATACCATGCGCAATACTCTGCAATACTCTGCAATACTCTGGTGCAATACTCTGCAATACCCTGCGCAATACCCTGCAAAATACTCTGCAATACCCTGGTGCAATACTCTGCAATACCCTGCGCAATACTCTGCAATACCCTGCGCAATACCCTGGTGCAATACTCTGCAATACTCTGGTGCAATACTCTGCAATACCCTGCGCAATACTCTGCAATACCCTGCGCAATACTCTGCAATACCCTGGTGCAATACTCTGCAATACCCTGGTGCAATACTCTGCAATACCCTGCGCAATACTCTGCAATACCCTGCGCAATACTCTGCAATACTCTGGTGCAATACTCTGCAATACCCTGGTGCAATACTCTGCAATACCCTGCGCAATACTCTGCAATACCCTGCGCAATACTCTGCAATACCCTGGTGCAATACCCTGCGCAATACTCTGCAATACCCTGCGCAATACCCTGCAATACCCTGCGCAATACTCTGCAATACCCTGCGCAATACCCTGCAATACCCTGCGCAATACTCTGCAATACTCTGCAATACTCTGGTGCAATACTCTGCAATACCCTGCGCAATACCCTGCAAAATACTCTGCAATACCCTGGTGCAATACTCTGCAATACCCTGCGCAATACTCTGCAATACTCTGGTGCAATACTCTGCAATACTCTGGTGCAATACTCTGCAATACCCTGCAAAATACTCTGCAATACCCTGCGCAATACTCTGCAATACCCTGCGCAATACCCTGGTGCAATACTCTGCAATACTCTGGTGCAATACTCTGCAATACTCTGGTGCAATACTCTGCAATACCCTGCAAAATACTCTGCAATACCCTGCGCAATACCCTGCGCAATACCCTGCAAAATACTCTGCAATACCCTGGTGCAATACTCTGCAATACTCTGGTGCAATACCCTGCGCAATACCCTGCGCAATACCCTGCGCAATACCCTGCGCAATACTCTGCAATACCCTGCAAAATACTCTGCAATACCCTGCGCAATACCCTGCAAAATACTCTGCAATACCCTGGTGCAATACTCTGCAATACTCTGGTGCAATACCCTGCGCAATACTCTGCAATACCCTGCGCAATACCCTGCGCAATACTCTGCAATACCCTGGTGCAATACTCTGCAATACTCTGGTGCAATACTCTGCAATACTCTGGTGCAATACTCTGCAATACCCTGCGCAATACTCTGCAATACCCTGCGCAATATTCTGCAATACCCTGCGCAATACTCTGCAATACTCTGCAATACCCTGCGCAATATTCTGCAATACCCTGCGCAATACTCTGCAATACCCTGCGCAATACCCTGGTGCAATACTCTGCAATACTCTGGTGCAATACTCTGCAATACTCTGCAATACCCTGCAAAATACTCTGCAATACCCTGCGCAATACCCTGCAAAATACTCTGCAATACCCTGGTGCAATACTCTGCAATACTCTGGTGCAATACTCTGCAATACCCTGCACAATACTCTGCAATACCCTGCGCAATACCCTGCAAAATACTCTGCAATACCCTGGTGCAATACTCTGCAATACTCTGGTGCAATACTCTGCAATACCCTGCGCAATACTCTGCAATACCCTGCGCAATACCCTGCAATACCCTGCGCAATACTCTGCAATACTCTGGCGCAATACTCTGCAATACCCTGCGCAATACTCTGCAATACCCTGCGCAATACCCTGCAAAATACTCTGCAATACCCTGGTGCAATACTCTGCAATACTCTGGTGCAATACTCTGCAATACCCTGCGCAATACTCTGCAATACCCTGCGCAATACTCTGCAATACTCTGGCGCAATACTCTGCAATACCCTGTGCAATACTCTGCAATACCCTGCGCAATACCCTGCGCAATACTCTGCAATACCCTGGTGCAATACTCTGCAATACTCTGGTGCAATACTCTGCAATACCCTGCGCAATACTCTGCAATACCCTGCGCAATACTCTGCAATACCCTGGTGCAATACTCTGCAATACTCTGCAATACCCTGCGCAATACTCTGCAATACCCTGCGCAATACTCTGCAATACCCTGCGCAATACTCTGCAATACTCTGGTGCAATACTCTGCAATACCCTGGTGCAATACTCTGCAATACCCTGCGCAATACTCTGCAATACTCTGGTGCAATACTCTGCAATACCCTGGTGCAATACCCTGCAATACCCTGCGCAATACTCTGCAATACCCTGCGCAATACCCTGCAATACCCTGCGCAATACTCTGCAATACTCTGGTGCAATACTCTGCAATACCCTGGTGCAATACTCTGCAATACCCTGCAATACCCTGGTGCAATACTCTGCAATACTCTGGTGCAATACTCTGCAATACCCTGCGCAATACTCTGCAATACCCTGCGCAATACCCTGCAATACCCTGCGCAATACTCTGCAATACCCTGCGCAATACTCTGCAATACTCTGGTGCAATACTCTGCAATACCCTGGTGCAATACTCTGCAATACCCTGGTGCAATACTCTGCAATACCCTGCGCAATACTCTGCAATACTCTGGTGCAATACTCTGCAATACCCTGCGCAATACTCTGCAATACCCTGCGCAATACTCTGCAATACTCTGGTGCAATACTCTGCAATACCCTGGTGCAATACTCTGCAATACCCTGCGCAATACTCTGCAATACCCTGGTGCAATACTCTGCAATACTCTGGTGCAATACTCTGCAATACCCTGCGCAATACTCTGCAATACCCTGCGCAATACCCTGCAATACCCTGCGCAATACTCTGCAATACCCTGCGCAATACTCTGCAATACCCTGTGCAATACTCTGCAATACCCTGCGCAATACTCTGCAATACCCTGCAAAATACTCTGCAATACCCTGCGCAATACCCTGCAAAATACTCTGCAATACCCTGGTGCAATACTCTGCAATACTCTGGTGCAATACTCTGCAATACCCTGCGCAATACTCTGCAATACCCTGCGCAATACCCTGCAAAATACTCTGCAATACCCTGGTGCAATACTCTGCAATACCCTGCGCAATACTCTGCAATACCCTGCGCAATACCCTGCAATACTCTGGTGCAATACTCTGCAATACCCTGGTGCAATACTCTGCAATACCCTGCGCAATACTCTGCAATACCCTGCACAATACTCTGCAATACCCTGTGCAATACTCTGCAATACTCTGGTGCAATACTCTGCAATACCCTGCGCAATACTCTGCAATACCCTGCGCAATACTCTGCAATACCCTGCGCAATACTCTGCAATACCCTGCGCAATACTCTGCAATACCCTGTGCAATACTCTGCAATACTCTGGTGCAATACTCTGCAATACCCTGCGCAATACTCTGCAATACCCTGCGCAATACCCTGCAAAATACTCTGCAATACCCTGGTGCAATACTCTGCAATACCCTGCGCAATACTCTGCAATACCCTGCGCAATACTCTGCAATACTCTGGTGCAATACTCTGCAATACCCTGGTGCAATACTCTGCAATACCCTGCGCAATACTCTGCAATACCCTGGTGCAATACTCTGCAATACCCTGCGCAATACTCTGCAATACCCTGTGCAATACTCTGCAATACTCTGGTGCAATACTCTGCAATACCCTGCGCAATACTCTGCAATACCCTGCGCAATACCCTGCAAAATACTCTGCAATACCCTGGTGCAATACTCTGCAATACCCTGCGCAATACTCTGCAATACCCTGCGCAATACCCTGCAAAATACTCTGCAATACCCTGGTGCAATACTCTGCAATACTCTGGTGCAATACTCTGCAATACCCTGCGCAATACTCTGCAATACCCTGCGCAATACTCTGCAATACTCTGGTGCAATACTCTGCAATACCCTGGTGCAATACTCTGCAATACCCTGCGCAATACTCTGCAATACCCTGCGCAATACTCTGCAATACTCTGGTGCAATACTCTGCAATACCCTGGTGCAATACCCTGCGCAATACTCTGCAATACCCTGCGCAATACCCTGCAATACCCTGCGCAATACTCTGCAATACCCTGCGCAATACCCTGCAATACCCTGCGCAATACTCTGCAATACTCTGCAATACCCTGCGCAATACCCTGCAAAATACTCTGCAATACCCTGGTGCAATACTCTGCAATACCCTGCGCAATACTCTGCAATACCCTGTGCAATACCCTGGTGAAATACTCTGCAATACTCTGGTGCAATACTCTGCAATACTCTGGTGCAATACTCTGCAATACCCTGCAAAATACTCTGCAATACCCTGCGCAATACTCTGCAATACCCTGCGCAATACCCTGCGCAATACCCTGCAAAATACTCTGCAATACCCTGGTGCAATACTCTGCAATACTCTGGTGCAATACCCTGCGCAATACTCTGCAATACCCTGCGCAATACCCTGCGCAATACTCTGCAATACCCTGCAAAATACTCTGCAATACCCTGCGCAATACCCTGCAAAATACTCTGCAATACCCTGGTGCAATACTCTGCAATACTCTGGTGCAATACTCTGCAATACTCTGGTGCAATACCCTGCGCAATACTCTGCAATACCCTGCGCAATACTCTGCAATACCCTGCGCAATACCCTGCGCAATACTCTGCAATACCCTGCAATACCCTGCGCAATATTCTGCAATACCCTGCGCAATATTCTGCAATACCCTGCGCAATACTCTGCAATACTCTGCAATACCCTGCGCAATATTCTGCAATACACTGCGCAATACTCTGCAATACCCTGCGCAATACCCTGGTGCAATACTCTGCAATACTCTGGTGCAATACTCTGCAATACCCTGCAAAATACTCTGCAATACCCTGCGCAATACCCTGCAAAATACTCTGCAATACCCTGGTGCAATACTCTGCAATACTCTGGTGCAATACTCTGCAATACCCTGCGCAATACTCTGCAATACCCTGCGCAATACCCTGCAAAATACTCTGCAATACCCTGGTGCAATACTCTGCAATACTCTGGTGCAATACTCTGCAATACCCTGCGCAATACTCTGCAATACCCTGCGCAATACCCTGCGCAATACCCTGCAATACCCTGCGCAATACTCTGCAATACCCTGCGCAATATTCTGCAATACCCTGCGCAATACTCTGCAATACCCTGCGCAATACTCTGCAATACCCTGCGCAATACCCTGGTGCAATACTCTGCAATACTCTGGTGCAATACTCTGCAATACCCTGCGCAATACTCTGCAATACCCTGCGCAATACCCCGCAAAATACTCTGCAATACCCTGGTGCAATACTCTGCAATACACTGGTGCAATACTCTGCAATACCCTGCGCAATACTCTGAAATACCCTGCGCAATACTCTGCAATACTCTGGCGCAATACTCTGCAATACCCTGCGCAATACTCTGCAATACCCTGCGCAATACCCTGCGCAATACTCTGCAATACCCTGGTGCAATACTCTGCAATACTCTGGTGCAATACTCTGCAATACCCTGCGCAATACCCTGCAAAATACTCTGCAATACCCTGGTGCAATACTCTGCAATACCCTGCGCAATACCCTGCAAAATACTCTGCAATACCCTGGTGCAATACTCTGCAATACCCTGCGCAATACTCTGCAATACCCTGCGCAATACTCTGCAATACCCTGCGCAATACCCTGGTGCAATACTCTGCAATACTCTGGTGCAATACTCTGCAATACCCTGCAAAATACTCTGCAATACCCTGCGCAATACCCTGCAAAATACTCTGCAATACCCTGGTGCAATACTCTGCAATACTCTGGTGCAATACCCTGCGCAATACTCTGCAATACCCTGCGCAATACCCTGCGCAATACTCTGCAATACCCTGCAATACCCTGCGCAATACTCTGCAATACCCTGCGCAATATTCTGCAATACCCTGCGCAATACTCTGCAATACTCTGCGCAATACCCTGGTGCAATACTCTGCAATACTCTGGTGCAATACTCTGCAATACCCTGCAAAATACTCTGCAATACCCTGCGCAATACCCTGCAAAATACTCTGCAATACCCTGGTGCAATACTCTGCAATACTCTGGTGCAATACTCTGCAATACCCTGCGCAATACTCTGCAATACCCTGCGCAATACCCTGCAAAATACTCTGCAATACCCTGGTGCAATACTCTGCAATACTCTGGTGCAATACTCTGCAATACCCTGGTGCAATACTCTGCAATACCCTGCGCAATACTCTGCAATACCCTGCGCAATACTCTGCAATACTCTGGTGCAATACTCTGCAATACCCTGGTGCAATACCCTGCGCAATACTCTGCAATACCCTGCGCAATACCCTGCAATACCCTGCGCAATACTCTGCAATACCCTGCGCAATACTCTGCAATACTCTGCAATACTCTGGTGCAATACTCTGCAATACCCTGCGCAATACCCTGCAAAATACTCTGCAATACCCTGGTGCAATACTCTGCAATACCCTGCGCAATACTCTGCAATACCCTGCGCAATACCCCGGTGCAATACTCTGCAATACTCTGGTGCAATACTCTGCAATACTCTGGTGCAATACTCTGCAATACCCTGCAAAATACTCTGCAATACCCTGCGCAATACCCTGCAAAATACTCTGCAATACCCTGGTGCAATACTCTGCAATACTCTGGTGCAATACTCTGCAATACCCTGCGCAATACTCTGCAATACCCTGCGCAATACCCTGCAAAATACTCTGCAATACCCTGGTGCAATACTCTGCAATACTCTGGTGCAATACCCTGCAATACCCTGCGCAATACTCTGCAATACTCTGGCGCAATACTCTGCAATACCCTGGTGCAATACTCTGCAATACCCTGCGCAATACTCTGCAATACTCTGGTGCAATACTCTGCAATACCCTGGTGCAATACCCTGCGCAATACTCTGCAATACTCTGCAATACTCTGGTGCAATACTCTGCAATACCCTGCGCAATACCCTGCAAAATACTCTGCAATACCCTGGTGCAATACTCTGCAATACCCTGCGCAATACTCTGCAATACCCTGCGCAATACCCTGGTGCAATACTCTGCAATACTCTGGTGCAATACTCTGCAATACTCTGGTGCAATACTCTTCAATACCCTGCAAAATACTCTGCAATACCCTGCGCAATACCCTGCAAAATACTCTGCAATACCCTGGTGCAATACTCTGCAATACTCTGGTGCAATACCCTGCGCAATACTCTGCAATACCCTGCGCAATACCCTGCGCAATACTCTGCAATACCCTGCAATACCCTGCGCAATACTCTGCAATACCCTGCGCAGTATTCTGCAATACCCTGCGCAATACTCTGCAATACTCTGCAATACCCTGCGCAATATTCTGCAATACCCTGCGCAATACTCTGCAATACTCTGGTGCAATACTCTGCAATACCCTGCAAAATACTCTGCAATACCCTGCGCAATACCCTGCAAAATACTCTGCAATACCCTGGTGCAATACTCTGCAATACTCTGGTGCAATACTCTGCAATACCCTGTGCAATACTCTGCAATACCCTGCGCAATACCCTGCAAAATACTCTGCAATACCCTGGTGCAATACTCTGCAATACTCTGGTGCAATACTCTGCAATACCCTGCGCAATACTCTGCAATACCCTGCGCAATACCCTGCAAAATACTCTGCAATACCCTGGTGCAATACTCTGCAATACTCTGGTGCAATACTCTGCAATACCCTGGTGCAATACTCTGCAATACTCTGGCGCAATACTCTGCAATACCCTGCGCAATACTCTGCAATACCCTGCGCAATACCCTGCGCAATACTCTGCAATACCCTGGTGCAATACTCTGCAATACTCTGGTGCAATACTCTGCAATACCCTGCGCAATACTCTGCAATACCCTGCGCAATACTCTGCAATACTCTGGTGCAATACTCTGCAATACTCTGCAATACCCTGCGCAATACTCTGCAATACCCTGCGCAATACTCTGCAATACCCTGCACAATACTCTGCAATACCCTGCGCAATACTCTGCAATACTCTGGTGCAATACTCTGCAATACCCTGGTGCAATACTCTGCAATACCCTGCGCAATACTCTGCAATACCCTGCGCAATTCTCTGCAATACTCTGGTGCAATACTCTGCAATACCCTGGTGCAATACCCTGCGCAATACTCTGCAATACCCTGCGCAATACCCTGCAATACCCTGCGCAATACTCTGCAATACCCTGCGCAATACTCTGCAATACTCTGCAATACTCTGGTGCAATACTCTGCAATACCCTGCGCAATACCCTGCAAAATACTCTGCAATACCCTGGTGCAATACTCTGCAATACCCTGCGCAATACTCTGCAATACCCTGCGCAATACCCTGGTGCAATACTCTGCAATACTCTGGTGCAATACTCTGCAATACCCTGCGCAATATTCTGCAATACCCTGCGCAATACTCTGCAATACTCTGCAATACCCTGCGCAATATTCTGCAATACCCTGCGCAATACTCTGCAATACCCTGCGCAATACCCTGGTGCAATACTCTGCAATACTCTGGTGCAATACTCTGCAATACCCTGCGCAATACTCTGCAATACCCTGCGCAATACCCTGCAAAATACTCTGCAATACCCTGGTGCAATACTCTGCAATACTCTGGTGCAATACTCTGCAATACCCTGCGCAATATTCTGCAATACCCTGCGCAATACTCTGCAATACTCTGCAATACCCTGCGCAATATTCTGCAATACCCTGCGCAATACTCTGCAATACCCTGCGCAATACCCTGGTGCAATACTCTGCAATACTCTGGTGCAATACTCTGCAATACCCTGCGCAATACTCTGCAATACCCTGCGCAATACCCTGCAAAATACTCTGCAATACCCTGGTGCAATACTCTGCAATACACTGGTGCAATACTCTGCAATACCCTGCGCAATACTCTGCAATACCCTGCGCAATACTCTGCAATACTCTGGCGCAATACTCTGCAATACCCTGCGCAATACTCTGCAATACCCTGCGCAATACCCTGCGCAATACTCTGCAATACCCTGGTGCAATACTCTGCAATACTCTGGTGCAATACTCTGCAATACCCTGCGCAATACCCTGCAAAATACTCTGCAATACCCTGGTGCAATACTCTGCAATACCCTGCGCAATACCCTGCAAAATACTCTGCAATACCCTGGTGCAATACTCTGCAATACCCTGCGCAATACTCTGCAATACCCTGCACAATACTCTGCAATACCCTGCGCAATACCCTGGTGCAATACTCTGCAATACTCTGGTGCAATACTCTGCAATACCCTGCAAAATAATCTGCAATACCCTGCGCAATACCCTGCAAAATACTCTGCAATACCCTGGTGCAATACTCTGCAATACTCTGGTGCAATACCCTGCGCAATACTCTGCAATACCCTGCGCAATACCCTGCGCAATACTCTGCAATACCCTGCAATACCCTGCGCAATACTCTGCAATACCCTGCGCAATATTCTGCAATACCCTGCGCAATACTCTGCAATACCCTGCGCAATACCCTGCAAAATACTCTGCAATACCCTGGTGCAATACTCTGCAATACTCTGGTGCAATACTCTGCAATACCCTGCGCAATACCCTGCAATACCCTGCGCAATACTCTGCAATACTCTGGTGCAATACTCTGCAATACCCTGGTGCAATACTCTGCAATACCCTGCGCAATACTCTGCAATACCCTGCGCAATACTCTGCAATACCCTGCGCAATACTCTGCAATACCCTGCGCAATACCCTGCGCAATACCCTGCGCAATACCCTGCGCAATACCCTGCGCAATACTCTGCAATACCCTGCGCAATACTCTGCAATACCCTGCGCAATACCCTGGTGCAATACTCTGCAATACTCTGGTGCAATACTCTGCAATACCCTGCGCAATACTCTGCAATACCCTGCGCAATACCCTGCAAAATACTCTGCAATACCCTGGTGCAATACTCTGCAATACACTGGTGCAATACTCTGCAATACCCTGCGCAATACTCTGAAATACCCTGCGCAATACTCTGCAATACTCTGGCGCAATACTCTGCAATACCCTGCACAATACTCTGCAATACCCTGCGCAATACCCTGCGCAATACTCTGCAATACCCTGGTGCAATACTCTGCAATACTCTGGTGCAATACTCTGCAATACCCTGCGCAATACCCTGCAAAATACTCTGCAATACCCTGGTGCAATACTCTGCAATACCCTGCGCAATACCCTGCAAAATACTCTGCAATACCCTGGTGCAATACTCTGCAATACCCTGCGCAATACTCTGCAATACCCTGCGCAATACTCTGCAATACCCTGCGCAATACCCTGGTGCAATACTCTGCAATACTCTGGTGCAATACTCTGCAATACCCTGCAAAATACTCTGCAATACCCTGCGCAATACCCTGCAAAATACTCTGCAATACCCTGGTGCAATACTCTGCAATACTCTGGTGCAATACCCTGCGCAATACTCTGCAATACCCTGCGCAATACCCTGCGCAATACTCTGCAATACCCTGCAATACCCTGCGCAATACTCTGCAATACCCTGCGCAATATTCTGCAATACCCTGCGCAATACTCTGCAATACTCTGCGCAATACCCTGGTGCAATACTCTGCAATACTCTGGTGCAATACTCTGCAATACCCTGCAAAATACTCTGCAATACCCTGCGCAATACCCTGCAAAATACTCTGCAATACCCTGGTGCAATACTCTGCAATACTCTGGTGCAATACTCTGCAATACCCTGCGCAATACTCTGCAATACCCTGCGCAATACCCTGCAAAATACTCTGCAATACCCTGGTGCAATACTCTGCAATACTCTGGTGCAATACTCTGCAATACCCTGGTGCAATACTCTGCAATACCCTGCGCAATACTCTGCAATACCCTGCGCAATACTCTGCAATACTCTGGTGCAATACTCTGCAATACCCTGGTGCAATACCATGCGCAATACTCTGCAATACCCTGCGCAATACCCTGCAATACCCTGCGCAATACTCTGCAATACCCTGCGCAATACTCTGCAATACTCTGCAATACTCTGGTGCAATACTCTGCAATACCCTGCGCAATACCCTGCAAAATACTCTGCAATACCCTGGTGCAATACTCTGCAATACCCTGCGCAATACTCTGCAATACCCTGCGCAATACCCTGGTGCAATACTCTGCAATACTCTGGTGCAATACTCTGCAATACTCTGGTGCAATACTCTGCAATACCCTGCAAAATACTCTGCAATACCCTGCACAATACCCTGCAAAATACTCTGCAATACCCTGGTGCAATACTCTGCAATACTCTGGTGCAATACTCTGCAATACCCTGCGCAATACTCTGCAATACCCTGCGCAATACCCTGCAAAATACTCTGCAATACCCTGGTGCAATACTCTGCAATACTCTGGTGCAATACTCTGCAATACCCTGCGCAATACTCTGCAATACCCTGCGCAATACCCTGCAAAATACTCTGCAATACCCTGGTGCAATACTCTGCAATACTCTGGTGCAATACCCTGCAATACCCTGCGCAATACTCTGCAATACTCTGGCGCAATACTCTGCAATACCCTGGTGCAATACTCTGCAATACCCTGCGCAATACTCTGCAATACCCTGCGCAATTCTCTGCAATACTCTGGTGCAATACTCTGCAATACCCTGGTGCAATACCCTGCGCAATACTCTGCAATACCCTGCGCAATACCCTGCAATACCCTGCGCAATACTCTGCAATACCCTGCGCAATACTCTGCAATACTCTGCAATACTCTGGTGCAATACTCTGCAATACCCTGCGCAATACCCTGCAAAATACTCTGCAATACCCTGGTGCAATACTCTGCAATACCCTGCGCAATACTTTGCAATACCCTGCGCAATACCCTGGTGCAATACTCTGCAATACTCTGCAATACTCTGGTGCAATACTCTGCAATACTCTGGTGCAATACTCTGCAATACCCTGCGCAATATTCTGCAATACCCTGCGCAATACTCTGCAATACTCTGCAATACCCTGCGCAATATTCTGCAATACCCTGCGCAATACTCTGCAATACCCTGCGCAATACCCTGGTGCAATACTCTGCAATACTCTGGTGCAATACTCTGCAATACCCTGCAAAATACTCTGCAATACCCTGCGCAATACCCTGCAAAATACTCTGCAATACCCTGGTGCAATACTCTGCAATACTCTGGTGCAATACTCTGCAATACCCTGCGCAATACTCTGCAATACCCTGCGCAATACCCTGCAAAATACTCTGCAATACCCTGGTGCAATACTCTGCAATACACTGGTGCAATACTCTGCAATACCCTGCGCAATACTCTGCAATACCCTGCGCAATACTCTGCAATACTCTGGCGCAATACTCTGCAATACCCTGCGCAATACTCTGCAATACCCTGCGCAATACCCTGCGCAATACTCTGCAATACCCTGGTGCAATACTCTGCAATACTCTGGTGCAATACCCTGCGCAATACTCTGCAATACCCTGCGCAATACTCTGCAATACTCTGGTGCAATACTCTGCAATACCCTGGTGCAATACCCTGCGCAATACTCTGCAATACCCTGCGCAATACTCTGCAATACCCTGCGCAATACTCTGCAATACTCTGGTGCAATACTCTGCAATACCCTGGTGCAATACTCTGCAATACCCTGCGCAATACTCTGCAATACCCTGCGCAATACTCTGCAATACTCTGGTGCAATACTCTGCAATACCCTGGTGCAATACTCTGCAATACTCTGCAATACCCTGCGCAATACTCTGCAATACCCTGCGCAATACTCTGCAATACTCTGGTGCAATACTCTGCAATACCCTGGTGCAATACCCTGCAATACCCTGCGCAATACTCTGCAATACCCTGCGCAATACTCTGCAATACCCTGCGCAATACTCTGCAATACTCTGGTGCAATACTCTGCAATACCCTGGTGCAATACTCTGCAATACCCTGCGCAATACTCTGCAATACCCTGCGCAATTCTCTGCAATACTCTGGTGCAATACTCTGCAATACCCTGGTGCAATACCCTGCGCAATACTCTGCAATACCCTGCGCAATACCCTGCAATACCCTGCGCAATACTCTGCAATACCCTGCGCAATACTCTGCAATACTCTGCAATACTCTGGTGCAATACTCTGCAATACCCTGCGCAATACCCTGCAAAATACTCTGCAATACCCTGCGCAATACTCTGCAATACTCTGCAATACCCTGCGCAATACCCTGGTGCAATACTCTGCAATACTCTGGTGCAATACTCTGCAATACTCTGGTGCAATACTCTGCAATACCCTGCAAAATACTCTGCAATACCCTGCGCAATACTCTGCAATACCCTGCGCAATACCCTGCGCAATACCCTGCAAAATACTCTGCAATACCCTGGTGCAATACTCTGCAATACTCTGGTGCAATACCCTGCGCAATACTCTGCAATACCCTGCGCAATACTCTGCAATACCCTGCGCAATACTCTGGAATACCCTGCGCAATATTCTGCAATACCCTGCGCAATACTCTGCAATACTCTGCAATACCCTGCGCAATATTCTGCAATACCCTGCGCAATACTCTGCAATACCCTGCGCAATACCCTGGTGCAATACTCTGCAATACTCTGGTGCAATACTCTGCAATACCCTGCAAAATACTCTGCAATACCCTGCAAAATACTCTGCAATACCCTGGTGCAATACTCTGCAATACTCTGGTGCAATACTCTGCAATACCCTGCGCAATACTCTGCAATACCCTGCGCAATACCCTGCAAAATACTCTGCAATACCCTGGTGCAATACTCTGCAATACACTGGTGCAATACTCTGCAATACCCTGCGCAATACTCTGCAATACCCTGCGCAATACTCTGCAATACTCTGGCGCAATACTCTGCAATACCCTGCGCAATACTCTGCAATACCCTGCGCAATACCCTGCGCAATACTCTGCAATACCCTGGTGCAATACTCTGCAATACCCTGCGCAATACTCTGCAATACCCTGCGCAATACTCTGCAATACTCTGGTGCAATACTCTGCAATACCCTGGTGCAATACTCTGCAATACCCTGCGCAATACTCTGCAATACCCTGCGCAATACTCTGCAATACTCTGGTGCAATACTCTGCAATACCCTGGTGCAATACTCTGCAATACCCTGCGCAATACTCTGCAATACCCTGCGCAATACCCTGCAATACCCTGTGCAATACTCTGCAATACTCTGGTGCAATACTCTGCAATACCCTGGTGCAATACTCTGCAATACCCTGCGCAATACTCTGCAATACCCTGGTGCAATACTCTGCAATACTCTGGTGCAATACTCTGCAATACCCTGCGCAATACTCTGCAATACCCTGCGCAATACCCTGCAATACCCTGCGCAATACTCTGCAATACCCTGGTGCAATACTCTGCAATACCCTGCGCAATACTCTGCAATACCCTGCGCAATACTCTGCAATACCCTGTGCAATACTCTGCAATACTCTGGTGCAATACTCTGCAATACCCTGTGCAATACTCTGCAATACCCTGCGCAATACTCTGCAATACCCTGCGCAATACCCTGCAAAATACTCTGCAATACCCTGGTGCAATACTCTGCAATACCCTGCGCAATACTCTGCAACACCCTGCGCAATACCCTGCAATACTCTGGTGCAATACTCTGCAATACCCTGGTGCAATACTCTGCAATACCCTGCGCAATACTCTGCAATACCCTGCGCAATACTCTGCAATACCCTGTGCAATACTCTGCAATACCCTGCGCAATACTCTGCAATACCCTGCGCAATACTCTGCAATACCCTGTGCAATACTCTGCAATACTCTGGTGCAATACTCTGCAATACCCTGCGCAATACTCTGCAATACCCTGCGCAATACTCTGCAATACCCTGTGCAATACTCTGCAATACTCTGGTGCAATACTCTGCAATACCCTGCGCAATACTCTGCAATACCCTGCGCAATACCCTGCAAAATACTCTGCAATACCCTGGTGCAATACTCTGCAATACCCTGCGCAATACTCTGCAATACCCTGCGCAATACTCTGCAATACTCTGGTGCAATACTCTGCAATACCCTGGTGCAATACTCTGCAATACCCTGCGCAATACTCTGCAATACCCTGGTGCAATACTCTGCAATACCCTGCGCAATACTCTGCAATACCCTGTGCAATACTCTGCAATACTCTGGTGCAATACTCTGCAATACCCTGCGCAATACTCTGCAATACCCTGTGCAATACTCTGCAATACTCTGGTGCAATACTCTGCAATACCCTGCGCAATACTCTGCAATACCCTGCGCAATACCCTGCAAAATACTCTGCAATACCCTGGTGCAATACTCTGCAATACCCTGCGCAATACTCTGCAATACCCTGCGCAATACCCTGCAAAATACTCTGCAATACCCTGGTGCAATACTCTGCAATACTCTGGTGCAATACTCTGCAATACCCTGCGCAATACTCTGCAATACTCTGGTGCAATACTCTGCAATACCCTGGTGCAATACTCTGCAATACCCTGCGCAATACTCTGCAATACCCTGCGCAATACTCTGCAATACTCTGGTGCAATACTCTGCAATACCCTGGTGCAATACCCTGCGCAATACTCTGCAATACCCTGCGCAATACCCTGCAATACCCTGCGCAATACTCTGCAATACCCTGCGCAATACCCTGCAATACCCTGCGCAATACTCTGCAATACTCTGCAATACTCTGGTGCAATACTCTGCAATACCCTGCAAAATACTCTGCAATACCCTGCGCAATACCCTGCAAAATACTCTGCAATACCCTGGTGCAATACTCTGCAATACTCTGGTGCAATACTCTGCAATACCCTGCGCAATACTCTGCAATACCCTGCGCAATACCCTGCAAAATACTCTGCAATACCCTGGTGCAATACTCTGCAATACTCTGGTGCAATACTCTGCAATACCCTGCGCAATACTCTGCAATACCCTGCGCAATACCCTGCAATACCCTGCGCAATACTCTGCAATACTCTGGCGCAATACTCTGCAATACCCTGCGCAATACTCTGCAATACCCTGCGCAATACCCTGCAAAATACTCTGCAATACCCTGGTGCAATACTCTGCAATACTCTGGTGCAATACTCTGCAATACCCTGCGCAATACTCTGCAATACCCTGCGCAATACTCTGCAATACTCTGGCGCAATACTCTGCAATACCCTGCGCAATACTCTGCAATACCCTGCGCAATACCCTGCGCAATACTCTGCAATACCCTGGTGCAATACTCTGCAATACTCTGGTGCAATACTCTGCAATACCCTGCGCAATACTCTGCAATACCCTGCGCAATACCCTGCGCAATACTCTGCAATACCCTGGTGCAATACTCTGCAATACTCTGGTGCAATACTCTGCAATACCCTGCGCAATACTCTGCAATACTCTGGTGCAATACTCTGCAATACTCTGGTGCAATACTCTGCAATACCCTGGTGCAATACTCTGCAATACCCTGCGCAATACTCTGCAATACCCTGCGCAATACTCTGCAATACCCTGCGCAATACTCTGCAATACCCTGGTGCAATACTCTGCAATACCCTGGTGCAATACCCTGCAATACCCTGCGCAATACTCTGCAATACCCTGCGCAATACCCTGCAATACCCTGCGCAATACTCTGCAATACTCTGGTGCAATACTCTGCAATACCCTGGTGCAATACTCTGCAATACCCTGGTGCAATACTCTGCAATACCCTGCGCAATACTCTGCAATACCCTGGTGCAATACTCTGCAATACTCTGGTGCAATACTCTGCAATACCCTGCGCAATACTCTGCAATACCCTGCGCAATACTCTGCAATACCCTGCGCAATACTCTGCAATACTCTGGTGCAATACTCTGCAATACCCTGGTGCAATACTCTGCAATACCCTGCGCAATACTCTGCAATACCCTGCGCAATACCCTGCAATACCCTGCGCAATACTCTGCAATACCCTGGTGCAATACTCTGCAATACCCTGCGCAATACTCTGCAATACCCTGGTGCAATACTCTGCAATACTCTGGTGCAATACTCTGCAATACCCTGCGCAATACTCTGCAATACCCTGTGCAATACTCTGCAATACTCTGGTGCAATACTCTGCAATACCCTGCGCAATACTCTGCAATACCCTGCGCAATACCCTGCAAAATACTCTGCAATACCCTGGTGCAATACTCTGCAATACCCTGCGCAATACTCTGCAATACCCTGCGCAATACCCTGCAAAATACTCTGCAATACCCTGGTGCAATACTCTGCAATACCCTGGTGCAATACTCTGCAATACCCTGGTGCAATACTCTGCAATACCCTGCGCAATACTCTGCAATACTCTGGTGCACTACTCTGCAATACCCTGGTGCAATACTCTGCAATACCCTGGTGCAATACTCTGCAATACCCTGCGCAATACTCTGCAATACCCTGGTGCAATACTCTGCAATACTCTGGTGCAATACTCTGCAATACCCTGCGCAATACTCTGCAATACCCTGCGCAATACTCTGCAATACCCTGCACAATACTCTGCAATACCCTGCGCAATACTCTGCAATACTCTGGTGCAATACTCTGCAATACCCTGGTGCAATACTCTGCAATACCCTGCGCAATACTCTGCAATACCCTGCGCAATACCCTGCAATACCCTGCGCAATACTCTGCAATACCCTGGTGCAATACTCTGCAATACCCTGCGCAATACTCTGCAATACCCTGGTGCAATACTCTGCAATACTCTGGTGCAATACTCTGCAATACCCTGCGCAATACTCTGCAATACCCTGCGCAATACTCTGCAATACCCTGTGCAATACTCTGCAATACTCTGGTGCAATACTCTGCAATACCCTGCGCAATACTCTGCAATACCCTGCGCAATACCCTGCAAAATACTCTGCAATACCCTGGTGCAATACTCTGCAATACCCTGCGCAATACTCTGCAATACCCTGCGCAATACCCTGCAAAATACTCTGCAATACCCTGGTGCAATACTCTGCAATACTCTGGTGCAATACTCTGCAATACCCTGGTGCAATACTCTGCAATACCCTGCGCAATACTCTGCAATACCCTGCGCAATACTCTGGTGCAATACTCTGCAATACCCTGCGCAATACTCTGCAATACCCTGCGCAATACTCTGCAATACCCTGGTGCAATACTCTGCAATACTCTGGTGCAATACTCTGCAATACCCTGCGCAATACCCTGCAAAATACTCTGCAATACCCTGGTGCAATTATCTGCAATACCCTGCGCAATACTCTGCAATACCCTGCGCAATACTCTGCAATACTCTGGTGCAATACTCTGCAATACCCTGGTGCAATACCCTGCGCAATACTCTGCAATACCCTGCGCAATACCCTGCAATACCCTGCGCAATACTCTGCAATACCCTGCGCAATACTCTGCAATACTCTGCAATACTCTGGTGCAATACTCTGCAATACCCTGCGCAATACCCTGCAAAATACTCTGCAATACCCTGGTGCAATACTCTGCAATACCCTGTGCAATACTCTGCAATACCCTGCGCAATACCCTGGTGCAATACTCTGCAATACTCTGGTGCAATACTCTGCAATACTCTGGTGCAATACTCTTCAATACCCTGCAAAATACTCTGCAATACCCTGCGCAATACCCTGCAAAATACTCTGCAATACCCTGGTGCAATACTCTGCAATACTCTGGTGCAATACCCTGCGCAATACTCTGCAATACCCTGCGCAATACCCTGCACAATACTCTGCAATACCCTGCAATACCCTGCGCAATACTCTGCAATACCCTGCGCAATATTCTGCAATACCCTGCGCAATACTCTGCAATACTCTGCAATACCCTGCGCAATATTCTGCAATACCCTGCGCAATACTCTGCAATACTCTGGTGCAATACTCTGCAATACCCTGCAAAATACTCTGCAATACCCTGCGCAATACCCTGCAAAATACTCTGCAATACCCTGGTGCAATACTCTGCAATACTCTGGTGCAATACTCTGCAATACCCTGCGCAATACTCTGCAATACCCTGCGCAATACCCTGCAAAATACTCTGCAATACCCTGGTGCAATACTCTGCAATACTCTGGTGCAATACTCTGCAATACCCTGCACAATACCCTGCGCAATACCCTGCAAAATACTCTGCAATACCCTGGTGCAATACTCTGCAATACTCTGGTGCAATACTCTGCAATACCCTGGTGCAATACTCTGCAATACTCTGGCGCAATACTCTGCAATACCCTGCGCAATACTCTGCAATACCCTGCGCAATACCCTGCGCAATACTCTGCAATACCCTGGTGCAATACTCTGCAATACTCTGGTGCAATACTCTGCAATACCCTGCGCAATACTCTGCAATACCCTGCGCAATACTCTGCAATACTCTGGTGCAATACTCTGCAATACCCTGGTGCAATACTCTGCAATACTCTGCAATACCCTGCGCAATACTCTGCAATACCCTGCGCAATACTCTGCAATACCCTGCACAATACTCTGCAATACCCTGCGCAATACTCTGCAATACTCTGGTGCAATACTCTGCAATACCCTGGTGCAATACTCTGCAATACCCTGCGCAATACTCTGCAATACCCTGCGCAATTCTCTGCAATACTCTGGTGCAATACTCTGCAATACCCTGGTGCAATACCCTGCGCAATACTCTGCAATACCCTGCGCAATACCCTGCAATACCCTGCGCAATACTCTGCAATACCCTGCGCAATACTCTGCAATACTCTGGTGCAATACTCTGCAATACCCTGCGCAATACCCTGCAAAATACTCTGCAATACCCTGGTGCAATACTCTGCAATACCCTGCGCAATACTCTGCAATACCCTGCGCAATACCCTGGTGCAATACTCTGCAATACTCTGCAATACTCTGGTGCAATACTCTGCAATACCCTGCGCAATATTCTGCAATACCCTGCGCAATACTCTGCAATACTCTGCAATACCCTGCGCAATATTCTGCAATACCCTGCGCAATACTCTGCAATACCCTGCGCAATACCCTGGTGCAATACTCTGCAATACTCTGGTGCAATACTCTGCAATACCCTGCGCAATACTCTGCAATACCCTGCGCAATACCCTGCAAAATACTCTGCAATACCCTGGTGCAATACTCTGCAATACACTGGTGCAATACTCTGCAATACCCTGCGCAATACTCTGCAATACCCTGCGCAATACTCTGCAATACTCTGGCGCAATACTCTGCAATACCCTGCGCAATACTCTGCAATACCCTGCGCAATACCCTGCGCAATACTCTGCAATACCCTGGTGCAATACTCTGCAATACTCTGGTGCAATACTCTGCAATACCCTGCGCAATACCCTGCAAAATACTCTGCAATACCCTGGTGCAATACTCTGCAATACTCTGGTGCAATACTCTGCAATACCCTGCGCAATATTCTGCAATACCCTGCGCAATACTCTGCAATACTCTGCAATACCCTGCGCAATATTCTGCAATACCCTGCGCAATACTCTGCAATACCCTGCGCAATACCCTGGTGCAATACTCTGCAATACTCTGGTGCAATACTCTGCAATACCCTGCGCAATACTCTGCAATACCCTGCGCAATACCCTGCAAAATACTCTGCAATACCCTGGTGCAATACTCTGCAATACACTGGTGCAATACTCTGCAATACCCTGCGCAATACTCTGCAATACCCTGCGCAATACTCTGCAATACTCTGGCGCAATACTCTGCAATACCCTGCGCAATACTCTGCAATACCCTGCGCAATACTCTGCAATACCCTGGTGCAATACTCTGCAATACTCTGGTGCAATACTCTGCAATACCCTGCGCAATACCCTGCAAAATACTCTGCAATACCCTGGTGCAATACTCTGCAATACCCTGCGCAATACCCTGCAAAATACTCTGCAATACCCTGGTGCAATACTCTGCAATACCCTGCGCAATACTCTGCAATACCCTGCGCAATACTCTGCAATACCCTGCGCAATACCCTGGTGCAATACTCTGGTGCAATACTCTGCAATACCCTGCAAAATACTCTGCAATACCCTGCGCAATACCCTGCAAAATACTCTGCAATACCCTGGTGCAATACTCTGCAATACTCTGGTGCAATACCCTGCGCAATACTCTGCAATACCCTGCGCAATACCCTGCGCAATACTCTGCAATACCCTGCAATACCCTGCGCAATACTCTGCAATACCCTGCGCAATATTCTGCAATACCCTGCGCAATACTCTGCAATACTCTGCGCAATACCCTGGTGCAATACTCTGCAATACTCTGGTGCAATACTCTGCAATACCCTGCAAAATACTCTGCAATACCCTGCGCAATACCCTGCAAAATACTCTGCAATACCCTGGTGCAATACTCTGCAATACTCTGGTGCAATACTCTGCAATACCCTGCGCAATACTCTGCAATACCCTGCGCAATACCCTGCAAAATACTCTGCAATACCCTGGTGCAATACTCTGCAATACTCTGGTGCAATACTCTGCAATACCCTGGTGCAATACTCTGCAATACCCTGCACAATACTCTGCAATACCCTGCGCAATACTCTGCAATACTCTGGTGCAATACTCTGCAATACCCTGGTGCAATACCCTGCGCAATACTCTGCAATACCCTGCGCAATACCCTGCAATACCCTGCGCAATACTCTGCAATACCCTGCGCAATACTCTGCAATACTCTGCAATACTCTGGTGCAATACTCTGCAATACCCTGCGCAATACCCTGCAAAATACTCTGCAATACCCTGGTGCAATACTCTGCAATACCCTGCGCAATACTCTGCAATACCCTGCGCAATACCCTGGTGCAATACTCTGCAATACTCTGGTGCAATACTCTGCAATACTCTGGTGCAATACTCTGCAATACCCTGCAAAATACTCTGCAATACCCTGCGCAATACCCTGCAAAATACTCTGCAATACCCTGGTGCAATACTCTGCAATACTCTGGTGCAATACTCTGCAATACCCTGCGCAATACTCTGCAATACCCTGCGCAATACCCTGCAAAATACTCTGCAATACCCTGGTGCAATACTCTGCAATACTCTGGTGCAATACTCTGCAATACCCTGCGCAATACTCTGCAATACCCTGCGCAATACCCTGCAAAATACTCTGCAATACCCTGGTGCAATACTCTGCAATACTCTGGTGCAATACTCTGCAATACCCTGCAATACCCTGCGCAATACTCTGCAATACTCTGGCGCAATACTCTGCAATACCCTGGTGCAATACTCTGCAATACCCTGCGCAATACTCTGCAATACCCTGCGCAATTCTCTGCAATACTCTGGTGCAATACTCTGCAATACCCTGGTGCAATACCCTGCGCAATACTCTGCAATACCCTGCGCAATACCCTGCAATACCATGCGCAATACTCTGCAATACCCTGCGCAATACTCTGCAATACTCTGCAATACTCTGGTGCAATACTCTGCAATACCCTGCGCAATACCCTGCAAAATACTCTGCAATACCCTGGTGCAATACTCTGCAATACCCTGCGCAATACTCTGCAATACCCTGCGCAATACCTTGGTGCAATACTCTGCAATACTCTGCAATACTCTGGTGCAATACTCTGCAATACTCTGGTGCAATACTCTGCAATACCCTGCGCAATATTCTGCAATACCCTGCGCAATACTCTGCAATACTCTGCAATACCCTGCGCAATATTCTGCAATACCCTGCGCAATACTCTGCAATACCCTGCGCAATACCCTGGTGCAATACTCTGCAATACTCTGGTGCAATACTCTGCAATACTCTGCAATACCCTGCAAAATACTCTGCAATACCCTGCGCAATACCCTGCAAAATACTCTGCAATACCCTGGTGCAATACTCTGCAATACTCTGGTGCAATACTCTGCAATACCCTGCGCAATACTCTGCAATACCCTGCGCAATACCCTGCAAAATACTCTGCAATACCCTGGTGCAATACTCTGCAATACACTGGTGCAATACTCTGCAATACCCTGCGCAATACTCTGCAATACCCTGCGCAATACTCTGCAATACTCTGGCGCAATACTCTGCAATACCCTGCGCAATACTCTGCAATACCCTGCGCAATACCCTGCGCAATACTCTGCAATACCCTGGTGCAATACTCTGCAATACTCTGGTGCAATACCCTGCGCAATACTCTGCAATACCCTGCGCAATACTCTGCAATACTCTGGTGCAATACTCTGCAATACCCTGGTGCAATACCCTGCGCAATACTCTGCAATACCCTGCGCAATACTCTGCAATACCCTGCGCAATACTCTGCAATACTCTGGTGCAATACTCTGCAATACCCTGGTGCAATACTCTGCAATACCCTGCGCAATACTCTGCAATACCCTGCGCAATACTCTGCAATACTCTGGTGCAATACTCTGCAATACCCTGGTGCAATACTATGAAATACCCTGCGCAATACTCTGCAATACCCTGCGCAATACTCTGCAATACTCTGGTGCAATACTCTGCAATACCCTGGTGCAATACCCTGCAATACCCTGCGCAATACTCTGCAATACCCTGCGCAATACTCTGCAATACCCTGCGCAATACTCTGCAATACTCTGGTGCAATACTCTGCAATACCCTGGTGCAATACTCTGCAATACCCTGTGCAATACTCTGCAATACCCTGCGCAATTCTCTGCAATACTCTGGTGCAATACTCTGCAATACCCTGGTGCAATACCCTGCGCAATACTCTGCAATACCCTGCGCAATACCCTGCAATACCCTGCGCAATACTCTGCAATACCCTGCGCAATACTCTGCAATACTCTGCAATACTCTGGTGCAATACTCTGCAATACCCTGCGCAATACCCTGCAAAATACTCTGCAATACCCTGCGCAATACTCTGCAATACTCTGCAATACCCTGCGCAATACCCTGGTGCAATACTCTGCAATACTCTGGTGCAATACTCTGCAATACTCTGGTGCAATACTCTGCAATACCCTGCAAAATACTCTGCAATACCCTGCGCAATACTCTGCAATACCCTGCGCAATACCCTGCGCAATACCCTGCAAAATACTCTGCAATACCCTGGTGCAATACTCTGCAATACTCTGGTGCAATACCCTGCGCAATACTCTGCAATACCCTGCGCAATACTCTGCAATACCCTGCAATACCCTGCGCAATACTCTGCAATACCCTGCGCAATATTCTGCAATACCCTGCGCAATACTCTGCAATACTCTGCAATACCCTGCGCAATATTCTGCAATACCCTGCGCAATACTCTGCAATACCCTGCGCAATACCCTGGTGCAATACTCTGCAATACTCTGGTGCAATACTCTGCAATACCCTGCAAAATACTCTGCAATACCCTGTGCAATACCCTGCAAAATACTCTGCAATACCCTGGTGCAATACTCTGCAATACTCTGGTGCAATACTCTGCAATACCCTGCGCAATACTCTGCAATACCCTGCGCAATACCCTGCAAAATACTCTGCAATACCCTGGTGCAATACTCTGCAATACACTGGTGCAATACTCTGCAATACCCTGCGCAATACTCTGCAATACTCTGGCGCAATACTCTGCAATACCCTGTGCAATACTCTGCAATACCCTGCGCAATACCCTGCGCAATACTCTGCAATACCCTGGTGCAATACTCTGCAATACCCTGCGCAATACTCTGCAATACCCTGCGCAATACTCTGCAATACTCTGGTGCAATACTCTGCAATACCCTGGTGCAATACTCTGCAATACCCTGCGCAATACTCTGCAATACCCTGCGCAATACTCTGCAATACTCTGGTGCAATACTCTGCAATACCATGGTGCAATACTCTGCGCAATACTCTGCAATACCCTGCGCAATACCCTGCAATACCCTGCGCAATACTCTGCAATACTCTGGTGCAATACTCTGCAATACCCTGGTGCAATACTCTGCAATACCCTGCGCAATACTCTGCAATACCCTGGTGCAATACTCTGCAATACTCTGGTGCAATACTCTGCAATACCCTGCGCAATACTCTGCAATACCCTGCGCAATACCCTGCAATACCCTGCGCAATACTCTGCAATACCCTGGTGCAATACTCTGCAATACCCTGGTGCAATACTCTGCAATACCCTGCGCAATACTCTGCAATACCCTGCGCAATACTCTGCAATACCCTGTGCAATACTCTGCAATACTCTGGTGCAATACTCTGCAATACCCTGCGCAATACTCTGCAATACCCTGCGCAATACTCTGCAATACTCTGTGCAATACTCTGCAATACTCTGGTGCAATACTCTGCAATACCCTGCGCAATACTCTGCAATACCCTGCGCAATACCCTGCAAAATACTCTGCAATACCCTGGTGCAATACTCTGCAATACCCTGCGCAATACTCTGCAATACCCTGCGCAATACCCTGCAATACTCTGGTGCAATACTCTGCAATACCCTGGTGCAATACTCTGCAATACCCTGCGCAATACTCTGCAATACCCTGCGCAATACTCTGCAATACCCTGTGCAATACTCTGCAATACCCTGCGCAATACTCTGCAATACCCTGCACAATACTCTGCAATACCCTGTGCAATACTCTGCAATACTCTGGTGCAATACTCTGCAATACCCTGCGCAATACTCTGCAATACCCTGCGCAATACTCTGCAATACCCTGCGCAATACTCTGCAATACCCTGTGCAATACTCTGCAATACTCTGGTGCAATACTCTGCAATACCCTGCGCAATACTCTGCAATACCCTGCGCAATACCCTGCAAAATACTCTGCAATACCCTGGTGCAATACTCTGCAATACCCTGCGCAATACTCTGCAATACCCTGCGCAATACTCTGCAATACTCTGGTGCAATACTCTGCAATACCCTGGTGCAATACTCTGCAATACCCTGCGCAATACTCTGCAATACCCTGGTGCAATACTCTGCAATACCCTGCGCAATACTCTGCAATACCCTGTGCAATACTCTGCAATACTCTGGTGCAATACTCTGCAATACCCTGCGCAATACTCTGCAATACCCTGTGCAATACTCTGCAATACTCTGGTGCAATACTCTGCAATACCCTGCGCAATACTCTGCAATACCCTGCGCAATACCCTGCAAAATACTCTGCAATACCCTGGTGCAATACTCTGCAATACCCTGCGCAATACTCTGCAATACCCTGCGCAATACCCTGCAAAATACTCTGCAATACCCTGGTGCAATACTCTGCAATACTCTGGTGCAATACTCTGCAATACCCTGCGCAATACTCTGCAATACCCTGCGCAATACTCTGCAATACTCTGGTGCAATACTCTGCAATACCCTGGTGCAATACTCTGCAATACCCTGCGCAATACTCTGCAATACCCTGCGCAATACTCTGCAATACTCTGGTGCAATACTCTGCAATACCCTGGTGCAATACCCTGCGCAATACTCTGCAATACCCTGTGCAATACCCTGCAATACCCTGCGCAATACTCTGCAATACCCTGCGCAATACCCTGCAATACCCTGCGCAATACTCTGCAATACTCTGCAATACTCTGGTGCAATACTCTGCAATACCCTGCGCAATACCCTGCAAAATACTCTGCAATACCCTGGTGCAATACTCTGCAATACCCTGCGCAATACTCTGCAATACCCTGCGCAATACCCTGGTGCAATACTCTGCAATACTCTGGTGCAATACTCTGCAATACTCTGGTGCAATACTCTGCAATACCCTGCAAAATACTCTGCAATACCCTGCGCAATACTCTGCAATACCCTGCGCAATACCCTGCGCAATACCCTGCAAAATACTCTGCAATACCCTGGTGCAATACTCTGCAATACTCTGGTGCAATACCCTGCGCAATACTCTGCAATACCCTGCGCAATACCCTGCGCAATACTCTGCAATACCCTGCAAAATACTCTGCAATACCCTGCGCAATACCCTGCAAAATACTCTGCAATACCCTGGTGCAATACTCTGCAATACTCTGGTGCAATACCCTGCGCAATACTCTGCAATACCCTGCGCAATACCCTGCGCAATACTCTGCAATACCCTGCAATACCCTGCGCAATATTCTGCAATACCCTGCGCAATATTCTGCAATACCCTGCGCAATACTCTGCAATACTCTGCAATACCCTGCGCAATATTCTGCAATACCCTGCGCAATACTCTGCAATACCCTGCGCAATACCCGGGTGCAATACTCTGCAATACTCTGGTGCAATACTCTGCAATACCCTGCAAAATACTCTGCAATACCCTGCGCAATACCCTGCAAAATACTCTGCAATACCCTGGTGCAATACTCTGCAATACTCTGGTGCAATACTCTGCAATACCCTGCGCAATACTCTGCAATACCCTGCGCAATACCCTGCAAAATACTCTGCAATACCCTGGTGCAATACTCTGCAATACTCTGGTGCAATACTCTGCAATACCCTGCGCAATACTCTGCAATACCCTGCGCAATACTCTGCAATACCCTGCGCAATACCCTGCAATACCCTGCGCAATACTCTGCAATACCCTGCGCAATATTCTGCAATACCCTGCGCAATACTCTGCAATACCCTGCGCAATACTCTGCAATACCCTGCGCAATACTCTGCAATACCCTGCGCAATACCCTGGTGCAATACTCTGCAATACTCTGGTGCAATACTCTGCAATACCCTGCACAATACTCTGCAATACCCTGCGCAATACCCTGCAAAATACTCTGCAATACCCTGGTGCAATACTCTGCAATACACTGGTGCAATACTCTGCAATACCCTGCGCAATACTCTGCAATACCCTGCGCAATACTCTGCAATACTCTGGCGCAATACTCTGCAATACCCTGCGCAATACTCTGCAATACCCTGCGCAATACTCTGCAATACCCTGGTGCAATACTCTGCAATACTCTGGTGCAATACTCTGCAATACCCTGCGCAATACCCTGCAAAATACTCTGCAATACCCTGGTGCAATACTCTGCAATACCCTGCGCAATACCCTGCAAAATACTCTGCAATACCCTGGTGCAATACTCTGCAATACCCTGCGCAATACTCTGCAATACCCTGCGCAATACTCTGCAATACCCTGCGCAATACCCTGGTGCAATACTCTGCAATACTCTGGTGCAATACTCTGCAATACCCTGCAAAATACTCTGCAATACCCTGCGCAATACCCTGCAAAATACTCTGCAATACCCTGGTGCAATACTCTGCAATACTCTGGTGCAATACCCTGCGCAATACTCTGCAATACCCTGCGCAATACCCTGCGCAATACTCTGCAATACCCTGCAATACCCTGCGCAATACTCTGCAATACCCTGCGCAATATTCTGCAATACCCTGCGCAATACTCTGCAATACTCTGCGCAATACCCTGGTGCAATACTCTGCAATACTCTGGTGCAATACTCTGCAATACCCTGCGCAATACTCTGCAATACCCTGCGCAATACCCTGCAAAATACTCTGCAATACCCTGGTGCAATACTCTGCAATACTCTGGTGCAATACTCTGCAATACCCTGCGCAATACTCTGCAATACCCTGCGCAATACCCTGGTGCAATACTCTGCAATACCCTGGTGCAATACTCTGCAATACTCTGGTGCAATACTCTGCAATACCCTGGTGCAATACTCTGCAATACCCTGCGCAATACTCTGCAATACCCTGCGCAATACTCTGCAATACTCTGGTGCAATACTCTGCAATACCCTGGTGCAATACTCTGCAATACCCTGCGCAATACTCTGCAATACCCTGCGCAATACCCTGCAATACCCTGCGCAATACTCTGCAATACTCTGGTGCAATACTCTGCAATACCCTGGTGCAATACTCTGCAATACCCTGCGCAATACTCTGCAATACCCTGGTGCAATACTCTGCAATACTCTGGTGCAATACTCTGCAATACCCTGCGCAATACTCTGCAATACCCTGCGCAATACCCTGCAATACCCTGCGCAATACTCTGCAATACCCTGGTGCAATACTCTGCAATACCCTGCGCAATACTCTGCAATACCCTGCGCAATACTCTGCAATACCCTGTGCAATACTCTGCAATACTCTGGTGCAATACTCTGCAATACCCTGCGCAATACTCTGCAATACCCTGCGCAATACTCTGCAATACCCTGTGCAATACTCTGCAATACTCTGGTGCAATACTCTGCAATACCCTGCGCAATACTCTGCAATACCCTGCGCAATACCCTGCAAAATACTCTGCAATACCCTGGTGCAATACTCTGCAATACCCTGCGCAATACTCTGCAATACCCTGCGCAATACTCTGCAATACCCTGTGCAATACTCTGCAATACCCTGCGCAATACTCTGCAATACCCTGCGCAATACTCTGCAATACCCTGTGCAATACTCTGCAATACTCTGGTGCAATACTCTGCAATACCCTGCGCAATACTCTGCAATACCCTGCGCAATACTCTGCAATACCCTGCGCAATACTCTGCAATACCATGTGCAATACTCTGCAATACTCTGGTGCAATACTCTGCAATACCCTGTGCAATACTCTGCAATACCCTGCGCAATACCCTGCAAAATACTCTGCAATACCCTGGTGCAATACTCTGCAATACCCTGCGCAATACTCTGCAATACCCTGCGCAATACTCTGCAATACTCTGGTGCAATACTCTGCAATACCCTGGTGCAATACTCTGCAATACCCTGCGCAATACTCTGCAATACCCTGGTGCAATACTCTGCAATACCCTGCGCAATACTCTGCAATACCCTGTGCAATACTCTGCAATACTCTGGTGCAATACTCTGCAATACCCTGCGCAATACTCTGCAATACCCTGTGCAATACTCTGCAATACCCTGCGCAATACTCTGCAATACCCTGCGCAATACCCTGCAAAATACTCTGCAATACCCTGGTGCAATACTCTGCAATACCCTGCGCAATACTCTGCAATACCCTGCGCAATACCCTGCAAAATACTCTGCAATACCCTGGTGCAATACTCTGCAATACTCTGGTGCAATACTCTGCAATACCCTGCGCAATACTCTGCAATACCCTGCGCAATACTCTGCAATACTCTGGTGCAATACTCTGCAATACCCTGGTGCAATACTCTGCAATACCCTGCGCAATACTCTGCAATACCCTGCGCAATACTCTGCAATACTCTGGTGCAATACTCTGCAATACCCTGGTGCAATACCCTGCGCAATACTCTGCAATACCCTGCGCAATACCCTGCAATACCCTGCGCAATACTCTGCAATACCCTGCGCAATACCCTGCAATACCCTGCGCAATACTCTGCAATACTCTGCAATACTCTGGTGCAATACTCTGCAATACCCTGCGCAATACCCTGCAAAATACTCTGCAATACCCTGGTGCAATACTCTGCAATACCCTGCGCAATACTCTGCAATACCCTGCGCAATACCCTGGTGCAATACTCTGCAATACTCTGGTGCAATACTCTGCAATACTCTGGTGCAATACTCTGCAATACCCTGCAAAATACTCTGCAATACCCTGCGCAATACTCTGCAATACCCTGCGCAATACCCTGCGCAATACCCTGCAATACCCTGCAAAATACTCTGCAATACCCTGCGCAATACCCTGCAAAATACTCTGCAATACCCTGGTGCAATACTCTGCAATACTCTGGTGCAATACCCTGCGCAATACTCTGCAATACCCTGCGCAATACCCTGCGCAATACTCTGCAATACCCTGCAATACCCTGCGCAATATTCTGCAATACCCTGCGCAATACTCTGCAATACTCTGCAATACCCTGCGCAATATTCTGCAATACCCTGCGCAATACTCTGCAATACCCTGCGCAATACCCTGGTGCAATACTCTGCAATACTCTGGTGCAATACTCTGCAATACCCTGCAAAATACTCTGCAATACCCTGCGCAATACCCTGCAAAATACTCTGCAATACCCTGGTGCAATACTCTGCAATACTCTGGTGCAATACTCTGCAATACCCTGCGCAATACTCTGCAATACCCTGCGCAATACCCTGCAAAATACTCTGCAATACCCTGGTGCAATACTCTGCAATACTCTGGTGCAATACTCTGCAATACCCTGCGCAATACTCTGCAATACCCTGCGCAATACTCTGCAATACCCTGCGCAATACCCTGCAATACCCTGCGCAATACTCTGCAATACCCTGCGCAATATTCTGCAATACCCTGCGCAATACTCTGCAATACCCTGCGCAATACCCTGGTGCAATACTCTGCAATACTCTGGTGCAATACTCTGCAATACCCTGCAAAATACTCTGCAATACCCTGGTGCAATACTCTGCAATACTCTGGTGCAATACTCTGCAATACCCTGCGCAATACTCTGCAATACCCTGCGCAATACCCTGCAAAATACTCTGCAATACCCTGGTGCAATACTCTGCAATACTCTGGTGCAATACTCTGCAATACCCTGCGCAATACTCTGCAATACCCTGCGCAATACCCTGCAAAATACTCTGCAATACCCTGGTGCAATACTCTGCAATACTCTGGTGCAATACTCTGCAATACCCTGCGCAATACTCTGCAATACCCTGCGCAATACTCTGCAATACTCTGGCGCAATACTCTGCAATACCCTGCGCAATACTCTGCAATACCCTGCGCAATACCCTGCGCAATACTCTGCAATACCCTGGTGCAATACTCTGCAATACTCTGGTGCAATACTCTGCAATACCCTGCGCAATACTCTGCAATACCCTGCGCAATACCCTGGTGCAATACTCTGCAATACCCTGGTGCAATACTCTGCAATACTCTGCAATACTCTGCAATACCCTGCGCAATACTCTGCAATACTCTGGTGCAATACTCTGCAATACCCTGGTGCAATACTCTGCAATACCCTGCGCAATACTCTGCAATACCCTGCGCAATACTCTGCAATACCCTGCGCAATACTCTGCAATACTCTGGTGCAATACTCTGCAATACCCTGGTGCAATACCCTGCAATACCCTGCGCAATACTCTGCAATACCCTGCGCAATACCCTGCAATACCCTGCGCAATACTCTGCAATACCCTGGTGCAATACTCTGCAATACCCTGGTGCAATACTCTGCAATACCCTGCGCAATACTCTGCAATACCCTGGTGCAATACTCTGCAATACTCTGGTGCAATACTCTGCAATACCCTGCGCAATACTCTGCAATACCCTGCGCAATACCCTGCAATACCCTGCGCAATACTCTGCAATACCCTGCGCAATACTCTGCAATACTCTGGTGCAATACTCTGCAATACCCTGGTGCAATACTCTGCAATACCCTGCGCAATACTCTGCAATACCCTGCGCAATACCCTGCAATACCCTGCGCAATACTCTGCAATACCCTGGTGCAATACTCTGCAATACTCTGGTGCAATACTCTGCAATACCCTGCGCAATACTCTGCAATACCCTGCGCAATACTCTGCAATACCCTGCGCAATACTCTGCAATACCCTGCGCAATACTCTGCAATACTCTGGTGCAATACTCTGCAATACCCTGGTGCAATACTCTGCATACCCTGCGCAATACTCTGCAATACCCTGTGCAATACCCTGCAATACCCTGCGCAATACTCTGCAATACTCTGGTGCAATACTCTGCAATACCCTGGTGCAATACTCTGCAATACCCTGCGCAATACTCTGCAATACCCTGGTGCAATACTCTGCAATACTCTGGTGCAATACTCTGCAATACCCTGCGCAATACTCTGCAATACCCTGTGCAATACTCTGCAATACTCTGGTGCAATACTCTGCAATACCCTGCGCAATACTCTGCAATACCCTGCGCAATACCCTGCAAAATACTCTGCAATACCCTGGTGCAATACTCTGCAATACCCTGCGCAATACTCTGCAATACCCTGCGCAATACCCTGCAAAATACTCTGCAATACCCTGGTGCAATACTCTGCAATACTCTGGTGCAATACTCTGCAATACCCTGCGCAATACTCTGCAATACCCTGCGCAATACTCTGCAATACTCTGGTGCAATACTCTGCAATACCCTGGTGCAATACTCTGCAATACCATGCGCAATACTCTGCAATACCCTGCGCAATACTCTGCAATACTCTGGTGCAATACTCTGCAATACCCTGGTGCAATACTCTGCAATACCCTGCGCAATACTCTGCAATACCCTGCGCAATACTCTGCAATACTCTGGTGCAATACTCTGCAATACCCTGGTGCAATACCCTGCGCAATACTCTGCAATACCCTGCGCAATACCCTGCAATACCCTGCGCAATACTCTGCAATACCCTGCGCAATACCCTGCAATACCCTGCGCAATACTCTGCAATACTCTGCAATACTCTGGTGCAATACTCTGCAATACCCTGCGCAATACCCTGCAAAATACTCTGCAATACCCTGGTGCAATACTCTGCAATACCCTGCGCAATACTCTGCAATACCCTGCGCAATACCCTGGTGCAATACTCTGCAATACTCTGGTGCAATACTCTGCAATACCCTGCGCAATACTCTGCAATACCCTGCGCAATACTCTGCAATACCCTGGTGCAATACTCTGCAATACCCTGGTGCAATACTCTGCAATACCCTGCGCAATACTCTGCAATACCCTGTGCAATACTCTGCAATACTCTGGTGCAATACTCTGCAATACCCTGGTGCAATACTCTGCAATACCCTGCGCAATACTCTGCAATACCCTGCGCAATACTCTGCAATACCCTGGTGCAATACCCTGCGCAATACTCTGCAATACCCTGCGCAATACCCTGCAATACCCTGCGCAATACTCTGCAATACCCTGCGCAATACCCTGCAATACCCTGCGCAATACTCTGCAATACTCTGCAATACTCTGGTGCAATACTCTGCAATACCCTGCGCAATACCCTGCAAAATACTCTGCAATACCCTGGTGCAATACTCTGCAATACCCTGCGCAATACTCTGCAATACCCTGCGCAATACCCTGGTGCAATACTCTGCAATACTCTGGTGCAATACTCTGCAATACTCTGGTGCAATACTCTGCAATACCCTGCAAAATACTCTGCAATACCCTGCGCAATACTCTGCAATACCCTGCGCAATACCCTGGTGCAATACTCTGCAATACTCTGGTGCAATACTCTGCAATACTCTGGTGCAATACTCTGCAATACCCTGCAAAATACTCTGCAATACCCTGCGCAATACCCTGCGCAATACCCTGCAAAATACTCTGCAATACCCTGGTGCAATACTCTGCAATACTCTGGTGCAATACCCTGCGCAATACTCTGCAATACCCTGTGCAATACCCTGCGCAATACTCTGCAATACCCTGCAAAATACTCTGCAATACCCTGCGCAATACCCTGCAAAATACTCTGCAATACCCTGGTGCAATACTCTGCAATACTCTGGTGCAATACCCTGCGCAATACTCTGCAATACCCTGCGCAATACCCTGCGCAATACTCTGCAATACCCTGGTGCAATACTCTGCAATACTCTGGTGCAATACTCTGCAATACTCTGGTGCAATACTCTGCAATACCCTGCGCAATACTCTGCAATACCCTGCGCAATATTCTGCAATACCCTGCGCAATACTCTGCAATACTCTGCAATACCCTGCGCAATATTCTGCAATACCCTGCGCAATACTCTGCAATACCCTGCGCAATACCCTGGTGCAATACTCTGCAATACTCTGGTGCAATACTCTGCAAAATACTCTGCAATACCCTGCAAAATACTCTGCAATACCCTGCGCAATACCCTGCAAAATACTCTGCAATACCCTGGTGCAATACTCTGCAATACTCTGGTGCAATACTCTGCAATACCCTGCGCAATACTCTGCAATACCCTGCGCAATACCCTGCAAAATACTCTGCAATACCCTGGTGCAATACTCTGCAATACTCTGGTGCAATACTCTGCAATACCCTGCGCAATACTCTGCAATACCCTGCGCAATACCCTGCAATACCCTGCGCAATACTCTGCAATACTCTGGCGCAATACTCTGCAATACCCTGCGCAATACTCTGCAATACCCTGCGCAATACCCTGCAAAATACTCTGCAATACCCTGGTGCAATACTCTGCAATACTCTGGTGCAATACTCTGCAATACCCTGCGCAATACTCTGCAATACCCTGCGCAATACTCTGCAATACTCTGGCGCAATACTCTGCAATACCCTGCGCAATACTCTGCAATACCCTGCGCAATACCCTGCGCAATACTCTGCAATACCCTGGTGCAATACTCTGCAATACTCTGGTGCAATACTCTGCAATACCCTGCGCAATACTCTGCAATACCCTGCGCAATACTCTGCAATACCCTGGTGCAATACTCTGCAATACTCTGCAATACCCTGCGCAATACTCTGCAATACCCTGCGCAATACTCTGCAATACCCTGCGCAATACTCTGCAATACTCTGGTGCAATACTCTGCAATACCCTGGTGCAATACTCTGCAATACCCTGCGCAATACTCTGCAATACTCTGGTGCAATACTCTGCAATACCCTGGTGCAATACCCTGCAATACCCTGCGCAATACTCTGCAATACCCTGCGCAATACCCTGCAATACCCTGCGCAATACTCTGCAATACTCTGGTGCAATACTCTGCAATACCCTGGTGCAATACTCTGCAATACCCTGCAATACCCTGGTGCAATACTCTGCAATACTCTGGTGCAATACTCTGCAATACCCTGCGCAATACTCTGCAATACCCTGCGCAATACCCTGCAATACCCTGCGCAATACTCTGCAATACCCTGCGCAATACTCTGCAATACTCTGGTGCAATACTCTGCAATACCCTGGTGCAATACTCTGCAATACCCTGGTGCAATACTCTGCAATACCCTGCGCAATACTCTGCAATACTCTGGTGCAATACTCTGCAATACCCTGCGCAATACTCTGCAATACCCTGCGTAATACTCTGCAATACTCTGGTGCAATACTCTGCAATACCCTGGTGCAATACTCTGCAATACCCTGCGCAATACTCTGCAATACCCTGCGCAATACCCTGCAATACCCTGCGCAATACTCTGCAATACTCTGGTGCAATACTCTGCAATACCCTGGTGCAATACTCTGCAATACCCTGCGCAATACTCTGCAATACCCTGGTGCAATACTCTGCAATACTCTGGTGCAATACTCTGCAATACCCTGCGCAATACTCTGCAATACCCTGCGCAATACCATGCAATACCCTGCGCAATACTCTGCAATACCCTGCGCAATACTCTGCAATACCCTGCGCAATACTCTGCAATACCCTGCGCAATACTCTGCAATACTCTGGTGCAATACTCTGCAATACCCTGCGCAATACTCTGCAATACCCTGCGCAATACCCTGCAATACCCTGCGCAATACTCTGCAATACTCTGGTGCAATACTCTGCAATACCCTGGTGCAATACTCTGCAATACCCTGCGCAATACTCTGCAATACCCTGCGCAATACTCTGCAATACTCTGGTGCAATACTCTGCAATACCCTGGTGCAATACTCTGCAATACCCTGCGCAATACTCTGCAATACCCTGCGCAATACTCTGCAATACTCTGGTGCAATACTCTGCAATACCCTGCGCAATACCCTGCAATACTCTGGTGCAATACTCTGCAATACCCTGCGCAATACTCTGCAATACTCTGCAATACTCTGGTGCAATACTCTGCAATACCCTGCGCAATACCCTGCAAAATACTCTGCAATACCCTGGTGCAATACTCTGCAATACCCTGCGCAATACTCTGCAATACTCTGCGCAATACTCTGCAATACCCTGCGCAATACTCTGCAATACTCTGGTGCAATACTCTGCAATACCCTGCAAAATACTCTGCAATACCCTGCGCAATACCCTGCAAAATACTCTGCAATACCCTGGTGCAATACTCTGCAATACTCTGGTGCAATACCCTGCGCAATACTCTGCAATACCCTGCGCAATACCCTGCGCAATACTCTGCAATACCCTGCAATACCCTGCGCAATACTCTGCAATACCCTGCGCAATATTCTGCAATACCCTGCGCAATACTCTGCAATACTCTGCAATACCCTGCGCAATATTCTGCAATACCCTGCACAATACTCTGCAATACCCTGCGCAATACCCTGGTGCAATACTCTGCAATACTCTGGTGCAATACTCTGCAATACCCTGCAAAATACTCTGCAATACCCTGCGCAATACCCTGCAAAATACTCTGCAATACCCTGGTGCAATACTCTGCAATACTCTGGTGCAATACTCTGCAATACCCTGCGCAATACTCTGCAATACCCTGCGCAATACCCTGCAAAATACTCTGCAATACCCTGGTGCAATACTCTGCAATACTCTGGTGCAATACTCTGCAATACCCTGGTGCAATACTCTGCAATACCCTGCGCAATACTCTGCAATACCCTGCGCAATACTCTGCAATACTCTGGTGCAATACTCTGCAATACCCTGGTGCAATACCCTGCGCAATACTCTGCAATACCCTGCGCAATACCCTGCAATACCCTGCGCAATACTCTGCAATACCCTGCGCAATACTCTGCAATACTCTGCAATACTCTGGTGCAATACTCTGCAATACCCTGCGCAATACCCTGCAAAATACTCTGCAATACCCTGGTGCAATACTCTGCAATACCCTGCGCAATACTCTGCAATACCCTGCGCAATACCCTGGTGCAATACTCTGCAATACTCTGGTGCAATACTCTGCAATACTCTGGTGCAATACTCTGCAATACCCTGCAAAATACTCTGCAATACCCTGCGCAATACCCTGCAAAATACTCTGCAATACCCTGGTGCAATACTCTGCAATACTCTGGTGCAATACCCTGCGCAATACTCTGCAATACCCTGCGCAATACCCTGCGCAATACTCTGCAATACCCTGCAATACCCTGCGCAATACTCTGCAATACCCTGCGCAATATTCTGCAATACCCTGCGCAATACTCTGCAATACTCTGCAATACCCTGCGCAATATTCTGCAATACCCTGCGCAATACTCTGCAATACCCTGCGCAATACCCTGGTGCAATACTCTGCAATACTCTGGTGCAATACTCTGCAATACCCTGCAAAATACTCTGCAATACCCTGCGCAATACCCTGCAAAATACTCTGCAATACCCTGGTGCAATACTCTGCAATACTCTGGTGCAATACTCTGCAATACCCTGCGCAATACTCTGCAATACCCTGCGCAATACCCTGCAAAATACTCTGCAATACCCTGGTGCAATACTCTGCAATACTCTGGTGCAATACTCTGCAATACCCTGCGCAATACTCTGCAATACCCTGCGCAATACCCTGCAAAATACTCTGCAATACCCTGGTGCAATACTCTGCAATACTCTGGTGCAATACTCTGCAATACCCTGCGCAATACTCTGCAATACCCTGCGCAATACCCTGCAAAATACTCTGCAATACCCTGGTGCAATACTCTGCAATACACTGGTGCAATACTCTGCAATACCCTGCGCAATACTCTGCAATACCCTGCGCAATACTCTGCAATACTCTGGCGCAATACTCTGCAATACCCTGCGCAATACTCTGCAATACCCTGCGCAATACCCTGCGCAATACTCTGCAATACCCTGGTGCAATACTCTGCAATACTCTGGTGCAATACTCTGCAATACCCTGCGCAATACCCTGCAAAATACTCTGCAATACCCTGGTGCAATACTCTGCAATACCCTGCGCAATACCCTGCAAAATACTCTGCAATACCCTGGTGCAATACTCTGCAATACCCTGCGCAATACTCTGCAATACCCTGCGCAATACTCTGCAATACCCTGCGCAATACCCTGGTGCAATACTCTGCAATACTCTGGTGCAATACTCTGCAATACCCTGCAAAATACTCTGCAATACCCTGCGCAATACCCTGCAAAATACTCTGCAATACCCTGGTGCAATACTCTGCAATACTCTGGTGCAATACCCTGCGCAATACTCTGCAATACCCTGCGCAATACCCTGCGCAATACTCTGCAATACCCTGCAATACCCTGCGCAATACTCTGCAATACCCTGCGCAATATTCTGCAATACCCTGCGCAATACTCTGCAATACTCTGCGCAATACCCTGGTGCAATACTCTGCAATACTCTGGTGCAATACTCTGCAATACCCTGCAAAATACTCTGCAATACCCTGCGCAATACCCTGCAAAATACTCTGCAATACCCTGGTGCAATACTCTGCAATACTCTGGTGCAATACTCTGCAATACCCTGCGCAATACTCTGCAATACCCTGCGCAATACCCTGCAAAATACTCTGCAATACCCTGGTGCAATACTCTGCAATACTCTGGTGCAATACTCTGCAATACCCTGGTGCAATACTCTGCAATACCCTGCGCAATACTCTGCAATACCCTGCGCAATACTCTGCAATACTCTGGTGCAATACTCTGCAATACCCTGGTGCAATACCCTGCGCAATACTCTGCAATACCCTGCGCAATACCCTGCAATACCATGCGCAATACTCTGCAATACCCTGCGCAATACTCTGCAATACTCTGCAATACTCTGGTGCAATACTCTGCAATACCCTGCGCAATACCCTGCAAAATACTCTGCAATACCCTGGTGCAATACTCTGCAATACCCTGCGCAATACCCTGGTGCAATACTCTGCAATACTCTGGTGCAATACTCTGCAATACTCTGGTGCAATACTCTGCAATACCCTGCAAAATACTCTGCAATACCCTGCGCAATACCCTGCAAAATACTCTGCAATACCCTGGTGCAATACTCTGCAATACTCTGGTGCAATACCCTGCGCAATACTCTGCAATACCCTGCGCAATACCCTGCACAATACTCTGCAATACCCTGCAATACCCTGCGCAATACTCTGCAATACCCTGCGCAATATTCTGCAATACCCTGCGCAATACTCTGCAATACTCTGCAATACCCTGCGCAATATTCTGCAATACCCTGCGCAATACTCTGCAATACCCTGCGCAATACCCTGGTGCAATACTCTGCAATACTCTGGTGCAATACTCTGCAATACCCTGCGCAATACCCTGCAAAATACTCTGCAATACCCTGGTGCAATACTCTGCAATACTCTGGTGCAATACTCTGCAATACCCTGCGCAATACTCTGCAATACCCTGCACAATACCCTGCAAAATACTCTGCAATACCCTGGTGCAATACTCTGCAATACTCTGGTGCAATACTCTGCAATACCCTGCGCAATACTCTGCAATACCCTGCGCAATACCCTGCAAAATACTCTGCAATACCCTGGTGCAATACTCTGCAATACTCTGGTGCAATACTCTGCAATACCCTGCGCAATACTCTGCAATACCCTGCGCAATACCCTGCAAAATACTCTGCAATACCCTGGTGCAATACTCTGCAATACTCTGGTGCAATACTCTGCAATACCCTGCACAATACTCTGCAATACCCTGCGCAATACCCTGCGCAATACCCTGCAAAATACTCTGCAATACCCTGGTGCAATACTCTGCAATACTCTGGTGCAATACTCTGCAATACCCTGCAATACCCTGCGCAATACTCTGCAATACTCTGGCGCAATACTCTGCAATACCCTGCGCAATACTCTGCAATACCCTGCGCAATACCCTGCGCAATACTCTGCAATACCCTGGTGCAATACTCTGCAATACTCTGGTGCAATACTCTGCAATACCCTGGTGCAATACTCTGCAATACTCTGCAATACCCTGCGCAATACTCTGCAATACCCTGCGCAATACTCTGCAATACCCTGCGCAATACTCTGCAATACCCTGCGCAATACCCTGCGCAATACTCTGCAATACCCTGGTGCAATACTCTGCAATACTCTGGTGCAATACCCTGCGCAATACTCTGCAATACCCTGCGCAATACTCTGCAATACTCTGGTGCAATACTCTGCAATACCCTGGTGCAATACCCTGCGCAATACTCTGCAATACCCTGCGCAATACTCTGCAATACCCTGCGCAATACTCTGCAATACTCTGGTGCAATACTCTGCAATACCCTGGTGCAATACTCTGCAATACCCTGCACAATACTCTGCAATACCCTGCGCAATACTCTGCAATACTCTGGTGCAATACTCTGCAATACCCTGGTGCAATACTCTGCAATACTCTGCAATACCCTGCGCAATACTCTGCAATACCCTGCGCAATACTCTGCAATACTCTGGTGCAATACTCTGCAATACCCTGGTGCAATACCCTGCAATACCCTGCGCAATACTCTGCAATACCCTGCGCAATACTCTGCAATACCCTGCGCAATACTCTGCAATACTCTGGTGCAATACTCTGCAATACCCTGGTGCAATACTCTGCAATACCCTGCGCAATACTCTGCAATACCCTGCGCAATTCTCTGCAATACTCTGGTGCAATACTCTGCAATACCCTGGTGCAATACCCTGCGCAATACTCTGCAATACCCTGCGCAATACCCTGCAATACCCTGCGCAATACTCTGCAATACCCTGCGCAATACTCTGCAATACTCTGCAATACTCTGGTGCAATACTCTGCAATACCCTGCGCAATACCCTGCAAAATACTCTGCAATACCCTGCGCAATACTCTGCAATACTCTGCAATACCATGCGCAATACCCTGGTGCAATACTCTGCAATACTCTGGTGCAATACTCTGCAATACTCTGGTGCAATACTCTGCAATACCCTGCAAAATACTCTGCAATACCCTGCGCAATACTCTGCAATACCCTGCGCAATACCCTGCGCAATACCCTGCAAAATACTCTGCAATACCCTGGTGCAATACTCTGCAATACTCTGGTGCAATACCCTGCGCAATACTCTGCAATACCCTGCGCAATACTCTGCAATACCCTGCAATACCCTGCGCAATACTCTGCAATACCCTGCGCAATATTCTGCAATACCCTGCGCAATACTCTGCAATACTCTGCAATACCCTGCGCAATATTCTGCAATACCCTGCGCAATACTCTGCAATACCCTGCGCAATACCCTGGTGCAATACTCTGCAATACTCTGGTGCAATACTCTGCAATACCCTGCAAAATACTCTGCAATACCCTGCGCAATACCCTGCAAAATACTCTGCAATACCCTGGTGCAATACTCTGCAATACTCTGGTGCAATACTCTGCAATACCCTGCGCAATACTCTGCAATACCCTGCGCAATACCCTGCAAAATACTCTGCAATACCCTGGTGCAATACTCTGCAATACACTGGTGCAATACTCTGCAATACCCTGCGCAATACTCTGCAATACCCTGCGCAATACTCTGCAATACTCTGGCGCAATACTCTGCAATACCCTGCGCAATACTCTGCAATACCCTGCGCAATACCCTGCGCAATACTCTGCAATACCCTGGTGCAATACTCTGCAATACCCTGCGCAATACTCTGCAATACCCTGCGCAATACTCTGCAATACTCTGGTGCAATACTCTGCAATACCCTGGTGCAATACTCTGCAATACCCTGCGCAATACTCTGCAATACCCTGCGCAATACTCTGCAATACTCTGGTGCAATACTCTGCAATACCCTGCGCAATACTCTGCAATACCCTGCGCAATACCCTGCAATACCCTGCGCAATACTCTGCAATACTCTGGTGCAATACTCTGCAATACCCTGGTGCAATACTCTGCAATACCCTGCGCAATACTCTGCAATACCCTGGTGCAATACTCTGCAATACTCTGGTGCAATACTCTGCAATACCCTGCGCAATACCCTGCAATACCCTGCGCAATACCCTGCAATACCCTGCGCAATACTCTGCAATACCCTGGTGCAATACTCTGCAATACCCTGCGCAATACTCTGCAATACCCTGCGCAATACTCTGCAATACCCTGCGCAATACTCTGCAATACCCTGTGCAATACTCTGCAATACTCTGGTGCAATACTCTGCAATACCCTGCGCAATACTCTGCAATACCCTGCGCAATACTCTGCAATACCCTGCGCAATACTCTGCAATACCCTGTGCAATACTCTGCAATACTCTGGTGCAATACTCTGCAATACCCTGCGCAATACTCTGCAATACCCTGCGCAATACCCTGCAAAATACTCTGCAATACCCTGGTGCAATACTCTGCAATACCCTGCGCAATACTCTGCAATACCCTGCGCAATACCCTGCAATACTCTGGTGCAATACTCTGCAATACCCTGGTGCAATACTCTGCAATACCCTGCGCAATACTCTGCAATACCCTGCGCAATACTCTGCAATACCCTGTGCAATACTCTGCAATACCCTGCGCAATACTCTGCAATACCCTGTGCAATACTCTGCAATACTCTGGTGCAATACTCTGCAATACCCTGCGCAATACTCTGCAATACCCTGCGCAATACTCTGCAATACCCTGCGCAATACTCTGCAATACCCTGTGCAATACTCTGCAATACTCTGGTGCAATACTCTGCAATACCCTGCGCAATACTCTGCAATACCCTGCACAATACCCTGCAAAATACTCTGCAATACCCTGGTGCAATACTCTGCAATACCCTGCGCAATACTCTGCAATACCCTGCGCAATACTCTACAATACTCTGGTGCAATACTCTGCAATACCCTGGTGCAATACTCTGCAATACCCTGCGCAATACTCTGCAATACCCTGGTGCAATACTCTGCAATACCCTGCGCAATACTCTGCAATACCCTGTGCAATACTCTGCAATACCCTGTGCAATACTCTGCAATACTCTGGTGCAATACTCTGCAATACCCTGCGCAATACTCTGCAATACCCTGTGCAATACTCTGCAATACTCTGGTGCAATACTCTGCAATACCCTGCGCAATACTCTGCAATACCCTGCGCAATACCCTGCAAAATACTCTGCAATACCCTGGTGCAATACTCTGCAATACCCTGCGCAATACTCTGCAATACCCTGCGCAATACCCTGCAAAATACTCTGCAATACCCTGGTGCAATACTCTGCAATACTCTGGTGCAATACTCTGCAATACCCTGCGCAATACTCTGCAATACCCTGCGCAATACTCTGCAATACTCTGGTGCAATACTCTGCAATACCCTGGTGCAATACTCTGCAATACCCTGCGCAATACTCTGCAATACCCTGCGCAATACTCTGCAATACTCTGGTGCAATACTCTGCAATACCCTGGTGCAATACCCTGCGCAATACTCTGCAATACCCTGCGCAATACCCTGCAATACCCTGCGCAATACTCTGCAATACCCTGCGCAATACCCTGCAATACCCTGCGCAATACTCTGCAATACTCTGCAATACTCTGGTGCAATACTCTGCAATACCCTGCGCAATACCCTGCAAAATACTCTGCAATACCCTGGTGCAATACTCTGCAATACCCTGCGCAATACTCTGCAATACCCTGCGCAATACCCTGGTGCAATACTCTGCAATACTCTGGTGCAATACTCTGCAATACTCTGGTGCAATACTCTGCAATACCCTGCAAAATACTCTGCAATACCCTGTGCAATACTCTGCAATACCCTGCGCAATACCCTGCGCAATACCCTGCAAAATACTCTGCAATACCCTGGTGCAATACTCTGCAATACTCTGGTGCAATACCCTGCGCAATACTCTGCAATACCCTGCGCAATACCCTGCGCAATACTCTGCAATACCCTGCAATACCCTGCGCAATACTCTGCAATACCCTGCGCAATATTCTGCAATACCCTGCGCAATACTCTGCAATACTCTGCAATACCCTGCGCAATATTCTGCAATACCCTGCGCAATACTCTGCAATACCCTGCGCAATACCCTGGTGCAATACTCTGCAATACTCTGGTGCAATACTCTGCAATACCCTGCAAAATACTCTGCAATACCCTGCGCAATACCCTGCAAAATACTCTGCAATACCCTGGTGCAATACTCTGCAATACTCTGGTGCAATACTCTGCAATACCCTGCGCAATACTCTGCAATACCCTGCGCAATACCCTGCAATACCCTGCGCACTACTCTGCAATACTCTGGCGCAATACTCTGCAATACCCTGCGCAATACTCTGCAATACCCTGCGCAATACCCTGCGCAATACTCTGCAATACCCTGGTGCAATACTCTGCAATACTCTGGTGCAATACTCTGCAATACCCTGCGCAATACTCTGCAATACCCTGCGCAATACCCTGGTGCAATACTCTGCAATACCCTGGTGCAATACTCTGCAATACTCTGCAATACCCTGCGCAATACTCTGCAATACCCTGCGCAATACTCTGCAATACCCTGCGCAATACTCTGCAATACTCTGGTGCAATACTCTGCAATACCCTGGTGCAATACTCTGCAATACCCTGCGCAATACTCTGCAATACCCTGCGCAATACTCTGCAATACCCTGCGCAATACTCTGCAATACTCTGGTGCAATACTCTGCAATACCCTGGTGCAATACTCTGCAATACCCTGCGCAATACTCTGCAATACCCTGGTGCAATACTCTGCAATACTCTGGTGCAATACTCTGCAATACCCTGCGCAATACTCTGCAATACCCTGCGCAATACCCTGCAATACCCTGCGCAATACTCTGCAATACCCTGCGCAATACTCTGCAATACTCTGGTGCAATACTCTGCAATACCCTGGTGCAATACTCTGCAATACCCTGGTGCAATACTCTGCAATACCCTGCGCAATACTCTGCAATACCCTGGTGCAATACTCTGCAATACTCTGGTGCAATACTCTGCAATACCCTGCGCAATACTCTGCAATACCCTGCGCAATACTCTGCAATACCCTGCGCAATACTCTGCAATACTCTGGTGCAATACTCTGCAATACCCTGGTGCAATACTCTGCAATACCCTGCGCAATACTCTGCAATACCCTGCGCAATACCCTGCAATACCCTGCGCAATACTCTGCAATACTCTGGTGCAATACTCTGCAATACCCTGGTGCAATACTCTGCAATACCCTGCGCAATACTCTGCAATACCCTGCGCAATACTCTGCAATACCCTGGTGCAATACTCTGCAATACTCTGGTGCAATACTCTGCAATACCCTGCGCAATACTCTGCAATACCCTGCGCAATACCCTGGTGCAATACTCTGCAATACTCTGCAATACTCTGGTGCAATACTCTGCAATACTCTGGTGCAATACTCTGCAATACCCTGCGCAATATTCTGCAATACCCTGCGCAATACTCTGCAATACTCTGCAATACTCTGCAATACCCTGCGCAATATTCTGCAATACCCTGCGCAATACTCTGCAATACCCTGCGCAATACCCTGGTGCAATACTCTGCAATACTCTGGTGCAATACTCTGCAATACCCTGGTGCAATACTCTGCAATACCCTGGTGCAATACTCTGCAATACCCTGCGCAATACCCTGCAAAATACTCTGCAATACCCTGGTGCAATACTCTGCAATACTCTGGTGCAATACTCTGCAATACCCTGGTGCAATACTCTGCAATACCCTGCGCAATACTCTGCAATACCCTGCGCAATACTCTGCAATACTCTGGTGCAATACTCTGCAATACCCTGGTGCAATACCCTGCGCAATACTCTGCAATACCCTGCGCAATACCCTGCAATACCCTGCGCAATACTCTGCAATACCCTGCGCAATACTCTGCAATACTCTGCAATACTCTGGTGCAATACTCTGCAATACCCTGCGCAATACCCTGCAAAATACTCTGCAATACCCTGGTGCAATACTCTGCAATACCCTGCGCAATACTCTGCAATACCCTGCGCAATACCCTGGTGCAATACTCTGCAATACTCTGGTGCAATACTCTGCAATACTCTGGTGCAATACTCTGCAATACCCTGCAAAATACTCTGCAATACCCTGCGCAATACCCTGCAAAATACTCTGCAATACCCTGGTGCAATACTCTGCAATACTCTGGTGCAATACCCTGCGCAATACTCTGCAATACCCTGCGCAATACCCTGCGCAATACTCTGCAATACCCTGCAATACCCTGCGCAATACTCTGCAATACCCTGCGCAATATTCTGCAATACCCTGCGCAATACTCTGCAATACTCTGCAATACCCTGCGCAATATTCTGCAATACCCTGCGCAATACTCTGCAATACCCTGCGCAATACCCTGGTGCAATACTCTGCAATACTCTGGTGCAATACTCTGCAATACCCTGCAAAATACTCTGCAATACCCTGCGCAATACCCTGCAAAATACTCTGCAATACCCTGGTGCAATACTCTGCAATACTCTGGTGCAATACTCTGCAATACCCTGCGCAATACTCTGCAATACCCTGCGCAATACCCTGCAAAATACTCTGCAATACCCTGGTGCAATACTCTGCAATACTCTGGTGCAATACTCTGCAATACCCTGCGCAATACTCTGCAATACCCTGCGCAATACCCTGCAAAATACTCTGCAATACCCTGGTGCAATACTCTGCAATACTCTGGTGCAATACTCTGCAATACCCTGCGCAATACTCTGCAATACCCTGCGCAATACCCTGCAAAATACTCTGCAATACCCTGGTGCAATACTCTGCAATACACTGGTGCAATACTCTGCAATACCCTGCGCAATACTCTGCAATACCCTGCACAATACTCTGCAATACTCTGGCGCAATACTCTGCAATACCCTGCGCAATACTCTGCAATACCCTGCGCAATACCCTGCGCAATACTCTGCAATACCCTGGTGCAATACTCTGCAATACTCTGGTGCAATACTCTGCAATACCCTGCGCAATACCCTGCAAAATACTCTGCAATACCCTGGTGCAATACTCTGCAATACCCTGCGCAATACCCTGCAAAATACTCTGCAATACCCTGGTGCAATACTCTGCAATACCCTGCGCAATACTCTGCAATACCCTGCGCAATACTCTGCAATACCCTGCGCAATACCCTGCGCAATACTCTGCAATACCCTGCAATACCCTGCGCAATACTCTGCAATACCCTGCGCAATATTCTGCAATACCCTGCGCAATACTCTGCAATACTCTGCGCAATACCCTGGTGCAATACTCTGCAATACTCTGGTGCAATACTCTGCAATACCCTGCAAAATACTCTGCAATACCCTGCGCAATACCCTGCAAAATACTCTGCAATACCCTGGTGCAATACTCTGCAATACTCTGGTGCAATACTCTGCAATACCCTGCGCAATACTCTGCAATACCCTGCGCAATACCCTGCAAAATACTCTGCAATACCCTGGTGCAATACTCTGCAATACTCTGGTGCAATACTCTGCAATACCCTGGTGCAATACTCTGCAATACCCTGCGCAATACTCTGCAATACCCTGCGCAATACTCTGCAATACTCTGGTGCAATACTCTGCAATACCCTGGTGCAATACCCTGCGCAATACTCTGCAATACCCTGCGCAATACCCTGCAATACCCTGCGCAATACTCTGCAATACCCTGCGCAATACTCTGCAATACTCTGCAATACTCTGGTGCAATACTCTGCAATACCCTGCGCAATACCCTGCAAAATACTCTGCAATACCCTGGTGCAATACTCTGCAATACCCTGCGCAATACCCTGGTGCAATACTCTGCAATACTCTGGTGCAATACTCTGCAATACTCTGGTGCAATACTCTGCAATACCCTGCAAAATACTCTGCAATACCCTGCGCAATACCCTGCAAAATACTCTGCAATACCCTGGTGCAATACTCTGCAATACTCTGGTGCAATACCCTGCGCAATACTCTGCAATACCCTGCGCAATACCCTGCACAATACTCTGCAATACCCTGCAATACCCTGCGCAATACTCTGCAATACCCTGCGCAATATTCTGCAATACCCTGCGCAATACTCTGCAATACTCTGCAATACCCTGTGCAATATTCTGCAATACCCTGCGCAATACTCTGCAATACCCTGCGCAATACCCTGGTGCAATACTCTGCAATACACTGGTGCAATACTCTGCAATACCCTGCGCAATACTCTGCAATACCCTGCGCAATACTCTGCAATACTCTGGCGCAATACTCTGCAATACCCTGCGCAATACTCTGCAATACCCTGCGCAATACCCTGCGCAATACTCTGCAATACCCTGGTGCAATACTCTGCAATACCCTGCGCAATACTCTGCAATACCCTGCGCAATACTCTGCAATACTCTGGTGCAATACTCTGCAATACCCTGGTGCAATACTCTGCAATACCCTGCGCAATACTCTGCAATACCCTGCGCAATACTCTGCAATACTCTGGTGCAATACTCTGCAATACCCTGGTGCAATACTCTGCAATACCCTGCGCAATACTCTGCAATACCCTGCGCAATACCCTGCAATACCCTGCGCAATACTCTGCAATACTCTGGTGCAATACTCTGCAATACCCTGGTGCAATACTCTGCAATACCCTGCGCAATACTCTGCAATACCCTGGTGCAATACTCTGCAATACTCTGGTGCAATACTCTGCAATACCCTGCGCAATACTCTGCAATACCCTGCGCAATACCCTGCAATACCCTGCGCAATACTCTGCAATACCCTGGTGCAATACTCTGCAATACCCTGCGCAATACTCTGCAATACCCTGCGCAATACTCTGCAATACCCTGTGCAATACTCTGCAATACTCTGGTGCAATACTCTGCAATACCCTGTGCAATACTCTGCAATACCCTGCGCAATACTCTGCAATACCCTGCGCAATACCCTGCAAAATACTCTGCAATACCCTGGTGCAATACTCTGCAATACCCTGCGCAATACTCTGCAACACCCTGCGCAATACCCTGCAATACTCTGGTGCAATACTCTGCAATACCCTGGTGCAATACTCTGCAATACCCTGCGCAATACTCTGCAATACCCTGCGCAATACTCTGCAATACCCTGTGCAATACTCTGCAATACCCTGCGCAATACTCTGCAATACCCTGCGCAATACTCTGCAATACCCTGTGCAATACTCTGCAATACTCTGGTGCAATACTCTGCAATACCCTGCGCAATACTCTGCAATACCCTGCGCAATACTCTGCAATACCCTGTGCAATACTCTGCAATACTCTGGTGCAATACTCTGCAATACCCTGCGCAATACTCTGCAATACCCTGCGCAATACCATGCAAAATACTCTGCAATACCCTGGTGCAATACTCTGCAATACCCTGCGCAATACTCTGCAATACCCTGCGCAATACTCTGCAATACTCTGGTGCAATACTCTGCAATACCCTGGTGCAATACTCTGCAATACCCTGCGCAATACTCTGCAATACCCTGGTGCAATACTCTGCAATACCCTGCGCAATACTCTGCAATACCCTGTGCAATACTCTGCAATACTCTGGTGCAATACTCTGCAATACCCTGCGCAATACTCTGCAATACCCTGTGCAATACTCTGCAATACTCTGGTGCAATACTCTGCAATACCCTGCGCAATACTCTGCAATACCCTGCGCAATACCCTGCAAAATACTCTGCAATACCCTGGTGCAATACTCTGCAATACCCTGCGCAATACTCTGCAATACCCTGCGCAATACCCTGCAAAATACTCTGCAATACCCTGGTGCAATACTCTGCAATACTCTGGTGCAATACTCTGCAATACCCTGCGCAATACTCTGCAATACTCTGGTGCAATACTCTGCAATACCCTGGTGCAATACTCTGCAATACCCTGCGCAATACTCTGCAATACCCTGCGCAATACTCTGCAATACTCTGGTGCAATACTCTGCAATACCCTGGTGCAATACCCTGCGCAATACTCTGCAATACCCTGCGCAATACCCTGCAATACCCTGCGCAATACTCTGCAATACCCTGCGCAATACCCTGCAATACCCTGCGCAATACTCTGCAATACTCTGCAATACTCTGGTGCAATACTCTGCAATACCCTGCAAAATACTCTGCAATACCCTGCGCAATACCCTGCAAAATACTCTGCAATACCCTGGTGCAATACTCTGCAATACTCTGGTGCAATACTCTGCAATACCCTGCGCAATACTCTGCAATACCCTGCGCAATACCCTGCAAAATACTCTGCAATACCCTGGTGCAATACTCTGCAATACTCTGGTGCAATACTCTGCAATACCCTGCGCAATACTCTGCAATACCCTGCGCAATACCCTGCAATACCCTGCGCAATACTCTGCAATACTCTGGCGCAATACTCTGCAATACCCTGCGCAATACTCTGCAATACCCTGCGCAATACCCTGCAAAATACTCTGCAATACCCTGGTGCAATACTCTGCAATACTCTGGTGCAATACTCTGCAATACCCTGCGCAATACTCTGCAATACCCTGCGCAATACTCTGCAATACTCTGGCGCAATACTCTGCAATACCCTGCGCAATACCCTGCAATACCCTGCGCAATACTCTGCAATACTCTGGTGCAATACTCTGCAATACCCTGGTGCAATACTCTGCAATACCCTGGTGCAATACTCTGCAATACCCTGCGCAATACTCTGCAATACCCTGGTGCAATACTCTGCAATACTCTGGTGCAATACTCTGCAATACCCTGCGCAATACTCTGCAATACCCTGCGCAATACTCTGCAATACCCTGCGCAATACTCTGCAATACTCTGGTGCAATACTCTGCAATACCCTGGTGCAATACTCTGCAATACCCTGCACAATACTCTGCAATACCCTGCGCAATACCCTGCAATACCCTGCGCAATACTCTGCAATACCCTGGTGCAATACTCTGCAATACCCTGCGCAATACTCTGCAATACCCTGGTGCAATACTCTGCAATACTCTGGTGCAATACTCTGCAATACCCTGCGCAATACTCTGCAATACCCTGTGCAATACTCTGCAATCCTCTGGTGCAATACTCTGCAATACCCTGCGCAATACTCTGCAATACCCTGCGCAATACCCTGCAAAATACTCTGCAATACCCTGGTGCAATACTCTGCAATACCCTGCGCAATACTCTGCAATACCCTGCGCAATACCCTGCAAAATACTCTGCAATACCCTGGTGCAATACTCTGCAATACCCTGGTGCAATACTCTGCAATACCCTGGTGCAATACTCTGCAATACCCTGCGCAATACTCTGCAATACTCTGGTGCAATACTCTGCAATACCCTGGTGCAATACTCTGCAATACCCTGGTGCAATACTCTGCAATACCCTGCACAATACTCTGCAATACCCTGGTGCAATACTCTGCAATACTCTGGTGCAATACTCTGCAATACCCTGCGCAATACTCTGCAATACCCTGCGCAATACTCTGCAATACCCTGCGCAATACTCTGCAATACCCTGCGCAATACTCTGCAATACTCTGGTGCAATACTCTGCAATACCCTGGTGCAATACTCTGCAATACCCTGCGCAATACTCTGCAATACCCTGCGCAATACCCTGCAATACCCTGCGCAATACTCTGCAATACCCTGGTGCAATACTCTGCAATACCCTGCGCAATACTCTGCAATACCCTGGTGCAATACTCTGCAATACTCTGGTGCAATACTCTGCAATACCCTGCGCAATACTCTGCAATACCCTGCGCAATACTCTGCAATACCCTGTGCAATACTCTGCAATACTCTGGTGCAATACTCTGCAATACCCTGCGCAATACTCTGCAATACCCTGCGCAATACCCTGCAAAATACTCTGCAATACCCTGGTGCAATACTCTGCAATACCCTGCGCAATACTCTGCAATACCCTGCGCAATACCCTGCAAAATACTCTGCAATACCCTGGTGCAATACTCTGCAATACTCTGGTGCAATACTCTGCAATACCCTGGTGCAATACTCTGCAATACCCTGCGCAATACTCTGCAATACCCTGCGCAATACTCTGGTGCAATACTCTGCAATACCCTGCGCAATACTCTGCAATACCCTGCGCAATACTCTGCAATACCCTGGTGCAATACTCTGCAATACTCTGGTGCAATACTCTGCAATACCCTGCGCAATACCCTGCAAAATACTCTGCAATACCCTGGTGCAATTATCTGCAATACCCTGCGCAATACTCTGCAATACCCTGCGCAATACTCTGCAATACTCTGGTGCAATACTCTGCAATACCCTGGTGCAATACCCTGCGCAATACTCTGCAATACCCTGCGCAATACCCTGCAATACCCTGCGCAATACTCTGCAATACCCTGCGCAATACTCTGCAATACTCTGCAATACTCTGGTGCAATACTCTGCAATACCCTGCGCAATACCCTGCAAAATACTCTGCAATACCCTGGTGCAATACTCTGCAATACCCTGCGCAATACTCTGCAATACCCTGCGCAATACCCTGGTGCAATACTCTGCAATACTCTGGTGCAATACTCTGCAATACTCTGGTGCAATACTCTTCAATACCCTGCAAAATACTCTGCAATACCCTGCGCAATACCCTGCAAAATACTCTGCAATACCCTGGTGCAATACTCTGCAATACTCTGGTGCAATACCCTGCGCAATACTCTGCAATACCCTGCGCAATACCCTGCGCAATACTCTGCAATACCCTGCAATACCCTGCGCAATACTCTGCAATACCCTGCGCAATATTCTGCAATACCCTGCGCAATACTCTGCAATACTCTGCAATACCCTGCGCAATATTCTGCAATACCCTGCGCAATACTCTGCAATACTCTGGTGCAATACTCTGCAATACCCTGCAAAATACTCTGCAATACCCTGCGCAATACCCTGCAAAATACTCTGCAATACCCTGGTGCAATACTCTGCAATACTCTGGTGCAATACTCTGCAATACCCTGTGCAATACTCTGCAATACCCTGCGCAATACCCTGCAAAATACTCTGCAATACCCTGGTGCAATACTCTGCAATACTCTGGTGCAATACTCTGCAATACCCTGCGCAATACCCTGCGCAATACCCTGCAAAATACTCTGCAATACCCTGGTGCAATACTCTGCAATACTCTGGTGCAATACTCTGCAATACCCTGGTGCAATACTCTGCAATACTCTGGCGCAATACTCTGCAATACCCTGCGCAATACTCTGCAATACCCTGCGCAATACCCTGCGCAATACTCTGCAATACCCTGGTGCAATACTCTGCAATACTCTGGTGCAATACTCTGCAATACCCTGCGCAATACTCTGCAATACCCTGCGCAATACTCTGCAATACTCTGGTGCAATACTCTGCAATACCCTGGTGCAATACTCTGCAATACTCTGCAATACCCTGCGCAATACTCTGCAATACCCTGCGCAATACTCTGCAATACCCTGCACAATACTCTGCAATACCCTGCGCAATACTCTGCAATACTCTGGTGCAATACTCTGCAATACCCTGGTGCAATACTCTGCAATACCCTGCGCAATACTCTGCAATACCCTGCGCAATTCTCTGCAATACTCTGGTGCAATACTCTGCAATACCCTGGTGCAATACCCTGCGCAATACTCTGCAATACCCTGCGCAATACCCTGCAATACCCTGCGCAATACTCTGCAATACCCTGCGCAATACTCTGCAATACTCTGGTGCAATACTCTGCAATACCCTGCGCAATACCCTGCAAAATACTCTGCAATACCCTGGTGCAATACTCTGCAATACCCTGCGCAATACTCTGCAATACCCTGCGCAATACCCTGGTGCAATACTCTGCAATACTCTGCAATACTCTGGTGCAATACTCTGCAATACCCTGCGCAATATTCTGCAATACCCTGCGCAATACTCTGCAATACTCTGCAATACCCTGCGCAATATTCTGCAATACCCTGCGCAATACTCTGCAATACCCTGCGCAATACCCTGGTGCAATACTCTGCAATACTCTGGTGCAATACTCTGCAATACCCTGCGCAATACTCTGCAATACCCTGCGCAATACCCTGCAAAATACTCTGCAATACCCTGGTGCAATACTCTGCAATACACTGGTGCAATACTCTGCAATACCCTGCGCAATACTCTGCAATACCCTGCGCAATACTCTGCAATACTCTGGCGCAATACTCTGCAATACCCTGCGCAATACTCTGCAATACCCTGCGCAATACCCTGCGCAATACTCTGCAATACCCTGGTGCAATACTCTGCAATACTCTGGTGCAATACTCTGCAATACCCTGCGCAATACCCTGCAAAATACTCTGCAATACCCTGGTGCAATACTCTGCAATACTCTGGTGCAATACTCTGCAATACCCTGCGCAATATTCTGCAATACCCTGCGCAATACTCTGCAATACTCTGCAATACCCTGCGCAATATTCTGCAATACCCTGCGCAATACTCTGCAATACCCTGCGCAATACCCTGGTGCAATACTCTGCAATACTCTGGTGCAATACTCTGCAATACCCTGCGCAATACTCTGCAATACCCTGCGCAATACCCTGCAAAATACTCTGCAATACCCTGGTGCAATACTCTGCAATACACTGGTGCAATACTCTGCAATACCCTGCGCAATACTCTGCAATACCCTGCGCAATACTCTGCAATACTCTGGCGCAATACTCTGCAATACCCTGCGCAATACTCTGCAATACCCTGCGCAATACTCTGCAATACCCTGGTGCAATACTCTGCAATACTCTGGTGCAATACTCTGCAATACCCTGCGCAATACCCTGCAAAATACTCTGCAATACCCTGGTGCAATACTCTGCAATACCCTGCGCAATACCCTGCAAAATACTCTGCAATACCCTGGTGCAATACTCTGCAATACCCTGCGCAATACTCTGCAATACCCTGCGCAATACTCTGCAATACCCTGCGCAATACCCTGGTGCAATACTCTGGTGCAATACTCTGCAATACCCTGCAAAATACTCTGCAATACCCTGCGCAATACCCTGCAAAATACTCTGCAATACCCTGGTGCAATACTCTGCAATACTCTGGTGCAATACCCTGCGCAATACTCTGCAATACCCTGCGCAATACCCTGCGCAATACTCTGCAATACCCTGCAATACCCTGCGCAATACTCTGCAATACCCTGCGCAATATTCTGCAATACCCTGCGCAATACTCTGCAATACTCTGCGCAATACCCTGGTGCAATACTCTGCAATACTCTGGTGCAATACTCTGCAATACCCTGCAAAATACTCTGCAATACCCTGCGCAATACCCTGCAAAATACTCTGCAATACCCTGGTGCAATACTCTGCAATACTCTGGTGCAATACTCTGCAATACCCTGCGCAATACTCTGCAATACCCTGCGCAATACCCTGCAAAATACTCTGCAATACCCTGGTGCAATACTCTGCAATACTCTGGTGCAATACTCTGCAATACCCTGGTGCAATACTCTGCAATACCCTGCACAATACTCTGCAATACCCTGCGCAATACTCTGCAATACTCTGGTGCAATACTCTGCAATACCCTGGTGCAATACCCTGCGCAATACTCTGCAATACCCTGCGCAATACCCTGCAATACCCTGCGCAATACTCTGCAATACCCTGCGCAATACTCTGCAATACTCTGCAATACTCTGGTGCAATACTCTGCAATACCCTGCGCAATACCCTGCAAAATACTCTGCAATACCCTGGTGCAATACTCTGCAATACCCTGCGCAATACTCTGCAATACCCTGCGCAATACCCTGGTGCAATACTCTGCAATACTCTGGTGCAATACTCTGCAATACTCTGGTGCAATACTCTGCAATACCCTGCAAAATACTCTGCAATACCCTGCGCAATACCCTGCAAAATACTCTGCAATACCCTGGTGCAATACTCTGCAATACTCTGGTGCAATACTCTGCAATACCCTGCGCAATACTCTGCAATACCCTGCGCAATACCCTGCAAAATACTCTGCAATACCCTGGTGCAATACTCTGCAATACTCTGGTGCAATACTCTGCAATACCCTGCGCAATACTCTGCAATACCCTGCGCAATACCCTGCAAAATACTCTGCAATACCCTGGTGCAATACTCTGCAATACTCTGGTGCAATACTCTGCAATACCCTGCAATACCCTGCGCAATACTCTGCAATACTCTGGCGCAATACTCTGCAATACCCTGGTGCAATACTCTGCAATACCCTGCGCAATACTCTGCAATACCCTGCGCAATTCTCTGCAATACTCTGGTGCAATACTCTGCAATACCCTGGTGCAATACCCTGCGCAATACTCTGCAATACCCTGCGCAATACCCTGCAATACCATGCGCAATACTCTGCAATACCCTGCGCAATACTCTGCAATACTCTGCAATACTCTGGTGCAATACTCTGCAATACCCTGCGCAATACCCTGCAAAATACTCTGCAATACCCTGGTGCAATACTCTGCAATACCCTGCGCAATACTCTGCAATACCCTGCGCAATACCTTGGTGCAATACTCTGCAATACTCTGCAATACTCTGGTGCAATACTCTGCAATACTCTGGTGCAATACTCTGCAATACCCTGCGCAATATTCTGCAATACCCTGCGCAATACTCTGCAATACTCTGCAATACCCTGCGCAATATTCTGCAATACCCTGCGCAATACTCTGCAATACCCTGCGCAATACCCTGGTGCAATACTCTGCAATACTCTGGTGCAATACTCTGCAATACTCTGCAATACCCTGCAAAATACTCTGCAATACCCTGCGCAATACCCTGCAAAATACTCTGCAATACCCTGGTGCAATACTCTGCAATACTCTGGTGCAATACTCTGCAATACCCTGCGCAATACTCTGCAATACCCTGCGCAATACCCTGCAAAATACTCTGCAATACCCTGGTGCAATACTCTGCAATACACTGGTGCAATACCCTGCGCAATACTCTGCAATACCCTGCGCAATACTCTGCAATACTCTGGCGCAATACTCTGCAATACCCTGCGCAATACTCTGCAATACCCTGCGCAATACCCTGCGCAATACTCTGCAATACCCTGGTGCAATACTCTGCAATACTCTGGTGCAATACCCTGCGCAATACTCTGCAATACCCTGCGCAATACTCTGCAATACTCTGGTGCAATACTCTGCAATACCCTGGTGCAATACCCTGCGCAATACTCTGCAATACCCTGCGCAATACTCTGCAATACCCTGCGCAATACTCTGCAATACTCTGGTGCAATACTCTGCAATACCCTGGTGCAATACTCTGCAATACCCTGCGCAATACTCTGCAATACCCTGCGCAATACTCTGCAATACTCTGGTGCAATACTCTGCAATACCCTGGTGCAATACTATGCAATACCCTGCGCAATACTCTGCAATACCCTGCGCAATACTCTGCAATACTCTGGTGCAATACTCTGCAATACCCTGGTGCAATACCCTGCAATACCCTGCGCAATACTCTGCAATACCCTGCGCAATACTCTGCAATACCCTGCGCAATACTCTGCAATACTCTGGTGCAATACTCTGCAATACCCTGGTGCAATACTCTGCAATACCCTGTGCAATACTCTGCAATACCCTGCGCAATTCTCTGCAATACTCTGGTGCAATACTCTGCAATACCCTGGTGCAATACCCTGCGCAATACTCTGCAATACCCTGCGCAATACCCTGCAATACCCTGCGCAATACTCTGCAATACCCTGCGCAATACTCTGCAATACTCTGCAATACTCTGGTGCAATACTCTGCAATACCCTGCGCAATACCCTGCAAAATACTCTGCAATACCCTGCGCAATACTCTGCAATACTCTGCAATACCCTGCGCAATACCCTGGTGCAATACTCTGCAATACTCTGGTGCAATACTCTGCAATACTCTGGTGCAATACTCTGCAATACCCTGCAAAATACTCTGCAATACCCTGCGCAATACTCTGCAATACCCTGCGCAATACCCTGCGCAATACCCTGCAAAATACTCTGCAATACCCTGGTGCAATACTCTGCAATACTCTGGTGCAATACCCTGCGCAATACTCTGCAATACCCTGCGCAATACTCTGCAATACCCTGCAATACCCTGCGCAATACTCTGCAATACCCTGCGCAATATTCTGCAATACCCTGCGCAATACTCTGCAATACTCTGCAATACCCTGCGCAATATTCTGCAATACCCTGCGCAATACTCTGCAATACCCTGCGCAATACCCTGGTGCAATACTCTGCAATACTCTGGTGCAATACTCTGCAATACCCTGCAAAATACTCTGCAATACCCTGTGCAATACCCTGCAAAATACTCTGCAATACCCTGGTGCAATACTCTGCAATACTCTGGTGCAATACTCTGCAATACCCTGCGCAATACTCTGCAATACCCTGCGCAATACCCTGCAAAATACTCTGCAATACCCTGGTGCAATACTCTGCAATACACTGGTGCAATACTCTGCAATACCCTGCGCAATACTCTGCAATACTCTGGCGCAATACTCTGCAATACCCTGTGCAATACTCTGCAATACCCTGCGCAATACCCTGCGCAATACTCTGCAATACCCTGGTGCAATACTCTGCAATACCCTGCGCAATACTCTGCAATACCCTGCGCAATACTCTGCAATACTCTGGTGCAATACTCTGCAATACCCTGGTGCAATACTCTGCAATACCCTGCGCAATACTCTGCAATACCCTGCGCAATACTCTGCAATACTCTGGTGCAATACTCTGCAATACCATGGTGCAATACTCTGCGCAATACTCTGCAATACCCTGCGCAATACCCTGCAATACCCTGCGCAATACTCTGCAATACTCTGGTGCAATACTCTGCAATACCCTGGTGCAATACTCTGCAATACCCTGCGCAATACTCTGCAATACCCTGGTGCAATACTCTGCAATACTCTGGTGCAATACTCTGCAATACCCTGCGCAATACTCTGCAATACCCTGCGCAATACCCTGCAATACCCTGCGCAATACTCTGCAATACCCTGGTGCAATACTCTGCAATACCCTGGTGCAATACTCTGCAATACCCTGCGCAATACTCTGCAATACCCTGCGCAATACTCTGCAATACCCTGTGCAATACTCTGCAATACTCTGGTGCAATACTCTGCAATACCCTGCGCAATACTCTGCAATACCCTGCGCAATACTCTGCAATACCCTGTGCAATACTCTGCAATACTCTGGTGCAATACTCTGCAATACCCTGCGCAATACTCTGCAATACCCTGCGCAATACCCTGCAAAATACTCTGCAATACCCTGGTGCAATACTCTGCAATACCCTGCGCAATACTCTGCAATACCCTGCGCAATACCCTGCAATACTCTGGTGCAATACTCTGCAATACCCTGGTGCAATACTCTGCAATACCCTGCGCAATACTCTGCAATACCCTGCGCAATACTCTGCAATACCCTGTGCAATACTCTGCAATACCCTGCGCAATACTCTGCAATACCCTGCGCAATACTCTGCAATACCCTGTGCAATACTCTGCAATACTCTGGTGCAATACTCTGCAATACCCTGCGCAATACTCTGCAATACCCTGCGCAATACTCTGCAATACCCTGCGCAATACTCTGCAATACCCTGTGCAATACTCTGCAATACTCTGGTGCAATACTCTGCAATACCCTGCGCAATACTCTGCAATACCCTGCGCAATACCCTGCAAAATACTCTGCAATACCCTGGTGCAATACTCTGCAATACCCTGCGCAATACTCTGCAATACCCTGCGCAATACTCTGCAATACTCTGGTGCAATACTCTGCAATACCCTGGTGCAATACTCTGCAATACCCTGCGCAATACTCTGCAATACCCTGGTGCAATACTCTGCAATACCCTGCGCAATACTCTGCAATACCCTGTGCAATACTCTGCAATACTCTGGTGCAATACTCTGCAATACCCTGCGCAATACTCTGCAATACCCTGTGCAATACTCTGCAATACTCTGGTGCAATACTCTGCAATACCCTGCGCAATACTCTGCAATACCCTGCGCAATACCCTGCAAAATACTCTGCAATACCCTGGTGCAATACTCTGCAATACCCTGCGCAATACTCTGCAATACCCTGCGCAATACCCTGCAAAATACTCTGCAATACCCTGGTGCAATACTCTGCAATACTCTGGTGCAATACTCTGCAATACCCTGCGCAATACTCTGCAATACCCTGCGCAATACTCTGCAATACTCTGGTGCAATACTCTGCAATACCCTGGTGCAATACTCTGCAATACCCTGCGCAATACTCTGCAATACCCTGCGCAATACTCTGCAATACTCTGGTGCAATACTCTGCAATACCCTGGTGCAATACCCTGCGCAATACTCTGCAATACCCTGTGCAATACCCTGCAATACCCTGCGCAATACTCTGCAATACCCTGCGCAATACCCTGCAATACCCTGCGCAATACTCTGCAATACTCTGCAATACTCTGGTGCAATACTCTGCAATACCCTGCGCAATACCCTGCAAAATACTCTGCAATACCCTGGTGCAATACTCTGCAATACCCTGCGCAATACTCTGCAATACCCTGCGCAATACCCTGGTGCAATACTCTGCAATACTCTGGTGCAATACTCTGCAATACTCTGGTGCAATACTCTGCAATACCCTGCAAAATACTCTGCAATACCCTGCGCAATACTCTGCAATACCCTGCGCAATACCCTGCGCAATACCCTGCAAAATACTCTGCAATACCCTGGTGCAATACTCTGCAATACTCTGGTGCAATACCCTGCACAATACTCTGCAATACCCTGCGCAATACCCTGCGCAATACTCTGCAATACCCTGCAAAATACTCTGCAATACCCTGCGCAATACCCTGCAAAATACTCTGCAATACCCTGGTGCAATACTCTGCAATACTCTGGTGCAATACCCTGCGCAATACTCTGCAATACCCTGCGCAATACCCTGCGCAATACTCTGCAATACCCTGCAATACCCTGCGCAATATTCTGCAATACCCTGCGCAATATTCTGCAATACCCTGCGCAATACTCTGCAATACTCTGCAATACCCTGCGCAATATTCTGCAATACCCTGCGCAATACTCTGCAATACCCTGCGCAATACCCTGGTGCAATACTCTGCAATACTCTGGTGCAATACTCTGCAATACCCTGCAAAATACTCTGCAATACCCTGCGCAATACCCTGCAAAATACTCTGCAATACCCTGGTGCAATACTCTGCAATACTCTGGTGCAATACTCTGCAATACCCTGCGCAATACTCTGCAATACCCTGCGCAATACCCTGCAAAATACTCTGCAATACCCTGGTGCAATACTCTGCAATACTCTGGTGCAATACTCTGCAATACCCTGCGCAATACTCTGCAATACCCTGCGCAATACTCTGCAATACCCTGCGCAATACCCTGCAATACCCTGCGCAATACTCTGCAATACCCTGCGCAATATTCTGCAATACCCTGCGCAATACTCTGCAATACCCTGCGCAATACTCTGCAATACCCTGCGCAATACTCTGCAATACCCTGCGCAATACCCTGGTGCAATACTCTGCAATACTCTGGTGCAATACTCTGCAATACCCTGCACAATACTCTGCAATACCCTGCGCAATACCCTGCAAAATACTCTGCAATACCCTGGTGCAATACTCTGCAATACACTGGTGCAATACTCTGCAATACCCTGCGCAATACTCTGCAATACCCTGCGCAATACTCTGCAATACTCTGGCGCAATACTCTGCAATACCCTGCGCAATACTCTGCAATACCCTGCGCAATACTCTGCAATACCCTGGTGCAATACTCTGCAATACTCTGGTGCAATACTCTGCAATACCCTGCGCAATACCCTGCAAAATACTCTGCAATACCCTGGTGCAATACTCTGCAATACCCTGCGCAATACCCTGCAAAATACTCTGCAATACCCTGGTGCAATACTCTGCAATACCCTGCGCAATACTCTGCAATACCCTGCGCAATACTCTGCAATACCCTGCGCAATACCCTGGTGCAATACTCTGCAATACTCTGGTGCAATACTCTGCAATACCCTGCAAAATACTCTGCAATACCCTGCGCAATACCCTGCAAAATACTCTGCAATACCCTGGTGCAATACTCTGCAATACTCTGGTGCAATACCCTGCGCAATACTCTGCAATACCCTGCGCAATACCCTGCGCAATACTCTGCAATACCCTGCGCAATACTCTGCAATACCCTGCGCAATATTCTGCAATACCCTGCGCAATACTCTGCAATACTCTGCGCAATACCCTGGTGCAATACTCTGCAATACTCTGGTGCAATACTCTGCAATACCCTGCGCAATACTCTGCAATACCCTGCGCAATACCCTGCAAAATACTCTGCAATACCCTGGTGCAATACTCTGCAATACTCTGGTGCAATACTCTGCAATACCCTGCGCAATACTCTGCAATACCCTGCGCAATACCCTGGTGCAATACTCTGCAATACCCTGGTGCAATACTCTGCAATACTCTGGTGCAATACTCTGCAATACCCTGGTGCAATACTCTGCAATACCCTGCGCAATACTCTGCAATACCCTGTGCAATACTCTGCAATACTCTGGTGCAATACTCTGCAATACCCTGGTGCAATACTCTGCAATACCCTGCGCAATACTCTGCAATACCCTGCGCAATACCCTGCAATACCCTGCGCAATACTCTGCAATACTCTGGTGCAATACTCTGCAATACCCTGGTGCAATACTCTGCAATACCCTGCGCAATACTCTGCAATACCCTGGTGCAATACTCTGCAATACTCTGGTGCAATACTCTGCAATACCCTGCGCAATACTCTGCAATACCCTGCGCAATACCCTGCAATACCCTGCGCAATACTCTGCAATACCCTGGTGCAATACTCTGCAATACCCTGCGCAATACTCTGCAATACCCTGCGCAATACTCTGCAATACCCTGTGCAATACTCTGCAATACTCTGGTGCAATACTCTGCAATACCCTGCGCAATACTCTGCAATACCCTGCGCAATACTCTGCAATACCCTGTGCAATACTCTGCAATACTCTGGTGCAATACTCTGCAATACCCTGCGCAATACTCTGCAATACCCTGCGCAATACCCTGCAAAATACTCTGCAATACCCTGGTGCAATACTCTGCAATACCCTGCGCAATACTCTGCAATACCCTGCGCAATACTCTGCAATACCCTGTGCAATACTCTGCAATACCCTGTGCAATACTCTGCAATACCCTGCGCAATACTCTGCAATACCCTGTGCAATACTCTGCAATACTCTGGTGCAATACTCTGCAATACCCTGCGCAATACTCTGCAATACCCTGCGCAATACTCTGCAATACCCTGCGCAATACTCTGCAATACCCTGTGCAATACTCTGCAATACTCTGGTGCAATACTCTGCAATACCCTGCGCAATACTCTGCAATACCCTGCGCAATACCCTGCAAAATACTCTGCAATACCCTGGTGCAATACTCTGCAATACCCTGCGCAATACTCTGCAATACCCTGCGCAATACTCTGCAATACTCTGGTGCAATACTCTGCAATACCCTGGTGCAATACTCTGCAATACCCTGCGCAATACTCTGCAATACCCTGGTGCAATACTCTGCAATACCCTGCGCAATACTCTGCAATACCCTGTGCAATACTCTGCAATACTCTGGTGCAATACTCTGCAATACCCTGCGCAATACTCTGCAATACCCTGTGCAATACTCTGCAATACCCTGCGCAATACTCTGCAATACCCTGCGCAATACCCTGCAAAATACTCTGCAATACCCTGGTGCAATACTCTGCAATACCCTGCGCAATACTCTGCAATACCCTGCGCAATACCCTGCAAAATACTCTGCAATACCCTGGTGCAATACTCTGCAATACTCTGGTGCAATACTCTGCAATACCCTGCGCAATACTCTGCAATACCCTGCGCAATACTCTGCAATACTCTGGTGCAATACTCTGCAATACCCTGGTGCAATACTCTGCAATACCCTGCGCAATACTCTGCAATACCCTGCGCAATACTCTGCAATACTCTGGTGCAATACTCTGCAATACCCTGGTGCAATACCCTGCGCAATACTCTGCAATACCCTGCGCAATACCCTGCAATACCCTGCGCAATACTCTGCAATACCCTGCGCAATACCCTGCAATACCCTGCGCAATACTCTGCAATACTCTGCAATACTCTGGTGCAATACTCTGCAATACCCTGCGCAATACCCTGCAAAATACTCTGCAATACCCTGGTGCAATACTCTGCAATACCCTGCGCAATACTCTGCAATACCCTGCGCAATACCCTGGTGCAATACTCTGCAATACTCTGGTGCAATACTCTGCAATACTCTGGTGCAATACTCTGCAATACCCTGCAAAATACTCTGCAATACCCTGCGCAATACTCTGCAATACCCTGCGCAATACCCTGCGCAATACCCTGCAATACCCTGCAAAATACTCTGCAATACCCTGCGCAATACCCTGCAAAATACTCTGCAATACCCTGGTGCAATACTCTGCAATACTCTGGTGCAATACCCTGCGCAATACTCTGCAATACCCTGCGCAATACCCTGCGCAATACTCTGCAATACCCTGCAATACCCTGCGCAATATTCTGCAATACCCTGCGCAATATTCTGCAATACCCTGCGCAATACTCTGCAATACTCTGCAATACCCTGCGCAATATTCTGCAATACCCTGCGCAATACTCTGCAATACCCTGCGCAATACCCTGGTGCAATACTCTGCAATACTCTGGTGCAATACTCTGCAATACCCTGCAAAATACTCTGCAATACCCTGCGCAATACCCTGCAAAATACTCTGCAATACCCTGGTGCAATACTCTGCAATACTCTGGTGCAATACTCTGCAATACCCTGCGCAATACTCTGCAATACCCTGCGCAATACCCTGCAAAATACTCTGCAATACCCTGGTGCAATACTCTGCAATACTCTGGTGCAATACTCTGCAATACCCTGCGCAATACTCTGCAATACCCTGCGCAATACTCTGCAATACCCTGCGCAATACCCTGCAATACCCTGCGCAATACTCTGCAATACCCTGCGCAATATTCTGCAATACCCTGCGCAATACTCTGCAATACCCTGCGCAATACCCTGGTGCAATACCCTGGTGCAATACTCTGGTGCAATACTCTGCAATACCCTGCAAAATACTCTGCAATACCCTGGTGCAATACTCTGCAATACTCTGGTGCAATACTCTGCAATACCCTGCGCAATACTCTGCAATACCCTGCGCAATACCCTGCAAAATACTCTGCAATACCCTGGTGCAATACTCTGCAATACTCTGGTGCAATACTCTGCAATACCCTGCGCAATACTCTGCAATACCCTGCGCAATACCCTGCAAAATACTCTGCAATACCCTGGTGCAATACTCTGCAATACTCTGGTGCAATACTCTGCAATACCCTGCGCAATACTCTGCAATACCCTGCGCAATACCCTGCGCAATACTCTGCAATACCCTGGTGCAATACTCTGCAATACTCTGGTGCAATACTCTGCAATACCCTGCGCAATACTCTGCAATACCCTGCGCAATACCCTGGTGCAATACTCTGCAATACCCTGGTGCAATACTCTGCAATACTCTGCAATACTCTGCAATACCCTGCGCAATACTCTGCAATACTCTGGTGCAATACTCTGCAATACCCTGGTGCAATACTCTGCAATACCCTGCGCAATACTCTGCAATACCCTGCGCAATACTCTGCAATACCCTGCGCAATACTCTGCAATACTCTGGTGCAATACTCTGCAATACCCTGGTGCAATACCCTGCAATACCCTGCGCAATACTCTGCAATACCCTGCGCAATACCCTGCAATACCCTGCGCAATACTCTGCAATACCCTGGTGCAATACTCTGCAATACCCTGGTGCAATACTCTGCAATACCCTGCGCAATACTCTGCAATACCCTGGTGCAATACTCTGCAATACTCTGGTGCAATACTCTGCAATACCCTGCGCAATACTCTGCAATACCCTGCGCAATACCCTGCAATACCCTGCGCAATACTCTGCAATACCCTGCGCAATACTCTGCAATACTCTGGTGCAATACTCTGCAATACCCTGGTGCAATACTCTGCAATACCCTGCGCAATACTCTGCAATACCCTGCGCAATACCCTGCAATACCCTGCGCAATACTCTGCAATACCCTGGTGCAATACTCTGCAATACTCTGGTGCAATACTCTGCAATACCCTGCGCAATACTCTGCAATACCCTGCGCAATACTCTGCAATACCCTGCGCAATACTCTGCAATACCCTGCGCAATACTCTGCAATACTCTGGTGCAATACTCTGCAATACCCTGGTGCAATACTCTGCATACCCTGCGCAATACTCTGCAATACCCTGCGCAATACCCTGCAATACCCTGCGCAATACTCTGCAATACTCTGGTGCAATACTCTGCAATACCCTGGTGCAATACTCTGCAATACCCTGCGCAATACTCTGCAATACCCTGGTGCAATACTCTGCAATACTCTGGTGCAATACTCTGCAATACCCTGCGCAATACTCTGCAATACCCTGTGCAATACTCTGCAATACTCTGGTGCAATACTCTGCAATACCCTGCGCAATACTCTGCAATACCCTGCGCAATACCCTGCAAAATACTCTGCAATACCCTGGTGCAATACTCTGCAATACCCTGCGCAATACTCTGCAATACCCTGCGCAATACCCTGCAAAATACTCTGCAATACCCTGGTGCAATACTCTGCAATACTCTGGTGCAATACTCTGCAATACCCTGCGCAATACTCTGCAATACCCTGCGCAATACTCTGCAATACTCTGGTGCAATACTCTGCAATACCCTGGTGCAATACTCTGCAATACCCTGCGCAATACTCTGCAATACCCTGCGCAATACTCTGCAATACTCTGGTGCAATACTCTGCAATACCCTGGTGCAATACTCTGCAATACCCTGCGCAATACTCTGCAATACCCTGCGCAATACTCTGCAATACTCTGGTGCAATACTCTGCAATACCCTGGTGCAATACCCTGCGCAATACTCTGCAATACCCTGCGCAATACCCTGCAATACCCTGCGCAATACTCTGCAATACCCTGCGCAATACCCTGCAATACCCTGCGCAATACTCTGCAATACTCTGCAATACTCTGGTGCAATACTCTGCAATACCCTGCGCAATACCCTGCAAAATACTCTGCAATACCCTGGTGCAATACTCTGCAATACCCTGCGCAATACTCTGCAATACCCTGCGCAATACCCTGGTGCAATACTCTGCAATACTCTGGTGCAATACTCTGCAATACCCTGCGCAATACTCTGCAATACCCTGCGCAATACTCTGCAATACCCTGGTGCAATACTCTGCAATACCCTGGTGCAATACTCTGCAATACCCTGCGCAATACTCTGCAATACCCTGTGCAATACTCTGCAATACTCTGGTGCAATACTCTGCAATACCCTGGTGCAATACTCTGCAATACCCTGTGCAATACTCTGCAATACCCTGCGCAATACTCTGCAATACCCTGGTGCAATACCCTGCGCAATACTCTGCAATACCCTGCGCAATACCCTGCAATACCCTGCGCAATACTCTGCAATACCCTGCGCAATACCCTGCAATACCCTGCGCAATACTCTGCAATACTCTGCAATACTCTGGTGCAATACTCTGCAATACCCTGCGCAATACCCTGCAAAATACTCTGCAATACCCTGGTGCAATACTCTGCAATACCCTGCGCAATACTCTGCAATACCCTGCGCAATACCCTGGTGCAATACTCTGCAATACTCTGGTGCAATACTCTGCAATACTCTGGTGCAATACTCTGCAATACCCTGCAAAATACTCTGCAATACCCTGCGCAATACTCTGCAATACCCTGCGCAATACCATGGTGCAATACTCTGCAATACTCTGGTGCAATACTCTGCAATACTCTGGTGCAATACTCTGCAATACCCTGCAAAATACTCTGCAATACCCTGCGCAATACCCTGCGCAATACCCTGCAAAATACTCTGCAATACCCTGGTGCAATACTCTGCAATACTCTGGTGCAATACCCTGCGCAATACTCTGCAATACCCTGCGCAATACCCTGCGCAATACTCTGCAATACCCTGCAAAATACTCTGCAATACCCTGCGCAATACCCTGCAAAATACTCTGCAATACCCTGGTGCAATACTCTGCAATACTCTGGTGCAATACCCTGCGCAATACTCTGCAATACCCTGCGCAATACCCTGCGCAATACTCTGCAATACCCTGGTGCAATACTCTGCTGCAATACTCTGCAATACTCTGGTGCAATACTCTGCAATACCCTGCGCAATACTCTGCAATACCCTGCGCAATATTCTGCAATACCCTGCGCAATACTCTGCAATACTCTGCAATACCCTGCGCAATATTCTGCAATACCCTGCGCAATACTCTGCAATACCCTGCGCAATACCCTGGTGCAATACTCTGCAATACTCTGGTGCAATACTCTGCAAAATACTCTGCAATACCCTGCAAAATACTCTGCAATACCCTGCGCAATACCCTGCAAAATACTCTGCAATACCCTGGTGCAATACTCTGCAATACTCTGGTGCAATACTCTGCAATACCCTGCGCAATACTCTGCAATACCCTGCGCAATACCCTGCAAAATACTCTGCAATACCCTGGTGCAATACTCTGCAATACTCTGGTGCAATACTCTGCAATACCCTGCGCAATACTCTGCAATACCCTGCGCAATACCCTGCAATACCCTGCGCAATACTCTGCAATACTCTGGCGCAATACTCTGCAATACCCTGCGCAATACTCTGCAATACCCTGCGCAATACCCTGCAAAATACTCTGCAATACCCTGGTGCAATACTCTGCAATACTCTGGTGCAATACTCTGCAATACCCTGCGCAATACTCTGCAATACCCTGCGCAATACTCTGCAATACTCTGGCGCAATACTCTGCAATACCCTGCGCAATACTCTGCAATACCCTGCGCAATACCCTGCGCAATACTCTGCAATACCCTGGTGCAATACTCTGCAATACTCTGGTGCAATACTCTGCAATACCCTGCGCAATACTCTGCAATACCCTGCGCAATACTCTGCAATACCCTGGTGCAATACTCTGCAATACTCTGCAATACCCTGCGCAATACTCTGCAATACCCTGCGCAATACTCTGCAATACCCTGCGCAATACTCTGCAATACTCTGGTGCAATACTCTGCAATACCCTGGTGCAATACTCTGCAATACCCTGCGCAATACTCTGCAATACTCTGGTGCAATACTCTGCAATACCCTGGTGCAATACCCTGCAATACCCTGCGCAATACTCTGCAATACCCTGCGCAATACCCTGCAATACCCTGCGCAATACTCTGCAATACTCTGGTGCAATACTCTGCAATACCCTGGTGCAATACTCTGCAATACCCTGCAATACCCTGGTGCAATACTCTGCAATACTCTGGTGCAATACTCTGCAATACCCTGCGCAATACTCTGCAATACCCTGCGCAATACCCTGCAATACCCTGCGCAATACTCTGCAATACCCTGCGCAATACTCTGCAATACTCTGGTGCAATACTCTGCAATACCCTGGTGCAATACTCTGCAATACCCTGGTGCAATACTCTGCAATACCCTGCGCAATACTCTGCAATACTCTGGTGCAATACTCTGCAATACCCTGCGCAATACTCTGCAATACCCTGCGTAATACTCTGCAATACTCTGGTGCAATACTCTGCAATACCCTGGTGCAATACTCTGCAATACCCTGCGCAATACTCTGCAATACCCTGCGCAATACCCTGCAATACCCTGCGCAATACTCTGCAATACTCTGGTGCAATACTCTGCAATACCCTGGTGCAATACTCTGCAATACCCTGCGCAATACTCTGCAATACCCTGGTGCAATACTCTGCAATACTCTGGTGCAATACTCTGCAATACCCTGCGCAATACTCTGCAATACCCTGCGCAATACCCTGCAATACCCTGCGCAATACTCTGCAATACCCTGCGCAATACTCTGCAATACCCTGCGCAATACTCTGCAATACCCTGCGCAATACTCTGCAATACTCTGGTGCAATACTCTGCAATACCCTGCGCAATACTCTGCAATACCCTGCGCAATACCCTGCAATACCCTGCGCAATACTCTGCAATACTCTGGTGCAATACTCTGCAATACCCTGGTGCAATACTCTGCAATACCCTGCGCAATACTCTGCAATACCCTGCGCAATACTCTGCAATACTCTGGTGCAATACTCTGCAATACCCTGGTGCAATACTCTGCAATACCCTGCGCAATACTCTGCAATACCCTGCGCAATACTCTGCAATACTCTGGTGCAATACTCTGCAATACCCTGCGCAATACCCTGCAATACTCTGGTGCAATACTCTGCAATACCCTGCGCAATACTCTGCAATACTCTGCAATACTCTGGTGCAATACTCTGCAATACCCTGCGCAATACCCTGCAAAATACTCTGCAATACCCTGGTGCAATACTCTGCAATACCCTGCGCAATACTCTGCAATACCCTGCGCAATACCCTGGTGCAATACTCTGCAATACTCTGGTGCAATACTCTGCAATACTCTGGTGCAATACTCTGCAATACCCTGCAAAATACTCTGCAATACTCTGGTGCAATACCCTGCGCAATACTCTGCAATACCCTGCGCAATACCCTGCGCAATACTCTGCAATACCCTGCAATACCCTGCGCAATACTCTGCAATACCCTGCGCAATATTCTGCAATACCCTGCGCAATACTCTGCAATACTCTGCAATACCCTGCGCAATATTCTGCAATACCCTGCGCAATACTCTGCAATACCCTGCGCAATACCCTGGTGCAATACTCTGCAATACTCTGGTGCAATACTCTGCAATACCCTGCAAAATACTCTGCAATACCCTGCGCAATACCCTGCAAAATACTCTGCAATACCCTGGTGCAATACTCTGCAATACTCTGGTGCAATACTCTGCAATACCCTGCGCAATACTCTGCAATACCCTGCGCAATACCCTGCAATACCCTGCGCACTACTCTGCAATACTCTGGCGCAATACTCTGCAATACCCTGCGCAATACTCTGCAATACCCTGCGCAATACCCTGCGCAATACTCTGCAATACCCTGGTGCAATACTCTGCAATACTCTGGTGCAATACTCTGCAATACCCTGCGCAATACTCTGCAATACCCTGCGCAATACCCTGGTGCAATACTCTGCAATACCCTGGTGCAATACTCTGCAATACTCTGCAATACCCTGCGCAATACTCTGCAATACCCTGCGCAATACTCTGCAATACCCTGCGCAATACTCTGCAATACTCTGGTGCAATACTCTGCAATACCCTGGTGCAATACTCTGCAATACCCTGCGCAATACTCTGCAATACCCTGCGCAATACTCTGCAATACCCTGCGCAATACTCTGCAATACTCTGGTGCAATACTCTGCAATACCCTGGTGCAATACTCTGCAATACCCTGCGCAATACTCTGCAATACCCTGGTGCAATACTCTGCAATACTCTGGTGCAATACTCTGCAATACCCTGCGCAATACTCTGCAATACCCTGCGCAATACCCTGCAATACCCTGCGCAATACTCTGCAATACCCTGCGCAATACTCTGCAATACTCTGGTGCAATACTCTGCAATACCCTGGTGCAATACTCTGCAATACCCTGGTGCAATACTCTGCAATACCCTGCGCAATACTCTGCAATACCCTGGTGCAATACTCTGCAATACTCTGGTGCAATACTCTGCAATACCCTGCGCAATACTCTGCAATACCCTGCGCAATACTCTGCAATACCCTGCGCAATACTCTGCAATACTCTGGTGCAATACTCTGCAATACCCTGGTGCAATACTCTGCAATACCCTGCGCAATACTCTGCAATACCCTGCGCAATACCCTGCAATACCCTGCGCAATACTCTGCAATACTCTGGTGCAATACTCTGCAATACCCTGGTGCAATACTCTGCAATACCCTGCGCAATACTCTGCAATACCCTGCGCAATACTCTGCAATACCCTGGTGCAATACTCTGCAATACTCTGGTGCAATACTCTGCAATACCCTGCGCAATACTCTGCAATACCCTGCGCAATACCCTGGTGCAATACTCTGCAATACTCTGCAATACTCTGGTGCAATACTCTGCAATACTCTGGTGCAATACTCTGCAATACCCTGCGCAATATTCTGCAATACCCTGCGCAATACTCTGCAATACTCTGCAATACTCTGCAATACCCTGCGCAATATTCTGCAATACCCTGCGCAATACTCTGCAATACCCTGCGCAATACCCTGGTGCAATACTCTGCAATACTCTGGTGCAATACTCTGCAATACCCTGGTGCAATACTCTGCAATACCCTGGTGCAATACTCTGCAATACCCTGCGCAATACCCTGCAAAATACTCTGCAATACCCTGGTGCAATACTCTGCAATACTCTGGTGCAATACTCTGCAATACCCTGGTGCAATACTCTGCAATACCCTGCGCAATACTCTGCAATACCCTGCGCAATACTCTGCAATACTCTGGTGCAATACTCTGCAATACCCTGGTGCAATACCCTGCGCAATACTCTGCAATACCCTGCGCAATACCCTGCAATACCCTGCGCAATACTCTGCAATACCCTGCGCAATACTCTGCAATACTCTGCAATACTCTGGTGCAATACTCTGCAATACCCTGCGCAATACCCTGCAAAATACTCTGCAATACCCTGGTGCAATACTCTGCAATACCCTGCGCAATACTCTGCAATACCCTGCGCAATACCCTGGTGCAATACTCTGCAATACTCTGGTGCAATACTCTGCAATACTCTGGTGCAATACTCTGCAATACCCTGCAAAATACTCTGCAATACCCTGCGCAATACCCTGCAAAATACTCTGCAATACCCTGGTGCAATACTCTGCAATACTCTGGTGCAATACCCTGCGCAATACTCTGCAATACCCTGCGCAATACCCTGCGCAATACTCTGCAATACCCTGCAATACCCTGCGCAATACTCTGCAATACCCTGCGCAATATTCTGCAATACCCTGCGCAATACTCTGCAATACTCTGCAATACCCTGCGCAATATTCTGCAATACCCTGCGCAATACTCTGCAATACCCTGCGCAATACCCTGGTGCAATACTCTGCAATACTCTGGTGCAATACTCTGCAATACCCTGCAAAATACTCTGCAATACCCTGCGCAATACCCTGCAAAATACTCTGCAATACCCTGGTGCAATACTCTGCAATACTCTGGTGCAATACTCTGCAATACCCTGCGCAATACTCTGCAATACCCTGCGCAATACCCTGCAAAATACTCTGCAATACCCTGGTGCAATACTCTGCAATACTCTGGTGCAATACTCTGCAATACCCTGCGCAATACTCTGCAATACCCTGCGCAATACCCTGCAAAATACTCTGCAATACCCTGGTGCAATACTCTGCAATACTCTGGTGCAATACTCTGCAATACCCTGCGCAATACTCTGCAATACCCTGCGCAATACCCTGCAAAATACTCTGCAATACCCTGGTGCAATACTCTGCAATACACTGGTGCAATACTCTGCAATACCCTGCGCAATACTCTGCAATACCCTGCGCAATACTCTGCAATACTCTGGCGCAATACTCTGCAATACCCTGCGCAATACTCTGCAATACCCTGCGCAATACCCTGCGCAATACTCTGCAATACCCTGGTGCAATACTCTGCAATACTCTGGTGCAATACTCTGCAATACCCTGCGCAATACCCTGCAAAATACTCTGCAATACCCTGGTGCAATACTCTGCAATACCCTGCGCAATACCCTGCAAAATACTCTGCAATACCCTGGTGCAATACTCTGCAATACCCTGCGCAATACTCTGCAATACCCTGCGCAATACTCTGCAATACCCTGCGCAATACCCTGCGCAATACTCTGCAATACCCTGCAATACCCTGCGCAATACTCTGCAATACCCTGCGCAATATTCTGCAATACCCTGCGCAATACTCTGCAATACTCTGCGCAATACCCTGGTGCAATACTCTGCAATACTCTGGTGCAATACTCTGCAATACCCTGCAAAATACTCTGCAATACCCTGCGCAATACCCTGCAAAATACTCTGCAATACCCTGGTGCAATACTCTGCAATACTCTGGTGCAATACTCTGCAATACCCTGCGCAATACTCTGCAATACCCTGCGCAATACCCTGCAAAATACTCTGCAATACCCTGGTGCAATACTCTGCAATACTCTGGTGCAATACTCTGCAATACCCTGGTGCAATACTCTGCAATACCCTGCGCAATACTCTGCAATACCCTGCGCAATACTCTGCAATACTCTGGTGCAATACTCTGCAATACCCTGGTGCAATACCCTGCGCAATACTCTGCAATACCCTGCGCAATACCCTGCAATACCATGCGCAATACTCTGCAATACCCTGCGCAATACTCTGCAATACTCTGCAATACTCTGGTGCAATACTCTGCAATACCCTGCGCAATACCCTGCAAAATACTCTGCAATACCCTGGTGCAATACTCTGCAATACCCTGCGCAATACCCTGGTGCAATACTCTGCAATACTCTGGTGCAATACTCTGCAATACTCTGGTGCAATACTCTGCAATACCCTGCAAAATACTCTGCAATACCCTGCGCAATACCCTGCAAAATACTCTGCAATACCCTGGTGCAATACTCTGCAATACTCTGGTGCAATACCCTGCGCAATACTCTGCAATACCCTGCGCAATACCCTGCACAATACTCTGCAATACCCTGCAATACCCTGCGCAATACTCTGCAATACCCTGCGCAATATTCTGCAATACCCTGCGCAATACTCTGCAATACTCTGCAATACCCTGCGCAATATTCTGCAATACCCTGCGCAATACTCTGCAATACCCTGCGCAATACCCTGGTGCAATACTCTGCAATACTCTGGTGCAATACTCTGCAATACCCTGCGCAATACCCTGCAAAATACTCTGCAATACCCTGGTGCAATACTCTGCAATACTCTGGTGCAATACTCTGCAATACCCTGCGCAATACTCTGCAATACCCTGCGCAATACCCTGCAAAATACTCTGCAATACCCTGGTGCAATACTCTGCAATACTCTGGTGCAATACTCTGCAATACCCTGCGCAATACTCTGCAATACCCTGCGCAATACCCTGCAAAATACTCTGCAATACCCTGGTGCAATACTCTGCAATACTCTGGTGCAATACTCTGCAATACCCTGCGCAATACTCTGCAATACCCTGCGCAATACCCTGCAAAATACTCTGCAATACCCTGGTGCAATACTCTGCAATACTCTGGTGCAATACTCTGCAATACCCTGCACAATACTCTGCAATACCCTGCGCAATACCCTGCGCAATACCCTGCAAAATACTCTGCAATACCCTGGTGCAATACTCTGCAATACTCTGGTGCAATACTCTGCAATACCCTGCAATACCCTGCGCAATACTCTGCAATACTCTGGCGCAATACTCTGCAATACCCTGCGCAATACTCTGCAATACCCTGCGCAATACCCTGCGCAATACTCTGCAATACCCTGGTGCAATACTCTGCAATACTCTGGTGCAATACTCTGCAATACCCTGGTGCAATACTCTGCAATACTCTGCAATACCCTGCGCAATACTCTGCAATACCCTGCGCAATACTCTGCAATACCCTGCGCAATACTCTGCAATACCCTGCGCAATACCCTGCGCAATACTCTGCAATACCCTGGTGCAATACTCTGCAATACTCTGGTGCAATACCCTGCGCAATACTCTGCAATACCCTGCGCAATACTCTGCAATACTCTGGTGCAATACTCTGCAATACCCTGGTGCAATACCCTGCGCAATACTCTGCAATACCCTGCGCAATACTCTGCAATACCCTGCGCAATACTCTGCAATACTCTGGTGCAATACTCTGCAATACCCTGGTGCAATACTCTGCAATACCCTGCGCAATACTCTGCAATACCCTGCGCAATACTCTGCAATACTCTGGTGCAATACTCTGCAATACCCTGGTGCAATACTCTGCAATACTCTGCAATACCCTGCGCAATACTCTGCAATACCCTGCGCAATACTCTGCAATACTCTGGTGCAATACTCTGCAATACCCTGGTGCAATACCCTGCAATACCCTGCGCAATACTCTGCAATACCCTGCGCAATACTCTGCAATACCCTGGTGCAATACTCTGCAATACCCTGCGCAATACTCTGCAATACCCTGCGCAATTCTCTGCAATACTCTGGTGCAATACTCTGCAATACCCTGCGCAATACTCTGCAATACTCTGCAATACTCTGGTGCAATACTCTGCAATACCCTGCGCAATACCCTGCAAAATACTCTGCAATACCCTGCGCAATACTCTGCAATACTCTGCAATACCCTGCGCAATACCCTGGTGCAATACTCTGCAATACTCTGGTGCAATACTCTGCAATACTCTGGTGCAATACTCTGCAATACCCTGCAAAATACTCTGCAATACCCTGCGCAATACTCTGCAATACCCTGCGCAATACCCTGCGCAATACCCTGCAAAATACTCTGCAATACCCTGGTGCAATACTCTGCAATACTCTGGTGCAATACCCTGCGCAATACTCTGCAATACCCTGCGCAATACTCTGCAATACCCTGCAATACCCTGCGCAATACTCTGCAATACCCTGCGCAATATTCTGCAATACCCTGCGCAATACTCTGCAATACTCTGCAATACCCTGCGCAATATTCTGCAATACCCTGCGCAATACTCTGCAATACCCTGCGCAATACCCTGGTGCAATACTCTGCAATACTCTGGTGCAATACTCTGCAATACCCTGCAAAATACTCTGCAATACCCTGCGCAATACCCTGCAAAATACTCTGCAATACCCTGGTGCAATACTCTGCAATACTCTGGTGCAATACTCTGCAATACCCTGCGCAATACTCTGCAATACCCTGCGCAATACCCTGCAAAATACTCTGCAATACCCTGGTGCAATACTCTGCAATACACTGGTGCAATACTCTGCAATACCCTGCGCAATACTCTGCAATACCCTGCGCAATACTCTGCAATACTCTGGCGCAATACTCTGCAATACCCTGCGCAATACTCTGCAATACCCTGCGCAATACCCTGCGCAATACTCTGCAATACCCTGGTGCAATACTCTGCAATACCCTGCGCAATACTCTGCAATACCCTGCGCAATACTCTGCAATACTCTGGTGCAATACTCTGCAATACCCTGGTGCAATACTCTGCAATACCCTGCGCAATACTCTGCAATACCCTGCGCAATACTCTGCAATACTCTGGTGCAATACTCTGCAATACCCTGCGCAATACTCTGCAATACCCTGCGCAATACCCTGCAATACCCTGCGCAATACTCTGCAATACTCTGGTGCAATACTCTGCAATACCCTGGTGCAATACTCTGCAATACCCTGCGCAATACTCTGCAATACCCTGGTGCAATACTCTGCAATACTCTGGTGCAATACTCTGCAATACCCTGTGCAATACCCTGCAATACCCTGCGCAATACCCTGCAATACCCTGCGCAATACTCTGCAATACCCTGGTGCAATACTCTGCAATACCCTGCGCAATACTCTGCAATACCCTGCGCAATACTCTGCAATACCCTGCGCAATACTCTGCAATACCCTGTGCAATACTCTGCAATACTCTGGTGCAATACTCTGCAATACCCTGCGCAATACTCTGCAATACCCTGCGCAATACTCTGCAATACCCTGCGCAATACTCTGCAATACCCTGTGCAATACTCTGCAATACTCTGGTGCAATACTCTGCAATACCCTGCGCAATACTCTGCAATACCCTGCGCAATACCCTGCAAAATACTCTGCAATACCCTGGTGCAATACTCTGCAATACCCTGCGCAATACTCTGCAATACCCTGCGCAATACCCTGCAATACTCTGGTGCAATACTCTGCAATACCCTGGTGCAATACTCTGCAATACCCTGCGCAATACTCTGCAATACCCTGCGCAATACTCTGCAATACCCTGTGCAATACTCTGCAATACCCTGCGCAATACTCTGCAATACCCTGTGCAATACTCTGCAATACTCTGGTGCAATACTCTGCAATACCCTGCGCAATACTCTGCAATACCCTGCGCAATACTCTGCAATACCCTGCGCAATACTCTGCAATACCCTGTGCAATACTCTGCAATACTCTGGTGCAATACTCTGCAATACCCTGCGCAATACTCTGCAATACCCTGCACAATACCCTGCAAAATACTCTGCAATACCCTGGTGCAATACTCTGCAATACCCTGCGCAATACTCTGCAATACCCTGCGCAATACTCTGCAATACTCTGGTGCAATACTCTGCAATACCCTGGTGCAATACTCTGCAATACCCTGCGCAATACTCTGCAATACCCTGGTGCAATACTCTGCAATACCCTGCGCAATACTCTGCAATACCCTGTGCAATACTCTGCAATACCCTGTGCAATACTCTGCAATACTCTGGTGCAATACTCTGCAATACCCTGCGCAATACTCTGCAATACCCTGTGCAATACTCTGCAATACTCTGGTGCAATACTCTGCAATACCCTGCGCAATACTCTGCAATACCCTGCGCAATACCCTGCAAAATACTCTGCAATACCCTGGTGCAATACTCTGCAATACCCTGCGCAATACTCTGCAATACCCTGCGCAATACCCTGCAAAATACTCTGCAATACCCTGGTGCAATACTCTGCAATACTCTGGTGCAATACTCTGCAATACCCTGCGCAATACTCTGCAATACCCTGCGCAATACTCTGCAATACTCTGGTGCAATACTCTGCAATACCCTGGTGCAATACTCTGCAATACCCTGCGCAATACTCTGCAATACCCTGCGCAATACTCTGCAATACTCTGGTGCAATACTCTGCAATACCCTGGTGCAATACCCTGCGCAATACTCTGCAATACCCTGCGCAATACCCTGCAATACCCTGCGCAATACTCTGCAATACCCTGCGCAATACCCTGCAATACCCTGCGCAATACTCTGCAATACTCTGCAATACTCTGGTGCAATACTCTGCAATACCCTGCGCAATACCCTGCAAAATACTCTGCAATACCCTGGTGCAATACTCTGCAATACCCTGCGCAATACTCTGCAATACCCTGCGCAATACCCTGGTGCAATACTCTGCAATACTCTGGTGCAATACTCTGCAATACTCTGGTGCAATACTCTGCAATACCCTGCAAAATACTCTGCAATACCCTGCGCAATACTCTGCAATACCCTGCGCAATACCCTGCGCAATACCCTGCAAAATACTCTGCAATACCCTGGTGCAATACTCTGCAATACTCTGGTGCAATACCCTGCGCAATACTCTGCAATACCCTGCGCAATACCCTGCGCAATACTCTGCAATACCCTGCAATACCCTGCGCAATACTCTGCAATACCCTGCGCAATATTCTGCAATACCCTGCGCAATACTCTGCAATACTCTGCAATACCCTGCGCAATATTCTGCAATACCCTGCGCAATACTCTGCAATACCCTGCGCAATACCCTGGTGCAATACTCTGCAATACTCTGGTGCAATACTCTGCAATACCCTGCAAAATACTCTGCAATACCCTGCGCAATACCCTGCAAAATACTCTGCAATACCCTGGTGCAATACTCTGCAATACTCTGGTGCAATACTCTGCAATACCCTGCGCAATACTCTGCAATACCCTGCGCAATACCCTGCAATACCCTGCGCACTACTCTGCAATACTCTGGCGCAATACTCTGCAATACCCTGCGCAATACTCTGCAATACCCTGCGCAATACCCTGCGCAATACTCTGCAATACCCTGGTGCAATACTCTGCAATACTCTGGTGCAATACTCTGCAATACCCTGCGCAATACTCTGCAATACCCTGCGCAATACCCTGGTGCAATACTCTGCAATACCCTGGTGCAATACTCTGCAATACTCTGCAATACCCTGCGCAATACTCTGCAATACCCTGCGCAATACTCTGCAATACCCTGCGCAATACTCTGCAATACTCTGGTGCAATACTCTGCAATACCCTGGTGCAATACTCTGCAATACCCTGCGCAATACTCTGCAATACCCTGCGCAATACTCTGCAATACCCTGCGCAATACTCTGCAATACTCTGGTGCAATACTCTGCAATACCCTGGTGCAATACCCTGCAATACCCTGCGCAATACCCTGCAATACCCTGCGCAATACCCTGCAATACCCTGCGCAATACTCTGCAATACTCTGGTGCAATACTCTGCAATACCCTGGTGCAATACTCTGCAATACCCTGCGCAATACTCTGCAATACCCTGGTGCAATACTCTGCAATACTCTGGTGCAATACTCTGCAATACCCTGCGCAATACTCTGCAATACCCTGCGCAATACCCTGCGCAATACTCTGCAATACCCTGCGCAATACTCTGCAATACTCTGGTGCAATACTCTGCAATACCCTGGTGCAATACTCTGCAATACCCTGGTGCAATACTCTGCAATACCCTGCGCAATACTCTGCAATACCCTGGTGCAATACTCTGCAATACTCTGGTGCAATACTCTGCAATACCCTGCGCAATACTCTGCAATACCCTGCGCAATACTCTGCAATACCCTGCGCAATACTCTGCAATACTCTGGTGCAATACTCTGCAATACCCTGGTGCAATACTCTGCAATACCCTGCGCAATACTCTGCAATACCCTGCGCAATACCCTGCAATACCCTGCGCAATACTCTGCAATACTCTGGTGCAATACTCTGCAATACCCTGGTGCAATACTCTGCAATACCCTGCGCAATACTCTGCAATACCCTGCGCAATACTCTGCAATACCCTGGTGCAATACTCTGCAATACTCTGGTGCAATACTCTGCAATACCCTGCGCAATACTCTGCAATACCCTGCGCAATACCCTGGTGCAATACTCTGCAATACTCTGCAATACTCTGGTGCAATACTCTGCAATACTCTGGTGCAATACTCTGCAATACCCTGCGCAATATTCTGCAATACCCTGCGCAATACTCTGCAATACTCTGCAATACTCTGCAATACCCTGCGCAATATTCTGCAATACCCTGCGCAATACTCTGCAATACCCTGCGCAATACCCTGGTGCAATACTCTGCAATACTCTGGTGCAATACTCTGCAATACCCTGGTGCAATACTCTGCAATACCCTGGTGCAATACTCTGCAATACCCTGCAATACCCTGCGCAATACTCTGCAATACTCTGGTGCAATACTCTGCAATACCCTGGTGCAATACTCTGCAATACCCTGGTGCAATACTCTGCAATACCCTGCGCAATACTCTGCAATACCCTGGTGCAATACTCTGCAATACTCTGGTGCAATACTCTGCAATACCCTGCGCAATACTCTGCAATACCCTGCGCAATACCCTGGTGCAATACTCTGCAATACTCTGCAATACCCTGGTGCAATACTCTGCAATACTCTGGTGCAATACTCTGCAATACCCTGCGCAATACTCTGCAATACCCTGCGCAATACCCTGCAATACCCTGCGCAATACTCTGCAATACCCTGCGCAATACTCTGCAATACTCTGGTGCAATACTCTGCAATACCCTGGTGCAATACTCTGCAATACCCTGCGCAATACTCTGCAATACCCTGGTGCAATACTCTGCAATACTCTGGTGCAATACTCTGCAATACCCTGCGCAATACCCTGCAAAATACTCTGCAATACCCTGGTGCAATACTCTGCAATACCCTGCGCAATACTCTGCAATACCCTGCGCAATACCCTGCAAAATACTCTGCAATACCCTGGTGCAATACTCTGCAATACTCTGGTGCAATACTCTGCAATACCCTGCGCAATACTCTGCAATACCCTGCGCAATACCCTGCAATACCCTGCGCAATACTCTGCAATACTCTGGTGCAATACTCTGCAATACCCTGGTGCAATACTCTGCAATACCCTGTGCAATACTCTGCAATACCCTGGTGCAATACTCTGCAATACTCTGGTGCAATACTCTGCAATACCCTGCGCAATACTCTGCAATACCCTGCGCAATACCCTGCAATACCCTGCGCAATACTCTGCAATACCCTGGTGCAATACTCTGCAATACCCTGCGCAATACTCTGCAATACCCTGCGCAATACTCTGCAATACCCTGTGCAATACTCTGCAATACTCTGCAATACCCTGCACAATACTCTGCAATACCCTGTGCAATACTCTGCAATACTCTGGTGCAATACTCTGCAATACCCTGCGCAATACTCTGCAATACCCTGCGCAATACCCTGCAAAATACTCTGCAATACCCTGGTGCAATACTCTGCAATACCCTGCGCAATACTCTGCAATACCCTGCGCAATACCCTGCAAAATACTCTGCAATACCCTGGTGCAATACTCTGCAATACTCTGGTGCAATACTCTGCAATACCCTGCGCAATACTCTGCAATACCCTGCGCAATACCCTGCAATACCCTGCGCAATACTCTGCAATACTCTGGTGCAATACTCTGCAATACCCTGGTGCAATACTCTGCAATACCCTGCGCAATACCCTGCAAAATACTCTGCAATACCCTGGTGCAATACTCTGCAATACCCTGCGCAATACTCTGCAATACCCTGCGCAATACCCTGGTGCAATACTCTGCAATACTCTGGTGCAATACTCTGCAATACTCTGGTGCAATACTCTGCAATACCCTGCAAAATACTCTGCAATACCCTGCGCAATACTCTGCAATACCCTGCGCAATACCCTGCGCAATACCCTGCAAAATACTCTGCAATACCCTGGTGCAATACTCTGCAATACTCTGGTGCAATACCCTGCGCAATACTCTGCAATACCCTGCGCAATACCCTGCACAATACTCTGCAATACCCTGCAAAATACTCTGCAATACCCTGCGCAATACCCTGCAAAATACTCTGCAATACCCTGGTGCAATACTCTGCAATACTCTGGTGCAATACCCTGCGCAATACTCTGCAATACCCTGCGCAATACCCTGCGCAATACTCTGCAATACCCTGCAATACCCTGCGCAATACTCTGCAATACCCTGCGCAATATTCTGCAATACCCTGCGCAATACTCTGCAATACTCTGCAATACCCTGCGCAATATTCTGCAATACCCTGCGCAATACTCTGCAATACCCTGCGCAATACCCTGGTGCAATACTCTGCAATACTCTGGTGCAATACTCTGCAATACCCTGCAAAATACTCTGCAATACCCTGCGCAATACCCTGCAAAATACTCTGCAATACCCTGGTGCAATACTCTGCAATACTCTGGTGCAATACTCTGCAATACCCTGCGCAATACTCTGCAATACCCTGCGCAATACCCTGCAAAATACTCTGCAATACCCTGGTGCAATACTCTGCAATACTCTGGTGCAATACTCTGCAATACCCTGGTGCAATACTCTGCAATACCCTGCGCAATACTCTGCAATACCCTGCGCAATACTCTGCAATACTCTGGTGCAATACTCTGCAATACCCTGGTGCAATACCCTGCGCAATACTCTGCAATACCCTGCGCAATACCCTGCAATACCCTGCGCAATACTCTGCAATACCCTGCGCAATACTCTGCAATACTCTGCAATACTCTGGTGCAATACTCTGCAATACCCTGCGCAATACCCTGCAAAATACTCTGCAATACCCTGGTGCAATACTCTGCAATACCCTGCGCAATACTCTGCAATACCCTGCGCAATACCCTGGTGCAATACTCTGCAATACTCTGGTGCAATACTCTGCAATACTCTGGTGCAATACTCTGCAATACCCTGCAAAATACTCTGCAATACCCTGCGCAATACCCTGCAAAATACTCTGCAATACCCTGGTGCAATACTCTGCAATACTCTGGTGCAATACCCTGCGCAATACTCTGCAATACCCTGCGCAATACCCTGCGCAATACTCTGCAATACCCTGCAATACCCTGCGCAATACTCTGCAATACCCTGCGCAATATTCTGCAATACCCTGCGCAATACTCTGCAATACTCTGCAATACCCTGCGCAATATTCTGCAATACCCTGCGCAATACTCTGCAATACCCTGCGCAATACTCTGCAATACTCTGGTGCAATACTCTGCAATACCCTGCAAAATACTCTGCAATACCCTGCGCAATACCCTGCAAAATACTCTGCAATACCCTGGTGCAATACTCTGCAATACTCTGGTGCAATACTCTGCAATACCCTGCGCAATACTCTGCAATACCCTGCGCAATACCCTGCAAAATACTCTGCAATACCCTGGTGCAATACTCTGCAATACTCTGGTGCAATACTCTGCAATACCCTGCGCAATACTCTGCAATACCCTGCGCAATACCCTGCAAAATACTCTGCAATACCCTGGTGCAATACTCTGCAATACACTGGTGCAATACTCTGCAATACCCTGCGCAATACTCTGCAATACCCTGCGCAATACTCTGCAATACTCTGGCGCAATACTCTGCAATACCCTGCGCAATACTCTGCAATACCCTGCGCAATACCCTGCGCAATACTCTGCAATACCCTGGTGCAATACTCTGCAATACTCTGGTGCAATACTCTGCAATACCCTGCGCAATACCCTGCAAAATACTCTGCAATACCCTGGTGCAATACTCTGCAATACCCTGCGCAATACCCTGCGCAATACCCTGCAAAATACTCTGCAATACCCTGCGCAATACCCTGCAAAATACTCTGCAATACCCTGGTGCAATACTCTGCAATACTCTGGTGCAATACCCTGCGCAATACTCTGCAATACCCTGCGCAATACCCTGCGCAATACTCTGCAATACCCTGCAATACCCTGCGCAATACTCTGCAATACCCTGCGCAATATTCTGCAATACCCTGCGCAATACTCTGCAATACTCTGCGCAATACCCTGGTGCAATACTCTGCAATACTCTGGTGCAATACTCTGCAATACCCTGCAAAATACTCTGCAATACCCTGCGCAATACCCTGCAAAATACTCTGCAATACCCTGGTGCAATACTCTGCAATACTCTGGTGCAATACTCTGCAATACCCTGCGCAATACTCTGCAATACCCTGCGCAATACCCTGCAAAATACTCTGCAATACCCTGGTGCAATACTCTGCAATACTCTGGTGCAATACTCTGCAATACCCTGGTGCAATACTCTGCAATACCCTGCGCAATACTCTGCAATACCCTGCGCAATACTCTGCAATACTCTGGTGCAATACTCTGCAATACCCTGGTGCAATACCCTGCGCAATACTCTGCAATACCCTGCGCAATACCCTGCAATACCCTGCGCAATACTCTGCAATACCCTGCGCAATACTCTGCAATACTCTGCAATACTCTGGTGCAATACTCTGCAATACCCTGCGCAATACCCTGCAAAATACTCTGCAATACCCTGGTGCAATACTCTGCAATACCCTGCGCAATACCCTGGTGCAATACTCTGCAATACTCTGGTGCAATACTCTGCAATACTCTGGTGCAATACTCTGCAATACCCTGCGCAATACTCTGCAATACCCTGCGCAATACTCTGCAATACCCTGCGCAATACTCTGCAATACTCTGGTGCAATACTCTGCAATACCCTGGTGCAATACTCTGCAATACCCTGCGCAATACTCTGCAATACCCTGCGCAATACTCTGCAATACCCTGCGCAATACTCTGCAATACTCTGGTGCAATACTCTGCAATACCCTGGTGCAATACCCTGCAATACCCTGCGCAATACTCTGCAATACCCTGCGCAATACCCTGCAATACCCTGCGCAATACTCTGCAATACTCTGGTGCAATACTCTGCAATACCCTGGTGCAATACTCTGCAATACCCTGGTGCAATACTCTGCAATACCCTGCGCAATACTCTGCAATACCCTGGTGCAATACTCTGCAATACTCTGGTGCAATACTCTGCAATACCCTGCGCAATACTCTGCAATACCCTGCGCAATACTCTGCAATACCCTGCGCAATACTCTGCAATACCCTGCGCAATACTCTGCAATACTCTGGTGCAATACTCTGCAATACCCTGGTGCAATACTCTGCAATACCCTGCGCAATACTCTGCAATACCCTGCGCAATACCCTGCAATACCCTGCGCAATACTCTGCAATACCCTGGTGCAATACTCTGCAATACCCTGCGCAATACTCTGCAATACCCTGCGCAATACTCTGCAATACCCTGGTGCAATACTCTGCAATACTCTGGTGCAATACTCTGCAATACCCTGCGCAATACTCTGCAATACCCTGTGCAATACTCTGCAATACTCTGGTGCAATACTCTGCAATACCCTGCGCAATACTCTGCAATACCCTGCGCAATACCCTGCAAAATACTCTGCAATACCCTGGTGCAATACTCTGCAATACCCTGCGCAATACTCTGCAATACCCTGCGCAATACCCTGCAAAATACTCTGCAATACCCTGGTGCAATACTCTGCAATACTCTGGTGCAATACTCTGCAATACCCTGGTGCAATACTCTGCAATACCCTGCGCAATACTCTGCAATACTCTGGTGCAATACTCTGCAATACCCTGGTGCAATACTCTGCAATACCCTGGTGCAATACTCTGCAATACCCTGCGCAATACTCTGCAATACCCTGGTGCAATACTCTGCAATACTCTGGTGCAATACTCTGCAATACCCTGCGCAATACTCTGCAATACCCTGCGCAATACTCTGCAATACCCTGCGCAATACTCTGCAATACCCTGCGCAATACTCTGCAATACTCTGGTGCAATACTCTGCAATACCATGGTGCAATACTCTGCAATACCCTGCGCAATACTCTGCAATACCCTGCGCAATACTCTGCAATACTCTGGTGCAATACTCTGCAATACCCTGCGCAATACTCTGCAATACCCTGGTGCAATACTCTGCAATACTCTGGTGCAATACTCTGCAATACCCTGCGCAATACTCTGCAATACCCTGCGCAATACTCTGCAATACCCTGTGCAATACTCTGCAATACTCTGGTGCAATACTCTGCAATACCCTGCGCAATACTCTGCAATACCCTGCGCAATACCCTGCAAAATACTCTGCAATACCCTGGTGCAATACTCTGCAATACCCTGCGCAATACTCTGCAATACCCTGCGCAATACCCTGCAAAATACTCTGCAATACCCTGGTGCAATACTCTGCAATACTCTGGTGCAATACTCTGCAATACCCTGGTGCAATACTCTGCAATACCCTGCGCAATACTCTGCAATACCCTGCGCAATTCTCTGCAATACTCTGGTGCAATACTCTGCAATACCCTGGTGCAATACCCTGCGCAATACTCTGCAATACCCTGCGCAATACCCTGCAATACCCTGCGCAATACTCTGCAATACCCTGCGCAATACTCTGGTGCAATACTCTGCAATACCCTGCGCAATACCCTGCAAAATACTCTGCAATACCCTGGTGCAATTATCTGCAATACCCTGCGCAATACTCTGCAATACCCTGCGCAATACTCTGCAATACTCTGGTGCAATACTCTGCAATACCCTGGTGCAATACCCTGCACAATACTCTGCAATACCCTGCGCAATACCCTGCAATACCCTGCGCAATACTCTGCAATACCCTGCACAATACTCTGCAATACTCTGCAATACTCTGGTGCAATACTCTGCAATACCCTGCGCAATACCCTGCAAAATACTCTGCAATACCCTGGTGCAATACTCTGCAATACCCTGCGCAATACTCTGCAATACCCTGCGCAATACCCTGGTGCAATACTCTGCAATACTCTGGTGCAATACTCTGCAATACTCTGGTGCAATACTCTTCAATACCCTGCAAAATACTCTGCAATACCCTGCGCAATACCCTGCAAAATACTCTGCAATACCCTGGTGCAATACTCTGCAATACTCTGGTGCAATACCCTGCGCAATACTCTGCAATACCCTGCGCAATACCCTGCGTAATACTCTGCAATACCCTGCAATACCCTGCGCAATACTCTGCAATACCCTGCGCAATATTCTGCAATACCCTGCGCAATACTCTGCAATACTCTGCAATACCCTGCGCAATATTCTGCAATACCCTGCGCAATACTCTGCAATACTCTGGTGCAATACTCTGCAATACCCTGCAAAATACTCTGCAATACTCTGCAATACCCTGCGCAATATTCTGCAATACCCTGCGCAATACTCTGCAATACCCTGGTGCAATACTCTGCAATACTCTGGTGCAATACTCTGCAATACCCTGCGCAATACTCTGCAATACCCTGCGCAATACCCTGCAAAATACTCTGCAATACCCTGGTGCAATACTCTGCAATACTCTGGTGCAATACTCTGCAATACCCTGCGCAATACTCTGCAATACCCTGCAAAATACTCTGCAATACCCTGGTGCAATACTCTGCAATACTCTGGTGCAATACTCTGCAATACCCTGGTGCAATACTCTGCAATACTCTGGCGCAATACTCTGCAATACCCTGCGCAATACTCTGCAATACCCTGCGCAATACCCTGCGCAATACTCTGCAATACCCTGGTGCAATACTCTGCAATACTCTGGTGCAATACTCTGCAATACCCTGCGCAATACTCTGCAATACTCTGGTGCAATACTCTGCAATACCCTGGTGCAATACCCTGCGCAATACTCTGCAATACCCTGCGCAATACTCTGCAATACCCTGCGCAATACTCTGCAATACCCTGCGCAATACTCTGCAATACTCTGGTGCAATACTCTGCAATACCCTGGTGCAATACTCTGCAATACCCTGCGCAATACTCTGCAATACCCTGCGCAATTCTCTGCAATACTCTGGTGCAATACTCTGCAATACCCTGGTGCAATACCCTGCGCAATACTCTGCAATACCCTGCGCAATACCCTGCAATACCCTGCGCAATACTCTGCAATACCCTGCGCAATACTCTGCAATACTCTGCAATACTCTGGTGCAATACTCTGCAATACCCTGCGCAATACCCTGCAAAATACTCTGCAATACCCTGGTGCAATACTCTGCAATACCCTGCGCAATACTCTGCAATACCCTGCGCAATACCCTGGTGCAATACTCTGCAATACTCTGGTGCAATACTCTGCAATACCCTGCGCAATACTCTGCAATACTCTGCAATACCCTGCGCAATATTCTGCAATACCCTGCGCAATATTCTGCAATACCCTGCGCAATACTCTGCAATACCCTGCGCAATACCCTGGTGCAATACTCTGCAATACTCTGGTGCAATACTCTGCAATACCCTGCGCAATACTCTGCAATACCCTGCGCAATACCCTGCAAAATACTCTGCAATACCCTGGTGCAATACTCTGCAATACACTGGTGCAATACTCTGCAATACCCTGCGCAATACTCTGCAATACCCTGCGCAATACTCTGCAATACTCTGGCGCAATACTCTGCAATACCCTGCGCAATACCCTGCGCAATACTCTGCAATACCCTGGTGCAATACTCTGCAATACTCTGGTGCAATACTCTGCAATACCCTGCGCAATACCCTGCAAAATACTCTGCAATACCCTGGTGCAATACTCTGCAATACTCTGGTGCAATACTCTGCAATACCCTGCGCAATATTCTGCAATACCCTGCGCAATACTCTGCAATACTCTGCAATACCCTGCGCAATATTCTGCAATACCCTGCGCAATACTCTGCAATACCCTGCGCAATACCCTGGTGCAATACTCTGCAATACTCTGGTGCAATACTCTGCAATACCCTGCGCAATACTCTGCAATACCCTGCGCAATACCCTGCAAAATACTCTGCAATACCCTGGTGCAATACTCTGCAATACACTGGTGCAATACTCTGCAATACCCTGCGCAATACTCTGCAATACCCTGCGCAATACTCTGCAATACTCTGGCGCAATACTCTGCAATACCCTGCGCAATACTCTGCAATACCCTGCGCAATACCCTGCGCAATACTCTGCAATACCCTGGTGCAATACTCTGCAATACTCTGGTGCAATACTCTGCAATACCCTGCGCAATACCCTGCAAAATACTCTGCAATACCCTGGTGCAATACTCTGCAATACCCTGCGCAATACCCTGCAATACCCTGCGCAATACTCTGCAATACCCTGCGCAATACCCTGCAAAATACTCTGCAATACCCTGGTGCAATACTCTGCAATACTCTGGTGCAATACCCTGCGCAATACTCTGCAATACCCTGCGCAATACCCTGCGCAATACTCTGCAATACCCTGCAATACCCTGCGCAATACTCTGCAATACCCTGCGCAATATTCTGCAATACCCTGCGCAATACTCTGCAATACTCTGCGCAATACCCTGGTGCAATACTCTGCAATACTCTGGTGCAATACTCTGCAATACCCTGCAAAATACTCTGCAATACCCTGCGCAATACCCTGCAAAATACTCTGCAATACCCTGGTGCAATACTCTGCAATACTCTGGTGCAATACTCTGCAATACCCTGCGCAATACTCTGCAATACCCTGCGCAATACCCTGCAAAATACTCTGCAATACCCTGGTGCAATACTCTGCAATACTCTGGTGCAATACTCTGCAATACCCTGGTGCAATACTCTGCAATACCCTGCGCAATACTCTGCAATACCCTGCGCAATACTCTGCAATACTCTGGTGCAATACTCTGCAATACCCTGGTGCAATACCCTGCGCAATACTCTGCAATACCCTGCGCAATACCCTGCAATACCCTGCGCAATACTCTGCAATACCCTGCGCAATACTCTGCAATACTCTGCAATACTCTGGTGCAATACTCTGCAATACCCTGCGCAATACCCTGCAAAATACTCTGCAATACCCTGGTGCAATACTCTGCAATACCCTGCGCAATACTCTGCAATACCCTGCGCAATACCCTGGTGCAATACTCTGCAATACTCTGGTGCAATACTCTGCAATACTCTGGTGCAATACTCTGCAATACCCTGCAAAATACTCTGCAATACCCTGCGCAATACCCTGCAAAATACTCTGCAATACCCTGGTGCAATACTCTGCAATACTCTGGTGCAATACTCTGCAATACCCTGCGCAATACTCTGCAATACCCTGCGCAATACCCTGCAAAATACTCTGCAATACCCTGGTGCAATACTCTGCAATACTCTGGTGCAATACTCTGCAATACCCTGCGCAATACTCTGCAATACCCTGCGCAATACCCTGCAAAATACTCTGCAATACCCTGGTGCAATACTCTGCAATACTCTGGTGCAATACTCTGCAATACCCTGCAATACCCTGCGCAATACTCTGCAATACTCTGGCGCAATACTCTGCAATACCCTGCGCAATACTCTGCAATACCCTGCGCAATTCTCTGCAATACTCTGGTGCAATACTCTGCAATACCCTGGTGCAATACCCTGCGCAATACTCTGCAATACCCTGCGCAATACCCTGCAATACCCTGCGCAATACTCTGCAATACCCTGCGCAATACTCTGCAATACTCTGCAATACTCTGGTGCAATACTCTGCAATACCCTGCGCAATACCCTGCAAAATACTCTGCAATACCCTGGTGCAATACTCTGCAATACCCTGCGCAATACTCTGCAATACCCTGCGCAATACCCTGGTGCAATACTCTGCAATACTCTGCAATACTCTGGTGCAATACTCTGCAATACTCTGGTGCAATACTCTGCAATACCCTGCGCAATATTCTGCAATACCCTGCGCAATACTCTGCAATACTCTGCAATACCCTGCGCAATATTCTGCAATACCCTGCGCAATACTCTGCAATACCCTGCGCAATACCCTGGTGCAATACTCTGCAATACTCTGGTGAAATACTCTGCAATACCCTGCGCAATACTCTGCAATACCCTGCGCAATACCCTGCAAAATACTCTGCAATACCCTGGTGCAATACTCTGCAATACACTGGTGCAATACTCTGCAATACCCTGCGCAATACTCTGCAATACCCTGCGCAATACTCTGCAATACTCTGGCGCAATACTCTGCAATACCCTGCGCAATACTCTGCAATACCCTGCGCAATACCCTGCGCAATACTCTGCAATACCCTGGTGCAATACTCTGCAATACTCTGGTGCAATACTCTGCAATACCCTGCGCAATACCCTGCAAAATACTCTGCAATACCCTGGTGCAATACTCTGCAATACCCTGCGCAATACCCTGCAAAATACTCTGCAATACCCTGGTGCAATACTCTGCAATACCCTGCGCAATACTCTGCAATACCCTGCGCAATACTCTGCAATACCCTGCGCAATACCCTGCAAAATACTCTGCAATACCCTGGTGCAATACTCTGCAATACTCTGGTGCAATACCCTGCGCAATACTCTGCAATACCCTGCGCAATACCCTGCGCAATACTCTGCAATACCCTGCAATACCCTGCGCAATACTCTGCAATACCCTGCGCAATATTCTGCAATACCCTGCGCAATACTCTGCAATACTCTGCGCAATACCCTGGTGCAATACTCTGCAATACTCTGGTGCAATACTCTGCAATACCCTGCAAAATACTCTGCAATACCCTGCGCAATACCCTGCAAAATACTCTGCAATACCCTGGTGCAATACTCTGCAATACTCTGGTGCAATACTCTGCAATACCCTGCGCAATACTCTGCAATACCCTGCGCAATACCCTGCAAAATACTCTGCAATACCCTGGTGCAATACTCTGCAATACTCTGGTGCAATACTCTGCAATACCCTGGTGCAATACTCTGCAATACCCTGCGCAATACTCTGCAATACCCTGCGCAATACTCTGCAATACTCTGGTGCAATACTCTGCAATACCCTGGTGCAATACCCTGCGCAATACTCTGCAATACCCTGCGCAATACCCTGCAATACCCTGCGCAATACTCTGCAATACCCTGCGCAATACTCTGCAATACTCTGCAATACTCTGGTGCAATACTCTGCAATACCCTGCGCAATACCCTGCAAAATACTCTGCAATACCCTGGTGCAATACTCTGCAATACCCTGCGCAATACTCTGCAATACCCTGCGCAATACCCTGGTGCAATACTCTGCAATACTCTGGTGCAATACTCTGCAATACTCTGGTGCAATACTCTGCAATACCCTGCAAAATACTCTGCAATACCCTGCGCAATACCCTGCAAAATACTCTGCAATACCCTGGTGCAATACTCTGCAATACTCTGGTGCAATACTCTGCAATACCCTGCGCAATACTCTGCAATACCCTGCGCAATACCCTGCAAAATACTCTGCAATACCCTGGTGCAATACTCTGCAATACTCTGGTGCAATACTCTGCAATACCCTGCGCAATACCCTGCAAAATACTCTGCAATACCCTGGTGCAATACTCTGCAATACACTGGTGCAATACTCTGCAATACCCTGCGCAATACTCTGCAATACCCTGCGCAATACTCTGCAATACTCTGGCGCAATACTCTGCAATACCCTGCGCAATACTCTGCAATACCCTGCGCAATACCCTGCGCAATACTCTGCAATACCCTGGTGCAATACTCTGCAATACCCTGCGCAATACTCTGCAATACCCTGCGCAATACTCTGCAATACTCTGGTGCAATACTCTGCAATACCCTGGTGCAATACTCTGCAATACCCTGCGCAATACTCTGCAATACCCTGCGCAATACTCTGCAATACTCTGGTGCAATACTCTGCAATACCCTGCGCAATACTCTGCAATACCCTGCGCAATACCCTGCAATACCCTGCGCAATACTCTGCAATACTCTGGTGCAATACTCTGCAATACCCTGGTGCAATACTCTGCAATACCCTGCGCAATACTCTGCAATACCCTGGTGCAATACTCTGCAATACTCTGGTGCAATACTCTGCAATACCCTGTGCAATACCCTGCAATACCCTGCGCAATACCCTGCAATACCCTGCGCAATACTCTGCAATACCCTGGTGCAATACTCTGCAATACCCTGCGCAATACTCTGCAATACCCTGCGCAATACTCTGCAATACCCTGCGCAATACTCTGCAATACCCTGTGCAATACTCTGCAATACTCTGGTGCAATACTCTGCAATACCCTGCGCAATACTCTGCAATACCCTGCGCAATACTCTGCAATACCCTGCGCAATACTCTGCAATACCCTGTGCAATACTCTGCAATACTCTGGTGCAATACTCTGCAATACCCTGCGCAATACTCTGCAATACCCTGCGCAATACCCTGCAAAATACTCTGCAATACCCTGGTGCAATACTCTGCAATACCCTGCGCAATACTCTGCAATACCCTGCGCAATACCCTGCAATACTCTGGTGCAATACTCTGCAATACCCTGGTGCAATACTCTGCAATACCCTGCGCAATACTCTGCAATACCCTGCGCAATACTCTGCAATACCCTGTGCAATACTCTGCAATACCCTGCGCAATACTCTGCAATACCCTGTGCAATACTCTGCAATACTCTGGTGCAATACTCTGCAATACCCTGCGCAATACTCTGCAATACCCTGCGCAATACTCTGCAATACCCTGCGCAATACTCTGCAATACCCTGTGCAATACTCTGCAATACTCTGGTGCAATACTCTGCAATACCCTGCGCAATACTCTGCAATACCCTGCACAATACCCTGCAAAATACTCTGCAATACCCTGGTGCAATACTCTGCAATACCCTGCGCAATACTCTGCAATACCCTGCGCAATACTCTGCAATACTCTGGTGCAATACTCTGCAATACCCTGGTGCAATACTCTGCAATACCCTGCGCAATACTCTGCAATACCCTGGTGCAATACTCTGCAATACCCTGCGCAATACTCTGCAATACCCTGTGCAATACTCTGCAATACCCTGTGCAATACTCTGCAATACTCTGGTGCAATACTCTGCAATACCCTGCGCAATACTCTGCAATACCCTGTGCAATACTCTGCAATACTCTGGTGCAATACTCTGCAATACCCTGCGCAATACTCTGCAATACCCTGCGCAATACCCTGCAAAATACTCTGCAATACCCTGGTGCAATACTCTGCAATACCCTGCGCAATACTCTGCAATACCCTGCGCAATACCCTGCAAAATACTCTGCAATACCCTGGTGCAATACTCTGCAATACTCTGGTGCAATACTCTGCAATACCCTGCGCAATACTCTGCAATACCCTGCGCAATACTCTGCAATACTCTGGTGCAATACTCTGCAATACCCTGGTGCAATACTCTGCAATACCCTGCGCAATACTCTGCAATACCCTGCGCAATACTCTGCAATACTCTGGTGCAATACTCTGCAATACCCTGGTGCAATACCCTGCGCAATACTCTGCAATACCCTGCGCAATACCCTGCAATACCCTGCGCAATACTCTGCAATACCCTGCGCAATACCCTGCAATACCCTGCGCAATACTCTGCAATACTCTGCAATACTCTGGTGCAATACTCTGCAATACCCTGCGCAATACCCTGCAAAATACTCTGCAATACCCTGGTGCAATACTCTGCAATACCCTGCGCAATACTCTGCAATACCCTGCGCAATACCCTGGTGCAATACTCTGCAATACTCTGGTGCAATACTCTGCAATACTCTGGTGCAATACTCTGCAATACCCTGCAAAATACTCTGCAATACCCTGCGCAATACTCTGCAATACCCTGCGCAATACCCTGCGCAATACCCTGCAAAATACTCTGCAATACCCTGGTGCAATACTCTGCAATACTCTGGTGCAATACCCTGCGCAATACTCTGCAATACCCTGCGCAATACCCTGCGCAATACTCTGCAATACCCTGCAATACCCTGCGCAATACTCTGCAATACCCTGCGCAATATTCTGCAATACCCTGCGCAATACTCTGCAATACTCTGCAATACCCTGCGCAATATTCTGCAATACCCTGCGCAATACTCTGCAATACCCTGCGCAATACCCTGGTGCAATACTCTGCAATACTCTGGTGCAATACTCTGCAATACCCTGCAAAATACTCTGCAATACCCTGCGCAATACCCTGCAAAATACTCTGCAATACCCTGGTGCAATACTCTGCAATACTCTGGTGCAATACTCTGCAATACCCTGCGCAATACTCTGCAATACCCTGCGCAATACCCTGCAATACCCTGCGCACTACTCTGCAATACTCTGGCGCAATACTCTGCAATACCCTGCGCAATACTCTGCAATACCCTGCGCAATACCCTGCGCAATACTCTGCAATACCCTGGTGCAATACTCTGCAATACTCTGGTGCAATACTCTGCAATACCCTGCGCAATACTCTGCAATACCCTGCGCAATACCCTGGTGCAATACTCTGCAATACCCTGGTGCAATACTCTGCAATACTCTGCAATACCCTGCGCAATACTCTGCAATACCCTGCGCAATACTCTGCAATACCCTGCGCAATACTCTGCAATACTCTGGTGCAATACTCTGCAATACCCTGGTGCAATACTCTGCAATACCCTGCGCAATACTCTGCAATACCCTGCGCAATACTCTGCAATACCCTGCGCAATACTCTGCAATACTCTGGTGCAATACTCTGCAATACCCTGGTGCAATACCCTGCAATACCCTGCGCAATACCCTGCAATACCCTGCGCAATACCCTGCAATACCCTGCGCAATACTCTGCAATACTCTGGTGCAATACTCTGCAATACCCTGGTGCAATACTCTGCAATACCCTGCGCAATACTCTGCAATACCCTGGTGCAATACTCTGCAATACTCTGGTGCAATACTCTGCAATACCCTGCGCAATACTCTGCAATACCCTGCGCAATACCCTGCAATACCCTGCGCAATACTCTGCAATACCCTGCGCAATACTCTGCAATACTCTGGTGCAATACTCTGCAATACCCTGGTGCAATACTCTGCAATACCCTGGTGCAATACTCTGCAATACCCTGCGCAATACTCTGCAATACCCTGGTGCAATACTCTGCAATACTCTGGTGCAATACTCTGCAATACCCTGCGCAATACTCTGCAATACCCTGCGCAATACTCTGCAATACCCTGCGCAATACTCTGCAATACTCTGGTGCAATACTCTGCAATACCCTGGTGCAATACTCTGCAATACCCTGCGCAATACTCTGCAATACCCTGCGCAATACCCTGCAATACCCTGCGCAATACTCTGCAATACTCTGGTGCAATACTCTGCAATACCCTGGTGCAATACTCTGCAATACCCTGCGCAATACTCTGCAATACCCTGCGCAATACTCTGCAATACCCTGGTGCAATACTCTGCAATACTCTGGTGCAATACTCTGCAATACCCTGCGCAATACTCTGCAATACCCTGCGCAATACCCTGGTGCAATACTCTGCAATACTCTGCAATACTCTGGTGCAATACTCTGCAATACTCTGGTGCAATACTCTGCAATACCCTGCGCAATATTCTGCAATACCCTGCGCAATACTCTGCAATACTCTGCAATACTCTGCAATACCCTGCGCAATATTCTGCAATACCCTGCGCAATACTCTGCAATACCCTGCGCAATACCCTGGTGCAATACTCTGCAATACTCTGGTGCAATACTCTGCAATACCCTGGTGCAATACTCTGCAATACCCTGGTGCAATACTCTGCAATACCCTGCAATACCCTGCGCAATACTCTGCAATACTCTGGTGCAATACTCTGCAATACCCTGGTGCAATACTCTGCAATACCCTGGTGCAATACTCTGCAATACCCTGCGCAATACTCTGCAATACCCTGGTGCAATACTCTGCAATACTCTGGTGCAATACTCTGCAATACCCTGCGCAATACTCTGCAATACCCTGCGCAATACCCTGGTGCAATACTCTGCAATACTCTGCAATACCCTGGTGCAATACTCTGCAATACTCTGGTGCAATACTCTGCAATACCCTGCGCAATACTCTGCAATACCCTGCGCAATACCCTGCAATACCCTGCGCAATACTCTGCAATACCCTGCGCAATACTCTGCAATACTCTGGTGCAATACTCTGCAATACCCTGGTGCAATACTCTGCAATACCCTGCGCAATACTCTGCAATACCCTGGTGCAATACTCTGCAATACTCTGGTGCAATACTCTGCAATACCCTGCGCAATACCCTGCAAAATACTCTGCAATACCCTGGTGCAATACTCTGCAATACCCTGCGCAATACTCTGCAATACCCTGCGCAATACCCTGCAAAATACTCTGCAATACCCTGGTGCAATACTCTGCAATACTCTGGTGCAATACTCTGCAATACCCTGCGCAATACTCTGCAATACCCTGCGCAATACCCTGCAATACCCTGCGCAATACTCTGCAATACTCTGGTGCAATACTCTGCAATACCCTGGTGCAATACTCTGCAATACCCTGTGCAATACTCTGCAATACCCTGGTGCAATACTCTGCAATACTCTGGTGCAATACTCTGCAATACCCTGCGCAATACTCTGCAATACCCTGCGCAATACCCTGCAATACCCTGCGCAATACTCTGCAATACCCTGGTGCAATACTCTGCAATACCCTGCGCAATACTCTGCAATACCCTGCGCAATACTCTGCAATACCCTGTGCAATACTCTGCAATACTCTGCAATACCCTGCACAATACTCTGCAATACCCTGTGCAATACTCTGCAATACTCTGGTGCAATACTCTGCAATACCCTGCGCAATACTCTGCAATACCCTGCGCAATACCCTGCAAAATACTCTGCAATACCCTGGTGCAATACTCTGCAATACCCTGCGCAATACTCTGCAATACCCTGCGCAATACCCTGCAAAATACTCTGCAATACCCTGGTGCAATACTCTGCAATACTCTGGTGCAATACTCTGCAATACCCTGCGCAATACTCTGCAATACCCTGCGCAATACCCTGCAATACCCTGCGCAATACTCTGCAATACTCTGGTGCAATACTCTGCAATACCCTGGTGCAATACTCTGCAATACCCTGCGCAATACCCTGCAAAATACTCTGCAATACCCTGGTGCAATACTCTGCAATACCCTGCGCAATACTCTGCAATACCCTGCGCAATACCCTGGTGCAATACTCTGCAATACTCTGGTGCAATACTCTGCAATACTCTGGTGCAATACTCTGCAATACCCTGCAAAATACTCTGCAATACCCTGCGCAATACTCTGCAATACCCTGCGCAATACCCTGCGCAATACCCTGCAAAATACTCTGCAATACCCTGGTGCAATACTCTGCAATACTCTGGTGCAATACCCTGCGCAATACTCTGCAATACCCTGCGCAATACCCTGCACAATACTCTGCAATACCCTGCAAAATACTCTGCAATACCCTGCGCAATACCCTGCAAAATACTCTGCAATACCCTGGTGCAATACTCTGCAATACTCTGGTGCAATACCCTGCGCAATACTCTGCAATACCCTGCGCAATACCCTGCGCAATACTCTGCAATACCCTGCAATACCCTGCGCAATACTCTGCAATACCCTGCGCAATATTCTGCAATACCCTGCGCAATACTCTGCAATACTCTGCAATACCCTGCGCAATATTCTGCAATACCCTGCGCAATACTCTGCAATACCCTGCGCAATACCCTGGTGCAATACTCTGCAATACTCTGGTGCAATACTCTGCAATACCCTGCAAAATACTCTGCAATACCCTGCGCAATACCCTGCAAAATACTCTGCAATACCCTGGTGCAATACTCTGCAATACTCTGGTGCAATACTCTGCAATACCCTGCGCAATACTCTGCAATACCCTGCGCAATACCCTGCAAAATACTCTGCAATACCCTGGTGCAATACTCTGCAATACTCTGGTGCAATACTCTGCAATACCCTGGTGCAATACTCTGCAATACCCTGCGCAATACTCTGCAATACCCTGCGCAATACTCTGCAATACTCTGGTGCAATACTCTGCAATACCCTGGTGCAATACCCTGCGCAATACTCTGCAATACCCTGCGCAATACCCTGCAATACCCTGCGCAATACTCTGCAATACCCTGCGCAATACTCTGCAATACTCTGCAATACTCTGGTGCAATACTCTGCAATACCCTGCGCAATACCCTGCAAAATACTCTGCAATACCCTGGTGCAATACTCTGCAATACCCTGCGCAATACTCTGCAATACCCTGCGCAATACCCTGGTGCAATACTCTGCAATACTCTGGTGCAATACTCTGCAATACTCTGGTGCAATACTCTGCAATACCCTGCAAAATACTCTGCAATACCCTGCGCAATACCCTGCAAAATACTCTGCAATACCCTGGTGCAATACTCTGCAATACTCTGGTGCAATACCCTGCGCAATACTCTGCAATACCCTGCGCAATACCCTGCGCAATACTCTGCAATACCCTGCAATACCCTGCGCAATACTCTGCAATACCCTGCGCAATATTCTGCAATACCCTGCGCAATACTCTGCAATACTCTGCAATACCCTGCGCAATATTCTGCAATACCCTGCGCAATACTCTGCAATACCCTGCGCAATACTCTGCAATACTCTGGTGCAATACTCTGCAATACCCTGCAAAATACTCTGCAATACCCTGCGCAATACCCTGCAAAATACTCTGCAATACCCTGGTGCAATACTCTGCAATACTCTGGTGCAATACTCTGCAATACCCTGCGCAATACTCTGCAATACCCTGCGCAATACCCTGCAAAATACTCTGCAATACCCTGGTGCAATACTCTGCAATACTCTGGTGCAATACTCTGCAATACCCTGCGCAATACTCTGCAATACCCTGCGCAATACCCTGCAAAATACTCTGCAATACCCTGGTGCAATACTCTGCAATACACTGGTGCAATACTCTGCAATACCCTGCGCAATACTCTGCAATACCCTGCGCAATACTCTGCAATACTCTGGCGCAATACTCTGCAATACCCTGCGCAATACTCTGCAATACCCTGCGCAATACCCTGCGCAATACTCTGCAATACCCTGGTGCAATACTCTGCAATACTCTGGTGCAATACTCTGCAATACCCTGCGCAATACCCTGCAAAATACTCTGCAATACCCTGGTGCAATACTCTGCAATACCCTGCGCAATACCCTGCGCAATACCCTGCAAAATACTCTGCAATACCCTGCGCAATACCCTGCAAAATACTCTGCAATACCCTGGTGCAATACTCTGCAATACTCTGGTGCAATACCCTGCGCAATACTCTGCAATACCCTGCGCAATACCCTGCGCAATACTCTGCAATACCCTGCAATACCCTGCGCAATACTCTGCAATACCCTGCGCAATATTCTGCAATACCCTGCGCAATACTCTGCAATACTCTGCGCAATACCCTGGTGCAATACTCTGCAATACTCTGGTGCAATACTCTGCAATACCCTGCAAAATACTCTGCAATACCCTGCGCAATACCCTGCAAAATACTCTGCAATACCCTGGTGCAATACTCTGCAATACTCTGGTGCAATACTCTGCAATACCCTGCGCAATACTCTGCAATACCCTGCGCAATACCCTGCAAAATACTCTGCAATACCCTGGTGCAATACTCTGCAATACTCTGGTGCAATACTCTGCAATACCCTGGTGCAATACTCTGCAATACCCTGCGCAATACTCTGCAATACCCTGCGCAATACTCTGCAATACTCTGGTGCAATACTCTGCAATACCCTGGTGCAATACCCTGCGCAATACTCTGCAATACCCTGCGCAATACCCTGCAATACCCTGCGCAATACTCTGCAATACCCTGCGCAATACTCTGCAATACTCTGCAATACTCTGGTGCAATACTCTGCAATACCCTGCGCAATACCCTGCAAAATACTCTGCAATACCCTGGTGCAATACTCTGCAATACCCTGCGCAATACCCTGGTGCAATACTCTGCAATACTCTGGTGCAATACTCTGCAATACTCTGGTGCAATACTCTGCAATACCCTGCGCAATACTCTGCAATACCCTGCGCAATACTCTGCAATACCCTGCGCAATACTCTGCAATACTCTGGTGCAATACTCTGCAATACCCTGGTGCAATACTCTGCAATACCCTGCGCAATACTCTGCAATACCCTGCGCAATACTCTGCAATACCCTGCGCAATACTCTGCAATACTCTGGTGCAATACTCTGCAATACCCTGGTGCAATACCCTGCAATACCCTGCGCAATACTCTGCAATACCCTGCGCAATACCCTGCAATACCCTGCGCAATACTCTGCAATACTCTGGTGCAATACTCTGCAATACCCTGGTGCAATACTCTGCAATACCCTGGTGCAATACTCTGCAATACCCTGCGCAATACTCTGCAATACCCTGGTGCAATACTCTGCAATACTCTGGTGCAATACTCTGCAATACCCTGCGCAATACTCTGCAATACCCTGCGCAATACTCTGCAATACCCTGCGCAATACTCTGCAATACCCTGCGCAATACTCTGCAATACTCTGGTGCAATACTCTGCAATACCCTGGTGCAATACTCTGCAATACCCTGCGCAATACTCTGCAATACCCTGCGCAATACCCTGCAATACCCTGCGCAATACTCTGCAATACCCTGGTGCAATACTCTGCAATACCCTGCGCAATACTCTGCAATACCCTGCGCAATACTCTGCAATACCCTGGTGCAATACTCTGCAATACTCTGGTGCAATACTCTGCAATACCCTGCGCAATACTCTGCAATACCCTGTGCAATACTCTGCAATACTCTGGTGCAATACTCTGCAATACCCTGCGCAATACTCTGCAATACCCTGCGCAATACCCTGCAAAATACTCTGCAATACCCTGGTGCAATACTCTGCAATACCCTGCGCAATACTCTGCAATACCCTGCGCAATACCCTGCAAAATACTCTGCAATACCCTGGTGCAATACTCTGCAATACTCTGGTGCAATACTCTGCAATACCCTGGTGCAATACTCTGCAATACCCTGCGCAATACTCTGCAATACTCTGGTGCAATACTCTGCAATACCCTGGTGCAATACTCTGCAATACCCTGGTGCAATACTCTGCAATACCCTGCGCAATACTCTGCAATACCCTGGTGCAATACTCTGCAATACTCTGGTGCAATACTCTGCAATACCCTGCGCAATACTCTGCAATACCCTGCGCAATACTCTGCAATACCCTGCGCAATACTCTGCAATACCCTGCGCAATACTCTGCAATACTCTGGTGCAATACTCTGCAATACCATGGTGCAATACTCTGCAATACCCTGCGCAATACTCTGCAATACCCTGCGCAATACTCTGCAATACTCTGGTGCAATACTCTGCAATACCCTGCGCAATACTCTGCAATACCCTGGTGCAATACTCTGCAATACTCTGGTGCAATACTCTGCAATACCCTGCGCAATACTCTGCAATACCCTGCGCAATACTCTGCAATACCCTGTGCAATACTCTGCAATACTCTGGTGCAATACTCTGCAATACCCTGCGCAATACTCTGCAATACCCTGCGCAATACCCTGCAAAATACTCTGCAATACCCTGGTGCAATACTCTGCAATACCCTGCGCAATACTCTGCAATACCCTGCGCAATACCCTGCAAAATACTCTGCAATACCCTGGTGCAATACTCTGCAATACTCTGGTGCAATACTCTGCAATACCCTGGTGCAATACTCTGCAATACCCTGCGCAATACTCTGCAATACCCTGCGCAATTCTCTGCAATACTCTGGTGCAATACTCTGCAATACCCTGGTGCAATACCCTGCGCAATACTCTGCAATACCCTGCGCAATACCCTGCAATACCCTGCGCAATACTCTGCAATACCCTGCGCAATACTCTGGTGCAATACTCTGCAATACCCTGCGCAATACCCTGCAAAATACTCTGCAATACCCTGGTGCAATTATCTGCAATACCCTGCGCAATACTCTGCAATACCCTGCGCAATACTCTGCAATACTCTGGTGCAATACTCTGCAATACCCTGGTGCAATACCCTGCGCAATACTCTGCAATACCCTGCGCAATACCCTGCAATACCCTGCGCAATACTCTGCAATACCCTGCACAATACTCTGCAATACTCTGCAATACTCTGGTGCAATACTCTGCAATACCCTGCGCAATACCCTGCAAAATACTCTGCAATACCCTGGTGCAATACTCTGCAATACCCTGCGCAATACTCTGCAATACCCTGCGCAATACCCTGGTGCAATACTCTGCAATACTCTGGTGCAATACTCTGCAATACTCTGGTGCAATACTCTTCAATACCCTGCAAAATACTCTGCAATACCCTGCGCAATACCCTGCAAAATACTCTGCAATACCCTGGTGCAATACTCTGCAATACTCTGGTGCAATACCCTGCGCAATACTCTGCAATACCCTGCGCAATACCCTGCGTAATACTCTGCAATACCCTGCAATACCCTGCGCAATACTCTGCAATACCCTGCGCAATATTCTGCAATACCCTGCGCAATACTCTGCAATACTCTGCAATACCCTGCGCAATATTCTGCAATACCCTGCGCAATACTCTGCAATACTCTGGTGCAATACTCTGCAATACCCTGCAAAATACTCTGCAATACTCTGCAATACCCTGCGCAATATTCTGCAATACCCTGCGCAATACTCTGCAATACCCTGGTGCAATACTCTGCAATACTCTGGTGCAATACTCTGCAATACCCTGCGCAATACTCTGCAATACCCTGCGCAATACCCTGCAAAATACTCTGCAATACCCTGGTGCAATACTCTGCAATACTCTGGTGCAATACTCTGCAATACCCTGCGCAATACTCTGCAATACCCTGCAAAATACTCTGCAATACCCTGGTGCAATACTCTGCAATACTCTGGTGCAATACTCTGCAATACCCTGGTGCAATACTCTGCAATACTCTGGCGCAATACTCTGCAATACCCTGCGCAATACTCTGCAATACCCTGCGCAATACCCTGCGCAATACTCTGCAATACCCTGGTGCAATACTCTGCAATACTCTGGTGCAATACTCTGCAATACCCTGCGCAATACTCTGCAATACTCTGGTGCAATACTCTGCAATACCCTGGTGCAATACCCTGCGCAATACTCTGCAATACCCTGCGCAATACTCTGCAATACCCTGCGCAATACTCTGCAATACCCTGCGCAATACTCTGCAATACTCTGGTGCAATACTCTGCAATACCCTGGTGCAATACTCTGCAATACCCTGCGCAATACTCTGCAATACCCTGCGCAATTCTCTGCAATACTCTGGTGCAATACTCTGCAATACCCTGGTGCAATACCCTGCGCAATACTCTGCAATACCCTGCGCAATACCCTGCAATACCCTGCGCAATACTCTGCAATACCCTGCGCAATACTCTGCAATACTCTGCAATACTCTGGTGCAATACTCTGCAATACCCTGCGCAATACCCTGCAAAATACTCTGCAATACCCTGGTGCAATACTCTGCAATACCCTGCGCAATACTCTGCAATACCCTGCGCAATACCCTGGTGCAATACTCTGCAATACTCTGGTGCAATACTCTGCAATACCCTGCGCAATACTCTGCAATACTCTGCAATACCCTGCGCAATATTCTGCAATACCCTGCGCAATATTCTGCAATACCCTGCGCAATACTCTGCAATACCCTGCGCAATACCCTGGTGCAATACTCTGCAATACTCTGGTGCAATACTCTGCAATACCCTGCGCAATACTCTGCAATACCCTGCGCAATACCCTGCAAAATACTCTGCAATACCCTGGTGCAATACTCTGCAATACACTGGTGCAATACTCTGCAATACCCTGCGCAATACTCTGCAATACCCTGCGCAATACTCTGCAATACTCTGGCGCAATACTCTGCAATACCCTGCGCAATACCCTGCGCAATACTCTGCAATACCCTGGTGCAATACTCTGCAATACTCTGGTGCAATACTCTGCAATACCCTGCGCAATACCCTGCAAAATACTCTGCAATACCCTGGTGCAATACTCTGCAATACTCTGGTGCAATACTCTGCAATACCCTGCGCAATATTCTGCAATACCCTGCGCAATACTCTGCAATACTCTGCAATACCCTGCGCAATATTCTGCAATACCCTGCGCAATACTCTGCAATACCCTGCGCAATACCCTGGTGCAATACTCTGCAATACTCTGGTGCAATACTCTGCAATACCCTGCGCAATACTCTGCAATACCCTGCGCAATACCCTGCAAAATACTCTGCAATACCCTGGTGCAATACTCTGCAATACACTGGTGCAATACTCTGCAATACCCTGCGCAATACTCTGCAATACCCTGCGCAATACTCTGCAATACTCTGGCGCAATACTCTGCAATACCCTGCGCAATACTCTGCAATACCCTGCGCAATACCCTGCGCAATACTCTGCAATACCCTGGTGCAATACTCTGCAATACTCTGGTGCAATACTCTGCAATACCCTGCGCAATACCCTGCAAAATACTCTGCAATACCCTGGTGCAATACTCTGCAATACCCTGCGCAATACCCTGCAAAATACTCTGCAATACCCTGGTGCAATACTCTGCAATACCCTGCGCAATACTCTGCAATACCCTGCGCAATACTCTGCAATACCCTGCGCAATACCCTGCAAAATACTCTGCAATACCCTGGTGCAATACTCTGCAATACTCTGGTGCAATACCCTGCGCAATACTCTGCAATACCCTGCGCAATACCCTGCGCAATACTCTGCAATACCCTGCAATACCCTGCGCAATACTCTGCAATACCCTGCGCAATATTCTGCAATACCCTGCGCAATACTCTGCAATACTCTGCGCAATACCCTGGTGCAATACTCTGCAATACTCTGGTGCAATACTCTGCAATACCCTGCAAAATACTCTGCAATACCCTGCGCAATACCCTGCAAAATACTCTGCAATACCCTGGTGCAATACTCTGCAATACTCTGGTGCAATACTCTGCAATACCCTGCGCAATACTCTGCAATACCCTGCGCAATACCCTGCAAAATACTCTGCAATACCCTGGTGCAATACTCTGCAATACTCTGGTGCAATACTCTGCAATACCCTGGTGCAATACTCTGCAATACCCTGCGCAATACTCTGCAATACCCTGCGCAATACTCTGCAATACTCTGGTGCAATACTCTGCAATACCCTGGTGCAATACCCTGCGCAATACTCTGCAATACCCTGCGCAATACCCTGCAATACCCTGCGCAATACTCTGCAATACCCTGCGCAATACTCTGCAATACTCTGCAATACTCTGGTGCAATACTCTGCAATACCCTGCGCAATACCCTGCAAAATACTCTGCAATACCCTGGTGCAATACTCTGCAATACCCTGCGCAATACTCTGCAATACCCTGCGCAATACCCTGGTGCAATACTCTGCAATACTCTGGTGCAATACTCTGCAATACTCTGGTGCAATACTCTGCAATACCCTGCAAAATACTCTGCAATACCCTGCGCAATACCCTGCAAAATACTCTGCAATACCCTGGTGCAATACTCTGCAATACTCTGGTGCAATACTCTGCAATACCCTGCGCAATACTCTGCAATACCCTGCGCAATACCCTGCAAAATACTCTGCAATACCCTGGTGCAATACTCTGCAATACTCTGGTGCAATACTCTGCAATACCCTGCGCAATACTCTGCAATACCCTGCGCAATACCCTGCAAAATACTCTGCAATACCCTGGTGCAATACTCTGCAATACTCTGGTGCAATACTCTGCAATACCCTGCAATACCCTGCGCAATACTCTGCAATACTCTGGCGCAATACTCTGCAATACCCTGGTGCAATACTCTGCAATACCCTGCGCAATACTCTGCAATACCCTGCGCAATTCTCTGCAATACTCTGGTGCAATACTCTGCAATACCCTGGTGCAATACCCTGCGCAATACTCTGCAATACCCTGCGCAATACCCTGCAATACCCTGCGCAATACTCTGCAATACCCTGCGCAATACTCTGCAATACTCTGCAATACTCTGGTGCAATACTCTGCAATACCCTGCGCAATACCCTGCAAAATACTCTGCAATACCCTGGTGCAATACTCTGCAATACCCTGCGCAATACTCTGCAATACCCTGCGCAATACCCTGGTGCAATACTCTGCAATACTCTGCAATACTCTGGTGCAATACTCTGCAATACTCTGGTGCAATACTCTGCAATACCCTGCGCAATATTCTGCAATACCCTGCGCAATACTCTGCAATACTCTGCAATACCCTGCGCAATATTCTGCAATACCCTGCGCAATACTCTGCAATACCCTGCGCAATACCCTGGTGCAATACTCTGCAATACTCTGGTGAAATACTCTGCAATACCCTGCGCAATACTCTGCAATACCCTGCGCAATACCCTGCAAAATACTCTGCAATACCCTGGTGCAATACTCTGCAATACACTGGTGCAATACTCTGCAATACCATGCGCAATACTCTGCAATACCCTGCGCAATACTCTGCAATACTCTGGCGCAATACTCTGCAATACCCTGCGCAATACTCTGCAATACCCTGCGCAATACCCTGCGCAATACTCTGCAATACCCTGGTGCAATACTCTGCAATACTCTGGTGCAATACTCTGCAATACCCTGCGCAATACCCTGCAAAATACTCTGCAATACCCTGGTGCAATACTCTGCAATACCCTGCGCAATACCCTGCAAAATACTCTGCAATACCCTGGTGCAATACTCTGCAATACCCTGCGCAATACTCTGCAATACCCTGCACAATACTCTGCAATACCCTGCGCAATACCCTGCAAAATACTCTGCAATACCCTGGTGCAATACTCTGCAATACTCTGGTGCAATACCCTGCGCAATACTCTGCAATACCCTGCGCAATACCCTGCGCAATACTCTGCAATACCCTGCAATACCCTGCGCAATACTCTGCAATACCCTGCGCAATATTCTGCAATACCCTGCGCAATACTCTGCAATACTCTGCGCAATACCCTGGTGCAATACTCTGCAATACTCTGGTGCAATACTCTGCAATACCCTGCAAAATACTCTGCAATACCCTGCGCAATACCCTGCAAAATACTCTGCAATACCCTGGTGCAATACTCTGCAATACTCTGGTGCAATACTCTGCAATACCCTGCGCAATACTCTGCAATACCCTGCGCAATACCCTGCAAAATACTCTGCAATACCCTGGTGCAATACTCTGCAATACTCTGGTGCAATACTCTGCAATACCCTGGTGCAATACTCTGCAATACCCTGCGCAATACTCTGCAATACCCTGCGCAATACTCTGCAATACTCTGGTGCAATACTCTGCAATACCCTGGTGCAATACCCTGCGCAATACTCTGCAATACCCTGCGCAATACCCTGCAATACCCTGCGCAATACTCTGCAATACCCTGCGCAATACTCTGCAATACTCTGCAATACTCTGGTGCAATACTCTGCAATACCCTGCGCAATACCCTGCAAAATACTCTGCAATACCCTGGTGCAATACTCTGCAATACCCTGCGCAATACTCTGCAATACCCTGCGCAATACCCTGGTGCAATACTCTGCAATACTCTGCAATACTCTGGTGCAATACTCTGCAATACTCTGGTGCAATACTCTGCAATACCCTGCGCAATATTCTGCAATACCCTGCGCAATACTCTGCAATACTCTGCAATACCCTGCGCAATATTCTGCAATACCCTGCGCAATACTCTGCAATACCCTGCGCAATACCCTGGTGCAATACTCTGCAATACTCTGGTGCAATACTCTGCAATACCCTGCAAAATACTCTGCAATACCCTGCGCAATACCCTGCAAAATACTCTGCAATACCCTGGTGCAATACTCTGCAATACTCTGGTGCAATACTCTGCAATACCCTGCGCAATACTCTGCAATACCCTGCGCAATACCCTGCAAAATACTCTGCAATACCCTGGTGCAATACTCTGCAATACACTGGTGCAATACTCTGCAATACCCTGCGCAATACTCTGCAATACCCTGCGCAATACTCTGCAATACTCTGGCGCAATACTCTGCAATACCCTGCGCAATACTCTGCAATACCCTGCGCAATACCCTGCGCAATACTCTGCAATACCCTGGTGCAATACTCTGCAATACTCTGGTGCAATACCCTGCGCAATACTCTGCAATACCCTGCGCAATACTCTGCAATACTCTGGTGCAATACTCTGCAATACCCTGGTGCAATACCCTGCGCAATACTCTGCAATACCCTGCGCAATACTCTGCAATACCCTGCGCAATACTCTGCAATACTCTGGTGCAATACTCTGCAATACCCTGGTGCAATACTCTGCAATACCCTGCGCAATACTCTGCAATACCCTGCGCAATACTCTGCAATACTCTGGTGCAATACTCTGCAATACCCTGGTGCAATACTCTGCAATACTCTGCAATACCCTGCGCAATACTCTGCAATACCCTGCGCAATACTCTGCAATACTCTGGTGCAATACTCTGCAATACCCTGGTGCAATACTCTGCAATACCCTGCGCAATACTCTGCAATACCCTGCGCAATTCTCTGCAATACTCTGGTGCAATACTCTGCAATACCCTGGTGCAATACCCTGCGCAATACTCTGCAATACCCTGCGCAATACCCTGCAATACCCTGCGCAATACTCTGCAATACCCTGCGCAATACCCTGCAAAATACTCTGCAATACCCTGGTGCAATACTCTGCAATACCCTGCGCAATACCCTGCGCAATACCCTGGTGCAATACTCTGCAATACTCTGGTGCAATACTCTGCAATACTCTGGTGCAATACTCTGCAATACCCTGCAAAATACTCTGCAATACCCTGCGCAATACTCTGCAATACCCTGCGCAATACCCTGCAAAATACTCTGCAATACCCTGGTGCAATACTCTGCAATACTCTGGTGCAATACCCTGCGCAATACTCTGCAATACCCTGCGCAATACTCTGCAATACCCTGCAATACCCTGCGCAATACTCTGCAATACCCTGCACAATACTCTGCAATACCCTGCGCAATATTCTGCAATACCCTGCGCAATACTCTGCAATACTCTGCAATACCCTGCGCAATATTCTGCAATACCCTGCGCAATACTCTGCAATACCCTGCGCAATACCCTGGTGCAATACTCTGCAATACTCTGGTGCAATACTCTGCAATACCCTGCAAAATACTCTGCAATACCCTGCGCAATACCCTGCAAAATACTCTGCAATACCCTGGTGCAATACTCTGCAATACACTGGTGCAATACTCTGCAATACCCTGCGCAATACTCTGCAATACCCTGCGCAATACTCTGCAATACTCTGGCGCAATACTCTGCAATACCCTGCGCAATACTCTGCAATACCCTGTGCAATACCCTGCGCAATACTCTGCAATACCCTGGTGCAATACTCTGCAATACCCTGCGCAATACTCTGCAATACCCTGCGCAATACTCTGCAATACTCTGGTGCAATACTCTGCAATACCCTGGTGCAATACTCTGCAATACCCTGCGCAATACTCTGCAATACCCTGCGCAATACTCTGCAATACTCTGGTGCAATACTCTGCAATACCCTGGTGCAATACTCTGCAATACCCTGCGCAATACTCTGCAATACCCTGCGCAATACCCTGCAATACCCTGCGCAATACTCTGCAATACTCTGGTGCAATACTCTGCAATACCCTGGTGCAATACTCTGCAATACCCTGCGCAATACTCTGCAATACCCTGGTGCAATACTCTGCAATACTCTGGTGCAATACTCTGCAATACCCTGCGCAATACTCTGCAATACCCTGCGCAATACCCTGCAATACCCTGCGCAATACTCTGCAATACCCTTGTGCAATACTCTGCAATACCCTGCGCAATACTCTGCAATACCCTGCGCAATACTCTGCAATACCCTGTGCAATACTCTGCAATACTCTGGTGCAATACTCTGCAATACCCTGCGCAATACTCTGCAATACCCTGCGCAATACTCTGCAATACCCTGTGCAATACTCTGCAATACTCTGGTGCAATATTCTGCAATACCCTGCGCAATACTCTGCAATACCCTGCGCAATACCCTGCAAAATACTCTGCAATACCCTGGTGCAATACTCTGCAATACCCTGCGCAATACTCTGCAATACCCTGCGCAATACCCTGCAATACTCTGGTGCAATACTCTGCAATACCCTGGTGCAATACTCTGCAATACCCTGCGCAATACTCTGCAATACCCTGCGCAATACTCTGCAATACCCTGTGCAATACTCTGCAATACCCTGCGCAATACTCTGCAATACCCTGCGCAATACTCTGCAATACCCTGTGCAATACTCTGCAATACCCTGCGCAATACTCTGCAATACCCTGCGCAATACTCTGCAATACCCTGCGCAATACTCTGCAATACCCTGCGCAATACTCTGCAATACTCTGGTGCAATACTCTGCAATACCCTGCGCAATACTCTGCAATACCCTGCGCAATACCCTGCAAAATACTCTGCAATACCCTGGTGCAATACTCTGCAATACCCTGCGCAATACTCTGCAATACCCTGCGCAATACTCTGCAATACTCTGGTGCAATACTCTGCAATACCCTGGTGCAATACTCTGCAATACCCTGCGCAATACTCTGCAATACCCTGGTGCAATACTCTGCAATACCCTGCGCAATACTCTGCAATACCCTGTGCAATACTCTGCAATACTCTGGTGCAATACTCTGCAATACCCTGCGCAATACTCTGCAATACCCTGTGCAATACTCTGCAATACTCTGGTGCAATACTCTGCAATACCCTGCGCAATACTCTGCAATACCCTGCGCAATACCCTGCAAAATACTCTGCAATACCCTGGTGCAATACTCTGCAATACCCTGCGCAATACTCTGCAATACCCTGCGCAATACCCTGCAAAATACTCTGCAATACCCTGGTGCAATACTCTGCAATACTCTGGTGCAATACTCTGCAATACCCTGCGCAATACTCTGCAATACCCTGCGCAATACTCTGCAATACTCTGGTGCAATACTCTGCAATACCCTGGTGCAATACTCTGCAATACCCTGCGCAATACTCTGCAATACCCTGCGCAATACTCTGCAATACTCTGGTGCAATACTCTGCAATACCCTGGTGCAATACCCTGCGCAATACTCTGCAATACCCTGCGCAATACCCTGCAATACCCTGCGCAATACTCTGCAATACCCTGCGCAATACCCTGCAATACCCTGCGCAATACTCTGCAATACTCTGCAATACTCTGGTGCAATACTCTGCAATACCCTGCGCAATACCCTGCAAAATACTCTGCAATACCCTGGTGCAATACTCTGCAATACCCTGCGCAATACTCTGCAATACCCTGCGCAATACCCTGGTGCAATACTCTGCAATACTCTGGTGCAATACTCTGCAATACTCTGGTGCAATACTCTGCAATACCCTGCAAAATACTCTGCAATACCCTGCGCAATACTCTGCAATACCCTGCGCAATACCCTGCGCAATACCCTGCAAAATACTCTGCAATACCCTGGTGCAATACTCTGCAATACTCTGGTGCAATACCCTGTGCAATACTCTGCAATACCCTGCGCAATACCCTGCGCAATACTCTGCAATACCCTGCAAAATACTCTGCAATACCCTGCGCAATACCCTGCAAAATACTCTGCAATACCCTGGTGCAATACTCTGCAATACTCTGGTGCAATACCCTGCGCAATACTCTGCAATACCCTGCGCAATACTCTGCAATACCCTGCGCAATACCCTGCGCAATACTCTGCAATACCCTGCAATACCCTGCGCAATATTCTGCAATACCCTGCGCAATATTCTGCAATACCATGCGCAATACTCTGCAATACTCTGCAATACCCTGCGCAATATTCTGCAATACACTGCGCAATACTCTGCAATACCCTGCGCAATACCCTGGTGCAATACTCTGCAATACTCTGGTGCAATACTCTGCAATACCCTGCAAAATACTCTGCAATACCCTGCGCAATACCCTGCAAAATACTCTGCAATACCCTGATGCAATACTCTGCAATACTCTGGTGCAATACTCTGCAATACCCTGCGCAATACTCTGCAATACCCTGCGCAATACCCTGCAAAATACTCTGCAATACCCTGGTGCAATACTCTGCAATACTCTGGTGCAATACTCTGCAATACCCTGCGCAATACTCTGCAATACCCTGCGCAATACTCTGCAATACCCTGCGCAATACCCTGCAATACCCTGCGCAATACTCTGCAATACCCTGCGCAATATTCTGCAATACCCTGCGCAATACTCTGCAATACCCTGCGCAATACTCTGCAATACCCTGTGCAATACTCTGCAATACCCTGTGCAATACCCTGGTGCAATACTCTGCAATACTCTGGTGCAATACTCTGCAATACCCTGCGCAATACTCTGCAATACCCTGTGCAATACCCTGCAAAATACTCTGCAATACCCTGGTGCAATACTCTGCAATACACTGGTGCAATACTCTGCAATACCCTGCGCAATACTCTGCAATACCCTGCGCAATACTCTGCAATACTCTGGCGCAATACTCTGCAATACCCTGCGCAATACTCTGCAATACCCTGCGCAATACCCTGCGCAATACTCTGCAATACCCTGGTGCAATACTCTGCAATACTCTGGTGCAATACTCTGCAATACCCTGCGCAATACCCTGCAAAATACTCTGCAATACCCTGGTGCAATACTCTGCAATACCCTGCGCAATACCCTGCAAAATACTCTGCAATACCCTGGTGCAATACTCTGCAATACCCTGCGCAATACTCTGCAATACCCTGCGCAATACTCTGCAATACCCTGCGCAATACCCTGGTGCAATACTCTGCAATACTCTGGTGCAATACTCTGCAATACCCTGCAAAATACTCTGCAATACCCTGCGCAATACCCTGCAAAATACTCTGCAATACCCTGGTGCAATACTCTGCAATACTCTGGTGCAATACCCTGCGCAATACTCTGCAATACCCTGCGCAATACCCTGCGCAATACTCTGCAATACCCTGCAATACCCTGCGCAATACTCTGCAATACCCTGCGCAATATTCTGCAATACCCTGCGCAATACTCTGCAATACTCTGCGCAATACCCTGGTGCAATACTCTGCAATACTCTGGTGCAATACTCTGCAATACCCTGCAAAATACTCTGCAATACCCTGCGCAATACCCTGCAAAATACTCTGCAATACCCTGGTGCAATACTCTGCAATACTCTGGTGCAATACTCTGCAATACCCTGCGCAATACTCTGCAATACCCTGCGCAATACCCTGCAAAATACTCTGCAATACCCTGGTGCAATACTCTGCAATACTCTGGTGCAATACTCTGCAATACCCTGGTGCAATACTCTGCAATACCCTGCGCAATACTCTGCAATACCCTGCGCAATACTCTGCAATACTCTGGTGCAATACTCTGCAATACCCTGGTGCAATACCCTGCGCAATACTCTGCAATACCCTGCGCAATACCCTGCAATACCCTGCGCAATACTCTGCAATACCCTGCGCAATACTCTGCAATACTCTGCAATACTCTGGTGCAATACTCTGCAATACCCTGCGCAATACCCTGCAAAATACTCTGCAATACCCTGGTGCAATACTCTGCAATACCCTGCGCAATACTCTGCAATACCCTGCGCAATACCCTGGTGCAATACTCTGCAATACTCTGGTGCAATACTCTGCAATACTCTGGTGCAATACTCTGCAATACCCTGCAAAATACTCTGCAATACCCTGCGCAATACCCTGCAAAATACTCTGCAATACCCTGGTGCAATACTCTGCAATACTCTGGTGCAATACTCTGCAATACCCTGCGCAATACTCTGCAATACCCTGCGCAATACCCTGCAAAATACTCTGCAATACCCTGGTGCAATACTCTGCAATACTCTGGTGCAATACCCTGCAATACCCTGCGCAATACTCTGCAATACTCTGGCGCAATACTCTGCAATACCCTGGTGCAATACTCTGCAATACCCTGCGCAATACTCTGCAATACCCTGCGCAATTCTCTGCAATACTCTGGTGCAATACTCTGCAATACCCTGGTGCAATACCCTGCGCAATACTCTGCAATACCCTGCGCAATACCCTGCAATACCCTGCGCAATACTCTGCAATACCCTGCGCAATACTCTGCAATACTCTGCAATACTCTGGTGCAATACTCTGCAATACCCTGCGCAATACCCTGCAAAATACTCTGCAATACCCTGGTGCGATACTCTGCAATACCCTGCGCAATACTCTGCAATACCCTGCGCAATACCCTGGTGCAATACTCTGCAATACTCTGCAATACTCTGGTGCAATACTCTGCAATACTCTGGTGCAATACTCTGCAATACTCTGGTGCAATACTCTGCAATACCCTGCGCAATACTCTGCAATACTCTGCAATACCCTGCGCAATATTCTGCAATACCCTGCGCAATACTCTGCAATACCCTGCGCAATACCCTGGTGCAATACTCTGCAATACTCTGGTGCAATACTCTGCAATACCCTGCAAAATACTCTGCAATACCCTGCGCAATACCCTGCAAAATACTCTGCAATACCCTGGTGCAATACTCTGCAATACTCTGGTGCAATACTCTGCAATACCCTGCGCAATACTCTGCAATACCCTGCGCAATACCCTGCAAAATACTCTGCAATACCCTGGTGCAATACTCTGCAATACACTGGTGCAATACTCTGCAATACCCTGCGCAATACTCTGCAATACCCTGCGCAATACTCTGCAATACTCTGGCGCAATACTCTGCAATACCCTGCGCAATACTCTGCAATACCCTGCGCAATACCCTGCGCAATACTCTGCAATACCCTGGTGCAATACTCTGCAATACTCTGGTGCAATACCCTGCGCAATACTCTGCAATACCCTGCGCAATACTCTGCAATACTCTGGTGCAATACTCTGCAATACCCTGGTGCAATACCCTGCGCAATACTCTGCAATACCCTGCGCAATACTCTGCAATACCCTGCGCAATACTCTGCAATACTCTGGTGCAATACTCTGCAATACCCTGGTGCAATACTCTGCAATACCCTGCGCAATACTCTGCAATACCCTGCGCAATACTCTGCAATACTCTGGTGCAATACTCTGCAATACCCTGGTGCAATACTCTGCAATACTCTGCAATACCCTGCGCAATACTCTGCAATACCCTGCGCAATACTCTGCAATACTCTGGTGCAATACTCTGCAATACCCTGGTGCAATACCCTGCAATACCCTGCGCAATACTCTGCAATACCCTGCGCAATACTCTGCAATACCCTGCGCAATACTCTGCAATACTCTGGTGCAATACTCTGCAATACCCTGGTGCAATACTCTGCAATACCCTGCGCAATACTCTGCAATACCCTGCGCAATTCTCTGCAATACTCTGGTGCAATACTCTGCAATACCCTGGTGCAATACCCTGCGCAATACTCTGCAATACCCTGCGCAATACCCTGCAATACACTGCGCAATACTCTGCAATACCCTGCGCAATACTCTGCAATACTCTGCAATACTCTGGTGCAATACTCTGCAATACCCTGCGCAATACCCTGCAAAATACTCTGCAATACCCTGCGCAATACTCTGCAATACTCTGCAATACCCTGCGCAATACCCTGGTGCAATACTCTGCAATACTCTGGTGCAATACTCTGCAATACTCTGGTGCAATACTCTGCAATACCCTGCAAAATACTCTGCAATACCCTGCGCAATACTCTGCAATACCCTGCGCAATACCCTGCGCAATACCCTGCAAAATACTCTGCAATACCCTGGTGCAATACTCTGCAATACTCTGGTGCAATACCCTGCGCAATACTCTGCAATACCCTGCGCAATACTCTGCAATACCCTGCAATACCCTGCGCAATACTCTGCAATACCCTGCGCAATATTCTGCAATACCCTGCGCAATACTCTGCAATACTCTGCAATACCCTGCGCAATATTCTGCAATACCCTGCGCAATACTCTGCAATACCCTGCGCAATACCCTGGTGCAATACTCTGCAATACTCTGGTGCAATACTCTGCAATACCCTGCAAAATACTCTGCAATACCCTGCGCAATACCCTGCAAAATACTCTGCAATACCCTGGTGCAATACTCTGCAATACTCTGGTGCAATACTCTGCAATACCCTGCGCAATACTCTGCAATACCCTGCGCAATACCCTGCAAAATACTCTGCAATACCCTGGTGCAATACTCTGCAATACACTGGTGCAATACTCTGCAATACCCTGCGCAATACTCTGCAATACCCTGCGCAATACTCTGCAATACTCTGGCGCAATACTCTGCAATACCCTGCGCAATACTCTGCAATACCCTGCGCAATACCCTGCGCAATACTCTGCAATACCCTGGTGCAATACTCTGCAATACCCTGCGCAATACTCTGCAATACCCTGCGCAATACTCTGCAATACTCTGGTGCAATACTCTGCAATACCCTGGTGCAATACTCTGCAATACCCTGCGCAATACTCTGCAATACCCTGCGCAATACTCTGCAATACTCTGGTGCAATACTCTGCAATACCCTGGTGCAATACTCTGCAATACCCTGCGCAATACTCTGCAATACCCTGCGCAATACCCTGCAATACCCTGCGCAATACTCTGCAATACTCTGGTGCAATACTCTGCAATACCCTGGTGCAATACTCTGCAATACCATGCGCAATACTCTGCAATACCCTGGTGCAATACTCTGCAATACTCTGGTGCAATACTCTGCAATACCCTGCGCAATACTCTGCAATACCCTGCGCAATACCCTGCAATACCCTGCACAATACTCTGCAATACCCTGGTGCAATACTCTGCAATACCCTGCGCAATACTCTGCAATACCCTGCGCAATACTCTGCAATACCCTGTGCAATACTCTGCAATACTCTGGTGCAATACTCTGCAATACCCTGCGCAATACTCTGCAATACCCTGCGCAATACTCTGCAATACCCTGTGCAATACTCTGCAATACTCTGGTGCAATACTCTGCAATACCCTGCGCAATACTCTGCAATACCCTGCGCAATACCCTGCAAAATACTCTGCAATACCCTGCGCAATACTCTGCAATACCCTGCGCAATACTCTGCAATACCCTGCGCAATACCCTGCAATACTCTGGTGCAATACTCTGCAATACCCTGGTGCAATACTCTGCAATACCCTGCGCAATACTCTGCAATACCCTGCGCAATACTCTGCAATACCCTGTGCAATACTCTGCAATACCCTGCGCAATACTCTGCAATACCCTGCGCAATACTCTGCAATACCCTGTGCAATACTCTGCAATACTCTGGTGCAATACTCTGCAATACCCTGCGCAAATACTCTGCAATACCCTGCGCAATACTCTGCAATACCCTGCGCAATACTCTGCAATACCCTGTGCAATACTCTGCAATACTCTGGTGCAATACTCTGCAATACCCTGCGCAATACTCTGCAATACCCTGCGCAATACCCTGCAAAATACTCTGCAATACCCTGGTGCAATACTCTGCAATACCCTGCGCAATACTCTGCAATACCCTGCGCAATACTCTGCAATACTCTGGTGCAATACTCTGCAATACCCTGGTGCAATACTCTGCAATACCCTGTGCAATACTCTGCAATACCCTGGTGCAATACTCTGCAATACCCTGCGCAATACTCTGCAATACCCTGTGCAATACTCTGCAATACTCTGGTGCAATACTCTGCAATACCCTGCGCAATACTCTGCAATACCCTGTGCAATACTCTGCAATACTCTGGTGCAATACTCTGCAATACCCTGCGCAATACTCTGCAATACCCTGCGCAATACCCTGCAAAATACTCTGCAATACCCTGGTGCAATACTCTGCAATACCCTGCGCAATACTCTGCAATACCCTGCGCAATACCCTGCAAAATACTCTGCAATACCCTGGTGCAATACTCTGCAATACTCTGGTGCAATACTCTGCAATACCCTGCGCAATACTCTGCAATACCCTGCGCAATACTCTGCAATACTCTGGTGCAATACTCTGCAATACCCTGGTGCAATACTCTGCAATACCCTGCACAATACTCTGCAATACCCTGCGCAATACTCTGCAATACTCTGGTGCAATACTCTGCAATACCCTGGTGCAATACCCTGCGCAATACTCTGCAATACCCTGCGCAATACCCTGCAATACCCTGCACAATACTCTGCAATACCCTGCGCAATACCCTGCAATACCCTGCGCAATACTCTGCAATACTCTGCAATACTCTGGTGCAATACTCTGCAATACCCTGCAAAATACTCTGCAATACCCTGCGCAATACCCTGCAAAATACTCTGCAATACCCTGGTGCAATACTCTGCAATACTCTGGTGCAATACTCTGCAATACCCTGCGCAATACTCTGCAATACCCTGCGCAATACCCTGCAAAATACTCTGCAATACCCTGGTGCAATACTCTGCAATACTCTGGTGCAATACTCTGCAATACCCTGCGCAATACTCTGCAATACCCTGCGCAATACCCTGCAATACCCTGCACAATACTCTGCAATACTCTGGCGCAATACTCTGCAATACCCTGCGCAATACTCTGCAATACCCTGCGCAATACCCTGCAAAATACTCTGCAATACCCTGGTGCAATACTCTGCAATACTCTGGTGCAATACTCTGCAATACCCTGCGCAATACTCTGCAATACCCTGCGCAATACTCTGCAATACTCTGGCGCAATACTCTGCAATACCCTGCGCAATACTCTGCAATACCCTGCACAATACCCTGCGCAATACTCTGCAATACCCTGGTGCAATACTCTGCAATACTCTGGTGCAATACTCTGCAATACCCTGCGCAATACTCTGCAATACCCTGCGCAATACTCTGCAATACCCTGGTGCAATACTCTGGTGCAATACTCTGCAATACCCTGCGCAATACTCTGCAATACCCTGCGCAATACTCTGCAATACCCTGCGCAATACTCTGCAATACTCTGGTGCAATACTCTGCAATACCCTGGTGCAATACTCTGCAATACCCTGCGCAATACTCTGCAATACCCTGCGCAATACTCTGCAATACCCTGCGCAATACTCTGCAATACTCTGGTGCAATACTCTGCAATACCCTGGTGCAATACCCTGCAATACCCTGCGCAATACTCTGCAATACCCTGCGCAATACCCTGCAATACCCTGCACAATACTCTGCAATACTCTGGTGCAATACTCTGCAATACCCTGGTGCAATACTCTGCAATACCCTGGTGCAATACTCTGCAATACCCTGCGCAATACTCTGCAATACCCTGGTGCAATACTCTGCAATACTCTGGTGCAATACTCTGCAATACCCTGCGCAATACTCTGCAATACCCTGCGCAATACTCTGCAATACCCTGCGCAATACTCTGCAATACCCTGGTGCAATACTCTGCAATACCCTGGTGCAATACTCTGCAATACCCTGCACAATACTCTGCAATACCCTGCGCAATACCCTGCAATACCCTGCGCAATACTCTGCAATACCCTGGTGCAATACTCTGCAATACCCTGCGCAATACTCTGCAATACCCTGGTGCAATACTCTGCAATACTCTGGTGCAATACTCTGCAATACCCTGCGCAATACTCTGCAATACCCTGTGCAATACTCTGCAATACTCTGGTGCAATACTCTGCAATACCCTGCGCAATACTCTGCAATACCCTGCGCAATACCCTGCAAAATACTCTGCAATACCCTGGTGCAATACTCTGCAATACCCTGCGCAATACTCTGCAATACCCTGCGCAATACCCTGCAAAATACTCTGCAATACCCTGGTGCAATACTCTGCAATACTCTGGTGCAATACTCTGCAATACCCTGGTGCAATACTCTGCAATACCCTGCGCAATACTCTGCAATACTCGGGTGCAATACTCTGCAATACCCTGGTGCAATACTCTGCAATACCCTGGTGCAATACTCTGCAATACCCTGCGCAATACTCTGCAATACCCTGGTGCAATACTCTGCAATACTCTGGTGCAATACTCTGCAATACCCTGCGCAATACTCTGCAATACCCTGCGCAATACTCTGCAATACCCTGCGCAATACTCTGCAATACCCTGCGCAATACTCTGCAATACTCTGGTGCAATACTCTGCAATACCCTGGTGCAATACTCTGCAATACCCTGCGCAATACTCTGCAATACCCTGCGCAATACCCTGCAATACCCTGCGCAATACTCTGCAATACCCTGGTGCAATACTCTGCAATACCCTGCGCAATACTCTGCAATACCCTGGTGCAATACTCTGCAATACTCTGGTGCAATACTCTGCAATACCCTGCGCAATACTCTGCAATACCCTGCGCAATACTCTGCAATACCCTGTGCAATACTCTGCAATACTCTGGTGCAATACTCTGCAATACCCTGCGCAATACTCTGCAATACCCTGCGCAATACCCTGCAAAATACTCTGCAATACCCTGGTGCAATACTCTGCAATACCCTGCGCAATACTCTGCAATACCCTGCGCAATACCCTGCAAAATACTCTGCAATACCCTGGTGCAATACTCTGCAATACTCTGGTGCAATACTCTGCAATACCCTGGTGCAATACTCTGCAATACCCTGCGCAATACTCTGCAATACCCTGCGCAATTCTCTGCAATACTCTGGTGCAATACTCTGCAATACCCTGGTGCAATACCCTGCGCAATACTCTGCAATACCCTGCGCAATACCCTGCAATACCCTGCGCAATACTCTGCAATACCCTGCGCAATACTCTGGTGCAATACTCTGCAATACCCTGCGCAATACCCTGCAAAATACTCTGCAATACCCTGGTGCAATTATCTGCAATACCCTGCGCAATACTCTGCAATACCCTGCGCAATACTCTGCAATACTCTGGTGCAATACTCTGCAATACCCTGGTGCAATACCCTGCGCAATACTCTGCAATACCCTGCGCAATACCCTGCAATACCCTGCGCAATACTCTGCAATACCCTGCGCAATACTCTGCAATACTCTGCAATACTCTGGTGCAATACTCTGCAATACCCTGCGCAATACCCTGCAAAATACTCTGCAATACCCTGGTGCAATACTCTGCAATACCCTGCGCAATACTCTGCAATACCCTGCGCAATACCCTGGTGCAATACTCTGCAATACTCTGGTGCAATACTCTGCAATACTCTGGTGCAATACTCTTCAATACCCTGCAAAATACTCTGCAATACCCTGCGCAATACCCTGCAAAATACTCTGCAATACCCTGGTGCAATACTCTGCAATACTCTGGTGCAATACCCTGCGCAATACTCTGCAATACCCTGCGCAATACCCTGCGCAATACTCTGCAATACCCTGCAATACCCTGCGCAATACTCTGCAATACCCTGCGCAATATTCTGCAATACCCTGCGCAATACTCTGCAATACTCTGCAATACCCTGCGCAATATTCTGCAATACCCTGCGCAATACTCTGCAATACTCTGGTGCAATACTCTGCAATACCCTGCAAAATACTCTGCAATACCCTGCGCAATACCCTGCAAAATACTCTGCAATACCCTGGTGCAATACTCTGCAATACTCTGGTGCAATACTCTGCAATACCCTGCGCAATACTCTGCAATACCCTGCGCAATACCCTGCAAAATACTCTGCAATACCCTGGTGCAATACTCTGCAATACTCTGGTGCAATACTCTGCAATACCCTGCGCAATACTCTGCAATACCCTGCGCAATACCCTGCAAAATACTCTGCAATACCCTGGTGCAATACTCTGCAATACTCTGGTGCAATACTCTGCAATACCCTGGTGCAATACTCTGCAATACTCTGGCGCAATACTCTGCAATACCCTGCGCAATACTCTGCAATACCCTGCGCAATACTCTGCAATACCCTGGTGCAATACTCTGCAATACTCTGGTGCAATACTCTGCAATACCCTGCGCAATACTCTGCAATACCCTGCGCAATACCCTGCAAAATACTCTGCAATACCCTGGTGCAATACTCTGCAATACCCTGCGCAATACTCTGCAATACCCTGCGCAATACCCTGCAAAATACTCTGCAATACCCTGGTGCAATACTCTGCAATACTCTGGTGCAATACTCTGCAATACCCTGCGCAATACTCTGCAATACCCTGCGCAATACTCTGCAATACTCTGGTGCAATACTCTGCAATACCCTGGTGCAATACTCTGCAATACCCTGCACAATACTCTGCAATACCCTGCGCAATACTCTGCAATACTCTGGTGCAATACTCTGCAATACCCTGGTGCAATACCCTGCGCAATACTCTGCAATACCCTGCGCAATACCCTGCAATACCCTGCACAATACTCTGCAATACCCTGCGCAATACCCTGCAATACCCTGCGCAATACTCTGCAATACTCTGCAATACTCTGGTGCAATACTCTGCAATACCCTGCAAAATACTCTGCAATACCCTGCGCAATACCCTGCAAAATACTCTGCAATACCCTGGTGCAATACTCTGCAATACTCTGGTGCAATACTCTGCAATACCCTGCGCAATACTCTGCAATACCCTGCGCAATACCCTGCAAAATACTCTGCAATACCCTGGTGCAATACTCTGCAATACTCTGGCGCAATACTCTGCAATACCCTGCGCAATACTCTGCAATACCCTGCGCAATACCCTGCAATACCCTGCACAATACTCTGCAATACTCTGGCGCAATACTCTGCAATACCCTGCGCAATACTCTGCAATACCCTGCGCAATACCCTGCAAAATACTCTGCAATACCCTGGTGCAATACTCTGCAATACTCTGGTGCAATACTCTGCAATACCCTGCGCAATACTCTGCAATACCCTGCGCAATACTCTGCAATACTCTGGCGCAATACTCTGCAATACCCTGCGCAATACTCTGCAATACCCTGCACAATACCCTGCGCAATACTCTGCAATACCCTGGTGCAATACTCTGCAATACTCTGGTGCAATACTCTGCAATACCCTGCGCAATACTCTGCAATACCCTGCGCAATACTCTGCAATACCCTGGTGCAATACTCTGGTGCAATACTCTGCAATACCCTGCGCAATACTCTGCAATACCCTGCGCAATACTCTGCAATACCCTGCGCAATACTCTGCAATACTCTGGTGCAATACTCTGCAATACCCTGGTGCAATACTCTGCAATACCCTGCGCAATACTCTGCAATACCCTGCGCAATACTCTGCAATACCCTGCGCAATACTCTGCAATACTCTGGTGCAATACTCTGCAATACCCTGGTGCAATACCCTGCAATACCCTGCGCAATACTCTGCAATACCCTGCGCAATACCCTGCAATACCCTGCACAATACTCTGCAATACTCTGGTGCAATACTCTGCAATACCCTGGTGCAATACTCTGCAATACCCTGGTGCAATACTCTGCAATACCCTGCGCAATACTCTGCAATACCCTGGTGCAATACTCTGCAATACTCTGGTGCAATACTCTGCAATACCCTGCGCAATACTCTGCAATACCCTGCGCAATACTCTGCAATACCCTGCGCAATACTCTGCAATACCCTGGTGCAATACTCTGCAATACCCTGGTGCAATACTCTGCAATACCCTGCACAATACTCTGCAATACCCTGCGCAATACCCTGCAATACCCTGCGCAATACTCTGCAATACCCTGGTGCAATACTCTGCAATACCCTGCGCAATACTCTGCAATACCCTGGTGCAATACTCTGCAATACTCTGGTGCAATACTCTGCAATACCCTGCGCAATACTCTGCAATACCCTGTGCAATACTCTGCAATACTCTGGTGCAATACTCTGCAATACCCTGCGCAATACTCTGCAATACCCTGCGCAATACCCTGCAAAATACTCTGCAATACCCTGGTGCAATACTCTGCAATACCCTGCGCAATACTCTGCAATACCCTGCGCAATACCCTGCAAAATACTCTGCAATACCCTGGTGCAATACTCTGCAATACTCTGGTGCAATACTCTGCAATACCCTGGTGCAATACTCTGCAATACCCTGCGCAATACTCTGCAATACTCGGGTGCAATACTCTGCAATACCCTGGTGCAATACTCTGCAATACCCTGGTGCAATACTCTGCAATACCCTGCGCAATACTCTGCAATACCCTGGTGCAATACTCTGCAATACTCTGGTGCAATACTCTGCAATACCCTGCGCAATACTCTGCAATACCCTGCGCAATACTCTGCAATACCCTGCGCAATACTCTGCAATACCCTGCGCAATACTCTGCAATACTCTGGTGCAATACTCTGCAATACCCTGGTGCAATACTCTGCAATACCCTGCGCAATACTCTGCAATACCCTGCGCAATACCCTGCAATACCCTGCGCAATACTCTGCAATACCCTGGTGCAATACTCTGCAATACCCTGCGCAATACTCTGCAATACCCTGGTGCAATACTCTGCAATACTCTGGTGCAATACTCTGCAATACCCTGCGCAATACTCTGCAATACCCTGCGCAATACTCTGCAATACCCTGTGCAATACTCTGCAATACTCTGGTGCAATACTCTGCAATACCCTGCGCAATACTCTGCAATACCCTGCGCAATACCCTGCAAAATACTCTGCAATACCCTGGTGCAATACTCTGCAATACCCTGCGCAATACTCTGCAATACCCTGCGCAATACCCTGCAAAATACTCTGCAATACCCTGGTGCAATACTCTGCAATACTCTGGTGCAATACTCTGCAATACCCTGGTGCAATACTCTGCAATACCCTGCGCAATACTCTGCAATACCCTGCGCAATTATCTGCAATACTCTGGTGCAATACTCTGCAATACCCTGGTGCAATACCCTGCGCAATACTCTGCAATACCCTGCGCAATACCCTGCAATACCCTGCGCAATACTCTGCAATACCCTGCGCAATACTCTGGTGCAATACTCTGCAATACCCTGCGCAATACCCTGCAAAATACTCTGCAATACCCTGGTGCAATTATCTGCAATACCCTGCGCAATACTCTGCAATACCCTGCGCAATACTCTGCAATACTCTGGTGCAATACTCTGCAATACCCTGGTGCAATACCTGCGCAATACTCTGCAATACCTGCGCAATACCCTGCAATACCCTGCGCAATACTCTGCAATACCCTGCGCAATACTCTGCAATACTCTGCAATACTCTGGTGCAATACTCTGCAATACCCTGCGCAATACCCTGCAAAATACTCTGCAATACCCTGGTGCAATACTCTGCAATACCCTGCGCAATACTCTGCAATACCCTGCGCAATACCCTGGTGCAATACTCTGCAATACTCTGGTGCAATACTCTGCAATACTCTGGTGCAATACTCTTCAATACCCTGCAAAATACTCTGCAATACCCTGCGCAATACCCTGCAAAATACTCTGCAATACCCTGGTGCAATACTCTGCAATACTCTGGTGCAATACCCTGCGCAATACTCTGCAATACCCTGCGCAATACCCTGCGCAATACTCTGCAATACCCTGCAATACCCTGCGCAATACTCTGCAATACCCTGCGCAATATTCTGCAATACCCTGCGCAATACTCTGCAATACTCTGCAATACCCTGCGCAATATTCTGCAATACCCTGCGCAATACTCTGCAATACTCTGGTGCAATACTCTGCAATACCCTGCAAAATACTCTGCAATACCCTGCGCAATACCCTGCAAAATACTCTGCAATACCCTGGTGCAATACTCTGCAATACTCTGGTGCAATACTCTGCAATACCCTGCGCAATACTCTGCAATACCCTGCGCAATACCCTGCAAAATACTCTGCAATACCCTGGTGCAATACTCTGCAATACTCTGGTGCAATACTCTGCAATACCCTGCGCAATACTCTGCAATACCCTGCGCAATACCCTGCAAATACTCTGCAATACCCTGGTGCAATACTCTGCAATACTCTGGTGCAATACTCTGCAATACCCTGGTGCAATACTCTGCAATACTCTGGCGCAATACTCTGCAATACCCTGCGCAATACTCTGCAATACCCTGCGCAATACTCTGCAATACCCTGGTGCAATACTCTGCAATACTCTGGTGCAATACTCTGCAATACCCTGCGCAATACTCTGCAATACCCTGCGCAATACTCTGCAATACTCTGGTGCAATACTCTGCAATACCCTGGTGCAATACTCTGCAATACTCTGCAATACCCTGCGCAATACTCTGCAATACCCTGCGCAATACTCTGCAATACCCTGCGCAATACTCTGCAATACCCTGCGCAATACTCTGCAATACTCTGGTGCAATACTCTGCAATACCCTGGTGCAATACTCTGCAATACCCTGCGCAATACGCAATTCTCTGCAATACTCTGGTGCAATACTATGCAATACCCTGGTGCAATACCCTGCGCAATACTCTGCAATACCCTGCGCAATACCCTGGTGCAATACTCTGCAATACTCTGGTGCAATACTCTGCAATACCCTGCGCAATACCCTGCAAAATACTCTGCAATACCCTGGTGCAATACTCTGCAATACACTGGTGCAATACTCTGCAATACCCTGCGCAATACTCTGCAATACCCTGCGCAATACTCTGCAATACTCTGGCGCAATACTCTGCAATACCCTGCGCAATACTCTGCAATACCCTGCGCAATACCCTGCGCAATACTCTGCAATACCCTGCGCAATACTCTGCAATACCCTGCGCAATACCCTGGTGCAATACTCTGCAATACTCTGGTGCAATACTCTGCAATACCCTGCGCAATACTCTGCAATACCCTGCGCAATACCCTGCAAAATACTCTGCAATACCCTGGTGCAATACTCTGCAATACACTGGTGCAATACTCTGCAATACCCTGCGCAATACTCTGCAATACCCTGCGCAATACTCTGCAATACTCTGGCGCAATACTCTGCAATACCCTGCGCAATACTCTGCAATACCCTGCGCAATACCCTGCGCAATACTCTGCAATACCCTGGTGCAATACTCTGCAATACTCTGGTGCAATACTCTGCAATACCCTGCGCAATACCCTGCAAAATACTCTGCAATACCCTGGTGCAATACTCTGCAATACTCTGGTGCAATACTCTGCAATACCCTGCGCAATATTCTGCAATACCCTGCGCAATACTCTGCAATACTCTGCAATACCCTGCGCAATATTCTGCAATACCCTGCGCAATACTCTGCAATACCCTGCGCAATACCCTGGTGCAATACTCTGCAATACTCTGGTGCAATACTCTGCAATACCCTGCGCAATACTCTGCAATACCCTGTGCAATACCCTGCAAAATACTCTGCAATACCCTGGTGCAATACTCTGCAATACACTGGTGCAATACTCTGCAATACCCTGCGCAATACTCTGCAATACCCTGCGCAATACTCTGCAATACTCTGGCGCAATACTCTGCAATACCCTGCGCAATACTCTGCAATACCCTGCGCAATACCCTGCGCAATACTCTGCAATACCCTGGTGCAATACTCTGCAATACTCTGGTGCAATACTCTGCAATACCCTGCGCAATACCCTGCAAAATACTCTGCAATACCCTGGTGCAATACTCTGCAACACCCTGCGCAATACCCTGCAAAATACTCTGCAATACCCTGGTGCAATACTCTGCAATACCCTGCGCAATACTCTGCAATACCCTGCGCAATACTCTGCAATACCCTGCGCAATACCCTGGTGCAATACTCTGCAATACTCTGGTGCAATACTCTGCAATACCCTGCAAAATACTCTGCAATACCCTGCGCAATACCCTGCAAAATACTCTGCAATACCCTGGTGCAATACTCTGCAATACTCTGGTGCAATACCCTGCGCAATACTCTGCAATACCCTGCGCAATACCCTGCGCAATACTCTGCAATACCCTGCAATACCCTGCGCAATACTCTGCAATACCCTGCGCAATATTCTGCAATACCCTGCGCAATACTCTGCAATACTCTGCGCAATACCCTGGTGCAATACTCTGCAATACTCTGGTGCAATACTCTGCAATACCCTGCAAAATACTCTGCAATACCCTGCGCAATACCCTGCAAAATACTCTGCAATACCCTGGTGCAATACTCTGCAATACTCTGGTGCAATACTCTGCAATACCCTGGTGCAATACTCTGCAATACCCTGCGCAATACTCTGCAATACCCTGCGCAATACTCTGCAATACTCTGGTGCAATACTCTGCAATACCCTGGTGCAATACCCTGCGCAATACTCTGCAATACCCTGCGCAATACCCTGCAATACCCTGCGCAATACTCTGCAATACCCTGCGCAATACTCTGCAATACTCTGCAATACTCTGGTGCAATACTCTGCAATACCCTGCGCAATACCCTGCACAATACTCTGCAATACCCTGGTGCAATACTCTGCAATACCCTGCGCAATACTCTGCAATACCCTGCGCAATACCCTGGTGCAATACTCTGCAATACTCTGGTGCAATACTCTGCAATACTCTGGTGCAATACTCTGCAATACCCTGCAAAATACTCTGCAATACCCTGCGCAATACCCTGCAAAATACTCTGCAATACCCTGGTGCAATACTCTGCAATACTCTGGTGCAATACTCTGCAATACCCTGCGCAATACTCTGCAATACCCTGCGCAATACCCTGCAAAATACTCTGCAATACCCTGGTGCAATACTCTGCAATACTCTGGTGCAATACTCTGCAATACCCTGCGCAATACTCTGCAATACCCTGCGCAATACCCTGCAAAATACTCTGCAATACCCTGGTGCAATACTCTGCAATACTCTGGTGCAATACTCTGCAATACCCTGCAATACCCTGCGCAATACTCTGCAATACTCTGGCGCAATACTCTGCAATACCCTGGTGCAATACTCTGCAATACCCTGCGCAATACTCTGCAATACCCTGCGCAATTCTCTGCAATACTCTGGTGCAATACTCTGCAATACCCTGGTGCAATACCCTGCGCAATACTCTGCAATACCCTGCGCAATACCCTGCAATACCCTGCGCAATACTCTGCAATACCCTGCGCAATACTCTGCAATACTCTGCAATACTCTGGTGCAATACTCTGCAATACCCTGCACAATACCCTGCAAAATACTCTGCAATACCCTGGTGCAATACTCTGCAATACCCTGCGCAATACTCTGCAATACCCTGCGCAATACCCTGGTGCAATACTCTGCAATACTCTGCAATACTCTGGTGCAATACTCTGCAATACTCTGGTGCAATACTCTGCAATACCCTGCGCAATACCCTGCAAAATACTCTGCAATACCCTGGTGCAATACTCTGCAACACCCTGCGCAATACCCTGCAAAATACTCTGCAATACCCTGGTGCAATACTCTGCAATACACTGGTGCAATACTCTGCAATACCCTGCGCAATACTCTGCAATACCCTGCGCAATACTCTGCAATACTCTGGCGCAATACTCTGCAATACCCTGCGCAATACTCTGCAATACCCTGCGCAATACCCTGCGCAATACTCTGCAATACCCTGGTGCAATACTCTGCAATACTCTGGTGCAATACCCTGCGCAATACTCTGCAATACCCTGCGCAATACTCTGCAATACTCTGGTGCAATACTCTGCAATACCCTGGTGCAATACCCTGCGCAATACTCTGCAATACCCTGCGCAATACTCTGCAATACCCTGCGCAATACTCTGCAATACTCTGGTGCAATACTCTGCAATACCCTGGTGCAATACTCTGCAATACCCTGCGCAATACTCTGCAATACCCTGCGCAATACTCTGCAATACTCTGGTGCAATACTCTGCAATACCCTGGTGCAATACTCTGCAATACTCTGCAATACCCTGCGCAATACTCTGCAATACCCTGCGCAATACTCTGCAATACTCTGGTGCAATACTCTGCAATACCCTGGTGCAATACCCTGCAATACCCTGCGCAATACTCTGCAATACCCTGCGCAATACTCTGCAATACCCTGCGCAATACTCTGCAATACTCTGGTGCAATACTCTGCAATACCCTGGTGCAATACTCTGCAATACCCTGCGCAATACTCTGCAATACCCTGCGCAATTCTCTGCAATACTCTGGTGCAATACTCTGGTGCAATACTCTGCAATACCCTGGTGCAATACCCTGCGCAATACTCTGCAATACCCTGCGCAATACCCTGCAATACCCTGCGCAATACTCTGCAATACCCTGCGCAATACTCTGCAATACTCTGCAATACTCTGGTGCAATACTCTGCAATACCCTGCGCAATACCCTGCAAAATACTCTGCAATACCCTGCGCAATACTCTGCAATACTATGCAATACCCTGCGCAATACCCTGGTGCAATACTCTGCAATACTCTGGTGCAATACTCTGCAATACTCTGGTGCAATACTCTGCAATACCCTGCAAAATACTCTGCAATACCCTGCGCAATACTCTGCAATACCCTGCGCAATACCCTGCGCAATACCCTGCAAAATACTCTGCAATACCCTGGTGCAATACTCTGCAATACTCTGGTGCAATACCCTGCGCAATACTCTGCAATACCCTGCGCAATACTCTGCAATACCCTGCAATACCCTGCACAATACTCTGCAATACCCTGCGCAATATTCTGCAATACCCTGCGCAATACTCTGCAATACTCTGCAATACCCTGCGCAATATTCTGCAATACCCTGCGCAATACTCTGCAATACCCTGCGCAATACCCTGGTGCAATACTCTGCAATACTCTGGTGCAATACTCTGCAATACCCTGCAAAATACTCTGCAATACCCTGCGCAATACCCTGCAAAATACTCTGCAATACCCTGGTGCAATACTCTGCAATACTCTGGTGCAATACTCTGCAATACCCTGCGCAATACTCTGCAATACCCTGCGCAATACCCTGCAAAATACTCTGCAATACCCTGGTGCAATACTCTGCAATACACTGGTGCAATACTCTGCAATACCCTGCGCAATACTCTGCAATACCCTGCGCAATACTCTGCAATACTCTGGCGCAATACTCTGCAATACCCTGCGCAATACTCTGCAATACCCTGCGCAATACCCTGCGCAATACTCTGCAATACCCTGGTGCAATACTCTGCAATACCCTGCGCAATACTCTGCAATACCCTGCGCAATACTCTGCAATACTCTGGTGCAATACTCTGCAATACCCTGGTGCAATACTCTGCAATACCCTGCGCAATACTCTGCAATACCCTGCGCAATACTCTGCAATACTCTGGTGCAATACTCTGCAATACCCTGGTGCAATACTCTGCAATACCCTGCGCAATACCCTGCGCAATACTCTGCAATACCCTGGTGCAATACTCTGCAATACCCTGCGCAATACTCTGCAATACCCTGCGCAATACTCTGCAATACCCTGTGCAATACTCTGCAATACTCTGGTGCAATACTCTGCAATACCCTGCGCAATACTCTGCAATACCCTGCGCAATACTCTGCAATACCCTGTGCAATACTCTGCAATACTCTGGTGCAATACTCTGCAATACCCTGCGCAATACTCTGCAATACCCTGCGCAATACCCTGCAAAATACTCTGCAATACCCTGGTGCAATACTCTGCAATACCCTGCGCAATACTCTGCAATACCCTGCGCAATACTCTGCAATACCATGCGCAATACTCTGCAATACCCTGCGCAATACTCTGCAATACCCTGTGCAATACTCTGCAATACTCTGGTGCAATACTCTGCAATACCCTGCGCAATACTCTGCAATACCCTGCGCAATACTCTGCAATACCCTGCGCAATACTCTGCAATACCCTGTGCAATACTCTGCAATACTCTGGTGCAATACTCTGCAATACCCTGCGCAATACTCTGCAATACCCTGCGCAATACCCTGCAAAATACTCTGCAATACCCTGGTGCAATACTCTGCAATACCCTGCGCAATACTCTGCAATACCCTGCGCAATACTCTGCAATACTCTGGTGCAATACTCTGCAATACCCTGGTGCAATACTCTGCAATACCCTGCGCAATACTCTGCAATACCCTGGTGCAATACTCTGCAATACCCTGCGCAATACTCTGCAATACCCTGTGCAATACTCTGCAATACTCTGGTGCAATACTCTGCAATACCCTGCGCAATACTCTGCAATACCCTGTGCAATACTCTGCAATACTCTGGTGCAATACTCTGCAATACCCTGCGCAATACTCTGCAATACCCTGCGCAATACCCTGCAAAATACTCTGCAATACCCTGGTGCAATACTCTGCAATACCCTGCGCAATACTCTGCAATACCCTGCGCAATACCCTGCAAAATACTCTGCAATACCCTGGTGCAATACTCTGCAATACTCTGGTGCAATACTCTGCAATACCCTGCGCAATACTCTGCAATACCCTGCGCAATACTCTGCAATACTCTGGTGCAATACTCTGCAATACCCTGGTGCAATACTCTGCAATACCCTGCGCAATACTCTGCAATACCCTGCGCAATACTCTGCAATACTCTGGTGCAATACTCTGCAATACCCTGGTGCAATACCCTGCGCAATACTCTGCAATACCCTGCGCAATACCCTGCAATACCCTGCGCAATACTCTGCAATACCCTGCGCAATACCCTGCAATACCCTGCGCAATACTCTGCAATACTCTGCAATACTCTGGTGCAATACTCTGCAATACCCTGCGCAATACCCTGCAAAATACTCTGCAATACCCTGGTGCAATACTCTGCAATACCCTGCGCAATACTCTGCAATACCCTGCGCAATACCCTGGTGCAATACTCTGCAATACTCTGGTGCAATACTCTGCAATACTCTGGTGCAATACTCTGCAATACCCTGCAAAATACTCTGCAATACCCTGCGCAATACTCTGCAATACCCTGCGCAATACCCTGCGCAATACCCTGCAAAATACTCTGCAATACCCTGGTGCAATACTCTGCAATACTCTGGTGCAATACCCTGCGCAATGCTCTGCAATACCCTGCGCAATACCCTGCGCAATACTCTGCAATACCCTGCAAAATACTCTGCAATACCCTGCGCAATACCCTGCAAAATACTCTGCAATACCCTGGTGCAATACTCTGCAATACTCTGGTGCAATACCCTGCGCAATACTCTGCAATACCCTGCGCAATACCCTGCGCAATACTCTGCAATACCCTGCAATACCCTGCGCAATATTCTGCAATACCCTGCGCAATATTCTGCAATACCCTGCGCAATACTCTGCAATACTCTGCAATACCCTGCGCAATATTCTGCAATACCCTGCGCAATACTCTGCAATACCCTGCGCAATACCCTGGTGCAATACTCTGCAATACTCTGGTGCAATACTCTGCAATACCCTGCAAAATACTCTGCAATACCCTGCGCAATACCCTGCAAAATACTCTGCAATACCCTGGTGCAATACTCTGCAATACTCTGGTGCAATACTCTGCAATACCCTGCGCAATACTCTGCAATACCCTGCGCAATACCCTGCAAAATACTCTGCAATACCCTGGTGCAATACTCTGCAATACTCTGGTGCAATACTCTGCAATACCCTGCGCAATACTCTGCAATACCCTGCGCAATACTCTGCAATACCCTGCGCAATACCCTGCAATACCCTGCGCAATACTCTGCAATACCCTGCGCAATATTCTGCAATACCCTGCGCAATACTCTGCAATACCCTGCGCAATACCCTGGTGCAATACTCTGCAATACTCTGGTGCAATACTCTGCAATACCCTGCAAAATACTCTGCAATACCCTGCGCAATACCCTGCAAAATACTCTGCAATACCCTGGTGCAATACTCTGCAATACTCTGGTGCAATACTCTGCAATACCCTGCGCAATACTCTGCAATACCCTGCGCAATACCCTGCAAAATACTCTGCAATACCCTGGTGCAATACTCTGCAATACTCTGGTGCAATACTCTGCAATACCCTGCGCAATACTCTGCAATACCCTGCGCAATACCCTGCAAAATACTCTGCAATACCCTGGTGCAATACTCTGCAATACTCTGGTGCAATACTCTGCAATACCCTGCGCAATACTCTGCAATACCCTGCGCAATACTCTGCAATACTCTGGCGCAATACTCTGCAATACCCTGCGCAATACTCTGCAATACCCTGCGCAATACCCTGCGCAATACTCTGCAATACCCTGGTGCAATACTCTGCAATACTCTGGTGCAATACTCTGCAATACCCTGTGCAATACTCTGCAATACCCTGCGCAATACCCTGGTGCAATACTCTGCAATACCCTGGTGCAATACTCTGCAATACTCTGCAATACCCTGCGCAATACTCTGCAATACCCTGCGCAATACTCTGCAATACCCTGCGCAATACTCTGCAATACTCTGGTGCAATACTCTGCAATACCCTGGTGCAATACTCTGCAATACCCTGCGCAATACTCTGCAATACCCTGCGCAATACTCTGCAATACCCTGCGCAATACTCTGCAATACTCTGGTGCAATACTCTGCAATACCCTGGTGCAATACCCTGCAATACCCTGCGCAATACTCTGCAATACCCTGCGCAATACCCTGCAATACCCTGCGCAATACTCTGCAATACCCTGGTGCAATACTCTGCAATACCCTGGTGCAATACTCTGCAATACCCTGCGCAATACTCTGCAATACCCTGGTGCAATACTCTGCAATACTCTGGTGCAATACTCTGCAATACCCTGCGCAATACTCTGCAATACCCTGCGCAATACCCTGCAATACCCTGCGCAATACTCTGCAATACCCTGCGCAATACTCTGCAATACTCTGGTGCAATACTCTGCAATACCCTGGTGCAATACTCTGCAATACCCTGCGCAATACTCTGCAATACCCTGCGCAATACCCTGCAATACCCTGCGCAATACTCTGCAATACCCTGGTGCAATACTCTGCAATACTCTGGTGCAATACTCTGCAATACCCTGCGCAATACTCTGCAATACCCTGCGCAATACTCTGCAATACCCTGCGCAATACTCTGCAATACTCTGGTGCAATACTCTGCAATACCCTGGTGCAATACTCTGCAATACCCTGCGCAATACTCTGCAATACCCTGCGCAATACCCTGCAATACCCTGCGCAATACTCTGCAATACTCTGGTGCAATACTCTGCAATACCCTGGTGCAATACTCTGCAATACCCTGCGCAATACTCTGCAATACCCTGGTGCAATACTCTGCAATACTCTGGTGCAATACTCTGCAATACCCTGCACAATACTCTGCAATACCCTGTGCAATACTCTGCAATACTCTGGTGCAATACTCTGCAATACCCTGCGCAATACTCTGCAATACCCTGCGCAATACCCTGCAAAATACTCTGCAATACCCTGGTGCAATACTCTGCAATACCCTGCGCAATACTCTGCAATACCCTGCGCAATACCCTGCAAAATACTCTGCAATACCCTGGTGCAATACTCTGCAATACTCTGGTGCAATACTCTGCAATACCCTGCGCAATACTCTGCAATACCCTGCGCAATACTCTGCAATACTCTGGTGCAATACTCTGCAATACCCTGGTGCAATACTCTGCAATACCCTGCGCAATACTCTGCAATACCCTGCGCAATACTCTGCAATACTCTGGTGCAATACTCTGCAATACCCTGGTGCAATACTCTGCAATACCCTGCGCAATACTCTGCAATACCCTGCGCAATACTCTGCAATACTCTGGTGCAATACTCTGCAATACCCTGGTGCAATACCCTGCGCAATACTCTGCAATACCCTGGTGCAATACCCTGCGCAATACCCTGCAATACCCTGCGCAATACCCTGGTGCAATACTCTGCAATACTCTGGTGCAATACTCTGCAATACCCTGCGCAATACTCTGCAATACCCTGCGCAATACCCTGGTGCAATACTCTGCAATACTCTGGTGCAATACTCTGCAATACCCTGCGCAATACTCTGCAATACCCTGCGCAATACTCTGCAATACCCTGGTGCAATACTCTGCAATACCCTGGTGCAATACTCTGCAATACCCTGCGCAATACTCTGCAATACCCTGCGCAATACTCTGCAATACTCTGGTGCAATACTCTGCAATACCCTGGTGCAATACTCTGCAATACCCTGGTGCAATACTCTGCAATACCCTGCGCAATACTCTGCAATACCCTGCGCAATACTCTGCAATACCCTGGTGCAATACCCTGCGCAATACTCTGCAATACCCTGCGCAATACCCTGCAATACCCTGCGCAATACTCTGCAATACCCTGCGCAATACCCTGCAATACCCTGCGCAATACTCTGCAATACTCTGCAATACTCTGGTGCAATACTCTGCAATACCCTGCGCAATACCCTGCAAAATACTCTGCAATACCCTGGTGCAATACTCTGCAATACCCTGCGCAATACCCTGGTGCAATACTCTGCAATACTCTGGTGCAATACTCTGCAATACTCTGGTGCAATACTCTGCAATACCCTGCAAAATACTCTGCAATACCCTGCGCAATACCCTGCGCAATACCCTGCAAAATACTCTGCAATACCCTGGTGCAATACTCTGCAATACTCTGGTGCAATACCCTGCGCAATACTCTGCAATACCCTGCGCAATACCCTGCGCAATACTCTGCAATACCCTGCAAAATACTCTGCAATACCCTGCGCAATACCCTGCAAAATACTCTGCAATACCCTGGTGCAATACTCTGCAATACTCTGGTGCAATACCCTGCGCAATACTCTGCAATACCCTGCGCAATACCCTGCGCAATACTCTGCAATACCCTGGTGCAATACTCTGCAATACTCTGGTGCAATACTCTGCAATACTCTGGTGCAATACTCTGCAATACCCTGCGCAATACTCTGCAATACCCTGCGCAATATTCTGCAATACCCTGCGCAATACTCTGCAATACTCTGCAATACCCTGCGCAATATTCTGCAATACCCTGCGCAATACTCTGCAATACCCTGCGCAATACCCTGGTGCAATACTCTGCAATACTCTGGTGCAATACTCTGCAATACTCTGCAATACCCTGCAAAATACTCTGCAATACCCTGCGCAATACCCTGCAAAATACTCTGCAATACCCTGGTGCAATACTCTGCAATACTCTGGTGCAATACTCTGCAATACCCTGCGCAATACTCTGCAATACCCTGCGCAATACCCTGCAAAATACTCTGCAATACCCTGGTGCAATACTCTGCAATACTCTGGTGCAATACTCTGCAATACCCTGCGCAATACTCTGCAATACCCTGCGCAATACCCTGCAATACCCTGCGCAATACTCTGCAATACTCTGGCGCAATACTCTGCAATACCCTGCGCAATACTCTGCAATACCCTGCGCAATACCCTGCAAAATACTCTGCAATACCCTGGTGCAATACTCTGCAATACTCTGGTGCAATACTCTGCAATACCCTGCGCAATACTCTGCAATACCCTGCGCAATACTCTGCAATACTCTGGCGCAATACTCTGCAATACCCTGCGCAATACTCTGCAATACCCTGCGCAATACCCTGCGCAATACTCTGCAATACCCTGGTGCAATACTCTGCAATACTCTGGTGCAATACTCTGCAATACCCTGCGCAATACTCTGCAATACCCTGCGCAATACTCTGCAATACCCTGGTGCAATACTCTGCAATACTCTGCAATACCCTGCGCAATACTCTGCAATACCCTGCGCAATACTCTGCAATACCCTGCGCAATACTCTGCAATACTCTGGTGCAATACTCTGCAATACCCTGGTGCAATACTCTGCAATACCCTGCGCAATACTCTGCAATACTCTGGTGCAATACTCTGCAATACCCTGGTGCAATACCCTGCAATACCCTGTGCAATACTCTGCAATACCCTGCGCAATACCCTGCAATACCCTGCGCAATACTCTGCAATACTCTGGTGCAATACTCTGCAATACCCTGGTGCAATACTCTGCAATACCCTGCAATACCCTGGTGCAATACTCTGCAATACTCTGGTGCAATACTCTGCAATACCCTGCGCAATACTCTGCAATACCCTGCGCAATACCCTGCAATACCCTGCGCAATACTCTGCAATACCCTGCGCAATACTCTGCAATACTCTGGTGCAATACTCTGCAATACCCTGGTGCAATACTCTGCAATACCCTGGTGCAATACTCTGCAATACCCTGCGCAATACTCTGCAATACTCTGGTGCAATACTCTGCAATACCCTGCGCAATACTCTGCAATACCCTGCGCAATACTCTGCAATACTCTGGTGCAATACTCTGCAATACCCTGGTGCAATACTCTGCAATACCCTGCGCAATACTCTGCAATACCCTGGTGCAATACTCTGCAATACTCTGGTGCAATACTCTGCAATACCCTGCGCAATACTCTGCAATACCCTGCGCAATACCCTGCAATACCCTGCGCAATACTCTGCAATACCCTGCGCAATACTCTGCAATACCCTGTGCAATACTCTGCAATACCCTGCGCAATACTCTGCAATACCCTGCAAAATACTCTGCAATACCCTGCGCAATACCCTGCAAAATACTCTGCAATACCCTGGTGCAATACTCTGCAATACTCTGGTGCAATACTCTGCAATACCCTGCGCAATACTCTGCAATACCCTGCGCAATACCCTGCAAAATACTCTGCAATACCCTGGTGCAATACTCTGCAATACCCTGCGCAATACTCTGCAATACCCTGCGCAATACCCTGCAATACTCTGGTGCAATACTCTGCAATACCCTGGTGCAATACTCTGCAATACCCTGCGCAATACTCTGCAATACCCTGCGCAATACTCTGCAATACCCTGTGCAATACTCTGCAATACCCTGCGCAATACTCTGCAATACCCTGCGCAATACTCTGCAATACCCTGTGCAATACTCTGCAATACTCTGGTGCAATACTCTGCAATACCCTGCGCAATACTCTGCAATACCCTGCGCAATACTCTGCAATACCCTGTGCAATACTCTGCAATACTCTGGTGCAATACTCTGCAATACCCTGCGCAATACTCTGCAATACCCTGCGCAATACCCTGCAAAATACTCTGCAATACCCTGGTGCAATACTCTGCAATACCCTGCGCAATACTCTGCAATACCCTGCGCAATACCCTGCAAAATACTCTGCAATACCCTGGTGCAATACTCTGCAATACTCTGGTGCAATACTCTGCAATACCCTGCGCAATACTCTGCAATACCCTGCGCAATACTCTGCAATACTCTGGTGCAATACTCTGCAATACCCTGGTGCAATACTCTGCAATACCCTGCGCAATACTCTGCAATACCCTGCGCAATACTCTGCAATACTCTGGTGCAATACTCTGCAATACCCTGGTGCAATACCCTGCGCAATACTCTGCAATACCCTGCGCAATACCCTGCAATACCCTGCGCAATACTCTGCAATACCCTGCGCAATACCCTGCAATACCCTGCGCAATACTCTGCAATACTCTGCAATACTCTGGTGCAATACTCTGCAATACCCTGCGCAATACCCTGCAAAATACTCTGCAATACCCTGGTGCAATACTCTGCAATACCCTGCGCAATACTCTGCAATACCCTGCGCAATACCCTGGTGCAATACTCTGCAATACTCTGGTGCAATACTCTGCAATACTCTGGTGCAATACTCTGCAATACCCTGCAAAATACTCTGCAATACCCTGCGCAATACTCTGCAATACCCTGCACAATACCCTGCGCAATACCCTGCAAAATACTCTGCAATACCCTGGTGCAATACTCTGCAATACTCTGGTGCAATACCCTGCGCAATGCTCTGCAATACCCTGCGCAATACCCTGCGCAATACTCTGCAATACCCTGCAAAATACTCTGCAATACCCTGCGCAATACCCTGCAAAATACTCTGCAATACCCTGGTGCAATACTCTGCAATACTCTGGTGCAATACCCTGCGCAATACTCTGCAATACCCTGCGCAATACCCTGCGCAATACTCTGCAATACCCTGCAATACCCTGCGCAATATTCTGCAATACCCTGCGCAATATTCTGCAATACCCTGCGCAATACTCTGCAATACTCTGCAATACCCTGCGCAATATTCTGCAATACCCTGCGCAATACTCTGCAATACCCTGCGCAATACCCTGGTGCAATACTCTGCAATACTCTGGTGCAATACTCTGCAATACCCTGCAAAATACTCTGCAATACCCTGCGCAATACCCTGCAAAATACTCTGCAATACCCTGGTGCAATACTCTGCAATACTCTGGTGCAATACTCTGCAATACCCTGCGCAATACTCTGCAATACCATGCGCAATACCCTGCAAAATACTCTGCAATACCCTGGTGCAATACTCTGCAATACTCTGGTGCAATACTCTGCAATACCCTGCGCAATACTCTGCAATACCCTGCGCAATACTCTGCAATACCCTGCGCAATACCCTGCAATACCCTGCGCAATACTCTGCAATACCCTGCGCAATATTCTGCAATACCCTGCGCAATACTCTGCAATACCCTGCGCAATACCCTGGTGCAATACTCTGCAATACTCTGGTGCAATACTCTGCAATACCCTGCAAAATACTCTGCAATACCCTGCGCAATACCCTGCAAAATACTCTGCAATACCCTGGTGCAATACTCTGCAATACTCTGGTGCAATACTCTGCAATACCCTGCGCAATACTCTGCAATACCCTGCGCAATACCCTGCAAAATACTCTGCAATACCCTGGTGCAATACTCTGCAATACTCTGGTGCAATACTCTGCAATACCCTGCGCAATACTCTGCAATACCCTGCGCAATACCCTGCAAAATACTCTGCAATACCCTGGTGCAATACTCTGCAATACTCTGGTGCAATACTCTGCAATACCCTGCGCAATACTCTGCAATACCCTGCGCAATACTCTGCAATACTCTGGCGCAATACTCTGCAATACCCTGCGCAATACTCTGCAATACCCTGCGCAATACCCTGCGCAATACCCTGCGCAATACCCTGCGCAATACTCTGCAATACCCTGGTGCAATACTCTGCAATACTCTGGTGCAATACTCTGCAATACCCTGCGCAATACTCTGCAATACCCTGCGCAATACCCTGGTGCAATACTCTGCAATACCCTGGTGCAATACTCTGCAATACTCTGCAATACCCTGCGCAATACTCTGCAATACCCTGCGCAATACTCTGCAATACCCTGCGCAATACTCTGCAATACTCTGGTGCAATACTCTGCAATACCCTGGTGCAATACTCTGCAATACCCTGCGCAATACTCTGCAATACCCTGCGCAATACTCTGCAATACCCTGCGCAATACTCTGCAATACTCTGGTGCAATACTCTGCAATACCCTGGTGCAATACCCTGCAATACCCTGCGCAATACTCTGCAATACCCTGCGCAATACCCTGCAATACCCTGCGCAATACTCTGCAATACCCTGGTGCAATACTCTGCAATACCCTGGTGCAATACTCTGCAATACCCTGCGCAATACTCTGCAATACCCTGGTGCAATACTCTGCAATACTCTGGTGCAATACTCTGCAATACCCTGCGCAATACTCTGCAATACCCTGCGCAATACCCTGCAATACCCTGCGCAATACTCTGCAATACCCTGCGCAATACTCTGCAATACTCTGGTGCAATACTCTGCAATACCCTGGTGCAATACTCTGCAATACCCTGCGCAATACTCTGCAATACCCTGCGCAATACCCTGCAATACCCTGCGCAATACTCTGCAATACCCTGGTGCAATACTCTGCAATACTCTGGTGCAATACTCTGCAATACCCTGCGCAATACTCTGCAATACCCTGCGCAATACTCTGCAATACCCTGCGCAATACTCTGCAATACTCTGGTGCAATACTCTGCAATACCCTGGTGCAATACTCTGCAATACCCTGCGCAATACTCTGCAATACCCTGCGCAATACCCTGCAATACCCTGCGCAATACTCTGCAATACTCTGGTGCAATACTCTGCAATACCCTGGTGCAATACTCTGCAATACCCTGCGCAATACTCTGCAATACCCTGGTGCAATACTCTGCAATACTCTGGTGCAATACTCTGCAATACCCTGCACAATACTCTGCAATACCCTGTGCAATACTCTGCAATACTCTGGTGCAATACTCTGCAATACCCTGCGCAATACTCTGCAATACCCTGCGCAATACCCTGCAAAATACTCTGCAATACCCTGGTGCAATACTCTGCAATACCCTGCGCAATACTCTGCAATACCCTGCGCAATACCCTGCAAAATACTCTGCAATACCCTGGTGCAATACTCTGCAATACTCTGGTGCAATACTCTGCAATACCCTGCGCAATACTCTGCAATACCCTGCGCAATACTCTGCAATACTCTGGTGCAATACTCTGCAATACCCTGGTGCAATACTCTGCAATACCCTGCGCAATACTCTGCAATACCCTGCGCAATACTCTGCAATACTCTGGTGCAATACTCTGCAATACCCTGGTGCAATACTCTGCAATACCCTGCGCAATACTCTGCAATACCCTGCGCAATACTCTGCAATACTCTGGTGCAATACTCTGCAATACCCTGGTGCAATACCCTGCGCAATACTCTGCAATACCCTGCGCAATACCCTGCAATACCCTGCGCAATACTCTGCAATACTCTGCAATACTCTGGTGCAATACTCTGCAATACCCTGCGCAATACCCTGCAAAATACTCTGCAATACCCTGGTGCAATACTCTGCAATACCCTGCGCAATACTCTGCAATACCCTGCGCAATACCCTGGTGCAATACTCTGCAATACTCTGGTGCAATACTCTGCAATACCCTGCGCAATACTCTGCAATACCCTGCGCAATACTCTGCAATACCCTGGTGCAATACTCTGCAATACCCTGGTGCAATACTCTGCAATACCCTGCGCAATACTCTGCAATACCCTGCGCAATACTCTGCAATACTCTGGTGCAATACTCTGCAATACCCTGGTGCAATACTCTGCAATACCCTGCGCAATACTCTGCAATACCCTGCGCAATACTCTGCAATACCCTGGTGCAATACCCTGCGCAATACTCTGCAATACCCTGCGCAATACCCTGCAATACCCTGCGCAATACTCTGCAATACCCTGCGCAATACCCTGCAATACCCTGCGCAATACTCTGCAATACTCTGCAATACTCTGGTGCAATACTCTGCAATACCCTGCGCAATACCCTGCAAAATACTCTGCAATACCCTGGTGCAATACTCTGCAATACCCTGCGCAATACTCTGCAATACTCTGGTGCAATACTCTGCAATACTCTGGTGCAATACTCTGCAATACCCTGCAAAATACTCTGCAATACCCTGCGCAATACTCTGCAATACCCTGCGCAATACCCTGGTGCAATACTCTGCAATACTCTGGTGCAATACTCTGCAATACTCTGGTGCAATACTCTGCAATACCCTGCAAAATACTCTGCAATACCCTGCGCAATACCCTGCGCAATACCCTGCAAAATACTCTGCAATACCCTGGTGCAATACTCTGCAATACTCTGGTGCAATACCCTGCGCAATACTCTGCAATACCCTGCGCAATACCCTGCGCAATACTCTGCAATACCCTGCAAAATACTCTGCAATACCCTGCGCAATACCCTGCAAAATACTCTGCAATACCCTGGTGCAATACTCTGCAATACTCTGGTGCAATACCCTGCGCAATACTCTGCAATACCCTGCGCAATACCCTGCGCAATACTCTGCAATACCCTGGTGCAATACTCTGCAATACTCTGGTGCAATACTCTGCAATACTCTGGTGCAATACTCTGCAATACCCTGCGCAATACTCTGCAATACCCTGCGCAATATTCTGCAATACCCTGCGCAATACTCTGCAATACTCTGCAATACCCTGCGCAATATTCTGCAATACCCTGCGCAATACTCTGCAATACCCTGCGCAATACCCTGGTGCAATACTCTGCAATACTCTGGTGCAATACTCTGCAATACTCTGCAATACCCTGCAAAATACTCTGCAATACCCTGCGCAATACCCTGCAAAATACTCTGCAATACCCTGGTGCAATACTCTGCAATACTCTGGTGCAATACTCTGCAATACCCTGCGCAATACTCTGCAATACCCTGCGCAATACCCTGCAAAATACTCTGCAATACCCTGGTGCAATACTCTGCAATACTCTGGTGCAATACTCTGCAATACCCTGCGCAATACTCTGCAATACCCTGCGCAATACCCTGCAATACCCTGCGCAATACTCTGCAATACTCTGGCGCAATACTCTGCAATACCCTGCGCAATACTCTGCAATACCCTGCGCAATACCCTGCAAAATACTCTGCAATACCCTGGTGCAATACTCTGCAATACTCTGGTGCAATACTCTGCAATACCCTGCGCAATACTCTGCAATACCCTGCGCAATACTCTGCAATACTCTGGCGCAATACTCTGCAATACCCTGTGCAATACTCTGCAATACCCTGCGCAATACCCTGCGCAATACTCTGCAATACCCTGGTGCAATACTCTGCAATACTCTGGTGCAATACTCTGCAATACCCTGCGCAATACTCTGCAATACCCTGCGCAATACTCTGCAATACCCTGGTGCAATACTCTGCAATACTCTGCAATACCCTGCGCAATACTCTGCAATACCCTGCGCAATACTCTGCAATACCCTGCGCAATACTCTGCAATACTCTGGTGCAATACTCTGCAATACCCTGGTGCAATACTCTGCAATACCCTGCGCAATACTCTGCAATACTCTGGTGCAATACTCTGCAATACCCTGGTGCAATACCCTGCAATACCCTGCGCAATACTCTGCAATACCCTGCGCAATACCCTGCAATACCCTGCGCAATACTCTGCAATACTCTGGTGCAATACTCTGCAATACCCTGGTGCAATACTCTGCAATACCCTGCAATACCCTGGTGCAATACTCTGCAATACTCTGGTGCAATACTCTGCAATACCCTGCGCAATACTCTGCAATACCCTGCGCAATACCCTGCAATACCCTGCGCAATACTCTGCAATACCCTGCGCAATACTCTGCAATACTCTGGTGCAATACTCTGCAATACCCTGGTGCAATACTCTGCAATACCCTGGTGCAATACTCTGCAATACCCTGCGCAATACTCTGCAATACTCTGGTGCAATACTCTGCAATACCCTGCGCAATACTCTGCAATACCCTGCGCAATACTCTGCAATACTCTGGTGCAATACTCTGCAATACCCTGGTGCAATACTCTGCAATACCCTGCGCAATACTCTGCAATACCCTGGTGCAATACTCTGCAATACTCTGGTGCAATACTCTGCAATACCCTGCGCAATACTCTGCAATACCCTGCGCAATACCCTGCAATACCCTGCGCAATACTCTGCAATACCCTGCGCAATACTCTGCAATACCCTGTGCAATACTCTGCAATACCCTGCGCAATACTCTGCAATACCCTGCAAAATACTCTGCAATACCCTGCGCAATACCCTGCAAAATACTCTGCAATACCCTGGTGCAATACTCTGCAATACTCTGGTGCAATACTCTGCAATACCCTGCGCAATACTCTGCAATACCCTGCGCAATACCCTGCAAAATACTCTGCAATACCCTGGTGCAATACTCTGCAATACCCTGCGCAATACTCTGCAATACCCTGCGCAATACCCTGCAATACTCTGGTGCAATACTCTGCAATACCCTGGTGCAATACTCTGCAATACCCTGCGCAATACTCTGCAATACCCTGCACAATACTCTGCAATACCCTGTGCAATACTCTGCAATACTCTGGTGCAATACTCTGCAATACCCTGCGCAATACTCTGCAATACCCTGCGCAATACTCTGCAATACCCTGCGCAATACTCTGCAATACCCTGCGCAATACTCTGCAATACCCTGTGCAATACTCTGCAATACTCTGGTGCAATACTCTGCAATACCCTGCGCAATACTCTGCAATACCCTGCGCAATACCCTGCAAAATACTCTGCAATACCCTGGTGCAATACTCTGCAATACCCTGCGCAATACTCTGCAATACCCTGCGCAATACTCTGCAATACTCTGGTGCAATACTCTGCAATACCCTGGTGCAATACTCTGCAATACCCTGCGCAATACTCTGCAATACCCTGGTGCAATACTCTGCAATACCCTGCGCAATACTCTGCAATACCCTGTGCAATACTCTGCAATACTCTGGTGCAATACTCTGCAATACCCTGCGCAATACTCTGCAATACCCTGCGCAATACCCTGCAAAATACTCTGCAATACCCTGGTGCAATACTCTGCAATACCCTGCGCAATACTCTGCAATACCCTGCGCAATACCCTGCAAAATACTCTGCAATACCCTGGTGCAATACTCTGCAATACTCTGGTGCAATACTCTGCAATACCCTGCGCAATACTCTGCAATACCCTGCGCAATACTCTGCAATACTCTGGTGCAATACTCTGCAATACCCTGGTGCAATACTCTGCAATACCCTGCGCAATACTCTGCAATACCCTGCGCAATACTCTGCAATACTCTGGTGCAATACTCTGCAATACCCTGGTGCAATACCCTGCGCAATACTCTGCAATACCCTGCGCAATACCCTGCAATACCCTGCGCAATACTCTGCAATACCCTGCGCAATACCCTGCAATACCCTGCGCAATACTCTGCAATACTCTGCAATACCCTGCGCAATACCCTGCAAAATACTCTGCAATACCCTGGTGCAATACTCTGCAATACCCTGCGCAATACTCTGCAATACCCTGCGCAATACCCTGGTGAAATACTCTGCAATACTCTGGTGCAATACTCTGCAATACTCTGGTGCAATACTCTGCAATACCCTGCAAAATACTCTGCAATACCCTGCGCAATACTCTGCAATACCCTGCGCAATACCCTGCGCAATACCCTGCAAAATACTCTGCAATACCCTGGTGCAATACTCTGCAATACTCTGGTGCAATACCCTGCGCAATACTCTGCAATACCCTGCGCAATACCCTGCGCAATACTCTGCAATACCCTGCAAAATACTCTGCAATACCCTGCGCAATACCCTGCAAAATACTCTGCAATACCCTGGTGCAATACTCTGCAATACTCTGGTGCAATACTCTGCAATACTCTGGTGCAATACCCTGCGCAATACTCTGCAATACCCTGCGCAATACTCTGCAATACCCTGCGCAATACCCTGCGCAATACTCTGCAATACCCTGCAATACCCTGCGCAATATTCTGCAATACCCTGCGCAATATTCTGCAATACCCTGCGCAATACTCTGCAATACTCTGCAATACCCTGCGCAATATTCTGCAATACACTGCGCAATACTCTGCAATACCCTGCGCAATACCCTGGTGCAATACTCTGCAATACTCTGGTGCAATACTCTGCAATACCCTGCAAAATACTCTGCAATACCCTGCGCAATACCCTGCAAAATACTCTGCAATACCCTGGTGCAATACTCTGCAATACTCTGGTGCAATACTCTGCAATACCCTGCGCAATACTCTGCAATACCCTGCGCAATACCCTGCAAAATACTCTGCAATACCCTGGTGCAATACTCTGCAATACTCTGGTGCAATACTCTGCAATACCCTGCGCAATACTCTGCAATACCCTGCGCAATACTCTGCAATACCCTGCGCAATACCCTGCGCAATACCCTGCAATACCCTGCGCAATACTCTGCAATACCCTGCGCAATATTCTGCAATACCCTGCGCAATACTCTGCAATACCCTGCGCAATACTCTGCAATACCCTGCGCAATACCCTGGTGCAATACTCTGCAATACTCTGGTGCAATACTCTGCAATACCCTGCGCAATACTCTGCAATACCCTGCGCAATACCCTGCAAAATACTCTGCAATACCCTGGTGCAATACTCTGCAATACACTGGTGCAATACTCTGCAATACCCTGCGCAATACTCTGAAATACCCTGCGCAATACTCTGCAATACTCTGGCGCAATACTCTGCAATACCCTGCGCAATACTCTGCAATACCCTGCGCAATACCCTGCGCAATACTCTGCAATACCCTGGTGCAATACTCTGCAATACTCTGGTGCAATACTCTGCAATACCCTGCGCAATACCCTGCAAAATACTCTGCAATACCCTGGTGCAATACTCTGCAATACCCTGCGCAATACCCTGCAAAATACTCTGCAATACCCTGGTGCAATACTCTGCAATACCCTGCGCAATACTCTGCAATACCCTGCGCAATACTCTGCAATACCCTGCGCAATACCCTGGTGCAATACTCTGCAATACTCTGGTGCAATACTCTGCAATACCCTGCAAAATACTCTGCAATACCCTGCGCAATACCCTGCAAAATACTCTGCAATACCCTGGTGCAATACTCTGCAATACTCTGGTGCAATACCCTGCGCAATACTCTGCAATACCCTGCGCAATACCCTGCGCAATACTCTGCAATACCCTGCAATACCCTGCGCAATACTCTGCAATACCCTGCGCAATATTCTGCAATACCCTGCGCAATACTCTGCAATACTCTGCGCAATACCCTGGTGCAATACTCTGCAATACTCTGGTGCAATACTCTGCAATACCCTGCAAAATACTCTGCAATACCCTGCGCAATACCCTGCAAAATACTCTGCAATACCCTGGTGCAATACTCTGCAATACTCTGGTGCAATACTCTGCAATACCCTGCGCAATACTCTGCAATACCCTGCGCAATACCCTGCAAAATACTCTGCAATACCCTGGTGCAATACTCTGCAATACTCTGGTGCAATACTCTGCAATACCCTGGTGCAATACTCTGCAATACCCTGCGCAATACTCTGCAATACCCTGCGCAATACTCTGCAATACTCTGGTGCAATACTCTGCAATACCCTGGTGCAATACCCTGCGCAATACTCTGCAATACCCTGCGCAATACCCTGCAATACCCTGCGCAATACTCTGCAATACCCTGCGCAATACTCTGCAATACTCTGCAATACTCTGGTGCAATACTCTGCAATACCCTGCGCAATACCCTGCAAAATACTCTGCAATACCCTGGTGCAATACTCTGCAATACCCTGCGCAATACTCTGCAATACCCTGCGCAATACCCCGGTGCAATACTCTGCAATACTCTGGTGCAATACTCTGCAATACTCTGGTGCAATACTCTGCAATACCCTGCAAAATACTCTGCAATACCCTGCGCAATACCCTGCAAAATACTCTGCAATACCCTGGTGCAATACTCTGCAATACTCTGGTGCAATACTCTGCAATACCCTGCGCAATACTCTGCAATACCCTGCGCAATACCCTGCAAAATACTCTGCAATACCCTGGTGCAATACTCTGCAATACTCTGGTGCAATACCCTGCAATACCCTGCGCAATACTCTGCAATACTCTGGCGCAATACTCTGCAATACCCTGGTGCAATACTCTGCAATACCCTGCGCAATACTCTGCAATACTCTGGTGCAATACTCTGCAATACCCTGGTGCAATACCCTGCGCAATACTCTGCAATACTCTGCAATACTCTGGTGCAATACTCTGCAATACCCTGCGCAATACCCTGCAAAATACTCTGCAATACCCTGGTGCAATACTCTGCAATACCCTGCGCAATACTCTGCAATACCCTGCGCAATACCCTGGTGCAATACTCTGCAATACTCTGGTGCAATACTCTGCAATACTCTGGTGCAATACTCTTCAATACCCTGCAAAATACTCTGCAATACCCTGCGCAATACCCTGCAAAATACTCTGCAATACCCTGGTGCAATACTCTGCAATACTCTGGTGCAATACCCTGCGCAATACTCTGCAATACCCTGCGCAATACCCTGCGCAATACTCTGCAATACCCTGCAATACCCTGCGCAATACTCTGCAATACCCTGCGCAGTATTCTGCAATACCCTGCGCAATACTCTGCAATACTCTGCAATACCCTGCGCAATATTCTGCAATACCCTGCGCAATACTCTGCAATACTCTGGTGCAATACTCTGCAATACCCTGCAAAATACTCTGCAATACCCTGCGCAATACCCTGCAAAATACTCTGCAATACCCTGGTGCAATACTCTGCAATACTCTGGTGCAATACTCTGCAATACCCTGCGCAATACTCTGCAATACCCTGCGCAATACCCTGCAAAATACTCTGCAATACCCTGGTGCAATACTCTGCAATACTCTGGTGCAATACTCTGCAATACCCTGCGCAATACTCTGCAATACCCTGCGCAATACCCTGCAAAATACTCTGCAATACCCTGGTGCAATACTCTGCAATACTCTGGTGCAATACTCTGCAATACCCTGGTGCAATACTCTGCAATACTCTGGCGCAATACTCTGCAATACCCTGCGCAATACTCTGCAATACCCTGCGCAATACCCTGCGCAATACTCTGCAATACCCTGGTGCAATACTCTGCAATACTCTGGTGCAATACTCTGCAATACCCTGCGCAATACTCTGCAATACCCTGCGCAATACTCTGCAATACTCTGGTGCAATACTCTGCAATACTCTGCAATACCCTGCGCAATACTCTGCAATACCCTGCGCAATACTCTGCAATACCCTGCACAATACTCTGCAATACCCTGCGCAATACTCTGCAATACTCTGGTGCAATACTCTGCAATACCCTGGTGCAATACTCTGCAATACCCTGTGCAATACTCTGCAATACCCTGCGCAATTCTCTGCAATACTCTGGTGCAATACTCTGCAATACCCTGGTGCAATACCCTGCGCAATACTCTGCAATACCCTGCGCAATACCCTGCAATACCCTGCGCAATACTCTGCAATACCCTGCGCAATACTCTGCAATACTCTGCAATACTCTGGTGCAATACTCTGCAATACCCTGCGCAATACCCTGCAAAATACTCTGCAATACCCTGGTGCAATACTCTGCAATACCCTGCGCAATACTCTGCAATACCCTGCGCAATACCCTGGTGCAATACTCTGCAATACTCTGGTGCAATACTCTGCAATACCCTGCGCAATATTCTGCAATACCCTGCGCAATACTCTGCAATACTCTGCAATACCCTGCGCAATATTCTGCAATACCCTGCGCAATACTCTGCAATACCCTGCGCAATACCCTGGTGCAATACTCTGCAATACTCTGGTGCAATACTCTGCAATACCCTGCGCAATACTCTGCAATACCCTGCGCAATACCCTGCAAAATACTCTGCAATACCCTGGTGCAATACTCTGCAATACTCTGGTGCAATACTCTGCAATACCCTGCGCAATATTCTGCAATACCCTGCGCAATACTCTGCAATACTCTGCAATACCCTGCGCAATATTCTGCAATACCCTGCGCAATACTCTGCAATACCCTGCGCAATACCCTGGTGCAATACTCTGCAATACTCTGGTGCAATACTCTGCAATACCCTGCGCAATACTCTGCAATACCCTGCGCAATACCCTGCAAAATACTCTGCAATACCCTGGTGCAATACTCTGCAATACACTGGTGCAATACTCTGCAATACCCTGCGCAATACTCTGCAATACCCTGCGCAATACTCTGCAATACTCTGGCGCAATACTCTGCAATACCCTGCGCAATACTCTGCAATACCCTGCGCAATACCCTGCGCAATACTCTGCAATACCCTGGTGCAATACTCTGCAATACTCTGGTGCAATACTCTGCAATACCCTGCGCAATACCCTGCAAAATACTCTGCAATACCCTGGTGCAATACTCTGCAATACCCTGCGCAATACCCTGCAAAATACTCTGCAATACCCTGGTGCAATACTCTGCAATACCCTGCGCAATACTCTGCAATACCCTGCGCAATACTCTGCAATACCCTGCGCAATACCCTGGTGCAATACTCTGCAATACTCTGGTGCAATACTCTGCAATACCCTGCAAAATAATCTGCAATACCCTGCGCAATACCCTGCAAAATACTCTGCAATACCCTGGTGCAATACTCTGCAATACTCTGGTGCAATACCCTGCGCAATACTCTGCAATACCCTGCGCAATACCCTGCGCAATACTCTGCAATACCCTGCAATACCCTGCGCAATACTCTGCAATACCCTGCGCAATATTCTGCAATACCCTGCGCAATACTCTGCAATACCCTGCGCAATACCCTGCAAAATACTCTGCAATACCCTGGTGCAATACTCTGCAATACTCTGGTGCAATACTCTGCAATACCCTGCGCAATACCCTGCAATACCCTGCGCAATACTCTGCAATACTCTGGTGCAATACTCTGCAATACCCTGGTGCAATACTCTGCAATACCCTGCGCAATACTCTGCAATACCCTGCGCAATACTCTGCAATACCCTGCGCAATACTCTGCAATACCCTGCGCAATACCCTGCGCAATACCCTGCGCAATACCCTGCGCAATACCCTGCGCAATACTCTGCAATACCCTGCGCAATACTCTGCAATACCCTGCGCAATACCCTGGTGCAATACTCTGCAATACTCTGGTGCAATACTCTGCAATACCCTGCGCAATACTCTGCAATACCCTGCGCAATACCCTGCAAAATACTCTGCAATACCCTGGTGCAATACTCTGCAATACCCTGCGCAATACCCTGCAAAATACTCTGCAATACCCTGGTGCAATACTCTGCAATACCCTGCGCAATACTCTGCAATACCCTGCGCAATACTCTGAAATACCCTGCGCAATACCCTGGTGCAATACTCTGCAATACTCTGGTGCAATACTCTGCAATACCCTGCAAAATACTCTGCAATACCCTGCGCAATACCCTGCAAAATACTCTGCAATACCCTGGTGCAATACTCTGCAATACTCTGGTGCAATACCCTGTGCAATACTCTGCAATACCCTGCGCAATACTCTGCAATACCCTGCAAAATACTCTGCAATACCCTGCGCAATACCCTGCAAAATACTCTGCAATACCCTGGTGCAATACTCTGCAATACTCTGGTGCAATACTCTGCAATACCCTGCGCAATACTCTGCAATACCCTGCGCAATACCCTGCAAAATACTCTGCAATACCCTGGTGCAATACTCTGCAATACCCTGCGCAATACTCTGCAATACCCTGCGCAATACCCTGCAATACTCTGGTGCAATACTCTGCAATACCCTGGTGCAATACTCTGCAATACCCTGCGCAATACTCTGCAATACCCTGCACAATACTCTGCAATACCCTGTGCAATACTCTGCAATACTCTGGTGCAATACTCTGCAATACCCTGCGCAATACTCTGCAATACCCTGCGCAATACTCTGCAATACCCTGCGCAATACTCTGCAATACCCTGCGCAATACTCTGCAATACCCTGTGCAATACTCTGCAATACTCTGGTGCAATACTCTGCAATACCCTGCGCAATACTCTGCAATACCCTGCGCAATACCCTGCAAAATACTCTGCAATACCCTGGTGCAATACTCTGCAATACCCTGCGCAATACTCTGCAATACCCTGCGCAATACTCTGCAATACTCTGGTGCAATACTCTGCAATACCCTGGTGCAATACTCTGCAATACCCTGCGCAATACTCTGCAATACCCTGGTGCAATACTCTGCAATACCCTGCGCAATACTCTGCAATACCATGTGCAATACTCTGCAATACTCTGGTGCAATACTCTGCAATACCCTGCGCAATACTCTGCAATACCCTGCGCAATACCCTGCAAAATACTCTGCAATACCCTGGTGCAATACTCTGCAATACCCTGCGCAATACTCTGCAATACCCTGCGCAATACCCTGCAAAATACTCTGCAATACCCTGGTGCAATACTCTGCAATACTCTGGTGCAATACTCTGCAATACCCTGCGCAATACTCTGCAATACCCTGCGCAATACTCTGCAATACTCTGGTGCAATACTCTGCAATACCCTGGTGCAATACTCTGCAATACCCTGCGCAATACTCTGCAATACCCTGCGCAATACTCTGCAATACTCTGGTGCAATACTCTGCAATACCCTGGTGCAATACCCTGCGCAATACTCTGCAATACCCTGCGCAATACCCTGCAATACCCTGCGCAATACTCTGCAATACCCTGCGCAATACCCTGCAATACCCTGCGCAATACTCTGCAATACTCTGCAATACCCTGCGCAATACCCTGCAAAATACTCTGCAATACCCTGGTGCAATACTCTGCAATACCCTGCGCAATACTCTGCAATACCCTGCGCAATACCCTGGTGAAATACTCTGCAATACTCTGGTGCAATACTCTGCAATACTCTGGTGCAATACTCTGCAATACCCTGCAAAATACTCTGCAATACCCTGCGCAATACTCTGCAATACCCTGCGCAATACCCTGCGCAATACCCTGCAAAATACTCTGCAATACCCTGGTGCAATACTCTGCAATACTCTGGTGCAATACCCTGCGCAATACTCTGCAATACCCTGCGCAATACCCTGCGCAATACTCTGCAATACCCTGCAAAATACTCTGCAATACCCTGCGCAATACCCTGCAAAATACTCTGCAATACCCTGGTGCAATACTCTGCAATACTCTGGTGCAATACTCTGCAATACTCTGGTGCAATACCCTGCGCAATACTCTGCAATACCCTGCGCAATACTCTGCAATACCCTGCGCAATACCCTGCGCAATACTCTGCAATACCCTGCAATACCCTGCGCAATATTCTGCAATACCCTGCGCAATATTCTGCAATACCCTGCGCAATACTCTGCAATACACTGCGCAATACTCTGCAATACCCTGCGCAATACCCTGGTGCAATACTCTGCAATACTCTGGTGCAATACTCTGCAATACCCTGCAAAATACTCTGCAATACCCTGCGCAATACCCTGCAAAATACTCTGCAATACCCTGGTGCAATACTCTGCAATACTCTGGTGCAATACTCTGCAATACCCTGCGCAATACTCTGCAATACCCTGCGCAATACCCTGCAAAATACTCTGCAATACCCTGGTGCAATACTCTGCAATACTCTGGTGCAATACTCTGCAATACCCTGCGCAATACTCTGCAATACCCTGCGCAATACTCTGCAATACCCTGCGCAATACCCTGCGCAATACCCTGCAATACCCTGCGCAATACTCTGCAATACCCTGCGCAATATTCTGCAATACCCTGCGCAATACTCTGCAATACCCTGCGCAATACTCTGCAATACCCTGCGCAATACCCTGGTGCAATACTCTGCAATACTCTGGTGCAATACTCTGCAATACCCTGCGCAATACTCTGCAATACCCTGCGCAATACCCTGCAAAATACTCTGCAATACCCTGGTGCAATACTCTGCAATACACTGGTGCAATACTCTGCAATACCCTGCGCAATACTCTGAAATACCCTGCGCAATACTCTGCAATACTCTGGCGCAATACTCTGCAATACCCTGCGCAATACTCTGCAATACCCTGCGCAATACCCTGCGCAATACTCTGCAATACCCTGGTGCAATACTCTGCAATACTCTGGTGCAATACTCTGCAATACCCTGCGCAATACCCTGCAAAATACTCTGCAATACCCTGGTGCAATACTCTGCAATACCCTGCGCAATACCCTGCAAAATACTCTGCAATACCCTGGTGCAATACTCTGCAATACCCTGCGCAATACTCTGCAATACCCTGCGCAATACTCTGCAATACCCTGCGCAATACCCTGGTGCAATACTCTGCAATACTCTCGTGCAATACTCTGCAATACCCTGCAAAATACTCTGCAATACCCTGCGCAATACCCTGCAAAATACTCTGCAATACCCTGGTGCAATACTCTGCAATACTCTGGTGCAATACCCTGCGCAATACTCTGCAATACCCTGCGCAATACCCTGCGCAATACTCTGCAATACCCTGCAATACCCTGCGCAATACTCTGCAATACCCTGCGCAATATTCTGCAATACCCTGCGCAATACTCTGCAATACTCTGCGCAATACCCTGGTGCAATACTCTGCAATACTCTGGTGCAATACTCTGCAATACCCTGCAAAATACTCTGCAATACCCTGCGCAATACCCTGCAAAATACTCTGCAATACCCTGGTGCAATACTCTGCAATACTCTGGTGCAATACTCTGCAATACCCTGCGCAATACTCTGCAATACCCTGCGCAATACCCTGCAAAATACTCTGCAATACCCTGGTGCAATACTCTGCAATACTCTGGTGCAATACTCTGCAATACCCTGGTGCAATACTCTGCAATACCCTGCGCAATACTCTGCAATACCCTGCGCAATACTCTGCAATACTCTGGTGCAATACTCTGCAATACCCTGGTGCAATACCCTGCGCAATACTCTGCAATACCCTGCGCAATACCCTGCAATACCCTGCGCAATACTCTGCAATACCCTGCGCAATACTCTGCAATACTCTGCAATACTCTGGTGCAATACTCTGCAATACCCTGCGCAATACCCTGCAAAATACTCTGCAATACCCTGGTGCAATACTCTGCAATACCCTGCGCAATACTCTGCAATACCCTGCGCAATACCCCGGTGCAATACTCTGCAATACTCTGGTGCAATACTCTGCAATACTCTGGTGCAATACTCTGCAATACCCTGCAAAATACTCTGCAATACCCTGCGCAATACCCTGCAAAATACTCTGCAATACCCTGGTGCAATACTCTGCAATACTCTGGTGCAATACTCTGCAATACCCTGCGCAATACTCTGCAATACCCTGCGCAATACCCTGCAAAATACTCTGCAATACCCTGGTGCAATACTCTGCAATACTCTGGTGCAATACCCTGCAATACCCTGCGCAATACTCTGCAATACTCTGGCGCAATACTCTGCAATACCCTGGTGCAATACTCTGCAATACCCTGCGCAATACTCTGCAATACTCTGGTGCAATACTCTGCAATACCCTGGTGCAATACCCTGCGCAATACTCTGCAATACTCTGCAATACTCTGGTGCAATACTCTGCAATACCCTGCGCAATACCCTGCAAAATACTCTGCAATACCCTGGTGCAATACTCTGCAATACCCTGCGCAATACTCTGCAATACCCTGCGCAATACCCTGGTGCAATACTCTGCAATACTCTGGTGCAATACTCTGCAATACCCTGCGCAATATTCTGCAATACCCTGCGCAATACTCTGCAATACTCTGCAATACCCTGCGCAATATTCTGCAATACCCTGCGCAATACTCTGCAATACCCTGCGCAATACCCTGGTGCAATACTCTGCAATACTCTGGTGCAATACTCTGCAATACCCTGCGCAATACTCTGCAATACCCTGCGCAATACCCTGCAAAATACTCTGCAATACCCTGGTGCAATACTCTGCAATACTCTGGTGCAATACTCTGCAATACCCTGCGCAATATTCTGCAATACCCTGCGCAATACTCTGCAATACTCTGCAATACCCTGCGCAATATTCTGCAATACCCTGCGCAATACTCTGCAATACCCTGCGCAATACCCTGGTGCAATACTCTGCAATACTCTGGTGCAATACTCTGCAATACCCTGCGCAATACTCTGCAATACCCTGCGCAATACCCTGCAAAATACTCTGCAATACCCTGGTGCAATACTCTGCAATACACTGGTGCAATACTCTGCAATACCCTGCGCAATACTCTGCAATACCCTGCGCAATACTCTGCAATACTCTGGCGCAATACTCTGCAATACCCTGCGCAATACTCTGCAATACCCTGCGCAATACCCTGCGCAATACTCTGCAATACCCTGGTGCAATACTCTGCAATACTCTGGTGCAATACTCTGCAATACCCTGCGCAATACCCTGCAAAATACTCTGCAATACCCTGGTGCAATACTCTGCAATACCCTGCGCAATACCCTGCAAAATACTCTGCAATACCCTGGTGCAATACTCTGCAATACCCTGCGCAATACTCTGCAATACCCTGCGCAATACTCTGCAATACCCTGCGCAATACCCTGGTGCAATACTCTGCAATACTCTGGTGCAATACTCTGCAATACCCTGCAAAATAATCTGCAATACCCTGCGCAATACCCTGCAAAATACTCTGCAATACCCTGGTGCAATACTCTGCAATACTCTGGTGCAATACCCTGCGCAATACTCTGCAATACCCTGCGCAATACCCTGCGCAATACTCTGCAATACCCTGCAATACCCTGCGCAATACTCTGCAATACCCTGCGCAATATTCTGCAATACCCTGCGCAATACTCTGCAATACCCTGCGCAATACCCTGCAAAATACTCTGCAATACCCTGGTGCAATACTCTGCAATACTCTGGTGCAATACTCTGCAATACCCTGCGCAATACCCTGCAATACCCTGCGCAATACTCTGCAATACTCTGGTGCAATACTCTGCAATACCCTGGTGCAATACTCTGCAATACCCTGCGCAATACTCTGCAATACCCTGCGCAATACTCTGCAATACCCTGCGCAATACTCTGCAATACCCTGCGCAATACCCTGCGCAATACCCTGCGCAATACCCTGCGCAATACCCTGCGCAATACTCTGCAATACCCTGCGCAATACTCTGCAATACCCTGCGCAATACCCTGGTGCAATACTCTGCAATACTCTGGTGCAATACTCTGCAATACCCTGCGCAATACTCTGCAATACCCTGCGCAATACCCTGCAAAATACTCTGCAATACCCTGGTGCAATACTCTGCAATACACTGGTGCAATACTCTGCAATACCCTGCGCAATACTCTGAAATACCCTGCGCAATACTCTGCAATACTCTGGCGCAATACTCTGCAATACCCTGCACAATACTCTGCAATACCCTGCGCAATACCCTGCACAATACTCTGCAATACCCTGGTGCAATACTCTGCAATACTCTGGTGCAATACTCTGCAATACCCTGCGCAATACCCTGCAAAATACTCTGCAATACCCTGGTGCAATACTCTGCAATACCCTGCGCAATACCCTGCAAAATACTCTGCAATACCCTGGTGCAATACTCTGCAATACCCTGCGCAATACTCTGCAATACCCTGCGCAATACTCTGCAATACCCTGCGCAATACCCTGGTGCAATACTCTGCAATACTCTGGTGCAATACTCTGCAATACCCTGCAAAATACTCTGCAATACCCTGCGCAATACCCTGCAAAATACTCTGCAATACCCTGGTGCAATACTCTGCAATACTCTGGTGCAATACCCTGCGCAATACTCTGCAATACCCTGCGCAATACCCTGCGCAATACTCTGCAATACCCTGCAATACCCTGCGCAATACTCTGCAATACCCTGCGCAATATTCTGCAATACCCTGCGCAATACTCTGCAATACTCTGCGCAATACCCTGGTGCAATACTCTGCAATACTCTGGTGCAATACTCTGCAATACCCTGCAAAATACTCTGCAATACCCTGCGCAATACCCTGCAAAATACTCTGCAATACCCTGGTGCAATACTCTGCAATACTCTGGTGCAATACTCTGCAATACCCTGCGCAATACTCTGCAATACCCTGCGCAATACCCTGCAAAATACTCTGCAATACCCTGGTGCAATACTCTGCAATACTCTGGTGCAATACTCTGCAATACCCTGGTGCAATACTCTGCAATACCCTGCGCAATACTCTGCAATACCCTGCGCAATACTCTGCAATACTCTGGTGCAATACTCTGCAATACCCTGGTGCAATACCATGCGCAATACTCTGCAATACCCTGCGCAATACCCTGCAATACCCTGCGCAATACTCTGCAATACCCTGCGCAATACTCTGCAATACTCTGCAATACTCTGGTGCAATACTCTGCAATACCCTGCGCAATACCCTGCAAAATACTCTGCAATACCCTGGTGCAATACTCTGCAATACCCTGCGCAATACTCTGCAATACCCTGCGCAATACCCTGGTGCAATACTCTGCAATACTCTGGTGCAATACTCTGCAATACTCTGGTGCAATACTCTGCAATACCCTGCAAAATACTCTGCAATACCCTGCACAATACCCTGCAAAATACTCTGCAATACCCTGGTGCAATACTCTGCAATACTCTGGTGCAATACTCTGCAATACCCTGCGCAATACTCTGCAATACCCTGCGCAATACCCTGCAAAATACTCTGCAATACCCTGGTGCAATACTCTGCAATACTCTGGTGCAATACTCTGCAATACCCTGCGCAATACTCTGCAATACCCTGCGCAATACCCTGCAAAATACTCTGCAATACCCTGGTGCAATACTCTGCAATACTCTGGTGCAATACCCTGCAATACCCTGCGCAATACTCTGCAATACTCTGGCGCAATACTCTGCAATACCCTGGTGCAATACTCTGCAATACCCTGCGCAATACTCTGCAATACCCTGCGCAATTCTCTGCAATACTCTGGTGCAATACTCTGCAATACCCTGGTGCAATACCCTGCGCAATACTCTGCAATACCCTGCGCAATACCCTGCAATACCCTGCGCAATACTCTGCAATACCCTGCGCAATACTCTGCAATACTCTGCAATACTCTGGTGCAATACTCTGCAATACCCTGCGCAATACCCTGCAAAATACTCTGCAATACCCTGGTGCAATACTCTGCAATACCCTGCGCAATACTTTGCAATACCCTGCGCAATACCCTGGTGCAATACTCTGCAATACTCTGCAATACTCTGGTGCAATACTCTGCAATACTCTGGTGCAATACTCTGCAATACCCTGCGCAATATTCTGCAATACCCTGCGCAATACTCTGCAATACTCTGCAATACCCTGCGCAATATTCTGCAATACCCTGCGCAATACTCTGCAATACCCTGCGCAATACCCTGGTGCAATACTCTGCAATACTCTGGTGCAATACTCTGCAATACCCTGCAAAATACTCTGCAATACCCTGCGCAATACCCTGCAAAATACTCTGCAATACCCTGGTGCAATACTCTGCAATACTCTGGTGCAATACTCTGCAATACCCTGCGCAATACTCTGCAATACCCTGCGCAATACCCTGCAAAATACTCTGCAATACCCTGGTGCAATACTCTGCAATACACTGGTGCAATACTCTGCAATACCCTGCGCAATACTCTGCAATACCCTGCGCAATACTCTGCAATACTCTGGCGCAATACTCTGCAATACCCTGCGCAATACTCTGCAATACCCTGCGCAATACCCTGCGCAATACTCTGCAATACCCTGGTGCAATACTCTGCAATACTCTGGTGCAATACCCTGCGCAATACTCTGCAATACCCTGCGCAATACTCTGCAATACTCTGGTGCAATACTCTGCAATACCCTGGTGCAATACCCTGCGCAATACTCTGCAATACCCTGCGCAATACTCTGCAATACCCTGCGCAATACTCTGCAATACTCTGGTGCAATACTCTGCAATACCCTGGTGCAATACTCTGCAATACCCTGCGCAATACTCTGCAATACCCTGCGCAATACTCTGCAATACTCTGGTGCAATACTCTGCAATACCCTGGTGCAATACTCTGCAATACTCTGCAATACCCTGCGCAATACTCTGCAATACCCTGCGCAATACTCTGCAATACTCTGGTGCAATACTCTGCAATACCCTGGTGCAATACCCTGCAATACCCTGCGCAATACTCTGCAATACCCTGCGCAATACTCTGCAATACCCTGCGCAATACTCTGCAATACTCTGGTGCAATACTCTGCAATACCCTGGTGCAATACTCTGCAATACCCTGCGCAATACTCTGCAATACCCTGCGCAATTCTCTGCAATACTCTGGTGCAATACTCTGCAATACCCTGGTGCAATACCCTGCGCAATACTCTGCAATACCCTGCGCAATACCCTGCAATACCCTGCGCAATACTCTGCAATACCCTGCGCAATACTCTGCAATACTCTGCAATACTCTGGTGCAATACTCTGCAATACCCTGCGCAATACCCTGCAAAATACTCTGCAATACCCTGCGCAATACTCTGCAATACTCTGCAATACCCTGCGCAATACCCTGGTGCAATACTCTGCAATACTCTGGTGCAATACTCTGCAATACTCTGGTGCAATACTCTGCAATACCCTGCAAAATACTCTGCAATACCCTGCGCAATACTCTGCAATACCCTGCGCAATACCCTGCGCAATACCCTGCAAAATACTCTGCAATACCCTGGTGCAATACTCTGCAATACTCTGGTGCAATACCCTGCGCAATACTCTGCAATACCCTGCAAAATACTCTGCAATACCCTGCAAAATACTCTGCAATACCCTGGTGCAATACTCTGCAATACTCTGGTGCAATACTCTGCAATACCCTGCGCAATACTCTGCAATACCCTGCGCAATACCCTGCAAAATACTCTGCAATACCCTGGTGCAATACTCTGCAATACACTGGTGCAATACTCTGCAATACCCTGCGCAATACTCTGCAATACCCTGCGCAATACTCTGCAATACTCTGGTGCAATACTCTGCAATACCCTGCACAATACTCTGCAATACCCTGCGCAATACCCTGCGCAATACTCTGCAATACCCTGGTGCAATACTCTGCAATACCCTGCGCAATACTCTGCAATACCCTGCGCAATACTCTGCAATACTCTGGTGCAATACTCTGCAATACCCTGGTGCAATACTCTGCAATACCCTGCGCAATACTCTGCAATACCCTGCGCAATACTCTGCAATACTCTGGTGCAATACTCTGCAATACCCTGGTGCAATACTCTGCAATACCCTGCGCAATACTCTGCAATACCCTGCGCAATACCCTGCAATACCCTGTGCAATACTCTGCAATACTCTGGTGCAATACTCTGCAATACCCTGGTGCAATACTCTGCAATACCCTGCGCAATACTCTGCAATACCCTGGTGCAATACTCTGCAATACTCTGGTGCAATACTCTGCAATACCCTGCGCAATACTCTGCAATACCCTGCGCAATACCCTGCAATACCCTGTGCAATACTCTGCAATACCCTGGTGCAATACTCTGCAATACCCTGCGCAATACTCTGCAATACCCTGCGCAATACTCTGCAATACCCTGTGCAATACTCTGCAATACTCTGGTGCAATACTCTGCAATACCCTGTGCAATACTCTGCAATACCCTGCGCAATACTCTGCAATACCCTGCGCAATACCCTGCAAAATACTCTGCAATACCCTGGTGCAATACTCTGCAATACCCTGCGCAATACTCTGCAACACCCTGCGCAATACCCTGCAATACTCTGGTGCAATACTCTGCAATACCCTGGTGCAATACTCTGCAATACCCTGCGCAATACTCTGCAATACCCTGCGCAATACTCTGCAATACCCTGTGCAATACTCTGCAATACCCTGCGCAATACTCTGCAATACCCTGCGCAATACTCTGCAATACCCTGTGCAATACTCTGCAATACTCTGGTGCAATACTCTGCAATACCCTGCGCAATACTCTGCAATACCCTGCGCAATACTCTGCAATACCCTGTGCAATACTCTGCAATACTCTGGTGCAATACTCTGCAATACCCTGCGCAATACTCTGCAATACCCTGCGCAATACCCTGCAAAATACTCTGCAATACCCTGGTGCAATACTCTGCAATACCCTGCGCAATACTCTGCAATACCCTGCGCAATACTCTGCAATACTCTGGTGCAATACTCTGCAATACCCTGGTGCAATACTCTGCAATACCCTGCGCAATACTCTGCAATACCCTGGTGCAATACTCTGCAATACCCTGCGCAATACTCTGCAATACCCTGTGCAATACTCTGCAATACTCTGGTGCAATACTCTGCAATACCCTGCGCAATACTCTGCAATACCCTGTGCAATACTCTGCAATACTCTGGTGCAATACTCTGCAATACCCTGCGCAATACTCTGCAATACCCTGCGCAATACCCTGCAAAATACTCTGCAATACCCTGGTGCAATACTCTGCAATACCCTGCGCAATACTCTGCAATACCCTGCGCAATACCCTGCAAAATACTCTGCAATACCCTGGTGCAATACTCTGCAATACTCTGGTGCAATACTCTGCAATACCCTGCGCAATACTCTGCAATACTCTGGTGCAATACTCTGCAATACCCTGGTGCAATACTCTGCAATACCCTGCGCAATACTCTGCAATACCCTGCGCAATACTCTGCAATACTCTGGTGCAATACTCTGCAATACCCTGGTGCAATACCCTGCGCAATACTCTGCAATACCCTGCGCAATACCCTGCAATACCCTGCGCAATACTCTGCAATACCCTGCGCAATACCCTGCAATACCCTGCGCAATACTCTGCAATACTCTGCAATACTCTGGTGCAATACTCTGCAATACCCTGCAAAATACTCTGCAATACCCTGCGCAATACCCTGCAAAATACTCTGCAATACCCTGGTGCAATACTCTGCAATACTCTGGTGCAATACTCTGCAATACCCTGCGCAATACTCTGCAATACCCTGCGCAATACCCTGCAAAATACTCTGCAATACCCTGGTGCAATACTCTGCAATACTCTGGTGCAATACTCTGCAATACCCTGCGCAATACTCTGCAATACCCTGCGCAATACCCTGCAATACCCTGCGCAATACTCTGCAATACTCTGGCGCAATACTCTGCAATACCCTGCGCAATACTCTGCAATACCCTGCGCAATACCCTGCAAAATACTCTGCAATACCCTGGTGCAATACTCTGCAATACTCTGGTGCAATACTCTGCAATACCCTGCGCAATACTCTGCAATACCCAGCGCAATACTCTGCAATACTCTGGCGCAATACTCTGCAATACCCTGCGCAATACTCTGCAATACCCTGCGCAATACCCTGCGCAATACTCTGCAATACCCTGGTGCAATACTCTGCAATACTCTGGTGCAATACTCTGCAATACCCTGCGCAATACTCTGCAATACCCTGCGCAATACCCTGCGCAATACTCTGCAATACCCTGGTGCAATACTCTGCAATACTCTGGTGCAATACTCTGCAATACCCTGCGCAATACTCTGCAATACTCTGGTGCAATACTCTGCAATACTCTGGTGCAATACTCTGCAATACCCTGGTGCAATACTCTGCAATACCCTGCGCAATACTCTGCAATACCCTGCGCAATACTCTGCAATACCCTGCGCAATACTCTGCAATACCCTGGTGCAATACTCTGCAATACCCTGGTGCAATACCCTGCAATACCCTGCGCAATACTCTGCAATACCCTGCGCAATACCCTGCAATACCCTGCGCAATACTCTGCAATACTCTGGTGCAATACTCTGCAATACCCTGGTGCAATACTCTGCAATACCCTGGTGCAATACTCTGCAATACCCTGCGCAATACTCTGCAATACCCTGGTGCAATACTCTGCAATACTCTGGTGCAATACTCTGCAATACCCTGCGCAATACTCTGCAATACCCTGCGCAATACTCTGCAATACCCTGCGCAATACTCTGCAATACTCTGGTGCAATACTCTGCAATACCCTGGTGCAATACTCTGCAATACCCTGCGCAATACTCTGCAATACCCTGCGCAATACCCTGCAATACCCTGCGCAATACTCTGCAATACCCTGGTGCAATACTCTGCAATACCCTGCGCAATACTCTGCAATACCCTGGTGCAATACTCTGCAATACTCTGGTGCAATACTCTGCAATACCCTGCGCAATACTCTGCAATACCCTGTGCAATACTCTGCAATACTCTGGTGCAATACTCTGCAATACCCTGCGCAATACTCTGCAATACCCTGCGCAATACCCTGCAAAATACTCTGCAATACCCTGGTGCAATACTCTGCAATACCCTGCGCAATACTCTGCAATACCCTGCGCAATACCCTGCAAAATACTCTGCAATACCCTGGTGCAATACTCTGCAATACCCTGGTGCAATACTCTGCAATACCCTGGTGCAATACTCTGCAATACCCTGCGCAATACTCTGCAATACTCTGGTGCACTACTCTGCAATACCCTGGTGCAATACTCTGCAATACCCTGGTGCAATACTCTGCAATACCCTGCGCAATACTCTGCAATACCCTGGTGCAATACTCTGCAATACTCTGGTGCAATACTCTGCAATACCCTGCGCAATACTCTGCAATACCCTGCGCAATACTCTGCAATACCCTGCGCAATACTCTGCAATACCCTGCGCAATACTCTGCAATACTCTGGTGCAATACTCTGCAATACCCTGGTGCAATACTCTGCAATACCCTGCGCAATACTCTGCAATACCCTGCGCAATACCCTGCAATACCCTGCGCAATACTCTGCAATACCCTGGTGCAATACTCTGCAATACCCTGCGCAATACTCTGCAATACCCTGGTGCAATACTCTGCAATACTCTGGTGCAATACTCTGCAATACCCTGCGCAATACTCTGCAATACCCTGCGCAATACTCTGCAATACCCTGTGCAATACTCTGCAATACTCTGGTGCAATACTCTGCAATACCCTGCGCAATACTCTGCAATACCCTGCGCAATACCCTGCAAAATACTCTGCAATACCCTGGTGCAATACTCTGCAATACCCTGCGCAATACTCTGCAATACCCTGCGCAATACCCTGCAAAATACTCTGCAATACCCTGGTGCAATACTCTGCAATACTCTGGTGCAATACTCTGCAATACCCTGGTGCAATACTCTGCAATACCCTGCGCAATACTCTGCAATACCCTGCGCAATACTCTGCAATACTCTGGCGCAATACTCTGCAATACCCTGTGCAATACTCTGCAATACCCTGCGCAATACCCTGCGCAATACTCTGCAATACCCTGGTGCAATACTCTGCAATACTCTGGTGCAATACTCTGCAATACCCTGCGCAATACTCTGCAATACCCTGCGCAATACTCTGCAATACCCTGGTGCAATACTCTGCAATACTCTGCAATACCCTGCGCAATACTCTGCAATACCCTGCGCAATACTCTGCAATACCCTGCGCAATACTCTGCAATACTCTGGTGCAATACTCTGCAATACCCTGGTGCAATACTCTGCAATACCCTGCGCAATACTCTGCAATACTCTGGTGCAATACTCTGCAATACCCTGGTGCAATACCCTGCAATACCCTGCGCAATACTCTGCAATACCCTGCGCAATACCCTGCAATACCCTGCGCAATACTCTGCAATACTCTGGTGCAATACTCTGCAATACCCTGGTGCAATACTCTGCAATACCCTGCAATACCCTGGTGCAATACTCTGCAATACTCTGGTGCAATACTCTGCAATACCCTGCGCAATACTCTGCAATACCCTGCGCAATACCCTGCAATACCCTGCGCAATACTCTGCAATACCCTGCGCAATACTCTGCAATACTCTGGTGCAATACTCTGCAATACCCTGGTGCAATACTCTGCAATACCCTGGTGCAATACTCTGCAATACCCTGCGCAATACTCTGCAATACTCTGGTGCAATACTCTGCAATACCCTGCGCAATACTCTGCAATACCCTGCGCAATACTCTGCAATACTCTGGTGCAATACTCTGCAATACCCTGGTGCAATACTCTGCAATACCCTGCGCAATACTCTGCAATACCCTGGTGCAATACTCTGCAATACTCTGGTGCAATACTCTGCAATACCCTGCGCAATACTCTGCAATACCCTGCGCAATACCCTGCAATACCCTGCGCAATACTCTGCAATACCCTGCGCAATACTCTGCAATACCCTGTGCAATACTCTGCAATACCCTGCGCAATACTCTGCAATACCCTGCAAAATACTCTGCAATACCCTGCGCAATACCCTGCAAAATACTCTGCAATACCCTGGTGCAATACTCTGCAATACTCTGGTGCAATACTCTGCAATACCCTGCGCAATACTCTGCAATACCCTGCGCAATACCCTGCAAAATACTCTGCAATACCCTGGTGCAATACTCTGCAATACCCTGCGCAATACTCTGCAATACCCTGCGCAATACCCTGCAATACTCTGGTGCAATACTCTGCAATACCCTGGTGCAATACTCTGCAATACCCTGCGCAATACTCTGCAATACCCTGCACAATACTCTGCAATACCCTGTGCAATACTCTGCAATACTCTGGTGCAATACTCTGCAATACCCTGCGCAATACTCTGCAATACCCTGCGCAATACTCTGCAATACCCTGCGCAATACTCTGCAATACCCTGCGCAATACTCTGCAATACCCTGTGCAATACTCTGCAATACTCTGGTGCAATACTCTGCAATACCCTGCGCAATACTCTGCAATACCCTGCGCAATACCCTGCAAAATACTCTGCAATACCCTGGTGCAATACTCTGCAATACCCTGCGCAATACTCTGCAATACCCTGCGCAATACTCTGCAATACTCTGGTGCAATACTCTGCAATACCCTGGTGCAATACTCTGCAATACCCTGCGCAATACTCTGCAATACCCTGGTGCAATACTCTGCAATACCCTGCGCAATACTCTGCAATACCCTGTGCAATACTCTGCAATACTCTGGTGCAATACTCTGCAATACCCTGCGCAATACTCTGCAATACCCTGCGCAATACCCTGCAAAATACTCTGCAATACCCTGGTGCAATACTCTGCAATACCCTGCGCAATACTCTGCAATACCCTGCGCAATACCCTGCAAAATACTCTGCAATACCCTGGTGCAATACTCTGCAATACTCTGGTGCAATACTCTGCAATACCCTGCGCAATACTCTGCAATACCCTGCGCAATACTCTGCAATACTCTGGTGCAATACTCTGCAATACCCTGGTGCAATACTCTGCAATACCCTGCGCAATACTCTGCAATACCCTGCGCAATACTCTGCAATACTCTGGTGCAATACTCTGCAATACCCTGGTGCAATACCCTGCGCAATACTCTGCAATACCCTGCGCAATACCCTGCAATACCCTGCGCAATACTCTGCAATACCCTGCGCAATACCCTGCAATACCCTGCGCAATACTCTGCAATACTCTGCAATACCCTGCGCAATACCCTGCAAAATACTCTGCAATACCCTGGTGCAATACTCTGCAATACCCTGCGCAATACTCTGCAATACCCTGCGCAATACCCTGGTGAAATACTCTGCAATACTCTGGTGCAATACTCTGCAATACTCTGGTGCAATACTCTGCAATACCCTGCAAAATACTCTGCAATACCCTGCGCAATACTCTGCAATACCCTGCGCAATACCCTGCGCAATACCCTGCAAAATACTCTGCAATACCCTGGTGCAATACTCTGCAATACTCTGGTGCAATACCCTGCGCAATACTCTGCAATACCCTGCGCAATACCCTGCGCAATACTCTGCAATACCCTGCAAAATACTCTGCAATACCCTGCGCAATACCCTGCAAAATACTCTGCAATACCCTGGTGCAATACTCTGCAATACTCTGGTGCAATACTCTGCAATACTCTGGTGCAATACCCTGCGCAATACTCTGCAATACCCTGCGCAATACTCTGCAATACCCTGCGCAATACCCTGCGCAATACTCTGCAATACCCTGCAATACCCTGCGCAATATTCTGCAATACCCTGCGCAATATTCTGCAATACCCTGCGCAATACTCTGCAATACTCTGCAATACCCTGCGCAATATTCTGCAATACACTGCGCAATACTCTGCAATACCCTGCGCAATACCCTGGTGCAATACTCTGCAATACTCTGGTGCAATACTCTGCAATACCCTGCAAAATACTCTGCAATACCCTGCGCAATACCCTGCAAAATACTCTGCAATACCCTGGTGCAATACTCTGCAATACTCTGGTGCAATACTCTGCAATACCCTGCGCAATACTCTGCAATACCCTGCGCAATACCCTGCAAAATACTCTGCAATACCCTGGTGCAATACTCTGCAATACTCTGGTGCAATACTCTGCAATACCCTGCGCAATACTCTGCAATACCCTGCGCAATACTCTGCAATACCCTGCGCAATACCCTGCGCAATACCCTGCAATACCCTGCGCAATACTCTGCAATACCCTGCGCAATATTCTGCAATACCCTGCGCAATACTCTGCAATACCCTGCGCAATACTCTGCAATACCCTGCGCAATACCCTGGTGCAATACTCTGCAATACTCTGGTGCAATACTCTGCAATACCCTGCGCAATACTCTGCAATACCCTGCGCAATACCCTGCAAAATACTCTGCAATACCCTGGTGCAATACTCTGCAATACACTGGTGCAATACTCTGCAATACCCTGCGCAATACTCTGAAATACCCTGCGCAATACTCTGCAATACTCTGGCGCAATACTCTGCAATACCCTGCGCAATACTCTGCAATACCCTGCGCAATACCCTGCGCAATACTCTGCAATACCCTGGTGCAATACTCTGCAATACTCTGGTGCAATACTCTGCAATACCCTGCGCAATACCCTGCAAAATACTCTGCAATACCCTGGTGCAATACTCTGCAATACCCTGCGCAATACCCTGCAAAATACTCTGCAATACCCTGGTGCAATACTCTGCAATACCCTGCGCAATACTCTGCAATACCCTGCGCAATACTCTGCAATACCCTGCGCAATACCCTGGTGCAATACTCTGCAATACTCTGGTGCAATACTCTGCAATACCCTGCAAAATACTCTGCAATACCCTGCGCAATACCCTGCAAAATACTCTGCAATACCCTGGTGCAATACTCTGCAATACTCTGGTGCAATACCCTGCGCAATACTCTGCAATACCCTGCGCAATACCCTGCGCAATACTCTGCAATACCCTGCAATACCCTGCGCAATACTCTGCAATACCCTGCGCAATATTCTGCAATACCCTGCGCAATACTCTGCAATACTCTGCGCAATACCCTGGTGCAATACTCTGCAATACTCTGGTGCAATACTCTGCAATACCCTGCAAAATACTCTGCAATACCCTGCGCAATACCCTGCAAAATACTCTGCAATACCCTGGTGCAATACTCTGCAATACTCTGGTGCAATACTCTGCAATACCCTGCGCAATACTCTGCAATACCCTGCGCAATACCCTGCAAAATACTCTGCAATACCCTGGTGCAATACTCTGCAATACTCTGGTGCAATACTCTGCAATACCCTGGTGCAATACTCTGCAATACCCTGCGCAATACTCTGCAATACCCTGCGCAATACTCTGCAATACTCTGGTGCAATACTCTGCAATACCCTGGTGCAATACCCTGCGCAATACTCTGCAATACCCTGCGCAATACCCTGCAATACCCTGCGCAATACTCTGCAATACCCTGCGCAATACTCTGCAATACTCTGCAATACTCTGGTGCAATACTCTGCAATACCCTGCGCAATACCCTGCAAAATACTCTGCAATACCCTGGTGCAATACTCTGCAATACCCTGCGCAATACTCTGCAATACCCTGCGCAATACCCCGGTGCAATACTCTGCAATACTCTGGTGCAATACTCTGCAATACTCTGGTGCAATACTCTGCAATACCCTGCAAAATACTCTGCAATACCCTGCGCAATACCCTGCAAAATACTCTGCAATACCCTGGTGCAATACTCTGCAATACTCTGGTGCAATACTCTGCAATACCCTGCGCAATACTCTGCAATACCCTGCGCAATACCCTGCAAAATACTCTGCAATACCCTGGTGCAATACTCTGCAATACTCTGGTGCAATACCCTGCAATACCCTGCGCAATACTCTGCAATACTCTGGCGCAATACTCTGCAATACCCTGGTGCAATACTCTGCAATACCCTGCGCAATACTCTGCAATACTCTGGTGCAATACTCTGCAATACCCTGGTGCAATACCCTGCGCAATACTCTGCAATACTCTGCAATACTCTGGTGCAATACTCTGCAATACCCTGCGCAATACCCTGCAAAATACTCTGCAATACCCTGGTGCAATACTCTGCAATACCCTGCGCAATACTCTGCAATACCCTGCGCAATACCCTGGTGCAATACTCTGCAATACTCTGGTGCAATACTCTGCAATACTCTGGTGCAATACTCTTCAATACCCTGCAAAATACTCTGCAATACCCTGCGCAATACCCTGCAAAATACTCTGCAATACCCTGGTGCAATACTCTGCAATACTCTGGTGCAATACCCTGCGCAATACTCTGCAATACCCTGCGCAATACCCTGCGCAATACTCTGCAATACCCTGCAATACCCTGCGCAATACTCTGCAATACCCTGCGCAGTATTCTGCAATACCCTGCGCAATACTCTGCAATACTCTGCAATACCCTGCGCAATATTCTGCAATACCCTGCGCAATACTCTGCAATACTCTGGTGCAATACTCTGCAATACCCTGCAAAATACTCTGCAATACCCTGCGCAATACCCTGCAAAATACTCTGCAATACCCTGGTGCAATACTCTGCAATACTCTGGTGCAATACTCTGCAATACCCTGCGCAATACTCTGCAATACCCTGCGCAATACCCTGCAAAATACTCTGCAATACCCTGGTGCAATACTCTGCAATACTCTGGTGCAATACTCTGCAATACCCTGCGCAATACTCTGCAATACCCTGCGCAATACCCTGCAAAATACTCTGCAATACCCTGGTGCAATACTCTGCAATACTCTGGTGCAATACTCTGCAATACCCTGGTGCAATACTCTGCAATACTCTGGCGCAATACTCTGCAATACCCTGCGCAATACTCTGCAATACCCTGCGCAATACCCTGCGCAATACTCTGCAATACCCTGGTGCAATACTCTGCAATACTCTGGTGCAATACTCTGCAATACCCTGCGCAATACTCTGCAATACCCTGCGCAATACTCTGCAATACTCTGGTGCAATACTCTGCAATACTCTGCAATACCCTGCGCAATACTCTGCAATACCCTGCGCAATACTCTGCAATACCCTGCACAATACTCTGCAATACCCTGCGCAATACTCTGCAATACTCTGGTGCAATACTCTGCAATACCCTGGTGCAATACTCTGCAATACCCTGTGCAATACTCTGCAATACCCTGCGCAATTCTCTGCAATACTCTGGTGCAATACTCTGCAATACCCTGGTGCAATACCCTGCGCAATACTCTGCAATACCCTGCGCAATACCCTGCAATACCCTGCGCAATACTCTGCAATACCCTGCGCAATACTCTGCAATACTCTGCAATACTCTGGTGCAATACTCTGCAATACCCTGCGCAATACCCTGCAAAATACTCTGCAATACCCTGGTGCAATACTCTGCAATACCCTGCGCAATACTCTGCAATACCCTGCGCAATACCCTGGTGCAATACTCTGCAATACTCTGGTGCAATACTCTGCAATACCCTGCGCAATATTCTGCAATACCCTGCGCAATACTCTGCAATACTCTGCAATACCCTGCGCAATATTCTGCAATACCCTGCGCAATACTCTGCAATACCCTGCGCAATACCCTGGTGCAATACTCTGCAATACTCTGGTGCAATACTCTGCAATACCCTGCGCAATACTCTGCAATACCCTGCGCAATACCCTGCAAAATACTCTGCAATACCCTGGTGCAATACTCTGCAATACTCTGGTGCAATACTCTGCAATACCCTGCGCAATATTCTGCAATACCCTGCGCAATACTCTGCAATACTCTGCAATACCCTGCGCAATATTCTGCAATACCCTGCGCAATACTCTGCAATACCCTGCGCAATACCCTGGTGCAATACTCTGCAATACTCTGGTGCAATACTCTGCAATACCCTGCGCAATACTCTGCAATACCCTGCGCAATACCCTGCAAAATACTCTGCAATACCCTGGTGCAATACTCTGCAATACACTGGTGCAATACTCTGCAATACCCTGCGCAATACTCTGCAATACCCTGCGCAATACTCTGCAATACTCTGGCGCAATACTCTGCAATACCCTGCGCAATACTCTGCAATACCCTGCGCAATACCCTGCGCAATACTCTGCAATACCCTGGTGCAATACTCTGCAATACTCTGGTGCAATACTCTGCAATACCCTGCGCAATACCCTGCAAAATACTCTGCAATACCCTGGTGCAATACTCTGCAATACCCTGCGCAATACCCTGCAAAATACTCTGCAATACCCTGGTGCAATACTCTGCAATACCCTGCGCAATACTCTGCAATACCCTGCGCAATACTCTGCAATACCCTGCGCAATACCCTGGTGCAATACTCTGCAATACTCTGGTGCAATACTCTGCAATACCCTGCAAAATAATCTGCAATACCCTGCGCAATACCCTGCAAAATACTCTGCAATACCCTGGTGCAATACTCTGCAATACTCTGGTGCAATACCCTGCGCAATACTCTGCAATACCCTGCGCAATACCCTGCGCAATACTCTGCAATACCCTGCAATACCCTGCGCAATACTCTGCAATACCCTGCGCAATATTCTGCAATACCCTGCGCAATACTCTGCAATACCCTGCGCAATACCCTGCAAAATACTCTGCAATACCCTGGTGCAATACTCTGCAATACTCTGGTGCAATACTCTGCAATACCCTGCGCAATACCCTGCAATACCCTGCGCAATACTCTGCAATACTCTGGTGCAATACTCTGCAATACCCTGGTGCAATACTCTGCAATACCCTGCGCAATACTCTGCAATACCCTGCGCAATACTCTGCAATACCCTGCGCAATACTCTGCAATACCCTGCGCAATACCCTGCGCAATACCCTGCGCAATACCCTGCGCAATACCCTGCGCAATACTCTGCAATACCCTGCGCAATACTCTGCAATACCCTGCGCAATACCCTGGTGCAATACTCTGCAATACTCTGGTGCAATACTCTGCAATACCCTGCGCAATACTCTGCAATACCCTGCGCAATACCCTGCAAAATACTCTGCAATACCCTGGTGCAATACTCTGCAATACCCTGCGCAATACCCTGCAAAATACTCTGCAATACCCTGGTGCAATACTCTGCAATACCCTGCGCAATACTCTGCAATACCCTGCGCAATACTCTGAAATACCCTGCGCAATACCCTGGTGCAATACTCTGCAATACTCTGGTGCAATACTCTGCAATACCCTGCAAAATACTCTGCAATACCCTGCGCAATACCCTGCAAAATACTCTGCAATACCCTGGTGCAATACTCTGCAATACTCTGGTGCAATACCCTGTGCAATACTCTGCAATACCCTGCGCAATACTCTGCAATACCCTGCAAAATACTCTGCAATACCCTGCGCAATACCCTGCAAAATACTCTGCAATACCCTGGTGCAATACTCTGCAATACTCTGGTGCAATACTCTGCAATACCCTGCGCAATACTCTGCAATACCCTGCGCAATACCCTGCAAAATACTCTGCAATACCCTGGTGCAATACTCTGCAATACCCTGCGCAATACTCTGCAATACCCTGCGCAATACCCTGCAATACTCTGGTGCAATACTCTGCAATACCCTGGTGCAATACTCTGCAATACCCTGCGCAATACTCTGCAATACCCTGCACAATACTCTGCAATACCCTGTGCAATACTCTGCAATACTCTGGTGCAATACTCTGCAATACCCTGCGCAATACTCTGCAATACCCTGCGCAATACTCTGCAATACCCTGCGCAATACTCTGCAATACCCTGCGCAATACTCTGCAATACCCTGTGCAATACTCTGCAATACTCTGGTGCAATACTCTGCAATACCCTGCGCAATACTCTGCAATACCCTGCGCAATACCCTGCAAAATACTCTGCAATACCCTGGTGCAATACTCTGCAATACCCTGCGCAATACTCTGCAATACCCTGCGCAATACTCTGCAATACTCTGGTGCAATACTCTGCAATACCCTGGTGCAATACTCTGCAATACCCTGCGCAATACTCTGCAATACCCTGGTGCAATACTCTGCAATACCCTGCGCAATACTCTGCAATACCATGTGCAATACTCTGCAATACTCTGGTGCAATACTCTGCAATACCCTGCGCAATACTCTGCAATACCCTGCGCAATACCCTGCAAAATACTCTGCAATACCCTGGTGCAATACTCTGCAATACCCTGCGCAATACTCTGCAATACCCTGCGCAATACCCTGCAAAATACTCTGCAATACCCTGGTGCAATACTCTGCAATACTCTGGTGCAATACTCTGCAATACCCTGCGCAATACTCTGCAATACCCTGCGCAATACTCTGCAATACTCTGGTGCAATACTCTGCAATACCCTGGTGCAATACTCTGCAATACCCTGCGCAATACTCTGCAATACCCTGCGCAATACTCTGCAATACTCTGGTGCAATACTCTGCAATACCCTGGTGCAATACCCTGCGCAATACTCTGCAATACCCTGCGCAATACCCTGCAATACCCTGCGCAATACTCTGCAATACCCTGCGCAATACCCTGCAATACCCTGCGCAATACTCTGCAATACTCTGCAATACCCTGCGCAATACCCTGCAAAATACTCTGCAATACCCTGGTGCAATACTCTGCAATACCCTGCGCAATACTCTGCAATACCCTGCGCAATACCCTGGTGAAATACTCTGCAATACTCTGGTGCAATACTCTGCAATACTCTGGTGCAATACTCTGCAATACCCTGCAAAATACTCTGCAATACCCTGCGCAATACTCTGCAATACCCTGCGCAATACCCTGCGCAATACCCTGCAAAATACTCTGCAATACCCTGGTGCAATACTCTGCAATACTCTGGTGCAATACCCTGCGCAATACTCTGCAATACCCTGCGCAATACCCTGCGCAATACTCTGCAATACCCTGCAAAATACTCTGCAATACCCTGCGCAATACCCTGCAAAATACTCTGCAATACCCTGGTGCAATACTCTGCAATACTCTGGTGCAATACTCTGCAATACTCTGGTGCAATACCCTGCGCAATACTCTGCAATACCCTGCGCAATACTCTGCAATACCCTGCGCAATACCCTGCGCAATACTCTGCAATACCCTGCAATACCCTGCGCAATATTCTGCAATACCCTGCGCAATATTCTGCAATACCCTGCGCAATACTCTGCAATACACTGCGCAATACTCTGCAATACCCTGCGCAATACCCTGGTGCAATACTCTGCAATACTCTGGTGCAATACTCTGCAATACCCTGCAAAATACTCTGCAATACCCTGCGCAATACCCTGCAAAATACTCTGCAATACCCTGGTGCAATACTCTGCAATACTCTGGTGCAATACTCTGCAATACCCTGCGCAATACTCTGCAATACCCTGCGCAATACCCTGCAAAATACTCTGCAATACCCTGGTGCAATACTCTGCAATACTCTGGTGCAATACTCTGCAATACCCTGCGCAATACTCTGCAATACCCTGCGCAATACTCTGCAATACCCTGCGCAATACCCTGCGCAATACCCTGCAATACCCTGCGCAATACTCTGCAATACCCTGCGCAATATTCTGCAATACCCTGCGCAATACTCTGCAATACCCTGCGCAATACTCTGCAATACCCTGCGCAATACCCTGGTGCAATACTCTGCAATACTCTGGTGCAATACTCTGCAATACCCTGCGCAATACTCTGCAATACCCTGCGCAATACCCTGCAAAATACTCTGCAATACCCTGGTGCAATACTCTGCAATACACTGGTGCAATACTCTGCAATACCCTGCGCAATACTCTGAAATACCCTGCGCAATACTCTGCAATACTCTGGCGCAATACTCTGCAATACCCTGCGCAATACTCTGCAATACCCTGCGCAATACCCTGCGCAATACTCTGCAATACCCTGGTGCAATACTCTGCAATACTCTGGTGCAATACTCTGCAATACCCTGCGCAATACCCTGCAAAATACTCTGCAATACCCTGGTGCAATACTCTGCAATACCCTGCGCAATACCCTGCAAAATACTCTGCAATACCCTGGTGCAATACTCTGCAATACCCTGCGCAATACTCTGCAATACCCTGCGCAATACTCTGCAATACCCTGCGCAATACCCTGGTGCAATACTCTGCAATACTCTCGTGCAATACTCTGCAATACCCTGCAAAATACTCTGCAATACCCTGCGCAATACCCTGCAAAATACTCTGCAATACCCTGGTGCAATACTCTGCAATACTCTGGTGCAATACCCTGCGCAATACTCTGCAATACCCTGCGCAATACCCTGCGCAATACTCTGCAATACCCTGCAATACCCTGCGCAATACTCTGCAATACCCTGCGCAATATTCTGCAATACCCTGCGCAATACTCTGCAATACTCTGCGCAATACCCTGGTGCAATACTCTGCAATACTCTGGTGCAATACTCTGCAATACCCTGCAAAATACTCTGCAATACCCTGCGCAATACCCTGCAAAATACTCTGCAATACCCTGGTGCAATACTCTGCAATACTCTGGTGCAATACTCTGCAATACCCTGCGCAATACTCTGCAATACCCTGCGCAATACCCTGCAAAATACTCTGCAATACCCTGGTGCAATACTCTGCAATACTCTGGTGCAATACTCTGCAATACCCTGGTGCAATACTCTGCAATACCCTGCGCAATACTCTGCAATACCCTGCGCAATACTCTGCAATACTCTGGTGCAATACTCTGCAATACCCTGGTGCAATACCCTGCGCAATACTCTGCAATACCCTGCGCAATACCCTGCAATACCCTGCGCAATACTCTGCAATACCCTGCGCAATACTCTGCAATACTCTGCAATACTCTGGTGCAATACTCTGCAATACCCTGCGCAATACCCTGCAAAATACTCTGCAATACCCTGGTGCAATACTCTGCAATACCCTGCGCAATACTCTGCAATACCCTGCGCAATACCCCGGTGCAATACTCTGCAATACTCTGGTGCAATACTCTGCAATACTCTGGTGCAATACTCTGCAATACCCTGCAAAATACTCTGCAATACCCTGCGCAATACCCTGCAAAATACTCTGCAATACCCTGGTGCAATACTCTGCAATACTCTGGTGCAATACTCTGCAATACCCTGCGCAATACTCTGCAATACCCTGCGCAATACCCTGCAAAATACTCTGCAATACCCTGGTGCAATACTCTGCAATACTCTGGTGCAATACCCTGCAATACCCTGCGCAATACTCTGCAATACTCTGGCGCAATACTCTGCAATACCCTGGTGCAATACTCTGCAATACCCTGCGCAATACTCTGCAATACTCTGGTGCAATACTCTGCAATACCCTGGTGCAATACCCTGCGCAATACTCTGCAATACTCTGCAATACTCTGGTGCAATACTCTGCAATACCCTGCGCAATACCCTGCAAAATACTCTGCAATACCCTGGTGCAATACTCTGCAATACCCTGCGCAATACTCTGCAATACCCTGCGCAATACCCTGGTGCAATACTCTGCAATACTCTGGTGCAATACTCTGCAATACCCTGCGCAATATTCTGCAATACCCTGCGCAATACTCTGCAATACTCTGCAATACCCTGCGCAATATTCTGCAATACCCTGCGCAATACTCTGCAATACCCTGCGCAATACCCTGGTGCAATACTCTGCAATACTCTGGTGCAATACTCTGCAATACCCTGCGCAATACTCTGCAATACCCTGCGCAATACCCTGCAAAATACTCTGCAATACCCTGGTGCAATACTCTGCAATACTCTGGTGCAATACTCTGCAATACCCTGCGCAATATTCTGCAATACCCTGCGCAATACTCTGCAATACTCTGCAATACCCTGCGCAATATTCTGCAATACCCTGCGCAATACTCTGCAATACCCTGCGCAATACCCTGGTGCAATACTCTGCAATACTCTGGTGCAATACTCTGCAATACCCTGCGCAATACTCTGCAATACCCTGCGCAATACCCTGCAAAATACTCTGCAATACCCTGGTGCAATACTCTGCAATACACTGGTGCAATACTCTGCAATACCCTGCGCAATACTCTGCAATACCCTGCGCAATACTCTGCAATACTCTGGCGCAATACTCTGCAATACCCTGCGCAATACTCTGCAATACCCTGCGCAATACCCTGCGCAATACTCTGCAATACCCTGGTGCAATACTCTGCAATACTCTGGTGCAATACTCTGCAATACCCTGCGCAATACCCTGCAAAATACTCTGCAATACCCTGGTGCAATACTCTGCAATACCCTGCGCAATACCCTGCAAAATACTCTGCAATACCCTGGTGCAATACTCTGCAATACCCTGCGCAATACTCTGCAATACCCTGCGCAATACTCTGCAATACCCTGCGCAATACCCTGGTGCAATACTCTGCAATACTCTGGTGCAATACTCTGCAATACCCTGCAAAATAATCTGCAATACCCTGCGCAATACCCTGCAAAATACTCTGCAATACCCTGGTGCAATACTCTGCAATACTCTGGTGCAATACCCTGCGCAATACTCTGCAATACCCTGCGCAATACCCTGCGCAATACTCTGCAATACCCTGCAATACCCTGCGCAATACTCTGCAATACCCTGCGCAATATTCTGCAATACCCTGCGCAATACTCTGCAATACCCTGCGCAATACCCTGCAAAATACTCTGCAATACCCTGGTGCAATACTCTGCAATACTCTGGTGCAATACTCTGCAATACCCTGCGCAATACCCTGCAATACCCTGCGCAATACTCTGCAATACTCTGGTGCAATACTCTGCAATACCCTGGTGCAATACTCTGCAATACCCTGCGCAATACTCTGCAATACCCTGCGCAATACTCTGCAATACCCTGCGCAATACTCTGCAATACCCTGCGCAATACCCTGCGCAATACCCTGCACAATACCCTGCGCAATACCCTGCGCAATACTCTGCAATACCCTGCGCAATACTCTGCAATACCCTGCGCAATACCCTGGTGCAATACTCTGCAATACTCTGGTGCAATACTCTGCAATACCCTGCGCAATACTCTGCAATACCCTGCGCAATACCCTGCAAAATACTCTGCAATACCCTGGTGCAATACTCTGCAATACACTGGTGCAATACTCTGCAATACCCTGCGCAATACTCTGAAATACCCTGCGCAATACTCTGCAATACTCTGGCGCAATACTCTGCAATACCCTGCACAATACTCTGCAATACCCTGCGCAATACCCTGCGCAATACTCTGCAATACCCTGGTGCAATACTCTGCAATACTCTGGTGCAATACTCTGCAATACCCTGCGCAATACCCTGCAAAATACTCTGCAATACCCTGGTGCAATACTCTGCAATACCCTGCGCAATACCCTGCAAAATACTCTGCAATACCCTGGTGCAATACTCTGCAATACCCTGCGCAATACTCTGCAATACCCTGCGCAATACTCTGCAATACCCTGCGCAATACCCTGGTGCAATACTCTGCAATACTCTGGTGCAATACTCTGCAATACCCTGCAAAATACTCTGCAATACCCTGCGCAATACCCTGCAAAATACTCTGCAATACCCTGGTGCAATACTCTGCAATACTCTGGTGCAATACCCTGCGCAATACTCTGCAATACCCTGCGCAATACCCTGCGCAATACTCTGCAATACCCTGCAATACCCTGCGCAATACTCTGCAATACCCTGCGCAATATTCTGCAATACCCTGCGCAATACTCTGCAATACTCTGCGCAATACCCTGGTGCAATACTCTGCAATACTCTGGTGCAATACTCTGCAATACCCTGCAAAATACTCTGCAATACCCTGCGCAATACCCTGCAAAATACTCTGCAATACCCTGGTGCAATACTCTGCAATACTCTGGTGCAATACTCTGCAATACCCTGCGCAATACTCTGCAATACCCTGCGCAATACCCTGCAAAATACTCTGCAATACCCTGGTGCAATACTCTGCAATACTCTGGTGCAATACTCTGCAATACCCTGGTGCAATACTCTGCAATACCCTGCGCAATACTCTGCAATACCCTGCGCAATACTCTGCAATACTCTGGTGCAATACTCTGCAATACCCTGGTGCAATACCATGCGCAATACTCTGCAATACCCTGCGCAATACCCTGCAATACCCTGCGCAATACTCTGCAATACCCTGCGCAATACTCTGCAATACTCTGCAATACTCTGGTGCAATACTCTGCAATACCCTGCGCAATACCCTGCAAAATACTCTGCAATACCCTGGTGCAATACTCTGCAATACCCTGCGCAATACTCTGCAATACCCTGCGCAATACCCTGGTGCAATACTCTGCAATACTCTGGTGCAATACTCTGCAATACTCTGGTGCAATACTCTGCAATACCCTGCAAAATACTCTGCAATACCCTGCACAATACCCTGCAAAATACTCTGCAATACCCTGGTGCAATACTCTGCAATACTCTGGTGCAATACTCTGCAATACCCTGCGCAATACTCTGCAATACCCTGCGCAATACCCTGCAAAATACTCTGCAATACCCTGGTGCAATACTCTGCAATACTCTGGTGCAATACTCTGCAATACCCTGTGCAATACTCTGCAATACCCTGCGCAATACCCTGCAAAATACTCTGCAATACCCTGGTGCAATACTCTGCAATACTCTGGTGCAATACCCTGCAATACCCTGCGCAATACTCTGCAATACTCTGGCGCAATACTCTGCAATACCCTGGTGCAATACTCTGCAATACCCTGCGCAATACTCTGCAATACCCTGCGCAATTCTCTGCAATACTCTGGTGCAATACTCTGCAATACCCTGGTGCAATACCCTGCGCAATACTCTGCAATACCCTGCGCAATACCCTGCAATACCCTGCGCAATACTCTGCAATACCCTGCGCAATACTCTGCAATACTCTGCAATACTCTGGTGCAATACTCTGCAATACCCTGCGCAATACCCTGCAAAATACTCTGCAATACCCTGGTGCAATACTCTGCAATACCCTGCGCAATACTTTGCAATACCCTGCGCAATACCCTGGTGCAATACTCTGCAATACTCTGCAATACTCTGGTGCAATACTCTGCAATACTCTGGTGCAATACTCTGCAATACCCTGCGCAATATTCTGCAATACCCTGCGCAATACTCTGCAATACTCTGCAATACCCTGCGCAATATTCTGCAATACCCTGCGCAATACTCTGCAATACCCTGCGCAATACCCTGGTGCAATACTCTGCAATACTCTGGTGCAATACTCTGCAATACCCTGCAAAATACTCTGCAATACCCTGCGCAATACCCTGCAAAATACTCTGCAATACCCTGGTGCAATACTCTGCAATACTCTGGTGCAATACTCTGCAATACCCTGCGCAATACTCTGCAATACCCTGCGCAATACCCTGCAAAATACTCTGCAATACCCTGGTGCAATACTCTGCAATACACTGGTGCAATACTCTGCAATACCCTGCGCAATACTCTGCAATACCCTGCGCAATACTCTGCAATACTCTGGCGCAATACTCTGCAATACCCTGCGCAATACTCTGCAATACCCTGCGCAATACCCTGCGCAATACTCTGCAATACCCTGGTGCAATACTCTGCAATACTCTGGTGCAATACCCTGCGCAATACTCTGCAATACCCTGCGCAATACTCTGCAATACTCTGGTGCAATACTCTGCAATACCCTGGTGCAATACCCTGCGCAATACTCTGCAATACCCTGCGCAATACTCTGCAATACCCTGCGCAATACTCTGCAATACTCTGGTGCAATACTCTGCAATACCCTGGTGCAATACTCTGCAATACCCTGCGCAATACTCTGCAATACCCTGCGCAATACTCTGCAATACTCTGGTGCAATACTCTGCAATACCCTGGTGCAATACTCTGCAATACTCTGCAATACCCTGCGCAATACTCTGCAATACCCTGCGCAATACTCTGCAATACTCTGGTGCAATACTCTGCAATACCCTGGTGCAATACCCTGCAATACCCTGCGCAATACTCTGCAATACCCTGCGCAATACTCTGCAATACCCTGCGCAATACTCTGCAATACTCTGGTGCAATACTCTGCAATACCCTGGTGCAATACTCTGCAATACCCTGCGCAATACTCTGCAATACCCTGCGCAATTCTCTGCAATACTCTGGTGCAATACTCTGCAATACCCTGGTGCAATACCCTGCGCAATACTCTGCAATACCCTGCGCAATACCCTGCAATACCCTGCGCAATACTCTGCAATACCCTGCGCAATACTCTGCAATACTCTGCAATACTCTGGTGCAATACTCTGCAATACCCTGCGCAATACCCTGCAAAATACTCTGCAATACCCTGCGCAATACTCTGCAATACTCTGCAATACCCTGCGCAATACCCTGGTGCAATACTCTGCAATACTCTGGTGCAATACTCTGCAATACTCTGGTGCAATACTCTGCAATACCCTGCAAAATACTCTGCAATACCCTGCGCAATACTCTGCAATACCCTGCGCAATACCCTGCGCAATACCCTGCAAAATACTCTGCAATACCCTGGTGCAATACTCTGCAATACTCTGGTGCAATACCCTGCGCAATACTCTGCAATACCCTGCAAAATACTCTGCAATACCCTGCAAAATACTCTGCAATACCCTGGTGCAATACTCTGCAATACTCTGGTGCAATACTCTGCAATACCCTGCGCAATACTCTGCAATACCCTGCGCAATACCCTGCAAAATACTCTGCAATACCCTGGTGCAATACTCTGCAATACACTGGTGCAATACTCTGCAATACCCTGCGCAATACTCTGCAATACCCTGCGCAATACTCTGCAATACTCTGGTGCAATACTCTGCAATACCCTGCGCAATACTCTGCAATACCCTGCGCAATACCCTGCGCAATACTCTGCAATACCCTGGTGCAATACTCTGCAATACCCTGCGCAATACTCTGCAATACCCTGCGCAATACTCTGCAATACTCTGGTGCAATACTCTGCAATACCCTGGTGCAATACTCTGCAATACCCTGCGCAATACTCTGCAATACCCTGCGCAATACTCTGCAATACTCTGGTGCAATACTCTGCAATACCCTGGTGCAATACTCTGCAATACCCTGCGCAATACTCTGCAATACCCTGCGCAATACCCTGCAATACCCTGTGCAATACTCTGCAATACTCTGGTGCAATACTCTGCAATACCCTGGTGCAATACTCTGCAATACCCTGCGCAATACTCTGCAATACCCTGGTGCAATACTCTGCAATACTCTGGTGCAATACTCTGCAATACCCTGCGCAATACTCTGCAATACCCTGCGCAATACCCTGCAATACCCTGTGCAATACTCTGCAATACCCTGGTGCAATACTCTGCAATACCCTGCGCAATACTCTGCAATACCCTGCGCAATACTCTGCAATACCCTGTGCAATACTCTGCAATACTCTGGTGCAATACTCTGCAATACCCTGTGCAATACTCTGCAATACCCTGCGCAATACTCTGCAATACCCTGCGCAATACCCTGCAAAATACTCTGCAATACCCTGGTGCAATACTCTGCAATACCCTGCGCAATACTCTGCAACACCCTGCGCAATACCCTGCAATACTCTGGTGCAATACTCTGCAATACCCTGGTGCAATACTCTGCAATACCCTGCGCAATACTCTGCAATACCCTGCGCAATACTCTGCAATACCCTGTGCAATACTCTGCAATACCCTGCGCAATACTCTGCAATACCCTGCGCAATACTCTGCAATACCCTGTGCAATACTCTGCAATACTCTGGTGCAATACTCTGCAATACCCTGCGCAATACTCTGCAATACCCTGCGCAATACTCTGCAATACTCTGCGCAATACCCTGGTGCAATACTCTGCAATACTCTGGTGCAATACTCTGCAATACCCTGCAAAATACTCTGCAATACCCTGCGCAATACCCTGCAAAATACTCTGCAATACCCTGGTGCAATACTCTGCAATACTCTGGTGCAATACTCTGCAATACCCTGCGCAATACTCTGCAATACCCTGCGCAATACCCTGCAAAATACTCTGCAATACCCTGGTGCAATACTCTGCAATACTCTGGTGCAATACTCTGCAATACCCTGGTGCAATACTCTGCAATACCCTGCGCAATACTCTGCAATACCCTGCGCAATACTCTGCAATACTCTGGTGCAATACTCTGCAATACCCTGGTGCAATACCCTGCGCAATACTCTGCAATACCCTGCGCAATACCCTGCAATACCCTGCGCAATACTCTGCAATACCCTGCGCAATACTCTGCAATACTCTGCAATACTCTGGTGCAATACTCTGCAATACCCTGCGCAATACCCTGCAAAATACTCTGCAATACCCTGGTGCAATACTCTGCAATACCCTGCGCAATACTCTGCAATACCCTGCGCAATACCCCGGTGCAATACTCTGCAATACTCTGGTGCAATACTCTGCAATACTCTGGTGCAATACTCTGCAATACCCTGCAAAATACTCTGCAATACCCTGCGCAATACCCTGCAAAATACTCTGCAATACCCTGGTGCAATACTCTGCAATACTCTGGTGCAATACTCTGCAATACCCTGCGCAATACTCTGCAATACCCTGCGCAATACCCTGCAAAATACTCTGCAATACCCTGGTGCAATACTCTGCAATACTCTGGTGCAATACCCTGCAATACCCTGCGCAATACTCTGCAATACTCTGGCGCAATACTCTGCAATACCCTGGTGCAATACTCTGCAATACCCTGCGCAATACTCTGCAATACTCTGGTGCAATACTCTGCAATACCCTGGTGCAATACCCTGCGCAATACTCTGCAATACTCTGCAATACTCTGGTGCAATACTCTGCAATACCCTGCGCAATACCCTGCAAAATACTCTGCAATACCCTGGTGCAATACTCTGCAATACCCTGGTGCAATACTCTGCAATACTCTGGTGCAATACTCTGCAATACCCTGCGCAATACTCTGCAATACCCTGCGCAATACTCTGCAATACCCTGCGCAATACCCTGCGCAATACCCTGCAATACCCTGCGCAATACTCTGCAATACCCTGCGCAATATTCTGCAATACCCTGCGCAATACTCTGCAATACCCTGCGCAATACTCTGCAATACCCTGCGCAATACCCTGGTGCAATACTCTGCAATACTCTGGTGCAATACTCTGCAATACCCTGCGCAATACTCTGCAATACCCTGCGCAATACCCTGCAAAATACTCTGCAATACCCTGGTGCAATACTCTGCAATACACTGGTGCAATACTCTGCAATACCCTGCGCAATACTCTGAAATACCCTGCGCAATACTCTGCAATACTCTGGCGCAATACTCTGCAATACCCTGCGCAATACTCTGCAATACCCTGCGCAATACCCTGCGCAATACTCTGCAATACCCTGGTGCAATACTCTGCAATACTCTGGTGCAATACTCTGCAATACCCTGCGCAATACCCTGCAAAATACTCTGCAATACCCTGGTGCAATACTCTGCAATACCCTGCGCAATACCCTGCAAAATACTCTGCAATACCCTGGTGCAATACTCTGCAATACCCTGCGCAATACTCTGCAATACCCTGCGCAATACTCTGCAATACCCTGCGCAATACCCTGGTGCAATACTCTGCAATACTCTCGTGCAATACTCTGCAATACCCTGCAAAATACTCTGCAATACCCTGCGCAATACCCTGCAAAATACTCTGCAATACCCTGGTGCAATACTCTGCAATACTCTGGTGCAATACCCTGCGCAATACTCTGCAATACCCTGCGCAATACCCTGCGCAATACTCTGCAATACCCTGCAATACCCTGCGCAATACTCTGCAATACCCTGCGCAATATTCTGCAATACCCTGCGCAATACTCTGCAATACTCTGCGCAATACCCTGGTGCAATACTCTGCAATACTCTGGTGCAATACTCTGCAATACCCTGCAAAATACTCTGCAATACCCTGCGCAATACCCTGCAAAATACTCTGCAATACCCTGGTGCAATACTCTGCAATACTCTGGTGCAATACTCTGCAATACCCTGCGCAATACTCTGCAATACCCTGCGCAATACCCTGCAAAATACTCTGCAATACCCTGGTGCAATACTCTGCAATACTCTGGTGCAATACTCTGCAATACCCTGGTGCAATACTCTGCAATACCCTGCGCAATACTCTGCAATACCCTGCGCAATACTCTGCAATACTCTGGTGCAATACTCTGCAATACCCTGGTGCAATACCCTGCGCAATACTCTGCAATACCCTGCGCAATACCCTGCAATACCCTGCGCAATACTCTGCAATACCCTGCGCAATACTCTGCAATACTCTGCAATACTCTGGTGCAATACTCTGCAATACCCTGCGCAATACCCTGCAAAATACTCTGCAATACCCTGGTGCAATACTCTGCAATACCCTGCGCAATACTCTGCAATACCCTGCGCAATACCCCGGTGCAATACTCTGCAATACTCTGGTGCAATACTCTGCAATACTCTGGTGCAATACTCTGCAATACCCTGCAAAATACTCTGCAATACCCTGCGCAATACCCTGCAAAATACTCTGCAATACCCTGGTGCAATACTCTGCAATACTCTGGTGCAATACTCTGCAATACCCTGCGCAATACTCTGCAATACCCTGCGCAATACCCTGCAAAATACTCTGCAATACCCTGGTGCAATACTCTGCAATACTCTGGTGCAATACCCTGCAATACCCTGCGCAATACTCTGCAATACTCTGGCGCAATACTCTGCAATACCCTGGTGCAATACTCTGCAATACCCTGCGCAATACTCTGCAATACTCTGGTGCAATACTCTGCAATACCCTGGTGCAATACCCTGCGCAATACTCTGCAATACTCTGCAATACTCTGGTGCAATACTCTGCAATACCCTGCGCAATACCCTGCAAAATACTCTGCAATACCCTGGTGCAATACTCTGCAATACCCTGCGCAATACTCTGCAATACCCTGCGCAATACCCTGGTGCAATACTCTGCAATACTCTGGTGCAATACTCTGCAATACCCTGCGCAATATTCTGCAATACCCTGCGCAATACTCTGCAATACTCTGCAATACCCTGCGCAATATTCTGCAATACCCTGCGCAATACTCTGCAATACCCTGCGCAATACCCTGGTGCAATACTCTGCAATACTCTGGTGCAATACTCTGCAATACCCTGCGCAATACTCTGCAATACCCTGCGCAATACCCTGCAAAATACTCTGCAATACCCTGGTGCAATACTCTGCAATACTCTGGTGCAATACTCTGCAATACCCTGCGCAATATTCTGCAATACCCTGCGCAATACTCTGCAATACTCTGCAATACCCTGCGCAATATTCTGCAATACCCTGCGCAATACTCTGCAATACCCTGCGCAATACCCTGGTGCAATACTCTGCAATACTCTGGTGCAATACTCTGCAATACCCTGCGCAATACTCTGCAATACCCTGCGCAATACCCTGCAAAATACTCTGCAATACCCTGGTGCAATACTCTGCAATACCCTGCGCAATACTCTGCAATACCCTGCGCAATACTCTGCAATACTCTGGCGCAATACTCTGCAATACCCTGCGCAATACTCTGCAATACCCTGCGCAATACCCTGCGCAATACTCTGCAATACCCTGGTGCAATACTCTGCAATACTCTGGTGCAATACTCTGCAATACCCTGCGCAATACCCTGCAAAATACTCTGCAATACCCTGGTGCAATACTCTGCAATACCCTGCGCAATACCCTGCAAAATACTCTGCAATACCCTGGTGCAATACTCTGCAATACCCTGCGCAATACTCTGCAATACCCTGCGCAATACTCTGCAATACCCTGCGCAATACCCTGGTGCAATACTCTGCAATACTCTGGTGCAATACTCTGCAATACCCTGCAAAATAATCTGCAATACCCTGCGCAATACCCTGCAAAATACTCTGCAATACCCTGGTGCAATACTCTGCAATACTCTGGTGCAATACCCTGCGCAATACTCTGCAATACCCTGCGCAATACCCTGCGCAATACTCTGCAATACCCTGCAATACCCTGCGCAATACTCTGCAATACCCTGCGCAATATTCTGCAATACCCTGCGCAATACTCTGCAATACCCTGCGCAATACCCTGCAAAATACTCTGCAATACCCTGGTGCAATACTCTGCAATACTCTGGTGCAATACTCTGCAATACCCTGCGCAATACCCTGCAATACCCTGCGCAATACTCTGCAATACTCTGGTGCAATACTCTGCAATACCCTGGTGCAATACTCTGCAATACCCTGCGCAATACTCTGCAATACCCTGCGCAATACTCTGCAATACCCTGCGCAATACTCTGCAATACCCTGCGCAATACCCTGCGCAATACCCTGCGCAATACCCTGCGCAATACCCTGCGCAATACTCTGCAATACCCTGCGCAATACTCTGCAATACCCTGCGCAATACCCTGGTGCAATACTCTGCAATACTCTGGTGCAATACTCTGCAATACCCTGCGCAATACTCTGCAATACCCTGCGCAATACCCTGCAAAATACTCTGCAATACCCTGGTGCAATACTCTGCAATACACTGGTGCAATACTCTGCAATACCCTGCGCAATACTCTGAAATACCCTGCGCAATACTCTGCAATACTCTGGCGCAATACTCTGCAATACCCTGCACAATACTCTGCAATACCCTGCGCAATACCCTGCGCAATACTCTGCAATACCCTGGTGCAATACTCTGCAATACTCTGGTGCAATACTCTGCAATACCCTGCGCAATACCCTGCAAAATACTCTGCAATACCCTGGTGCAATACTCTGCAATACCCTGCGCAATACCCTGCAAAATACTCTGCAATACCCTGGTGCAATACTCTGCAATACCCTGCGCAATACTCTGCAATACCCTGCGCAATACTCTGCAATACCCTGCGCAATACCCTGGTGCAATACTCTGCAATACTCTGGTGCAATACTCTGCAATACCCTGCAAAATACTCTGCAATACCCTGCGCAATACCCTGCAAAATACTCTGCAATACCCTGGTGCAATACTCTGCAATACTCTGGTGCAATACCCTGCGCAATACTCTGCAATACCCTGCGCAATACCCTGCGCAATACTCTGCAATACCCTGCAATACCCTGCGCAATACTCTGCAATACCCTGCGCAATATTCTGCAATACCCTGCGCAATACTCTGCAATACTCTGCGCAATACCCTGGTGCAATACTCTGCAATACTCTGGTGCAATACTCTGCAATACCCTGCAAAATACTCTGCAATACCCTGCGCAATACCCTGCAAAATACTCTGCAATACCCTGGTGCAATACTCTGCAATACTCTGGTGCAATACTCTGCAATACCCTGCGCAATACTCTGCAATACCCTGCGCAATACCCTGCAAAATACTCTGCAATACCCTGGTGCAATACTCTGCAATACTCTGGTGCAATACTCTGCAATACCCTGGTGCAATACTCTGCAATACCCTGCGCAATACTCTGCAATACCCTGCGCAATACTCTGCAATACTCTGGTGCAATACTCTGCAATACCCTGGTGCAATACCATGCGCAATACTCTGCAATACCCTGCGCAATACCCTGCAATACCCTGCGCAATACTCTGCAATACCCTGCGCAATACTCTGCAATACTCTGCAATACTCTGGTGCAATACTCTGCAATACCCTGCAAAATACCCTGCAAAATACTCTGCAATACCCTGGTGCAATACTCTGCAATACCCTGCGCAATACTCTGCAATACCCTGCGCAATACCCTGGTGCAATACTCTGCAATACTCTGGTGCAATACTCTGCAATACTCTGGTGCAATACTCTGCAATACCCTGCAAAATACTCTGCAATACCCTGCACAATACCCTGCAAAATACTCTGCAATACCCTGGTGCAATACTCTGCAATACTCTGGTGCAATACTCTGCAATACCCTGCGCAATACTCTGCAATACCCTGCGCAATACCCTGCAAAATACTCTGCAATACCCTGGTGCAATACTCTGCAATACTCTGGTGCAATACTCTGCAATACCCTGCGCAATACTCTGCAATACCCTGCGCAATACCCTGCAAAATACTCTGCAATACCCTGGTGCAATACTCTGCAATACTCTGGTGCAATACCCTGCAATACCCTGCGCAATACTCTGCAATACTCTGGCGCAATACTCTGCAATACCCTGGTGCAATACTCTGCAATACCCTGCGCAATACTCTGCAATACCCTGCGCAATTCTCTGCAATACTCTGGTGCAATACTCTGCAATACCCTGGTGCAATACCCTGCGCAATACTCTGCAATACCCTGCGCAATACCCTGCAATACCCTGCGCAATACTCTGCAATACCCTGCGCAATACTCTGCAATACTCTGCAATACTCTGGTGCAATACTCTGCAATACCCTGCGCAATACCCTGCAAAATACTCTGCAATACCCTGGTGCAATACTCTGCAATACCCTGCGCAATACTTTGCAATACCCTGCGCAATACCCTGGTGCAATACTCTGCAATACTCTGCAATACTCTGGTGCAATACTCTGCAATACTCTGGTGCAATACTCTGCAATACCCTGCGCAATATTCTGCAATACCCTGCGCAATACTCTGCAATACTCTGCAATACCCTGCGCAATATTCTGCAATACCCTGCGCAATACTCTGCAATACCCTGCGCAATACCCTGGTGCAATACTCTGCAATACTCTGGTGCAATACTCTGCAATACCCTGCAAAATACTCTGCAATACCCTGCGCAATACCCTGCAAAATACTCTGCAATACCCTGGTGCAATACTCTGCAATACTCTGGTGCAATACTCTGCAATACCCTGCGCAATACTCTGCAATACCCTGCGCAATACCCTGCAAAATACTCTGCAATACCCTGGTGCAATACTCTGCAATACACTGGTGCAATACTCTGCAATACCCTGCGCAATACTCTGCAATACCCTGCGCAATACTCTGCAATACTCTGGCGCAATACTCTGCAATACCCTGCGCAATACTCTGCAATACCCTGCGCAATACCCTGCGCAATACTCTGCAATACCCTGGTGCAATACTCTGCAATACTCTGGTGCAATACCCTGCGCAATACTCTGCAATACCCTGCGCAATACTCTGCAATACTCTGGTGCAATACTCTGCAATACCCTGGTGCAATACCCTGCGCAATACTCTGCAATACCCTGCGCAATACTCTGCAATACCCTGCGCAATACTCTGCAATACTCTGGTGCAATACTCTGCAATACCCTGGTGCAATACTCTGCAATACCCTGCGCAATACTCTGCAATACCCTGCGCAATACTCTGCAATACTCTGGTGCAATACTCTGCAATACCCTGGTGCAATACTCTGCAATACTCTGCAATACCCTGCGCAATACTCTGCAATACCCTGCGCAATACTCTGCAATACTCTGGTGCAATACTCTGCAATACCCTGGTGCAATACCCTGCAATACCCTGCGCAATACTCTGCAATACCCTGCGCAATACTCTGCAATACCCTGCGCAATACTCTGCAATACTCTGGTGCAATACTCTGCAATACCCTGGTGCAATACTCTGCAATACCCTGCGCAATACTCTGCAATACCCTGCGCAATTCTCTGCAATACTCTGGTGCAATACTCTGCAATACCCTGGTGCAATACCCTGCGCAATACTCTGCAATACCCTGCGCAATACCCTGCAATACCCTGCGCAATACTCTGCAATACCCTGCGCAATACTCTGCAATACTCTGCAATACTCTGGTGCAATACTCTGCAATACCCTGCGCAATACCCTGCAAAATACTCTGCAATACCCTGCGCAATACTCTGCAATACTCTGCAATACCCTGCGCAATACCCTGGTGCAATACTCTGCAATACTCTGGTGCAATACTCTGCAATACTCTGGTGCAATACTCTGCAATACCCTGCAAAATACTCTGCAATACCCTGCGCAATACTCTGCAATACCCTGCGCAATACCCTGCGCAATACCCTGCAAAATACTCTGCAATACCCTGGTGCAATACTCTGCAATACTCTGGTGCAATACCCTGCGCAATACTCTGCAATACCCTGCAAAATACTCTGCAATACCCTGCAAAATACTCTGCAATACCCTGGTGCAATACTCTGCAATACTCTGGTGCAATACTCTGCAATACCCTGCGCAATACTCTGCAATACCCTGCGCAATACCCTGCAAAATACTCTGCAATACCCTGGTGCAATACTCTGCAATACACTGGTGCAATACTCTGCAATACCCTGCGCAATACTCTGCAATACCCTGCGCAATACTCTGCAATACTCTGGTGCAATACTCTGCAATACCCTGCGCAATACTCTGCAATACCCTGCGCAATACCCTGCGCAATACTCTGCAATACCCTGGTGCAATACTCTGCAATACCCTGCGCAATACTCTGCAATACCCTGCGCAATACTCTGCAATACTCTGGTGCAATACTCTGCAATACCCTGGTGCAATACTCTGCAATACCCTGCGCAATACTCTGCAATACCCTGCGCAATACTCTGCAATACTCTGGTGCAATACTCTGCAATACCCTGGTGCAATACTCTGCAATACCCTGCGCAATACTCTGCAATACCCTGCGCAATACCCTGCAATACCCTGTGCAATACTCTGCAATACTCTGGTGCAATACTCTGCAATACCCTGGTGCAATACTCTGCAATACCCTGCGCAATACTCTGCAATACCCTGGTGCAATACTCTGCAATACTCTGGTGCAATACTCTGCAATACCCTGCGCAATACTCTGCAATACCCTGCGCAATACCCTGCAATACCCTGTGCAATACTCTGCAATACCCTGGTGCAATACTCTGCAATACCCTGCGCAATACTCTGCAATACCCTGCGCAATACTCTGCAATACCCTGTGCAATACTCTGCAATACTCTGGTGCAATACTCTGCAATACCCTGTGCAATACTCTGCAATACCCTGCGCAATACTCTGCAATACCCTGCGCAATACCCTGCAAAATACTCTGCAATACCCTGGTGCAATACTCTGCAATACCCTGCGCAATACTCTGCAACACCCTGCGCAATACCCTGCAATACTCTGGTGCAATACTCTGCAATACCCTGGTGCAATACTCTGCAATACCCTGCGCAATACTCTGCAATACCCTGCGCAATACTCTGCAATACCCTGTGCAATACTCTGCAATACCCTGCGCAATACTCTGCAATACCCTGCGCAATACTCTGCAATACCCTGTGCAATACTCTGCAATACTCTGGTGCAATACTCTGCAATACCCTGCGCAATACTCTGCAATACCCTGCGCAATACTCTGCAATACCCTGTGCAATACTCTGCAATACTCTGGTGCAATACTCTGCAATACCCTGCGCAATACTCTGCAATACCCTGCGCAATACCCTGCAAAATACTCTGCAATACCCTGGTGCAATACTCTGCAATACCCTGCGCAATACTCTGCAATACCCTGCGCAATACTCTGCAATACTCTGGTGCAATACTCTGCAATACCCTGGTGCAATACTCTGCAATACCCTGCGCAATACTCTGCAATACCCTGGTGCAATACTCTGCAATACCCTGCGCAATACTCTGCAATACCCTGTGCAATACTCTGCAATACTCTGGTGCAATACTCTGCAATACCCTGCGCAATACTCTGCAATACCCTGTGCAATACTCTGCAATACTCTGGTGCAATACTCTGCAATACCCTGCGCAATACTCTGCAATACCCTGCGCAATACCCTGCAAAATACTCTGCAATACCCTGGTGCAATACTCTGCAATACCCTGCGCAATACTCTGCAATACCCTGCGCAATACCCTGCAAAATACTCTGCAATACCCTGGTGCAATACTCTGCAATACTCTGGTGCAATACTCTGCAATACCCTGCGCAATACTCTGCAATACTCTGGTGCAATACTCTGCAATACCCTGGTGCAATACTCTGCAATACCCTGCGCAATACTCTGCAATACCCTGCGCAATACTCTGCAATACTCTGGTGCAATACTCTGCAATACCCTGGTGCAATACCCTGCGCAATACTCTGCAATACCCTGCGCAATACCCTGCAATACCCTGCGCAATACTCTGCAATACCCTGCGCAATACCCTGCAATACCCTGCGCAATACTCTGCAATACTCTGCAATACTCTGGTGCAATACTCTGCAATACCCTGCAAAATACTCTGCAATACCCTGCGCAATACCCTGCAAAATACTCTGCAATACCCTGGTGCAATACTCTGCAATACTCTGGTGCAATACTCTGCAATACCCTGCGCAATACTCTGCAATACCCTGCGCAATACCCTGCAAAATACTCTGCAATACCCTGGTGCAATACTCTGCAATACTCTGGTGCAATACTCTGCAATACCCTGCGCAATACTCTGCAATACCCTGCGCAATACCCTGCAATACCCTGCGCAATACTCTGCAATACTCTGGCGCAATACTCTGCAATACCCTGCGCAATACTCTGCAATACCCTGCGCAATACCCTGCAAAATACTCTGCAATACCCTGGTGCAATACTCTGCAATACTCTGGTGCAATACTCTGCAATACCCTGCGCAATACTCTGCAATACCCAGCGCAATACTCTGCAATACTCTGGCGCAATACTCTGCAATACCCTGCGCAATACTCTGCAATACCCTGCGCAATACCCTGCGCAATACTCTGCAATACCCTGGTGCAATACTCTGCAATACTCTGGTGCAATACTCTGCAATACCCTGCGCAATACTCTGCAATACCCTGCGCAATACCCTGCGCAATACTCTGCAATACCCTGGTGCAATACTCTGCAATACTCTGGTGCAATACTCTGCAATACCCTGCGCAATACTCTGCAATACTCTGGTGCAATACTCTGCAATACTCTGGTGCAATACTCTGCAATACCCTGGTGCAATACTCTGCAATACCCTGCGCAATACTCTGCAATACCCTGCGCAATACTCTGCAATACCCTGCGCAATACTCTGCAATACCCTGGTGCAATACTCTGCAATACCCTGGTGCAATACCCTGCAATACCCTGCGCAATACTCTGCAATACCCTGCGCAATACCCTGCAATACCCTGCGCAATACTCTGCAATACTCTGGTGCAATACTCTGCAATACCCTGGTGCAATACTCTGCAATACCCTGGTGCAATACTCTGCAATACCCTGCGCAATACTCTGCAATACCCTGGTGCAATACTCTGCAATACTCTGGTGCAATACTCTGCAATACCCTGCGCAATACTCTGCAATACCCTGCGCAATACTCTGCAATACCCTGCGCAATACTCTGCAATACTCTGGTGCAATACTCTGCAATACCCTGGTGCAATACTCTGCAATACCCTGCGCAATACTCTGCAATACCCTGCGCAATACCCTGCAATACCCTGCGCAATACTCTGCAATACCCTGGTGCAATACTCTGCAATACCCTGCGCAATACTCTGCAATACCCTGGTGCAATACTCTGCAATACTCTGGTGCAATACTCTGCAATACCCTGCGCAATACTCTGCAATACCCTGTGCAATACTCTGCAATACTCTGGTGCAATACTCTGCAATACCCTGCGCAATACTCTGCAATACCCTGCGCAATACCCTGCAAAATACTCTGCAATACCCTGGTGCAATACTCTGCAATACCCTGCGCAATACTCTGCAATACCCTGCGCAATACCCTGCAAAATACTCTGCAATACCCTGGTGCAATACTCTGCAATACCCTGGTGCAATACTCTGCAATACCCTGGTGCAATACTCTGCAATACCCTGCGCAATACTCTGCAATACTCTGGTGCACTACTCTGCAATACCCTGGTGCAATACTCTGCAATACCCTGGTGCAATACTCTGCAATACCCTGCGCAATACTCTGCAATACCCTGGTGCAATACTCTGCAATACTCTGGTGCAATACTCTGCAATACCCTGCGCAATACTCTGCAATACCCTGCGCAATACTCTGCAATACCCTGCGCAATACTCTGCAATACCCTGCGCAATACTCTGCAATACTCTGGTGCAATACTCTGCAATACCCTGGTGCAATACTCTGCAATACCCTGCGCAATACTCTGCAATACCCTGCGCAATACCCTGCAATACCCTGCGCAATACTCTGCAATACCCTGGTGCAATACTCTGCAATACCCTGCGCAATACTCTGCAATACCCTGGTGCAATACTCTGCAATACTCTGGTGCAATACTCTGCAATACCCTGCGCAATACTCTGCAATACCCTGCGCAATACTCTGCAATACCCTGTGCAATACTCTGCAATACTCTGGTGCAATACTCTGCAATACCCTGCGCAATACTCTGCAATACCCTGCGCAATACCCTGCAAAATACTCTGCAATACCCTGGTGCAATACTCTGCAATACCCTGCGCAATACTCTGCAATACCCTGCGCAATACCCTGCAAAATACTCTGCAATACCCTGGTGCAATACTCTGCAATACTCTGGTGCAATACTCTGCAATACCCTGGTGCAATACTCTGCAATACCCTGCGCAATACTCTGCAATACCCTGCGCAATACTCTGGTGCAATACTCTGCAATACCCTGCGCAATACTCTGCAATACCCTGCGCAATACTCTGCAATACCCTGGTGCAATACTCTGCAATACTCTGGTGCAATACTCTGCAATACCCTGCGCAATACCCTGCAAAATACTCTGCAATACCCTGGTGCAATTATCTGCAATACCCTGCGCAATACTCTGCAATACCCTGCGCAATACTCTGCAATACTCTGGTGCAATACTCTGCAATACCCTGGTGCAATACCCTGCGCAATACTCTGCAATACCCTGCGCAATACCCTGCAATACCCTGCGCAATACTCTGCAATACCCTGCGCAATACTCTGCAATACTCTGCAATACTCTGGTGCAATACTCTGCAATACCCTGCGCAATACCCTGCAAAATACTCTGCAATACCCTGGTGCAATACTCTGCAATACCCTGCGCAATACCCTGGTGCAATACTCTGCAATACTCTGGTGCAATACTCTGCAATACTCTGGTGCAATACTCTTCAATACCCTGCAAAATACTCTGCAATACCCTGCGCAATACCCTGCAAAATACTCTGCAATACCCTGGTGCAATACTCTGCAATACTCTGGTGCAATACCCTGCGCAATACTCTGCAATACCCTGCGCAATACCCTGCACAATACTCTGCAATACCCTGCAATACCCTGCGCAATACTCTGCAATACCCTGCGCAATATTCTGCAATACCCTGCGCAATACTCTGCAATACTCTGCAATACCCTGCGCAATATTCTGCAATACCCTGCGCAATACTCTGCAATACTCTGGTGCAATACTCTGCAATACCCTGCAAAATACTCTGCAATACCCTGCGCAATACCCTGCAAAATACTCTGCAATACCCTGGTGCAATACTCTGCAATACTCTGGTGCAATACTCTGCAATACCCTGCGCAATACTCTGCAATACCCTGCGCAATACCCTGCAAAATACTCTGCAATACCCTGGTGCAATACTCTGCAATACTCTGGTGCAATACTCTGCAATACCCTGCACAATACCCTGCGCAATACCCTGCAAAATACTCTGCAATACCCTGGTGCAATACTCTGCAATACTCTGGTGCAATACTCTGCAATACCCTGGTGCAATACTCTGCAATACTCTGGCGCAATACTCTGCAATACCCTGCGCAATACTCTGCAATACCCTGCGCAATACCCTGCGCAATACTCTGCGCAATACTCTGCAATACCCTGGTGCAATACTCTGCAATACTCTGGTGCAATACTCTGCAATACCCTGCGCAATACTCTGCAATACCCTGCGCAATACTCTGCAATACTCTGGTGCAATACTCTGCAATACCCTGGTGCAATACTCTGCAATACTCTGCAATACCCTGCGCAATACTCTGCAATACCCTGCGCAATACTCTGCAATACCCTGCACAATACTCTGCAATACCCTGCGCAATACTCTGCAATACTCTGGTGCAATACTCTGCAATACCCTGGTGCAATACTCTGCAATACCCTGCGCAATACTCTGCAATACCCTGCGCAATTCTCTGCAATACTCTGGTGCAATACTCTGCAATACCCTGGTGCAATACCCTGCGCAATACTCTGCAATACCCTGCGCAATACCCTGCAATACCCTGCGCAATACTCTGCAATACCCTGCGCAATACTCTGCAATACTCTGGTGCAATACTCTGCAATACCCTGCGCAATACCCTGCAAAATACTCTGCAATACCCTGGTGCAATACTCTGCAATACCCTGCGCAATACTCTGCAATACCCTGCGCAATACCCTGGTGCAATACTCTGCAATACTCTGCAATACTCTGGTGCAATACTCTGCAATACCCTGCGCAATATTCTGCAATACCCTGCGCAATACTCTGCAATACTCTGCAATACCCTGCGCAATATTCTGCAATACCCTGCGCAATACTCTGCAATACCCTGCGCAATACCCTGGTGCAATACTCTGCAATACTCTGGTGCAATACTCTGCAATACCCTGCGCAATACTCTGCAATACCCTGCGCAATACCCTGCAAAATACTCTGCAATACCCTGGTGCAATACTCTGCAATACACTGGTGCAATACTCTGCAATACCCTGCGCAATACTCTGCAATACCCTGCGCAATACTCTGCAATACTCTGGCGCAATACTCTGCAATACCCTGCGCAATACTCTGCAATACCCTGCGCAATACCCTGCGCAATACTCTGCAATACCCTGGTGCAATACTCTGCAATACTCTGGTGCAATACTCTGCAATACCCTGCGCAATACCCTGCAAAATACTCTGCAATACCCTGGTGCAATACTCTGCAATACTCTGGTGCAATACTCTGCAATACCCTGCGCAATATTCTGCAATACCCTGCGCAATACTCTGCAATACTCTGCAATACCCTGCGCAATATTCTGCAATACCCTGCGCAATACTCTGCAATACCCTGCGCAATACCCTGGTGCAATACTCTGCAATACTCTGGTGCAATACTCTGCAATACCCTGCGCAATACTCTGCAATACCCTGCGCAATACCCTGCAAAATACTCTGCAATACCCTGGTGCAATACTCTGCAATACACTGGTGCAATACTCTGCAATACCCTGCGCAATACTCTGCAATACCCTGCGCAATACTCTGCAATACTCTGGCGCAATACTCTGCAATACCCTGCGCAATACTCTGCAATACCCTGCGCAATACTCTGCAATACCCTGGTGCAATACTCTGCAATACTCTGGTGCAATACTCTGCAATACCCTGCGCAATACCCTGCAAAATACTCTGCAATACCCTGGTGCAATACTCTGCAATACCCTGCGCAATACCCTGCAAAATACTCTGCAATACCCTGGTGCAATACTCTGCAATACCCTGCGCAATACTCTGCAATACCCTGCGCAATACTCTGCAATACCCTGCGCAATACCCTGGTGCAATACTCTGGTGCAATACTCTGCAATACCCTGCAAAATACTCTGCAATACCCTGCGCAATACCCTGCAAAATACTCTGCAATACCCTGGTGCAATACTCTGCAATACTCTGGTGCAATACCCTGCGCAATACTCTGCAATACCCTGCGCAATACCCTGCGCAATACTCTGCAATACCCTGCAATACCCTGCGCAATACTCTGCAGTACCCTGCGCAATATTCTGCAATACCCTGCGCAATACTCTGCAATACTCTGCGCAATACCCTGGTGCAATACTCTGCAATACTCTGGTGCAATACTCTGCAATACCCTGCAAAATACTCTGCAATACCCTGCGCAATACCCTGCAAAATACTCTGCAATACCCTGGTGCAATACTCTGCAATACTCTGGTGCAATACTCTGCAATACCCTGCGCAATACTCTGCAATACCCTGCGCAATACCCTGCAAAATACTCTGCAATACCCTGGTGCAATACTCTGCAATACTCTGGTGCAATACTCTGCAATACCCTGGTGCAATACTCTGCAATACCCTGCACAATACTCTGCAATACCCTGCGCAATACTCTGCAATACTCTGGTGCAATACTCTGCAATACCCTGGTGCAATACCCTGCGCAATACTCTGCAATACCCTGCGCAATACCCTGCAATACCCTGCGCAATACTCTGCAATACCCTGCGCAATACTCTGCAATACTCTGCAATACTCTGGTGCAATACTCTGCAATACCCTGCGCAATACCCTGCAAAATACTCTGCAATACCCTGGTGCAATACTCTGCAATACCCTGCGCAATACTCTGCAATACCCTGCGCAATACCCTGGTGCAATACTCTGCAATACTCTGGTGCAATACTCTGCAATACTCTGGTGCAATACTCTGCAATACCCTGCAAAATACTCTGCAATACCCTGCGCAATACCCTGCAAAATACTCTGCAATACCCTGGTGCAATACTCTGCAATACTCTGGTGCAATACTCTGCAATACCCTGCGCAATACTCTGCAATACCCTGCGCAATACCCTGCAAAATACTCTGCAATACCCTGGTGCAATACTCTGCAATACTCTGGTGCAATACTCTGCAATACCCTGCGCAATACTCTGCAATACCCTGCGCAATACCCTGCAAAATACTCTGCAATACCCTGGTGCAATACTCTGCAATACTCTGGTGCAATACTCTGCAATACCCTGCAATACCCTGCGCAATACTCTGCAATACTCTGGCGCAATACTCTGCAATACCCTGGTGCAATACTCTGCAATACCCTGCGCAATACTCTGCAATACCCTGCGCAATTCTCTGCAATACTCTGGTGCAATACTCTGCAATACCCTGGTGCAATACCCTGCGCAATACTCTGCAATACCCTGCGCAATACCCTGCAATACCATGCGCAATACTCTGCAATACCCTGCGCAATACTCTGCAATACTCTGCAATACTCTGGTGCAATACTCTGCAATACCCTGCGCAATACCCTGCAAAATACTCTGCAATACCCTGGTGCAATACTCTGCAATACCCTGCGCAATACTCTGCAATACCCTGCGCAATACCTTGGTGCAATACTCTGCAATACTCTGCAATACTCTGGTGCAATACTCTGCAATACTCTGGTGCAATACTCTGCAATACCCTGCGCAATATTCTGCAATACCCTGCGCAATACTCTGCAATACTCTGCAATACCCTGCGCAATATTCTGCAATACCCTGCGCAATACTCTGCAATACCCTGCGCAATACCCTGGTGCAATACTCTGCAATACTCTGGTGCAATACTCTGCAATACTCTGCAATACCCTGCAAAATACTCTGCAATACCCTGCGCAATACCCTGCAAAATACTCTGCAATACCCTGGTGCAATACTCTGCAATACTCTGGTGCAATACTCTGCAATACCCTGCGCAATACTCTGCAATACCCTGCGCAATACCCTGCAAAATACTCTGCAATACCCTGGTGCAATACTCTGCAATACACTGGTGCAATACTCTGCAATACCCTGCGCAATACTCTGCAATACCCTGCGCAATACTCTGCAATACTCTGGCGCAATACTCTGCAATACCCTGCGCAATACTCTGCAATACCCTGCGCAATACCCTGCGCAATACTCTGCAATACCCTGGTGCAATACTCTGCAATACTCTGGTGCAATACCCTGCGCAATACTCTGCAATACCCTGCGCAATACTCTGCAATACTCTGGTGCAATACTCTGCAATACCCTGGTGCAATACCCTGCGCAATACTCTGCAATACCCTGCGCAATACTCTGCAATACCCTGCGCAATACTCTGCAATACTCTGGTGCAATACTCTGCAATACCCTGGTGCAATACTCTGCAATACCCTGCGCAATACTCTGCAATACCCTGCGCAATACTCTGCAATACTCTGGTGCAATACTCTGCAATACCCTGGTGCAATACTATGAAATACCCTGCGCAATACTCTGCAATACCCTGCGCAATACTCTGCAATACTCTGGTGCAATACTCTGCAATACCCTGGTGCAATACCCTGCAATACCCTGCGCAATACTCTGCAATACCCTGCGCAATACTCTGCAATACCCTGCGCAATACCCGGCGCAATACTCTGCAATACCCTGCGCAATACCCTGCAATACCCTGCGCAATACTCTGCAATACCCTGCGCAATACTCTGCAATACTCTGCAATACTCTGGTGCAATACTCTGCAATACCCTGCGCAATACCCTGCAAAATACTCTGCAATACCCTGCGCAATACTCTGCAATACTCTGCAATACCCTGCGCAATACCCTGGTGCAATACTCTGCAATACTCTGGTGCAATACTCTGCAATACTCTGGTGCAATACTCTGCAATACCCTGCAAAATACTCTGCAATACCCTGCGCAATACTCTGCAATACCCTGCGCAATACCCTGCGCAATACCCTGCAAAATACTCTGCAATACCCTGGTGCAATACTCTGCAATACTCTGGTGCAATACCCTGCGCAATACTCTGCAATACCCTGCGCAATACTCTGCAATACCCTGCAATACCCTGCGCAATACTCTGCAATACCCTGCGCAATATTCTGCAATACCCTGCGCAATACTCTGCAATACTCTGCAATACCCTGCGCAATATTCTGCAATACCCTGCGCAATACTCTGCAATACCCTGCGCAATACCCTGGTGCAATACTCTGCAATACTCTGGTGCAATACTCTGCAATACCCTGCAAAATACTCTGCAATACCCTGTGCAATACCCTGCAAAATACTCTGCAATACCCTGGTGCAATACTCTGCAATACTCTGGTGCAATACTCTGCAATACCCTGCGCAATACTCTGCAATACCCTGCGCAATACCCTGCAAAATACTCTGCAATACCCTGGTGCAATACTCTGCAATACACTGGTGCAATACTCTGCAATACCCTGCGCAATACTCTGCAATACTCTGGCGCAATACTCTGCAATACCCTGTGCAATACTCTGCAATACCCTGCGCAATACCCTGCGCAATACTCTGCAATACCCTGGTGCAATACTCTGCAATACCCTGCGCAATACTCTGCAATACCCTGCGCAATACTCTGCAATACTCTGGTGCAATACTCTGCAATACCCTGGTGCAATACTCTGCAATACCCTGCGCAATACTCTGCAATACCCTGCGCAATACTCTGCAATACTCTGGTGCAATACTCTGCAATACCATGGTGCAATACTCTGCGCAATACTCTGCAATACCCTGCGCAATACCCTGCAATACCCTGCGCAATACTCTGCAATACTCTGGTGCAATACTCTGCAATACCCTGGTGCAATACTCTGCAATACCCTGCGCAATACTCTGCAATACCCTGGTGCAATACTCTGCAATACTCTGGTGCAATACTCTGCAATACCCTGCGCAATACCCTGCAATACTCTGGTGCAATACTCTGCAATACCCTGGTGCAATACTCTGCAATACCCTGCGCAATACTCTGCAATACCCTGCGCAATACTCTGCAATACCCTGTGCAATACTCTGCAATACCCTGCGCAATACTCTGCAATACCCTGCACAATACTCTGCAATACCCTGTGCAATACTCTGCAATACTCTGGTGCAATACTCTGCAATACCCTGCGCAATACTCTGCAATACCCTGCGCAATACTCTGCAATACCCTGCGCAATACTCTGCAATACCCTGTGCAATACTCTGCAATACTCTGGTGCAATACTCTGCAATACCCTGCGCAATACTCTGCAATACCCTGCGCAATACCCTGCAAAATACTCTGCAATACCCTGGTGCAATACTCTGCAATACCCTGCGCAATACTCTGCAATACCCTGCGCAATACTCTGCAATACTCTGGTGCAATACTCTGCAATACCCTGGTGCAATACTCTGCAATACCCTGCGCAATACTCTGCAATACCCTGGTGCAATACTCTGCAATACCCTGCGCAATACTCTGCAATACCCTGTGCAATACTCTGCAATACTCTGGTGCAATACTCTGCAATACCCTGCGCAATACTCTGCAATACCCTGTGCAATACTCTGCAATACTCTGGTGCAATACTCTGCAATACCCTGCGCAATACTCTGCAATACCCTGCGCAATACCCTGCAAAATACTCTGCAATACCCTGGTGCAATACTCTGCAATACCCTGCGCAATACTCTGCAATACCCTGCGCAATACCCTGCAAAATACTCTGCAATACCCTGGTGCAATACTCTGCAATACTCTGGTGCAATACTCTGCAATACCCTGCGCAATACTCTGCAATACCCTGCGCAATACTCTGCAATACTCTGGTGCAATACTCTGCAATACCCTGGTGCAATACTCTGCAATACCCTGCGCAATACTCTGCAATACCCTGCGCAATACTCTGCAATACTCTGGTGCAATACTCTGCAATACCCTGGTGCAATACCCTGCGCAATACTCTGCAATACCCTGTGCAATACCCTGCAATACCCTGCGCAATACTCTGCAATACCCTGCGCAATACCCTGCAATACCCTGCGCAATACTCTGCAATACTCTGCAATACTCTGGTGCAATACTCTGCAATACCCTGCGCAATACCCTGCAAAATACTCTGCAATACCCTGGTGCAATACTCTGCAATACCCTGCGCAATACTCTGCAATACCCTGCGCAATACCCTGGTGCAATACTCTGCAATACTCTGGTGCAATACTCTGCAATACTCTGGTGCAATACTCTGCAATACCCTGCAAAATACTCTGCAATACCCTGCGCAATACTCTGCAATACCCTGCGCAATACCCTGCGCAATACCCTGCAAAATACTCTGCAATACCCTGGTGCAATACTCTGCAATACTCTGGTGCAATACCCTGCGCAATACTCTGCAATACCCTGCGCAATACCCTGCGCAATACTCTGCAATACCCTGCAAAATACTCTGCAATACCCTGCGCAATACCCTGCAAAATACTCTGCAATACCCTGGTGCAATACTCTGCAATACTCTGGTGCAATACCCTGCGCAATACTCTGCAATACCCTGCGCAATACCCTGCGCAATACTCTGCAATACCCTGCAATACCCTGCGCAATATTCTGCAATACCCTGCGCAATATTCTGCAATACCCTGCGCAATACTCTGCAATACTCTGCAATACCCTGCGCAATATTCTGCAATACCCTGCGCAATACTCTGCAATACCCTGCGCAATACCCGGGTGCAATACTCTGCAATACTCTGGTGCAATACTCTGCAATACCCTGCAAAATACTCTGCAATACCCTGCGCAATACCCTGCAAAATACTCTGCAATACCCTGGTGCAATACTCTGCAATACTCTGGTGCAATACTCTGCAATACCCTGCGCAATACTCTGCAATACCCTGCGCAATACCCTGCAAAATACTCTGCAATACCCTGGTGCAATACTCTGCAATACTCTGGTGCAATACTCTGCAATACCCTGCGCAATACTCTGCAATACCCTGCGCAATACTCTGCAATACCCTGCGCAATACCCTGCAATACCCTGCGCAATACTCTGCAATACCCTGCGCAATATTCTGCAATACCCTGCGCAATACTCTGCAATACCCTGCGCAATACTCTGCAATACCCTGCGCAATACTCTGCAATACCCTGCGCAATACCCTGGTGCAATACTCTGCAATACTCTGGTGCAATACTCTGCAATACCCTGCACAATACTCTGCAATACCCTGCGCAATACCCTGCAAAATACTCTGCAATACCCTGGTGCAATACTCTGCAATACACTGGTGCAATACTCTGCAATACCCTGCGCAATACTCTGCAATACCCTGCGCAATACTCTGCAATACTCTGGCGCAATACTCTGCAATACCCTGCGCAATACTCTGCAATACCCTGCGCAATACTCTGCAATACCCTGGTGCAATACTCTGCAATACTCTGGTGCAATACTCTGCAATACCCTGCGCAATACCCTGCAAAATACTCTGCAATACCCTGGTGCAATACTCTGCAATACCCTGCGCAATACCCTGCAAAATACTCTGCAATACCCTGGTGCAATACTCTGCAATACCCTGCGCAATACTCTGCAATACCCTGCGCAATACTCTGCAATACCCTGCGCAATACCCTGGTGCAATACTCTGCAATACTCTGGTGCAATACTCTGCAATACCCTGCAAAATACTCTGCAATACCCTGCGCAATACCCTGCAAAATACTCTGCAATACCCTGGTGCAATACTCTGCAATACTCTGGTGCAATACCCTGCGCAATACTCTGCAATACCCTGCGCAATACCCTGCGCAATACTCTGCAATACCCTGCAATACCCTGCGCAATACTCTGCAATACCCTGCGCAATATTCTGCAATACCCTGCGCAATACTCTGCAATACTCTGCGCAATACCCTGGTGCAATACTCTGCAATACTCTGGTGCAATACTCTGCAATACCCTGCGCAATACTCTGCAATACCCTGCGCAATACCCTGCAAAATACTCTGCAATACCCTGGTGCAATACTCTGCAATACTCTGGTGCAATACTCTGCAATACCCTGCGCAATACTCTGCAATACCCTGCGCAATACCCTGGTGCAATACTCTGCAATACCCTGGTGCAATACTCTGCAATACTCTGGTGCAATACTCTGCAATACCCTGGTGCAATACTCTGCAATACCCTGCGCAATACTCTGCAATACCCTGCGCAATACTCTGCAATACTCTGGTGCAATACTCTGCAATACCCTGGTGCAATACTCTGCAATACCCTGCGCAATACTCTGCAATACCCTGCGCAATACCCTGCAATACCCTGCGCAATACTCTGCAATACTCTGGTGCAATACTCTGCAATACCCTGGTGCAATACTCTGCAATACCCTGCGCAATACTCTGCAATACCCTGGTGCAATACTCTGCAATACTCTGGTGCAATACTCTGCAATACCCTGCGCAATACTCTGCAATACCCTGCGCAATACCCTGCAATACCCTGCGCAATACTCTGCAATACCCTGGTGCAATACTCTGCAATACCCTGCGCAATACTCTGCAATACCCTGCGCAATACTCTGCAATACCCTGTGCAATACTCTGCAATACTCTGGTGCAATACTCTGCAATACCCTGCGCAATACTCTGCAATACCCTGCGCAATACTCTGCAATACCCTGTGCAATACTCTGCAATACTCTGGTGCAATACTCTGCAATACCCTGCGCAATACTCTGCAATACCCTGCGCAATACCCTGCAAAATACTCTGCAATACCCTGGTGCAATACTCTGCAATACCCTGCGCAATACTCTGCAATACCCTGCGCAATACTCTGCAATACCCTGTGCAATACTCTGCAATACCCTGCGCAATACTCTGCAATACCCTGCGCAATACTCTGCAATACCCTGTGCAATACTCTGCAATACTCTGGTGCAATACTCTGCAATACCCTGCGCAATACTCTGCAATACCCTGCGCAATACTCTGCAATACCCTGCGCAATACTCTGCAATACCATGTGCAATACTCTGCAATACTCTGGTGCAATACTCTGCAATACCCTGCGCAATACTCTGCAATACCCTGCGCAATACCCTGCAAAATACTCTGCAATACCCTGGTGCAATACTCTGCAATACCCTGCGCAATACTCTGCAATACCCTGCGCAATACTCTGCAATACTCTGGTGCAATACTCTGCAATACCCTGGTGCAATACTCTGCAATACCCTGCACAATACTCTGCAATACCCTGGTGCAATACTCTGCAATACCCTGCGCAATACTCTGCAATACCCTGTGCAATACTCTGCAATACTCTGGTGCAATACTCTGCAATACCCTGCGCAATACTCTGCAATACCCTGTGCAATACTCTGCAATACCCTGCGCAATACTCTGCAATACCCTGCGCAATACCCTGCAAAATACTCTGCAATACCCTGGTGCAATACTCTGCAATACCCTGCGCAATACTCTGCAATACCCTGCGCAATACCCTGCAAAATACTCTGCAATACCCTGGTGCAATACTCTGCAATACTCTGGTGCAATACTCTGCAATACCCTGCGCAATACTCTGCAATACCCTGCGCAATACTCTGCAATACTCTGGTGCAATACTCTGCAATACCCTGGTGCAATACTCTGCAATACCCTGCGCAATACTCTGCAATACCCTGCGCAATACTCTGCAATACTCTGGTGCAATACTCTGCAATACCCTGGTGCAATACCCTGCGCAATACTCTGCAATACCCTGCGCAATACCCTGCAATACCCTGCGCAATACTCTGCAATACCCTGCGCAATACCCTGCAATACCCTGCGCAATACTCTGCAATACTCTGCAATACTCTGGTGCAATACTCTGCAATACCCTGCGCAATACCCTGCAAAATACTCTGCAATACCCTGGTGCAATACTCTGCAATACCCTGCGCAATACTCTGCAATACCCTGCGCAATACCCTGGTGCAATACTCTGCAATACTCTGGTGCAATACTCTGCAATACTCTGGTGCAATACTCTGCAATACCCTGCAAAATACTCTGCAATACCCTGCGCAATACTCTGCAATACCCTGCGCAATACCCTGCGCAATACCCTGCAATACCCTGCAAAATACTCTGCAATACCCTGCGCAATACCCTGCAAAATACTCTGCAATACCCTGGTGCAATACTCTGCAATACTCTGGTGCAATACCCTGCGCAATACTCTGCAATACCCTGCGCAATACCCTGCGCAATACTCTGCAATACCCTGCAATACCCTGCGCAATATTCTGCAATACCCTGCGCAATACTCTGCAATACTCTGCAATACCCTGCGCAATATTCTGCAATACCCTGCGCAATACTCTGCAATACCCTGCGCAATACCCTGGTGCAATACTCTGCAATACTCTGGTGCAATACTCTGCAATACCCTGCAAAATACTCTGCAATACCCTGCGCAATACCCTGCAAAATACTCTGCAATACCCTGGTGCAATACTCTGCAATACTCTGGTGCAATACTCTGCAATACCCTGCGCAATACTCTGCAATACCCTGCGCAATACCCTGCAAAATACTCTGCAATACCCTGGTGCAATACTCTGCAATACTCTGGTGCAATACTCTGCAATACCCTGCGCAATACTCTGCAATACCCTGCGCAATACTCTGCAATACCCTGCGCAATACCCTGCAATACCCTGCGCAATACTCTGCAATACCCTGCGCAATATTCTGCAATACCCTGCGCAATACTCTGCAATACCCTGCGCAATACCCTGGTGCAATACTCTGCAATACTCTGGTGCAATACTCTGCAATACCCTGCAAAATACTCTGCAATACCCTGGTGCAATACTCTGCAATACTCTGGTGCAATACTCTGCAATACCCTGCGCAATACTCTGCAATACCCTGCGCAATACCCTGCAAAATACTCTGCAATACCCTGGTGCAATACTCTGCAATACTCTGGTGCAATACTCTGCAATACCCTGCGCAATACTCTGCAATACCCTGCGCAATACCCTGCAAAATACTCTGCAATACCCTGGTGCAATACTCTGCAATACTCTGGTGCAATACTCTGCAATACCCTGCGCAATACTCTGCAATACCCTGCGCAATACTCTGCAATACTCTGGCGCAATACTCTGCAATACCCTGCGCAATACTCTGCAATACCCTGCGCAATACCCTGCGCAATACTCTGCAATACCCTGGTGCAATACTCTGCAATACTCTGGTGCAATACTCTGCAATACCCTGCGCAATACTCTGCAATACCCTGCGCAATACCCTGGTGCAATACTCTGCAATACCCTGGTGCAATACTCTGCAATACTCTGCAATACTCTGCAATACCCTGCGCAATACTCTGCAATACTCTGGTGCAATACTCTGCAATACCCTGGTGCAATACTCTGCAATACCCTGCGCAATACTCTGCAATACCCTGCGCAATACTCTGCAATACCCTGCGCAATACTCTGCAATACTCTGGTGCAATACTCTGCAATACCCTGGTGCAATACCCTGCAATACCCTGCGCAATACTCTGCAATACCCTGCGCAATACCCTGCAATACCCTGCGCAATACTCTGCAATACCCTGGTGCAATACTCTGCAATACCCTGGTGCAATACTCTGCAATACCCTGCGCAATACTCTGCAATACCCTGGTGCAATACTCTGCAATACTCTGGTGCAATACTCTGCAATACCCTGCGCAATACTCTGCAATACCCTGCGCAATACCCTGCAATACCCTGCGCAATACTCTGCAATACCCTGCGCAATACTCTGCAATACTCTGGTGCAATACTCTGCAATACCCTGGTGCAATACTCTGCAATACCCTGCGCAATACTCTGCAATACCCTGCGCAATACCCTGCAATACCCTGCGCAATACTCTGCAATACCCTGGTGCAATACTCTGCAATACTCTGGTGCAATACTCTGCAATACCCTGCGCAATACTCTGCAATACCCTGCGCAATACTCTGCAATACCCTGCGCAATACTCTGCAATACCCTGCGCAATACTCTGCAATACTCTGGTGCAATACTCTGCAATACCCTGGTGCAATACTCTGCATACCCTGCGCAATACTCTGCAATACCCTGTGCAATACCCTGCAATACCCTGCGCAATACTCTGCAATACTCTGGTGCAATACTCTGCAATACCCTGGTGCAATACTCTGCAATACCCTGCGCAATACTCTGCAATACCCTGGTGCAATACTCTGCAATACTCTGGTGCAATACTCTGCAATACCCTGCGCAATACTCTGCAATACCCTGTGCAATACTCTGCAATACTCTGGTGCAATACTCTGCAATACCCTGCGCAATACTCTGCAATACCCTGCGCAATACCCTGCAAAATACTCTGCAATACCCTGGTGCAATACTCTGCAATACCCTGCGCAATACTCTGCAATACCCTGCGCAATACCCTGCAAAATACTCTGCAATACCCTGGTGCAATACTCTGCAATACTCTGGTGCAATACTCTGCAATACCCTGCGCAATACTCTGCAATACCCTGCGCAATACTCTGCAATACTCTGGTGCAATACTCTGCAATACCCTGGTGCAATACTCTGCAATACCCTGCGCAATACTCTGCAATACCCTGCGCAATACTCTGCAATACTCTGGTGCAATACTCTGCAATACCCTGGTGCAATACTCTGCAATACCCTGCGCAATACTCTGCAATACCCTGCGCAATACTCTGCAATACTCTGGTGCAATACTCTGCAATACCCTGGTGCAATACCCTGCGCAATACTCTGCAATACCCTGCGCAATACCCTGCAATACCCTGCGCAATACTCTGCAATACCCTGCGCAATACCCTGCAATACCCTGCGCAATACTCTGCAATACTCTGCAATACTCTGGTGCAATACTCTGCAATACCCTGCGCAATACCCTGCAAAATACTCTGCAATACCCTGGTGCAATACTCTGCAATACCCTGCGCAATACTCTGCAATACCCTGCGCAATACCCTGGTGCAATACTCTGCAATACTCTGGTGCAATACTCTGCAATACCCTGCGCAATACTCTGCAATACCCTGCGCAATACTCTGCAATACCCTGGTGCAATACTCTGCAATACCCTGGTGCAATACTCTGCAATACCCTGCGCAATACTCTGCAATACCCTGTGCAATACTCTGCAATACTCTGGTGCAATACTCTGCAATACCCTGGTGCAATACTCTGCAATACCCTGCGCAATACTCTGCAATACCCTGCGCAATACTCTGCAATACCCTGGTGCAATACCCTGCGCAATACTCTGCAATACCCTGCGCAATACCCTGCAATACCCTGCGCAATACTCTGCAATACCCTGCGCAATACCCTGCAATACCCTGCGCAATACTCTGCAATACTCTGCAATACTCTGGTGCAATACTCTGCAATACCCTGCGCAATACCCTGCAAAATACTCTGCAATACCCTGGTGCAATACTCTGCAATACCCTGCGCAATACTCTGCAATACCCTGCGCAATACCCTGGTGCAATACTCTGCAATACTCTGGTGCAATACTCTGCAATACTCTGGTGCAATACTCTGCAATACCCTGCAAAATACTCTGCAATACCCTGCGCAATACTCTGCAATACCCTGCGCAATACCCTGGTGCAATACTCTGCAATACTCTGGTGCAATACTCTGCAATACTCTGGTGCAATACTCTGCAATACCCTGCAAAATACTCTGCAATACCCTGCGCAATACCCTGCGCAATACCCTGCAAAATACTCTGCAATACCCTGGTGCAATACTCTGCAATACTCTGGTGCAATACCCTGCGCAATACTCTGCAATACCCTGCGCAATACCCTGCGCAATACTCTGCAATACCCTGCAAAATACTCTGCAATACCCTGCGCAATACCCTGCAAAATACTCTGCAATACCCTGGTGCAATACTCTGCAATACTCTGGTGCAATACCCTGCGCAATACTCTGCAATACCCTGCGCAATACCCTGCGCAATACTCTGCAATACCCTGGTGCAATACTCTGCAATACTCTGGTGCAATACTCTGCAATACTCTGGTGCAATACTCTGCAATACCCTGCGCAATACTCTGCAATACCCTGCGCAATATTCTGCAATACCCTGCGCAATACTCTGCAATACTCTGCAATACCCTGCGCAATATTCTGCAATACCCTGCGCAATACTCTGCAATACCCTGCGCAATACCCTGGTGCAATACTCTGCAATACTCTGGTGCAATACTCTGCAAAATACTCTGCAATACCCTGCAAAATACTCTGCAATACCCTGCGCAATACCCTGCAAAATACTCTGCAATACCCTGGTGCAATACTCTGCAATACTCTGGTGCAATACTCTGCAATACCCTGCGCAATACTCTGCAATACCCTGCGCAATACCCTGCAAAATACTCTGCAATACCCTGGTGCAATACTCTGCAATACTCTGGTGCAATACTCTGCAATACCCTGCGCAATACTCTGCAATACCCTGCGCAATACCCTGCAATACCCTGCGCAATACTCTGCAATACTCTGGCGCAATACTCTGCAATACCCTGCGCAATACTCTGCAATACCCTGCGCAATACCCTGCAAAATACTCTGCAATACCCTGGTGCAATACTCTGCAATACTCTGGTGCAATACTCTGCAATACCCTGCGCAATACTCTGCAATACCCTGCGCAATACTCTGCAATACTCTGGCGCAATACTCTGCAATACCCTGCGCAATACTCTGCAATACCCTGCGCAATACCCTGCGCAATACTCTGCAATACCCTGGTGCAATACTCTGCAATACTCTGGTGCAATACTCTGCAATACCCTGCGCAATACTCTGCAATACCCTGCGCAATACTCTGCAATACCCTGGTGCAATACTCTGCAATACTCTGCAATACCCTGCGCAATACTCTGCAATACCCTGCGCAATACTCTGCAATACCCTGCGCAATACTCTGCAATACTCTGGTGCAATACTCTGCAATACCCTGGTGCAATACTCTGCAATACCCTGCGCAATACTCTGCAATACTCTGGTGCAATACTCTGCAATACCCTGGTGCAATACCCTGCAATACCCTGCGCAATACTCTGCAATACCCTGCGCAATACCCTGCAATACCCTGCGCAATACTCTGCAATACTCTGGTGCAATACTCTGCAATACCCTGGTGCAATACTCTGCAATACCCTGCAATACCCTGGTGCAATACTCTGCAATACTCTGGTGCAATACTCTGCAATACCCTGCGCAATACTCTGCAATACCCTGCGCAATACCCTGCAATACCCTGCGCAATACTCTGCAATACCCTGCGCAATACTCTGCAATACTCTGGTGCAATACTCTGCAATACCCTGGTGCAATACTCTGCAATACCCTGGTGCAATACTCTGCAATACCCTGCGCAATACTCTGCAATACTCTGGTGCAATACTCTGCAATACCCTGCGCAATACTCTGCAATACCCTGCGTAATACTCTGCAATACTCTGGTGCAATACTCTGCAATACCCTGGTGCAATACTCTGCAATACCCTGCGCAATACTCTGCAATACCCTGCGCAATACCCTGCAATACCCTGCGCAATACTCTGCAATACTCTGGTGCAATACTCTGCAATACCCTGGTGCAATACTCTGCAATACCCTGTGCAATACTCTGCAATACCCTGGTGCAATACTCTGCAATACTCTGGTGCAATACTCTGCAATACCCTGCGCAATACTCTGCAATACCCTGCGCAATACCCTGCAATACCCTGCGCAATACTCTGCAATACTCTGCAATACTCTGGTGCAATACTCTGCAATACCCTGCGCAATACCCTGCAAAATACTCTGCAATACCCTGGTGCAATACTCTGCAATACCCTGCGCAATACTCTGCAATACCCTGCGCAATACCCTGGTGCAATACTCTGCAATACTCTGGTGCAATACTCTGCAATACTCTGGTGCAATACTCTGCAATACCCTGCAAAATACTCTGCAATACCCTGCGCAATACTCTGCAATACCCTGCGCAATACCCTGCGCAATACCCTGCAAAATACTCTGCAATACCCTGGTGCAATACTCTGCAATACTCTGGTGCAATACCCTGCGCAATACTCTGCAATACCCTGCGCAATACCCTGCGCAATACTCTGCAATACCCTGCAAAATACTCTGCAATACCCTGCGCAATACCCTGCAAAATACTCTGCAATACCCTGGTGCAATACTCTGCAATACTCTGGTGCAATACCCTGCGCAATACTCTGCAATACCCTGCGCAATACCCTGCGCAATACTCTGCAATACCCTGCAATACCCTGCGCAATATTCTGCAATACCCTGCGCAATATTCTGCAATACCCTGCGCAATACTCTGCAATACTCTGCAATACCCTGCGCAATATTCTGCAATACCCTGCGCAATACTCTGCAATACCCTGCGCAATACCCGGGTGCAATACTCTGCAATACTCTGGTGCAATACTCTGCAATACCCTGCAAAATACTCTGCAATACCCTGCGCAATACCCTGCAAAATACTCTGCAATACCCTGGTGCAATACTCTGCAATACTCTGGTGCAATACTCTGCAATACCCTGCGCAATACTCTGCAATACCCTGCGCAATACCCTGCAAAATACTCTGCAATACCCTGGTGCAATACTCTGCAATACTCTGGTGCAATACTCTGCAATACCCTGCGCAATACTCTGCAATACCCTGCGCAATACTCTGCAATACCCTGCGCAATACCCTGCAATACCCTGCGCAATACTCTGCAATACCCTGCGCAATATTCTGCAATACCCTGCGCAATACTCTGCAATACCCTGCGCAATACTCTGCAATACCCTGCGCAATACTCTGCAATACCCTGCGCAATACCCTGGTGCAATACTCTGCAATACTCTGGTGCAATACTCTGCAATACCCTGCACAATACTCTGCAATACCCTGCGCAATACCCTGCAAAATACTCTGCAATACCCTGGTGCAATACTCTGCAATACACTGGTGCAATACTCTGCAATACCCTGCGCAATACTCTGCAATACCCTGCGCAATACTCTGCAATACTCTGGCGCAATACTCTGCAATACCCTGCGCAATACTCTGCAATACCCTGCGCAATACTCTGCAATACCCTGGTGCAATACTCTGCAATACTCTGGTGCAATACTCTGCAATACCCTGCGCAATACCCTGCAAAATACTCTGCAATACCCTGGTGCAATACTCTGCAATACCCTGCGCAATACCCTGCAAAATACTCTGCAATACCCTGGTGCAATACTCTGCAATACCCTGCGCAATACTCTGCAATACCCTGCGCAATACTCTGCAATACCCTGCGCAATACCCTGGTGCAATACTCTGCAATACTCTGGTGCAATACTCTGCAATACCCTGCAAAATACTCTGCAATACCCTGCGCAATACCCTGCAAAATACTCTGCAATACCCTGGTGCAATACTCTGCAATACTCTGGTGCAATACCCTGCGCAATACTCTGCAATACCCTGCGCAATACCCTGCGCAATACTCTGCAATACCCTGCAATACCCTGCGCAATACTCTGCAATACCCTGCGCAATATTCTGCAATACCCTGCGCAATACTCTGCAATACTCTGCGCAATACCCTGGTGCAATACTCTGCAATACTCTGGTGCAATACTCTGCAATACCCTGCGCAATACTCTGCAATACCCTGCGCAATACCCTGCAAAATACTCTGCAATACCCTGGTGCAATACTCTGCAATACTCTGGTGCAATACTCTGCAATACCCTGCGCAATACTCTGCAATACCCTGCGCAATACCCTGGTGCAATACTCTGCAATACCCTGGTGCAATACTCTGCAATACTCTGGTGCAATACTCTGCAATACCCTGGTGCAATACTCTGCAATACCCTGCGCAATACTCTGCAATACCCTGCGCAATACTCTGCAATACTCTGGTGCAATACTCTGCAATACCCTGGTGCAATACTCTGCAATACCCTGCGCAATACTCTGCAATACCCTGCGCAATACCCTGCAATACCCTGCGCAATACTCTGCAATACTCTGGTGCAATACTCTGCAATACCCTGGTGCAATACTCTGCAATACCCTGCGCAATACTCTGCAATACCCTGGTGCAATACTCTGCAATACTCTGGTGCAATACTCTGCAATACCCTGCGCAATACTCTGCAATACCCTGCGCAATACCCTGCAATACCCTGCGCAATACTCTGCAATACCCTGGTGCAATACTCTGCAATACCCTGCGCAATACTCTGCAATACCCTGCGCAATACTCTGCAATACCCTGTGCAATACTCTGCAATACTCTGGTGCAATACTCTGCAATACCCTGCGCAATACTCTGCAATACCCTGCGCAATACTCTGCAATACCCTGTGCAATACTCTGCAATACTCTGGTGCAATACTCTGCAATACCCTGCGCAATACTCTGCAATACCCTGCGCAATACCCTGCAAAATACTCTGCAATACCCTGGTGCAATACTCTGCAATACCCTGCGCAATACTCTGCAATACCCTGCGCAATACTCTGCAATACCCTGTGCAATACTCTGCAATACCCTGCGCAATACTCTGCAATACCCTGCGCAATACTCTGCAATACCCTGTGCAATACTCTGCAATACTCTGGTGCAATACTCTGCAATACCCTGCGCAATACTCTGCAATACCCTGCGCAATACTCTGCAATACCCTGCGCAATACTCTGCAATACCATGTGCAATACTCTGCAATACTCTGGTGCAATACTCTGCAATACCCTGCGCAATACTCTGCAATACCCTGCGCAATACCCTGCAAAATACTCTGCAATACCCTGGTGCAATACTCTGCAATACCCTGCGCAATACTCTGCAATACCCTGCGCAATACTCTGCAATACTCTGGTGCAATACTCTGCAATACCCTGGTGCAATACTCTGCAATACCCTGCGCAATACTCTGCAATACCCTGGTGCAATACTCTGCAATACCCTGCGCAATACTCTGCAATACCCTGTGCAATACTCTGCAATACTCTGGTGCAATACTCTGCAATACCCTGCGCAATACTCTGCAATACCCTGTGCAATACTCTGCAATACCCTGCGCAATACTCTGCAATACCCTGCGCAATACCCTGCAAAATACTCTGCAATACCCTGGTGCAATACTCTGCAATACCCTGCGCAATACTCTGCAATACCCTGCGCAATACCCTGCAAAATACTCTGCAATACCCTGGTGCAATACTCTGCAATACTCTGGTGCAATACTCTGCAATACCCTGCGCAATACTCTGCAATACCCTGCGCAATACTCTGCAATACTCTGGTGCAATACTCTGCAATACCCTGGTGCAATACTCTGCAATACCCTGCGCAATACTCTGCAATACCCTGCGCAATACTCTGCAATACTCTGGTGCAATACTCTGCAATACCCTGGTGCAATACCCTGCGCAATACTCTGCAATACCCTGCGCAATACCCTGCAATACCCTGCGCAATACTCTGCAATACCCTGCGCAATACCCTGCAATACCCTGCGCAATACTCTGCAATACTCTGCAATACTCTGGTGCAATACTCTGCAATACCCTGCGCAATACCCTGCAAAATACTCTGCAATACCCTGGTGCAATACTCTGCAATACCCTGCGCAATACTCTGCAATACCCTGCGCAATACCCTGGTGCAATACTCTGCAATACTCTGGTGCAATACTCTGCAATACTCTGGTGCAATACTCTGCAATACCCTGCAAAATACTCTGCAATACCCTGCGCAATACTCTGCAATACCCTGCGCAATACCCTGCGCAATACCCTGCAATACCCTGCAAAATACTCTGCAATACCCTGCGCAATACCCTGCAAAATACTCTGCAATACCCTGGTGCAATACTCTGCAATACTCTGGTGCAATACCCTGCGCAATACTCTGCAATACCCTGCGCAATACCCTGCGCAATACTCTGCAATACCCTGCAATACCCTGCGCAATATTCTGCAATACCCTGCGCAATACTCTGCAATACTCTGCAATACCCTGCGCAATATTCTGCAATACCCTGCGCAATACTCTGCAATACCCTGCGCAATACCCTGGTGCAATACTCTGCAATACTCTGGTGCAATACTCTGCAATACCCTGCAAAATACTCTGCAATACCCTGCGCAATACCCTGCAAAATACTCTGCAATACCCTGGTGCAATACTCTGCAATACTCTGGTGCAATACTCTGCAATACCCTGCGCAATACTCTGCAATACCCTGCGCAATACCCTGCAAAATACTCTGCAATACCCTGGTGCAATACTCTGCAATACTCTGGTGCAATACTCTGCAATACCCTGCGCAATACTCTGCAATACCCTGCGCAATACTCTGCAATACCCTGCGCAATACCCTGCAATACCCTGCGCAATACTCTGCAATACCCTGCGCAATATTCTGCAATACCCTGCGCAATACTCTGCAATACCCTGCGCAATACCCTGGTGCAATACTCTGCAATACTCTGGTGCAATACTCTGCAATACCCTGCAAAATACTCTGCAATACCCTGGTGCAATACTCTGCAATACTCTGGTGCAATACTCTGCAATACCCTGCGCAATACTCTGCAATACCCTGCGCAATACCCTGCAAAATACTCTGCAATACCCTGGTGCAATACTCTGCAATACTCTGGTGCAATACTCTGCAATACCCTGCGCAATACTCTGCAATACCCTGCGCAATACCCTGCAAAATACTCTGCAATACCCTGGTGCAATACTCTGCAATACTCTGGTGCAATACTCTGCAATACCCTGCGCAATACTCTGCAATACCCTGCGCAATACTCTGCAATACTCTGGCGCAATACTCTGCAATACCCTGCGCAATACTCTGCAATACCCTGCGCAATACCCTGCGCAATACTCTGCAATACCCTGGTGCAATACTCTGCAATACTCTGGTGCAATACTCTGCAATACCCTGCGCAATACTCTGCAATACCCTGCGCAATACCCTGGTGCAATACTCTGCAATACCCTGGTGCAATACTCTGCAATACTCTGCAATACTCTGCAATACCCTGCGCAATACTCTGCAATACTCTGGTGCAATACTCTGCAATACCCTGGTGCAATACTCTGCAATACCCTGCGCAATACTCTGCAATACCCTGCGCAATACTCTGCAATACCCTGCGCAATACTCTGCAATACTCTGGTGCAATACTCTGCAATACCCTGGTGCAATACCCTGCAATACCCTGCGCAATACTCTGCAATACCCTGCGCAATACCCTGCAATACCCTGCGCAATACTCTGCAATACCCTGGTGCAATACTCTGCAATACCCTGGTGCAATACTCTGCAATACCCTGCGCAATACTCTGCAATACCCTGGTGCAATACTCTGCAATACTCTGGTGCAATACTCTGCAATACCCTGCGCAATACTCTGCAATACCCTGCGCAATACCCTGCAATACCCTGCGCAATACTCTGCAATACCCTGCGCAATACTCTGCAATACTCTGGTGCAATACTCTGCAATACCCTGGTGCAATACTCTGCAATACCCTGCGCAATACTCTGCAATACCCTGCGCAATACCCTGCAATACCCTGCGCAATACTCTGCAATACCCTGGTGCAATACTCTGCAATACTCTGGTGCAATACTCTGCAATACCCTGCGCAATACTCTGCAATACCCTGCGCAATACTCTGCAATACCCTGCGCAATACTCTGCAATACCCTGCGCAATACTCTGCAATACTCTGGTGCAATACTCTGCAATACCCTGGTGCAATACTCTGCATACCCTGCGCAATACTCTGCAATACCCTGTGCAATACCCTGCAATACCCTGCGCAATACTCTGCAATACTCTGGTGCAATACTCTGCAATACCCTGGTGCAATACTCTGCAATACCCTGCGCAATACTCTGCAATACCCTGGTGCAATACTCTGCAATACTCTGGTGCAATACTCTGCAATACCCTGCGCAATACTCTGCAATACCCTGTGCAATACTCTGCAATACTCTGGTGCAATACTCTGCAATACCCTGCGCAATACTCTGCAATACCCTGCGCAATACCCTGCAAAATACTCTGCAATACCCTGGTGCAATACTCTGCAATACCCTGCGCAATACTCTGCAATACCCTGCGCAATACCCTGCAAAATACTCTGCAATACCCTGGTGCAATACTCTGCAATACTCTGGTGCAATACTCTGCAATACCCTGCGCAATACTCTGCAATACCCTGCGCAATACTCTGCAATACTCTGGTGCAATACTCTGCAATACCCTGGTGCAATACTCTGCAATACCCTGCGCAATACTCTGCAATACCCTGCGCAATACTCTGCAATACTCTGGTGCAATACTCTGCAATACCCTGGTGCAATACTCTGCAATACCCTGCGCAATACTCTGCAATACCCTGCGCAATACTCTGCAATACTCTGGTGCAATACTCTGCAATACCCTGGTGCAATACCCTGCGCAATACTCTGCAATACCCTGCGCAATACCCTGCAATACCCTGCGCAATACTCTGCAATACCCTGCGCAATACCCTGCAATACCCTGCGCAATACTCTGCAATACTCTGCAATACTCTGGTGCAATACTCTGCAATACCCTGCGCAATACCCTGCAAAATACTCTGCAATACCCTGGTGCAATACTCTGCAATACCCTGCGCAATACTCTGCAATACCCTGCGCAATACCCTGGTGCAATACTCTGCAATACTCTGGTGCAATACTCTGCAATACCCTGCGCAATACTCTGCAATACCCTGCGCAATACTCTGCAATACCCTGGTGCAATACTCTGCAATACCCTGGTGCAATACTCTGCAATACCCTGCGCAATACTCTGCAATACCCTGTGCAATACTCTGCAATACTCTGGTGCAATACTCTGCAATACCCTGGTGCAATACTCTGCAATACCCTGCGCAATACTCTGCAATACCCTGCGCAATACTCTGCAATACCCTGGTGCAATACCCTGCGCAATACTCTGCAATACCCTGCGCAATACCCTGCAATACCCTGCGCAATACTCTGCAATACCCTGCGCAATACCCTGCAATACCCTGCGCAATACTCTGCAATACTCTGCAATACTCTGGTGCAATACTCTGCAATACCCTGCGCAATACCCTGCAAAATACTCTGCAATACCCTGGTGCAATACTCTGCAATACCCTGCGCAATACTCTGCAATACCCTGCGCAATACCCTGGTGCAATACTCTGCAATACTCTGGTGCAATACTCTGCAATACTCTGGTGCAATACTCTGCAATACCCTGCAAAATACTCTGCAATACCCTGCGCAATACTCTGCAATACCCTGCGCAATACCCTGGTGCAATACTCTGCAATACTCTGGTGCAATACTCTGCAATACTCTGGTGCAATACTCTGCAATACCCTGCAAAATACTCTGCAATACCCTGCGCAATACCCTGCGCAATACCCTGCAAAATACTCTGCAATACCCTGGTGCAATACTCTGCAATACTCTGGTGCAATACCCTGCGCAATACTCTGCAATACCCTGCGCAATACCCTGCGCAATACTCTGCAATACCCTGCAAAATACTCTGCAATACCCTGCGCAATACCCTGCAAAATACTCTGCAATACCCTGGTGCAATACTCTGCAATACTCTGGTGCAATACCCTGCGCAATACTCTGCAATACCCTGCGCAATACCCTGCGCAATACTCTGCAATACCCTGGTGCAATACTCTGCAATACTCTGGTGCAATACTCTGCAATACTCTGGTGCAATACTCTGCAATACCCTGCGCAATACTCTGCAATACCCTGCGCAATATTCTGCAATACCCTGCGCAATACTCTGCAATACTCTGCAATACCCTGCGCAATATTCTGCAATACCCTGCGCAATACTCTGCAATACCCTGCGCAATACCCTGGTGCAATACTCTGCAATACTCTGGTGCAATACTCTGCAAAATACTCTGCAATACCCTGCAAAATACTCTGCAATACCCTGCGCAATACCCTGCAAAATACTCTGCAATACCCTGGTGCAATACTCTGCAATACTCTGGTGCAATACTCTGCAATACCCTGCGCAATACTCTGCAATACCCTGCGCAATACCCTGCAAAATACTCTGCAATACCCTGGTGCAATACTCTGCAATACTCTGGTGCAATACTCTGCAATACCCTGCGCAATACTCTGCAATACCCTGCGCAATACCCTGCAATACCCTGCGCAATACTCTGCAATACTCTGGCGCAATACTCTGCAATACCCTGCGCAATACTCTGCAATACCCTGCGCAATACCCTGCAAAATACTCTGCAATACCCTGGTGCAATACTCTGCAATACTCTGGTGCAATACTCTGCAATACCCTGCGCAATACTCTGCAATACCCTGCGCAATACTCTGCAATACTCTGGCGCAATACTCTGCAATACCCTGCGCAATACTCTGCAATACCCTGCGCAATACCCTGCGCAATACTCTGCAATACCCTGGTGCAATACTCTGCAATACTCTGGTGCAATACTCTGCAATACCCTGCGCAATACTCTGCAATACCCTGCGCAATACTCTGCAATACCCTGGTGCAATACTCTGCAATACTCTGCAATACCCTGCGCAATACTCTGCAATACCCTGCGCAATACTCTGCAATACCCTGCGCAATACTCTGCAATACTCTGGTGCAATACTCTGCAATACCCTGGTGCAATACTCTGCAATACCCTGCGCAATACTCTGCAATACTCTGGTGCAATACTCTGCAATACCCTGGTGCAATACCCTGCAATACCCTGCGCAATACTCTGCAATACCCTGCGCAATACCCTGCAATACCCTGCGCAATACTCTGCAATACTCTGGTGCAATACTCTGCAATACCCTGGTGCAATACTCTGCAATACCCTGCAATACCCTGGTGCAATACTCTGCAATACTCTGGTGCAATACTCTGCAATACCCTGCGCAATACTCTGCAATACCCTGCGCAATACCCTGCAATACCCTGCGCAATACTCTGCAATACCCTGCGCAATACTCTGCAATACTCTGGTGCAATACTCTGCAATACCCTGGTGCAATACTCTGCAATACCCTGGTGCAATACTCTGCAATACCCTGCGCAATACTCTGCAATACTCTGGTGCAATACTCTGCAATACCCTGCGCAATACTCTGCAATACCCTGCGTAATACTCTGCAATACTCTGGTGCAATACTCTGCAATACCCTGGTGCAATACTCTGCAATACCCTGCGCAATACTCTGCAATACCCTGCGCAATACCCTGCAATACCCTGCGCAATACTCTGCAATACTCTGGTGCAATACTCTGCAATACCCTGGTGCAATACTCTGCAATACCCTGCGCAATACTCTGCAATACCCTGGTGCAATACTCTGCAATACTCTGGTGCAATACTCTGCAATACCCTGCGCAATACTCTGCAATACCCTGCGCAATACCATGCAATACCCTGCGCAATACTCTGCAATACCCTGCGCAATACTCTGCAATACCCTGCGCAATACTCTGCAATACCCTGCGCAATACTCTGCAATACTCTGGTGCAATACTCTGCAATACCCTGCGCAATACTCTGCAATACCCTGCGCAATACCCTGCAATACCCTGCGCAATACTCTGCAATACTCTGGTGCAATACTCTGCAATACCCTGGTGCAATACTCTGCAATACCCTGCGCAATACTCTGCAATACCCTGCGCAATACTCTGCAATACTCTGGTGCAATACTCTGCAATACCCTGGTGCAATACTCTGCAATACCCTGCGCAATACTCTGCAATACCCTGCGCAATACTCTGCAATACTCTGGTGCAATACTCTGCAATACCCTGCGCAATACCCTGCAATACTCTGGTGCAATACTCTGCAATACCCTGCGCAATACTCTGCAATACTCTGCAATACTCTGGTGCAATACTCTGCAATACCCTGCGCAATACCCTGCAAAATACTCTGCAATACCCTGGTGCAATACTCTGCAATACCCTGCGCAATACTCTGCAATACTCTGCGCAATACTCTGCAATACCCTGCGCAATACTCTGCAATACTCTGGTGCAATACTCTGCAATACCCTGCAAAATACTCTGCAATACCCTGCGCAATACCCTGCAAAATACTCTGCAATACCCTGGTGCAATACTCTGCAATACTCTGGTGCAATACCCTGCGCAATACTCTGCAATACCCTGCGCAATACCCTGCGCAATACTCTGCAATACCCTGCAATACCCTGCGCAATACTCTGCAATACCCTGCGCAATATTCTGCAATACCCTGCGCAATACTCTGCAATACTCTGCAATACCCTGCGCAATATTCTGCAATACCCTGCACAATACTCTGCAATACCCTGCGCAATACCCTGGTGCAATACTCTGCAATACTCTGGTGCAATACTCTGCAATACCCTGCAAAATACTCTGCAATACCCTGCGCAATACCCTGCAAAATACTCTGCAATACCCTGGTGCAATACTCTGCAATACTCTGGTGCAATACTCTGCAATACCCTGCGCAATACTCTGCAATACCCTGCGCAATACCCTGCAAAATACTCTGCAATACCCTGGTGCAATACTCTGCAATACGCTGGTGCAATACTCTGCAATACCCTGGTGCAATACTCTGCAATACCCTGCGCAATACTCTGCAATACCCTGCGCAATACTCTGCAATACTCTGGTGCAATACTCTGCAATACCCTGGTGCAATACCCTGCGCAATACTCTGCAATACCCTGCGCAATACCCTGCAATACCCTGCGCAATACTCTGCAATACCCTGCGCAATACTCTGCAATACTCTGCAATACTCTGGTGCAATACTCTGCAATACCCTGCGCAATACCCTGCAAAATACTCTGCAATACCCTGGTGCAATACTCTGCAATACCCTGCGCAATACTCTGCAATACCCTGCGCAATACCCTGGTGCAATACTCTGCAATACTCTGGTGCAATACTCTGCAATACTCTGGTGCAATACTCTGCAATACCCTGCAAAATACTCTGCAATACCCTGCGCAATACCCTGCAAAATACTCTGCAATACCCTGGTGCAATACTCTGCAATACTCTGGTGCAATACCCTGCGCAATACTCTGCAATACCCTGCGCAATACCCTGCGCAATACTCTGCAATACCCTGCAATACCCTGCGCAATACTCTGCAATACCATGCGCAATATTCTGCAATACCCTGCGCAATACTCTGCAATACTCTGCAATACCCTGCGCAATATTCTGCAATACCCTGCGCAATACTCTGCAATACCCTGCGCAATACCCTGGTGCAATACTCTGCAATACTCTGGTGCAATACTCTGCAATACCCTGCAAAATACTCTGCAATACCCTGCGCAATACCCTGCAAAATACTCTGCAATACCCTGGTGCAATACTCTGCAATACTCTGGTGCAATACTCTGCAATACCCTGCGCAATACTCTGCAATACCCTGCGCAATACCCTGCAAAATACTCTGCAATACCCTGGTGCAATACTCTGCAATACTCTGGTGCAATACTCTGCAATACCCTGCGCAATACTCTGCAATACCCTGCGCAATACCCTGCAAAATACTCTGCAATACCCTGGTGCAATACTCTGCAATACTCTGGTGCAATACTCTGCAATACCCTGCGCAATACTCTGCAATACCCTGCGCAATACCCTGCAAAATACTCTGCAATACCCTGGTGCAATACTCTGCAATACACTGGTGCAATACTCTGCAATACCCTGCGCAATACTCTGCAATACCCTGCGCAATACTCTGCAATACTCTGGCGCAATACTCTGCAATACCCTGCGCAATACTCTGCAATACCCTGCGCAATACCCTGCGCAATACTCTGCAATACCCTGGTGCAATACTCTGCAATACTCTGGTGCAATACTCTGCAATACCCTGCGCAATACCCTGCAAAATACTCTGCAATACCCTGGTGCAATACTCTGCAATACCCTGCGCAATACCCTGCAAAATACTCTGCAATACCCTGGTGCAATACTCTGCAATACCCTGCGCAATACTCTGCAATACCCTGCGCAATACTCTGCAATACCCTGCGCAATACCCTGGTGCAATACTCTGCAATACTCTGGTGCAATACTCTGCAATACCCTGCAAAATACTCTGCAATACCCTGCGCAATACCCTGCAAAATACTCTGCAATACCCTGGTGCAATACTCTGCAATACTCTGGTGCAATACCCTGCGCAATACTCTGCAATACCCTGCGCAATACCCTGCGCAATACTCTGCAATACCCTGCAATACCCTGCGCAATACTCTGCAATACCCTGCGCAATATTCTGCAATACCCTGCGCAATACTCTGCAATACTCTGCGCAATACCCTGGTGCAATACTCTGCAATACTCTGGTGCAATACTCTGCAATACCCTGCAAAATACTCTGCAATACCCTGCGCAATACCCTGCAAAATACTCTGCAATACCCTGGTGCAATACTCTGCAATACTCTGGTGCAATACTCTGCAATACCCTGCGCAATACTCTGCAATACCCTGCGCAATACCCTGCAAAATACTCTGCAATACCCTGGTGCAATACTCTGCAATACTCTGGTGCAATACTCTGCAATACCCTGGTGCAATACTCTGCAATACCCTGCGCAATACTCTGCAATACCCTGCGCAATACTCTGCAATACTCTGGTGCAATACTCTGCAATACCCTGGTGCAATACCCTGCGCAATACTCTGCAATACCCTGCGCAATACCCTGCAATACCATGCGCAATACTCTGCAATACCCTGCGCAATACTCTGCAATACTCTGCAATACTCTGGTGCAATACTCTGCAATACCCTGCGCAATACCCTGCAAAATACTCTGCAATACCCTGGTGCAATACTCTGCAATACCCTGCGCAATACCCTGGTGCAATACTCTGCAATACTCTGGTGCAATACTCTGCAATACTCTGGTGCAATACTCTGCAATACCCTGCAAAATACTCTGCAATACCCTGCGCAATACCCTGCAAAATACTCTGCAATACCCTGGTGCAATACTCTGCAATACTCTGGTGCAATACCCTGCGCAATACTCTGCAATACCCTGCGCAATACCCTGCACAATACTCTGCAATACCCTGCAATACCCTGCGCAATACTCTGCAATACCCTGCGCAATATTCTGCAATACCCTGCGCAATACTCTGCAATACTCTGCAATACCCTGCGCAATATTCTGCAATACCCTGCGCAATACTCTGCAATACCCTGCGCAATACCCTGGTGCAATACTCTGCAATACTCTGGTGCAATACTCTGCAATACCCTGCGCAATACCCTGCAAAATACTCTGCAATACCCTGGTGCAATACTCTGCAATACTCTGGTGCAATACTCTGCAATACCCTGCGCAATACTCTGCAATACCCTGCGCAATACCCTGCAAAATACTCTGCAATACCCTGGTGCAATACTCTGCAATACTCTGGTGCAATACTCTGCAATACCCTGCGCAATACTCTGCAATACCCTGCGCAATACCCTGCAAAATACTCTGCAATACCCTGGTGCAATACTCTGCAATACTCTGGTGCAATACTCTGCAATACCCTGCGCAATACTCTGCAATACCCTGCGCAATACCCTGCAAAATACTCTGCAATACCCTGGTGCAATACTCTGCAATACTCTGGTGCAATACTCTGCAATACCCTGCACAATACTCTGCAATACCCTGCGCAATACCCTGCGCAATACCCTGCAAAATACTCTGCAATACCCTGGTGCAATACTCTGCAATACTCTGGTGCAATACTCTGCAATACCCTGCAATACCCTGCGCAATACTCTGCAATACTCTGGCGCAATACTCTGCAATACCCTGCGCAATACTCTGCAATACCCTGCGCAATACCCTGCGCAATACTCTGCAATACCCTGGTGCAATACTCTGCAATACTCTGGTGCAATACTCTGCAATACCCTGGTGCAATACTCTGCAATACTCTGCAATACCCTGCGCAATACTCTGCAATACCCTGCGCAATACTCTGCAATACCCTGCGCAATACTCTGCAATACCCTGCGCAATACCCTGCGCAATACTCTGCAATACCCTGGTGCAATACTCTGCAATACTCTGGTGCAATACCCTGCGCAATACTCTGCAATACCCTGCGCAATACTCTGCAATACTCTGGTGCAATACTCTGCAATACCCTGGTGCAATACCCTGCGCAATACTCTGCAATACCCTGCGCAATACTCTGCAATACCCTGCGCAATACTCTGCAATACTCTGGTGCAATACTCTGCAATACCCTGGTGCAATACTCTGCAATACCCTGCACAATACTCTGCAATACCCTGCGCAATACTCTGCAATACTCTGGTGCAATACTCTGCAATACCCTGGTGCAATACTCTGCAATACTCTGCAATACCCTGCGCAATACTCTGCAATACCCTGCGCAATACTCTGCAATACTCTGGTGCAATACTCTGCAATACCCTGGTGCAATACCCTGCAATACCCTGCGCAATACTCTGCAATACCCTGCGCAATACTCTGCAATACCCTGCGCAATACTCTGCAATACTCTGGTGCAATACTCTGCAATACCCTGGTGCAATACTCTGCAATACCCTGCGCAATACTCTGCAATACCCTGCGCAATTCTCTGCAATACTCTGGTGCAATACTCTGCAATACCCTGGTGCAATACCCTGCGCAATACTCTGCAATACCCTGCGCAATACCCTGCAATACCCTGCGCAATACTCTGCAATACCCTGCGCAATACTCTGCAATACTCTGCAATACTCTGGTGCAATACTCTGCAATACCCTGCGCAATACCCTGCAAAATACTCTGCAATACCCTGCGCAATACTCTGCAATACTCTGCAATACCATGCGCAATACCCTGGTGCAATACTCTGCAATACTCTGGTGCAATACTCTGCAATACTCTGGTGCAATACTCTGCAATACCCTGCAAAATACTCTGCAATACCCTGCGCAATACTCTGCAATACCCTGCGCAATACCCTGCGCAATACCCTGCAAAATACTCTGCAATACCCTGGTGCAATACTCTGCAATACTCTGGTGCAATACCCTGCGCAATACTCTGCAATACCCTGCGCAATACTCTGCAATACCCTGCAATACCCTGCGCAATACTCTGCAATACCCTGCGCAATATTCTGCAATACCCTGCGCAATACTCTGCAATACTCTGCAATACCCTGCGCAATATTCTGCAATACCCTGCGCAATACTCTGCAATACCCTGCGCAATACCCTGGTGCAATACTCTGCAATACTCTGGTGCAATACTCTGCAATACCCTGCAAAATACTCTGCAATACCCTGCGCAATACCCTGCAAAATACTCTGCAATACCCTGGTGCAATACTCTGCAATACTCTGGTGCAATACTCTGCAATACCCTGCGCAATACTCTGCAATACCCTGCGCAATACCCTGCAAAATACTCTGCAATACCCTGGTGCAATACTCTGCAATACACTGGTGCAATACTCTGCAATACCCTGCGCAATACTCTGCAATACCCTGCGCAATACTCTGCAATACTCTGGCGCAATACTCTGCAATACCCTGCGCAATACTCTGCAATACCCTGCGCAATACCCTGCGCAATACTCTGCAATACCCTGGTGCAATACTCTGCAATACCCTGCGCAATACTCTGCAATACCCTGCGCAATACTCTGCAATACTCTGGTGCAATACTCTGCAATACCCTGGTGCAATACTCTGCAATACCCTGCGCAATACTCTGCAATACCCTGCGCAATACTCTGCAATACTCTGGTGCAATACTCTGCAATACCCTGCGCAATACTCTGCAATACCCTGCGCAATACCCTGCAATACCCTGCGCAATACTCTGCAATACTCTGGTGCAATACTCTGCAATACCCTGGTGCAATACTCTGCAATACCCTGCGCAATACTCTGCAATACCCTGGTGCAATACTCTGCAATACTCTGGTGCAATACTCTGCAATACCCTGCGCAATACCCTGCAATACCCTGCGCAATACCCTGCAATACCCTGCGCAATACTCTGCAATACCCTGGTGCAATACTCTGCAATACCCTGCGCAATACTCTGCAATACCCTGCGCAATACTCTGCAATACCCTGCGCAATACTCTGCAATACCCTGTGCAATACTCTGCAATACTCTGGTGCAATACTCTGCAATACCCTGCGCAATACTCTGCAATACCCTGCGCAATACTCTGCAATACCCTGCGCAATACTCTGCAATACCCTGTGCAATACTCTGCAATACTCTGGTGCAATACTCTGCAATACCCTGCGCAATACTCTGCAATACCCTGCGCAATACCCTGCAAAATACTCTGCAATACCCTGGTGCAATACTCTGCAATACCCTGCGCAATACTCTGCAATACCCTGCGCAATACCCTGCAATACTCTGGTGCAATACTCTGCAATACCCTGGTGCAATACTCTGCAATACCCTGCGCAATACTCTGCAATACCCTGCGCAATACTCTGCAATACCCTGTGCAATACTCTGCAATACCCTGCGCAATACTCTGCAATACCCTGTGCAATACTCTGCAATACTCTGGTGCAATACTCTGCAATACCCTGCGCAATACTCTGCAATACCCTGCGCAATACTCTGCAATACCCTGCGCAATACTCTGCAATACCCTGTGCAATACTCTGCAATACTCTGGTGCAATACTCTGCAATACCCTGCGCAATACTCTGCAATACCCTGCACAATACCCTGCAAAATACTCTGCAATACCCTGGTGCAATACTCTGCAATACCCTGCGCAATACTCTGCAATACCCTGCGCAATACTCTACAATACTCTGGTGCAATACTCTGCAATACCCTGGTGCAATACTCTGCAATACCCTGCGCAATACTCTGCAATACCCTGGTGCAATACTCTGCAATACCCTGCGCAATACTCTGCAATACCCTGTGCAATACTCTGCAATACCCTGTGCAATACTCTGCAATACTCTGGTGCAATACTCTGCAATACCCTGCGCAATACTCTGCAATACCCTGTGCAATACTCTGCAATACTCTGGTGCAATACTCTGCAATACCCTGCGCAATACTCTGCAATACCCTGCGCAATACCCTGCAAAATACTCTGCAATACCCTGGTGCAATACTCTGCAATACCCTGCGCAATACTCTGCAATACCCTGCGCAATACCCTGCAAAATACTCTGCAATACCCTGGTGCAATACTCTGCAATACTCTGGTGCAATACTCTGCAATACCCTGCGCAATACTCTGCAATACCCTGCGCAATACTCTGCAATACTCTGGTGCAATACTCTGCAATACCCTGGTGCAATACTCTGCAATACCCTGCGCAATACTCTGCAATACCCTGCGCAATACTCTGCAATACTCTGGTGCAATACTCTGCAATACCCTGGTGCAATACCCTGCGCAATACTCTGCAATACCCTGCGCAATACCCTGCAATACCCTGCGCAATACTCTGCAATACCCTGCGCAATACCCTGCAATACCCTGCGCAATACTCTGCAATACTCTGCAATACTCTGGTGCAATACTCTGCAATACCCTGCGCAATACCCTGCAAAATACTCTGCAATACCCTGGTGCAATACTCTGCAATACCCTGCGCAATACTCTGCAATACCCTGCGCAATACCCTGGTGCAATACTCTGCAATACTCTGGTGCAATACTCTGCAATACTCTGGTGCAATACTCTGCAATACCCTGCAAAATACTCTGCAATACCCTGTGCAATACTCTGCAATACCCTGCGCAATACCCTGCGCAATACCCTGCAAAATACTCTGCAATACCCTGGTGCAATACTCTGCAATACTCTGGTGCAATACCCTGCGCAATACTCTGCAATACCCTGCGCAATACCCTGCGCAATACTCTGCAATACCCTGCAATACCCTGCGCAATACTCTGCAATACCCTGCGCAATATTCTGCAATACCCTGCGCAATACTCTGCAATACTCTGCAATACCCTGCGCAATATTCTGCAATACCCTGCGCAATACTCTGCAATACCCTGCGCAATACCCTGGTGCAATACTCTGCAATACTCTGGTGCAATACTCTGCAATACCCTGCAAAATACTCTGCAATACCCTGCGCAATACCCTGCAAAATACTCTGCAATACCCTGGTGCAATACTCTGCAATACTCTGGTGCAATACTCTGCAATACCCTGCGCAATACTCTGCAATACCCTGCGCAATACCCTGCAATACCCTGCGCACTACTCTGCAATACTCTGGCGCAATACTCTGCAATACCCTGCGCAATACTCTGCAATACCCTGCGCAATACCCTGCGCAATACTCTGCAATACCCTGGTGCAATACTCTGCAATACTCTGGTGCAATACTCTGCAATACCCTGCGCAATACTCTGCAATACCCTGCGCAATACCCTGGTGCAATACTCTGCAATACCCTGGTGCAATACTCTGCAATACTCTGCAATACCCTGCGCAATACTCTGCAATACCCTGCGCAATACTCTGCAATACCCTGCGCAATACTCTGCAATACTCTGGTGCAATACTCTGCAATACCCTGGTGCAATACTCTGCAATACCCTGCGCAATACTCTGCAATACCCTGCGCAATACTCTGCAATACCCTGCGCAATACTCTGCAATACTCTGGTGCAATACTCTGCAATACCCTGCGCAATACTCTGCAATACCCTGCGCAATACCCTGCAATACCCTGCGCAATACTCTGCAATACCCTGCGCAATACTCTGCAATACTCTGGTGCAATACTCTGCAATACCCTGGTGCAATACTCTGCAATACCCTGGTGCAATACTCTGCAATACCCTGCGCAATACTCTGCAATACTCTGGTGCAATACTCTGCAATACCCTGCGCAATACTCTGCAATACCCTGCGTAATACTCTGCAATACTCTGGTGCAATACTCTGCAATACCCTGGTGCAATACTCTGCAATACCCTGCGCAATACTCTGCAATACCCTGCGCAATACCCTGCAATACCCTGCGCAATACTCTGCAATACTCTGGTGCAATACTCTGCAATACCCTGGTGCAATACTCTGCAATACCCTGTGCAATACTCTGCAATACCCTGGTGCAATACTCTGCAATACTCTGGTGCAATACTCTGCAATACCCTGCGCAATACTCTGCAATACCCTGCGCAATACCCTGCAATACCCTGCGCAATACTCTGCAATACTCTGCAATACTCTGGTGCAATACTCTGCAATACCCTGCGCAATACCCTGCAAAATACTCTGCAATACCCTGGTGCAATACTCTGCAATACCCTGCGCAATACTCTGCAATACCCTGCGCAATACCCTGGTGCAATACTCTGCAATACTCTGGTGCAATACTCTGCAATACTCTGGTGCAATACTCTGCAATACCCTGCAAAATACTCTGCAATACCCTGCGCAATACTCTGCAATACCCTGCGCAATACCCTGCGCAATACCCTGCAAAATACTCTGCAATACCCTGGTGCAATACTCTGCAATACTCTGGTGCAATACCCTGCGCAATACTCTGCAATACCCTGCGCAATACCCTGCGCAATACTCTGCAATACCCTGCAAAATACTCTGCAATACCCTGCGCAATACCCTGCAAAATACTCTGCAATACCCTGGTGCAATACTCTGCAATACTCTGGTGCAATACCCTGCGCAATACTCTGCAATACCCTGCGCAATACCCTGCGCAATACTCTGCAATACCCTGCAATACCCTGCGCAATATTCTGCAATACCCTGCGCAATATTCTGCAATACCCTGCGCAATACTCTGCAATACTCTGCAATACCCTGCGCAATATTCTGCAATACCCTGCGCAATACTCTGCAATACCCTGCGCAATACCCGGGTGCAATACTCTGCAATACTCTGGTGCAATACTCTGCAATACCCTGCAAAATACTCTGCAATACCCTGCGCAATACCCTGCAAAATACTCTGCAATACCCTGGTGCAATACTCTGCAATACTCTGGTGCAATACTCTGCAATACCCTGCGCAATACTCTGCAATACCCTGCGCAATACCCTGCAAAATACTCTGCAATACCCTGGTGCAATACTCTGCAATACTCTGGTGCAATACTCTGCAATACCCTGCGCAATACTCTGCAATACCCTGCGCAATACTCTGCAATACCCTGCGCAATACCCTGCAATACCCTGCGCAATACTCTGCAATACCCTGCGCAATATTCTGCAATACCCTGCGCAATACTCTGCAATACCCTGCGCAATACTCTGCAATACCCTGCGCAATACTCTGCAATACCCTGCGCAATACCCTGGTGCAATACTCTGCAATACTCTGGTGCAATACTCTGCAATACCCTGCACAATACTCTGCAATACCCTGCGCAATACCCTGCAAAATACTCTGCAATACCCTGGTGCAATACTCTGCAATACACTGGTGCAATACTCTGCAATACCCTGCGCAATACTCTGCAATACCCTGCGCAATACTCTGCAATACTCTGGCGCAATACTCTGCAATACCCTGCGCAATACTCTGCAATACCCTGCGCAATACTCTGCAATACCCTGGTGCAATACTCTGCAATACTCTGGTGCAATACTCTGCAATACCCTGCGCAATACCCTGCAAAATACTCTGCAATACCCTGGTGCAATACTCTGCAATACCCTGCGCAATACCCTGCAAAATACTCTGCAATACCCTGGTGCAATACTCTGCAATACCCTGCGCAATACTCTGCAATACCCTGCGCAATACTCTGCAATACCCTGCGCAATACCCTGGTGCAATACTCTGCAATACTCTGGTGCAATACTCTGCAATACCCTGCAAAATACTCTGCAATACCCTGCGCAATACCCTGCAAAATACTCTGCAATACCCTGGTGCAATACTCTGCAATACTCTGGTGCAATACCCTGCGCAATACTCTGCAATACCCTGCGCAATACCCTGCGCAATACTCTGCAATACCCTGCAATACCCTGCGCAATACTCTGCAATACCCTGCGCAATATTCTGCAATACCCTGCGCAATACTCTGCAATACTCTGCGCAATACCCTGGTGCAATACTCTGCAATACTCTGGTGCAATACTCTGCAATACCCTGCGCAATACTCTGCAATACCCTGCGCAATACCCTGCAAAATACTCTGCAATACCCTGGTGCAATACTCTGCAATACTCTGGTGCAATACTCTGCAATACCCTGCGCAATACTCTGCAATACCCTGCGCAATACCCTGGTGCAATACTCTGCAATACCCTGGTGCAATACTCTGCAATACTCTGGTGCAATACTCTGCAATACCCTGGTGCAATACTCTGCAATACCCTGCGCAATACTCTGCAATACCCTGCGCAATACTCTGCAATACTCTGGTGCAATACTCTGCAATACCCTGGTGCAATACTCTGCAATACCCTGCGCAATACTCTGCAATACCCTGCGCAATACCCTGCAATACCCTGCGCAATACTCTGCAATACTCTGGTGCAATACTCTGCAATACCCTGGTGCAATACTCTGCAATACCCTGCGCAATACTCTGCAATACCCTGGTGCAATACTCTGCAATACTCTGGTGCAATACTCTGCAATACCCTGCGCAATACTCTGCAATACCCTGCGCAATACCCTGCAATACCCTGCGCAATACTCTGCAATACCCTGGTGCAATACTCTGCAATACCCTGCGCAATACTCTGCAATACCCTGCGCAATACTCTGCAATACCCTGTGCAATACTCTGCAATACTCTGGTGCAATACTCTGCAATACCCTGCGCAATACTCTGCAATACCCTGCGCAATACTCTGCAATACCCTGTGCAATACTCTGCAATACTCTGGTGCAATACTCTGCAATACCCTGCGCAATACTCTGCAATACCCTGCGCAATACCCTGCAAAATACTCTGCAATACCCTGGTGCAATACTCTGCAATACCCTGCGCAATACTCTGCAATACCCTGCGCAATACTCTGCAATACCCTGTGCAATACTCTGCAATACCCTGCGCAATACTCTGCAATACCCTGCGCAATACTCTGCAATACCCTGTGCAATACTCTGCAATACTCTGGTGCAATACTCTGCAATACCCTGCGCAATACTCTGCAATACCCTGCGCAATACTCTGCAATACCCTGCGCAATACTCTGCAATACCATGTGCAATACTCTGCAATACTCTGGTGCAATACTCTGCAATACCCTGCGCAATACTCTGCAATACCCTGCGCAATACCCTGCAAAATACTCTGCAATACCCTGGTGCAATACTCTGCAATACCCTGCGCAATACTCTGCAATACCCTGCGCAATACTCTGCAATACTCTGGTGCAATACTCTGCAATACCCTGGTGCAATACTCTGCAATACCCTGCGCAATACTCTGCAATACCCTGGTGCAATACTCTGCAATACCCTGCGCAATACTCTGCAATACCCTGTGCAATACTCTGCAATACTCTGGTGCAATACTCTGCAATACCCTGCGCAATACTCTGCAATACCCTGTGCAATACTCTGCAATACCCTGCGCAATACTCTGCAATACCCTGCGCAATACCCTGCAAAATACTCTGCAATACCCTGGTGCAATACTCTGCAATACCCTGCGCAATACTCTGCAATACCCTGCGCAATACCCTGCAAAATACTCTGCAATACCCTGGTGCAATACTCTGCAATACTCTGGTGCAATACTCTGCAATACCCTGCGCAATACTCTGCAATACCCTGCGCAATACTCTGCAATACTCTGGTGCAATACTCTGCAATACCCTGGTGCAATACTCTGCAATACCCTGCGCAATACTCTGCAATACCCTGCGCAATACTCTGCAATACTCTGGTGCAATACTCTGCAATACCCTGGTGCAATACCCTGCGCAATACTCTGCAATACCCTGCGCAATACCCTGCAATACCCTGCGCAATACTCTGCAATACCCTGCGCAATACCCTGCAATACCCTGCGCAATACTCTGCAATACTCTGCAATACTCTGGTGCAATACTCTGCAATACCCTGCGCAATACCCTGCAAAATACTCTGCAATACCCTGGTGCAATACTCTGCAATACCCTGCGCAATACTCTGCAATACCCTGCGCAATACCCTGGTGCAATACTCTGCAATACTCTGGTGCAATACTCTGCAATACTCTGGTGCAATACTCTGCAATACCCTGCAAAATACTCTGCAATACCCTGCGCAATACTCTGCAATACCCTGCGCAATACCCTGCGCAATACCCTGCAATACCCTGCAAAATACTCTGCAATACCCTGCGCAATACCCTGCAAAATACTCTGCAATACCCTGGTGCAATACTCTGCAATACTCTGGTGCAATACCCTGCGCAATACTCTGCAATACCCTGCGCAATACCCTGCGCAATACTCTGCAATACCCTGCAATACCCTGCGCAATATTCTGCAATACCCTGCGCAATACTCTGCAATACTCTGCAATACCCTGCGCAATATTCTGCAATACCCTGCGCAATACTCTGCAATACCCTGCGCAATACCCTGGTGCAATACTCTGCAATACTCTGGTGCAATACTCTGCAATACCCTGCAAAATACTCTGCAATACCCTGCGCAATACCCTGCAAAATACTCTGCAATACCCTGGTGCAATACTCTGCAATACTCTGGTGCAATACTCTGCAATACCCTGCGCAATACTCTGCAATACCCTGCGCAATACCCTGCAAAATACTCTGCAATACCCTGGTGCAATACTCTGCAATACTCTGGTGCAATACTCTGCAATACCCTGCGCAATACTCTGCAATACCCTGCGCAATACTCTGCAATACCCTGCGCAATACCCTGCAATACCCTGCGCAATACTCTGCAATACCCTGCGCAATATTCTGCAATACCCTGCGCAATACTCTGCAATACCCTGCGCAATACCCTGGTGCAATACTCTGCAATACTCTGGTGCAATACTCTGCAATACCCTGCAAAATACTCTGCAATACCCTGGTGCAATACTCTGCAATACTCTGGTGCAATACTCTGCAATACCCTGCGCAATACTCTGCAATACCCTGCGCAATACCCTGCAAAATACTCTGCAATACCCTGGTGCAATACTCTGCAATACTCTGGTGCAATACTCTGCAATACCCTGCGCAATACTCTGCAATACCCTGCGCAATACCCTGCAAAATACTCTGCAATACCCTGGTGCAATACTCTGCAATACTCTGGTGCAATACTCTGCAATACCCTGCGCAATACTCTGCAATACCCTGCGCAATACTCTGCAATACTCTGGCGCAATACTCTGCAATACCCTGCGCAATACTCTGCAATACCCTGCGCAATACCCTGCGCAATACTCTGCAATACCCTGGTGCAATACTCTGCAATACTCTGGTGCAATACTCTGCAATACCCTGCGCAATACTCTGCAATACCCTGCGCAATACCCTGGTGCAATACTCTGCAATACCCTGGTGCAATACTCTGCAATACTCTGCAATACTCTGCAATACCCTGCGCAATACTCTGCAATACTCTGGTGCAATACTCTGCAATACCCTGGTGCAATACTCTGCAATACCCTGCGCAATACTCTGCAATACCCTGCGCAATACTCTGCAATACCCTGCGCAATACTCTGCAATACTCTGGTGCAATACTCTGCAATACCCTGGTGCAATACCCTGCAATACCCTGCGCAATACTCTGCAATACCCTGCGCAATACCCTGCAATACCCTGCGCAATACTCTGCAATACCCTGGTGCAATACTCTGCAATACCCTGGTGCAATACTCTGCAATACCCTGCGCAATACTCTGCAATACCCTGGTGCAATACTCTGCAATACTCTGGTGCAATACTCTGCAATACCCTGCGCAATACTCTGCAATACCCTGCGCAATACCCTGCAATACCCTGCGCAATACTCTGCAATACCCTGCGCAATACTCTGCAATACTCTGGTGCAATACTCTGCAATACCCTGGTGCAATACTCTGCAATACCCTGCGCAATACTCTGCAATACCCTGCGCAATACCCTGCAATACCCTGCGCAATACTCTGCAATACCCTGGTGCAATACTCTGCAATACTCTGGTGCAATACTCTGCAATACCCTGCGCAATACTCTGCAATACCCTGCGCAATACTCTGCAATACCCTGCGCAATACTCTGCAATACCCTGCGCAATACTCTGCAATACCCTGGTGCAATACTCTGCATACCCTGCGCAATACTCTGCAATACCCTGTGCAATACCCTGCAATACCCTGCGCAATACTCTGCAATACTCTGGTGCAATACTCTGCAATACCCTGGTGCAATACTCTGCAATACCCTGCGCAATACTCTGCAATACCCTGGTGCAATACTCTGCAATACTCTGGTGCAATACTCTGCAATACCCTGCGCAATACTCTGCAATACCCTGTGCAATACTCTGCAATACTCTGGTGCAATACTCTGCAATACCCTGCGCAATACTCTGCAATACCCTGCGCAATACCCTGCAAAATACTCTGCAATACCCTGGTGCAATACTCTGCAATACCCTGCGCAATACTCTGCAATACCCTGCGCAATACCCTGCAAAATACTCTGCAATACCCTGGTGCAATACTCTGCAATACTCTGGTGCAATACTCTGCAATACCCTGCGCAATACTCTGCAATACCCTGCGCAATACTCTGCAATACTCTGGTGCAATACTCTGCAATACCCTGGTGCAATACTCTGCAATACCCTGCGCAATACTCTGCAATACCCTGCGCAATACTCTGCAATACTCTGGTGCAATACTCTGCAATACCCTGGTGCAATACTCTGCAATACCCTGCGCAATACTCTGCAATACCCTGCGCAATACTCTGCAATACTCTGGTGCAATACTCTGCAATACCCTGGTGCAATACCCTGCGCAATACTCTGCAATACCCTGCGCAATACCCTGCAATACCCTGCGCAATACTCTGCAATACCCTGCGCAATACCCTGCAATACCCTGCGCAATACTCTGCAATACTCTGCAATACTCTGGTGCAATACTCTGCAATACCCTGTGCAATACCCTGCAAAATACTCTGCAATACCCTGGTGCAATACTCTGCAATACCCTGCGCAATACTCTGCAATACCCTGCGCAATACCCTGGTGCAATACTCTGCAATACTCTGGTGCAATACTCTGCAATACCCTGCGCAATACTCTGCAATACCCTGCGCAATACTCTGCAATACCCTGGTGCAATACTCTGCAATACCCTGGTGCAATACTCTGCAATACCCTGCGCAATACTCTGCAATACCCTGTGCAATACTCTGCAATACTCTGGTGCAATACTCTGCAATACCCTGGTGCAATACTCTGCAATACCCTGCGCAATACTCTGCAATACCCTGCGCAATACTCTGCAATACCCTGGTGCAATACCCTGCGCAATACTCTGCAATACCCTGCGCAATACCCTGCAATACCCTGCGCAATACTCTGCAATACCCTGCGCAATACCCTGCAATACCCTGCGCAATACTCTGCAATACTCTGCAATACTCTGGTGCAATACTCTGCAATACCCTGCGCAATACCCTGCAAAATACTCTGCAATACCCTGGTGCAATACTCTGCAATACCCTGCGCAATACTCTGCAATACCCTGCGCAATACCCTGGTGCAATACTCTGCAATACTCTGGTGCAATACTCTGCAATACTCTGGTGCAATACTCTGCAATACCCTGCAAAATACTCTGCAATACCCTGCGCAATACTCTGCAATACCCTGCGCAATACCCTGGTGCAATACTCTGCAATACTCTGGTGCAATACTCTGCAATACTCTGGTGCAATACTCTGCAATACCCTGCAAAATACTCTGCAATACCCTGCGCAATACCCTGCGCAATACCCTGCAAAATACTCTGCAATACCCTGGTGCAATACTCTGCAATACTCTGGTGCAATACCCTGCGCAATACTCTGCAATACCCTGCGCAATACCCTGCGCAATACTCTGCAATACCCTGCAAAATACTCTGCAATACCCTGCGCAATACCCTGCAAAATACTCTGCAATACCCTGGTGCAATACTCTGCAATACTCTGGTGCAATACCCTGCGCAATACTCTGCAATACCCTGCGCAATACCCTGCGCAATACTCTGCAATACCCTGGTGCAATACTCTGCAATACTCTGGTGCAATACTCTGCAATACTCTGGTGCAATACTCTGCAATACCCTGCGCAATACTCTGCAATACCCTGCGCAATATTCTGCAATACCCTGCGCAATACTCTGCAATACTCTGCAATACCCTGCGCAATATTCTGCAATACCCTGCGCAATACTCTGCAATACCCTGCGCAATACCCTGGTGCAATACTCTGCAATACTCTGGTGCAATACTCTGCAAAATACTCTGCAATACCCTGCAAAATACTCTGCAATACCCTGCGCAATACCCTGCAAAATACTCTGCAATACCCTGGTGCAATACTCTGCAATACTCTGGTGCAATACTCTGCAATACCCTGCGCAATACTCTGCAATACCCTGCGCAATACCCTGCAAAATACTCTGCAATACCCTGGTGCAATACTCTGCAATACTCTGGTGCAATACTCTGCAATACCCTGCGCAATACTCTGCAATACCCTGCGCAATACCCTGCAATACCCTGCGCAATACTCTGCAATACTCTGGCGCAATACTCTGCAATACCCTGCGCAATACTCTGCAATACCCTGCGCAATACCCTGCAAAATACTCTGCAATACCCTGGTGCAATACTCTGCAATACTCTGGTGCAATACTCTGCAATACCCTGCGCAATACTCTGCAATACCCTGCGCAATACTCTGCAATACTCTGGCGCAATACTCTGCAATACCCTGCGCAATACTCTGCAATACCCTGCGCAATACCCTGCGCAATACTCTGCAATACCCTGGTGCAATACTCTGCAATACTCTGGTGCAATACTCTGCAATACCCTGCGCAATACTCTGCAATACCCTGCGCAATACTCTGCAATACCCTGGTGCAATACTCTGCAATACTCTGCAATACCCTGCGCAATACTCTGCAATACCCTGCGCAATACTCTGCAATACCCTGCGCAATACTCTGCAATACTCTGGTGCAATACTCTGCAATACCCTGGTGCAATACTCTGCAATACCCTGCGCAATACTCTGCAATACTCTGGTGCAATACTCTGCAATACCCTGGTGCAATACCCTGCAATACCCTGCGCAATACTCTGCAATACCCTGCGCAATACCCTGCAATACCCTGCGCAATACTCTGCAATACTCTGGTGCAATACTCTGCAATACCCTGGTGCAATACTCTGCAATACCCTGCAATACCCTGGTGCAATACTCTGCAATACTCTGGTGCAATACTCTGCAATACCCTGCGCAATACTCTGCAATACCCTGCGCAATACCCTGCAATACCCTGCGCAATACTCTGCAATACCCTGCGCAATACTCTGCAATACTCTGGTGCAATACTCTGCAATACCCTGGTGCAATACTCTGCAATACCCTGGTGCAATACTCTGCAATACCCTGCGCAATACTCTGCAATACTCTGGTGCAATACTCTGCAATACCCTGCGCAATACTCTGCAATACCCTGCGTAATACTCTGCAATACTCTGGTGCAATACTCTGCAATACCCTGGTGCAATACTCTGCAATACCCTGCGCAATACTCTGCAATACCCTGCGCAATACCCTGCAATACCCTGCGCAATACTCTGCAATACTCTGGTGCAATACTCTGCAATACCCTGGTGCAATACTCTGCAATACCCTGCGCAATACTCTGCAATACCCTGGTGCAATACTCTGCAATACTCTGGTGCAATACTCTGCAATACCCTGCGCAATACTCTGCAATACCCTGCGCAATACCATGCAATACCCTGCGCAATACTCTGCAATACCCTGCGCAATACTCTGCAATACCCTGCGCAATACTCTGCAATACCCTGCGCAATACTCTGCAATACTCTGGTGCAATACTCTGCAATACCCTGCGCAATACTCTGCAATACCCTGCGCAATACCCTGCAATACCCTGCGCAATACTCTGCAATACTCTGGTGCAATACTCTGCAATACCCTGGTGCAATACTCTGCAATACCCTGCGCAATACTCTGCAATACCCTGCGCAATACTCTGCAATACTCTGGTGCAATACTCTGCAATACCCTGGTGCAATACTCTGCAATACCCTGCGCAATACTCTGCAATACCCTGCGCAATACTCTGCAATACTCTGGTGCAATACTCTGCAATACCCTGCGCAATACCCTGCAATACTCTGGTGCAATACTCTGCAATACCCTGCGCAATACTCTGCAATACTCTGCAATACTCTGGTGCAATACTCTGCAATACCCTGCGCAATACCCTGCAAAATACTCTGCAATACCCTGGTGCAATACTCTGCAATACCCTGCGCAATACTCTGCAATACTCTGCGCAATACTCTGCAATACCCTGCGCAATACTCTGCAATACTCTGGTGCAATACTCTGCAATACCCTGCAAAATACTCTGCAATACCCTGCGCAATACCCTGCAAAATACTCTGCAATACCCTGGTGCAATACTCTGCAATACTCTGGTGCAATACCCTGCGCAATACTCTGCAATACCCTGCGCAATACCCTGCGCAATACTCTGCAATACCCTGCAATACCCTGCGCAATACTCTGCAATACCCTGCGCAATATTCTGCAATACCCTGCGCAATACTCTGCAATACTCTGCAATACCCTGCGCAATATTCTGCAATACCCTGCACAATACTCTGCAATACCCTGCGCAATACCCTGGTGCAATACTCTGCAATACTCTGGTGCAATACTCTGCAATACCCTGCAAAATACTCTGCAATACCCTGCGCAATACCCTGCAAAATACTCTGCAATACCCTGGTGCAATACTCTGCAATACTCTGGTGCAATACTCTGCAATACCCTGCGCAATACTCTGCAATACCCTGCGCAATACCCTGCAAAATACTCTGCAATACCCTGGTGCAATACTCTGCAATACTCTGGTGCAATACTCTGCAATACCCTGGTGCAATACTCTGCAATACCCTGCGCAATACTCTGCAATACCCTGCGCAATACTCTGCAATACTCTGGTGCAATACTCTGCAATACCCTGGTGCAATACCCTGCGCAATACTCTGCAATACCCTGCGCAATACCCTGCAATACCCTGCGCAATACTCTGCAATACCCTGCGCAATACTCTGCAATACTCTGCAATACTCTGGTGCAATACTCTGCAATACCCTGCGCAATACCCTGCAAAATACTCTGCAATACCCTGGTGCAATACTCTGCAATACCCTGCGCAATACTCTGCAATACCCTGCGCAATACCCTGGTGCAATACTCTGCAATACTCTGGTGCAATACTCTGCAATACTCTGGTGCAATACTCTGCAATACCCTGCAAAATACTCTGCAATACCCTGCGCAATACCCTGCAAAATACTCTGCAATACCCTGGTGCAATACTCTGCAATACTCTGGTGCAATACCCTGCGCAATACTCTGCAATACCCTGCGCAATACCCTGCGCAATACTCTGCAATACCCTGCAATACCCTGCGCAATACTCTGCAATACCCTGCGCAATATTCTGCAATACCCTGCGCAATACTCTGCAATACTCTGCAATACCCTGCGCAATATTCTGCAATACCCTGCGCAATACTCTGCAATACCCTGCGCAATACCCTGGTGCAATACTCTGCAATACTCTGGTGCAATACTCTGCAATACCCTGCAAAATACTCTGCAATACCCTGCGCAATACCCTGCAAAATACTCTGCAATACCCTGGTGCAATACTCTGCAATACTCTGGTGCAATACTCTGCAATACCCTGCGCAATACTCTGCAATACCCTGCGCAATACCCTGCAAAATACTCTGCAATACCCTGGTGCAATACTCTGCAATACTCTGGTGCAATACTCTGCAATACCCTGCGCAATACTCTGCAATACCCTGCGCAATACCCTGCAAAATACTCTGCAATACCCTGGTGCAATACTCTGCAATACTCTGGTGCAATACTCTGCAATACCCTGCGCAATACTCTGCAATACCCTGCGCAATACCCTGCAAAATACTCTGCAATACCCTGGTGCAATACTCTGCAATACACTGGTGCAATACTCTGCAATACCCTGCGCAATACTCTGCAATACCCTGCGCAATACTCTGCAATACTCTGGCGCAATACTCTGCAATACCCTGCGCAATACTCTGCAATACCCTGCGCAATACCCTGCGCAATACTCTGCAATACCCTGGTGCAATACTCTGCAATACTCTGGTGCAATACTCTGCAATACCCTGCGCAATACCCTGCAAAATACTCTGCAATACCCTGGTGCAATACTCTGCAATACCCTGCGCAATACCCTGCAAAATACTCTGCAATACCCTGGTGCAATACTCTGCAATACCCTGCGCAATACTCTGCAATACCCTGCGCAATACTCTGCAATACCCTGCGCAATACCCTGGTGCAATACTCTGCAATACTCTGGTGCAATACTCTGCAATACCCTGCAAAATACTCTGCAATACCCTGCGCAATACCCTGCAAAATACTCTGCAATACCCTGGTGCAATACTCTGCAATACTCTGGTGCAATACCCTGCGCAATACTCTGCAATACCCTGCGCAATACCCTGCGCAATACTCTGCAATACCCTGCAATACCCTGCGCAATACTCTGCAATACCCTGCGCAATATTCTGCAATACCCTGCGCAATACTCTGCAATACTCTGCGCAATACCCTGGTGCAATACTCTGCAATACTCTGGTGCAATACTCTGCAATACCCTGCAAAATACTCTGCAATACCCTGCGCAATACCCTGCAAAATACTCTGCAATACCCTGGTGCAATACTCTGCAATACTCTGGTGCAATACTCTGCAATACCCTGCGCAATACTCTGCAATACCCTGCGCAATACCCTGCAAAATACTCTGCAATACCCTGGTGCAATACTCTGCAATACTCTGGTGCAATACTCTGCAATACCCTGGTGCAATACTCTGCAATACCCTGCGCAATACTCTGCAATACCCTGCGCAATACTCTGCAATACTCTGGTGCAATACTCTGCAATACCCTGGTGCAATACCCTGCGCAATACTCTGCAATACCCTGCGCAATACCCTGCAATACCATGCGCAATACTCTGCAATACCCTGCGCAATACTCTGCAATACTCTGCAATACTCTGGTGCAATACTCTGCAATACCCTGCGCAATACCCTGCAAAATACTCTGCAATACCCTGGTGCAATACTCTGCAATACCCTGCGCAATACCCTGGTGCAATACTCTGCAATACTCTGGTGCAATACTCTGCAATACTCTGGTGCAATACTCTGCAATACCCTGCAAAATACTCTGCAATACCCTGCGCAATACCCTGCAAAATACTCTGCAATACCCTGGTGCAATACTCTGCAATACTCTGGTGCAATACCCTGCGCAATACTCTGCAATACCCTGCGCAATACCCTGCACAATACTCTGCAATACCCTGCAATACCCTGCGCAATACTCTGCAATACCCTGCGCAATATTCTGCAATACCCTGCGCAATACTCTGCAATACTCTGCAATACCCTGCGCAATATTCTGCAATACCCTGCGCAATACTCTGCAATACCCTGCGCAATACCCTGGTGCAATACTCTGCAATACTCTGGTGCAATACTCTGCAATACCCTGCGCAATACCCTGCAAAATACTCTGCAATACCCTGGTGCAATACTCTGCAATACTCTGGTGCAATACTCTGCAATACCCTGCGCAATACTCTGCAATACCCTGCGCAATACCCTGCAAAATACTCTGCAATACCCTGGTGCAATACTCTGCAATACTCTGGTGCAATACTCTGCAATACCCTGCGCAATACTCTGCAATACCCTGCGCAATACCCTGCAAAATACTCTGCAATACCCTGGTGCAATACTCTGCAATACTCTGGTGCAATACTCTGCAATACCCTGCGCAATACTCTGCAATACCCTGCGCAATACCCTGCAAAATACTCTGCAATACCCTGGTGCAATACTCTGCAATACTCTGGTGCAATACTCTGCAATACCCTGCACAATACTCTGCAATACCCTGCGCAATACCCTGCGCAATACCCTGCAAAATACTCTGCAATACCCTGGTGCAATACTCTGCAATACTCTGGTGCAATACTCTGCAATACCCTGCAATACCCTGCGCAATACTCTGCAATACTCTGGCGCAATACTCTGCAATACCCTGCGCAATACTCTGCAATACCCTGCGCAATACCCTGCGCAATACTCTGCAATACCCTGGTGCAATACTCTGCAATACTCTGGTGCAATACTCTGCAATACCCTGGTGCAATACTCTGCAATACTCTGCAATACCCTGCGCAATACTCTGCAATACCCTGCGCAATACTCTGCAATACCCTGCGCAATACTCTGCAATACCCTGCGCAATACCCTGCGCAATACTCTGCAATACCCTGGTGCAATACTCTGCAATACTCTGGTGCAATACCCTGCGCAATACTCTGCAATACCCTGCGCAATACTCTGCAATACTCTGGTGCAATACTCTGCAATACCCTGGTGCAATACCCTGCGCAATACTCTGCAATACCCTGCGCAATACTCTGCAATACCCTGCGCAATACTCTGCAATACTCTGGTGCAATACTCTGCAATACCCTGGTGCAATACTCTGCAATACCCTGCACAATACTCTGCAATACCCTGCGCAATACTCTGCAATACTCTGGTGCAATACTCTGCAATACCCTGGTGCAATACTCTGCAATACTCTGCAATACCCTGCGCAATACTCTGCAATACCCTGCGCAATACTCTGCAATACTCTGGTGCAATACTCTGCAATACCCTGGTGCAATACCCTGCAATACCCTGCGCAATACTCTGCAATACCCTGCGCAATACTCTGCAATACCCTGCGCAATACTCTGCAATACTCTGGTGCAATACTCTGCAATACCCTGGTGCAATACTCTGCAATACCCTGCGCAATACTCTGCAATACCCTGCGCAATTCTCTGCAATACTCTGGTGCAATACTCTGCAATACCCTGGTGCAATACCCTGCGCAATACTCTGCAATACCCTGCGCAATACCCTGCAATACCCTGCGCAATACTCTGCAATACCCTGCGCAATACTCTGCAATACTCTGCAATACTCTGGTGCAATACTCTGCAATACCCTGCGCAATACCCTGCAAAATACTCTGCAATACCCTGCGCAATACTCTGCAATACTCTGCAATACCATGCGCAATACCCTGGTGCAATACTCTGCAATACTCTGGTGCAATACTCTGCAATACTCTGGTGCAATACTCTGCAATACCCTGCAAAATACTCTGCAATACCCTGCGCAATACTCTGCAATACCCTGCGCAATACCCTGCGCAATACCCTGCAAAATACTCTGCAATACCCTGGTGCAATACTCTGCAATACTCTGGTGCAATACCCTGCGCAATACTCTGCAATACCCTGCGCAATACTCTGCAATACCCTGCAATACCCTGCGCAATACTCTGCAATACCCTGCGCAATATTCTGCAATACCCTGCGCAATACTCTGCAATACTCTGCAATACCCTGCGCAATATTCTGCAATACCCTGCGCAATACTCTGCAATACCCTGCGCAATACCCTGGTGCAATACTCTGCAATACTCTGGTGCAATACTCTGCAATACCCTGCAAAATACTCTGCAATACCCTGCGCAATACCCTGCAAAATACTCTGCAATACCCTGGTGCAATACTCTGCAATACTCTGGTGCAATACTCTGCAATACCCTGCGCAATACTCTGCAATACCCTGCGCAATACCCTGCAAAATACTCTGCAATACCCTGGTGCAATACTCTGCAATACACTGGTGCAATACTCTGCAATACCCTGCGCAATACTCTGCAATACCCTGCGCAATACTCTGCAATACTCTGGCGCAATACTCTGCAATACCCTGCGCAATACTCTGCAATACCCTGCGCAATACCCTGCGCAATACTCTGCAATACCCTGGTGCAATACTCTGCAATACCCTGCGCAATACTCTGCAATACCCTGCGCAATACTCTGCAATACTCTGGTGCAATACTCTGCAATACCCTGGTGCAATACTCTGCAATACCCTGCGCAATACTCTGCAATACCCTGCGCAATACTCTGCAATACTCTGGTGCAATACTCTGCAATACCCTGCGCAATACTCTGCAATACCCTGCGCAATACCCTGCAATACCCTGCGCAATACTCTGCAATACTCTGGTGCAATACTCTGCAATACCCTGGTGCAATACTCTGCAATACCCTGCGCAATACTCTGCAATACCCTGGTGCAATACTCTGCAATACTCTGGTGCAATACTCTGCAATACCCTGCGCAATACCCTGCAATACCCTGCGCAATACCCTGCAATACCCTGCGCAATACTCTGCAATACCCTGGTGCAATACTCTGCAATACCCTGCGCAATACTCTGCAATACCCTGCGCAATACTCTGCAATACCCTGCGCAATACTCTGCAATACCCTGTGCAATACTCTGCAATACTCTGGTGCAATACTCTGCAATACCCTGCGCAATACTCTGCAATACCCTGCGCAATACTCTGCAATACCCTGCGCAATACTCTGCAATACCCTGTGCAATACTCTGCAATACTCTGGTGCAATACTCTGCAATACCCTGCGCAATACTCTGCAATACCCTGCGCAATACCCTGCAAAATACTCTGCAATACCCTGGTGCAATACTCTGCAATACCCTGCGCAATACTCTGCAATACCCTGCGCAATACCCTGCAATACTCTGGTGCAATACTCTGCAATACCCTGGTGCAATACTCTGCAATACCCTGCGCAATACTCTGCAATACCCTGCGCAATACTCTGCAATACCCTGTGCAATACTCTGCAATACCCTGCGCAATACTCTGCAATACCCTGTGCAATACTCTGCAATACTCTGGTGCAATACTCTGCAATACCCTGCGCAATACTCTGCAATACCCTGCGCAATACTCTGCAATACCCTGCGCAATACTCTGCAATACCCTGTGCAATACTCTGCAATACTCTGGTGCAATACTCTGCAATACCCTGCGCAATACTCTGCAATACCCTGCACAATACCCTGCAAAATACTCTGCAATACCCTGGTGCAATACTCTGCAATACCCTGCGCAATACTCTGCAATACCCTGCGCAATACTCTACAATACTCTGGTGCAATACTCTGCAATACCCTGGTGCAATACTCTGCAATACCCTGCGCAATACTCTGCAATACCCTGGTGCAATACTCTGCAATACCCTGCGCAATACTCTGCAATACCCTGTGCAATACTCTGCAATACCCTGTGCAATACTCTGCAATACTCTGGTGCAATACTCTGCAATACCCTGCGCAATACTCTGCAATACCCTGTGCAATACTCTGCAATACTCTGGTGCAATACTCTGCAATACCCTGCGCAATACTCTGCAATACCCTGCGCAATACCCTGCAAAATACTCTGCAATACCCTGGTGCAATACTCTGCAATACCCTGCGCAATACTCTGCAATACCCTGCGCAATACCCTGCAAAATACTCTGCAATACCCTGGTGCAATACTCTGCAATACTCTGGTGCAATACTCTGCAATACCCTGCGCAATACTCTGCAATACCCTGCGCAATACTCTGCAATACTCTGGTGCAATACTCTGCAATACCCTGGTGCAATACTCTGCAATACCCTGCGCAATACTCTGCAATACCCTGCGCAATACTCTGCAATACTCTGGTGCAATACTCTGCAATACCCTGGTGCAATACCCTGCGCAATACTCTGCAATACCCTGCGCAATACCCTGCAATACCCTGCGCAATACTCTGCAATACCCTGCGCAATACCCTGCAATACCCTGCGCAATACTCTGCAATACTCTGCAATACTCTGGTGCAATACTCTGCAATACCCTGCGCAATACCCTGCAAAATACTCTGCAATACCCTGGTGCAATACTCTGCAATACCCTGCGCAATACTCTGCAATACCCTGCGCAATACCCTGGTGCAATACTCTGCAATACTCTGGTGCAATACTCTGCAATACTCTGGTGCAATACTCTGCAATACCCTGCAAAATACTCTGCAATACCCTGTGCAATACTCTGCAATACCCTGCGCAATACCCTGCGCAATACCCTGCAAAATACTCTGCAATACCCTGGTGCAATACTCTGCAATACTCTGGTGCAATACCCTGCGCAATACTCTGCAATACCCTGCGCAATACCCTGCGCAATACTCTGCAATACCCTGCAATACCCTGCGCAATACTCTGCAATACCCTGCGCAATATTCTGCAATACCCTGCGCAATACTCTGCAATACTCTGCAATACCCTGCGCAATATTCTGCAATACCCTGCGCAATACTCTGCAATACCCTGCGCAATACCCTGGTGCAATACTCTGCAATACTCTGGTGCAATACTCTGCAATACCCTGCAAAATACTCTGCAATACCCTGCGCAATACCCTGCAAAATACTCTGCAATACCCTGGTGCAATACTCTGCAATACTCTGGTGCAATACTCTGCAATACCCTGCGCAATACTCTGCAATACCCTGCGCAATACCCTGCAATACCCTGCGCACTACTCTGCAATACTCTGGCGCAATACTCTGCAATACCCTGCGCAATACTCTGCAATACCCTGCGCAATACCCTGCGCAATACTCTGCAATACCCTGGTGCAATACTCTGCAATACTCTGGTGCAATACTCTGCAATACCCTGCGCAATACTCTGCAATACCCTGCGCAATACCCTGGTGCAATACTCTGCAATACCCTGGTGCAATACTCTGCAATACTCTGCAATACCCTGCGCAATACTCTGCAATACCCTGCGCAATACTCTGCAATACCCTGCGCAATACTCTGCAATACTCTGGTGCAATACTCTGCAATACCCTGGTGCAATACTCTGCAATACCCTGCGCAATACTCTGCAATACCCTGCGCAATACTCTGCAATACCCTGCGCAATACTCTGCAATACTCTGGTGCAATACTCTGCAATACCCTGGTGCAATACTCTGCAATACCCTGCGCAATACTCTGCAATACCCTGGTGCAATACTCTGCAATACTCTGGTGCAATACTCTGCAATACCCTGCGCAATACTCTGCAATACCCTGCGCAATACCCTGCAATACCCTGCGCAATACTCTGCAATACCCTGCGCAATACTCTGCAATACTCTGGTGCAATACTCTGCAATACCCTGGTGCAATACTCTGCAATACCCTGGTGCAATACTCTGCAATACCCTGCGCAATACTCTGCAATACCCTGGTGCAATACTCTGCAATACTCTGGTGCAATACTCTGCAATACCCTGCGCAATACTCTGCAATACCCTGCGCAATACTCTGCAATACCCTGCGCAATACTCTGCAATACTCTGGTGCAATACTCTGCAATACCCTGGTGCAATACTCTGCAATACCCTGCGCAATACTCTGCAATACCCTGCGCAATACCCTGCAATACCCTGCGCAATACTCTGCAATACTCTGGTGCAATACTCTGCAATACCCTGGTGCAATACTCTGCAATACCCTGCGCAATACTCTGCAATACCCTGCGCAATACTCTGCAATACCCTGGTGCAATACTCTGCAATACTCTGGTGCAATACTCTGCAATACCCTGCGCAATACTCTGCAATACCCTGCGCAATACCCTGGTGCAATACTCTGCAATACTCTGCAATACTCTGGTGCAATACTCTGCAATACTCTGGTGCAATACTCTGCAATACCCTGCGCAATATTCTGCAATACCCTGCGCAATACTCTGCAATACTCTGCAATACTCTGCAATACCCTGCGCAATATTCTGCAATACCCTGCGCAATACTCTGCAATACCCTGCGCAATACCCTGGTGCAATACTCTGCAATACTCTGGTGCAATACTCTGCAATACCCTGGTGCAATACTCTGCAATACCCTGGTGCAATACTCTGCAATACCCTGCGCAATACCCTGCAAAATACTCTGCAATACCCTGGTGCAATACTCTGCAATACTCTGGTGCAATACTCTGCAATACCCTGGTGCAATACTCTGCAATACCCTGCGCAATACTCTGCAATACCCTGCGCAATACTCTGCAATACTCTGGTGCAATACTCTGCAATACCCTGGTGCAATACCCTGCGCAATACTCTGCAATACCCTGCGCAATACCCTGCAATACCCTGCGCAATACTCTGCAATACCCTGCGCAATACTCTGCAATACTCTGCAATACTCTGGTGCAATACTCTGCAATACCCTGCGCAATACCCTGCAAAATACTCTGCAATACCCTGGTGCAATACTCTGCAATACCCTGCGCAATACTCTGCAATACCCTGCGCAATACCCTGGTGCAATACTCTGCAATACTCTGGTGCAATACTCTGCAATACTCTGGTGCAATACTCTGCAATACCCTGCAAAATACTCTGCAATACCCTGCGCAATACCCTGCAAAATACTCTGCAATACCCTGGTGCAATACTCTGCAATACTCTGGTGCAATACCCTGCGCAATACTCTGCAATACCCTGCGCAATACCCTGCGCAATACTCTGCAATACCCTGCAATACCCTGCGCAATACTCTGCAATACCCTGCGCAATATTCTGCAATACCCTGCGCAATACTCTGCAATACTCTGCAATACCCTGCGCAATATTCTGCAATACCCTGCGCAATACTCTGCAATACCCTGCGCAATACCCTGGTGCAATACTCTGCAATACTCTGGTGCAATACTCTGCAATACCCTGCAAAATACTCTGCAATACCCTGCGCAATACCCTGCAAAATACTCTGCAATACCCTGGTGCAATACTCTGCAATACTCTGGTGCAATACTCTGCAATACCCTGCGCAATACTCTGCAATACCCTGCGCAATACCCTGCAAAATACTCTGCAATACCCTGGTGCAATACTCTGCAATACTCTGGTGCAATACTCTGCAATACCCTGCGCAATACTCTGCAATACCCTGCGCAATACCCTGCAAAATACTCTGCAATACCCTGGTGCAATACTCTGCAATACTCTGGTGCAATACTCTGCAATACCCTGCGCAATACTCTGCAATACCCTGCGCAATACCCTGCAAAATACTCTGCAATACCCTGGTGCAATACTCTGCAATACACTGGTGCAATACTCTGCAATACCCTGCGCAATACTCTGCAATACCCTGCACAATACTCTGCAATACTCTGGCGCAATACTCTGCAATACCCTGCGCAATACTCTGCAATACCCTGCGCAATACCCTGCGCAATACTCTGCAATACCCTGGTGCAATACTCTGCAATACTCTGGTGCAATACTCTGCAATACCCTGCGCAATACCCTGCAAAATACTCTGCAATACCCTGGTGCAATACTCTGCAATACCCTGCGCAATACCCTGCAAAATACTCTGCAATACCCTGGTGCAATACTCTGCAATACCCTGCGCAATACTCTGCAATACCCTGCGCAATACTCTGCAATACCCTGCGCAATACCCTGCGCAATACTCTGCAATACCCTGCAATACCCTGCGCAATACTCTGCAATACCCTGCGCAATATTCTGCAATACCCTGCGCAATACTCTGCAATACTCTGCGCAATACCCTGGTGCAATACTCTGCAATACTCTGGTGCAATACTCTGCAATACCCTGCAAAATACTCTGCAATACCCTGCGCAATACCCTGCAAAATACTCTGCAATACCCTGGTGCAATACTCTGCAATACTCTGGTGCAATACTCTGCAATACCCTGCGCAATACTCTGCAATACCCTGCGCAATACCCTGCAAAATACTCTGCAATACCCTGGTGCAATACTCTGCAATACTCTGGTGCAATACTCTGCAATACCCTGGTGCAATACTCTGCAATACCCTGCGCAATACTCTGCAATACCCTGCGCAATACTCTGCAATACTCTGGTGCAATACTCTGCAATACCCTGGTGCAATACCCTGCGCAATACTCTGCAATACCCTGCGCAATACCCTGCAATACCCTGCGCAATACTCTGCAATACCCTGCGCAATACTCTGCAATACTCTGCAATACTCTGGTGCAATACTCTGCAATACCCTGCGCAATACCCTGCAAAATACTCTGCAATACCCTGGTGCAATACTCTGCAATACCCTGCGCAATACCCTGGTGCAATACTCTGCAATACTCTGGTGCAATACTCTGCAATACTCTGGTGCAATACTCTGCAATACCCTGCAAAATACTCTGCAATACCCTGCGCAATACCCTGCAAAATACTCTGCAATACCCTGGTGCAATACTCTGCAATACTCTGGTGCAATACCCTGCGCAATACTCTGCAATACCCTGCGCAATACCCTGCACAATACTCTGCAATACCCTGCAATACCCTGCGCAATACTCTGCAATACCCTGCGCAATATTCTGCAATACCCTGCGCAATACTCTGCAATACTCTGCAATACCCTGTGCAATATTCTGCAATACCCTGCGCAATACTCTGCAATACCCTGCGCAATACCCTGGTGCAATACTCTGCAATACACTGGTGCAATACTCTGCAATACCCTGCGCAATACTCTGCAATACCCTGCGCAATACTCTGCAATACTCTGGCGCAATACTCTGCAATACCCTGCGCAATACTCTGCAATACCCTGCGCAATACCCTGCGCAATACTCTGCAATACCCTGGTGCAATACTCTGCAATACCCTGCGCAATACTCTGCAATACCCTGCGCAATACTCTGCAATACTCTGGTGCAATACTCTGCAATACCCTGGTGCAATACTCTGCAATACCCTGCGCAATACTCTGCAATACCCTGCGCAATACTCTGCAATACTCTGGTGCAATACTCTGCAATACCCTGGTGCAATACTCTGCAATACCCTGCGCAATACTCTGCAATACCCTGCGCAATACCCTGCAATACCCTGCGCAATACTCTGCAATACTCTGGTGCAATACTCTGCAATACCCTGGTGCAATACTCTGCAATACCCTGCGCAATACTCTGCAATACCCTGGTGCAATACTCTGCAATACTCTGGTGCAATACTCTGCAATACCCTGCGCAATACTCTGCAATACCCTGCGCAATACCCTGCAATACCCTGCGCAATACTCTGCAATACCCTGGTGCAATACTCTGCAATACCCTGCGCAATACTCTGCAATACCCTGCGCAATACTCTGCAATACCCTGTGCAATACTCTGCAATACTCTGGTGCAATACTCTGCAATACCCTGTGCAATACTCTGCAATACCCTGCGCAATACTCTGCAATACCCTGCGCAATACCCTGCAAAATACTCTGCAATACCCTGGTGCAATACTCTGCAATACCCTGCGCAATACTCTGCAACACCCTGCGCAATACCCTGCAATACTCTGGTGCAATACTCTGCAATACCCTGGTGCAATACTCTGCAATACCCTGCGCAATACTCTGCAATACCCTGCGCAATACTCTGCAATACCCTGTGCAATACTCTGCAATACCCTGCGCAATACTCTGCAATACCCTGCGCAATACTCTGCAATACCCTGTGCAATACTCTGCAATACTCTGGTGCAATACTCTGCAATACCCTGCGCAATACTCTGCAATACCCTGCGCAATACTCTGCAATACCCTGTGCAATACTCTGCAATACTCTGGTGCAATACTCTGCAATACCCTGCGCAATACTCTGCAATACCCTGCGCAATACCCTGCAAAATACTCTGCAATACCCTGGTGCAATACTCTGCAATACCCTGCGCAATACTCTGCAATACCCTGCGCAATACTCTGCAATACTCTGGTGCAATACTCTGCAATACCCTGGTGCAATACTCTGCAATACCCTGCGCAATACTCTGCAATACCCTGGTGCAATACTCTGCAATACCCTGCGCAATACTCTGCAATACCCTGTGCAATACTCTGCAATACTCTGGTGCAATACTCTGCAATACCCTGCGCAATACTCTGCAATACCCTGTGCAATACTCTGCAATACTCTGGTGCAATACTCTGCAATACCCTGCGCAATACTCTGCAATACCCTGCGCAATACCCTGCAAAATACTCTGCAATACCCTGGTGCAATACTCTGCAATACCCTGCGCAATACTCTGCAATACCCTGCGCAATACCCTGCAAAATACTCTGCAATACCCTGGTGCAATACTCTGCAATACTCTGGTGCAATACTCTGCAATACCCTGCGCAATACTCTGCAATACTCTGGTGCAATACTCTGCAATACCCTGGTGCAATACTCTGCAATACCCTGCGCAATACTCTGCAATACCCTGCGCAATACTCTGCAATACTCTGGTGCAATACTCTGCAATACCCTGGTGCAATACCCTGCGCAATACTCTGCAATACCCTGCGCAATACCCTGCAATACCCTGCGCAATACTCTGCAATACCCTGCGCAATACCCTGCAATACCCTGCGCAATACTCTGCAATACTCTGCAATACTCTGGTGCAATACTCTGCAATACCCTGCAAAATACTCTGCAATACCCTGCGCAATACCCTGCAAAATACTCTGCAATACCCTGGTGCAATACTCTGCAATACTCTGGTGCAATACTCTGCAATACCCTGCGCAATACTCTGCAATACCCTGCGCAATACCCTGCAAAATACTCTGCAATACCCTGGTGCAATACTCTGCAATACTCTGGTGCAATACTCTGCAATACCCTGCGCAATACTCTGCAATACCCTGCGCAATACCCTGCAATACCCTGCGCAATACTCTGCAATACTCTGGCGCAATACTCTGCAATACCCTGCGCAATACTCTGCAATACCCTGCGCAATACCCTGCAAAATACTCTGCAATACCCTGGTGCAATACTCTGCAATACTCTGGTGCAATACTCTGCAATACCCTGCGCAATACTCTGCAATACCCTGCGCAATACTCTGCAATACTCTGGCGCAATACTCTGCAATACCCTGCGCAATACCCTGCAATACCCTGCGCAATACTCTGCAATACTCTGGTGCAATACTCTGCAATACCCTGGTGCAATACTCTGCAATACCCTGGTGCAATACTCTGCAATACCCTGCGCAATACTCTGCAATACCCTGGTGCAATACTCTGCAATACTCTGGTGCAATACTCTGCAATACCCTGCGCAATACTCTGCAATACCCTGCGCAATACTCTGCAATACCCTGCGCAATACTCTGCAATACTCTGGTGCAATACTCTGCAATACCCTGGTGCAATACTCTGCAATACCCTGCACAATACTCTGCAATACCCTGCGCAATACCCTGCAATACCCTGCGCAATACTCTGCAATACCCTGGTGCAATACTCTGCAATACCCTGCGCAATACTCTGCAATACCCTGGTGCAATACTCTGCAATACTCTGGTGCAATACTCTGCAATACCCTGCGCAATACTCTGCAATACCCTGTGCAATACTCTGCAATACTCTGGTGCAATACTCTGCAATACCCTGCGCAATACTCTGCAATACCCTGCGCAATACCCTGCAAAATACTCTGCAATACCCTGGTGCAATACTCTGCAATACCCTGCGCAATACTCTGCAATACCCTGCGCAATACCCTGCAAAATACTCTGCAATACCCTGGTGCAATACTCTGCAATACCCTGGTGCAATACTCTGCAATACCCTGGTGCAATACTCTGCAATACCCTGCGCAATACTCTGCAATACTCTGGTGCAATACTCTGCAATACCCTGGTGCAATACTCTGCAATACCCTGGTGCAATACTCTGCAATACCCTGCACAATACTCTGCAATACCCTGGTGCAATACTCTGCAATACTCTGGTGCAATACTCTGCAATACCCTGCGCAATACTCTGCAATACCCTGCGCAATACTCTGCAATACCCTGCGCAATACTCTGCAATACCCTGCGCAATACTCTGCAATACTCTGGTGCAATACTCTGCAATACCCTGGTGCAATACTCTGCAATACCCTGCGCAATACTCTGCAATACCCTGCGCAATACCCTGCAATACCCTGCGCAATACTCTGCAATACCCTGGTGCAATACTCTGCAATACCCTGCGCAATACTCTGCAATACCCTGGTGCAATACTCTGCAATACTCTGGTGCAATACTCTGCAATACCCTGCGCAATACTCTGCAATACCCTGCGCAATACTCTGCAATACCCTGTGCAATACTCTGCAATACTCTGGTGCAATACTCTGCAATACCCTGCGCAATACTCTGCAATACCCTGTGCAATACCCTGCAAAATACTCTGCAATACCCTGGTGCAATACTCTGCAATACCCTGCGCAATACTCTGCAATACCCTGCGCAATACCCTGCAAAATACTCTGCAATACCCTGGTGCAATACTCTGCAATACTCTGGTGCAATACTCTGCAATACCCTGGTGCAATACTCTGCAATACCCTGCGCAATACTCTGCAATACCCTGCGCAATACTCTGGTGCAATACTCTGCAATACCCTGCGCAATACTCTGCAATACCCTGCGCAATACTCTGCAATACCCTGGTGCAATACTCTGCAATACTCTGGTGCAATACTCTGCAATACCCTGCGCAATACCCTGCAAAATACTCTGCAATACCCTGGTGCAATTATCTGCAATACCCTGCGCAATACTCTGCAATACCCTGCGCAATACTCTGCAATACTCTGGTGCAATACTCTGCAATACCCTGGTGCAATACCCTGCGCAATACTCTGCAATACCCTGCGCAATACCCTGCAATACCCTGCGCAATACTCTGCAATACCCTGCGCAATACTCTGCAATACTCTGCAATACTCTGGTGCAATACTCTGCAATACCCTGCGCAATACCCTGCAAAATACTCTGCAATACCCTGGTGCAATACTCTGCAATACCCTGCGCAATACTCTGCAATACCCTGTGCAATACCCTGGTGCAATACTCTGCAATACTCTGGTGCAATACTCTGCAATACTCTGGTGCAATACTCTTCAATACCCTGCAAAATACTCTGCAATACCCTGCGCAATACCCTGCAAAATACTCTGCAATACCCTGGTGCAATACTCTGCAATACTCTGGTGCAATACCCTGCGCAATACTCTGCAATACCCTGCGCAATACCCTGCGCAATACTCTGCAATACCCTGCAATACCCTGCGCAATACTCTGCAATACCCTGCGCAATATTCTGCAATACCCTGCGCAATACTCTGCAATACTCTGCAATACCCTGCGCAATATTCTGCAATACCCTGCGCAATACTCTGCAATACTCTGGTGCAATACTCTGCAATACCCTGCAAAATACTCTGCAATACCCTGCGCAATACCCTGCAAAATACTCTGCAATACCCTGGTGCAATACTCTGCAATACTCTGGTGCAATACTCTGCAATACCCTGTGCAATACTCTGCAATACCCTGCGCAATACCCTGCAAAATACTCTGCAATACCCTGGTGCAATACTCTGCAATACTCTGGTGCAATACTCTGCAATACCCTGCGCAATACCCTGCGCAATACCCTGCAAAATACTCTGCAATACCCTGGTGCAATACTCTGCAATACTCTGGTGCAATACTCTGCAATACCCTGGTGCAATACTCTGCAATACTCTGGCGCAATACTCTGCAATACCCTGCGCAATACTCTGCAATACCCTGCGCAATACCCTGCGCAATACTCTGCAATACCCTGGTGCAATACTCTGCAATACTCTGGTGCAATACTCTGCAATACCCTGCGCAATACTCTGCAATACCCTGCGCAATACTCTGCAATACTCTGGTGCAATACTCTGCAATACCCTGGTGCAATACTCTGCAATACTCTGCAATACCCTGCGCAATACTCTGCAATACCCTGCGCAATACTCTGCAATACCCTGCACAATACTCTGCAATACCCTGCGCAATACTCTGCAATACTCTGGTGCAATACTCTGCAATACCCTGGTGCAATACTCTGCAATACCCTGCGCAATACTCTGCAATACCCTGCGCAATTCTCTGCAATACTCTGGTGCAATACTCTGCAATACCCTGGTGCAATACCCTGCGCAATACTCTGCAATACCCTGCGCAATACCCTGCAATACCCTGCGCAATACTCTGCAATACCCTGCGCAATACTCTGCAATACTCTGGTGCAATACTCTGCAATACCCTGCGCAATACCCTGCAAAATACTCTGCAATACCCTGGTGCAATACTCTGCAATACCCTGCGCAATACTCTGCAATACCCTGCGCAATACCCTGGTGCAATACTCTGCAATACTCTGCAATACTCTGGTGCAATACTCTGCAATACCCTGCGCAATATTCTGCAATACCCTGCGCAATACTCTGCAATACTCTGCAATACCCTGCGCAATATTCTGCAATACCCTGCGCAATACTCTGCAATACCCTGCGCAATACCCTGGTGCAATACTCTGCAATACTCTGGTGCAATACTCTGCAATACCCTGCGCAATACTCTGCAATACCCTGCGCAATACCCTGCAAAATACTCTGCAATACCCTGGTGCAATACTCTGCAATACACTGGTGCAATACTCTGCAATACCCTGCGCAATACTCTGCAATACCCTGCGCAATACTCTGCAATACTCTGGCGCAATACTCTGCAATACCCTGCGCAATACTCTGCAATACCCTGCGCAATACCCTGCGCAATACTCTGCAATACCCTGGTGCAATACTCTGCAATACTCTGGTGCAATACTCTGCAATACCCTGCGCAATACCCTGCAAAATACTCTGCAATACCCTGGTGCAATACTCTGCAATACTCTGGTGCAATACTCTGCAATACCCTGCGCAATATTCTGCAATACCCTGCGCAATACTCTGCAATACTCTGCAATACCCTGCGCAATATTCTGCAATACCCTGCGCAATACTCTGCAATACCCTGCGCAATACCCTGGTGCAATACTCTGCAATACTCTGGTGCAATACTCTGCAATACCCTGCGCAATACTCTGCAATACCCTGCGCAATACCCTGCAAAATACTCTGCAATACCCTGGTGCAATACTCTGCAATACACTGGTGCAATACTCTGCAATACCCTGCGCAATACTCTGCAATACCCTGCGCAATACTCTGCAATACTCTGGCGCAATACTCTGCAATACCCTGCGCAATACTCTGCAATACCCTGCGCAATACTCTGCAATACCCTGGTGCAATACTCTGCAATACTCTGGTGCAATACTCTGCAATACCCTGCGCAATACCCTGCAAAATACTCTGCAATACCCTGGTGCAATACTCTGCAATACCCTGCGCAATACCCTGCAAAATACTCTGCAATACCCTGGTGCAATACTCTGCAATACCCTGCGCAATACTCTGCAATACCCTGCGCAATACTCTGCAATACCCTGCGCAATACCCTGGTGCAATACTCTGGTGCAATACTCTGCAATACCCTGCAAAATACTCTGCAATACCCTGCGCAATACCCTGCAAAATACTCTGCAATACCCTGGTGCAATACTCTGCAATACTCTGGTGCAATACCCTGCGCAATACTCTGCAATACCCTGCGCAATACCCTGCGCAATACTCTGCAATACCCTGCAATACCCTGCGCAATACTCTGCAATACCCTGCGCAATATTCTGCAATACCCTGCGCAATACTCTGCAATACTCTGCGCAATACCCTGGTGCAATACTCTGCAATACTCTGGTGCAATACTCTGCAATACCCTGCAAAATACTCTGCAATACCCTGCGCAATACCCTGCAAAATACTCTGCAATACCCTGGTGCAATACTCTGCAATACTCTGGTGCAATACTCTGCAATACCCTGCGCAATACTCTGCAATACCCTGCGCAATACCCTGCAAAATACTCTGCAATACCCTGGTGCAATACTCTGCAATACTCTGGTGCAATACTCTGCAATACCCTGGTGCAATACTCTGCAATACCCTGCACAATACTCTGCAATACCCTGCGCAATACTCTGCAATACTCTGGTGCAATACTCTGCAATACCCTGGTGCAATACCCTGCGCAATACTCTGCAATACCCTGCGCAATACCCTGCAATACCCTGCGCAATACTCTGCAATACCCTGCGCAATACTCTGCAATACTCTGCAATACTCTGGTGCAATACTCTGCAATACCCTGCGCAATACCCTGCAAAATACTCTGCAATACCCTGGTGCAATACTCTGCAATACCCTGCGCAATACTCTGCAATACCCTGCGCAATACCCTGGTGCAATACTCTGCAATACTCTGGTGCAATACTCTGCAATACTCTGGTGCAATACTCTGCAATACCCTGCAAAATACTCTGCAATACCCTGCGCAATACCCTGCAAAATACTCTGCAATACCCTGGTGCAATACTCTGCAATACTCTGGTGCAATACTCTGCAATACCCTGCGCAATACTCTGCAATACCCTGCGCAATACCCTGCAAAATACTCTGCAATACCCTGGTGCAATACTCTGCAATACTCTGGTGCAATACTCTGCAATACCCTGCGCAATACTCTGCAATACCCTGCGCAATACCCTGCAAAATACTCTGCAATACCCTGGTGCAATACTCTGCAATACTCTGGTGCAATACTCTGCAATACCCTGCAATACCCTGCGCAATACTCTGCAATACTCTGGCGCAATACTCTGCAATACCCTGGTGCAATACTCTGCAATACCCTGCGCAATACTCTGCAATACCCTGCGCAATTCTCTGCAATACTCTGGTGCAATACTCTGCAATACCCTGGTGCAATACCCTGCGCAATACTCTGCAATACCCTGCGCAATACCCTGCAATACCATGCGCAATACTCTGCAATACCCTGCGCAATACTCTGCAATACTCTGCAATACTCTGGTGCAATACTCTGCAATACCCTGCGCAATACCCTGCAAAATACTCTGCAATACCCTGGTGCAATACTCTGCAATACCCTGCGCAATACTCTGCAATACCCTGCGCAATACCTTGGTGCAATACTCTGCAATACTCTGCAATACTCTGGTGCAATACTCTGCAATACTCTGGTGCAATACTCTGCAATACCCTGCGCAATATTCTGCAATACCCTGCGCAATACTCTGCAATACTCTGCAATACCCTGCGCAATATTCTGCAATACCCTGCGCAATACTCTGCAATACCCTGCGCAATACCCTGGTGCAATACTCTGCAATACTCTGGTGCAATACTCTGCAATACTCTGCAATACCCTGCAAAATACTCTGCAATACCCTGCGCAATACCCTGCAAAATACTCTGCAATACCCTGGTGCAATACTCTGCAATACTCTGGTGCAATACTCTGCAATACCCTGCGCAATACTCTGCAATACCCTGCGCAATACCCTGCAAAATACTCTGCAATACCCTGGTGCAATACTCTGCAATACACTGGTGCAATACCCTGCGCAATACTCTGCAATACCCTGCGCAATACTCTGCAATACTCTGGCGCAATACTCTGCAATACCCTGCGCAATACTCTGCAATACCCTGCGCAATACCCTGCGCAATACTCTGCAATACCCTGGTGCAATACTCTGCAATACTCTGGTGCAATACCCTGCGCAATACTCTGCAATACCCTGCGCAATACTCTGCAATACTCTGGTGCAATACTCTGCAATACCCTGGTGCAATACCCTGCGCAATACTCTGCAATACCCTGCGCAATACTCTGCAATACCCTGCGCAATACTCTGCAATACTCTGGTGCAATACTCTGCAATACCCTGGTGCAATACTCTGCAATACCCTGCGCAATACTCTGCAATACCCTGCGCAATACTCTGCAATACTCTGGTGCAATACTCTGCAATACCCTGGTGCAATACTATGCAATACCCTGCGCAATACTCTGCAATACCCTGCGCAATACTCTGCAATACTCTGGTGCAATACTCTGCAATACCCTGGTGCAATACCCTGCAATACCCTGCGCAATACTCTGCAATACCCTGCGCAATACTCTGCAATACCCTGCGCAATACTCTGCAATACTCTGGTGCAATACTCTGCAATACCCTGGTGCAATACTCTGCAATACCCTGTGCAATACTCTGCAATACCCTGCGCAATTCTCTGCAATACTCTGGTGCAATACTCTGCAATACCCTGGTGCAATACCCTGCGCAATACTCTGCAATACCCTGCGCAATACCCTGCAATACCCTGCGCAATACTCTGCAATACCCTGCGCAATACTCTGCAATACTCTGCAATACTCTGGTGCAATACTCTGCAATACCCTGCGCAATACCCTGCAAAATACTCTGCAATACCCTGCGCAATACTCTGCAATACTCTGCAATACCCTGCGCAATACCCTGGTGCAATACTCTGCAATACTCTGGTGCAATACTCTGCAATACTCTGGTGCAATACTCTGCAATACCCTGCAAAATACTCTGCAATACCCTGCGCAATACTCTGCAATACCCTGCGCAATACCCTGCGCAATACCCTGCAAAATACTCTGCAATACCCTGGTGCAATACTCTGCAATACTCTGGTGCAATACCCTGCGCAATACTCTGCAATACCCTGCGCAATACTCTGCAATACCCTGCAATACCCTGCGCAATACTCTGCAATACCCTGCGCAATATTCTGCAATACCCTGCGCAATACTCTGCAATACTCTGCAATACCCTGCGCAATATTCTGCAATACCCTGCGCAATACTCTGCAATACCCTGCGCAATACCCTGGTGCAATACTCTGCAATACTCTGGTGCAATACTCTGCAATACCCTGCAAAATACTCTGCAATACCCTGTGCAATACCCTGCAAAATACTCTGCAATACCCTGGTGCAATACTCTGCAATACTCTGGTGCAATACTCTGCAATACCCTGCGCAATACTCTGCAATACCCTGCGCAATACCCTGCAAAATACTCTGCAATACCCTGGTGCAATACTCTGCAATACACTGGTGCAATACTCTGCAATACCCTGCGCAATACTCTGCAATACTCTGGCGCAATACTCTGCAATACCCTGTGCAATACTCTGCAATACCCTGCGCAATACCCTGCGCAATACTCTGCAATACCCTGGTGCAATACTCTGCAATACCCTGCGCAATACTCTGCAATACCCTGCGCAATACTCTGCAATACTCTGGTGCAATACTCTGCAATACCCTGGTGCAATACTCTGCAATACCCTGCGCAATACTCTGCAATACCCTGCGCAATACTCTGCAATACTCTGGTGCAATACTCTGCAATACCATGGTGCAATACTCTGCGCAATACTCTGCAATACCCTGCGCAATACCCTGCAATACCCTGCGCAATACTCTGCAATACTCTGGTGCAATACTCTGCAATACCCTGGTGCAATACTCTGCAATACCCTGCGCAATACTCTGCAATACCCTGGTGCAATACTCTGCAATACTCTGGTGCAATACTCTGCAATACCCTGCGCAATACTCTGCAATACCCTGCGCAATACCCTGCAATACCCTGCGCAATACTCTGCAATACCCTGGTGCAATACTCTGCAATACCCTGGTGCAATACTCTGCAATACCCTGCGCAATACTCTGCAATACCCTGCGCAATACTCTGCAATACCCTGTGCAATACTCTGCAATACTCTGGTGCAATACTCTGCAATACCCTGCGCAATACTCTGCAATACCCTGCGCAATACTCTGCAATACCCTGTGCAATACTCTGCAATACTCTGGTGCAATACTCTGCAATACCCTGCGCAATACTCTGCAATACCCTGCGCAATACCCTGCAAAATACTCTGCAATACCCTGGTGCAATACTCTGCAATACCCTGCGCAATACTCTGCAATACCCTGCGCAATACCCTGCAATACTCTGGTGCAATACTCTGCAATACCCTGGTGCAATACTCTGCAATACCCTGCGCAATACTCTGCAATACCCTGCGCAATACTCTGCAATACCCTGTGCAATACTCTGCAATACCCTGCGCAATACTCTGCAATACCCTGCGCAATACTCTGCAATACCCTGTGCAATACTCTGCAATACTCTGGTGCAATACTCTGCAATACCCTGCGCAATACTCTGCAATACCCTGCGCAATACTCTGCAATACCCTGCGCAATACTCTGCAATACCCTGTGCAATACTCTGCAATACTCTGGTGCAATACTCTGCAATACCCTGCGCAATACTCTGCAATACCCTGCGCAATACCCTGCAAAATACTCTGCAATACCCTGGTGCAATACTCTGCAATACCCTGCGCAATACTCTGCAATACCCTGCGCAATACTCTGCAATACTCTGGTGCAATACTCTGCAATACCCTGGTGCAATACTCTGCAATACCCTGCGCAATACTCTGCAATACCCTGGTGCAATACTCTGCAATACCCTGCACAATACTCTGCAATACCCTGTGCAATACTCTGCAATACTCTGGTGCAATACTCTGCAATACCCTGCGCAATACTCTGCAATACCCTGTGCAATACTCTGCAATACTCTGGTGCAATACTCTGCAATACCCTGCGCAATACTCTGCAATACCCTGCGCAATACCCTGCAAAATACTCTGCAATACCCTGGTGCAATACTCTGCAATACCCTGCGCAATACTCTGCAATACCCTGCGCAATACCCTGCAAAATACTCTGCAATACCCTGGTGCAATACTCTGCAATACTCTGGTGCAATACTCTGCAATACCCTGCGCAATACTCTGCAATACCCTGCGCAATACTCTGCAATACTCTGGTGCAATACTCTGCAATACCCTGGTGCAATACTCTGCAATACCCTGCGCAATACTCTGCAATACCCTGCGCAATACTCTGCAATACTCTGGTGCAATACTCTGCAATACCCTGGTGCAATACCCTGTGCAATACTCTGCAATACCCTGTGCAATACCCTGCAATACCCTGCGCAATACTCTGCAATACCCTGCGCAATACCCTGCAATACCCTGCGCAATACTCTGCAATACTCTGCAATACTCTGGTGCAATACTCTGCAATACCCTGCGCAATACCCTGCAAAATACTCTGCAATACCCTGGTGCAATACTCTGCAATACCCTGCGCAATACTCTGCAATACCCTGCGCAATACCCTGGTGCAATACTCTGCAATACTCTGGTGCAATACTCTGCAATACTCTGGTGCAATACTCTGCAATACCCTGCAAAATACTCTGCAATACCCTGCGCAATACTCTGCAATACCCTGCGCAATACCCTGCGCAATACCCTGCAAAATACTCTGCAATACCCTGGTGCAATACTCTGCAATACTCTGGTGCAATACCCTGCGCAATACTCTGCAATACCCTGCGCAATACCCTGCGCAATACTCTGCAATACCCTGCAAAATACTCTGCAATACCCTGCGCAATACCCTGCAAAATACTCTGCAATACCCTGGTGCAATACTCTGCAATACTCTGGTGCAATACCCTGCGCAATACTCTGCAATACCCTGCGCAATACCCTGCGCAATACTCTGCAATACCCTGCAATACCCTGCGCAATATTCTGCAATACCCTGCGCAATATTCTGCAATACCCTGCGCAATACTCTGCAATACTCTGCAATACCCTGCGCAATATTCTGCAATACCCTGCGCAATAATCTGCAATACCCTGCGCAATACCCTGGTGCAATACTCTGCAATACTCTGGTGCAATACTCTGCAATACCCTGCAAAATACTCTGCAATACCCTGCGCAATACCCTGCAAAATACTCTGCAATACCCTGGTGCAATACTCTGCAATACTCTGGTGCAATACTCTGCAATACCCTGCGCAATACTCTGCAATACCCTGCGCAATACCCTGCAAAATACTCTGCAATACCCTGGTGCAATACTCTGCAATACTCTGGTGCAATACTCTGCAATACCCTGCGCAATACTCTGCAATACCCTGCGCAATACTCTGCAATACCCTGCGCAATACCCTGCAATACCCTGCGCAATACTCTGCAATACCCTGCGCAATATTCTGCAATACCCTGCGCAATACTCTGCAATACCCTGCGCAATACTCTGCAATACCCTGCGCAATACTCTGCAATACCCTGCGCAATACCCTGGTGCAATACTCTGCAATACTCTGGTGCAATACTCTGCAATACCCTGCACAATACTCTGCAATACCCTGCGCAATACCCTGCAAAATACTCTGCAATACCCTGGTGCAATACTCTGCAATACACTGGTGCAATACTCTGCAATACCCTGCGCAATACTCTGCAATACCCTGCGCAATACTCTGCAATACTCTGGCGCAATACTCTGCAATACCCTGCGCAATACTCTGCAATACCCTGCGCAATACTCTGCAATACCCTGGTGCAATACTCTGCAATACTCTGGTGCAATACTCTGCAATACCCTGCGCAATACCCTGCAAAATACTCTGCAATACCCTGGTGCAATACTCTGCAATACCCTGCGCAATACCCTGCAAAATACTCTGCAATACCCTGGTGCAATACTCTGCAATACCCTGCGCAATACTCTGCAATACCCTGCGCAATACTCTGCAATACCCTGCGCAATACCCTGGTGCAATACTCTGCAATACTCTGGTGCAATACTCTGCAATACCCTGCAAAATACTCTGCAATACCCTGCGCAATACCCTGCAAAATACTCTGCAATACCCTGGTGCAATACTCTGCAATACTCTGGTGCAATACCCTGCGCAATACTCTGCAATACCCTGCGCAATACCCTGCGCAATACTCTGCAATACCCTGCGCAATACTCTGCAATACCCTGCGCAATATTCTGCAATACCCTGCGCAATACTCTGCAATACTCTGCGCAATACCCTGGTGCAATACTCTGCAATACTCTGGTGCAATACTCTGCAATACCCTGCGCAATACTCTGCAATACCCTGCGCAATACCCTGCAAAATACTCTGCAATACCCTGGTGCAATACTCTGCAATACTCTGGTGCAATACTCTGCAATACCCTGCGCAATACTCTGCAATACCCTGCGCAATACCCTGGTGCAATACTCTGCAATACCCTGGTGCAATACTCTGCAATACTCTGGTGCAATACTCTGCAATACCCTGGTGCAATACTCTGCAATACCCTGCGCAATACTCTGCAATACCCTGTGCAATACTCTGCAATACTCTGGTGCAATACTCTGCAATACCCTGGTGCAATACTCTGCAATACCCTGCGCAATACTCTGCAATACCCTGCGCAATACCCTGCAATACCCTGCGCAATACTCTGCAATACTCTGGTGCAATACTCTGCAATACCCTGGTGCAATACTCTGCAATACCCTGCGCAATACTCTGCAATACCCTGGTGCAATACTCTGCAATACTCTGGTGCAATACTCTGCAATACCCTGCGCAATACTCTGCAATACCCTGCGCAATACCCTGCAATACCCTGCGCAATACTCTGCAATACCCTGGTGCAATACTCTGCAATACCCTGCGCAATACTCTGCAATACCCTGCGCAATACTCTGCAATACCCTGTGCAATACTCTGCAATACTCTGGTGCAATACTCTGCAATACCCTGCGCAATACTCTGCAATACCCTGCGCAATACTCTGCAATACCCTGTGCAATACTCTGCAATACTCTGGTGCAATACTCTGCAATACCCTGCGCAATACTCTGCAATACCCTGCGCAATACCCTGCAAAATACTCTGCAATACCCTGGTGCAATACTCTGCAATACCCTGCGCAATACTCTGCAATACCCTGCGCAATACTCTGCAATACCCTGTGCAATACTCTGCAATACCCTGTGCAATACTCTGCAATACCCTGCGCAATACTCTGCAATACCCTGTGCAATACTCTGCAATACTCTGGTGCAATACTCTGCAATACCCTGCGCAATACTCTGCAATACCCTGCGCAATACTCTGCAATACCCTGCGCAATACTCTGCAATACCCTGTGCAATACTCTGCAATACTCTGGTGCAATACTCTGCAATACCCTGCGCAATACTCTGCAATACCCTGCGCAATACCCTGCAAAATACTCTGCAATACCCTGGTGCAATACTCTGCAATACCCTGCGCAATACTCTGCAATACCCTGCGCAATACTCTGCAATACTCTGGTGCAATACTCTGCAATACCCTGGTGCAATACTCTGCAATACCCTGCGCAATACTCTGCAATACCCTGGTGCAATACTCTGCAATACCCTGCGCAATACTCTGCAATACCCTGTGCAATACTCTGCAATACTCTGGTGCAATACTCTGCAATACCCTGCGCAATACTCTGCAATACCCTGTGCAATACTCTGCAATACCCTGCGCAATACTCTGCAATACCCTGCGCAATACCCTGCAAAATACTCTGCAATACCCTGGTGCAATACTCTGCAATACCCTGCGCAATACTCTGCAATACCCTGCGCAATACCCTGCAAAATACTCTGCAATACCCTGGTGCAATACTCTGCAATACTCTGGTGCAATACTCTGCAATACCCTGCGCAATACTCTGCAATACCCTGCGCAATACTCTGCAATACTCTGGTGCAATACTCTGCAATACCCTGGTGCAATACTCTGCAATACCCTGCGCAATACTCTGCAATACCCTGCGCAATACTCTGCAATACTCTGGTGCAATACTCTGCAATACCCTGGTGCAATACCCTGCGCAATACTCTGCAATACCCTGCGCAATACCCTGCAATACCCTGCGCAATACTCTGCAATACCCTGCGCAATACCCTGCAATACCCTGCGCAATACTCTGCAATACTCTGCAATACTCTGGTGCAATACTCTGCAATACCCTGCGCAATACCCTGCAAAATACTCTGCAATACCCTGGTGCAATACTCTGCAATACCCTGCGCAATACTCTGCAATACCCTGCGCAATACCCTGGTGCAATACTCTGCAATACTCTGGTGCAATACTCTGCAATACTCTGGTGCAATACTCTGCAATACCCTGCAAAATACTCTGCAATACCCTGCGCAATACTCTGCAATACCCTGCGCAATACCCTGCGCAATACCCTGCAATACCCTGCAAAATACTCTGCAATACCCTGCGCAATACCCTGCAAAATACTCTGCAATACCCTGGTGCAATACTCTGCAATACTCTGGTGCAATACCCTGCGCAATACTCTGCAATACCCTGCGCAATACCCTGCGCAATACTCTGCAATACCCTGCAATACCCTGCGCAATATTCTGCAATACCCTGCGCAATATTCTGCAATACCCTGCGCAATACTCTGCAATACTCTGCAATACCCTGCGCAATATTCTGCAATACCCTGCGCAATACTCTGCAATACCCTGCGCAATACCCTGGTGCAATACTCTGCAATACTCTGGTGCAATACTCTGCAATACCCTGCAAAATACTCTGCAATACCCTGCGCAATACCCTGCAAAATACTCTGCAATACCCTGGTGCAATACTCTGCAATACTCTGGTGCAATACTCTGCAATACCCTGCGCAATACTCTGCAATACCCTGCGCAATACCCTGCAAAATACTCTGCAATACCCTGGTGCAATACTCTGCAATACTCTGGTGCAATACTCTGCAATACCCTGCGCAATACTCTGCAATACCCTGCGCAATACTCTGCAATACCCTGCGCAATACCCTGCAATACCCTGCGCAATACTCTGCAATACCCTGCGCAATATTCTGCAATACCCTGCGCAATACTCTGCAATACCCTGCGCAATACCCTGGTGCAATACCCTGGTGCAATACTCTGGTGCAATACTCTGCAATACCCTGCAAAATACTCTGCAATACCCTGGTGCAATACTCTGCAATACTCTGGTGCAATACTCTGCAATACCCTGCGCAATACTCTGCAATACCCTGCGCAATACCCTGCAAAATACTCTGCAATACCCTGGTGCAATACTCTGCAATACTCTGGTGCAATACTCTGCAATACCCTGCGCAATACTCTGCAATACCCTGCGCAATACCCTGCAAAATACTCTGCAATACCCTGGTGCAATACTCTGCAATACTCTGGTGCAATACTCTGCAATACCCTGCGCAATACTCTGCAATACCCTGCGCAATACTCTGCAATACTCTGGCGCAATACTCTGCAATACCCTGCGCAATACTCTGCAATACCCTGCGCAATACCCTGCGCAATACTCTGCAATACCCTGGTGCAATACTCTGCAATACTCTGGTGCAATACTCTGCAATACCCTGCGCAATACTCTGCAATACCCTGCGCAATACCCTGGTGCAATACTCTGCAATACCCTGGTGCAATACTCTGCAATACTCTGCAATACTCTGCAATACCCTGCGCAATACTCTGCAATACTCTGGTGCAATACTCTGCAATACCCTGGTGCAATACTCTGCAATACCCTGCGCAATACTCTGCAATACCCTGCGCAATACTCTGCAATACCCTGCGCAATACTCTGCAATACTCTGGTGCAATACTCTGCAATACCCTGGTGCAATACCCTGCAATACCCTGCGCAATACTCTGCAATACCCTGCGCAATACCCTGCAATACCCTGCGCAATACTCTGCAATACCCTGGTGCAATACTCTGCAATACCCTGGTGCAATACTCTGCAATACCCTGCGCAATACTCTGCAATACCCTGGTGCAATACTCTGCAATACTCTGGTGCAATACTCTGCAATACCCTGCGCAATACTCTGCAATACCCTGCGCAATACCCTGCAATACCCTGCGCAATACTCTGCAATACCCTGCGCAATACTCTGCAATACTCTGGTGCAATACTCTGCAATACCCTGGTGCAATACTCTGCAATACCCTGCGCAATACTCTGCAATACCCTGCGCAATACCCTGCAATACCCTGCGCAATACTCTGCAATACCCTGGTGCAATACTCTGCAATACTCTGGTGCAATACTCTGCAATACCCTGCGCAATACTCTGCAATACCCTGCGCAATACTCTGCAATACCCTGCGCAATACTCTGCAATACCCTGCGCAATACTCTGCAATACTCTGGTGCAATACTCTGCAATACCCTGGTGCAATACTCTGCATACCCTGCGCAATACTCTGCAATACCCTGCGCAATACCCTGCAATACCCTGCGCAATACTCTGCAATACTCTGGTGCAATACTCTGCAATACCCTGGTGCAATACTCTGCAATACCCTGCGCAATACTCTGCAATACCCTGGTGCAATACTCTGCAATACTCTGGTGCAATACTCTGCAATACCCTGCGCAATACTCTGCAATACCCTGTGCAATACTCTGCAATACTCTGGTGCAATACTCTGCAATACCCTGCGCAATACTCTGCAATACCCTGCGCAATACCCTGCAAAATACTCTGCAATACCCTGGTGCAATACTCTGCAATACCCTGCGCAATACTCTGCAATACCCTGCGCAATACCCTGCAAAATACTCTGCAATACCCTGGTGCAATACTCTGCAATACTCTGGTGCAATACTCTGCAATACCCTGCGCAATACTCTGCAATACCCTGCGCAATACTCTGCAATACTCTGGTGCAATACTCTGCAATACCCTGGTGCAATACTCTGCAATACCCTGCGCAATACTCTGCAATACCCTGCGCAATACTCTGCAATACTCTGGTGCAATACTCTGCAATACCCTGGTGCAATACTCTGCAATACCCTGCGCAATACTCTGCAATACCCTGCGCAATACTCTGCAATACTCTGGTGCAATACTCTGCAATACCCTGGTGCAATACCCTGCGCAATACTCTGCAATACCCTGCGCAATACCCTGCAATACCCTGCGCAATACTCTGCAATACCCTGCGCAATACCCTGCAATACCCTGCGCAATACTCTGCAATACTCTGCAATACTCTGGTGCAATACTCTGCAATACCCTGCGCAATACCCTGCAAAATACTCTGCAATACCCTGGTGCAATACTCTGCAATACCCTGCGCAATACTCTGCAATACCCTGCGCAATACCCTGGTGCAATACTCTGCAATACTCTGGTGCAATACTCTGCAATACCCTGCGCAATACTCTGCAATACCCTGCGCAATACTCTGCAATACCCTGGTGCAATACTCTGCAATACCCTGGTGCAATACTCTGCAATACCCTGCGCAATACTCTGCAATACCCTGTGCAATACTCTGCAATACTCTGGTGCAATACTCTGCAATACCCTGGTGCAATACTCTGCAATACCCTGTGCAATACTCTGCAATACCCTGCGCAATACTCTGCAATACCCTGGTGCAATACCCTGCGCAATACTCTGCAATACCCTGCGCAATACCCTGCAATACCCTGCGCAATACTCTGCAATACCCTGCGCAATACCCTGCAATACCCTGCGCAATACTCTGCAATACTCTGCAATACTCTGGTGCAATACTCTGCAATACCCTGCGCAATACCCTGCAAAATACTCTGCAATACCCTGGTGCAATACTCTGCAATACCCTGCGCAATACTCTGCAATACCCTGCGCAATACCCTGGTGCAATACTCTGCAATACTCTGGTGCAATACTCTGCAATACTCTGGTGCAATACTCTGCAATACCCTGCAAAATACTCTGCAATACCCTGCGCAATACTCTGCAATACCCTGCGCAATACCATGGTGCAATACTCTGCAATACTCTGGTGCAATACTCTGCAATACTCTGGTGCAATACTCTGCAATACCCTGCAAAATACTCTGCAATACCCTGCGCAATACCCTGCGCAATACCCTGCAAAATACTCTGCAATACCCTGGTGCAATACTCTGCAATACTCTGGTGCAATACCCTGCGCAATACTCTGCAATACCCTGCGCAATACCCTGCGCAATACTCTGCAATACCCTGCAAAATACTCTGCAATACCCTGCGCAATACCCTGCAAAATACTCTGCAATACCCTGGTGCAATACTCTGCAATACTCTGGTGCAATACCCTGCGCAATACTCTGCAATACCCTGCGCAATACCCTGCGCAATACTCTGCAATACCCTGGTGCAATACTCTGCTGCAATACTCTGCAATACTCTGGTGCAATACTCTGCAATACCCTGCGCAATACTCTGCAATACCCTGCGCAATATTCTGCAATACCCTGCGCAATACTCTGCAATACTCTGCAATACCCTGCGCAATATTCTGCAATACCCTGCGCAATACTCTGCAATACCCTGCGCAATACCCTGGTGCAATACTCTGCAATACTCTGGTGCAATACTCTGCAAAATACTCTGCAATACCCTGCAAAATACTCTGCAATACCCTGCGCAATACCCTGCAAAATACTCTGCAATACCCTGGTGCAATACTCTGCAATACTCTGGTGCAATACTCTGCAATACCCTGCGCAATACTCTGCAATACCCTGCGCAATACCCTGCAAAATACTCTGCAATACCCTGGTGCAATACTCTGCAATACTCTGGTGCAATACTCTGCAATACCCTGCGCAATACTCTGCAATACCCTGCGCAATACCCTGCAATACCCTGCGCAATACTCTGCAATACTCTGGCGCAATACTCTGCAATACCCTGCGCAATACTCTGCAATACCCTGCGCAATACCCTGCAAAATACTCTGCAATACCCTGGTGCAATACTCTGCAATACTCTGGTGCAATACTCTGCAATACCCTGCGCAATACTCTGCAATACCCTGCGCAATACTCTGCAATACTCTGGCGCAATACTCTGCAATACCCTGCGCAATACTCTGCAATACCCTGCGCAATACCCTGCGCAATACTCTGCAATACCCTGGTGCAATACTCTGCAATACTCTGGTGCAATACTCTGCAATACCCTGCGCAATACTCTGCAATACCCTGCGCAATACTCTGCAATACCCTGGTGCAATACTCTGCAATACTCTGCAATACCCTGCGCAATACTCTGCAATACCCTGCGCAATACTCTGCAATACCCTGCGCAATACTCTGCAATACTCTGGTGCAATACTCTGCAATACCCTGGTGCAATACTCTGCAATACCCTGCGCAATACTCTGCAATACTCTGGTGCAATACTCTGCAATACCCTGGTGCAATACCCTGCAATACCCTGCGCAATACTCTGCAATACCCTGCGCAATACCCTGCAATACCCTGCGCAATACTCTGCAATACTCTGGTGCAATACTCTGCAATACCCTGGTGCAATACTCTGCAATACCCTGCAATACCCTGGTGCAATACTCTGCAATACTCTGGTGCAATACTCTGCAATACCCTGCGCAATACTCTGCAATACCCTGCGCAATACCCTGCAATACCCTGCGCAATACTCTGCAATACCCTGCGCAATACTCTGCAATACTCTGGTGCAATACTCTGCAATACCCTGGTGCAATACTCTGCAATACCCTGGTGCAATACTCTGCAATACCCTGCGCAATACTCTGCAATACTCTGGTGCAATACTCTGCAATACCCTGCGCAATACTCTGCAATACCCTGCGTAATACTCTGCAATACTCTGGTGCAATACTCTGCAATACCCTGGTGCAATACTCTGCAATACCCTGCGCAATACTCTGCAATACCCTGCGCAATACCCTGCAATACCCTGCGCAATACTCTGCAATACTCTGGTGCAATACTCTGCAATACCCTGGTGCAATACTCTGCAATACCCTGCGCAATACTCTGCAATACCCTGGTGCAATACTCTGCAATACTCTGGTGCAATACTCTGCAATACCCTGCGCAATACTCTGCAATACCCTGCGCAATACCCTGCAATACCCTGCGCAATACTCTGCAATACCCTGCGCAATACTCTGCAATACCCTGCGCAATACTCTGCAATACCCTGCGCAATACTCTGCAATACTCTGGTGCAATACTCTGCAATACCCTGCGCAATACTCTGCAATACCCTGCGCAATACCCTGCAATACCCTGCGCAATACTCTGCAATACTCTGGTGCAATACTCTGCAATACCCTGGTGCAATACTCTGCAATACCCTGCGCAATACTCTGCAATACCCTGCGCAATACTCTGCAATACTCTGGTGCAATACTCTGCAATACCCTGGTGCAATACTCTGCAATACCCTGCGCAATACTCTGCAATACCCTGCGCAATACTCTGCAATACTCTGGTGCAATACTCTGCAATACCCTGCGCAATACCCTGCAATACTCTGGTGCAATACTCTGCAATACCCTGCGCAATACTCTGCAATACTCTGCAATACTCTGGTGCAATACTCTGCAATACCCTGCGCAATACCCTGCAAAATACTCTGCAATACCCTGGTGCAATACTCTGCAATACCCTGCGCAATACTCTGCAATACCCTGCGCAATACCCTGGTGCAATACTCTGCAATACTCTGGTGCAATACTCTGCAATACTCTGGTGCAATACTCTGCAATACCCTGCAAAATACTCTGCAATACTCTGGTGCAATACCCTGCGCAATACTCTGCAATACCCTGCGCAATACCCTGCGCAATACTCTGCAATACCCTGCAATACCCTGCGCAATACTCTGCAATACCCTGCGCAATATTCTGCAATACCCTGCGCAATACTCTGCAATACTCTGCAATACCCTGCGCAATATTCTGCAATACCCTGCGCAATACTCTGCAATACCCTGCGCAATACCCTGGTGCAATACTCTGCAATACTCTGGTGCAATACTCTGCAATACCCTGCAAAATACTCTGCAATACCCTGCGCAATACCCTGCAAAATACTCTGCAATACCCTGGTGCAATACTCTGCAATACTCTGGTGCAATACTCTGCAATACCCTGCGCAATACTCTGCAATACCCTGCGCAATACCCTGCAATACCCTGCGCACTACTCTGCAATACTCTGGCGCAATACTCTGCAATACCCTGCGCAATACTCTGCAATACCCTGCGCAATACCCTGCGCAATACTCTGCAATACCCTGGTGCAATACTCTGCAATACTCTGGTGCAATACTCTGCAATACCCTGCGCAATACTCTGCAATACCCTGCGCAATACCCTGGTGCAATACTCTGCAATACCCTGGTGCAATACTCTGCAATACTCTGCAATACCCTGCGCAATACTCTGCAATACCCTGCGCAATACTCTGCAATACCCTGCGCAATACTCTGCAATACTCTGGTGCAATACTCTGCAATACCCTGGTGCAATACTCTGCAATACCCTGCGCAATACTCTGCAATACCCTGCGCAATACTCTGCAATACCCTGCGCAATACTCTGCAATACTCTGGTGCAATACTCTGCAATACCCTGGTGCAATACTCTGCAATACCCTGCGCAATACTCTGCAATACCCTGGTGCAATACTCTGCAATACTCTGGTGCAATACTCTGCAATACCCTGCGCAATACTCTGCAATACCCTGCACAATACCCTGCAATACCCTGCGCAATACTCTGCAATACCCTGCGCAATACTCTGCAATACTCTGGTGCAATACTCTGCAATACCCTGGTGCAATACTCTGCAATACCCTGGTGCAATACTCTGCAATACCCTGCGCAATACTCTGCAATACCCTGGTGCAATACTCTGCAATACTCTGGTGCAATACTCTGCAATACCCTGCGCAATACTCTGCAATACCCTGCGCAATACTCTGCAATACCCTGCGCAATACTCTGCAATACTCTGGTGCAATACTCTGCAATACCCTGGTGCAATACTCTGCAATACCCTGCGCAATACTCTGCAATACCCTGCGCAATACCCTGCAATACCCTGCGCAATACTCTGCAATACTCTGGTGCAATACTCTGCAATACCCTGGTGCAATACTCTGCAATACCCTGCGCAATACTCTGCAATACCCTGGTGCAATACTCTGCAATACTCTGGTGCAATACTCTGCAATACCCTGCGCAATACTCTGCAATACCCTGCGCAATACCCTGGTGCAATACTCTGCAATACTCTGCAATACTCTGGTGCAATACTCTGCAATACTCTGGTGCAATACTCTGCAATACCCTGCGCAATATTCTGCAATACCCTGCGCAATACTCTGCAATACTCTGCAATACTCTGCAATACCCTGCGCAATATTCTGCAATACCCTGCGCAATACTCTGCAATACCCTGCGCAATACCCTGGTGCAATACTCTGCAATACTCTGGTGCAATACTCTGCAATACCCTGGTGCAATACTCTGCAATACCCTGGTGCAATACTCTGCAATACCCTGCGCAATACCCTGCAAAATACTCTGCAATACCCTGGTGCAATACTCTGCAATACTCTGGTGCAATACTCTGCAATACCCTGGTGCAATACTCTGCAATACCCTGCGCAATACTCTGCAATACCCTGCGCAATACTCTGCAATACTCTGGTGCAATACTCTGCAATACCCTGGTGCAATACCCTGCGCAATACTCTGCAATACCCTGCGCAATACCCTGCAATACCCTGCGCAATACTCTGCAATACCCTGCGCAATACTCTGCAATACTCTGCAATACTCTGGTGCAATACTCTGCAATACCCTGCGCAATACCCTGCAAAATACTCTGCAATACCCTGGTGCAATACTCTGCAATACCCTGCGCAATACTCTGCAATACCCTGCGCAATACCCTGGTGCAATACTCTGCAATACTCTGGTGCAATACTCTGCAATACTCTGGTGCAATACTCTGCAATACCCTGCAAAATACTCTGCAATACCCTGCGCAATACCCTGCAAAATACTCTGCAATACCCTGGTGCAATACTCTGCAATACTCTGGTGCAATACCCTGCGCAATACTCTGCAATACCCTGCGCAATACCCTGCGCAATACTCTGCAATACCCTGCAATACCCTGCGCAATACTCTGCAATACCCTGCGCAATATTCTGCAATACCCTGCGCAATACTCTGCAATACTCTGCAATACCCTGCGCAATATTCTGCAATACCCTGCGCAATACTCTGCAATACCCTGCGCAATACCCTGGTGCAATACTCTGCAATACTCTGGTGCAATACTCTGCAATACCCTGCAAAATACTCTGCAATACCCTGCGCAATACCCTGCAAAATACTCTGCAATACCCTGGTGCAATACTCTGCAATACTCTGGTGCAATACTCTGCAATACCCTGCGCAATACTCTGCAATACCCTGCGCAATACCCTGCAAAATACTCTGCAATACCCTGGTGCAATACTCTGCAATACTCTGGTGCAATACTCTGCAATACCCTGCGCAATACTCTGCAATACCCTGCGCAATACCCTGCAAAATACTCTGCAATACCCTGGTGCAATACTCTGCAATACTCTGGTGCAATACTCTGCAATACCCTGCGCAATACTCTGCAATACCCTGCGCAATACCCTGCAAAATACTCTGCAATACCCTGGTGCAATACTCTGCAATACACTGGTGCAATACTCTGCAATACCCTGCGCAATACTCTGCAATACCCTGCGCAATACTCTGCAATACTCTGGCGCAATACTCTGCAATACCCTGCGCAATACTCTGCAATACCCTGCGCAATACCCTGCGCAATACTCTGCAATACCCTGGTGCAATACTCTGCAATACTCTGGTGCAATACTCTGCAATACCCTGCGCAATACCCTGCAAAATACTCTGCAATACCCTGGTGCAATACTCTGCAATACCCTGCGCAATACCCTGCAAAATACTCTGCAATACCCTGGTGCAATACTCTGCAATACCCTGCGCAATACTCTGCAATACCCTGCGCAATACTCTGCAATACCCTGCGCAATACCCTGCGCAATACTCTGCAATACCCTGCAATACCCTGCGCAATACTCTGCAATACCCTGCGCAATATTCTGCAATACCCTGCGCAATACTCTGCAATACTCTGCGCAATACCCTGGTGCAATACTCTGCAATACTCTGGTGCAATACTCTGCAATACCCTGCAAAATACTCTGCAATACCCTGCGCAATACCCTGCAAAATACTCTGCAATACCCTGGTGCAATACTCTGCAATACTCTGGTGCAATACTCTGCAATACCCTGCGCAATACTCTGCAATACCCTGCGCAATACCCTGCAAAATACTCTGCAATACCCTGGTGCAATACTCTGCAATACTCTGGTGCAATACTCTGCAATACCCTGGTGCAATACTCTGCAATACCCTGCGCAATACTCTGCAATACCCTGCGCAATACTCTGCAATACTCTGGTGCAATACTCTGCAATACCCTGGTGCAATACCCTGCGCAATACTCTGCAATACCCTGCGCAATACCCTGCAATACCATGCGCAATACTCTGCAATACCCTGCGCAATACTCTGCAATACTCTGCAATACTCTGGTGCAATACTCTGCAATACCCTGCGCAATACCCTGCAAAATACTCTGCAATACCCTGGTGCAATACTCTGCAATACCCTGCGCAATACCCTGGTGCAATACTCTGCAATACTCTGGTGCAATACTCTGCAATACTCTGGTGCAATACTCTGCAATACCCTGCAAAATACTCTGCAATACCCTGCGCAATACCCTGCAAAATACTCTGCAATACCCTGGTGCAATACTCTGCAATACTCTGGTGCAATACCCTGCGCAATACTCTGCAATACCCTGCGCAATACCCTGCACAATACTCTGCAATACCCTGCAATACCCTGCGCAATACTCTGCAATACCCTGCGCAATATTCTGCAATACCCTGCGCAATACTCTGCAATACTCTGCAATACCCTGCGCAATATTCTGCAATACCCTGCGCAATACTCTGCAATACCCTGCGCAATACCCTGGTGCAATACTCTGCAATACTCTGGTGCAATACTCTGCAATACCCTGCGCAATACCCTGCAAAATACTCTGCAATACCCTGGTGCAATACTCTGCAATACTCTGGTGCAATACTCTGCAATACCCTGCGCAATACTCTGCAATACCCTGCGCAATACCCTGCAAAATACTCTGCAATACCCTGGTGCAATACTCTGCAATACTCTGGTGCAATACTCTGCAATACCCTGCGCAATACTCTGCAATACCCTGCGCAATACCCTGCAAAATACTCTGCAATACCCTGGTGCAATACTCTGCAATACTCTGGTGCAATACTCTGCAATACCCTGCGCAATACTCTGCAATACCCTGCGCAATACCCTGCAAAATACTCTGCAATACCCTGGTGCAATACTCTGCAATACTCTGGTGCAATACTCTGCAATACCCTGCACAATACTCTGCAATACCCTGCGCAATACCCTGCGCAATACCCTGCAAAATACTCTGCAATACCCTGGTGCAATACTCTGCAATACTCTGGTGCAATACTCTGCAATACCCTGCAATACCCTGCGCAATACTCTGCAATACTCTGGCGCAATACTCTGCAATACCCTGCGCAATACTCTGCAATACCCTGCGCAATACCCTGCGCAATACTCTGCAATACCCTGGTGCAATACTCTGCAATACTCTGGTGCAATACTCTGCAATACCCTGGTGCAATACTCTGCAATACTCTGCAATACCCTGCGCAATACTCTGCAATACCCTGCGCAATACTCTGCAATACCCTGCGCAATACTCTGCAATACCCTGCGCAATACCCTGCGCAATACTCTGCAATACCCTGGTGCAATACTCTGCAATACTCTGGTGCAATACCCTGCGCAATACTCTGCAATACCCTGCGCAATACTCTGCAATACTCTGGTGCAATACTCTGCAATACCCTGGTGCAATACCCTGCGCAATACTCTGCAATACCCTGCGCAATACTCTGCAATACCCTGCGCAATACTCTGCAATACTCTGGTGCAATACTCTGCAATACCCTGGTGCAATACTCTGCAATACCCTGCACAATACTCTGCAATACCCTGCGCAATACTCTGCAATACTCTGGTGCAATACTCTGCAATACCCTGGTGCAATACTCTGCAATACTCTGCAATACCCTGCGCAATACTCTGCAATACCCTGCGCAATACTCTGCAATACTCTGGTGCAATACTCTGCAATACCCTGGTGCAATACCCTGCAATACCCTGCGCAATACTCTGCAATACCCTGCGCAATACTCTGCAATACCCTGGTGCAATACTCTGCAATACCCTGCGCAATACTCTGCAATACCCTGCGCAATTCTCTGCAATACTCTGGTGCAATACTCTGCAATACCCTGCGCAATACTCTGCAATACTCTGCAATACTCTGGTGCAATACTCTGCAATACCCTGCGCAATACCCTGCAAAATACTCTGCAATACCCTGCGCAATACTCTGCAATACTCTGCAATACCCTGCGCAATACCCTGGTGCAATACTCTGCAATACTCTGGTGCAATACTCTGCAATACTCTGGTGCAATACTCTGCAATACCCTGCAAAATACTCTGCAATACCCTGCGCAATACTCTGCAATACCCTGCGCAATACCCTGCGCAATACCCTGCAAAATACTCTGCAATACCCTGGTGCAATACTCTGCAATACTCTGGTGCAATACCCTGCGCAATACTCTGCAATACCCTGCGCAATACTCTGCAATACCCTGCAATACCCTGCGCAATACTCTGCAATACCCTGCGCAATATTCTGCAATACCCTGCGCAATACTCTGCAATACTCTGCAATACCCTGCGCAATATTCTGCAATACCCTGCGCAATACTCTGCAATACCCTGCGCAATACCCTGGTGCAATACTCTGCAATACTCTGGTGCAATACTCTGCAATACCCTGCAAAATACTCTGCAATACCCTGCGCAATACCCTGCAAAATACTCTGCAATACCCTGGTGCAATACTCTGCAATACTCTGGTGCAATACTCTGCAATACCCTGCGCAATACTCTGCAATACCCTGCGCAATACCCTGCAAAATACTCTGCAATACCCTGGTGCAATACTCTGCAATACACTGGTGCAATACTCTGCAATACCCTGCGCAATACTCTGCAATACCCTGCGCAATACTCTGCAATACTCTGGCGCAATACTCTGCAATACCCTGCGCAATACTCTGCAATACCCTGCGCAATACCCTGCGCAATACTCTGCAATACCCTGGTGCAATACTCTGCAATACCCTGCGCAATACTCTGCAATACCCTGCGCAATACTCTGCAATACTCTGGTGCAATACTCTGCAATACCCTGGTGCAATACTCTGCAATACCCTGCGCAATACTCTGCAATACCCTGCGCAATACTCTGCAATACTCTGGTGCAATACTCTGCAATACCCTGCGCAATACTCTGCAATACCCTGCGCAATACCCTGCAATACCCTGCGCAATACTCTGCAATACTCTGGTGCAATACTCTGCAATACCCTGGTGCAATACTCTGCAATACCCTGCGCAATACTCTGCAATACCCTGGTGCAATACTCTGCAATACTCTGGTGCAATACTCTGCAATACCCTGTGCAATACCCTGCAATACCCTGCGCAATACCCTGCAATACCCTGCGCAATACTCTGCAATACCCTGGTGCAATACTCTGCAATACCCTGCGCAATACTCTGCAATACCCTGCGCAATACTCTGCAATACCCTGCGCAATACTCTGCAATACCCTGTGCAATACTCTGCAATACTCTGGTGCAATACTCTGCAATACCCTGCGCAATACTCTGCAATACCCTGCGCAATACTCTGCAATACCCTGCGCAATACTCTGCAATACCCTGTGCAATACTCTGCAATACTCTGGTGCAATACTCTGCAATACCCTGCGCAATACTCTGCAATACCCTGCGCAATACCCTGCAAAATACTCTGCAATACCCTGGTGCAATACTCTGCAATACCCTGCGCAATACTCTGCAATACCCTGCGCAATACCCTGCAATACTCTGGTGCAATACTCTGCAATACCCTGGTGCAATACTCTGCAATACCCTGCGCAATACTCTGCAATACCCTGCGCAATACTCTGCAATACCCTGTGCAATACTCTGCAATACCCTGCGCAATACTCTGCAATACCCTGTGCAATACTCTGCAATACTCTGGTGCAATACTCTGCAATACCCTGCGCAATACTCTGCAATACCCTGCGCAATACTCTGCAATACCCTGCGCAATACTCTGCAATACCCTGTGCAATACTCTGCAATACTCTGGTGCAATACTCTGCAATACCCTGCGCAATACTCTGCAATACCCTGCACAATACCCTGCAAAATACTCTGCAATACCCTGGTGCAATACTCTGCAATACCCTGCGCAATACTCTGCAATACCCTGCGCAATACTCTGCAATACTCTGGTGCAATACTCTGCAATACCCTGGTGCAATACTCTGCAATACCCTGTGCAATACTCTGCAATACCCTGGTGCAATACTCTGCAATACCCTGCGCAATACTCTGCAATACCCTGTGCAATACTCTGCAATACCCTGTGCAATACTCTGCAATACTCTGGTGCAATACTCTGCAATACCCTGCGCAATACTCTGCAATACCCTGTGCAATACTCTGCAATACTCTGGTGCAATACTCTGCAATACCCTGCGCAATACTCTGCAATACCCTGCGCAATACCCTGCAAAATACTCTGCAATACCCTGGTGCAATACTCTGCAATACCCTGCGCAATACTCTGCAATACCCTGCGCAATACCCTGCAAAATACTCTGCAATACCCTGGTGCAATACTCTGCAATACTCTGGTGCAATACTCTGCAATACCCTGCGCAATACTCTGCAATACCCTGTGCAATACTCTGCAATACTCTGGTGCAATACTCTGCAATACCCTGGTGCAATACTCTGCAATACCCTGCGCAATACTCTGCAATACCCTGCGCAATACTCTGCAATACTCTGGTGCAATACTCTGCAATACCCTGGTGCAATACCCTGCGCAATACTCTGCAATACCCTGCGCAATACCCTGCAATACCCTGCGCAATACTCTGCAATACCCTGCGCAATACCCTGCAATACCCTGCGCAATACTCTGCAATACTCTGCAATACTCTGGTGCAATACTCTGCAATACCCTGCGCAATACCCTGCAAAATACTCTGCAATACCCTGGTGCAATACTCTGCAATACCCTGCGCAATACTCTGCAATACCCTGCGCAATACCCTGGTGCAATACTCTGCAATACTCTGGTGCAATACTCTGCAATACTCTGGTGCAATACTCTGCAATACCCTGCAAAATACTCTGCAATACCCTGCGCAATACTCTGCAATACCCTGCGCAATACCCTGCGCAATACCCTGCAAAATACTCTGCAATACCCTGGTGCAATACTCTGCAATACTCTGGTGCAATACCCTGCGCAATACTCTGCAATACCCTGCGCAATACCCTGCGCAATACTCTGCAATACCCTGCAATACCCTGCACAATACTCTGCAATACCCTGCGCAATATTCTGCAATACCCTGCGCAATACTCTGCAATACTCTGCAATACCCTGCGCAATATTCTGCAATACCCTGCGCAATACTCTGCAATACCCTGCGCAATACCCTGGTGCAATACTCTGCAATACTCTGGTGCAATACTCTGCAATACCCTGCAAAATACTCTGCAATACCCTGCGCAATACCCTGCAAAATACTCTGCAATACCCTGGTGCAATACTCTGCAATACTCTGGTGCAATACTCTGCAATACCCTGCGCAATACTCTGCAATACCCTGCGCAATACCCTGCAATACCCTGCGCACTACTCTGCAATACTCTGGCGCAATACTCTGCAATACCCTGCGCAATACTCTGCAATACCCTGCGCAATACCCTGCGCAATACTCTGCAATACCCTGGTGCAATACTCTGCAATACTCTGGTGCAATACTCTGCAATACCCTGCGCAATACTCTGCAATACCCTGCGCAATACCCTGGTGCAATACTCTGCAATACCCTGGTGCAATACTCTGCAATACTCTGCAATACCCTGCGCAATACTCTGCAATACCCTGCGCAATACTCTGCAATACCCTGCGCAATACTCTGCAATACTCTGGTGCAATACTCTGCAATACCCTGGTGCAATACTCTGCAATACCCTGCGCAATACTCTGCAATACCCTGCGCAATACTCTGCAATACCCTGCGCAATACTCTGCAATACTCTGGTGCAATACTCTGCAATACCCTGGTGCAATACCCTGCAATACCCTGCGCAATACCCTGCAATACCCTGCGCAATACCCTGCAATACCCTGCGCAATACTCTGCAATACTCTGGTGCAATACTCTGCAATACCCTGGTGCAATACTCTGCAATACCCTGCGCAATACTCTGCAATACCCTGGTGCAATACTCTGCAATACTCTGGTGCAATACTCTGCAATACCCTGCGCAATACTCTGCAATACCCTGCGCAATACCCTGCAATACCCTGCGCAATACTCTGCAATACCCTGCGCAATACTCTGCAATACTCTGGTGCAATACTCTGCAATACCCTGGTGCAATACTCTGCAATACCCTGGTGCAATACTCTGCAATACCCTGCGCAATACTCTGCAATACCCTGGTGCAATACTCTGCAATACTCTGGTGCAATACTCTGCAATACCCTGCGCAATACTCTGCAATACCCTGCGCAATACTCTGCAATACCCTGCGCAATACTCTGCAATACTCTGGTGCAATACTCTGCAATACCCTGGTGCAATACTCTGCAATACCCTGCGCAATACTCTGCAATACCCTGCGCAATACCCTGCAATACCCTGCGCAATACTCTGCAATACTCTGGTGCAATACTCTGCAATACCCTGGTGCAATACTCTGCAATACCCTGCGCAATACTCTGCAATACCCTGCGCAATACTCTGCAATACCCTGGTGCAATACTCTGCAATACTCTGGTGCAATACTCTGCAATACCCTGCGCAATACTCTGCAATACCCTGCGCAATACCCTGGTGCAATACTCTGCAATACTCTGCAATACTCTGGTGCAATACTCTGCAATACTCTGGTGCAATACTCTGCAATACCCTGCGCAATATTCTGCAATACCCTGCGCAATACTCTGCAATACTCTGCAATACTCTGCAATACCCTGCGCAATATTCTGCAATACCCTGCGCAATACTCTGCAATACCCTGCGCAATACCCTGGTGCAATACTCTGCAATACTCTGGTGCAATACTCTGCAATACCCTGGTGCAATACTCTGCAATACCCTGGTGCAATACTCTGCAATACCCTGCAATACCCTGCGCAATACTCTGCAATACTCTGGTGCAATACTCTGCAATACCCTGGTGCAATACTCTGCAATACCCTGGTGCAATACTCTGCAATACCCTGCGCAATACTCTGCAATACCCTGGTGCAATACTCTGCAATACTCTGGTGCAATACTCTGCAATACCCTGCGCAATACTCTGCAATACCCTGCGCAATACCCTGGTGCAATACTCTGCAATACTCTGCAATACCCTGGTGCAATACTCTGCAATACTCTGGTGCAATACTCTGCAATACCCTGCGCAATACTCTGCAATACCCTGCGCAATACCCTGCAATACCCTGCGCAATACTCTGCAATACCCTGCGCAATACTCTGCAATACTCTGGTGCAATACTCTGCAATACCCTGGTGCAATACTCTGCAATACCCTGCGCAATACTCTGCAATACCCTGGTGCAATACTCTGCAATACTCTGGTGCAATACTCTGCAATACCCTGCGCAATACCCTGCAAAATACTCTGCAATACCCTGGTGCAATACTCTGCAATACCCTGCGCAATACTCTGCAATACCCTGCGCAATACCCTGCAAAATACTCTGCAATACCCTGGTGCAATACTCTGCAATACTCTGGTGCAATACTCTGCAATACCCTGCGCAATACTCTGCAATACCCTGCGCAATACCCTGCAATACCCTGCGCAATACTCTGCAATACTCTGGTGCAATACTCTGCAATACCCTGGTGCAATACTCTGCAATACCCTGTGCAATACTCTGCAATACCCTGGTGCAATACTCTGCAATACTCTGGTGCAATACTCTGCAATACCCTGCGCAATACTCTGCAATACCCTGCGCAATACCCTGCAATACCCTGCGCAATACTCTGCAATACCCTGGTGCAATACTCTGCAATACCCTGCGCAATACTCTGCAATACCCTGCGCAATACTCTGCAATACCCTGTGCAATACTCTGCAATACTCTGCAATACCCTGCACAATACTCTGCAATACCCTGTGCAATACTCTGCAATACTCTGGTGCAATACTCTGCAATACCCTGCGCAATACTCTGCAATACCCTGCGCAATACCCTGCAAAATACTCTGCAATACCCTGGTGCAATACTCTGCAATACCCTGCGCAATACTCTGCAATACCCTGCGCAATACCCTGCAAAATACTCTGCAATACCCTGGTGCAATACTCTGCAATACTCTGGTGCAATACTCTGCAATACCCTGCGCAATACTCTGCAATACCCTGCGCAATACCCTGCAATACCCTGCGCAATACTCTGCAATACTCTGGTGCAATACTCTGCAATACCCTGGTGCAATACTCTGCAATACCCTGCGCAATACCCTGCAAAATACTCTGCAATACCCTGGTGCAATACTCTGCAATACCCTGCGCAATACTCTGCAATACCCTGCGCAATACCCTGGTGCAATACTCTGCAATACTCTGGTGCAATACTCTGCAATACTCTGGTGCAATACTCTGCAATACCCTGCAAAATACTCTGCAATACCCTGCGCAATACTCTGCAATACCCTGCGCAATACCCTGCGCAATACCCTGCAAAATACTCTGCAATACCCTGGTGCAATACTCTGCAATACTCTGGTGCAATACCCTGCGCAATACTCTGCAATACCCTGCGCAATACCCTGCACAATACTCTGCAATACCCTGCAAAATACTCTGCAATACCCTGCGCAATACCCTGCAAAATACTCTGCAATACCCTGGTGCAATACTCTGCAATACTCTGGTGCAATACCCTGCGCAATACTCTGCAATACCCTGCGCAATACCCTGCGCAATACTCTGCAATACCCTGCAATACCCTGCGCAATACTCTGCAATACCCTGCGCAATATTCTGCAATACCCTGCGCAATACTCTGCAATACTCTGCAATACCCTGCGCAATATTCTGCAATACCCTGCGCAATACTCTGCAATACCCTGCGCAATACCCTGGTGCAATACTCTGCAATACTCTGGTGCAATACTCTGCAATACCCTGCAAAATACTCTGCAATACCCTGCGCAATACCCTGCAAAATACTCTGCAATACCCTGGTGCAATACTCTGCAATACTCTGGTGCAATACTCTGCAATACCCTGCGCAATACTCTGCAATACCCTGCGCAATACCCTGCAAAATACTCTGCAATACCCTGGTGCAATACTCTGCAATACTCTGGTGCAATACTCTGCAATACCCTGGTGCAATACTCTGCAATACCCTGCGCAATACTCTGCAATACCCTGCGCAATACTCTGCAATACTCTGGTGCAATACTCTGCAATACCCTGGTGCAATACCCTGCGCAATACTCTGCAATACCCTGCGCAATACCCTGCAATACCCTGCGCAATACTCTGCAATACCCTGCGCAATACTCTGCAATACTCTGCAATACTCTGGTGCAATACTCTGCAATACCCTGCGCAATACCCTGCAAAATACTCTGCAATACCCTGGTGCAATACTCTGCAATACCCTGCGCAATACTCTGCAATACCCTGCGCAATACCCTGGTGCAATACTCTGCAATACTCTGGTGCAATACTCTGCAATACTCTGGTGCAATACTCTGCAATACCCTGCAAAATACTCTGCAATACCCTGCGCAATACCCTGCAAAATACTCTGCAATACCCTGGTGCAATACTCTGCAATACTCTGGTGCAATACCCTGCGCAATACTCTGCAATACCCTGCGCAATACCCTGCGCAATACTCTGCAATACCCTGCAATACCCTGCGCAATACTCTGCAATACCCTGCGCAATATTCTGCAATACCCTGCGCAATACTCTGCAATACTCTGCAATACCCTGCGCAATATTCTGCAATACCCTGCGCAATACTCTGCAATACCCTGCGCAATACTCTGCAATACTCTGGTGCAATACTCTGCAATACCCTGCAAAATACTCTGCAATACCCTGCGCAATACCCTGCAAAATACTCTGCAATACCCTGGTGCAATACTCTGCAATACTCTGGTGCAATACTCTGCAATACCCTGCGCAATACTCTGCAATACCCTGCGCAATACCCTGCAAAATACTCTGCAATACCCTGGTGCAATACTCTGCAATACTCTGGTGCAATACTCTGCAATACCCTGCGCAATACTCTGCAATACCCTGCGCAATACCCTGCAAAATACTCTGCAATACCCTGGTGCAATACTCTGCAATACACTGGTGCAATACTCTGCAATACCCTGCGCAATACTCTGCAATACCCTGCGCAATACTCTGCAATACTCTGGCGCAATACTCTGCAATACCCTGCGCAATACTCTGCAATACCCTGCGCAATACCCTGCGCAATACTCTGCAATACCCTGGTGCAATACTCTGCAATACTCTGGTGCAATACTCTGCAATACCCTGCGCAATACCCTGCAAAATACTCTGCAATACCCTGGTGCAATACTCTGCAATACCCTGCGCAATACCCTGCGCAATACCCTGCAAAATACTCTGCAATACCCTGCGCAATACCCTGCAAAATACTCTGCAATACCCTGGTGCAATACTCTGCAATACTCTGGTGCAATACCCTGCGCAATACTCTGCAATACCCTGCGCAATACCCTGCGCAATACTCTGCAATACCCTGCAATACCCTGCGCAATACTCTGCAATACCCTGCGCAATATTCTGCAATACCCTGCGCAATACTCTGCAATACTCTGCGCAATACCCTGGTGCAATACTCTGCAATACTCTGGTGCAATACTCTGCAATACCCTGCAAAATACTCTGCAATACCCTGCGCAATACCCTGCAAAATACTCTGCAATACCCTGGTGCAATACTCTGCAATACTCTGGTGCAATACTCTGCAATACCCTGCGCAATACTCTGCAATACCCTGCGCAATACCCTGCAAAATACTCTGCAATACCCTGGTGCAATACTCTGCAATACTCTGGTGCAATACTCTGCAATACCCTGGTGCAATACTCTGCAATACCCTGCGCAATACTCTGCAATACCCTGCGCAATACTCTGCAATACTCTGGTGCAATACTCTGCAATACCCTGGTGCAATACCCTGCGCAATACTCTGCAATACCCTGCGCAATACCCTGCAATACCCTGCGCAATACTCTGCAATACCCTGCGCAATACTCTGCAATACTCTGCAATACTCTGGTGCAATACTCTGCAATACCCTGCGCAATACCCTGCAAAATACTCTGCAATACCCTGGTGCAATACTCTGCAATACCCTGCGCAATACCCTGGTGCAATACTCTGCAATACTCTGGTGCAATACTCTGCAATACTCTGGTGCAATACTCTGCAATACCCTGCGCAATACTCTGCAATACCCTGCGCAATACTCTGCAATACCCTGCGCAATACTCTGCAATACTCTGGTGCAATACTCTGCAATACCCTGGTGCAATACTCTGCAATACCCTGCGCAATACTCTGCAATACCCTGCGCAATACTCTGCAATACCCTGCGCAATACTCTGCAATACTCTGGTGCAATACTCTGCAATACCCTGGTGCAATACCCTGCAATACCCTGCGCAATACTCTGCAATACCCTGCGCAATACCCTGCAATACCCTGCGCAATACTCTGCAATACTCTGGTGCAATACTCTGCAATACCCTGGTGCAATACTCTGCAATACCCTGGTGCAATACTCTGCAATACCCTGCGCAATACTCTGCAATACCCTGGTGCAATACTCTGCAATACTCTGGTGCAATACTCTGCAATACCCTGCGCAATACTCTGCAATACCCTGCGCAATACTCTGCAATACCCTGCGCAATACTCTGCAATACCCTGCGCAATACTCTGCAATACTCTGGTGCAATACTCTGCAATACCCTGGTGCAATACTCTGCAATACCCTGCGCAATACTCTGCAATACCCTGCGCAATACCCTGCAATACCCTGCGCAATACTCTGCAATACCCTGGTGCAATACTCTGCAATACCCTGCGCAATACTCTGCAATACCCTGCGCAATACTCTGCAATACCCTGGTGCAATACTCTGCAATACTCTGGTGCAATACTCTGCAATACCCTGCGCAATACTCTGCAATACCCTGTGCAATACTCTGCAATACTCTGGTGCAATACTCTGCAATACCCTGCGCAATACTCTGCAATACCCTGCGCAATACCCTGCAAAATACTCTGCAATACCCTGGTGCAATACTCTGCAATACCCTGCGCAATACTCTGCAATACCCTGCGCAATACCCTGCAAAATACTCTGCAATACCCTGGTGCAATACTCTGCAATACTCTGGTGCAATACTCTGCAATACCCTGGTGCAATACTCTGCAATACCCTGCGCAATACTCTGCAATACTCTGGTGCAATACTCTGCAATACCCTGGTGCAATACTCTGCAATACCCTGGTGCAATACTCTGCAATACCCTGCGCAATACTCTGCAATACCCTGGTGCAATACTCTGCAATACTCTGGTGCAATACTCTGCAATACCCTGCGCAATACTCTGCAATACCCTGCGCAATACTCTGCAATACCCTGCGCAATACTCTGCAATACCCTGCGCAATACTCTGCAATACTCTGGTGCAATACTCTGCAATACCCTGGTGCAATACTCTGCAATACCCTGCGCAATACTCTGCAATACCCTGCGCAATACTCTGCAATACTCTGGTGCAATACTCTGCAATACCCTGCGCAATACTCTGCAATACCCTGGTGCAATACTCTGCAATACTCTGGTGCAATACTCTGCAATACCCTGCGCAATACTCTGCAATACCCTGCGCAATACTCTGCAATACCCTGTGCAATACTCTGCAATACTCTGGTGCAATACTCTGCAATACCCTGCGCAATACTCTGCAATACCCTGCGCAATACCCTGCAAAATACTCTGCAATACCCTGGTGCAATACTCTGCAATACCCTGCGCAATACTCTGCAATACCCTGCGCAATACCCTGCAAAATACTCTGCAATACCCTGGTGCAATACTCTGCAATACTCTGGTGCAATACTCTGCAATACCCTGGTGCAATACTCTGCAATACCCTGCGCAATACTCTGCAATACCCTGCGCAATTCTCTGCAATACTCTGGTGCAATACTCTGCAATACCCTGGTGCAATACCCTGCGCAATACTCTGCAATACCCTGCGCAATACCCTGCAATACCCTGCGCAATACTCTGCAATACCCTGCGCAATACTCTGGTGCAATACTCTGCAATACCCTGCGCAATACCCTGCAAAATACTCTGCAATACCCTGGTGCAATTATCTGCAATACCCTGCGCAATACTCTGCAATACCCTGCGCAATACTCTGCAATACTCTGGTGCAATACTCTGCAATACCCTGGTGCAATACCCTGCGCAATACTCTGCAATACCCTGCGCAATACCCTGCAATACCCTGCGCAATACTCTGCAATACCCTGCACAATACTCTGCAATACTCTGCAATACTCTGGTGCAATACTCTGCAATACCCTGCGCAATACCCTGCAAAATACTCTGCAATACCCTGGTGCAATACTCTGCAATACCCTGCGCAATACTCTGCAATACCCTGCGCAATACCCTGGTGCAATACTCTGCAATACTCTGGTGCAATACTCTGCAATACTCTGGTGCAATACTCTTCAATACCCTGCAAAATACTCTGCAATACCCTGCGCAATACCCTGCAAAATACTCTGCAATACCCTGGTGCAATACTCTGCAATACTCTGGTGCAATACCCTGCGCAATACTCTGCAATACCCTGCGCAATACCCTGCGTAATACTCTGCAATACCCTGCAATACCCTGCGCAATACTCTGCAATACCCTGCGCAATATTCTGCAATACCCTGCGCAATACTCTGCAATACTCTGCAATACCCTGCGCAATATTCTGCAATACCCTGCGCAATACTCTGCAATACTCTGGTGCAATACTCTGCAATACCCTGCAAAATACTCTGCAATACTCTGCAATACCCTGCGCAATATTCTGCAATACCCTGCGCAATACTCTGCAATACCCTGGTGCAATACTCTGCAATACTCTGGTGCAATACTCTGCAATACCCTGCGCAATACTCTGCAATACCCTGCGCAATACCCTGCAAAATACTCTGCAATACCCTGGTGCAATACTCTGCAATACTCTGGTGCAATACTCTGCAATACCCTGCGCAATACTCTGCAATACCCTGCAAAATACTCTGCAATACCCTGGTGCAATACTCTGCAATACTCTGGTGCAATACTCTGCAATACCCTGGTGCAATACTCTGCAATACTCTGGCGCAATACTCTGCAATACCCTGCGCAATACTCTGCAATACCCTGCGCAATACCCTGCGCAATACTCTGCAATACCCTGGTGCAATACTCTGCAATACTCTGGTGCAATACTCTGCAATACCCTGCGCAATACTCTGCAATACTCTGGTGCAATACTCTGCAATACCCTGGTGCAATACCCTGCGCAATACTCTGCAATACCCTGCGCAATACTCTGCAATACCCTGCGCAATACTCTGCAATACTCTGGTGCAATACTCTGCAATACCCTGGTGCAATACTCTGCAATACCCTGCGCAATACTCTGCAATACCCTGCGCAATTCTCTGCAATACTCTGGTGCAATACTCTGCAATACCCTGGTGCAATACCCTGCGCAATACTCTGCAATACCCTGCGCAATACCCTGCAATACCCTGCGCAATACTCTGCAATACCCTGCGCAATACTCTGCAATACTCTGCAATACTCTGGTGCAATACTCTGCAATACCCTGCGCAATACCCTGCAAAATACTCTGCAATACCCTGGTGCAATACTCTGCAATACCCTGCGCAATACTCTGCAATACCCTGCGCAATACCCTGGTGCAATACTCTGCAATACTCTGGTGCAATACTCTGCAATACCCTGCGCAATACTCTGCAATACTCTGCAATACCCTGCGCAATATTCTGCAATACCCTGCGCAATATTCTGCAATACCCTGCGCAATACTCTGCAATACCCTGCGCAATACCCTGGTGCAATACTCTGCAATACTCTGGTGCAATACTCTGCAATACCCTGCGCAATACTCTGCAATACCCTGCGCAATACCCTGCAAAATACTCTGCAATACCCTGGTGCAATACTCTGCAATACACTGGTGCAATACTCTGCAATACCCTGCGCAATACTCTGCAATACCCTGCGCAATACTCTGCAATACTCTGGCGCAATACTCTGCAATACCCTGCGCAATACTCTGCAATACCCTGCGCAATACCCTGCGCAATACTCTGCAATACCCTGGTGCAATACTCTGCAATACTCTGGTGCAATACTCTGCAATACCCTGCGCAATACCCTGCAAAATACTCTGCAATACCCTGGTGCAATACTCTGCAATACTCTGGTGCAATACTCTGCAATACCCTGCGCAATATTCTGCAATACCCTGCGCAATACTCTGCAATACTCTGCAATACCCTGCGCAATATTCTGCAATACCCTGCGCAATACTCTGCAATACCCTGCGCAATACCCTGGTGCAATACTCTGCAATACTCTGGTGCAATACTCTGCAATACCCTGCGCAATACTCTGCAATACCCTGCGCAATACCCTGCAAAATACTCTGCAATACCCTGGTGCAATACTCTGCAATACACTGGTGCAATACTCTGCAATACCCTGCGCAATACTCTGCAATACCCTGCGCAATACTCTGCAATACTCTGGCGCAATACTCTGCAATACCCTGCGCAATACTCTGCAATACCCTGCGCAATACCCTGCGCAATACTCTGCAATACCCTGGTGCAATACTCTGCAATACTCTGGTGCAATACTCTGCAATACCCTGCGCAATACCCTGCAAAATACTCTGCAATACCCTGGTGCAATACTCTGCAATACCCTGCGCAATACCCTGCAAAATACTCTGCAATACCCTGGTGCAATACTCTGCAATACCCTGCGCAATACTCTGCAATACCCTGCGCAATACTCTGCAATACCCTGCGCAATACCCTGCAAAATACTCTGCAATACCCTGGTGCAATACTCTGCAATACTCTGGTGCAATACCCTGCGCAATACTCTGCAATACCCTGCGCAATACCCTGCGCAATACTCTGCAATACCCTGCAATACCCTGCGCAATACTCTGCAATACCCTGCGCAATATTCTGCAATACCCTGCGCAATACTCTGCAATACTCTGCGCAATACCCTGGTGCAATACTCTGCAATACTCTGGTGCAATACTCTGCAATACCCTGCAAAATACTCTGCAATACCCTGCGCAATACCCTGCAAAATACTCTGCAATACCCTGGTGCAATACTCTGCAATACTCTGGTGCAATACTCTGCAATACCCTGCGCAATACTCTGCAATACCCTGCGCAATACCCTGCAAAATACTCTGCAATACCCTGGTGCAATACTCTGCAATACTCTGGTGCAATACTCTGCAATACCCTGGTGCAATACTCTGCAATACCCTGCGCAATACTCTGCAATACCCTGCGCAATACTCTGCAATACTCTGGTGCAATACTCTGCAATACCCTGGTGCAATACCCTGCGCAATACTCTGCAATACCCTGCGCAATACCCTGCAATACCCTGCGCAATACTCTGCAATACCCTGCGCAATACTCTGCAATACTCTGCAATACTCTGGTGCAATACTCTGCAATACCCTGCGCAATACCCTGCAAAATACTCTGCAATACCCTGGTGCAATACTCTGCAATACCCTGCGCAATACTCTGCAATACCCTGCGCAATACCCTGGTGCAATACTCTGCAATACTCTGGTGCAATACTCTGCAATACTCTGGTGCAATACTCTGCAATACCCTGCAAAATACTCTGCAATACCCTGCGCAATACCCTGCAAAATACTCTGCAATACCCTGGTGCAATACTCTGCAATACTCTGGTGCAATACTCTGCAATACCCTGCGCAATACTCTGCAATACCCTGCGCAATACCCTGCAAAATACTCTGCAATACCCTGGTGCAATACTCTGCAATACTCTGGTGCAATACTCTGCAATACCCTGCGCAATACTCTGCAATACCCTGCGCAATACCCTGCAAAATACTCTGCAATACCCTGGTGCAATACTCTGCAATACTCTGGTGCAATACTCTGCAATACCCTGCAATACCCTGCGCAATACTCTGCAATACTCTGGCGCAATACTCTGCAATACCCTGGTGCAATACTCTGCAATACCCTGCGCAATACTCTGCAATACCCTGCGCAATTCTCTGCAATACTCTGGTGCAATACTCTGCAATACCCTGGTGCAATACCCTGCGCAATACTCTGCAATACCCTGCGCAATACCCTGCAATACCCTGCGCAATACTCTGCAATACCCTGCGCAATACTCTGCAATACTCTGCAATACTCTGGTGCAATACTCTGCAATACCCTGCGCAATACCCTGCAAAATACTCTGCAATACCCTGGTGCAATACTCTGCAATACCCTGCGCAATACTCTGCAATACCCTGCGCAATACCCTGGTGCAATACTCTGCAATACTCTGCAATACTCTGGTGCAATACTCTGCAATACTCTGGTGCAATACTCTGCAATACCCTGCGCAATATTCTGCAATACCCTGCGCAATACTCTGCAATACTCTGCAATACCCTGCGCAATATTCTGCAATACCCTGCGCAATACTCTGCAATACCCTGCGCAATACCCTGGTGCAATACTCTGCAATACTCTGGTGAAATACTCTGCAATACCCTGCGCAATACTCTGCAATACCCTGCGCAATACCCTGCAAAATACTCTGCAATACCCTGGTGCAATACTCTGCAATACACTGGTGCAATACTCTGCAATACCCTGCGCAATACTCTGCAATACCCTGCGCAATACTCTGCAATACTCTGGCGCAATACTCTGCAATACCCTGCGCAATACTCTGCAATACCCTGCGCAATACCCTGCGCAATACTCTGCAATACCCTGGTGCAATACTCTGCAATACTCTGGTGCAATACTCTGCAATACCCTGCGCAATACCCTGCAAAATACTCTGCAATACCCTGGTGCAATACTCTGCAATACCCTGCGCAATACCCTGCAAAATACTCTGCAATACCCTGGTGCAATACTCTGCAATACCCTGCGCAATACTCTGCAATACCCTGCGCAATACTCTGCAATACCCTGCGCAATACCCTGCAAAATACTCTGCAATACCCTGGTGCAATACTCTGCAATACTCTGGTGCAATACCCTGCGCAATACTCTGCAATACCCTGCGCAATACCCTGTGCAATACTCTGCAATACCCTGCAATACCCTGCGCAATACTCTGCAATACCCTGCGCAATATTCTGCAATACCCTGCGCAATACTCTGCAATACTCTGCGCAATACCCTGGTGCAATACTCTGCAATACTCTGGTGCAATACTCTGCAATACCCTGCAAAATACTCTGCAATACCCTGCGCAATACCCTGCAAAATACTCTGCAATACCCTGGTGCAATACTCTGCAATACTCTGGTGCAATACTCTGCAATACCCTGCGCAATACTCTGCAATACCCTGCGCAATACCCTGCAAAATACTCTGCAATACCCTGGTGCAATACTCTGCAATACTCTGGTGCAATACTCTGCAATACCCTGGTGCAATACTCTGCAATACCCTGCGCAATACTCTGCAATACCCTGCGCAATACTCTGCAATACTCTGGTGCAATACTCTGCAATACCCTGGTGCAATACCCTGCGCAATACTCTGCAATACCCTGCGCAATACCCTGCAATACCCTGCGCAATACTCTGCAATACCCTGCGCAATACTCTGCAATACTCTGCAATACTCTGGTGCAATACTCTGCAATACCCTGCGCAATACCCTGCAAAATACTCTGCAATACCCTGGTGCAATACTCTGCAATACCCTGCGCAATACTCTGCAATACCCTGCGCAATACCCTGGTGCAATACTCTGCAATACTCTGGTGCAATACTCTGCAATACTCTGGTGCAATACTCTGCAATACCCTGCAAAATACTCTGCAATACCCTGCGCAATACCCTGCAAAATACTCTGCAATACCCTGGTGCAATACTCTGCAATACTCTGGTGCAATACTCTGCAATACCCTGCGCAATACTCTGCAATACCCTGCGCAATACCCTGCAAAATACTCTGCAATACCCTGGTGCAATACTCTGCAATACTCTGGTGCAATACTCTGCAATACCCTGCGCAATACTCTGCAATACCCTGCGCAATACCCTGCAAAATACTCTGCAATACCCTGGTGCAATACTCTGCAATACTCTGGTGCAATACTCTGCAATACCCTGCAATACCCTGCGCAATACTCTGCAATACTCTGGCGCAATACTCTGCAATACCCTGGTGCAATACTCTGCAATACCCTGCGCAATACTCTGCAATACCCTGCGCAATTCTCTGCAATACTCTGGTGCAATACTCTGCAATACCCTGGTGCAATACCCTGCGCAATACTCTGCAATACCCTGCGCAATACCCTGCAATACCCTGCGCAATACTCTGCAATACCCTGCGCAATACTCTGCAATACTCTGCAATACTCTGGTGCAATACTCTGCAATACCCTGCGCAATACCCTGCAAAATACTCTGCAATACCCTGGTGCAATACTCTGCAATACCCTGCGCAATACTCTGCAATACCCTGCGCAATACCCTGGTGCAATACTCTGCAATACTCTGCAATACTCTGGTGCAATACTCTGCAATACTCTGGTGCAATACTCTGCAATACCCTGCGCAATATTCTGCAATACCCTGCGCAATACTCTGCAATACTCTGCAATACCCTGCGCAATATTCTGCAATACCCTGCGCAATACTCTGCAATACCCTGCGCAATACCCTGGTGCAATACTCTGCAATACTCTGGTGCAATACTCTGCAATACCCTGCAAAATACTCTGCAATACCCTGCGCAATACCCTGCAAAATACTCTGCAATACCCTGGTGCAATACTCTGCAATACTCTGGTGCAATACTCTGCAATACCCTGCGCAATACTCTGCAATACCCTGCGCAATACCCTGCAAAATACTCTGCAATACCCTGGTGCAATACTCTGCAATACACTGGTGCAATACTCTGCAATACCCTGCGCAATACTCTGCAATACCCTGCGCAATACTCTGCAATACTCTGGCGCAATACTCTGCAATACCCTGCGCAATACTCTGCAATACCCTGCGCAATACCCTGCGCAATACTCTGCAATACCCTGGTGCAATACTCTGCAATACTCTGGTGCAATACCCTGCGCAATACTCTGCAATACCCTGCGCAATACTCTGCAATACTCTGGTGCAATACTCTGCAATACCCTGGTGCAATACCCTGCGCAATACTCTGCAATACCCTGCGCAATACTCTGCAATACCCTGCGCAATACTCTGCAATACTCTGGTGCAATACTCTGCAATACCCTGGTGCAATACTCTGCAATACCCTGCGCAATACTCTGCAATACCCTGCGCAATACTCTGCAATACTCTGGTGCAATACTCTGCAATACCCTGGTGCAATACTCTGCAATACTCTGCAATACCCTGCGCAATACTCTGCAATACCCTGCGCAATACTCTGCAATACTCTGGTGCAATACTCTGCAATACCCTGGTGCAATACTCTGCAATACCCTGCGCAATACTCTGCAATACCCTGCGCAATTCTCTGCAATACTCTGGTGCAATACTCTGCAATACCCTGGTGCAATACCCTGCGCAATACTCTGCAATACCCTGCGCAATACCCTGCAATACCCTGCGCAATACTCTGCAATACCCTGCGCAATACTCTGCAATACTCTGCAATACTCTGGTGCAATACTCTGCAATACCCTGCGCAATACCCTGCAAAATACTCTGCAATACCCTGCGCAATACTCTGCAATACTCTGCAATACCCTGCGCAATACCCTGGTGCAATACTCTGCAATACTCTGGTGCAATACTCTGCAATACTCTGGTGCAATACTCTGCAATACCCTGCAAAATACTCTGCAATACCCTGCGCAATACTCTGCAATACCCTGCGCAATACCCTGCAAAATACTCTGCAATACCCTGGTGCAATACTCTGCAATACTCTGGTGCAATACCCTGCGCAATACTCTGCAATACCCTGCGCAATACTCTGCAATACCCTGCAATACCCTGCGCAATACTCTGCAATACCCTGCACAATACTCTGCAATACCCTGCGCAATATTCTGCAATACCCTGCGCAATACTCTGCAATACTCTGCAATACCCTGCGCAATATTCTGCAATACCCTGCGCAATACTCTGCAATACCCTGCGCAATACCCTGGTGCAATACTCTGCAATACTCTGGTGCAATACTCTGCAATACCCTGCAAAATACTCTGCAATACCCTGCGCAATACCCTGCAAAATACTCTGCAATACCCTGGTGCAATACTCTGCAATACACTGGTGCAATACTCTGCAATACCCTGCGCAATACTCTGCAATACCCTGCGCAATACTCTGCAATACTCTGGCGCAATACTCTGCAATACCCTGCGCAATACTCTGCAATACCCTGCGCAATACCCTGCGCAATACTCTGCAATACCCTGGTGCAATACTCTGCAATACCCTGCGCAATACTCTGCAATACCCTGCGCAATACTCTGCAATACTCTGGTGCAATACTCTGCAATACCCTGGTGCAATACTCTGCAATACCCTGCGCAATACTCTGCAATACCCTGCGCAATACTCTGCAATACTCTGGTGCAATACTCTGCAATACCCTGGTGCAATACTCTGCAATACCCTGCGCAATACTCTGCAATACCCTGCGCAATACCCTGCAATACCCTGCGCAATACTCTGCAATACTCTGGTGCAATACTCTGCAATACCCTGGTGCAATACTCTGCAATACCCTGCGCAATACTCTGCAATACCCTGGTGCAATACTCTGCAATACTCTGGTGCAATACTCTGCAATACCCTGCGCAATACTCTGCAATACCCTGCGCAATACCCTGCAATACCCTGCGCAATACTCTGCAATACCCTTGTGCAATACTCTGCAATACCCTGCGCAATACTCTGCAATACCCTGCGCAATACTCTGCAATACCCTGTGCAATACTCTGCAATACTCTGGTGCAATACTCTGCAATACCCTGCGCAATACTCTGCAATACCCTGCGCAATACTCTGCAATACCCTGTGCAATACTCTGCAATACTCTGGTGCAATATTCTGCAATACCCTGCGCAATACTCTGCAATACCCTGCGCAATACCCTGCAAAATACTCTGCAATACCCTGGTGCAATACTCTGCAATACCCTGCGCAATACTCTGCAATACCCTGCGCAATACCCTGCAATACTCTGGTGCAATACTCTGCAATACCCTGGTGCAATACTCTGCAATACCCTGCGCAATACTCTGCAATACCCTGCGCAATACTCTGCAATACCCTGTGCAATACTCTGCAATACCCTGCGCAATACTCTGCAATACCCTGCGCAATACTCTGCAATACCCTGTGCAATACTCTGCAATACCCTGCGCAATACTCTGCAATACCCTGCGCAATACTCTGCAATACCCTGCGCAATACTCTGCAATACCCTGCGCAATACTCTGCAATACTCTGGTGCAATACTCTGCAATACCCTGCGCAATACTCTGCAATACCCTGCGCAATACCCTGCAAAATACTCTGCAATACCCTGGTGCAATACTCTGCAATACCCTGCGCAATACTCTGCAATACCCTGCGCAATACCCTGCAAAATACTCTGCAATACCCTGGTGCAATACTCTGCAATACTCTGGTGCAATACTCTGCAATACCCTGCGCAATACTCTGCAATACCCTGCGCAATACTCTGCAATACTCTGGTGCAATACTCTGCAATACCCTGGTGCAATACCCTGCGCAATACTCTGCAATACCCTGCGCAATACCCTGCAATACCCTGCGCAATACTCTGCAATACCCTGCGCAATACCCTGCAATACCCTGCGCAATACTCTGCAATACTCTGCAATACTCTGGTGCAATACTCTGCAATACCCTGCGCAATACCCTGCAAAATACTCTGCAATACCATGGTGCAATACTCTGCAATACCCTGCGCAATACTCTGCAATACCCTGCGCAATACCCTGGTGCAATACTCTGCAATACTCTGGTGCAATACTCTGCAATACTCTGGTGCAATACTCTGCAATACCCTGCAAAATACTCTGCAATACCCTGCGCAATACTCTGCAATACCCTGCGCAATACCCTGCGCAATACCCTGCAAAATACTCTGCAATACCCTGGTGCAATACTCTGCAATACTCTGGTGCAATACCCTGTGCAATACTCTGCAATACCCTGCGCAATACCCTGCGCAATACTCTGCAATACCCTGCAAAATACTCTGCAATACCCTGCGCAATACCCTGCAAAATACTCTGCAATACCCTGGTGCAATACTCTGCAATACTCTGGTGCAATACCCTGCGCAATACTCTGCAATACCCTGCGCAATACTCTGCAATACCCTGCGCAATACCCTGCGCAATACTCTGCAATACCCTGCAATACCCTGCGCAATATTCTGCAATACCCTGCGCAATATTCTGCAATACCATGCGCAATACTCTGCAATACTCTGCAATACCCTGCGCAATATTCTGCAATACACTGCGCAATACTCTGCAATACCCTGCGCAATACCCTGGTGCAATACTCTGCAATACTCTGGTGCAATACTCTGCAATACCCTGCAAAATACTCTGCAATACCCTGCGCAATACCCTGCAAAATACTCTGCAATACCCTGATGCAATACTCTGCAATACTCTGGTGCAATACTCTGCAATACCCTGCGCAATACTCTGCAATACCCTGCGCAATACCCTGCAAAATACTCTGCAATACCCTGGTGCAATACTCTGCAATACTCTGGTGCAATACTCTGCAATACCCTGCGCAATACTCTGCAATACCCTGCGCAATACTCTGCAATACCCTGCGCAATACCCTGCAATACCCTGCGCAATACTCTGCAATACCCTGCGCAATATTCTGCAATACCCTGCGCAATACTCTGCAATACCCTGCGCAATACTCTGCAATACCCTGTGCAATACTCTGCAATACCCTGTGCAATACCCTGGTGCAATACTCTGCAATACTCTGGTGCAATACTCTGCAATACCCTGCGCAATACTCTGCAATACCCTGCGCAATACCCTGCAAAATACTCTGCAATACCCTGGTGCAATACTCTGCAATACACTGGTGCAATACTCTGCAATACCCTGCGCAATACTCTGCAATACCCTGCGCAATACTCTGCAATACTCTGGCGCAATACTCTGCAATACCCTGCGCAATACTCTGCAATACCCTGCGCAATACCCTGCGCAATACTCTGCAATACCCTGGTGCAATACTCTGCAATACTCTGGTGCAATACTCTGCAATACCCTGCGCAATACCCTGCAAAATACTCTGCAATACCCTGGTGCAATACTCTGCAATACCCTGCGCAATACCCTGCAAAATACTCTGCAATACCCTGGTGCAATACTCTGCAATACCCTGCGCAATACTCTGCAATACCCTGCGCAATACTCTGCAATACCCTGCGCAATACCCTGGTGCAATACTCTGCAATACTCTGGTGCAATACTCTGCAATACCCTGCAAAATACTCTGCAATACCCTGCGCAATACCCTGCAAAATACTCTGCAATACCCTGGTGCAATACTCTGCAATACTCTGGTGCAATACCCTGCGCAATACTCTGCAATACCCTGCGCAATACCCTGCGCAATACTCTGCAATACCCTGCAATACCCTGCGCAATACTCTGCAATACCCTGCGCAATATTCTGCAATACCCTGCGCAATACTCTGCAATACTCTGCGCAATACCCTGGTGCAATACTCTGCAATACTCTGGTGCAATACTCTGCAATACCCTGCAAAATACTCTGCAATACCCTGCGCAATACCCTGCAAAATACTCTGCAATACCCTGGTGCAATACTCTGCAATACTCTGGTGCAATACTCTGCAATACCCTGCGCAATACTCTGCAATACCCTGCGCAATACCCTGCAAAATACTCTGCAATACCCTGGTGCAATACTCTGCAATACTCTGGTGCAATACTCTGCAATACCCTGGTGCAATACTCTGCAATACCCTGCGCAATACTCTGCAATACCCTGCGCAATACTCTGCAATACTCTGGTGCAATACTCTGCAATACCCTGGTGCAATACCCTGCGCAATACTCTGCAATACCCTGCGCAATACCCTGCAATACCCTGCGCAATACTCTGCAATACCCTGCGCAATACTCTGCAATACTCTGCAATACTCTGGTGCAATACTCTGCAATACCCTGCGCAATACCCTGCAAAATACTCTGCAATACCCTGGTGCAATACTCTGCAATACCCTGCGCAATACTCTGCAATACCCTGCGCAATACCCTGGTGCAATACTCTGCAATACTCTGGTGCAATACTCTGCAATACTCTGGTGCAATACTCTGCAATACCCTGCAAAATACTCTGCAATACCCTGCGCAATACCCTGCAAAATACTCTGCAATACCCTGGTGCAATACTCTGCAATACTCTGGTGCAATACTCTGCAATACCCTGCGCAATACTCTGCAATACCCTGCGCAATACCCTGCAAAATACTCTGCAATACCCTGGTGCAATACTCTGCAATACTCTGGTGCAATACCCTGCAATACCCTGCGCAATACTCTGCAATACTCTGGCGCAATACTCTGCAATACCCTGGTGCAATACTCTGCAATACCCTGCGCAATACTCTGCAATACCCTGCGCAATTCTCTGCAATACTCTGGTGCAATACTCTGCAATACCCTGGTGCAATACCCTGCGCAATACTCTGCAATACCCTGCGCAATACCCTGCAATACCCTGCGCAATACTCTGCAATACCCTGCGCAATACTCTGCAATACTCTGCAATACTCTGGTGCAATACTCTGCAATACCCTGCGCAATACCCTGCAAAATACTCTGCAATACCCTGGTGCGATACTCTGCAATACCCTGCGCAATACTCTGCAATACCCTGCGCAATACCCTGGTGCAATACTCTGCAATACTCTGCAATACTCTGGTGCAATACTCTGCAATACTCTGGTGCAATACTCTGCAATACTCTGGTGCAATACTCTGCAATACCCTGCGCAATACTCTGCAATACTCTGCAATACCCTGCGCAATATTCTGCAATACCCTGCGCAATACTCTGCAATACCCTGCGCAATACCCTGGTGCAATACTCTGCAATACTCTGGTGCAATACTCTGCAATACCCTGCGCAATACTCTGCAATACCCTGCGCAATACCCTGCAAAATACTCTGCAATACCCTGGTGCAATACTCTGCAATACACTGGTGCAATACTCTGCAATACCCTGCGCAATACTCTGCAATACCCTGCGCAATACTCTGCAATACTCTGGCGCAATACTCTGCAATACCCTGCGCAATACTCTGCAATACCCTGCGCAATACCCTGCGCAATACTCTGCAATACCCTGGTGCAATACTCTGCAATACTCTGGTGCAATACCCTGCGCAATACTCTGCAATACCCTGCGCAATACTCTGCAATACTCTGGTGCAATACTCTGCAATACCCTGGTGCAATACCCTGCGCAATACTCTGCAATACCCTGCGCAATACTCTGCAATACCCTGCGCAATACTCTGCAATACTCTGGTGCAATACTCTGCAATACCCTGGTGCAATACTCTGCAATACCCTGCGCAATACTCTGCAATACCCTGCGCAATACTCTGCAATACTCTGGTGCAAATACTCTGCAATACCCTGGTGCAATACTCTGCAATACTCTGCAATACCCTGCGCAATACTCTGCAATACCCTGCGCAATACTCTGCAATACTCTGGTGCAATACTCTGCAATACCCTGGTGCAATACCCTGCAATACCCTGCGCAATACTCTGCAATACCCTGCGCAATACTCTGCAATACCCTGCGCAATACTCTGCAATACTCTGGTGCAATACTCTGCAATACCCTGGTGCAATACTCTGCAATACCCTGCGCAATACTCTGCGCAATACCCTGCGCAATTCTCTGCAATACTCTGGTGCAATACTCTGCAATACCCTGGTGCAATACCCTGCGCAATACTCTGCAATACCCTGCGCAATACCCTGCAATACACTGCGCAATACTCTGCAATACCCTGCGCAATACTCTGCAATACTCTGCAATACTCTGGTGCAATACTCTGCAATACCCTGCGCAATACCCTGCAAAATACTCTGCAATACCCTGCGCAATACTCTGCAATACTCTGCAATACCCTGCGCAATACCCTGGTGCAATACTCTGCAATACTCTGGTGCAATACTCTGCAATACTCTGGTGCAATACTCTGCAATACCCTGCAAAATACTCTGCAATACCCTGCGCAATACTCTGCAATACCCTGCGCAATACCCTGCGCAATACCCTGCAAAATACTCTGCAATACCCTGGTGCAATACTCTGCAATACTCTGGTGCAATACCCTGCGCAATACTCTGCAATACCCTGCGCAATACTCTGCAATACCCTGCAATACCCTGCGCAATACTCTGCAATACCCTGCGCAATATTCTGCAATACCCTGCGCAATACTCTGCAATACTCTGCAATACCCTGCGCAATATTCTGCAATACCCTGCGCAATACTCTGCAATACCCTGCGCAATACCCTGGTGCAATACTCTGCAATACTCTGGTGCAATACTCTGCAATACCCTGCAAAATACTCTGCAATACCCTGCGCAATACCCTGCAAAATACTCTGCAATACCCTGGTGCAATACTCTGCAATACTCTGGTGCAATACTCTGCAATACCCTGCGCAATACTCTGCAATACCCTGCGCAATACCCTGCAAAATACTCTGCAATACCCTGGTGCAATACTCTGCAATACACTGGTGCAATACTCTGCAATACCCTGCGCAATACTCTGCAATACCCTGCGCAATACTCTGCAATACTCTGGCGCAATACTCTGCAATACCCTGCGCAATACTCTGCAATACCCTGCGCAATACCCTGCGCAATACTCTGCAATACCCTGGTGCAATACTCTGCAATACCCTGCGCAATACTCTGCAATACCCTGCGCAATACTCTGCAATACTCTGGTGCAATACTCTGCAATACCCTGGTGCAATACTCTGCAATACCCTGCGCAATACTCTGCAATACCCTGCGCAATACTCTGCAATACTCTGGTGCAATACTCTGCAATACCCTGGTGCAATACTCTGCAATACCCTGCGCAATACTCTGCAATACCCTGCGCAATACCCTGCAATACCCTGCGCAATACTCTGCAATACTCTGGTGCAATACTCTGCAATACCCTGGTGCAATACTCTGCAATACCATGCGCAATACTCTGCAATACCCTGGTGCAATACTCTGCAATACTCTGGTGCAATACTCTGCAATACCCTGCGCAATACTCTGCAATACCCTGCGCAATACCCTGCAATACCCTGCACAATACTCTGCAATACCCTGGTGCAATACTCTGCAATACCCTGCGCAATACTCTGCAATACCCTGCGCAATACTCTGCAATACCCTGTGCAATACTCTGCAATACTCTGGTGCAATACTCTGCAATACCCTGCGCAATACTCTGCAATACCCTGCGCAATACTCTGCAATACCCTGTGCAATACTCTGCAATACTCTGGTGCAATACTCTGCAATACCCTGCGCAATACTCTGCAATACCATGCGCAATACCCTGCAAAATACTCTGCAATACCCTGCGCAATACTCTGCAATACCCTGCGCAATACTCTGCAATACCCTGCGCAATACCCTGCAATACTCTGGTGCAATACTCTGCAATACCCTGGTGCAATACTCTGCAATACCCTGCGCAATACTCTGCAATACCCTGCGCAATACTCTGCAATACCCTGTGCAATACTCTGCAATACCCTGCGCAATACTCTGCAATACCCTGCGCAATACTCTGCAATACCCTGTGCAATACTCTGCAATACTCTGGTGCAATACTCTGCAATACCCTGCGCAATACTCTGCAATACCCTGCGCAATACTCTGCAATACCCTGCGCAATACTCTGCAATACCCTGTGCAATACTCTGCAATACTCTGGTGCAATACTCTGCAATACCCTGCGCAATACTCTGCAATACCCTGCGCAATACCCTGCAAAATACTCTGCAATACCCTGGTGCAATACTCTGCAATACCCTGCGCAATACTCTGCAATACCCTGCGCAATACTCTGCAATACTCTGGTGCAATACTCTGCAATACCCTGGTGCAATACTCTGCAATACCCTGTGCAATACTCTGCAATACCCTGGTGCAATACTCTGCAATACCCTGCGCAATACTCTGCAATACCCTGTGCAATACTCTGCAATACTCTGGTGCAATACTCTGCAATACCCTGCGCAATACTCTGCAATACCCTGTGCAATACTCTGCAATACTCTGGTGCAATACTCTGCAATACCCTGCGCAATACTCTGCAATACCCTGCGCAATACCCTGCAAAATACTCTGCAATACCCTGGTGCAATACTCTGCAATACCCTGCGCAATACTCTGCAATACCCTGCGCAATACCCTGCAAAATACTCTGCAATACCCTGGTGCAATACTCTGCAATACTCTGGTGCAATACTCTGCAATACCCTGCGCAATACTCTGCAATACCCTGCGCAATACTCTGCAATACTCTGGTGCAATACTCTGCAATACCCTGGTGCAATACTCTGCAATACCCTGCACAATACTCTGCAATACCCTGCGCAATACTCTGCAATACTCTGGTGCAATACTCTGCAATACCCTGGTGCAATACCCTGCGCAATACTCTGCAATACCCTGCGCAATACCCTGCAATACCCTGCACAATACTCTGCAATACCCTGCGCAATACCCTGCAATACCCTGCGCAATACTCTGCAATACTCTGCAATACTCTGGTGCAATACTCTGCAATACCCTGCAAAATACTCTGCAATACCCTGCGCAATACCCTGCAAAATACTCTGCAATACCCTGGTGCAATACTCTGCAATACTCTGGTGCAATACTCTGCAATACCCTGCGCAATACTCTGCAATACCCTGCGCAATACCCTGCAAAATACTCTGCAATACCCTGGTGCAATACTCTGCAATACTCTGGTGCAATACTCTGCAATACCCTGCGCAATACTCTGCAATACCCTGCGCAATACCCTGCAATACCCTGCACAATACTCTGCAATACTCTGGCGCAATACTCTGCAATACCCTGCGCAATACTCTGCAATACCCTGCGCAATACCCTGCAAAATACTCTGCAATACCCTGGTGCAATACTCTGCAATACTCTGGTGCAATACTCTGCAATACCCTGCGCAATACTCTGCAATACCCTGCGCAATACTCTGCAATACTCTGGCGCAATACTCTGCAATACCCTGCGCAATACTCTGCAATACCCTGCACAATACCCTGCGCAATACTCTGCAATACCCTGGTGCAATACTCTGCAATACTCTGGTGCAATACTCTGCAATACCCTGCGCAATACTCTGCAATACCCTGCGCAATACTCTGCAATACCCTGGTGCAATACTCTGGTGCAATACTCTGCAATACCCTGCGCAATACTCTGCAATACCCTGCGCAATACTCTGCAATACCCTGCGCAATACTCTGCAATACTCTGGTGCAATACTCTGCAATACCCTGGTGCAATACTCTGCAATACCCTGCGCAATACTCTGCAATACCCTGCGCAATACTCTGCAATACCCTGCGCAATACTCTGCAATACTCTGGTGCAATACTCTGCAATACCCTGGTGCAATACCCTGCAATACCCTGCGCAATACTCTGCAATACCCTGCGCAATACCCTGCAATACCCTGCACAATACTCTGCAATACTCTGGTGCAATACTCTGCAATACCCTGGTGCAATACTCTGCAATACCCTGGTGCAATACTCTGCAATACCCTGCGCAATACTCTGCAATACCCTGGTGCAATACTCTGCAATACTCTGGTGCAATACTCTGCAATACCCTGCGCAATACTCTGCAATACCCTGCGCAATACTCTGCAATACCCTGCGCAATACTCTGCAATACCCTGGTGCAATACTCTGCAATACCCTGGTGCAATACTCTGCAATACCCTGCACAATACTCTGCAATACCCTGCGCAATACCCTGCAATACCCTGCGCAATACTCTGCAATACCCTGGTGCAATACTCTGCAATACCCTGCGCAATACTCTGCAATACCCTGGTGCAATACTCTGCAATACTCTGGTGCAATACTCTGCAATACCCTGCGCAATACTCTGCAATACCCTGTGCAATACTCTGCAATACTCTGGTGCAATACTCTGCAATACCCTGCGCAATACTCTGCAATACCCTGCGCAATACCCTGCAAAATACTCTGCAATACCCTGGTGCAATACTCTGCAATACCCTGCGCAATACTCTGCAATACCCTGCGCAATACCCTGCAAAATACTCTGCAATACCCTGGTGCAATACTCTGCAATACTCTGGTGCAATACTCTGCAATACCCTGGTGCAATACTCTGCAATACCCTGCGCAATACTCTGCAATACTCGGGTGCAATACTCTGCAATACCCTGGTGCAATACTCTGCAATACCCTGGTGCAATACTCTGCAATACCCTGCGCAATACTCTGCAATACCCTGGTGCAATACTCTGCAATACTCTGGTGCAATACTCTGCAATACCCTGCGCAATACTCTGCAATACCCTGCGCAATACTCTGCAATACCCTGCGCAATACTCTGCAATACCCTGCGCAATACTCTGCAATACTCTGGTGCAATACTCTGCAATACCCTGGTGCAATACTCTGCAATACCCTGCGCAATACTCTGCAATACCCTGCGCAATACCCTGCAATACCCTGCGCAATACTCTGCAATACCCTGGTGCAATACTCTGCAATACCCTGCGCAATACTCTGCAATACCCTGGTGCAATACTCTGCAATACTCTGGTGCAATACTCTGCAATACCCTGCGCAATACTCTGCAATACCCTGCGCAATACTCTGCAATACCCTGTGCAATACTCTGCAATACTCTGGTGCAATACTCTGCAATACCCTGCGCAATACTCTGCAATACCCTGCGCAATACCCTGCAAAATACTCTGCAATACCCTGGTGCAATACTCTGCAATACCCTGCGCAATACTCTGCAATACCCTGCGCAATACCCTGCAAAATACTCTGCAATACCCTGGTGCAATACTCTGCAATACTCTGGTGCAATACTCTGCAATACCCTGGTGCAATACTCTGCAATACCCTGCGCAATACTCTGCAATACCCTGCGCAATTCTCTGCAATACTCTGGTGCAATACTCTGCAATACCCTGGTGCAATACCCTGCGCAATACTCTGCAATACCCTGCGCAATACCCTGCAATACCCTGCGCAATACTCTGCAATACCCTGCGCAATACTCTGGTGCAATACTCTGCAATACCCTGCGCAATACCCTGCAAAATACTCTGCAATACCCTGGTGCAATTATCTGCAATACCCTGCGCAATACTCTGCAATACCCTGCGCAATACTCTGCAATACTCTGGTGCAATACTCTGCAATACCCTGGTGCAATACCCTGCGCAATACTCTGCAATACCCTGCGCAATACCCTGCAATACCCTGCGCAATACTCTGCAATACCCTGCGCAATACTCTGCAATACTCTGCAATACTCTGGTGCAATACTCTGCAATACCCTGCGCAATACCCTGCAAAATACTCTGCAATACCCTGGTGCAATACTCTGCAATACCCTGCGCAATACTCTGCAATACCCTGCGCAATACCCTGGTGCAATACTCTGCAATACTCTGGTGCAATACTCTGCAATACTCTGGTGCAATACTCTTCAATACCCTGCAAAATACTCTGCAATACCCTGCGCAATACCCTGCAAAATACTCTGCAATACCCTGGTGCAATACTCTGCAATACTCTGGTGCAATACCCTGCGCAATACTCTGCAATACCCTGCGCAATACCCTGCGCAATACTCTGCAATACCCTGCAATACCCTGCGCAATACTCTGCAATACCCTGCGCAATATTCTGCAATACCCTGCGCAATACTCTGCAATACTCTGCAATACCCTGCGCAATATTCTGCAATACCCTGCGCAATACTCTGCAATACTCTGGTGCAATACTCTGCAATACCCTGCAAAATACTCTGCAATACCCTGCGCAATACCCTGCAAAATACTCTGCAATACCCTGGTGCAATACTCTGCAATACTCTGGTGCAATACTCTGCAATACCCTGCGCAATACTCTGCAATACCCTGCGCAATACCCTGCAAAATACTCTGCAATACCCTGGTGCAATACTCTGCAATACTCTGGTGCAATACTCTGCAATACCCTGCGCAATACTCTGCAATACCCTGCGCAATACCCTGCAAAATACTCTGCAATACCCTGGTGCAATACTCTGCAATACTCTGGTGCAATACTCTGCAATACCCTGGTGCAATACTCTGCAATACTCTGGCGCAATACTCTGCAATACCCTGCGCAATACTCTGCAATACCCTGCGCAATACTCTGCAATACCCTGGTGCAATACTCTGCAATACTCTGGTGCAATACTCTGCAATACCCTGCGCAATACTCTGCAATACCCTGCGCAATACCCTGCAAAATACTCTGCAATACCCTGGTGCAATACTCTGCAATACCCTGCGCAATACTCTGCAATACCCTGCGCAATACCCTGCAAAATACTCTGCAATACCCTGGTGCAATACTCTGCAATACTCTGGTGCAATACTCTGCAATACCCTGCGCAATACTCTGCAATACCCTGCGCAATACTCTGCAATACTCTGGTGCAATACTCTGCAATACCCTGGTGCAATACTCTGCAATACCCTGCACAATACTCTGCAATACCCTGCGCAATACTCTGCAATACTCTGGTGCAATACTCTGCAATACCCTGGTGCAATACCCTGCGCAATACTCTGCAATACCCTGCGCAATACCCTGCAATACCCTGCACAATACTCTGCAATACCCTGCGCAATACCCTGCAATACCCTGCGCAATACTCTGCAATACTCTGCAATACTCTGGTGCAATACTCTGCAATACCCTGCAAAATACTCTGCAATACCCTGCGCAATACCCTGCAAAATACTCTGCAATACCCTGGTGCAATACTCTGCAATACTCTGGTGCAATACTCTGCAATACCCTGCGCAATACTCTGCAATACCCTGCGCAATACCCTGCAAAATACTCTGCAATACCCTGGTGCAATACTCTGCAATACTCTGGTGCAATACTCTGCAATACCCTGCGCAATACTCTGCAATACCCTGCGCAATACCCTGCAATACCCTGCACAATACTCTGCAATACTCTGGCGCAATACTCTGCAATACCCTGCGCAATACTCTGCAATACCCTGCACAATACCCTGCGCAATACTCTGCAATACCCTGGTGCAATACTCTGCAATACTCTGGTGCAATACTCTGCAATACCCTGCGCAATACTCTGCAATACCCTGCGCAATACTCTGCAATACCCTGGTGCAATACTCTGGTGCAATACTCTGCAATACCCTGCGCAATACTCTGCAATACCCTGCGCAATACTCTGCAATACCCTGCGCAATACTCTGCAATACTCTGGTGCAATACTCTGCAATACCCTGGTGCAATACTCTGCAATACCCTGCGCAATACTCTGCAATACCCTGCGCAATACTCTGCAATACCCTGCGCAATACTCTGCAATACTCTGGTGCAATACTCTGCAATACCCTGGTGCAATACCCTGCAATACCCTGCGCAATACTCTGCAATACCCTGCGCAATACCCTGCAATACCCTGCACAATACTCTGCAATACTCTGGTGCAATACTCTGCAATACCCTGGTGCAATACTCTGCAATACCCTGGTGCAATACTCTGCAATACCCTGCGCAATACTCTGCAATACCCTGGTGCAATACTCTGCAATACTCTGGTGCAATACTCTGCAATACCCTGCGCAATACTCTGCAATACCCTGCGCAATACTCTGCAATACCCTGCGCAATACTCTGCAATACCCTGGTGCAATACTCTGCAATACCCTGGTGCAATACTCTGCAATACCCTGCACAATACTCTGCAATACCCTGCGCAATACCCTGCAATACCCTGCGCAATACTCTGCAATACCCTGGTGCAATACTCTGCAATACCCTGCGCAATACTCTGCAATACCCTGGTGCAATACTCTGCAATACTCTGGTGCAATACTCTGCAATACCCTGCGCAATACTCTGCAATACCCTGTGCAATACTCTGCAATACTCTGGTGCAATACTCTGCAATACCCTGCGCAATACTCTGCAATACCCTGCGCAATACCCTGCAAAATACTCTGCAATACCCTGGTGCAATACTCTGCAATACCCTGCGCAATACTCTGCAATACCCTGCGCAATACCCTGCAAAATACTCTGCAATACCCTGGTGCAATACTCTGCAATACTCTGGTGCAATACTCTGCAATACCCTGGTGCAATACTCTGCAATACCCTGCGCAATACTCTGCAATACTCGGGTGCAATACTCTGCAATACCCTGGTGCAATACTCTGCAATACCCTGGTGCAATACTCTGCAATACCCTGCGCAATACTCTGCAATACCCTGGTGCAATACTCTGCAATACTCTGGTGCAATACTCTGCAATACCCTGCGCAATACTCTGCAATACCCTGCGCAATACTCTGCAATACCCTGCGCAATACTCTGCAATACCCTGCGCAATACTCTGCAATACTCTGGTGCAATACTCTGCAATACCCTGGTGCAATACTCTGCAATACCCTGCGCAATACTCTGCAATACCCTGCGCAATACCCTGCAATACCCTGCGCAATACTCTGCAATACCCTGGTGCAATACTCTGCAATACCCTGCGCAATACTCTGCAATACCCTGGTGCAATACTCTGCAATACTCTGGTGCAATACTCTGCAATACCCTGCGCAATACTCTGCAATACCCTGCGCAATACTCTGCAATACCCTGTGCAATACTCTGCAATACTCTGGTGCAATACTCTGCAATACCCTGCGCAATACTCTGCAATACCCTGCGCAATACCCTGCAAAATACTCTGCAATACCCTGGTGCAATACTCTGCAATACCCTGCGCAATACTCTGCAATACCCTGCGCAATACCCTGCAAAATACTCTGCAATACCCTGGTGCAATACTCTGCAATACTCTGGTGCAATACTCTGCAATACCCTGGTGCAATACTCTGCAATACCCTGCGCAATACTCTGCAATACCCTGCGCAATTCTCTGCAATACTCTGGTGCAATACTCTGCAATACCCTGGTGCAATACCCTGCGCAATACTCTGCAATACCCTGCGCAATACCCTGCAATACCCTGCGCAATACTCTGCAATACCCTGCGCAATACTCTGGTGCAATACTCTGCAATACCCTGCGCAATACCCTGCAAAATACTCTGCAATACCCTGGTGCAATTATCTGCAATACCCTGCGCAATACTCTGCAATACCCTGCGCAATACTCTGCAATACTCTGGTGCAATACTCTGCAATACCCTGGTGCAATACCCTGCGCAATACTCTGCAATACCCTGCGCAATACCCTGCAATACCCTGCGCAATACTCTGCAATACCCTGCGCAATACTCTGCAATACTCTGCAATACTCTGGTGCAATACTCTGCAATACCCTGCGCAATACCCTGCAAAATACTCTGCAATACCCTGGTGCAATACTCTGCAATACCCTGCGCAATACTCTGCAATACCCTGCGCAATACCCTGGTGCAATACTCTGCAATACTCTGGTGCAATACTCTGCAATACTCTGGTGCAATACTCTTCAATACCCTGCAAAATACTCTGCAATACCCTGCGCAATACCCTGCAAAATACTCTGCAATACCCTGGTGCAATACTCTGCAATACTCTGGTGCAATACCCTGCGCAATACTCTGCAATACCCTGCGCAATACCCTGCGCAATACTCTGCAATACCCTGCAATACCCTGCGCAATACTCTGCAATACCCTGCGCAATATTCTGCAATACCCTGCGCAATACTCTGCAATACTCTGCAATACCCTGCGCAATATTCTGCAATACCCTGCGCAATACTCTGCAATACTCTGGTGCAATACTCTGCAATACCCTGCAAAATACTCTGCAATACCCTGCGCAATACCCTGCAAAATACTCTGCAATACCCTGGTGCAATACTCTGCAATACTCTGGTGCAATACTCTGCAATACCCTGCGCAATACTCTGCAATACCCTGCGCAATACCCTGCAAAATACTCTGCAATACCCTGGTGCAATACTCTGCAATACTCTGGTGCAATACTCTGCAATACCCTGCGCAATACTCTGCAATACCCTGCGCAATACCCTGCAAAATACTCTGCAATACCCTGGTGCAATACTCTGCAATACTCTGGTGCAATACTCTGCAATACCCTGGTGCAATACTCTGCAATACTCTGGCGCAATACTCTGCAATACCCTGCGCAATACTCTGCAATACCCTGCGCAATACTCTGCAATACCCTGGTGCAATACTCTGCAATACTCTGGTGCAATACTCTGCAATACCCTGCGCAATACTCTGCAATACCCTGCGCAATACTCTGCAATACTCTGGTGCAATACTCTGCAATACCCTGGTGCAATACTCTGCAATACTCTGCAATACCCTGCGCAATACTCTGCAATACCCTGCGCAATACTCTGCAATACCCTGCGCAATACTCTGCAATACCCTGCGCAATACTCTGCAATACTCTGGTGCAATACTCTGCAATACCCTGGTGCAATACTCTGCAATACCCTGCGCAATACGCAATTCTCTGCAATACTCTGGTGCAATACTCTGCAATACCCTGGTGCAATACCCTGCGCAATACTCTGCAATACCCTGCGCAATACCCTGGTGCAATACTCTGCAATACTCTGGTGCAATACTCTGCAATACCCTGCGCAATACCCTGCAAAATACTCTGCAATACCCTGGTGCAATACTCTGCAATACACTGGTGCAATACTCTGCAATACCCTGCGCAATACTCTGCAATACCCTGCGCAATACTCTGCAATACTCTGGCGCAATACTCTGCAATACCCTGCGCAATACTCTGCAATACCCTGCGCAATACCCTGCGCAATACTCTGCAATACCCTGCGCAATACTCTGCAATACCCTGCGCAATACCCTGGTGCAATACTCTGCAATACTCTGGTGCAATACTCTGCAATACCCTGCGCAATACTCTGCAATACCCTGCGCAATACCCTGCAAAATACTCTGCAATACCCTGGTGCAATACTCTGCAATACACTGGTGCAATACTCTGCAATACCCTGCGCAATACTCTGCAATACCCTGCGCAATACTCTGCAATACTCTGGCGCAATACTCTGCAATACCCTGCGCAATACTCTGCAATACCCTGCGCAATACCCTGCGCAATACTCTGCAATACCCTGGTGCAATACTCTGCAATACTCTGGTGCAATACTCTGCAATACCCTGCGCAATACCCTGCAAAATACTCTGCAATACCCTGGTGCAATACTCTGCAATACTCTGGTGCAATACTCTGCAATACCCTGCGCAATATTCTGCAATACCCTGCGCAATACTCTGCAATACTCTGCAATACCCTGCGCAATATTCTGCAATACCCTGCGCAATACTCTGCAATACCCTGCGCAATACCCTGGTGCAATACTCTGCAATACTCTGGTGCAATACTCTGCAATACCCTGCGCAATACTCTGCAATACCCTGCGCAATACCCTGCAAAATACTCTGCAATACCCTGGTGCAATACTCTGCAATACACTGGTGCAATACTCTGCAATACCCTGCGCAATACTCTGCAATACCCTGCGCAATACTCTGCAATACTCTGGCGCAATACTCTGCAATACCCTGCGCAATACTCTGCAATACCCTGCGCAATACCCTGCGCAATACTCTGCAATACCCTGGTGCAATACTCTGCAATACTCTGGTGCAATACTCTGCAATACCCTGCGCAATACCCTGCAAAATACTCTGCAATACCCTGGTGCAATACTCTGCAACACCCTGCGCAATACCCTGCAAAATACTCTGCAATACCCTGGTGCAATACTCTGCAATACCCTGCGCAATACTCTGCAATACCCTGCGCAATACTCTGCAATACCCTGCGCAATACCCTGGTGCAATACTATGCAATACTCTGGTGCAATACTCTGCAATACCCTGCAAAATACTCTGCAATACCCTGCGCAATACCCTGCAAAATACTCTGCAATACCCTGGTGCAATACTCTGCAATACTCTGGTGCAATACCCTGCGCAATACTCTGCAATACCCTGCGCAATACCCTGCGCAATACTCTGCAATACCCTGCAATACCCTGCGCAATACTCTGCAATACCCTGCGCAATATTCTGCAATACCCTGCGCAATACTCTGCAATACTCTGCGCAATACCCTGGTGCAATACTCTGCAATACTCTGGTGCAATACTCTGCAATACCCTGCAAAATACTCTGCAATACCCTGCGCAATACCCTGCAAAATACTCTGCAATACCCTGGTGCAATACTCTGCAATACTCTGGTGCAATACTCTGCAATACCCTGGTGCAATACTCTGCAATACCCTGCGCAATACTCTGCAATACCCTGCGCAATACTCTGCAATACTCTGGTGCAATACTCTGCAATACCCTGGTGCAATACCCTGCGCAATACTCTGCAATACCCTGCGCAATACCCTGCAATACCCTGCGCAATACTCTGCAATACCCTGCGCAATACTCTGCAATACTCTGCAATACTCTGGTGCAATACTCTGCAATACCCTGCGCAATACCCTGCACAATACTCTGCAATACCCTGGTGCAATACTCTGCAATACCCTGCGCAATACTCTGCAATACCCTGCGCAATACCCTGGTGCAATACTCTGCAATACTCTGGTGCAATACTCTGCAATACTCTGGTGCAATACTCTGCAATACCCTGCAAAATACTCTGCAATACCCTGCGCAATACCCTGCAAAATACTCTGCAATACCCTGGTGCAATACTCTGCAATACTCTGGTGCAATACTCTGCAATACCCTGCGCAATACTCTGCAATACCCTGCGCAATACCCTGCAAAATACTCTGCAATACCCTGGTGCAATACTCTGCAATACTCTGGTGCAATACTCTGCAATACCCTGCGCAATACTCTGCAATACCCTGCGCAATACCCTGCAAAATACTCTGCAATACCCTGGTGCAATACTCTGCAATACTCTGGTGCAATACTCTGCAATACCCTGCAATACCCTGCGCAATACTCTGCAATACTCTGGCGCAATACTCTGCAATACCCTGGTGCAATACTCTGCAATACCCTGCGCAATACTCTGCAATACCCTGCGCAATTCTCTGCAATACTCTGGTGCAATACTCTGCAATACCCTGGTGCAATACCCTGCGCAATACTCTGCAATACCCTGCGCAATACCCTGCAATACCCTGCGCAATACTCTGCAATACCCTGCGCAATACTCTGCAATACTCTGCAATACTCTGGTGCAATACTCTGCAATACCCTGCACAATACCCTGCAAAATACTCTGCAATACCCTGGTGCAATACTCTGCAATACCCTGCGCAATACTCTGCAATACCCTGCGCAATACCCTGGTGCAATACTCTGCAATACTCTGCAATACTCTGGTGCAATACTCTGCAATACTCTGGTGCAATACTCTGCAATACCCTGCGCAATACCCTGCAAAATACTCTGCAATACCCTGGTGCAATACTCTGCAACACCCTGCGCAATACCCTGCAAAATACTCTGCAATACCCTGGTGCAATACTCTGCAATACCCTGCGCAATACTCTGCAATACCCTGCGCAATACTCTGCAATACCCTGTGCAATACCCTGGTGCAATACTCTGCAATACTCTGGTGCAATACTCTGCAATACCCTGCAAAATACTCTGCAATACCCTGCGCAATACCCTGCAAAATACTCTGCAATACCCTGGTGCAATACTCTGCAATACTCTGGTGCAATACCCTGCGCAATACTCTGCAATACCCTGCGCAATACCCTGCGCAATACTCTGCAATACCCTGCAATACCCTGCGCAATACTCTGCAATACCCTGCGCAATATTCTGCAATACCCTGCGCAATACTCTGCAATACTCTGCGCAATACCCTGGTGCAATACTCTGCAATACTCTGGTGCAATACTCTGCAATACCCTGCAAAATACTCTGCAATACCCTGCGCAATACCCTGCAAAATACTCTGCAATACCCTGGTGCAATACTCTGCAATACTCTGGTGCAATACTCTGCAATACCCTGCGCAATACTCTGCAATACCCTGCGCAATACCCTGCAAAATACTCTGCAATACCCTGGTGCAATACTCTGCAATACTCTGGTGCAATACTCTGCAATACCCTGGTGCAATACTCTGCAATACCCTGCGCAATACTCTGCAATACCCTGCACAATACTCTGCAATACTCTGGTGCAATACTCTGCAATACCCTGGTGCAATACCCTGCGCAATACTCTGCAATACCCTGCGCAATACCCTGCAATACCCTGCGCAATACTCTGCAATACCCTGCGCAATACTCTGCAATACTCTGCAATACTCTGGTGCAATACTCTGCAATACCCTGCGCAATACCCTGCACAATACTCTGCAATACCCTGGTGCAATACTCTGCAATACCCTGCGCAATACTCTGCAATACCCTGCGCAATACCCTGGTGCAATACTCTGCAATACTCTGGTGCAATACTCTGCAATACTCTGGTGCAATACTCTGCAATACCCTGCAAAATACTCTGCAATACCCTGCGCAATACCCTGCAAAATACTCTGCAATACCCTGGTGCAATACTCTGCAATACTCTGGTGCAATACTCTGCAATACCCTGCGCAATACTCTGCAATACCCTGCGCAATACCCTGCAAAATACTCTGCAATACCCTGGTGCAATACTCTGCAATACTCTGGTGCAATACTCTGCAATACCCTGCGCAATACTCTGCAATACCCTGCGCAATACCCTGCAAAATACTCTGCAATACCCTGGTGCAATACTCTGCAATACTCTGGTGCAATACTCTGCAATACCCTGCAATACCCTGCGCAATACTCTGCAATACTCTGGCGCAATACTCTGCAATACCCTGGTGCAATACTCTGCAATACCCTGTGCAATACTCTGCAATACCCTGCGCAATTCTCTGCAATACTCTGGTGCAATACTCTGCAATACCCTGGTGCAATACCCTGCGCAATACTCTGCAATACCCTGCGCAATACCCTGCAATACCCTGCGCAATACTCTGCAATACCCTGCGCAATACTCTGCAATACTCTGCAATACTCTGGTGCAATACTCTGCAATACCCTGCGCAATACCCTGCAAAATACTCTGCAATACCCTGGTGCAATACTCTGCAATACCCTGCGCAATACTCTGCAATACCCTGCGCAATACCCTGGTGCAATACTCTGCAATACTCTGCAATACTCTGGTGCAATACTCTGCAATACTCTGGTGCAATACTCTGCAATACCCTGCGCAATATTCTGCAATACCCTGCGCAATACTCTGCAATACTCTGCAATACCCTGCGCAATATTCTGCAATACCCTGCGCAATACTCTGCAATACCCTGCGCAATACCCTGGTGCAATACTCTGCAATACTCTGGTGCAATACTCTGCAATACCCTGCAAAATACTCTGCAATACCCTGCGCAATACCCTGCAAAATACTCTGCAATACCCTGGTGCAATACTCTGCAATACTCTGGTGCAATACTCTGCAATACCCTGCGCAATACTCTGCAATACCCTGCGCAATACCCTGCAAAATACTCTGCAATACCCTGGTGCAATACTCTGCAATACACTGGTGCAATACTCTGCAATACCCTGCGCAATACTCTGCAATACCCTGCGCAATACTCTGCAATACTCTGGCGCAATACTCTGCAATACCCTGCGCAATACTCTGCAATACCCTGCGCAATACTCTGCAATACCCTGGTGCAATACTCTGCAATACTCTGGTGCAATACCCTGCGCAATACTCTGCAATACCCTGCGCAATACTCTGCAATACTCTGGTGCAATACTCTGCAATACCCTGGTGCAATACCCTGCGCAATACTCTGCAATACCCTGCGCAATACTCTGCAATACCCTGCGCAATACTCTGCAATACTCTGGTGCAATACTCTGCAATACCCTGGTGCAATACTCTGCAATACCCTGCGCAATACTCTGCAATACCCTGCGCAATACTCTGCAATACTCTGGTGCAATACTCTGCAATACCCTGGTGCAATACTCTGCAATACTCTGCAATACCCTGCGCAATACTCTGCAATACCCTGCGCAATACTCTGCAATACTCTGGTGCAATACTCTGCAATACCCTGGTGCAATACCCTGCAATACCCTGCGCAATACTCTGCAATACCCTGCGCAATACTCTGCAATACCCTGCGCAATACTCTGCAATACTCTGGTGCAATACTCTGCAATACCCTGGTGCAATACTCTGCAATACCCTGCGCAATACTCTGCAATACCCTGCGCAATTCTCTGCAATACTCTGGTGCAATACTCTGCAATACCCTGGTGCAATACCCTGCGCAATACTCTGCAATACCCTGCGCAATACCCTGCAATACCCTGCGCAATACTCTGCAATACCCTGCGCAATACTCTGCAATACTCTGCAATACTCTGGTGCAATACTCTGCAATACCCTGCGCAATACCCTGCAAAATACTCTGCAATACCCTGCGCAATACTCTGCAATACTCTGCAATACCCTGCGCAATACCCTGGTGCAATACTCTGCAATACTCTGGTGCAATACTCTGCAATACTCTGGTGCAATACTCTGCAATACCCTGCAAAATACTCTGCAATACCCTGCGCAATACTCTGCAATACCCTGCGCAATACCCTGCGCAATACCCTGCAAAATACTCTGCAATACCCTGGTGCAATACTCTGCAATACTCTGGTGCAATACCCTGCGCAATACTCTGCAATACCCTGCGCAATACTCTGCAATACCCTGCAATACCCTGCGCAATACTCTGCAATACCCTGCGCAATATTCTGCAATACCCTGCGCAATACTCTGCAATACTCTGCAATACCCTGCGCAATATTCTGCAATACCCTGCGCAATACTCTGCAATACCATGCGCAATACCCTGGTGCAATACTCTGCAATACTCTGGTGCAATACTCTGCAATACCCTGCAAAATACTCTGCAATACCCTGCGCAATACCCTGCAAAATACTCTGCAATACCCTGGTGCAATACTCTGCAATACTCTGGTGCAATACTCTGCAATACCATGCGCAATACTCTGCAATACCCTGCGCAATACCCTGCAAAATACTCTGCAATACCCTGGTGCAATACTCTGCAATACACTGGTGCAATACTCTGCAATACCCTGCGCAATACTCTGCAATACCCTGCGCAATACTCTGCAATACTCTGGCGCAATACTCTGCAATACCCTGCGCAATACTCTGCAATACCCTGCGCAATACCCTGCGCAATACTCTGCAATACCCTGGTGCAATACTCTGCAATACCCTGCGCAATACTCTGCAATACCCTGCGCAATACTCTGCAATACTCTGGTGCAATACTCTGCAATACCCTGGTGCAATACTCTGCAATACCCTGCGCAATACTCTGCAATACCCTGCGCAATACTCTGCAATACTCTGGTGCAATACTCTGCAATACCCTGGTGCAATACTCTGCGCAATACTCTGCAATACCCTGCGCAATACCCTGCAATACCCTGCGCAATACTCTGCAATACTCTGGTGCAATACTCTGCAATACCCTGGTGCAATACTCTGCAATACCCTGCGCAATACTCTGCAATACCCTGGTGCAATACTCTGCAATACTCTGGTGCAATACTCTGCAATACCCTGCGCAATACTCTGCAATACCCTGCGCAATACCCTGCAATACCCTGCGCAATACTCTGCAATACCCTGGTGCAATACTCTGCAATACCCTGCGCAATACTCTGCAATACCCTGCGCAATACTCTGCAATACCCTGTGCAATACTCTGCAATACTCTGGTGCAATACTCTGCAATACCCTGCGCAATACTCTGCAATACCCTGCGCAATACTCTGCAATACCCTGTGCAATACTCTGCAATACTCTGATGCAATACTCTGCAATACCCTGCGCAATACCCTGCAAAATACTCTGCAATACCCTGGTGCAATACTCTGCAATACCCTGCGCAATACTCTGCAATACCCTGCGCAATACCCTGCAATACTCTGGTGCAATACTCTGCAATACCCTGGTGCAATACTCTGCAATACCCTGCGCAATACTCTGCAATACCCTGTGCAATACTCTGCAATACCCTGTGCAATACTCTGCAATACCCTGCGCAATACTCTGCAATACCCTGCGCAATACTCTGCAATACCCTGTGCAATACTCTGCAATACTCTGGTGCAATACTCTGCAATACCCTGCGCAATACTCTGCAATACCCTGCGCAATACTCTGCAATACCCTGCGCAATACTCTGCAATACCCTGTGCAATACTCTGCAATACTCTGGTGCAATACTCTGCAATACCCTGCGCAATACTCTGCAATACCCTGCGCAATACCCTGCAAAATACTCTGCAATACCCTGGTGCAATACTCTGCAATACCCTGCGCAATACTCTGCAATACCCTGCGCAATACTCTGCAATACTCTGGTGCAATACTCTGCAATACCCTGGTGCAATACTCTGCAATACCCTGCGCAATACTCTGCAATACCCTGGTGCAATACTCTGCAATACCCTGCGCAATACTCTGCAATACCCTGTGCAATACTCTGCAATACTCTGGTGCAATACTCTGCAATACCCTGCGCAATACTCTGCAATACCCTGTGCAATACTCTGCAATACTCTGGTGCAATACTCTGCAATACCCTGCGCAATACTCTGCAATACCCTGCGCAATACCCTGCAAAATACTCTGCAATACCCTGGTGCAATACTCTGCAATACCCTGCGCAATACTCTGCAATACCCTGCGCAATACCCTGCAAAATACTCTGCAATACCCTGGTGCAATACTCTGCAATACTCTGGTGCAATACTCTGCAATACCCTGCGCAATACTCTGCAATACCCTGCGCAATACTCTGCAATACTCTGGTGCAATACTCTGCAATACCCTGGTGCAATACTCTGCAATACCCTGCGCAATACTCTGCAATACCCTGCGCAATACTCTGGTGCAATACTCTGCAATACCCTGGTGCAATACCCTGCGCAATACTCTGCAATACCCTGCGCAATACCCTGCAATACCCTGCGCAATACTCTGCAATACCCTGCGCAATACCCTGCAATACCCTGCGCAATACTCTGCAATACTCTGCAATACTCTGGTGCAATACTCTGCAATACCCTGCGCAATACCCTGCAAAATACTCTGCAATACCCTGGTGCAATACTCTGCAATACCCTGCGCAATACTCTGCAATACCCTGCGCAATACCCTGGTGCAATACTCTGCAATACTCTGGTGCAATACTCTGCAATACTCTGGTGCAATACTCTGCAATACCCTGCAAAATACTCTGCAATACCCTGCGCAATACTCTGCAATACCCTGCGCAATACCATGCGCAATACCCTGCAAAATACTCTGCAATACCCTGGTGCAATACTCTGCAATACTCTGGTGCAATACCCTGCGCAATACTCTGCAATACCCTGCGCAATACCCTGCGCAATACTCTGCAATACCCTGCAAAATACTCTGCAATACCCTGCGCAATACCCTGCAAAATACTCTGCAATACCCTGGTGCAATACTCTGCAATACTCTGGTGCAATACCCTGCGCAATACTCTGCAATACCCTGCGCAATACCCTGCGCAATACTCTGCAATACCCTGCAATACCCTACGCAATATTCTGCAATACCCTGCGCAATATTCTGCAATACCCTGCGCAATACTCTGCAATACTCTGCAATACCCTGCGCAATATTCTGCAATACCCTGCGCAATACTCTGCAATACCCTGCGCAATACCCTGGTGCAATACTCTGCAATACTCTGGTGCAATACTCTGCAATACCCTGCAAAATACTCTGCAATACCCTGCGCAATACCCTGCAAAATACTCTGCAATACCCTGGTGCAATACTCTGCAATACTCTGGTGCAATACTCTGCAATACCCTGCGCAATACTCTGCAATACCCTGCGCAATACCCTGCAAAATACTCTGCAATACCCTGGTGCAATACTCTGCAATACTCTGGTGCAATACTCTGCAATACCCTGCGCAATACTCTGCAATACCCTGCGCAATACTCTGCAATACCCTGCGCAATACCCTGCAATACCCTGCACAATACTCTGCAATACCCTGCGCAATATTCTGCAATACCCTGCGCAATACTCTGCAATACCCTGCGCAATACTCTGCAATACCCTGCGCAATACTCTGCAATACCCTGCGCAATACCCTGGTGCAATACTCTGCAATACTCTGGTGCAATACTCTGCAATACCCTGCGCAATACTCTGCAATACCCTGCGCAATACCCTGCAAAATACTCTGCAATACCCTGGTGCAATACTCTGCAATACACTGGTGCAATACTCTGCAATACCCTGCGCAATACTCTGCAATACCCTGCGCAATACTCTGCAATACTCTGGCGCAATACTCTGCAATACCCTGCGCAATACTCTGCAATACCCTGCGCAATACCCTGCAATACTCTGGTGCAATACTCTGCAATACCCTGGTGCAATACTCTGCAATACCCTGCGCAATACTCTGCAATACCCTGCGCAATACTCTGCAATACCCTGTGCAATACTCTGCAATACCCTGCGCAATACTCTGCAATACCCTGCGCAATACTCTGCAATACCCTGTGCAATACTCTGCAATACTCTGGTGCAATACTCTGCAATACCCTGCGCAATACTCTGCAATACCCTGCGCAATACTCTGCAATACCCTGCGCAATACTCTGCAATACCCTGTGCAATACTCTGCAATACTCTGGTGCAATACTCTGCAATACCCTGCGCAATACTCTGCAATACCCTGCGCAATACCCTGCAAAATACTCTGCAATACCCTGGTGCAATACTCTGCAATACCCTGCGCAATACTCTGCAATACCCTGCGCAATACTCTGCAATACTCTGGTGCAATACTCTGCAATACCCTGGTGCAATACTCTGCAATACCCTGCGCAATACTCTGCAATACCCTGGTGCAATACTCTGCAATACCCTGTGCAATACTCTGCAATACCCTGTGCAATACTCTGCAATACTCTGGTGCAATACTCTGCAATACCCTGCGCAATACTCTGCAATACCCTGTGCAATACTCTGCAATACTCTGGTGCAATACTCTGCAATACCCTGCGCAATACTCTGCAATACCCTGCGCAATACCCTGCAAAATACTCTGCAATACCCTGGTGCAATACTCTGCAATACCCTGCGCAATACTCTGCAATACCCTGCGCAATACCCTGCAAAATACTCTGCAATACCCTGGTGCAATACTCTGCAATACTCTGGTGCAATACTCTGCAATACCCTGCGCAATACTCTGCAATACCCTGCGCAATACTCTGCAATACTCTGGTGCAATACTCTGCAATACCCTGGTGCAATACTCTGCAATACCCTGCGCAATACTCTGCAATACCCTGCGCAATACTCTGCAATACTCTGGTGCAATACTCTGCAATACCCTGCGCAATACCCTGCAAAATACTCTGCAATACCCTGGTGCAATACTCTGCAATACCCTGCGCAATACTCTGCAATACCCTGCGCAATACCCTGGTGCAATACTCTGCAATACTCTGGTGCAATACTCTGCAATACCCTGCGCAATATTCTGCAATACCCTGCGCAATACTCTGCAATACTCTGCAATACCCTGCGCAATATTCTGCAATACCCTGCGCAATACTCTGCAATACCCTGCGCAATACCCTGGTGCAATACTCTGCAATACTCTGGTGCAATACTCTGCAATACCCTGCGCAATACTCTGCAATACCCTGCGCAATACCCTGCAAAATACCCTGCAATACCCTGGTGCAATACTCTGCAATACACTGGTGCAATACTCTGCAATACCCTGCGCAATACTCTGCAATACCCTGCGCAATACTCTGCAATACTCTGGCGCAATACTCTGCAATACCCTGCGCAATACTCTGCAATACCCTGCGCAATACCCTGCGCAATACTCTGCAATACCCTGGTGCAATACTCTGCAATACTCTGGTGCAATACTCTGCAATACCCTGCGCAATACCCTGCAAAATACTCTGCAATACCCTGGTGCAATACTCTGCAATACTCTGGTGCAATACTCTGCAATACCCTGCGCAATATTCTGCAATACCCTGCGCAATACTCTGCAATACTCTGCAATACCCTGCGCAATATTCTGCAATACCCTGCGCAATACTCTGCAATACCCTGCGCAATACCCTGGTGCAATACTCTGCAATACTCTGGTGCAATACTCTGCAATACCCTGCGCAATACTCTGCAATACCCTGCGCAATACCCTGCAAAATACTCTGCAATACCCTGGTGCAATACTCTGCAATACACTGGTGCAATACTCTGCAATACCCTGCGCAATACTCTGCAATACCCTGCGCAATACTCTGCAATACTCTGGCGCAATACTCTGCAATACCCTGCGCAATACTCTGCAATACCCTGCGCAATACCCTGCGCAATACTCTGCAATACCCTGGTGCAATACTCTGCAATACTCTGGTGCAATACTCTGCAATACCCTGCGCAATACCCTGCAAAATACTCTGCAATACCCTGGTGCAATACTCTGCAATACCCTGCGCAATACCCTGCAAAATACTCTGCAATACCCTGGTGCAATACTCTGCAATACCCTGCGCAATACTCTGCAATACCCTGCGCAATACTCTGCAATACCCTGCGCAATACCCTGGTGCAATACTCTGCAATACTCTGGTGCAATACTCTGCAATACCCTGCAAAATACTCTGCAATACCCTGCGCAATACCCTGCAAAATACTCTGCAATACCCTGGTGCAATACTCTGCAATACTCTGGTGCAATACCCTGCGCAATACTCTGCAATACCCTGCGCAATACCCTGCGCAATACTCTGCAATACCCTGCAATACCCTGCGCAATACTCTGCAATACCCTGCGCAATATTCTGCAATACCCTGCGCAATACTCTGCAATACTCTGCGCAATACCCTGGTGCAATACTCTGCAATACTCTGGTGCAATACTCTGCAATACCCTGCAAAATACTCTGCAATACCCTGCGCAATACCCTGCAAAATACTCTGCAATACCCTGGTGCAATACTCTGCAATACTCTGGTGCAATACTCTGCAATACCCTGCGCAATACTCTGCAATACCATGCGCAATACCCTGCAAAATACTCTGCAATACCCTGGTGCAATACTCTGCAATACTCTGGTGCAATACTCTGCAATACCCTGGTGCAATACTCTGCAATACCCTGCGCAATACTCTGCAATACCCTGCGCAATACTCTGCAATACTCTGGTGCAATACTCTGCAATACCCTGGTGCAATACCCTGCGCAATACTCTGCAATACCCTGCGCAATACCCTGCAATACCCTGCGCAATACTCTGCAATACCCTGCGCAATACTCTGCAATACTCTGCAATACTCTGGTGCAATACTCTGCAATACCCTGCGCAATACCCTGCACAATACTCTGCAATACCCTGGTGCAATACTCTGCAATACCCTGCGCAATACTCTGCAATACCCTGCGCAATACCCTGGTGCAATACTCTGCAATACTCTGGTGCAATACTCTGCAATACTCTGGTGCAATACTCTGCAATACCCTGCAAAATACTCTGCAATACCCTGCGCAATACCCTGCAAAATACTCTGCAATACCCTGGTGCAATACTCTGCAATACTCTGGTGCAATACTCTGCAATACCCTGCGCAATACTCTGCAATACCCTGCGCAATACCCTGCAAAATACTCTGCAATACCCTGGTGCAATACTCTGCAATACTCTGGTGCAATACTCTGCAATACCCTGCGCAATACTCTGCAATACCCTGCGCAATACCCTGCAAAATACTCTGCAATACCCTGGTGCAATACTCTGCAATACTCTGGTGCAATACTCTGCAATACCCTGCGCAATACTCTGCAATACTCTGGCGCAATACTCTGCAATACCCTGGTGCAATACTCTGCAATACCCTGCGCAATACTCTGCAATACCCTGCGCAATTCTCTGCAATACTCTGGTGCAATACTCTGCAATACCCTGGTGCAATACCCTGCGCAATACTCTGCAATACCCTGCGCAATACCCTGCAATACCCTGCGCAATACTCTGCAATACCCTGCGCAATACTCTGCAATACTCTGCAATACTCTGGTGCAATACTCTGCAATACCCTGCGCAATACCCTGCAAAATACTCTGCAATACCCTGGTGCAATACTCTGCAATACCCTGCGCAATACTCTGCAATACCCTGCGCAATACCCTGGTGCAATACTCTGCAATACTCTGCAATACTCTGGTGCAATACTCTGCAATACTCTGGTGCAATACTCTGCAATACCCTGCGCAATATTCTGCAATACCCTGCGCAATACTCTGCAATACTCTGCAATACCCTGCGCAATATTCTGCAATACCCTGCGCAATACTCTGCAATACCCTGCGCAATACCCTGGTGCAATACTCTGCAATACTCTGGTGCAATACTCTGCAATACCCTGCAAAATACTCTGCAATACCCTGCGCAATACCCTGCAAAATACTCTGCAATACCCTGGTGCAATACTCTGCAATACTCTGGTGCAATACTCTGCAATACCCTGCGCAATACTCTGCAATACCCTGCGCAATACCCTGCAAAATACTCTGCAATACCCTGGTGCAATACTCTGCAATACACTGGTGCAATACTCTGCAATACCCTGCGCAATACTCTGCAATACCCTGCGCAATACTCTGCAATACTCTGGCGCAATACTCTGCAATACCCTGCGCAATACTCTGCAATACCCTGCGCAATACCCTGCGCAATACTCTGCAATACCCTGGTGCAATACTCTGCAATACTCTGGTGCAATACCCTGCGCAATACTCTGCAATACCCTGCGCAATACTCTGCAATACTCTGGTGCAATACTCTGCAATACCCTGGTGCAATACCCTGCGCAATACTCTGCAATACCCTGCGCAATACTCTGCAATACCCTGCGCAATACTCTGCAATACTCTGGTGCAATACTCTGCAATACCCTGGTGCAATACTCTGCAATACCCTGCGCAATACTCTGCAATACCCTGCGCAATACTCTGCAATACTCTGGTGCAATACTCTGCAATACCCTGGTGCAATACCCTGCAATACCCTGCGCAATACTCTGCAATACCCTGCGCAATACTCTGCAATACCCTGCGCAATACTCTGCAATACTCTGGTGCAATACTCTGCAATACCCTGGTGCAATACTCTGCAATACCCTGCGCAATACTCTGCAATACCCTGCGCAATTCTCTGCAATACTCTGGTGCAATACTCTGCAATACCCTGGTGCAATACCCTGCGCAATACTCTGCAATACCCTGCGCAATACCCTGCAATACCCTGCGCAATACTCTGCAATACCCTGCGCAATACTCTGCAATACTCTGCAATACTCTGGTGCAATACTCTGCAATACCCTGCGCAATACCCTGCAAAATACTCTGCAATACCCTGCGCAATACTCTGCAATACTCTGCAATACCCTGCGCAATACCCTGGTGCAATACTCTGCAATACTCTGGTGCAATACTCTGCAATACTCTGGTGCAATACTCTGCAATACCCTGCAAAATACTCTGCAATACCCTGCGCAATACTCTGCAATACCCTGTGCAATACCCTGCGCAATACCCTGCAAAATACTCTGCAATACCCTGGTGCAATACTCTGCAATACTCGGGTGCAATACCCTGCGCAATACTCTGCAATACCCTGCGCAATACTCTGCAATACCCTGCAATACCCTGCGCAATACTCTGCAATACCCTGCGCAATATTCTACAATACCCTGCGCAATACTCTGCAATACTCTGCAATACCCTGCGCAATATTCTGCAATACCCTGCGCAATACTCTGCAATACCCTGCGCAATACCCTGGTGCAATACTCTGCAATACTCTGGTGCAATACTCTGCAATACCCTGCAAAATACTCTGCAATACCCTGCGCAATACCCTGCAAAATACTCTGCAATACCCTGGTGCAATACTCTGCAATACTCTGGTGCAATACTCTGCAATACCCTGCGCAATACTCTGCAATACCCTGCGCAATACCCTGCAAAATACTCTGCAATACCCTGGTGCAATACTCTGCAATACACTGGTGCAATACTCTGCAATACCCTGCGCAATACTCTGCAATACCCTGCGCAATACTCTGCAATACTCTGGCGCAATACTCTGCAATACCCTGCGCAATACTCTGCAATACCCTGCGCAATACCCTGCGCAATACTCTGCAATACCCTGGTGCAATACTCTGCAATACCCTGCGCAATACTCTGCAATACCCTGCGCAATACTCTGCAATACTCTGGTGCAATACTCTGCAATACCCTGGTGCAATACTCTGCAATACCCTGCGCAATACTCTGCAATACCCTGCGCAATACTCTGCAATACTCTGGTGCAATACTCTGCAATACCCTGGTGCAATACTCTGCGCAATACTCTGCAATACCCTGCGCAATACCCTGCAATACCCTGCGCAATACTCTGCAATACTCTGGTGCAATACTCTGCAATACCCTGGTGCAATACTCTGCAATACCCTGCGCAATACTCTGCAATACCCTGGTGCAATACTCTGCAATACTCTGGTGCAATACTCTGCAATACCCTGCGCAATACTCTGCAATACCCTGCGCAATACCCTGCAATACCCTGCGCAATACTCTGCAATACCCTGGTGCAATACTCTGCAATACCCTGCGCAATACTCTGCAATACCCTGCGCAATACTCTGCAATACCCTGTGCAATACTCTGCAATACTCTGGTGCAATACTCTGCAATACCCTGCGCAATACTCTGCAATACCCTGCGCAATACTCTGCAATACCCTGTGCAATACTCTGCAATACTCTGATGCAATACTCTGCAATACCCTGCGCAATACCCTGCAAAATACTCTGCAATACCCTGGTGCAATACTCTGCAATACCCTGCGCAATACTCTGCAATACCCTGCGCAATACCCTGCAATACTCTGGTGCAATACTCTGCAATACCCTGGTGCAATACTCTGCAATACCCTGCGCAATACTCTGCAATACCCTGCGCAATACTCTGCAATACCCTGTGCAATACTCTGCAATACCCTGCGCAATACTCTGCAATACCCTGCGCAATACTCTGCAATACCCTGTGCAATACTCTGCAATACTCTGGTGCAATACTCTGCAATACCCTGCGCAATACTCTGCAATACCCTGCGCAATACTCTGCAATACCCTGCGCAATACTCTGCAATACCCTGTGCAATACTCTGCAATACTCTGGTGCAATACTCTGCAATACCCTGCGCAATACTCTGCAATACCCTGCGCAATACCCTGCAAAATACTCTGCAATACCCTGGTGCAATACTCTGCAATACCCTGCGCAATACTCTGCAATACCCTGCGCAATACTCTGCAATACTCTGGTGCAATACTCTGCAATACCCTGGTGCAATACTCTGCAATACCCTGCGCAATACTCTGCAATACCCTGGTGCAATACTCTGCAATACCCTGCGCAATACTCTGCAATACCCTGTGCAATACTCTGCAATACTCTGGTGCAATACTCTGCAATACCCTGCGCAATACTCTGCAATACCCTGTGCAATACTCTGCAATACTCTGGTGCAATACTCTGCAATACCCTGCGCAATACTCTGCAATACCCTGCGCAATACCCTGCAAAATACTCTGCAATACCCTGGTGCAATACTCTGCAATACCCTGCGCAATACTCTGCAATACCCTGCGCAATACCCTGCAAAATACTCTGCAATACCCTGGTGCAATACTCTGCAATACTCTGGTGCAATACTCTGCAATACCCTGCGCAATACTCTGCAATACCCTGCGCAATACTCTGCAATACTCTGGTGCAATACTCTGCAATACCCTGGTGCAATACTCTGCAATACCCTGCGCAATACTCTGCAATACCCTGCGCAATACTCTGCAATACTCTGGTGCAATACTCTGCAATACCCTGGTGCAATACCCTGCGCAATACTCTGCAATACCCTGCGCAATACCCTGCAATACCCTGCGCAATACTCTGCAATACCCTGCGCAATACCCTGCAATACCCTGCGCAATACTCTGCAATACTCTGCAATACTCTGGTGCAATACTCTGCAATACCCTGCGCAATACCCTGCAAAATACTCTGCAATACCCTGGTGCAATACTCTGCAATACCCTGCGCAATACTCTGCAATACCCTGCGCAATACCCTGGTGCAATACTCTGCAATACTCTGGTGCAATACTCTGCAATACTCTGGTGCAATACTCTGCAATACCCTGCAAAATACTCTGCAATACCCTGCGCAATACTCTGCAATACCCTGCGCAATACCATGCGCAATACCCTGCAAAATACTCTGCAATACCCTGGTGCAATACTCTGCAATACTCTGGTGCAATACCCTGCGCAATACTCTGCAATACCCTGCGCAATACCCTGCGCAATACTCTGCAATACCCTGCAAAATACTCTGCAATACCCTGCGCAATACCCTGCAAAATACTCTGCAATACCCTGGTGCAATACTCTGCAATACTCTGGTGCAATACCCTGCGCAATACTCTGCAATACCCTGCGCAATACCCTGCGCAATACTCTGCAATACCCTGCAATACCCTGCGCAATATTCTGCAATACCCTGCGCAATATTCTGCAATACCCTGCGCAATACTCTGCAATACTCTGCAATACCCTGCGCAATATTCTGCAATACCCTGCGCAATACTCTGCAATACCCTGCGCAATACCCTGGTGCAATACTCTGCAATACTCTGGTGCAATACTCTGCAATACCCTGCAAAATACTCTGCAATACCCTGCGCAATACCCTGCAAAATACTCTGCAATACCCTGGTGCAATACTCTGCAATACTCTGGTGCAATACTCTGCAATACCCTGCGCAATACTCTGCAATACCCTGCGCAATACCCTGCAAAATACTCTGCAATACCCTGGTGCAATACTCTGCAATACTCTGGTGCAATACTCTGCAATACCCTGCGCAATACTCTGCAATACCCTGCGCAATACTCTGCAATACCCTGCGCAATACCCTGCAATACCCTGCACAATACTCTGCAATACCCTGCGCAATATTCTGCAATACCCTGCGCAATACTCTGCAATACCCTGCGCAATACTCTGCAATACCCTGCGCAATACTCTGCAATACCCTGCGCAATACCCTGGTGCAATACTCTGCAATACTCTGGTGCAATACTCTGCAATACCCTGCGCAATACTCTGCAATACCCTGCGCAATACCCTGCAAAATACTCTGCAATACCCTGGTGCAATACTCTGCAATACACTGGTGCAATACTCTGCAATACCCTGCGCAATACTCTGCAATACCCTGCGCAATACTCTGCAATACTCTGGCGCAATACTCTGCAATACCCTGCGCAATACTCTGCAATACCCTGCGCAATACCCTGCAATACTCTGGTGCAATACTCTGCAATACCCTGGTGCAATACTCTGCAATACCCTGCGCAATACTCTGCAATACCCTGCGCAATACTCTGCAATACCCTGTGCAATACTCTGCAATACCCTGCGCAATACTCTGCAATACCCTGCGCAATACTCTGCAATACCCTGTGCAATACTCTGCAATACTCTGGTGCAATACTCTGCAATACCCTGCGCAATACTCTGCAATACCCTGCGCAATACTCTGCAATACCCTGCGCAATACTCTGCAATACCCTGTGCAATACTCTGCAATACTCTGGTGCAATACTCTGCAATACCCTGCGCAATACTCTGCAATACCCTGCGCAATACCCTGCAAAATACTCTGCAATACCCTGGTGCAATACTCTGCAATACCCTGCGCAATACTCTGCAATACCCTGCGCAATACTCTGCAATACTCTGGTGCAATACTCTGCAATACCCTGGTGCAATACTCTGCAATACCCTGCGCAATACTCTGCAATACCCTGGTGCAATACTATGCAATACCCTGCGCAATACTCTGCAATACCCTGTGCAATACTCTGCAATACTCTGGTGCAATACTCTGCAATACCCTGCGCAATACTCTGCAATACCCTGTGCAATACTCTGCAATACTCTGGTGCAATACTCTGCAATACCCTGCGCAATACTCTGCAATACCCTGCGCAATACCCTGCAAAATACTCTGCAATACCCTGGTGCAATACTCTGCAATACCCTGCGCAATACTCTGCAATACCCTGCACAATACCCTGCAAAATACTCTGCAATACCCTGGTGCAATACTCTGCAATACTCTGGTGCAATACTCTGCAATACCCTGCGCAATACTCTGCAATACCCTGCGCAATACTCTGCAATACTCTGGTGCAATACTCTGCAATACCCTGGTGCAATACTCTGCAATACCCTGCGCAATACTCTGCAATACCCTGCGCAATACTCTGCAATACTCTGGTGCAATACTCTGCAATACCCTGGTGCAATACCCTGCGCAATACTCTGCAATACCCTGCGCAATACCCTGCAATACCCTGCGCAATACTCTGCAATACCCTGCGCAATACCCTGCAATACCCTGCGCAATACTCTGCAATACTCTGCAATACTCTGGTGCAATACTCTGCAATACCCTGCGCAATACCCTGCAAAATACTCTGCAATACCCTGGTGCAATACTCTGCAATACCCTGCGCAATACTCTGCAATACCCTGCGCAATACCCTGCGCAATACCCTGCAAAATACTCTGCAATACCCTGGTGCAATACTCTGCAATACTCTGGTGCAATACTCTGCAATACTCTGCAATACCCTGCGCAATACTCTGCAATACCCTGCGCAATACTCTGCAATACCCTGCGCAATACCATGCGCAATACCCTGCAAAATACTCTGCAATACCCTGGTGCAATACTCTGCAATACTCTGGTGCAATACCCTGCGCAATACTCTGCAATACCCTGCGCAATACCCTGCGCAATACTCTGCAATACCCTGCAAAATACTCTGCAATACCCTGCGCAATACCCTGCAAAATACTCTGCAATACCCTGGTGCAATACTCTGCAATACTCTGGTGCAATACCCTGCGCAATACTCTGCAATACCCTGCGCAATACCCTGCGCAATACTCTGCAATACCCTGCAATACCCTGCGCAATATTCTGCAATACCCTGCGCAATATTCTGCAATACCCTGCGCAATACTCTGCAATACTCTGCAATACCCTGCGCAATATTCTGCAATACCCTGCGCAATACTCTGCAATACCCTGCGCAATACCCTGGTGCAATACTCTGCAATACTCTGGTGCAATACTCTGCAATACCCTGCAAAATACTCTGCAATACCCTGCGCAATACCCTGCAAAATACTCTGCAATACCCTGGTGCAATACTCTGCAATACTCTGGTGCAATACTCTGCAATACCCTGCGCAATACTCTGCAATACCCTGCGCAATACCCTGCAAAATACTCTGCAATACCCTGGTGCAATACTCTGCAATACTCTGGTGCAATACTCTGCAATACCCTGCGCAATACTCTGCAATACCCTGCGCAATACTCTGCAATACCCTGCGCAATACCCTGCAATACCCTGCACAATACTCTGCAATACCCTGCGCAATATTCTGCAATACCCTGCGCAATACTCTGCAATACCCTGCGCAATACTCTGCAATACCCTGCGCAATACTCTGCAATACCCTGCGCAATACCCTGGTGCAATACTCTGCAATACTCTGGTGCAATACTCTGCAATACCCTGCGCAATACTCTGCAATACCCTGCGCAATACCCTGCAAAATACTCTGCAATACCCTGGTGCAATACTCTGCAATACACTGGTGCAATACTCTGCAATACCCTGCGCAATACTCTGCAATACCCTGCGCAATACTCTGCAATACTCTGGCGCAATACTCTGCAATACCCTGCGCAATACTCTGCAATACCCTGCGCAATACCCTGCAATACTCTGGTGCAATACTCTGCAATACCCTGGTGCAATACTCTGCAATACCCTGCGCAATACTCTGCAATACCCTGCGCAATACTCTGCAATACCCTGTGCAATACTCTGCAATACCCTGCGCAATACTCTGCAATACCCTGCGCAATACTCTGCAATACCCTGTGCAATACTCTGCAATACTCTGGTGCAATACTCTGCAATACCCTGCGCAATACTCTGCAATACCCTGCGCAATACTCTGCAATACCCTGCGCAATACTCTGCAATACCCTGTGCAATACTCTGCAATACTCTGGTGCAATACTCTGCAATACCCTGCGCAATACTCTGCAATACCCTGCGCAATACCCTGCAAAATACTCTGCAATACCCTGGTGCAATACTCTGCAATACCCTGCGCAATACTCTGCAATACCCTGCGCAATACTCTGCAATACTCTGGTGCAATACTCTGCAATACCCTGGTGCAATACTCTGCAATACCCTGCGCAATACTCTGCAATACCCTGGTGCAATACTATGCAATACCCTGCGCAATACTCTGCAATACCCTGTGCAATACTCTGCAATACTCTGGTGCAATACTCTGCAATACCCTGCGCAATACTCTGCAATACCCTGTGCAATACTCTGCAATACTCTGGTGCAATACTCTGCAATACCCTGCGCAATACTCTGCAATACCCTGCGCAATACCCTGCAAAATACTCTGCAATACCCTGGTGCAATACTCTGCAATACCCTGCGCAATACTCTGCAATACCCTGCACAATACCCTGCAAAATACTCTGCAATACCCTGGTGCAATACTCTGCAATACTCTGGTGCAATACTCTGCAATACCCTGCGCTATACTCTGCAATACCCTGCGCAATACTCTGCAATACTCTGGTGCAATACTCTGCAATACCCTGGTGCAATACTCTGCAATACCCTGCGCAATACTCTGCAATACCCTGCGCAATACTCTGCAATACTCTGGTGCAATACTCTGCAATACCCTGGTGCAATACCCTGCGCAATACTCTGCAATACCCTGCGCAATACCCTGCAATACCCTGCGCAATACTCTGCAATACCCTGCGCAATACCCTGCAATACCCTGCGCAATACTCTGCAATACTCTGCAATACTCTGGTGCAATACTCTGCAATACCCTGCGCAATACCCTGCAAAATACTCTGCAATACCCTGGTGCAATACTCTGCAATACCCTGCGCAATACTCTGCAATACCCTGCGCAATACCCTGGTGCAATACTCTGCAATACTCTGGTGCAATACTCTGCAATACTCTGGTGCAATACTCTGCAATACCCTGCAAAATACTCTGCAATACCCTGCGCAATACTCTGCAATACCCTGCGCAATACCATGCGCAATACCCTGCAAAATACTCTGCAATACCCTGGTGCAATACTCTGCCATACTCTGGTGCAATACCCTGCGCAATACTCTGCAATACCCTGCGCAATACCCTGTGCAATACTCTGCAATACCCTGCAAAATACTCTGCAATACCCTGCGCAATACCCTGCAAAATACTCTGCAATACCCTGGTGCAATACTCTGCAATACTCTGGTGCAATACCCTGCGCAATACTCTGCAATACCCTGCGCAATACCCTGCGCAATACTCTGCAATACCCTGCAATACCCTGCGCAATATTCTGCAATACCCTGCGCAATATTCTGCAATACCCTGCGCAATACTCTGCAATACTCTGCAATACCCTGCGCAATATTCTGCAATACCCTGCGCAATACTCTGCAATACCCTGCGCAATACCCTGGTGCAATACTCTGCAATACTCTGGTGCAATACTCTGCAATACCCTGCAAAATACTCTGCAATACCCTGCGCAATACCCTGCAAAATACTCTGCAATACCCTGGTGCAATACTCTGCAATACTCTGGTGCAATACTCTGCAATACCCTGCGTAATACTCTGCAATACCCTGCGCAATACCCTGCAAAATACTCTGCAATACCCTGGTGCAATACTCTGCAATACTCTGGTGCAATACTCTGCAATACCCTGCGCAATACTCTGCAATACCCTGCGCAATACTCTGCAATACCCTGCGCAATACCCTGCAATACCCTGCGCAATACTCTGCAATACCCTGCGCAATATTCTGCAATACCCTGCGCAATACTCTGCAATACCCTGCGCAATACTCTGCAATACCCTGCGCAATACTCTGCAATACCCTGCGCAATACCCTGGTGCAATACTCTGCAATACTCTGGTGCAATACTCTGCAATACCCTGCGCAATACTCTGCAATACCCTGCGCAATACCCTGCAAAATACTCTGCAATACCCTGGTGCAATACTCTGCAATACACTGGTGCAATACTCTGCAATACCCTGCGCAATACTCTGCAATACCCTGCGCAATACTCTGCAATACTCTGGCGCAATACTCTGCAATACCCTGCGCAATACTCTGCAATACCCTGCGCAATACCCTGCGCAATACTCTGCAATACCCTGGTGCAATACTCTGCAATACTCTGGTGCAATACTCTGCAATACCCTGCGCAATACCCTGCAAAATACTCTGCAATACCCTGGTGCAATACTCTGCAATACCCTGCGCAATACCCTGCAAAATACTCTGCAATACCCTGGTGCAATACTCTGCAATACCCTGCGTAATACTCTGCAATACCCTGCGCAATACTCTGCAATACCCTGCGCAATACCCTGGTGCAATACTCTGCAATACTCTGGTGCAATACTCTGCAATACCCTGCAAAATACTCTGCAATACCCTGCGCAATACCCTGCAAAATACTCTGCAATACCCTGGTGCAATACTCTGCAATACTCTGGTGCAATACCCTGCGCAATACTCTGCAATACCCTGCGCAATACCCTGCGCAATACTCTGCAATACCCTGCAATACCCTGCGCAATACTCTGCAATACCCTGCGCAATATTCTGCAATACCCTGCGCAATACTCTGCAATACTCTGCGCAATACCCTGGTGCAATACTCTGCAATACTCTGGTGCAATACTCTGCAATACCCTGCAAAATACTCTGCAATACCCTGCGCAATACCCTGCAAAATACTCTGCAATACCCTGGTGCAATACTCTGCAATACTCTGCAATACCCTGCGCAATACTCTGCAATACCCTGCGCAATACCCTGCAAAATACTCTGCAATACCCTGGTGCAATACTATGCAATACTCTGGTGCAATACTCTGCAATACCCTGGTGCAATACTCTGCAATACCCTGCGCAATACTCTGCAATACCCTGCGCAATACTCTGCAATACTCTGGTGCAATACTCTGCAATACCCTGCGCAATACCCTGCAATACCCTGCGCAATACTCTGCAATACCCTGCGCAATACTCTGCAATACTCTGGTGCAATACTCTGCAATACCCTGCGCAATACCCTGCAAAATACTCTGCAATACCCTGGTGCAATACTCTGCAATACCCTGCGCAATACTCTGCAATACCCTGCGCAATACCCTGGTGCAATACTCTGCAATACTCTGGTGCAATACTCTGCAATACTCTGGTGCAATACTCTGCAATACCCTGCAAAATACTCTGCAATACCCTGCGCAATACCCTGCAAAATACTCTGCAATACCCTGGTGCAATACTCTGCAATACTCTGGTGCAATACTCTGCAATACCCTGCGCAATACTCTGCAATACCCTGCTCAATACCCTGCAAAATACTCTGCAATACCCTGGTGCAATACTCTGCAATACTCTGGTGCAATACTCTGCAATACCCTGCGCAATACTCTGCAATACCCTGCGCAATACCCTGCAAAATACTCTGCAATACCCTGGTGCAATACTCTGCAATACTCTGGTGCAATACTCTGCAATACCCTGCAATACCCTGCGCAATACTCTGCAATACTCTGGCGCAATACTCTGCAATACCCTGGTGCAATACTCTGCAATACCCTGCGCAATACTCTGCAATACCCTGCGCAATTCTCTGCAATACTCTGGTGCAATACTCTGCAATACCCTGGTGCAATACCCTGCGCAATACTCTGCAATACCCTGCGCAATACCCTGCAATACCCTGCACAATACTCTGCAATACCCTGCGCAATACTCTGCAATACTCTGCAATACTCTGGTGCAATACTCTGCAATACCCTGCGCAATACCCTGCAAAATACTCTGCAATACCCTGGTGCAATACTCTGCAATACCCTGCGCAATACTCTGCAATACCCTGCGCAATACCCTGGTGCAATACTCTGCAATACTCTGCAATACTCTGGTGCAATACTCTGCAATACTCTGGTGCAATACTCTGCAATACCCTGCGCAATATTCTGCAATACCCTGCGCAATACTCTGCAATACTCTGCAATACCCTGCGCAATATTCTGCAATACCCTGCGCAATACTCTGCAATACCCTGCGCAATACCCTGGTGCAATACTCTGCAATACTCTGGTGCAATACTCTGCAATACCCTGCAAAATACTCTGCAATACCATGCGCAATACCCTGCAAAATACTCTGCAATACCCTGGTGCAATACTCTGCAATACTCTGGTGCAATACTCTGCAATACCCTGCGCAATACTCTGCAATACCCTGCGCAATACCCTGCAAAATACTCTGCAATACCCTGGTGCAATACTCTGCAATACACTGGTGCAATACTCTGCAATACCCTGCGCAATACTCTGCAATACCCTGCGCAATACTCTGCAATACTCTGGCGCAATACTCTGCAATACCCTGCGCAATACTCTGCAATACCCTGCGCAATACCCTGCGCAATACTCTGCAATACCCTGGTGCAATACTCTGCAATACTCTGGTGCAATACCCTGCGCAATACTCTGCAATACCCTGCGCAATACTCTGCAATACTCTGGTGCAATACTCTGCAATACCCTGGTGCAATACCCTGCGCAATACTCTGCAATACCCTGCGCAATACTCTGCAATACCCTGCGCAATACTCTGCAATACTCTGGTGCAATACTCTGCAATACCCTGGTGCAATACTCTGCAATACCCTGCGCAATACTCTGCAATACCCTGCGCAATACTCTGCAATACTCTGGTGCAATACTCTGCAATACCCTGGTGCAATACTCTGCAATACTCTGCAATACCCTGCGCAATACTCTGCAATACCCTGCGCAATACTCTGCAATACTCTGGTGCAATACTCTGCAATACCCTGGTGCAATACCCTGCAATACCCTGCGCAATACTCTGCAATACCCTGCGCAATACTCTGCAATACCCTGCGCAATACTCTGCAATACTCTGGTGCAATACTCTGCAATACCCTGGTGCAATACTCTGCAATACCCTGCGCAATACTCTGCAATACCCTGCGCAATTCTCTGCAATACTCTGGTGCAATACTCTGGTGCAATACTCTGCAATACCCTGGTGCAATACCCTGCGCAATACTCTGCAATACCCTGCGCAATACCCTGCAATACCCTGCGCAATACTCTGCAATACCCTGCGCAATACTCTGCAATACTCTGCAATACTCTGGTGCAATACTCTGCAATACCCTGCGCAATACCCTGCAAAATACTCTGCAATACCCTGCGCAATACTCTGCAATACTCTGCAATACCCTGCGCAATACCCTGGTGCAATACTCTGCAATACTCTGGTGCAATACTCTGCAATACTCTGGTGCAATACTCTGCAATACCCTGCAAAATACTCTGCAATACCCTGCGCAATACTCTGCAATACCCTGCGCAATACCCTGCGCAATACCCTGCAAAATACTCTGCAATACCCTGGTGCAATACTCTGCAATACTCTGGTGCAATACCCTGCGCAATACTCTGCAATACCCTGCGCAATACTCTGCAATACCCTGCAATACCCTGCGCAATACTCTGCAATACCCTGCGCAATATTCTGCAATACCCTGCGCAATACTCTGCAATACTCTGCAATACCCTGCGCAATATTCTGCAATACCCTGCGCAATACTCTGCAATACCCTGCGCAATACCCTGGTGCAATACTCTGCAATACTCTGGTGCAATACTCTGCAATACCCTGCAAAATACTCTGCAATACCCTGCGCAATACCCTGCAAAATACTCTGCAATACCCTGGTGCAATACTCTGCAATACTCTGGTGCAATACTCTGCAATACCCTGCGCAATACTCTGCAATACCCTGCGCAATACCCTGCAAAATACTCTGCAATACCCTGGTGCAATACTCTGCAATACACTGGTGCAATACTCTGCAATACCCTGCGCAATACTCTGCAATACCCTGCGCAATACTCTGCAATACTCTGGCGCAATACTCTGCAATACCCTGCGCAATACTCTGCAATACCCTGCGCAATACCCTGCGCAATACTCTGCAATACCCTGGTGCAATACTCTGCAATACCCTGCGCAATACTCTGCAATACCCTGCGCAATACTCTGCAATACTCTGGTGCAATACTCTGCAATACCCTGGTGCAATACTCTGCAATACCCTGCGCAATACTCTGCAATACCCTGCGCAATACTCTGCAATACTCTGGTGCAATACTCTGCAATACCCTGGTGCAATACTCTGCAATACCCTGCGCAATACCCTGCAATACCCTGCGCAATACTCTGCAATACCCTGGTGCAATACTCTGCAATACCCTGCGCAATACTCTGCAATACCCTGCGCAATACTCTGCAATACCCTGTGCAATACTCTGCAATACTCTGGTGCAATACTCTGCAATACCCTGCGCAATACTCTGCAATACCCTGCGCAATACTCTGCAATACCCTGTGCAATACTCTGCAATACTCTGGTGCAATACTCTGCAATACCCTGCGCAATACTCTGCAATACCCTGCGCAATACCCTGCAAAATACTCTGCAATACCCTGGTGCAATACTCTGCAATACCCTGCGCAATACTCTGCAATACCCTGCGCAATACTCTGCAATACCCTGCGCAATACTCTGCAATACCCTGCGCAATACTCTGCAATACCCTGTGCAATACTCTGCAATACTCTGGTGCAATACTCTGCAATACCCTGCGCAATACTCTGCAATACCCTGCGCAATACTCTGCAATACCCTGCGCAATACTCTGCAATACCCTGTGCAATACTCTGCAATACTCTGGTGCAATACTCTGCAATACCCTGCGCAATACTCTGCAATACCCTGCGCAATACCCTGCAAAATACTCTGCAATACCCTGGTGCAATACTCTGCAATACCCTGCGCAATACTCTGCAATACCCTGCGCAATACTCTGCAATACTCTGGTGCAATACTCTGCAATACCCTGGTGCAATACTCTGCAATACCCTGCGCAATACTCTGCAATACCCTGGTGCAATACTCTGCAATACCCTGCGCAATACTCTGCAATACCCTGTGCAATACTCTGCAATACTCTGGTGCAATACTCTGCAATACCCTGCGCAATACTCTGCAATACCCTGTGCAATACTCTGCAATACTCTGGTGCAATACTCTGCAATACCCTGCGCAATACTCTGCAATACCCTGCGCAATACCCTGCAAAATACTCTGCAATACCCTGGTGCAATACTCTGCAATACCCTGCGCAATACTCTGCAATACCCTGCGCAATACCCTGCAAAATACTCTGCAATACCCTGGTGCAATACTCTGCAATACTCTGGTGCAATACTCTGCAATACCCTGCGCAATACTCTGCAATACCCTGCGCAATACTCTGCAATACTCTGGTGCAATACTCTGCAATACCCTGGTGCAATACTCTGCAATACCCTGCGCAATACTCTGCAATACCCTGCGCAATACTCTGCAATACTCTGGTGCAATACTCTGCAATACCCTGGTGCAATACCCTGCGCAATACTCTGCAATACCCTGCGCAATACCCTGCAATACCCTGCGCAATACTCTGCAATACCCTGTGCAATACCCTGCAATACCCTGTGCAATACTCTGCAATACTCTGCAATACCCTGGTGCAATACTCTGCAATACCCTGCGCAATACCCTGCAAAATACTCTGCAATACCCTGGTGCAATACTCTGCAATACCCTGCGCAATACTCTGCAATACCCTGCGCAATACCCTGGTGCAATACTCTGCAATACTCTGGTGCAATACTCTGCAATACTCTGGTGCAATACTCTGCAATACCCTGCAAAATACTCTGCAATACCCTGCGCAATACTCTGCAATACCCTGCGCAATACCCTGCGCAATACCCTGCAAAATACTCTGCAATACCCTGGTGCAATACTCTGCAATACTCTGGTGCAATACCCTGCGCAATACTCTGCAATACCCTGCGCAATACCCTGCGCAATACTCTGCAATACCCTGCAAAATACTCTGCAATACCCTGCGCAATACCCTGCAAAATACTCTGCAATACCCTGGTGCAATACTCTGCAATACTCTGGTGCAATACCCTGCGCAATACTCTGCAATACCCTGCGCAATACCCTGCGCAATACTCTGCAATACCCTGCAATACCCTGCGCAATATTCTGCAATACCCTGCGCAATATTCTGCAATACCCTGCGCAATACTCTGCAATACTCTGCAATACCCTGCGCAATATTCTGCAATACCCTGCGCAATACTCTGCAATACCCTGCGCAATACCCTGGTGCAATACTCTGCAATACTCTGGTGCAATACTCTGCAATACCCTGCAAAATACTCTGCAATACCCTGCGCAATACCCTGCAAAATACTCTGCAATACCCTGGTGCAATACTCTGCAATACTCTGGTGCAATACTCTGCAATACCCTGCGCAATACTCTGCAATACCCTGCGCAATACCCTGCAAAATACTCTGCAATACCCTGGTGCAATACTCTGCAATACTCTGGTGCAATACTCTGCAATACCCTGCGCAATACTCTGCAATACCCTGCGCAATACTCTGCAATACCCTGCGCAATACCCTGCAATACCCTGCGCAATACTCTGCAATACCCTGCGCAATATTCTGCAATACCCTGCGCAATACTCTGCAATACCCTGCGCAATACCCTGGTGCAATACTCTGCAATACTCGGGTGCAATACTCTGCAATACCCTGCAAAATACTCTGCAATACCCTGCGCAATACCCTGCAAAATACTCTGCAATACCCTGGTGCAATACTCTGCAATACTCTGGTGCAATACTCTGCAATACCCTGCGCAATACTCTGCAATACCCTGCGCAATACCCTGCAAAATACTCTGCAATACCCTGGTGCAATACTCTGCAATACTCTGGTGCAATACTCTGCAATACCCTGCGCAATACTCTGCAATACCCTGCGCAATACCCTGCAAAATACTCTGCAATACCCTGGTGCAATACTCTGCAATACTCTGGTGCAATACTCTGCAATACCCTGCGCAATACTCTGCAATACCCTGCGCAATACTCTGCAATACTCTGGCGCAATACTCTGCAATACCCTGCGCAATACTCTGCAATACCCTGCGCAATACCCTGCGCAATACTCTGCAATACCCTGGTGCAATACTCTGCAATACTCTGGTGCAATACTCTGCAATACCCTGCGCAATACTCTGCAATACCCTGCGCAATACCCTGGTGCAATACTCTGCAATACCCTGGTGCAATACTCTGCAATACTCTGCAATACCCTGCGCAATACTCTGCAATACCCTGCGCAATACTCTGCAATACCCTGCGCAATACTCTGCAATACTCTGGTGCAATACTCTGCAATACCCTGGTGCAATACTCTGCAATACCCTGCGCAATACTCTGCAATACCCTGCGCAATACTCTGCAATACCCTGCGCAATACTCTGCAATACTCTGGTGCAATACTCTGCAATACCCTGGTGCAATACCCTGCAATACCCTGCGCAATACTCTGCAATACCCTGCGCAATACCCTGCAATACCCTGCGCAATACTCTGCAATACCCTGGTGCAATACTCTGCAATACCCTGGTGCAATACTCTGCAATACCCTGCGCAATACTCTGCAATACCCTGGTGCAATACTCTGCAATACTCTGGTGCAATACTCTGCAATACCCTGCGCAATACTCTGCAATACCCTGCGCAATACCCTGCAATACCCTGCGCAATACTCTGCAATACCCTGCGCAATACTCTGCAATACTCTGGTGCAATACTCTGCAATACCCTGGTGCAATACTCTGCAATACCCTGCGCAATACTCTGCAATACCCTGCGCAATACCCTGCAATACCCTGCGCAATACTCTGCAATACCCTGGTGCAATACTCTGCAATACTCTGGTGCAATACTCTGCAATACCCTGCGCAATACTCTGCAATACCCTGCGCAATACTCTGCAATACCCTGCGCAATACTCTGCAATACCCTGCGCAATACTCTGCAATACTCTGGTGCAATACTCTGCAATACCCTGGTGCAATACTCTGCAATACCCTGCGCAATACTCTGCAATACCCTGCGCAATACCCTGCAATACCCTGCGCAATACTCTGCAATACTCTGGTGCAATACTCTGCAATACCCTGGTGCAATACTCTGCAATACCCTGCGCAATACTCTGCAATACCCTGGTGCAATACTCTGCAATACTCTGGTGCAATACTCTGCAATACCCTGCACAATACTCTGCAATACCCTGTGCAATACTCTGCAATACTCTGGTGCAATACTCTGCAATACCCTGCGCAATACTCTGCAATACCCTGCGCAATACCCTGCAAAATACTCTGCAATACCCTGGTGCAATACTCTGCAATACCCTGCGCAATACTCTGCAATACCCTGCGCAATACCCTGCAAAATACTCTGCAATACCCTGGTGCAATACTCTGCAATACTCTGGTGCAATACTCTGCAATACCCTGCGCAATACTCTGCAATACCCTGCGCAATACTCTGCAATACTCTGGTGCAATACTCTGCAATACCCTGGTGCAATACTCTGCAATACCCTGCGCAATACTCTGCAATACCCTGCGCAATACTCTGCAATACTCTGGTGCAATACTCTGCAATACCCTGGTGCAATACTCTGCAATACCCTGCGCAATACTCTGCAATACCCTGCGCAATACTCTGCAATACTCTGGTGCAATACTCTGCAATACCCTGGTGCAATACCCTGCGCAATACTCTGCAATACCCTGGTGCAATACCCTGCGCAATACCCTGCAATACCCTGCGCAATACTCTGCAATACCCTGCGCAATACCCTGCAATACCCTGCGCAATACTCTGCAATACTCTGCAATACTCTGGTGCAATACTCTGCAATACCCTGCGCAATACCCTGCAAAATACTCTGCAATACCCTGGTGCAATACTCTGCAATACCCTGCGCAATACTCTGCAATACCCTGCGCAATACCCTGGTGCAATACTCTGCAATACTCTGGTGCAATACTCTGCAATACCCTGCGCAATACTCTGCAATACCCTGCGCAATACTCTGCAATACCCTGGTGCAATACTCTGCAATACCCTGGTGCAATACTCTGCAATACCCTGCGCAATACTCTGCAATACCCTGCGCAATACTCTGCAATACTCTGGTGCAATACTCTGCAATACCCTGGTGCAATACTCTGCAATACCCTGCGCAATACTCTGCAATACCCTGCGCAATACTCTGCAATACCCTGGTGCAATACCCTGCGCAATACTCTGCAATACCCTGCGCAATACCCTGCAATACCCTGCGCAATACTCTGCAATACCCTGCGCAATACCCTGCAATACCCTGCGCAATACTCTGCAATACTCTGCAATACTCTGGTGCAATACTCTGCAATACCCTGCGCAATACCCTGCAAAATACTCTGCAATACCCTGGTGCAATACTCTGCAATACCCTGCGCAATACTCTGCAATACTCTGGTGCAATACTCTGCAATACTCTGGTGCAATACTCTGCAATACCCTGCAAAATACTCTGCAATACCCTGCGCAATACTCTGCAATACCCTGCGCAATACCCTGGTGCAATACTCTGCAATACTCTGGTGCAATACTCTGCAATACTCTGGTGCAATACTCTGCAATACCCTGCAAAATACTCTGCAATACCCTGCGCAATACCCTGCGCAATACCCTGCAAAATACTCTGCAATACCCTGGTGCAATACTCTGCAATACTCTGGTGCAATACCCTGCGCAATACTCTGCAATACCCTGCGCAATACCCTGCGCAATACTCTGCAATACCCTGCAAAATACTCTGCAATACCCTGCGCAATACCCTGCAAAATACTCTGCAATACCCTGGTGCAATACTCTGCAATACTCTGGTGCAATACCCTGCGCAATACTCTGCAATACCCTGCGCAATACCCTGCGCAATACTCTGCAATACCCTGGTGCAATACTCTGCAATACTCTGGTGCAATACTCTGCAATACTCTGGTGCAATACTCTGCAATACCCTGCGCAATACTCTGCAATACCCTGCGCAATATTCTGCAATACCCTGCGCAATACTCTGCAATACTCTGCAATACCCTGCGCAATATTCTGCAATACCCTGCGCAATACTCTGCAATACCCTGCGCAATACCCTGGTGCAATACTCTGCAATACTCTGGTGCAATACTCTGCAATACTCTGCAATACCCTGCAAAATACTCTGCAATACCCTGCGCAATACCCTGCAAAATACTCTGCAATACCCTGGTGCAATACTCTGCAATACTCTGGTGCAATACTCTGCAATACCCTGCGCAATACTCTGCAATACCCTGCGCAATACCCTGCAAAATACTCTGCAATACCCTGGTGCAATACTCTGCAATACTCTGGTGCAATACTCTGCAATACCCTGCACAATACTCTGCAATACCCTGCGCAATACCCTGCAATACCCTGCACAATACTCTGCAATACTCTGGCGCAATACTCTGCAATACCCTGCGCAATACTCTGCAATACCCTGCGCAATACCCTGCAAAATACTCTGCAATACCCTGGTGCAATACTCTGCAATACTCTGGTGCAATACTCTGCAATACCCTGCGCAATACTCTGCAATACCCTGCGCAATACTCTGCAATACTCTGGCGCAATACTCTGCAATACCCTGCGCAATACTCTGCAATACCCTGCGCAATACCCTGCGCAATACTCTGCAATACCCTGGTGCAATACTCTGCAATACTCTGGTGCAATACTCTGCAATACCCTGCGCAATACTCTGCAATACCCTGCGCAATACTCTGCAATACCCTGGTGCAATACTCTGCAATACTCTGCAATACCCTGCGCAATACTCTGCAATACCCTGCGCAATACTCTGCAATACCCTGCGCAATACTCTGCAATACTCTGGTGCAATACTCTGCAATACCCTGGTGCAATACTCTGCAATACCCTGCGCAATACTCTGCAATACTCTGGTGCAATACTCTGCAATACCCTGGTGCAATACCCTGCAATACCCTGCGCAATACTCTGCAATACCCTGCGCAATACCCTGCAATACCCTGCGCAATACTCTGCAATACTCTGGTGCAATACTCTGCAATACCCTGGTGCAATACTCTGCAATACCCTGCAATACCCTGGTGCAATACTCTGCAATACTCTGGTGCAATACTCTGCAATACCCTGCGCAATACTCTGCAATACCCTGCGCAATACCCTGCAATACCCTGCGCAATACTCTGCAATACCCTGCGCAATACTCTGCAATACTCTGGTGCAATACTCTGCAATACCCTGGTGCAATACTCTGCAATACCCTGGTGCAATACTCTGCAATACCCTGCGCAATACTCTGCAATACTCTGGTGCAATACTCTGCAATACCCTGCGCAATACTCTGCAATACCCTGCGCAATACTCTGCAATACTCTGGTGCAATACTCTGCAATACCCTGGTGCAATACTCTGCAATACCCTGCGCAATACTCTGCAATACCCTGGTGCAATACTCTGCAATACTCTGGTGCAATACTCTGCAATACCCTGCGCAATACTCTGCAATACCCTGCGCAATACCCTGCAATACCCTGCGCAATACTCTGCAATACCCTGCGCAATACTCTGCAATACCCTGTGCAATACTCTGCAATACTCTGGTGCAATACTCTGCAATACCCTGCGCAATACTCTGCAATACCCTGCGCAATACTCTGCAATACCCTGCGCAATACTCTGCAATACCCTGTGCAATACTCTGCAATACTCTGGTGCAATACTCTGCAATACCCTGCGCAATACTCTGCAATACCCTGCGCAATACCCTGCAAAATACTCTGCAATACCCTGCGCAATACTCTGCAATACCCTGCGCAATACTCTGCAATACCCTGCGCAATACCCTGCAAAATACTCTGCAATACCCTGGTGCAATACTCTGCAATACTCTGGTGCAATACTCTGCAATACCCTGCGCAATACTCTGCAATACCCTGCGCAATACCCTGCAATACCCTGCGCAATACTCTGCAATACTCTGGTGCAATACTCTGCAATACCCTGGTGCAATACTCTGCAATACCCTGCGCAATACTCTGCAATACCCTGCGCAATACTCTGCAATACTCTGGTGCAATACTCTGCAATACCCTGGTGCAATACTCTGCAATACCCTGCGCAATACTCTGCAATACCCTGCGCAATACTCTGCAATACTCTGGTGCAATACTCTGCAATACCCTGCGCAATACCCTGCAATACCCTGCGCAATACTCTGCAATACCCTGCGCAATACTCTGCAATACTCTGGTGCAATACTCTGGTGCAATACTCTGCAATACCCTGCGCAATACCCTGCAAAATACTCTGCAATACCCTGGTGCAATACTCTGCAATACCCTGCGCAATACTCTGCAATACCCTGCGCAATACTCTGCAATACCCTGCGCAATACTCTGCAATACTCTGGTGCAATACTCTGCAATACCCTGCAAAATACTCTGCAATACCCTGCGCAATACCCTGCAAAATACTCTGCAATACCCTGGTGCAATACTCTGCAATACTCTGGTGCAATACCCTGCGCAATACTCTGCAATACCCTGCGCAATACCCTGCGCAATACCCTGCAATACCCTGCGCAATACTCTGCAATACCCTGCGCAATATTCTGCAATACCCTGCGCAATACTCTGCAATACTCTGCAATACCCTGCGCAATATTCTGCAATACCCTGCACAATACTCTGCAATACCCTGCGCAATACCCTGGTGCAATACTCTGCAATACTCTGGTGCAATACTCTGCAATACCCTGCAAAATACTCTGCAATACCCTGCGCAATACCCTGCAAAATACTCTGCAATACCCTGGTGCAATACTCTGCAATACTCTGGTGCAATACTCTGCAATACCCTGCGCAATACTCTGCAATACCCTGCGCAATACCCTGCAAAATACTCTGCAATACCCTGGTGCAATACTCTGCAATACTCTGGTGCAATACTCTGCAATACCCTGGTGCAATACTCTGCAATACCCTGCGCAATACTCTGCAATACCCTGCGCAATACTCTGCAATACTCTGGTGCAATACTCTGCAATACCCTGGTGCAATACCCTGCGCAATACTCTGCAATACCCTGCGCAATACCCTGCAATACCCTGCGCAATACTCTGCAATACTCTGCAATACTCTGGTGCAATACTCTGCAATACCCTGCGCAATACCCTGCAAAATACTCTGCAATACCCTGGTGCAATACTCTGCAATACCCTGCGCAATACTCTGCAATACCCTGCGCAATACCCTGGTGCAATACTCTGCAATACTCTGGTGCAATACTCTGCAATACTCTGGTGCAATACTCTGCAATACCCTGCAAAATACTCTGCAATACCCTGCGCAATACCCTGCAAAATACTCTGCAATACCCTGGTGCAATACTCTGCAATACTCTGGTGCAATACCCTGCGCAATACTCTGCAATACCCTGCGCAATACCCTGCGCAATACTCTGCAATACCCTGCAATACCCTGCGCAATACTCTGCAATACCCTGCGCAATATTCTGCAATACCCTGCGCAATACTCTGCAATACTCTGCAATACCCTGCGCAATATTCTGCAATACCCTGCGCAATACTCTGCAATACCCTGCGCAATACCCTGGTGCAATACTCTGCAATACTCTGGTGCAATACTCTGCAATACCCTGCAAAATACTCTGCAATACCCTGCGCAATACCCTGCAAAATACTCTGCAATACCCTGGTGCAATACTCTGCAATACTCTGGTGCAATACTCTGCAATACCCTGCGCAATACTCTGCAATACCCTGCGCAATACCCTGCAAAATACTCTGCAATACCCTGGTGCAATACTCTGCAATACTCTGGTGCAATACTCTGCAATACCCTGCGCAATACTCTGCAATACCCTGCGCAATACCCTGCAAAATACTCTGCAATACCCTGGTGCAATACTCTGCAATACTCTGGTGCAATACTCTGCAATACCCTGCGCAATACTCTGCAATACCCTGCGCAATACCCTGCAAAATACTCTGCAATACCCTGGTGCAATACTCTGCAATACACTGGTGCAATACTCTGCAATACCCTGCGCAATACTCTGCAATACCCTGCGCAATACTCTGCAATACTCTGGCGCAATACTCTGCAATACCCTGCGCAATACTCTGCAATACCCTGCGCAATACCCTGCGCAATACTCTGCAATACCCTGGTGCAATACTCTGCAATACTCTGGTGCAATACTCTGCAATACCCTGCGCAATACCCTGCAAAATACTCTGCAATACCCTGGTGCAATACTCTGCAATACCCTGCGCAATACCCTGCAAAATACTCTGCAATACCCTGGTGCAATACTCTGCAATACCCTGCGCAATACTCTGCAATACCCTGCGCAATACTCTGCAATACCCTGCGCAATACCCTGGTGCAATACTCTGCAATACTCTGGTGCAATACTCTGCAATACCCTGCAAAATACTCTGCAATACCCTGCGCAATACCCTGCAAAATACTCTGCAATACCCTGGTGCAATACTCTGCAATACTCTGGTGCAATACCCTGCGCAATACTCTGCAATACCCTGCGCAATACCCTGCACAATACTCTGCAATACCCTGCAATACCCTGCGCAATACTCTGCAATACCCTGCGCAATATTCTGCAATACCCTGCGCAATACTCTGCAATACTCTGCGCAATACCCTGGTGCAATACTCTGCAATACTCTGGTGCAATACTCTGCAATACCCTGCAAAATACTCTGCAATACCCTGCGCAATACCCTGCAAAATACTCTGCAATACCCTGGTGCAATACTCTGCAATACTCTGGTGCAATACTCTGCAATACCCTGCGCAATACTCTGCAATACCCTGCGCAATACCCTGCAAAATACTCTGCAATACCCTGGTGCAATACTCTGCAATACTCTGGTGCAATACTCTGCAATACCCTGGTGCAATACTCTGCAATACCCTGCGCAATACTCTGCAATACACTGCGCAATACTCTGCAATACTCTGGTGCAATACTCTGCAATACCCTGGTGCAATACCCTGCGCAATACTCTGCAATACCCTGCGCAATACCCTGCAATACCCTGCGCAATACTCTGCAATACCCTGCGCAATACTCTGCAATACTCTGCAATACTCTGGTGCAATACTCTGCAATACCCTGCGCAATACCCTGCAAAATACTCTGCAATACCCTGGTGCAATACTCTGCAATACCCTGCGCAATACCCTGGTGCAATACTCTGCAATACTCTGGTGCAATACTCTGCAATACTCTGGTGCAATACTCTGCAATACCCTGCAAAATACTCTGCAATACCCTGCGCAATACCCTGCAAAATACTCTGCAATACCCTGGTGCAATACTCTGCAATACTCTGGTGCAATACCCTGCGCAATACTCTGCAATACCCTGCGCAATACCCTGCACAATACTCTGCAATACCCTGCAATACCCTGCGCAATACTCTGCAATACCCTGCGCAATATTCTGCAATACCCTGCGCAATACTCTGCAATACTCTGCAATACCCTGCGCAATATTCTGCAATACCCTGCGCAATACTCTGCAATACCCTGCGCAATACCCTGGTGCAATACTCTGCAATACTCTGGTGCAATACTCTGCAATACCCTGCAAAATACTCTGCAATACCCTGCGCAATACCCTGCAAAATACTCTGCAATACCCTGGTGCAATACTCTGCAATACTCTGGTGCAATACTCTGCAATACCCTGCGCAATACTCTGCAATACCCTGCGCAATACCCTGCAAAATACTCTGCAATACCCTGGTGCAATACTCTGCAATACTCTGGTGCAATACTCTGCAATACCCTGCACAATACTCTGCAATACCCTGCGCAATACCCTGCAAAATACTCTGCAATACCCTGGTGCAATACTCTGCAATACTCTGGTGCAATACTCTGCAATACCCTGCAATACCCTGCGCAATACTCTGCAATACTCTGGCGCAATACTCTGCAATACCCTGCGCAATACTCTGCAATACCCTGCGCAATACCCTGCGCAATACTCTGCAATACCCTGGTGCAATACTCTGCAATACTCTGGTGCAATACTCTGCAATACCCTGCGCAATACTCTGCAATACCCTGCGCAATACTCTGCAATACTCTGGTGCAATACTCTGCAATACCCTGGTGCAATACTCTGCAATACTCTGCAATACCCTGCGCAATACTCTGCAATACCCTGCGCAATACTCTGCAATACCCTGCGCAATACTCTGCAATACCCTGCGCAATACCCTGCGCAATACTCTGCAATACCCTGGTGCAATACTCTGCAATACTCTGGTGCAATACCCTGCGCAATACTCTGCAATACCCTGCGCAATACTCTGCAATACTCTGGTGCAATACTCTGCAATACCCTGGTGCAATACCCTGCGCAATACTCTGCAATACCCTGCGCAATACTCTGCAATACTCTGGTGCAATACTCTGCAATACCCTGGTGCAATACTCTGCAATACCCTGCACAATACTCTGCAATACCCTGCGCAATACTCTGCAATACTCTGGTGCAATACTCTGCAATACCCTGGTGCAATACTCTGCAATACTCTGCAATACCCTGCGCAATACTCTGCAATACCCTGCGCAATACTCTGCAATACTCTGGTGCAATACTCTGCAATACCCTGGTGCAATACCCTGCAATACCCTGCGCAATACTCTGCAATACCCTGCGCAATACTCTGCAATACCCTGCGCAATACTCTGCAATACTCTGGTGCAATACTCTGCAATACCCTGGTGCAATACTCTGCAATACCCTGCGCAATACTCTGCAATACCCTGCGCAATTCTCTGCAATACTCTGGTGCAATACTCTGCAATACCCTGGTGCAATACCCTGCGCAATACTCTGCAATACCCTGCGCAATACCCTGCAATACCCTGCGCAATACTCTGCAATACCCTGCGCAATACTCTGCAATACTCTGCAATACTCTGGTGCAATACTCTGCAATACCCTGCGCAATACCCTGCAAAATACTCTGCAATACCCTGCGCAATACTCTGCAATACTCTGCAATACCCTGCGCAATACCCTGGTGCAATACTCTGCAATACTCTGGTGCAATACTCTGCAATACTCTGGTGCAATACTCTGCAATACCCTGCAAAATACTCTGCAATACCCTGCGCAATACTCTGCAATACCCTGCGCAATACCCTGCGCAATACCCTGCAAAATACTCTGCAATACCCTGGTGCAATACTCTGCAATACTCTGGTGCAATACCCTGCGCAATACTCTGCAATACCCTGCGCAATACTCTGCAATACCCTGCAATACCCTGCGCAATACTCTGCAATACCCTGCGCAATATTCTGCAATACCCTGCGCAATACTCTGCAATACTCTGCAATACCCTGCGCAATATTCTGCAATACCCTGCGCAATACTCTGCAATACCCTGCGCAATACCCTGGTGCAATACTCTGCAATACTCTGGTGCAATACTCTGCAATACCCTGCAAAATACTCTGCAATACCCTGCGCAATACCCTGCAAAATACTCTGCAATACCCTGGTGCAATACTCTGCAATACTCTGGTGCAATACTCTGCAATACCCTGCGCAATACTCTGCAATACCCTGCGCAATACCCTGCAAAATACTCTGCAATACCCTGGTGCAATACTCTGCAATACACTGGTGCAATACTCTGCAATACCCTGCGCAATACTCTGCAATACCCTGCGCAATACTCTGCAATACTCTGGCGCAATACTCTGCAATACCCTGCGCAATACTCTGCAATACCCTGCGCAATACCCTGCGCAATACTCTGCAATACCCTGGTGCAATACTCTGCAATACCATGCGCAATACTCTGCAATACCCTGCGCAATACTCTGCAATACTCTGGTGCAATACTCTGCAATACCCTGGTGCAATACTCTGCAATACCCTGCGCAATACTCTGCAATACCCTGCGCAATACTCTGCAATACTCTGGTGCAATACTCTGCAATACCCTGGTGCAATACTCTGCAATACCCTGCGCAATACTCTGCAATACCCTGCGCAATACCCTGCAATACCCTGCGCAATACTCTGCAATACTCTGGTGCAATACTCTGCAATACCCTGGTGCAATACTCTGCAATACCCTGCGCAATAATCTGCAATACCCTGGTGCAATACTCTGCAATACTCTGGTGCAATACTCTGCAATACCCTGCGCAATACTCTGCAATACCCTGCGCAATACTCTGCAATACCCTGTGCAATACTCTGCAATACTCTGGTGCAATACTCTGCAATACCCTGCGCAATACTCTGCAATACCCTGCACAATACTCTGCAATACCCTGCACAATACTCTGCAATACCCTGTGCAATACTCTGCAATACTCTGGTGCAATACTCTGCAATACCCTGCGCAATACTCTGCAATACCCTGCGCAATACCCTGCAAAATACTCTGCAATACCCTGGTGCAATACTCTGCAATACCCTGCGCAATACTCTGCAATACCCTGCGCAATACTCTGCAATACTCTGGTGCAATACTCTGCAATACCCTGGTGCAATACTCTGCAATACCCTGCGCAATACTCTGCAATACCCTGGTGCAATACTCTGCAATACCCTGCGCAATACTCTGCAATACCCTGTGCAATACTCTGCAATACTCTGGTGCAATACTCTGCAATACCCTGCGCAATACTCTGCAATACCCTGTGCAATACTCTGCAATACTCTGGTGCAATACTCTGCAATACCCTGCGCAATACTCTGCAATACCCTGCGCAATACCCTGCAAAATACTCTGCAATACCCTGGTGCAATACTCTGCAATACCCTGCGCAATACTCTGCAATACCCTGCGCAATACCCTGCAAAATACTCTGCAATACCCTGGTGCAATACTCTGCAATACTCTGGTGCAATACTCTGCAATACCCTGCGCAATACTCTGCAATACCCTGCGCAATACTCTGCAATACTCTGGTGCAATACTCTGCAATACCCTGGTGCAATACTCTGCAATACCCTGCGCAATACTCTGCAATACCCTGCGCAATACTCTGCAATACTCTGGTGCAATACTCTGCAATACCCTGGTGCAATACCCTGCGCAATACTCTGCAATACCCTGCGCAATACCCTGCAATACCCTGCGCAATACTCTGCAATACCCTGCGCAATACCCTGCAATACCCTGCGCAATACTCTGCAATACTCTGCAATACTCTGGTGCAATACTCTGCAATACCCTGCGCAATACCCTGCAAAATACTCTGCAATACCCTGGTGCAATACTCTGCAATACCCTGCGCAATACTCTGCAATACCCTGCGCAATACCCTGGTGCAATACTCTGCAATACTCTGGTGCAATACTCTGCAATACTCTGGTGCAATACTCTGCAATACCCTGCAAAATACTCTGCAATACCCTGCGCAATACTCTGCAATACCCTGCGCAATACCCTGCGCAATACCCTGCAAAATACTCTGCAATACCCTGGTGCAATACTCTGCAATACTCTGGTGCAATACCCTGCGCAATACTCTGCAATACCCTGCGCAATACCCTGCGCAATACTCTGCAATACCCTGCAAAATACTCTGCAATACCCTGCGCAATACCCTGCAAAATACTCTGCAATACCCTGGTGCAATACTCTGCAATACTCTGGTGCAATACCCTGCGCAATACTCTGCAATACCCTGCGCAATACCCTGCGCAATACTCTGCAATACCCTGCAATACCCTGCGCAATACTCTGCAATACCCTGCGCAATATTCTGCAATACCCTGCGCAATACTCTGCAATACTCTGCAATACCCTGCGCAATATTCTGCAATACCCTGCGCAATACTCTGCAATACCCTGCGCAATACCCTGGTGCAATACTCTGCAATACTCTGGTGCAATACTCTGCAATACCCTGCAAAATACTCTGCAATACCCTGCGCAATACCCTGCAAAATACTCTGCAATACCCTGGTGCAATACTCTGCAATACTCTGGTGCAATACTCTGCAATACCCTGCGCAATACTCTGCAATACCCTGCGCAATACCCTGCAATACCCTGCGCACTACTCTGCAATACTCTGGCGCAATACTCTGCAATACCCTGCGCAATACTCTGCAATACCCTGCGCAATACCCTGCGCAATACTCTGCAATACCCTGGTGCAATACTCTGCAATACTCTGGTGCAATACTCTGCAATACCCTGCGCAATACTCTGCAATACCCTGTGCAATACCCTGGTGCAATACTCTGCAATACCCTGGTGCAATACTCTGCAATACTCTGCAATACCCTGCGCAATACTCTGCAATACCCTGCGCAATACTCTGCAATACCCTGGTGCAATACTCTGCAATACACTGCGCAATACTCTGCAATACCCTGCGCAATACTCTGCAATACCCTGCGCAATACTCTGCAATACTCTGGTGCAATACTCTGCAATACCCTGGTGCAATACCCTGCAATACCCTGCGCAATACTCTGCAATACCCTGCGCAATACCCTGCAATACCCTGCGCAATACTCTGCAATACTCTGGTGCAATACTCTGCAATACCCTGGTGCAATACTCTGCAATACCCTGCGCAATACTCTGCAATACCCTGGTGCAATACTCTGCAATACTCTGGTGCAATACTCTGCAATACCCTGCGCAATACTCTGCAATACCCTGCGCAATACCCTGCAATACCCTGCGCAATACTCTGCAATACCCTGCGCAATACTCTGCAATACTCTGGTGCAATACTCTGCAATACCCTGGTGCAATACTCTGCAATACCCTGGTGCAATACTCTGCAATACCCTGCGCAATACTCTGCAATACCCTGGTGCAATACTCTGCAATACTCTGGTGCAATACTCTGCAATACCCTGCGCAATACTCTGCAATACCCTGCGCAATACTCTGCAATACCCTGCGCAATACTCTGCAATACTCTGGTGCAATACTCTGCAATACCCTGGTGCAATACTCTGCAATACCCTGCGCAATACCCTGCGCAATACCCTGCAATACCCTGCGCAATACTCTGCAATACTCTGGTGCAATACTCTGCAATACCCTGGTGCAATACTCTGCAATACCCTGCGCAATACTCTGCAATACCCTGCGCAATACTCTGCAATACCCTGGTGCAATACTCTGCAATACTCTGGTGCAATACTCTGCAATACCCTGCGCAATACTCTGCAATACCCTGCGCAATACCCTGGTGCAATACTCTGCAATACTCTGCAATACTCTGGTGCAATACTCTGCAATACTCTGGTGCAATACTCTGCAATACCCTGCGCAATATTCTGCAATACCCTGCGCAATACTCTGCAATACTCTGCAATACCCTGCGCAATATTCTGCAATACCCTGCGCAATACTCTGCAATACCCTGCGCAATACCCTGGTGCAATACTCTGCAATACTCTGGTGCAATACTCTGCAATACCCTGGTGCAATACTCTGCAATACCCTGCGCAATACTCTGCAATACCCTGCGCAATACCCTGCAATACCCTGCGCAATACTCTGCAATACTCTGGTGCAATACTCTGCAATACCCTGGTGCAATACTCTGCAATACCCTGCGCAATACTCTGCAATACCCTGGTGCAATACTCTGCAATACTCTGGTGCAATACTCTGCAATACCCTGCGCAATACTCTGCAATACCCTGCGCAATACCCTGGTGCAATACTCTGCAATACTCTGCAATACCCTGGTGCAATACTCTGCAATACTCTGGTGCAATACTCTGCAATACCCTGCGCAATACTCTGCAATACCCTGCGCAATACCCTGCAATACCCTGCGCAATACTCTGCAATACCCTGCGCAATACTCTGCAATACTCTGCAATACTCTGGTGCAATACTCTGCAATACCCTGGTGCAATACTCTGCAATACCCTGCGCAATACTCTGCAATACCCTGGTGCAATACTCTGCAATACCCTGGTGCAATACTCTGCAATACTCTGGTGCAATACTCTGCAATACCCTGCACAATACCCTGCAAAATACTCTGCAATACCCTGGTGCAATACTCTGCAATACCCTGCGCAATACCCTGCAAAATACTCTGCAATACCCTGGTGCAATACTCTGCAATACTCTGGTGCAATACTCTGCAATACCCTGCGCAATACTCTGCAATACCCTGCGCAATACCCTGCAATACCCTGCGCAATACTCTGCAATACTCTGGTGCAATACTCTGCAATACCCTGGTGCAATACTCTGCAATACCCTGTGCAATACTCTGCAATACCCTGGTGCAATACTCTGCAATACTCTGGTGCAATACTCTGCAATACCCTGCGCAATACTCTGCAATACCCTGCGCAATACCCTGCAATACCCTGCGCAATACTCTGCAATACCCTGGTGCAATACTCTGCAATACCCTGCGCAATACTCTGCAATACCCTGCGCAATACTCTGCAATACCCTGTGCAATACTCTGCAATACTCTGGTGCAATACTCTGCAATACCCTGCGCAATACTCTGCAATACCCTGTGCAATACTCTGCAATACTCTGGTGCAATACTCTGCAATACCCTGCGCAATACTCTGCAATACCCTGCGCAATACCCTGCAAAATACTCTGCAATACCCTGGTGCAATACTCTGCAATACCCTGCGCAATACTCTGCAATACCCTGCGCAATACCCTGCAAAATACTCTGCAATACCCTGGTGCAATACTCTGCAATACTCTGGTGCAATACTCTGCAATACCCTGCGCAATACTCTGCAATACCCTGCACAATACCCTGCAATACCCTGCGCAATACTCTGCAATACTCTGGTGCAATACTCTGCAATACCCTGGTGCAATACTCTGCAATACCCTGCGCAATACTCTGCAATACCCTGCGCAATACTCTGCAATACTCTGGTGCAATACTCTGCAATACCCTGGTGCAATACTCTGCAATACCCTGCGCAATACTCTGCAATACCCTGCGCAATACTCTGCAATACTCTGGTGCAATACTCTGCAATACCCTGGTGCAATACCCTGCGCAATACTCTGCAATACCCTGCGCAATACCCTGCAATACCCTGCGCAATACTCTGCAATACCCTGCGCAATACTCTGCAATACTCTGCAATACTCTGGTGCAATACTCTGCAATACCCTGCGCAATACCCTGCAAAATACTCTGCAATACCCTGGTGCAATACTCTGCAATACCCTGCGCAATACTCTGCAATACCCTGCGCAATACCCTGGTGCAATACTCTGCAATACTCTGGTGCAATACTCTGCAATACTCTGGTGCAATACTCTGCAATACCCTGCAAAATACTCTGCAATACCCTGCGCAATACTCTGCAATACCCTGCGCAATACCCTGCGCAATACCCTGCAAAATACTCTGCAATACCCTGGTGCAATACTCTGCAATACTCTGGTGCAATACCCTGCGCAATACTCTGCAATACCCTGCGCAATACCCTGCGCAATACTCTGCAATACCCTGCAAAATACTCTGCAATACCCTGCGCAATACCCTGCAAAATACTCTGCAATACCCTGGTGCAATACTCTGCAATACTCTGGTGCAATACCCTGCGCAATACTCTGCAATACCCTGCGCAATACCCTGCGCAATACTCTGCAATACCCTGCAATACCCTGCGCAATACTCTGCAATACCCTGCGCAATATTCTGCAATACCCTGCGCAATACTCTGCAATACTCTGCAATACCCTGCGCAATATTCTGCAATACCCTGCGCAATACTCTGCAATACCCTGCGCAATACCCTGGTGCAATACTCTGCAATACTCTGGTGCAATACTCTGCAATACCCTGCAAAATACTCTGCAATACCCTGCGCAATACCCTGCAAAATACTCTGCAATACCCTGGTGCAATACTCTGCAATACTCTGGTGCAATACTCTGCAATACCCTGCGCAATACTCTGCAATACCCTGCGCAATACCCTGCAAAATACTCTGCAATACCCTGGTGCAATACTCTGCAATACTCTGGTGCAATACTCTGCAATACCCTGGTGCAATACTCTGCAATACCCTGCGCAATACTCTGCAATACCCTGCGCAATACTCTGCAATACTCTGGTGCAATACTCTGCAATACCCTGGTGCAATACCCTGCGCAATACTCTGCAATACCCTGCGCAATACCCTGCAATACCCTGCGCAATACTCTGCAATACCCTGCGCAATACTCTGCAATACTCTGCAATACTCTGGTGCAATACTCTGGTGCAATACTCTGCAATACCCTGCGCAATACCCTGCAAAATACTCTGCAATACCCTGGTGCAATACTCTGCAATACCCTGCGCAATACTCTGCAATACCCTGCGCAATACCCTGGTGCAATACTCTGCAATACTCTGGTGCAATACTCTGCAATACTCTGGTGCAATACTCTGCAATACCCTGCAAAATACTCTGCAATACCCTGCGCAATACCCTGCAAAATACTCTGCAATACCCTGGTGCAATACTCTGCAATACTCTGGTGCAATACCCTGCGCAATACTCTGCAATACCCTGCGCAATACCCTGCACAATACTCTGCAATACCCTGCAATACCCTGCGCAATACTCTGCAATACCCTGCGCAATATTCTGCAATACCCTGCGCAATACTCTGCAATACTCTGCAATACCCTGCGCAATATTCTGCAATACCCTGCGCAATACTCTGCAATACCCTGCGCAATACCCTGGTGCAATACTCTGCAATACTCTGGTGCAATACTCTGCAATACCCTGCAAAATACTCTGCAATACCCTGCGCAATACCCTGCAAAATACTCTGCAATACCCTGGTGCAATACTCTGCAATACTCTGGTGCAATACTCTGCAATACCCTGCGCAATACTCTGCAATACCCTGCGCAATACCCTGCAAAATACTCTGCAATACCCTGGTGCAATACTCTGCAATACTCTGGTGCAATACTCTGCAATACCCTGCGCAATACTCTGCAATACCCTGCGCAATACCCTGCAAAATACTCTGCAATACCCTGGTGCAATACTCTGCAATACTCTGGTGCAATACTCTGCAATACCCTGCGCAATACTCTGCAATACCCTGCGCAATACCCTGCAAAATACTCTGCAATACCCTGGTGCAATACTCTGCAATACACTGGTGCAATACTCTGCAATACCCTGCGCAATACTCTGCAATACCCTGCGCAATACTCTGCAATACTCTGGCGCAATACTCTGCAATACCCTGCGCAATACTCTGCAATACCCTGCGCAATACCCTGCGCAATACTCTGCAATACCCTGGTGCAATACTCTGCAATACTCTGGTGCAATACTCTGCAATACCCTGCGCAATACCCTGCAAAATACTCTGCAATACCCTGGTGCAATACTCTGCAATACCCTGCGCAATACCCTGCAAAATACTCTGCAATACCCTGGTGCAATACTCTGCAATACCCTGCGCAATACTCTGCAATACCCTGCGCAATACTCTGCAATACCCTGCGCAATACCCTGGTGCAATACTCTGCAATACTCTGGTGCAATACTCTGCAATACCCTGCAAAATACTCTGCAATACCCTGCGCAATACCCTGCAAAATACTCTGCAATACCCTGGTGCAATACTCTGCAATACTCTGGTGCAATACCCTGCGCAATACTCTGCAATACCCTGCGCAATACCCTGCGCAATACTCTGCAATACCCTGCAATACCCTGCGCAATACTCTGCAATACCCTGCGCAATATTCTGCAATACCCTGCGCAATACTCTGCAATACTCTGCGCAATACCCTGGTGCAATACTCTGCAATACTCTGGTGCAATACTCTGCAATACCCTGCAAAATACTCTGCAATACCCTGCGCAATACCCTGCAAAATACTCTGCAATACCCTGGTGCAATACTCTGCAATACTCTGGTGCAATACTCTGCAATACCCTGCGCAATACTCTGCAATACCCTGCGCAATACCCTGCAAAATACTCTGCAATACCCTGGTGCAATACTCTGCAATACTCTGGTGCAATACTCTGCAATACCCTGGTGCAATACTCTGCAATACCCTGCGCAATACTCTGCAATACCCTGCGCAATACTCTGCAATACTCTGGTGCAATACTCTGCAATACCCTGGTGCAATACCCTGCGCAATACTCTGCAATACCCTGCGCAATACCCTGCAATACCCTGCGCAATACTCTGCAATACCCTGCGCAATACTCTGCAATACTCTGCAATACTCTGGTGCAATACTCTGCAATACCCTGCGCAATACCCTGCAAAATACTCTGCAATACCCTGGTGCAATACTCTGCAATACCCTGCGCAATACCCTGGTGCAATACTCTGCAATACTCTGGTGCAATACTCTGCAATACTCTGGTGCAATACTCTGCAATACCCTGCAAAATACTCTGCAATACCCTGCGCAATACCCTGCAAAATACTCTGCAATACCCTGGTGCAATACTCTGCAATACTCTGGTGCAATACCCTGCGCAATACTCTGCAATACCCTGCGCAATACCCTGCACAATACTCTGCAATACCCTGCAATACCCTGCGCAATACTCTGCAATACCCTGCGCAATATTCTGCAATACCCTGCGCAATACTCTGCAATACTCTGCAATACCCTGCGCAATATTCTGCAATACCCTGCGCAATACTCTGCAATACCCTGCGCAATACCCTGGTGCAATACTCTGCAATACTCTGGTGCAATACTCTGCAATACCCTGCAAAATACTCTGCAATACCCTGCGCAATACCCTGCAAAATACTCTGCAATACCCTGGTGCAATACTCTGCAATACTCTGGTGCAATACTCTGCAATACCCTGCGCAATACTCTGCAATACCCTGCGCAATACCCTGCAAAATACTCTGCAATACCCTGGTGCAATACTCTGCAATACTCTGGTGCAATACTCTGCAATACCCTGCGCAATACTCTGCAATACCCTGCGCAATACCCTGCAAAATACTCTGCAATACCCTGGTGCAATACTCTGCAATACTCTGGTGCAATACTCTGCAATACCCTGCAATACCCTGCGCAATACTCTGCAATACTCTGGCGCAATACTCTGCAATACCCTGCGCAATACTCTGCAATACCCTGCGCAATACCCTGCGCAATACTCTGCAATACCCTGGTGCAATACTCTGCAATACTCTGGTGCAATACTCTGCAATACCCTGCGCAATACTCTGCAATACCCTGCGCAATACTCTGCAATACTCTGGTGCAATACTCTGCAATACCCTGGTGCAATACTCTGCAATACTCTGCAATACCCTGCGCAATACTCTGCAATACCCTGCACAATACTCTGCAATACCCTGCGCAATACTCTGCAATACCCTGCGCAATACCCTGCGCAATACTCTGCAATACCCTGGTGCAATACTCTGCAATACTCTGGTGCAATACCCTGCGCAATACTCTGCAATACCCTGCGCAATACTCTGCAATACTCTGGTGCAATACTCTGCAATACCCTGGTGCAATACCCTGCGCAATACTCTGCAATACCCTGCGCAATACTCTGCAATACCCTGCGCAATACTCTGCAATACTCTGGTGCAATACTCTGCAATACCCTGGTGCAATACTCTGCAATACCCTGCGCAATACTCTGCAATACCCTGCGCAATACTCTGCAATACTCTGGTGCAATACTCTGCAATACCCTGGTGCAATACCCTGCGCAATACTCTGCAATACCCTGCGCAATACTCTGCAATACCCTGCGCAATACTCTGCAATACTCTGGTGCAATACTCTGCAATACCCTGGTGCAATACCCTGCAATACCCTGCGCAATACTCTGCAATACCCTGCGCAATACTCTGCAATACCCTGCGCAATACTCTGCAATACTCTGGTGCAATACTCTGCAATACCCTGGTGCAATACTCTGCAATACCCTGCGCAATACTCTGCAATACCCTGCGCAATTCTCTGCAATACTCTGGTGCAATACTCTGCAATACCCTGGTGCAATACCCTGCGCAATACTCTGCAATACCCTGCGCAATACCCTGCAATACCCTGCGCAATACTCTGCAATACCCTGCGCAATACTCTGCAATACTCTGCAATACTCTGGTGCAATACTCTGCAATACCCTGCGCAATACCCTGCAAAATACTCTGCAATACCCTGTGCAATACTCTGCAATACTCTGCAATACCCTGCGCAATACCCTGGTGCAATACTCTGCAATACTCTGGTGCAATACTCTGCAATACTCTGGTGCAATACTCTGCAATACCCTGCAAAATACTCTGCAATACCCTGCGCAATACTCTGCAATACCCTGCGCAATACCCTGCGCAATACCCTGCAAAATACTCTGCAATACCCTGGTGCAATACTCTGCAATACTCTGGTGCAATACCCTGCGCAATACTCTGCAATACCCTGCGCAATACTCTGCAATACCCTGCAATACCCTGCGCAATACTCTGCAATACCCTGCGCAATATTCTGCAATACCCTGCGCAATACTCTGCAATACTCTGCAATACCCTGCGCAATATTCTGCAATACCCTGCGCAATACTCTGCAATACCCTGCGCAATACCCTGGTGCAATACTCTGCAATACTCTGGTGCAATACTCTGCAATACCCTGCAAAATACTCTGCAATACCCTGCGCAATACCCTGCAAAATACTCTGCAATACCCTGGTGCAATACTCTGCAATACTCTGGTGCAATACTCTGCAATACCCTGCGCAATACTCTGCAATACCCTGCGCAATACCCTGCAAAATACTCTGCAATACCCTGGTGCAATACTCTGCAATACACTGGTGCAATATTCTGCAATACCCTGCGCAATACTCTGCAATACCCTGCGCAATACTCTGCAATACTCTGGCGCAATACTCTGCAATACCCTGCGCAATACTCTGCAATACCCTGCGCAATACCCTGCGCAATACTCTGCAATACCCTGGTGCAATACCCTGCGCAATACTCTGCAATACCCTGCGCAATACTCTGCAATACTCTGGTGCAATACTCTGCAATACCCTGGTGCAATACTCTGCAATACCCTGCGCAATACTCTGCAATACCCTGCGCAATACTCTGCAATACTCTGGTGCAATACTCTGCAATACCCTGGTGCAATACTCTGCAATACCCTGCGCAATACTCTGCAATACCCTGCGCAATACCCTGCAATACCCTGCGCAATACTCTGCAATACTCTGGTGCAATACTCTGCAATACCCTGGTGCAATACTCTGCAATACCCTGCGCAATACTCTGCAATACCCTGGTGCAATACTCTGCAATACTCTGGTGCAATACTCTGCAATACCCTGCGCAATACTCTGCAATACCCTGGTGCAATACTCTGCAATACCCTGCGCAATACTCTGCAATACCCTGTGCAATACTCTGCAATACCCTGTGCAATACTCTGCAATACTCTGGTGCAATACTCTGCAATACCCTGCGCAATACTCTGCAATACCCTGCGCAATACTCTGCAATACCCTGCGCAATACTCTGCAATACCCTGTGCAATACTCTGCAATACTCTGGTGCAATACTCTGCAATACCCTGCGCAATACTCTGCAATACCCTGCGCAATACCCTGCAAAATACTCTGCAATACCCTGGTGCAATACTCTGCAATACCCTGCGCAATACTCTGCAATACCCTGCGCAATACCCTGCAATACTCTGGTGCAATACTCTGCAATACCCTGCAAAATACTCTGCAATACCCTGCGCAATACTCTGCAATACCCTGCGCAATACCCTGCGCAATACCCTGCAAAATACTCTGCAATACCCTGGTGCAATACTCTGCAATACTCTGGTGCAATACCCTGCGCAATACTCTGCAATACCCTGCGCAATACCCTGCGCAATACTCTGCAATACCCTGCAAAATACTCTGCAATACCCTGCGCAATACCCTGCAAAATACTCTGCAATACCCTGGTGCAATACTCTGCAATACTCTGGTGCAATACCCTGCGCAATACTCTGCAATACCCTGCGCAATACCCTGCGCAATACTCTGCAATACCCTGCAATACCCTGCGCAATACTCTGCAATACCCTGCGCAATATTCTGCAATACCCTGCGCAATACTCTGCAATACTCTGCAATACCCTGCGCAATATTCTGCAATACCCTGCGCAATACTCTGCAATACCCTGCGCAATACCCTGGTGCAATACTCTGCAATACTCTGGTGCAATACTCTGCAATACCCTGCAAAATACTCTGCAATACCCTGCGCAATACCCTGCAAAATACTCTGCAATACCCTGGTGCAATACTCTGCAATACTCTGGTGCAATACTCTGCAATACCCTGCGCAATACTCTGCAATACCCTGCGCAATACCCTGCAAAATACTCTGCAATACCCTGGTGCAATACTCTGCAATACTCTGGTGCAATACTCTGCAATACCCTGGTGCAATACTCTGCAATACCCTGCGCAATACTCTGCAATACCCTGCGCAATACTCTGCAATACTCTGGTGCAATACTCTGCAATACCCTGGTGCAATACCCTGCGCAATACTCTGCAATACCCTGCGCAATACCCTGCAATACCCTGCGCAATACTCTGCAATACCCTGCGCAATACTCTGCAATACTCTGCAATACTCTGGTGCAATACTCTGCAATACCCTGCGCAATACCCTGCAAAATACTCTGCAATACCCTGGTGCAATACTCTGCAATACCCTGCGCAATACTCTGCAATACCCTGCGCAATACCCTGGTGCAATACTCTGCAATACTCTGGTGCAATACTCTGCAATACTCTGGTGCAATACTCTGCAATACCCTGCAAAATACTCTGCAATACCCTGCGCAATACCCTGCAAAATACTCTGCAATACCCTGGTGCAATACTCTGCAATACTCTGGTGCAATACCCTGCGCAATACTCTGCAATACCCTGCGCAATACCCTGCGCAATACTCTGCAATACCCTGCAATACCCTGCGCAATACTCTGCAATACCCTGCGCAATATTCTGCAATACCCTGCGCAATACTCTGCAATACTCTGCAATACCCTGCGCAATATTCTGCAATACCCTGCGCAATACTCTGCAATACCCTGCGCAATACCCTGGTGCAATACTCTGCAATACTCTGGTGCAATACTCTGCAATACCCTGCAAAATACTCTGCAATACCCTGCGCAATACCCTGCAAAATACTCTGCAATACCCTGGTGCAATACTCTGCAATACTCTGGTGCAATACTCTGCAATACCCTGCGCAATACTCTGCAATACCCTGCGCAATACCCTGCAAAATACTCTGCAATACCCTGGTGCAATACTCTGCAATACCCTGGTGCAATACTCTGCAATACCCTGCGCAATACTCTGCAATACCCTGGCGCAATACTCTGCAATACCCTGTGCAATACCCTGCAATACCCTGCGCAATACTCTGCAATACCCTGGTGCAATACTCTGCAATACCCTGCGCAATACTCTGCAATACCCTGTGCAATACTCTGCAATACCCTGTGCAATACTCTGCAATACTCTGGTGCAATACTCTGCAATACCCTGCGCAATACTCTGCAATACCCTGCGCAATACTCTGCAATACCCTGTGCAATACTCTGCAATACTCTGGTGCAATACTCTGCAATACCCTGCGCAATACTCTGCAATACCCTGCGCAATACCCTGCAAAATACTCTGCAATACCCTGGTGCAATACTCTGCAATACCCTGCGCAATACTCTGCAATACCCTGCGCAATACCCTGCAATACTCTGGTGCAATACTCTGCAATACCCTGCAAAATACTCTGCAATACCCTGCGCAATACTCTGCAATACCCTGCGCAATACCCTGCGCAATACCCTGCAAAATACTCTGCAATACCCTGGTGCAATACTCTGCAATACTCTGGTGCAATACCCTGCGCAATACTCTGCAATACCCTGCGCAATACCCTGCGCAATACTCTGCAATACCCTGCAAAATACTCTGCAATACCCTGCGCAATACCCTGCAAAATACTCTGCAATACCCTGGTGCAATACTCTGCAATACTCTGGTGCAATACCCTGCGCAATACTCTGCAATACCCTGCGCAATACCCTGCGCAATACTCTGCAATACCCTGCAATACCCTGCGCAATACTCTGCAATACCCTGCGCAATATTCTGCAATACCCTGCGCAATACTCTGCAATACTCTGCAATACCCTGCGCAATATTCTGCAATACCCTGCGCAATACTCTGCAATACCCTGCGCAATACCCTGGTGCAATACTCTGCAATACTCTGGTGCAATACTCTGCAATACCCTGCAAAATACTCTGCAATACCCTGCGCAATACCCTGCAAAATACTCTGCAATACCCTGGTGCAATACTCTGCAATACTCTGGTGCAATACTCTGCAATACCCTGCGCAATACTCTGCAATACCCTGCGCAATACCCTGCAAAATACTCTGCAATACCCTGGTGCAATACTCTGCAATACTCTGGTGCAATACTCTGCAATACCCTGGTGCAATACTCTGCAATACCCTGCGCAATACTCTGCAATACCCTGCGCAATACTCTGCAATACTCTGGTGCAATACTCTGCAATACCCTGGTGCAATACCCTGCGCAATACTCTGCAATACCCTGCGCAATACCCTGCAATACCCTGCGCAATACTCTGCAATACCCTGCGCAATACTCTGCAATACTCTGCAATACTCTGGTGCAATACTCTGCAATACCCTGCGCAATACCCTGCAAAATACTCTGCAATACCCTGGTGCAATACTCTGCAATACCCTGCGCAATACTCTGCAATACCCTGCGCAATACCCTGGTGCAATACTCTGCAATACTCTGGTGCAATACTCTGCAATACTCTGGTGCAATACTCTGCAATACCCTGCAAAATACTCTGCAATACCCTGCGCAATACCCTGCAAAATACTCTGCAATACCCTGGTGCAATACTCTGCAATACTCTGGTGCAATACCCTGCGCAATACTCTGCAATACCCTGCGCAATACCCTGCGCAATACTCTGCAATACCCTGCAATACCCTGCGCAATACTCTGCAATACCCTGCGCAATATTCTGCAATACCCTGCGCAATACTCTGCAATACTCTGCAATACCCTGCACAATATTCTGCAATACCCTGCGCAATACTCTGCAATACCCTGCGCAATACCCTGGTGCAATACTCTGCAATACTCTGGTGCAATACTCTGCAATACCCTGCAAAATACTCTGCAATACCCTGCGCAATACCCTGCAAAATACTCTGCAATACCCTGGTGCAATACTCTGCAATACTCTGGTGCAATACTCTGCAATACCCTGCGCAATACTCTGCAATACCCTGCGCAATACCCTGCAAAATACTCTGCAATACCCTGGTGCAATACTCTGCAATACTCTGGTGCAATACTCTGCAATACCCTGCGCAATACTCTGCAATACCCTGCGCAATACCCTGCAAAATACTCTGCAATACCCTGGTGCAATACTCTGCAATACTCTGGTGCAATACTCTGCAATACCCTGCGCAATACTCTGCAATACCCTGCGCAATACCCTGCAAAATACTCTGCAATACCCTGGTGCAATACTCTGCAATACTCTGGTGCAATACTCTGCAATACCCTGCGCAATACTCTGCAATACCCTGCGCAATACTCTGCAATACTCTGGCGCAATACTCTGCAATACCCTGCGCAATACTCTGCAATACCCTGCGCAATACCCTGCGCAATACTCTGCAATACCCTGGTGCAATACTCTGCAATACTCTGGTGCAATACTCTGCAATACCCTGCGCAATACCCTGCAAAATACTCTGCAATACCCTGGTGCAATACTCTGCAATACCCTGCGCAATACCCTGCAAAATACTCTGCAATACCCTGGTGCAATACTCTGCAATACCCTGCGCAATACTCTGCAATACCCTGCACAATACTCTGCAATACCCTGCGCAATACCCTGGTGCAATACTCTGCAATACTCTGGTGCAATACTCTGCAATACCCTGCAAAATACTCTGCAATACCCTGCGCAATACCCTGCAAAATACTCTGCAATACCCTGGTGCAATACTCTGCAATACTCTGGTGCAATACCCTGCGCAATACTCTGCAATACCCTGCGCAATACCCTGCGCAATACTCTGCAATACCCTGCAATACCCTGCACAATACTCTGCAATACCCTGCGCAATATTCTGCAATACCCTGCGCAATACTCTGCAATACTCTGCGCAATACCCTGGTGCAATACTCTGCAATACCCTGGTGCAATACTCTGCAATACCCTGGTGCAATACTCTGCAATACCCTGCGCAATACTCTGCAATACTCTGGTGCAATACTCTGCAATACCCTGCGCAATACTCTGCAATACCCTGCGTAATACTCTGCAATACTCTGGTGCAATACTCTGCAATACCCTGGTGCAATACTCTGCAATACCCTGCGCAATACTCTGCAATACCCTGCGCAATACCCTGCAATACCCTGCGCAATACTCTGCAATACTCTGGTGCAATACTCTGCAATACCCTGGTGCAATACTCTGCAATACCCTGCGCAATACTCTGCAATACCCTGGTGCAATACTCTGCAATACTCTGGTGCAATACTCTGCAATACCCTGCGCAATACTCTGCAATACCCTGCGCAATACCCTGCAATACCCTGCGCAATACTCTGCAATACCCTGCGCAATACTCTGCAATACCCTGCGCAATACTCTGCAATACCCTGCGCAATACTCTGCAATACTCTGGTGCAATACTCTGCAATACCCTGCGCAATACTCTGCAATACCCTGCGCAATACCCTGCAATACCCTGCGCAATACTCTGCAATACTCTGGTGCAATACTCTGCAATACCCTGGTGCAATACTCTGCAATACCCTGCGCAATACTCTGCAATACCCTGCGCAATACTCTGCAATACTCTGGTGCAATACTCTGCAATACCCTGGTGCAATACTCTGCAATACCCTGCGCAATACTCTGCAATACCCTGCGCAATACTCTGCAATACTCTGGTGCAATACTCTGCAATACCCTGCGCAATACCCTGCAATACTCTGGTGCAATACTCTGCAATACCCTGCGCAATACTCTGCAATACTCTGCAATACTCTGGTGCAATACTCTGCAATACCCTGCGCAATACCCTGCAAAATACTCTGCAATACCCTGGTGCAATACTCTGCAATACCCTGCGCAATACTCTGCAATACCCTGCGCAATACCCTGGTGCAATACTCTGCAATACTCTGGTGCAATACTCTGCAATACTCTGGTGCAATACTCTGCAATACCCTGCAAAATACTCTGCAATACTCTGGTGCAATACCCTGCGCAATACTCTGCAATACCCTGCGCAATACCCTGCGCAATACTCTGCAATACCCTGCAATACCCTGCGCAATACTCTGCAATACCCTGCGCAATATTCTGCAATACCCTGCGCAATACTCTGCAATACTCTGCAATACCCTGCGCAATATTCTGCAATACCCTGCGCAATACTCTGCAATACCCTGCGCAATACCCTGGTGCAATACTCTGCAATACTCTGGTGCAATACTCTGCAATACCCTGCAAAATACTCTGCAATACCCTGCGCAATACCCTGCAAAATACTCTGCAATACCCTGGTGCAATACTCTGCAATACTCTGGTGCAATACTCTGCAATACCCTGCGCAATACTCTGCAATACCCTGCGCAATACCCTGCAATACCCTGCGCACTACTCTGCAATACTCTGGCGCAATACTCTGCAATACCCTGCGCAATACTCTGCAATACCCTGCGCAATACCCTGCGCAATACTCTGCAATACCCTGGTGCAATACTCTGCAATACTCTGGTGCAATACTCTGCAATACCCTGCGCAATACTCTGCAATACCCTGCGCAATACCCTGGTGCAATACTCTGCAATACCCTGGTGCAATACTCTGCAATACTCTGCAATACCCTGCGCAATACTCTGCAATACCCTGCGCAATACTCTGCAATACCCTGCGCAATACTCTGCAATACTCTGGTGCAATACTCTGCAATACCCTGGTGCAATACTCTGCAATACCCTGCGCAATACTCTGCAATACCCTGCGCAATACTCTGCAATACCCTGCGCAATACTCTGCAATACTCTGGTGCAATACTCTGCAATACCCTGGTGCAATACTCTGCAATACCCTGCGCAATACTCTGCAATACCCTGGTGCAATACTCTGCAATACTCTGGTGCAATACTCTGCAATACCCTGCGCAATACTCTGCAATACCCTGCACAATACCCTGCAATACCCTGCGCAATACTCTGCAATACCCTGCGCAATACTCTGCAATACTCTGGTGCAATACTCTGCAATACCCTGGTGCAATACTCTGCAATACCCTGGTGCAATACTCTGCAATACCCTGCGCAATACTCTGCAATACCCTGGTGCAATACTCTGCAATACTCTGGTGCAATACTCTGCAATACCCTGCGCAATACTCTGCAATACCCTGCGCAATACTCTGCAATACCCTGCGCAATACTCTGCAATACTCTGGTGCAATACTCTGCAATACCCTGGTGCAATACTCTGCAATACCCTGCGCAATACTCTGCAATACCCTGCGCAATACCCTGCAATACCCTGCGCAATACTCTGCAATACTCTGGTGCAATACTCTGCAATACCCTGGTGCAATACTCTGCAATACCCTGCGCAATACTCTGCAATACCCTGGTGCAATACTCTGCAATACTCTGGTGCAATACTCTGCAATACCCTGCGCAATACTCTGCAATACCCTGCGCAATACCCTGGTGCAATACTCTGCAATACTCTGCAATACTCTGGTGCAATACTCTGCAATACTCTGGTGCAATACTCTGCAATACCCTGCGCAATATTCTGCAATACCCTGCGCAATACTCTGCAATACTCTGCAATACTCTGCAATACCCTGCGCAATATTCTGCAATACCCTGCGCAATACTCTGCAATACCCTGCGCAATACCCTGGTGCAATACTCTGCAATACTCTGGTGCAATACTCTGCAATACCCTGGTGCAATACTCTGCAATACCCTGGTGCAATACTCTGCAATACCCTGCGCAATACCCTGCAAAATACTCTGCAATACCCTGGTGCAATACTCTGCAATACTCTGGTGCAATACTCTGCAATACCCTGGTGCAATACTCTGCAATACCCTGCGCAATACTCTGCAATACCCTGCGCAATACTCTGCAATACTCTGGTGCAATACTCTGCAATACCCTGGTGCAATACCCTGCGCAATACTCTGCAATACCCTGCGCAATACCCTGCAATACCCTGCGCAATACTCTGCAATACCCTGCGCAATACTCTGCAATACTCTGCAATACTCTGGTGCAATACTCTGCAATACCCTGCGCAATACCCTGCAAAATACTCTGCAATACCCTGGTGCAATACTCTGCAATACCCTGCGCAATACTCTGCAATACCCTGCGCAATACCCTGGTGCAATACTCTGCAATACTCTGGTGCAATACTCTGCAATACTCTGGTGCAATACTCTGCAATACCCTGCAAAATACTCTGCAATACCCTGCGCAATACCCTGCAAAATACTCTGCAATACCCTGGTGCAATACTCTGCAATACTCTGGTGCAATACCCTGCGCAATACTCTGCAATACCCTGCGCAATACCCTGCGCAATACTCTGCAATACCCTGCAATACCCTGCGCAATACTCTGCAATACCCTGCGCAATATTCTGCAATACCCTGCGCAATACTCTGCAATACTCTGCAATACCCTGCGCAATATTCTGCAATACCCTGCGCAATACTCTGCAATACCCTGCGCAATACCCTGGTGCAATACTCTGCAATACTCTGGTGCAATACTCTGCAATACCCTGCAAAATACTCTGCAATACCCTGCGCAATACCCTGCAAAATACTCTGCAATACCCTGGTGCAATACTCTGCAATACTCTGGTGCAATACTCTGCAATACCCTGCGCAATACTCTGCAATACCCTGCGCAATACCCTGCAAAATACTCTGCAATACCCTGGTGCAATACTCTGCAATACTCTGGTGCAATACTCTGCAATACCCTGCGCAATACTCTGCAATACCCTGCGCAATACCCTGCAAAATACTCTGCAATACCCTGGTGCAATACTCTGCAATACTCTGGTGCAATACTCTGCAATACCCTGCGCAATACTCTGCAATACCCTGCGCAATACCCTGCAAAATACTCTGCAATACCCTGGTGCAATACTCTGCAATACACTGGTGCAATACTCTGCAATACCCTGCGCAATACTCTGCAATACCCTGCGCAATACTCTGCAATACTCTGGCGCAATACTCTGCAATACCCTGCGCAATACTCTGCAATACCCTGCGCAATACCCTGCGCAATACTCTGCAATACCCTGGTGCAATACTCTGCAATACTCTGGTGCAATACTCTGCAATACCCTGCGCAATACCCTGCAAAATACTCTGCAATACCCTGGTGCAATACTCTGCAATACCCTGCGCAATACCCTGCAAAATACTCTGCAATACCCTGGTGCAATACTCTGCAATACCCTGCGCAATACTCTGCAATACCCTGCGCAATACTCTGCAATACCCTGCGCAATACCCTGCGCAATACTCTGCAATACCCTGCAATACCCTGCGCAATACTCTGCAATACCCTGCGCAATATTCTGCAATACCCTGCGCAATACTCTGCAATACTCTGCGCAATACCCTGGTGCAATACTCTGCAATACTCTGGTGCAATACTCTGCAATACCCTGCAAAATACTCTGCAATACCCTGCGCAATACCCTGCAAAATACTCTGCAATACCCTGGTGCAATACTCTGCAATACTCTGGTGCAATACTCTGCAATACCCTGCGCAATACTCTGCAATACCCTGCGCAATACCCTGCAAAATACTCTGCAATACCCTGGTGCAATACTCTGCAATACTCTGGTGCAATACTCTGCAATACCCTGGTGCAATACTCTGCAATACCCTGCGCAATACTCTGCAATACCCTGCGCAATACTCTGCAATACTCTGGTGCAATACTCTGCAATACCCTGGTGCAATACCCTGCGCAATACTCTGCAATACCCTGCGCAATACCCTGCAATACCATGCGCAATACTCTGCAATACCCTGCGCAATACTCTGCAATACTCTGCAATACTCTGGTGCAATACTCTGCAATACCCTGCGCAATACCCTGCAAAATACTCTGCAATACCCTGGTGCAATACTCTGCAATACCCTGCGCAATACCCTGGTGCAATACTCTGCAATACTCTGGTGCAATACTCTGCAATACTCTGGTGCAATACTCTGCAATACCCTGCAAAATACTCTGCAATACCCTGCGCAATACCCTGCAAAATACTCTGCAATACCCTGGTGCAATACTCTGCAATACTCTGGTGCAATACCCTGCGCAATACTCTGCAATACCCTGCGCAATACCCTGCACAATACTCTGCAATACCCTGCAATACCCTGCGCAATACTCTGCAATACCCTGCGCAATATTCTGCAATACCCTGCGCAATACTCTGCAATACTCTGCAATACCCTGCGCAATATTCTGCAATACCCTGCGCAATACTCTGCAATACCCTGCGCAATACCCTGGTGCAATACTCTGCAATACTCTGGTGCAATACTCTGCAATACCCTGCGCAATACCCTGCAAAATACTCTGCAATACCCTGGTGCAATACTCTGCAATACTCTGGTGCAATACTCTGCAATACCCTGCGCAATACTCTGCAATACCCTGCGCAATACCCTGCAAAATACTCTGCAATACCCTGGTGCAATACTCTGCAATACTCTGGTGCAATACTCTGCAATACCCTGCGCAATACTCTGCAATACCCTGCGCAATACCCTGCAAAATACTCTGCAATACCCTGGTGCAATACTCTGCAATACTCTGGTGCAATACTCTGCAATACCCTGCGCAATACTCTGCAATACCCTGCGCAATACCCTGCAAAATACTCTGCAATACCCTGGTGCAATACTCTGCAATACTCTGGTGCAATACTCTGCAATACCCTGCACAATACTCTGCAATACCCTGCGCAATACCCTGCGCAATACCCTGCAAAATACTCTGCAATACCCTGGTGCAATACTCTGCAATACTCTGGTGCAATACTCTGCAATACCCTGCAATACCCTGCGCAATACTCTGCAATACTCTGGCGCAATACTCTGCAATACCCTGCGCAATACTCTGCAATACCCTGCGCAATACCCTGCGCAATACTCTGCAATACCCTGGTGCAATACTCTGCAATACTCTGGTGCAATACTCTGCAATACCCTGGTGCAATACTCTGCAATACTCTGCAATACCCTGCGCAATACTCTGCAATACCCTGCGCAATACTCTGCAATACCCTGCGCAATACTCTGCAATACCCTGCGCAATACCCTGCGCAATACTCTGCAATACCCTGGTGCAATACTCTGCAATACTCTGGTGCAATACCCTGCGCAATACTCTGCAATACCCTGCGCAATACTCTGCAATACTCTGGTGCAATACTCTGCAATACCCTGGTGCAATACCCTGCGCAATACTCTGCAATACCCTGCGCAATACTCTGCAATACCCTGCGCAATACTCTGCAATACTCTGGTGCAATACTCTGCAATACCCTGGTGCAATACTCTGCAATACCCTGCACAATACTCTGCAATACCCTGCGCAATACTCTGCAATACTCTGGTGCAATACTCTGCAATACCCTGGTGCAATACTCTGCAATACTCTGCAATACCCTGCGCAATACTCTGCAATACCCTGCGCAATACTCTGCAATACTCTGGTGCAATACTCTGCAATACCCTGGTGCAATACCCTGCAATACCCTGCGCAATACTCTGCAATACCCTGCGCAATACTCTGCAATACCCTGGTGCAATACTCTGCAATACCCTGCGCAATACTCTGCAATACCCTGCGCAATTCTCTGCAATACTCTGGTGCAATACTCTGCAATACCCTGCGCAATACTCTGCAATACTCTGCAATACTCTGGTGCAATACTCTGCAATACCCTGCGCAATACCCTGCAAAATACTCTGCAATACCCTGCGCAATACTCTGCAATACTCTGCAATACCCTGCGCAATACCCTGGTGCAATACTCTGCAATAATCTGGTGCAATACTCTGCAATACTCTGGTGCAATACTCTGCAATACCCTGCAAAATACTCTGCAATACCCTGCGCAATACTCTGCAATACCCTGCGCAATACCCTGCGCAATACCCTGCAAAATACTCTGCAATACCCTGGTGCAATACTCTGCAATACTCTGGTGCAATACCCTGCGCAATACTCTGCAATACCCTGCGCAATACTCTGCAATACCCTGCAATACCCTGCGCAATACTCTGCAATACCCTGCGCAATATTCTGCAATACCCTGCGCAATACTCTGCAATACTCTGCAATACCCTGCGCAATATTCTGCAATACCCTGCGCAATACTCTGCAATACCCTGCGCAATACCCTGGTGCAATACTCTGCAATACTCTGGTGCAATACTCTGCAATACCCTGCAAAATACTCTGCAATACCCTGCGCAATACCCTGCAAAATACTCTGCAATACCCTGGTGCAATACTCTGCAATACTCTGGTGCAATACTCTGCAATACCCTGCGCAATACTCTGCAATACCCTGCGCAATACCCTGCAAAATACTCTGCAATACCCTGGTGCAATACTCTGCAATACACTGGTGCAATACTCTGCAATACCCTGCGCAATACTCTGCAATACCCTGCGCAATACTCTGCAATACTCTGGCGCAATACTCTGCAATACCCTGCGCAATACTCTGCAATACCCTGCGCAATACCCTGCGCAATACTCTGCAATACCCTGGTGCAATACTCTGCAATACCCTGCGCAATACTCTGCAATACCCTGCGCAATACTCTGCAATACTCTGGTGCAATACTCTGCAATACCCTGGTGCAATACTCTGCAATACCCTGCGCAATACTCTGCAATACCCTGCGCAATACTCTGCAATACTCTGGTGCAATACTCTGCAATACCCTGCGCAATACTCTGCAATACCCTGCGCAATACCCTGCAATACCCTGCGCAATACTCTGCAATACTCTGGTGCAATACTCTGCAATACCCTGGTGCAATACTCTGCAATACCCTGCGCAATACTCTGCAATACCCTGGTGCAATACTCTGCAATACTCTGGTGCAATACTCTGCAATACCCTGTGCAATACCCTGCAATACCCTGCGCAATACCCTGCAATACCCTGCGCAATACTCTGCAATACCCTGGTGCAATACTCTGCAATACCCTGCGCAATACTCTGCAATACCCTGCGCAATACTCTGCAATACCCTGCGCAATACTCTGCAATACCCTGTGCAATACTCTGCAATACTCTGGTGCAATACTCTGCAATACCCTGCGCAATACTCTGCAATACCCTGCGCAATACTCTGCAATACCCTGCGCAATACTCTGCAATACCCTGTGCAATACTCTGCAATACTCTGGTGCAATACTCTGCAATACCCTGCGCAATACTCTGCAATACCCTGCGCAATACCCTGCAAAATACTCTGCAATACCCTGGTGCAATACTCTGCAATACCCTGCGCAATACTCTGCAATACCCTGCGCAATACCCTGCAATACTCTGGTGCAATACTCTGCAATACCCTGGTGCAATACTCTGCAATACCCTGCGCAATACTCTGCAATACCCTGCGCAATACTCTGCAATACCCTGTGCAATACTCTGCAATACCCTGCGCAATACTCTGCAATACCCTGTGCAATACTCTGCAATACTCTGGTGCAATACTCTGCAATACCCTGCGCAATACTCTGCAATACCCTGCGCAATACTCTGCAATACCCTGCGCAATACTCTGCAATACCCTGTGCAATACTCTGCAATACTCTGGTGCAATACTCTGCAATACCCTGCGCAATACTCTGCAATACCCTGCACAATACCCTGCAAAATACTCTGCAATACCCTGGTGCAATACTCTGCAATACCCTGCGCAATACTCTGCAATACCCTGCGCAATACTCTGCAATACTCTGGTGCAATACTCTGCAATACCCTGGTGCAATACTCTGCAATACCCTGCGCAATACTCTGCAATACCCTGGTGCAATACTCTGCAATACCCTGCGCAATACTCTGCAATACCCTGTGCAATACTCTGCAATACCCTGTGCAATACTCTGCAATACTCTGGTGCAATACTCTGCAATACCCTGCGCAATACTCTGCAATACCCTGTGCAATACTCTGCAATACTCTGGTGCAATACTCTGCAATACCCTGCGCAATACTCTGCAATACCCTGCGCAATACCCTGCAAAATACTCTGCAATACCCTGGTGCAATACTCTGCAATACCCTGCGCAATACTCTGCAATACCCTGCGCAATACCCTGCAAAATACTCTGCAATACCCTGGTGCAATACTCTGCAATACTCTGGTGCAATACTCTGCAATACCCTGGTGCAATACTCTGCAATACTCTGGTGCAATACTCTGCAATACCCTGGTGCAATACTCTGCAATACCCTGCGCAATACTCTGCAATACCCTGCGCAATACTCTGCAATACCCTGTGCAATACTCTGCAATACCCTGCGCAATACTCTGCAATACCCTGTGCAATACTCTGCAATACTCTGGTGCAATACTCTGCAATACCCTGCGCAATACTCTGCAATACCCTGCGCAATACTCTGCAATACCCTGCGCAATACTCTGCAATACCCTGTGCAATACTCTGCAATACTCTGGTGCAATACTCTGCAATACCCTGCGCAATACTCTGCAATACCCTGCACAATACCCTGCAAAATACTCTGCAATACCCTGGTGCAATACTCTGCAATACCCTGCGCAATACTCTGCAATACCCTGCGCAATACTCTGCAATACTCTGGTGCAATACTCTGCAATACCCTGGTGCAATACTCTGCAATACCCTGCGCAATACTCTGCAATACCCTGGTGCAATACTCTGCAATACCCTGCGCAATACTCTGCAATACCCTGTGCAATACTCTGCAATACCCTGTGCAATACTCTGCAATACTCTGGTGCAATACTCTGCAATACCCTGCGCAATACTCTGCAATACCCTGTGCAATACTCTGCAATACTCTGGTGCAATACTCTGCAATACCCTGCGCAATACTCTGCAATACCCTGCGCAATACCCTGCAAAATACTCTGCAATACCCTGGTGCAATACTCTGCAATACCCTGCGCAATACTCTGCAATACCCTGCGCAATACCCTGCAAAATACTCTGCAATACCCTGGTGCAATACTCTGCAATACTCTGGTGCAATACTCTGCAATACCCTGCGCAATACTCTGCAATACCCTGCGCAATACTCTGCAATACTCTGGTGCAATACTCTGCAATACCCTGGTGCAATACTCTGCAATACCCTGCGCAATACTCTGCAATACCCTGCGCAATACTCTGCAATACTCTGGTGCAATACTCTGCAATACCCTGGTGCAATACCCTGCGCAATACTCTGCAATACCCTGCGCAATACCCTGCAATACCCTGCGCAATACTCTGCAATACCCTGCGCAATACCCTGCAATACCCTGCGCAATACTCTGCAATACTCTGCAATACTCTGGTGCAATACTCTGCAATACCCTGCGCAATACCCTGCAAAATACTCTGCAATACCCTGGTGCAATACTCTGCAATACCCTGCGCAATACTCTGCAATACCCTGCGCAATACCCTGGTGCAATACTCTGCAATACTCTGGTGCAATACTCTGCAATACTCTGGTGCAATACTCTGCAATACCCTGCAAAATACTCTGCAATACCCTGCGCAATACTCTGCAATACCCTGCGCAATACCCTGCGCAATACCCTGCAAAATACTCTGCAATACCCTGGTGCAATACTCTGCAATACTCTGGTGCAATACCCTGCGCAATACTCTGCAATACCCTGCGCAATACCCTGCGCAATACTCTGCAATACCCTGCAATACCCTGCACAATACTCTGCAATACCCTGCGCAATATTCTGCAATACCCTGCGCAATACTCTGCAATACTCTGCAATACCCTGCGCAATATTCTGCAATACCCTGCGCAATACTCTGCAATACCCTGCGCAATACCCTGGTGCAATACTCTGCAATACTCTGGTGCAATACTCTGCAATACCCTGCAAAATACTCTGCAATACCCTGCGCAATACCCTGCAAAATACTCTGCAATACCCTGGTGCAATACTCTGCAATACTCTGGTGCAATACTCTGCAATACCCTGCGCAATACTCTGCAATACCCTGCGCAATACCCTGCAATACCCTGCGCACTACTCTGCAATACTCTGGCGCAATACTCTGCAATACCCTGCGCAATACTCTGCAATACCCTGCGCAATACCCTGCGCAATACTCTGCAATACCCTGGTGCAATACTCTGCAATACTCTGGTGCAATACTCTGCAATACCCTGCGCAATACTCTGCAATACCCTGCGCAATACCCTGGTGCAATACTCTGCAATACCCTGGTGCAATACTCTGCAATACTCTGCAATACCCTGCGCAATACTCTGCAATACCCTGCGCAATACTCTGCAATACCCTGCGCAATACTCTGCAATACTCTGGTGCAATACTCTGCAATACCCTGGTGCAATACTCTGCAATACCCTGCGCAATACTCTGCAATACCCTGCGCAATACTCTGCAATACCCTGCGCAATACTCTGCAATACTCTGGTGCAATACTCTGCAATACCCTGGTGCAATACCCTGCAATACCCTGCGCAATACCCTGCAATACCCTGCGCAATACCCTGCAATACCCTGCGCAATACTCTGCAATACTCTGGTGCAATACTCTGCAATACCCTGGTGCAATACTCTGCAATACCCTGCGCAATACTCTGCAATACCCTGGTGCAATACTCTGCAATACTCTGGTGCAATACTCTGCAATACCCTGCGCAATACTCTGCAATACCCTGCGCAATACCCTGCAATACCCTGCGCAATACTCTGCAATACCCTGCGCAATACTCTGCAATACTCTGGTGCAATACTCTGCAATACCCTGGTGCAATACTCTGCAATACCCTGGTGCAATACTCTGCAATACCCTGCGCAATACTCTGCAATACCCTGGTGCAATACTCTGCAATACTCTGGTGCAATACTCTGCAATACCCTGCGCAATACTCTGCAATACCCTGCGCAATACTCTGCAATACCCTGCGCAATACTCTGCAATACTCTGGTGCAATACTCTGCAATACCCTGGTGCAATACTCTGCAATACCCTGCGCAATACTCTGCAATACCCTGCGCAATACCCTGCAATACCCTGCGCAATACTCTGCAATACTCTGGTGCAATACTCTGCAATACCCTGGTGCAATACTCTGCAATACCCTGCGCAATACTCTGCAATACCCTGCGCAATACTCTGCAATACCCTGGTGCAATACTCTGCAATACTCTGGTGCAATACTCTGCAATACCCTGCGCAATACTCTGCAATACCCTGCGCAATACCCTGGTGCAATACTCTGCAATACTCTGCAATACTCTGGTGCAATACTCTGCAATACTCTGGTGCAATACTCTGCAATACCCTGCGCAATATTCTGCAATACCCTGCGCAATACTCTGCAATACTCTGCAATACTCTGCAATACCCTGCGCAATATTCTGCAATACCCTGCGCAATACTCTGCAATACCCTGCGCAATACCCTGGTGCAATACTCTGCAATACTCTGGTGCAATACTCTGCAATACCCTGGTGCAATACTCTGCAATACCCTGGTGCAATACTCTGCAATACCCTGCAATACCCTGCGCAATAAACTGCAATACTCTGGTGCAATACTCTGCAATACCCTGGTGCAATACTCTGCAATACCCTGGTGCAATACTCTGCAATACCCTGCGCAATACTCTGCAATACCCTGGTGCAATACTCTGCAATACTCTGGTGCAATACTCTGCAATACCCTGCGCAATACTCTGCAATACCCTGCGCAATACCCTGGTGCAATACTCTGCAATACTCTGCAATACCCTGGTGCAATACTCTGCAATACTCTGGTGCAATACTCTGCAATACCCTGCGCAATACTCTGCAATACCCTGCGCAATACCCTGCAATACCCTGCGCAATACTCTGCAATACCCTGCGCAATACTCTGCAATACTCTGGTGCAATACTCTGCAATACCCTGGTGCAATACTCTGCAATACCCTGCGCAATACTCTGCAATACCCTGGTGCAATACTCTGCAATACTCTGGTGCAATACTCTGCAATACCCTGCGCAATACCCTGCAAAATACTCTGCAATACCCTGGTGCAATACTCTGCAATACCCTGCGCAATACTCTGCAATACCCTGCGCAATACCCTGCAAAATACTCTGCAATACCCTGGTGCAATACTCTGCAATACTCTGGTGCAATACTCTGCAATACCCTGCGCAATACTCTGCAATACCCTGCGCAATACCCTGCAATACCCTGCGCAATACTCTGCAATACTCTGGTGCAATACTCTGCAATACCCTGGTGCAATACTCTGCAATACCCTGTGCAATACTCTGCAATACCCTGGTGCAATACTCTGCAATACTCTGGTGCAATACTCTGCAATACCCTGCGCAATACTCTGCAATACCCTGCGCAATACCCTGCAATACCCTGCGCAATACTCTGCAATACCCTGGTGCAATACTCTGCAATACCCTGCGCAATACTCTGCAATACCCTGCGCAATACTCTGCAATACCCTGTGCAATACTCTGCAATACTCTGCAATACCCTGCACAATACTCTGCAATACCCTGTGCAATACTCTGCAATACTCTGGTGCAATACTCTGCAATACCCTGCGCAATACTCTGCAATACCCTGCGCAATACCCTGCAAAATACTCTGCAATACCCTGGTGCAATACTCTGCAATACCCTGCGCAATACTCTGCAATACCCTGCGCAATACCCTGCAAAATACTCTGCAATACCCTGGTGCAATACTCTGCAATACTCTGGTGCAATACTCTGCAATACCCTGCGCAATACTCTGCAATACCCTGCGCAATACCCTGCAATACCCTGCGCAATACTCTGCAATACTCTGGTGCAATACTCTGCAATACCCTGGTGCAATACTCTGCAATACCCTGCGCAATACCCTGCAAAATACTCTGCAATACCCTGGTGCAATACTCTGCAATACCCTGCGCAATACTCTGCAATACCCTGCGCAATACCCTGGTGCAATACTCTGCAATACTCTGGTGCAATACTCTGCAATACTCTGGTGCAATACTCTGCAATACCCTGCAAAATACTCTGCAATACCCTGCGCAATACTCTGCAATACCCTGCGCAATACCCTGCGCAATACCCTGCAAAATACTCTGCAATACCCTGGTGCAATACTCTGCAATACTCTGGTGCAATACCCTGCGCAATACTCTGCAATACCCTGCGCAATACCCTGCACAATACTCTGCAATACCCTGCAAAATACTCTGCAATACCCTGCGCAATACCCTGCAAAATACTCTGCAATACCCTGGTGCAATACTCTGCAATACTCTGGTGCAATACCCTGCGCAATACTCTGCAATACCCTGCGCAATACCCTGCGCAATACTCTGCAATACCCTGCAATACCCTGCGCAATACTCTGCAATACCCTGCGCAATATTCTGCAATACCCTGCGCAATACTCTGCAATACTCTGCAATACCCTGCGCAATATTCTGCAATACCCTGCGCAATACTCTGCAATACCCTGCGCAATACCCTGGTGCAATACTCTGCAATACTCTGGTGCAATACTCTGCAATACCCTGCAAAATACTCTGCAATACCCTGCGCAATACCCTGCAAAATACTCTGCAATACCCTGGTGCAATACTCTGCAATACTCTGGTGCAATACTCTGCAATACCCTGCGCAATACTCTGCAATACCCTGCGCAATACCCTGCAAAATACTCTGCAATACCCTGGTGCAATACTCTGCAATACTCTGGTGCAATACTCTGCAATACCCTGGTGCAATACTCTGCAATACCCTGCGCAATACTCTGCAATACCCTGCGCAATACTCTGCAATACTCTGGTGCAATACTCTGCAATACCCTGGTGCAATACCCTGCGCAATACTCTGCAATACCCTGCGCAATACCCTGCAATACCCTGCGCAATACTCTGCAATACCCTGCGCAATACTCTGCAATACTCTGCAATACTCTGGTGCAATACTCTGCAATACCCTGCGCAATACCCTGCAAAATACTCTGCAATACCCTGGTGCAATACTCTGCAATACCCTGCGCAATACTCTGCAATACCCTGCGCAATACCCTGGTGCAATACTCTGCAATACTCTGGTGCAATACTCTGCAATACTCTGGTGCAATACTCTGCAATACCCTGCAAAATACTCTGCAATACCCTGCGCAATACCCTGCAAAATACTCTGCAATACCCTGGTGCAATACTCTGCAATACTCTGGTGCAATACCCTGCGCAATACTCTGCAATACCCTGCGCAATACCCTGCGCAATACTCTGCAATACCCTGCAATACCCTGCGCAATACTCTGCAATACCCTGCGCAATATTCTGCAATACCCTGCGCAATACTCTGCAATACTCTGCAATACCCTGCGCAATATTCTGCAATACCCTGCGCAATACTCTGCAATACCCTGCGCAATACTCTGCAATACTCTGGTGCAATACTCTGCAATACCCTGCAAAATACTCTGCAATACCCTGCGCAATACCCTGCAAAATACTCTGCAATACCCTGGTGCAATACTCTGCAATACTCTGGTGCAATACTCTGCAATACCCTGCGCAATACTCTGCAATACCCTGCGCAATACCCTGCAAAATACTCTGCAATACCCTGGTGCAATACTCTGCAATACTCTGGTGCAATACTCTGCAATACCCTGCGCAATACTCTGCAATACCCTGCGCAATACCCTGCAAAATACTCTGCAATACCCTGGTGCAATACTCTGCAATACACTGGTGCAATACTCTGCAATACCCTGCGCAATACTCTGCAATACCCTGCGCAATACTCTGCAATACTCTGGCGCAATACTCTGCAATACCCTGCGCAATACTCTGCAATACCCTGCGCAATACCCTGCGCAATACTCTGCAATACCCTGGTGCAATACTCTGCAATACTCTGGTGCAATACTCTGCAATACCCTGCGCAATACCCTGCAAAATACTCTGCAATACCCTGGTGCAATACTCTGCAATACCCTGCGCAATACCCTGCGCAATACCCTGCAAAATACTCTGCAATACCCTGCGCAATACCCTGCAAAATACTCTGCAATACCCTGGTGCAATACTCTGCAATACTCTGGTGCAATACCCTGCGCAATACTCTGCAATACCCTGCGCAATACCCTGCGCAATACTCTGCAATACCCTGCAATACCCTGCGCAATACTCTGCAATACCCTGCGCAATATTCTGCAATACCCTGCGCAATACTCTGCAATACTCTGCGCAATACCCTGGTGCAATACTCTGCAATACTCTGGTGCAATACTCTGCAATACCCTGCAAAATACTCTGCAATACCCTGCGCAATACCCTGCAAAATACTCTGCAATACCCTGGTGCAATACTCTGCAATACTCTGGTGCAATACTCTGCAATACCCTGCGCAATACTCTGCAATACCCTGCGCAATACCCTGCAAAATACTCTGCAATACCCTGGTGCAATACTCTGCAATACTCTGGTGCAATACTCTGCAATACCCTGGTGCAATACTCTGCAATACCCTGCGCAATACTCTGCAATACCCTGCGCAATACTCTGCAATACTCTGGTGCAATACTCTGCAATACCCTGGTGCAATACCCTGCGCAATACTCTGCAATACCCTGCGCAATACCCTGCAATACCCTGCGCAATACTCTGCAATACCCTGCGCAATACTCTGCAATACTCTGCAATACTCTGGTGCAATACTCTGCAATACCCTGCGCAATACCCTGCAAAATACTCTGCAATACCCTGGTGCAATACTCTGCAATACCCTGCGCAATACCCTGGTGCAATACTCTGCAATACTCTGGTGCAATACTCTGCAATACTCTGGTGCAATACTCTGCAATACCCTGCGCAATACTCTGCAATACCCTGCGCAATACTCTGCAATACCCTGCGCAATACTCTGCAATACTCTGGTGCAATACTCTGCAATACCCTGGTGCAATACTCTGCAATACCCTGCGCAATACTCTGCAATACCCTGCGCAATACTCTGCAATACCCTGCACAATACTCTGCAATACTCTGGTGCAATACTCTGCAATACCCTGGTGCAATACCCTGCAATACCCTGCGCAATACTCTGCAATACCCTGCGCAATACCCTGCAATACCCTGCGCAATACTCTGCAATACTCTGGTGCAATACTCTGCAATACCCTGGTGCAATACTCTGCAATACCCTGGTGCAATACTCTGCAATACCCTGCGCAATACTCTGCAATACCCTGGTGCAATACTCTGCAATACTCTGGTGCAATACTCTGCAATACCCTGCGCAATACTCTGCAATACCCTGCGCAATACTCTGCAATACCCTGCGCAATACTCTGCAATACCCTGCGCAATACTCTGCAATACTCTGGTGCAATACTCTGCAATACCCTGGTGCAATACTCTGCAATACCCTGCGCAATACTCTGCAATACCCTGCGCAATACCCTGCAATACCCTGCGCAATACTCTGCAATACCCTGGTGCAATACTCTGCAATACCCTGCGCAATACTCTGCAATACCCTGCGCAATACTCTGCAATACCCTGGTGCAATACTCTGCAATACTCTGGTGCAATACTCTGCAATACCCTGCGCAATACTCTGCAATACCCTGTGCAATACTCTGCAATACTCTGGTGCAATACTCTGCAATACCCTGCGCAATACTCTGCAATACCCTGCGCAATACCCTGCAAAATACTCTGCAATACCCTGGTGCAATACTCTGCAATACCCTGCGCAATACTCTGCAATACCCTGCGCAATACCCTGCAAAATACTCTGCAATACCCTGGTGCAATACTCTGCAATACTCTGGTGCAATACTCTGCAATACCCTGGTGCAATACTCTGCAATACCCTGCGCAATACTCTGCAATACTCTGGTGCAATACTCTGCAATACCCTGGTGCAATACTCTGCAATACCCTGGTGCAATACTCTGCAATACCCTGCGCAATACTCTGCAATACCCTGGTGCAATACTCTGCAATACTCTGGTGCAATACTCTGCAATACCCTGCGCAATACTCTGCAATACCCTGCGCAATACTCTGCAATACCCTGCGCAATACTCTGCAATACCCTGCGCAATACTCTGCAATACTCTGGTGCAATACTCTGCAATACCCTGGTGCAATACTCTGCAATACCCTGCGCAATACTCTGCAATACCCTGCGCAATACTCTGCAATACTCTGGTGCAATACTCTGCAATACCCTGCGCAATACTCTGCAATACCCTGGTGCAATACTCTGCAATACTCTGGTGCAATACTCTGCAATACCCTGCGCAATACTCTGCAATACCCTGCGCAATACTCTGCAATACCCTGTGCAATACTCTGCAATACTCTGGTGCAATACTCTGCAATACCCTGCGCAATACTCTGCAATACCCTGCGCAATACCCTGCAAAATACTCTGCAATACCCTGGTGCAATACTCTGCAATACCCTGCGCAATACTCTGCAATACCCTGCGCAATACCCTGCAAAATACTCTGCAATACCCTGGTGCAATACTCTGCAATACTCTGGTGCAATACTCTGCAATACCCTGGTGCAATACTCTGCAATACCCTGCGCAATACTCTGCAATACCCTGCGCAATTCTCTGCAATACTCTGGTGCAATACTCTGCAATACCCTGGTGCAATACCCTGCGCAATACTCTGCAATACCCTGCGCAATACCCTGCAATACCCTGCGCAATACTCTGCAATACCCTGCGCAATACTCTGGTGCAATACTCTGCAATACCCTGCGCAATACCCTGCAAAATACTCTGCAATACCCTGGTGCAATTATCTGCAATACCCTGCGCAATACTCTGCAATACCCTGCGCAATACTCTGCAATACTCTGGTGCAATACTCTGCAATACCCTGGTGCAATACCCTGCGCAATACTCTGCAATACCCTGCGCAATACCCTGCAATACCCTGCGCAATACTCTGCAATACCCTGCACAATACTCTGCAATACTCTGCAATACTCTGGTGCAATACTCTGCAATACCCTGCGCAATACCCTGCAAAATACTCTGCAATACCCTGGTGCAATACTCTGCAATACCCTGCGCAATACCCTGGTGCAATACTCTGCAATACTCTGGTGCAATACTCTGCAATACTCTGGTGCAATACTCTTCAATACCCTGCAAAATACTCTGCAATACCCTGCGCAATACCCTGCAAAATACTCTGCAATACCCTGGTGCAATACTCTGCAATACTCTGGTGCAATACCCTGCGCAATACTCTGCAATACCCTGCGCAATACCCTGCGTAATACTCTGCAATACCCTGCAATACCCTGCGCAATACTCTGCAATACCCTGCGCAATATTCTGCAATACCCTGCGCAATACTCTGCAATACTCTGCAATACCCTGCGCAATATTCTGCAATACCCTGCGCAATACTCTGCAATACTCTGGTGCAATACTCTGCAATACCCTGCAAAATACTCTGCAATACTCTGCAATACCCTGCGCAATATTCTGCAATACCCTGCGCAATACTCTGCAATACCCTGGTGCAATACTCTGCAATACTCTGGTGCAATACTCTGCAATACCCTGCGCAATACTCTGCAATACCCTGCGCAATACCCTGCAAAATACTCTGCAATACCCTGGTGCAATACTCTGCAATACTCTGGTGCAATACTCTGCAATACCCTGCGCAATACTCTGCAATACCCTGCAAAATACTCTGCAATACCCTGGTGCAATACTCTGCAATACTCTGGTGCAATACTCTGCAATACCCTGGTGCAATACTCTGCAATACTCTGGCGCAATACTCTGCAATACCCTGCGCAATACTCTGCAATACCCTGCGCAATACCCTGCGCAATACTCTGCAATACCCTGGTGCAATACTCTGCAATACTCTGGTGCAATACTCTGCAATACCCTGCGCAATACTCTGCAATACTCTGGTGCAATACTCTGCAATACCCTGGTGCAATACCCTGCGCAATACTCTGCAATACCCTGCGCAATACTCTGCAATACCCTGCGCAATACTCTGCAATACTCTGGTGCAATACTCTGCAATACCCTGGTGCAATACTCTGCAATACCCTGCGCAATACTCTGCAATACCCTGCGCAATTCTCTGCAATACTCTGGTGCAATACTCTGCAATACCCTGGTGCAATACCCTGCGCAATACTCTGCAATACCCTGCGCAATACCCTGCAATACCCTGCGCAATACTCTGCAATACCCTGCGCAATACTCTGCAATACTCTGCAATACTCTGGTGCAATACTCTGCAATACCCTGCGCAATACCCTGCAAAATACTCTGCAATACCCTGGTGCAATACTCTGCAATACCCTGCGCAATACTCTGCAATACCCTGCGCAATACCCTGGTGCAATACTCTGCAATACTCTGGTGCAATACTCTGCAATACCCTGCGCAATACTCTGCAATACTCTGCAATACCCTGCGCAATATTCTGCAATACCCTGCGCAATATTCTGCAATACCCTGCGCAATACTCTGCAATACCCTGCGCAATACCCTGGTGCAATACTCTGCAATACTCTGGTGCAATACTCTGCAATACCCTGCGCAATACTCTGCAATACCCTGCGCAATACCCTGCAAAATACTCTGCAATACCCTGGTGCAATACTCTGCAATACACTGGTGCAATACTCTGCAATACCCTGCGCAATACTCTGCAATACCCTGCGCAATACTCTGCAATACTCTGGCGCAATACTCTGCAATACCCTGCGCAATACTCTGCAATACCCTGCGCAATACCCTGCGCAATACTCTGCAATACCCTGGTGCAATACTCTGCAATACTCTGGTGCAATACTCTGCAATACCCTGCGCAATACCCTGCAAAATACTCTGCAATACCCTGGTGCAATACTCTGCAATACTCTGGTGCAATACTCTGCAATACCCTGCGCAATATTCTGCAATACCCTGCGCAATACTCTGCAATACTCTGCAATACCCTGCGCAATATTCTGCAATACCCTGCGCAATACTCTGCAATACCCTGCGCAATACCCTGGTGCAATACTCTGCAATACTCTGGTGCAATACTCTGCAATACCCTGCGCAATACTCTGCAATACCCTGCGCAATACCCTGCAAAATACTCTGCAATACCCTGGTGCAATACTCTGCAATACACTGGTGCAATACTCTGCAATACCCTGCGCAATACTCTGCAATACCCTGCGCAATACTCTGCAATACTCTGGCGCAATACTCTGCAATACCCTGCGCAATACTCTGCAATACCCTGCGCAATACCCTGCGCAATACTCTGCAATACCCTGGTGCAATACTCTGCAATACTCTGGTGCAATACTCTGCAATACCCTGCGCAATACCCTGCAAAATACTCTGCAATACCCTGGTGCAATACTCTGCAATACCCTGCGCAATACCCTGCAAAATACTCTGCAATACCCTGGTGCAATACTCTGCAATACCCTGCGCAATACTCTGCAATACCCTGCGCAATACTCTGCAATACCCTGCGCAATACCCTGCAAAATACTCTGCAATACCCTGGTGCAATACTCTGCAATACTCTGGTGCAATACCCTGCGCAATACTCTGCAATACCCTGCGCAATACCCTGCGCAATACTCTGCAATACCCTGCAATACCCTGCGCAATACTCTGCAATACCCTGCGCAATATTCTGCAATACCCTGCGCAATACTCTGCAATACTCTGCGCAATACCCTGGTGCAATACTCTGCAATACTCTGGTGCAATACTCTGCAATACCCTGCAAAATACTCTGCAATACCCTGCGCAATACCCTGCAAAATACTCTGCAATACCCTGGTGCAATACTCTGCAATACTCTGGTGCAATACTCTGCAATACCCTGCGCAATACTCTGCAATACCCTGCGCAATACCCTGCAAAATACTCTGCAATACCCTGGTGCAATACTCTGCAATACTCTGGTGCAATACTCTGCAATACCCTGGTGCAATACTCTGCAATACCCTGCGCAATACTCTGCAATACCCTGCGCAATACTCTGCAATACTCTGGTGCAATACTCTGCAATACCCTGGTGCAATACCCTGCGCAATACTCTGCAATACCCTGCGCAATACCCTGCAATACCCTGCGCAATACTCTGCAATACCCTGCGCAATACTCTGCAATACTCTGCAATACTCTGCAATACTCTGGTGCAATACTCTGCAATACCCTGCGCAATACCCTGCAAAATACTCTGCAATACCCTGGTGCAATACTCTGCAATACCCTGCGCAATACTCTGCAATACCCTGCGCAATACCCTGGTGCAATACTCTGCAATACTCTGGTGCAATACTCTGCAATACTCTGGTGCAATACTCTGCAATACCCTGCAAAATACTCTGCAATACCCTGCGCAATACCCTGCAAAATACTCTGCAATACCCTGGTGCAATACTCTGCAATACTCTGGTGCAATACTCTGCAATACCCTGCGCAATACTCTGCAATACCCTGCGCAATACCCTGCAAAATACTCTGCAATACCCTGGTGCAATACTCTGCAATACTCTGGTGCAATACTCTGCAATACCCTGCGCAATACTCTGCAATACCCTGCGCAATACCCTGCAAAATACTCTGCAATACCCTGGTGCAATACTCTGCAATACTCTGGTGCAATACTCTGCAATACCCTGCAATACCCTGCGCAATACTCTGCAATACTCTGGCGCAATACTCTGCAATACCCTGGTGCAATACTCTGCAATACCCTGCGCAATACTCTGCAATACCCTGCGCAATTCTCTGCAATACTCTGGTGCAATACTCTGCAATACCCTGGTGCAATACCCTGCGCAATACTCTGCAATACCCTGCGCAATACCCTGCAATACCCTGCGCAATACTCTGCAATACCCTGCGCAATACTCTGCAATACTCTGCAATACTCTGGTGCAATACTCTGCAATACCCTGCGCAATACCCTGCAAAATACTCTGCAATACCCTGGTGCAATACTCTGCAATACCCTGCGCAATACTCTGCAATACCCTGCGCAATACCCTGGTGCAATACTCTGCAATACTCTGCAATACTCTGGTGCAATACTCTGCAATACTCTGGTGCAATACTCTGCAATACCCTGCGCAATATTCTGCAATACCCTGCGCAATACTCTGCAATACTCTGCAATACCCTGCGCAATATTCTGCAATACCCTGCGCAATACTCTGCAATACCCTGCGCAATACCCTGGTGCAATACTCTGCAATACTCTGGTGAAATACTCTGCAATACCCTGCGCAATACTCTGCAATACCCTGCGCAATACCCTGCAAAATACTCTGCAATACCCTGGTGCAATACTCTGCAATACACTGGTGCAATACTCTGCAATACCCTGCGCAATACTCTGCAATACCCTGCGCAATACTCTGCAATACTCTGGCGCAATACTCTGCAATACCCTGCGCAATACTCTGCAATACCCTGCGCAATACCCTGCGCAATACTCTGCAATACCCTGGTGCAATACTCTGCAATACTCTGGTGCAATACTCTGCAATACCCTGCGCAATACCCTGCAAAATACTCTGCAATACCCTGGTGCAATACTCTGCAATACCCTGCGCAATACCCTGCAAAATACTCTGCAATACCCTGGTGCAATACTCTGCAATACCCTGCGCAATACTCTGCAATACCCTGCGCAATACTCTGCAATACCCTGCGCAATACCCTGCAAAATACTCTGCAATACCCTGGTGCAATACTCTGCAATACTCTGGTGCAATACCCTGCGCAATACTCTGCAATACCCTGCGCAATACCCTGCGCAATACTCTGCAATACCCTGCAATACCCTGCGCAATACTCTGCAATACCCTGCGCAATATTCTGCAATACCCTGCGCAATACTCTGCAATACTCTGCGCAATACCCTGGTGCAATACTCTGCAATACTCTGGTGCAATACTCTGCAATACCCTGCAAAATACTCTGCAATACCCTGCGCAATACCCTGCAAAATACTCTGCAATACCCTGGTGCAATACTCTGCAATACTCTGGTGCAATACTCTGCAATACCCTGCGCAATACTCTGCAATACCCTGCGCAATACCCTGCAAAATACTCTGCAATACCCTGGTGCAATACTCTGCAATACTCTGGTGCAATACTCTGCAATACCCTGGTGCAATACTCTGCAATACCCTGCGCAATACTCTGCAATACCCTGCGCAATACTCTGCAATACTCTGGTGCAATACTCTGCAATACCCTGGTGCAATACCCTGCGCAATACTCTGCAATACCCTGCGCAATACCCTGCAATACCCTGCGCAATACTCTGCAATACCCTGCGCAATACTCTGCAATACTCTGCAATACTCTGGTGCAATACTCTGCAATACCCTGCGCAATACCCTGCAAAATACTCTGCAATACCCTGGTGCAATACTCTGCAATACCCTGCGCAATACTCTGCAATACCCTGCGCAATACCCTGGTGCAATACTCTGCAATACTCTGGTGCAATACTCTGCAATACTCTGGTGCAATACTCTGCAATACCCTGCAAAATACTCTGCAATACCCTGCGCAATACCCTGCAAAATACTCTGCAATACCCTGGTGCAATACTCTGCAATACTCTGGTGCAATACTCTGCAATACCCTGCGCAATACTCTGCAATACCCTGCGCAATACCCTGCAAAATACTCTGCAATACCCTGGTGCAATACTCTGCAATACTCTGGTGCAATACTCTGCAATACCCTGCGCAATACTCTGCAATACCCTGCGCAATACCCTGCAAAATACTCTGCAATACCCTGGTGCAATACTCTGCAATACTCTGGTGCAATACTCTGCAATACCCTGCAATACCCTGCGCAATACTCTGCAATACTCTGGCGCAATACTCTGCAATACCCTGGTGCAATACTCTGCAATACCCTGCGCAATACTCTGCAATACCCTGCGCAATTCTCTGCAATACTCTGGTGCAATACTCTGCAATACCCTGGTGCAATACCCTGCGCAATACTCTGCAATACCCTGCGCAATACCCTGCAATACCCTGCGCAATACTCTGCAATACCCTGCGCAATACTCTGCAATACTCTGCAATACTCTGGTGCAATACTCTGCAATACCCTGCGCAATACCCTGCAAAATACTCTGCAATACCCTGGTGCAATACTCTGCAATACCCTGCGCAATACTCTGCAATACCCTGCGCAATACCCTGGTGCAATACTCTGCAATACTCTGCAATACTCTGGTGCAATACTCTGCAATACTCTGGTGCAATACTCTGCAATACCCTGCGCAATATTCTGCAATACCCTGCGCAATACTCTGCAATACTCTGCAATACCCTGCGCAATATTCTGCAATACCCTGCGCAATACTCTGCAATACCCTGCGCAATACCCTGGTGCAATACTCTGCAATACTCTGGTGCAATACTCTGCAATACCCTGCAAAATACTCTGCAATACCCTGCGCAATACCCTGCAAAATACTCTGCAATACCCTGGTGCAATACTCTGCAATACTCTGGTGCAATACTCTGCAATACCCTGCGCAATACTCTGCAATACCCTGCGCAATACCCTGCAAAATACTCTGCAATACCCTGGTGCAATACTCTGCAATACACTGGTGCAATACTCTGCAATACCCTGCGCAATACTCTGCAATACCCTGCGCAATACTCTGCAATACTCTGGCGCAATACTCTGCAATACCCTGCGCAATACTCTGCAATACCCTGCGCAATACCCTGCGCAATACTCTGCAATACCCTGGTGCAATACTCTGCAATACTCTGGTGCAATACCCTGCGCAATACTCTGCAATACCCTGCGCAATACTCTGCAATACTCTGGTGCAATACTCTGCAATACCCTGGTGCAATACCCTGCGCAATACTCTGCAATACCCTGCGCAATACTCTGCAATACCCTGGTGCAATACTCTGCAATACCCTGGTGCAATACTCTGCAATACCCTGCGCAATACTCTGCAATACCCTGCGCAATACTCTGCAATACTCTGGTGCAATACTCTGCAATACCCTGGTGCAATACTCTGCAATACTCTGCAATACCCTGCGCAATACTCTGCAATACCCTGCGCAATACTCTGCAATACTCTGGTGCAATACTCTGCAATACCCTGGTGCAATACTCTGCAATACCCTGCGCAATACTCTGCAATACCCTGCGCAATTCTCTGCAATACTCTGGTGCAATACTCTGCAATACCCTGGTGCAATACCCTGCGCAATACTCTGCAATACCCTGCGCAATACCCTGCAATACCCTGCGCAATACTCTGCAATACCCTGCG